>JAJQJQ010000034.1:0-1411114 GCA_028622995.1 Panagrolaimus kolymaensis
CTTCAGCAAAAATTTGTTTATGAAACGATTAATGAAACCGTCATATTTAAGACACAAAACAGTAAAATTCAAGAGAATTTCATCCTCCTTTTTATTTTATCGAAAAATATTTATTCATATTTCCTGGCTCTTGTAGCTTCAGCAAAAATTTGTTTATGAAACTATTAATGAAACCGTCATGTTTAAGACACAAAACAGTAAAATTCAAGAGAATTTCATCCTCCTTTTTTATTTTATCGAAAAATATTTATTCATATTTCCTGGATCTTGTAGCTTCAGCAAAAATTTGTTTATGAAACTATTAATGAAACCGTCATAATTAAGACACAAAACAGTAAAATTCAAGAGAATTTCATCCTCCTTTTTTATTTTATCGAAAAATATTTATTCATATTTCCTGGCTCTTGAAGCTTCAGCAAAAATTTGTTTATGAAACTATTAATGAAACCGTCCATGTTTAAGAAACAAAACAGTAAAATTCAAGAGAATTTCATCCTCCTTTTTTATTTTATCGAAAAATATTTATTCATATTTCCTGGATCTTGTATCTTCAGCAAAAATTTGTTTATGAAACTATTAATGAAACCGTCATGTTTAAGACACAAAACAGTAAAATACAAGAGAATTTCATCCTCCTTTTTATTTTATCGAAAAATATTTATTCATATTTCCTGGATCTTGAAGCTTCAGCAAAAATTTGTTTATGAAACGATTAATGAAACCGTCATATTTAAGACACAAAACAGTAAAATTCAAGAGAATTTCATCCTCCTTTTTTATTTTATCGAAAAATATTTATTCATATTTCCTGGATCTTGAAGCTTCAGCAAAAATTTGTTTATGAAACGATTAATGAAACCGTCATATTTAAGACACAAAACAGTAAAATTCAAGAGAATTTCATCCTCCTTTTTTATTTTATCGAAAAATATTTATTCATATTTCCTGGCTCTTGAAGCTTCAGCAAAAATTTGTTTATGAAACGATTAATGAAACCGTCATATTTAAGACACAAAACAGTAAAATTCAAGAGAATTTCATCCTCCTTTTTTATTTTATCGAAAAATATTTATTCATATTTCTGGATCTTGAAGCTTCAGCAAAAATTTGTTTATGAAACGATTAATGAAACCGTCATATTTAAGACACAAAACAGTAAAATTCAAGAGAATTTCATCCTCCTTTTTTATTTTATCGAAAAATATTTATTCATATTTCCTGGATCTTGTAGCTTCAGCAAAAATTTGTTTATGAAACGATTAATGAAACCGTCATATTTAAGACTCAAAACAGTAAAATTCAAAAGAATTTCATCCTCCTTTTTTATTTTATCGAAAAATATTTATTCATATTTCCTGACTCTTGAAGCTTCAGCAAAAATTTGTTTATGAAACGATTAATGAAACCGTCATATTTAAGACACAAAACAGTAAAATTCAAGAGAATTTCATCCTCCTTTTTTATTTTATCGAAAAATATTTATTCATATTTCCTGGCTCTTGTAGCTTCAGCAAAAATTTGTTTATGAAACTATTAATGAAACCGTCATGTTTAAGACACAAAACAGTAAAATTCAAGAGAATTTCATCCTCCTTTTTTATTTTATCGAAAAATATTTATTCATATTTCCTGGATCTTGTAGCTTCAGCAAAAATTTGTTTATGAAACTATTAATGAAACCGTCATAATTAAGACACAAAACAGTAAAATTCAAGAGAATTTCATCCTCCTTTTTTATTTTATCGAAAAATATTTATTCATATTTCCTGGCTCTTGAAGCTTCAGCAAAAATTTGTTTATGAAACTATTAATGAAACCGTCATGTTTAAGAAACAAAACAGTAAAATTCAAGAGAATTTCATCCTCCTTTTTTATTTTATCGAAAAATATTTATTCATATTTCCTGGATCTTGTATCTTCAGCAAAAATTTGTTTATGAAACTATTAATGAAACCGTCATGTTTAAGACACAAAACAGTAAAATACAAGAGAATTTCATCCTCCTTTTTTATTTTATCGAAAAATATTTATTCATATTTCCTGGATCTTGAAGCTTCAGCAAAAATTTGTTTATGAAACGATTAATGAAACCGTCATATTTAAGACACAAAACAGTAAAATTCAAGAGAATTTCATCCTCCTTTTTTATTTTATCGAAAAATATTTATTCATATTTCCTGGATCTTGAAGCTTCAGCAAAAATTTGTTTATGAAACGATTAATGAAACCGTCATATTTAAGACACAAAACAGTAAAATTCAAGAGAATTTCATCCTCCTTTTTTATTTTATCGAAAAATATTTATTCATATTTCCTGGCTCTTGAAGCTTCAGCAAAAATTTGTTTATGAAACGATTAATGAAACCGTCATATTTAAGACACAAAACAGTAAAATTTAAGAGAATTTCATCCTCCTTTTTTATTTTATCGAAAAATATTTATTCATATTTCCTGGATCTTGAAGCTTCAGCAAAAATTTGTTTATGAAACGATTAATGAAACCGTCATATTTAAGACACAAAACAGTAAAATTCAAGAGAATTTCATCCTCCTTTTTTATTTTATCGAAAAATATTTATTCATATTTCCTGGATCTTGAAGCTTCAGCAAAAATTTGTTTATGAAACGATTAATGAAACCGTCATATTTAAGACACAAAACAGTAAAATTCAAGAGAATTTCATCCTCCTTTTTTTATTTTATCGAAAAATATTTATTCATATTTCCTGGCTCTTGAAGCTTCAGCAAAAATTTGTTTATGAAACTATTAATGAAACCGTCATATTTAAGACACAAAACAGTAAAATTCAAGAGAATTTCATCCTCCTTTTTTATTTTATCGAAAAATATTTATTCATATTTCCTGGATCTTGAAGCTTCAGCAAAAATTTGTTTATGAAACGATTAATGAAACCGTCATATTTAAGACACAAAACAGTAAAATTCAAGAGAATTTCATCCTCCTTTTTTATTTTATCGAAAAATATTTATTCATATTTCCTGGCTCTTGAAGCTTCAGCAAAAATTTGTTTATGAAACGATTAATGAAACCGTCATATTTAAGACACAAAACAGTAAAATTCAAGAGAATTTCATCCTCCTTTTTATTTTATCGAAAAATATTTATTCATATTTCCTGGATCTTGAAGCTTCAGCAAAAATTTGTTTATGAAACGATTAATGAAACCGTCATATTTAAGACACAAAACAGTAAAATTCAAGAGAATTTCATCCTCCTTTTTTATTTTATCGAAAAATATTTATTCATATTTCCTGGCTCTTGTAGCTTCAGCAAAAATTTGTTTATGAAACTATTAATGAAACCGTCATGTTTAAGACACAAAACAGTAAAATTCAAGAGAATTTCATCCTCCTTTTTTATTTTATCGAAAAATATTTATTCATATTTCCTGGATCTTGAAGCTTCAGCAAAAATTTGTTTATGAAACGATTAATGAAACCGTCATATTTAAGACACAAAACAGTAAAATTCAAGAGAATTTCATCCTCCTTTTTTATTTTATCGAAAAATATTTATTCATATTTCCTGGATCTTGAAGCTTCAGCAAAAATTTGTTTATGAAACGATTAATGAAACCGTCATATTTAAGACACAAAACAGTAAAATTCAAGAGAATTTCATCCTCCTTTTTTATTTTATCGAAAAATATTTATTCATATTTCCTGGATCTTGAAGCTTGAGCAAAAATTTGTTTATGAAACTATTAATGAAACCGTCATATTTAAGACACAAAACAGTAAAATTCAAGAGAATTTCATCCTCCTTTTTTATTTTATCGAAAAATATTTATTCATATTTCCTGGATCTTGAAGCTTCAGCAAAAATTTGTTTATGAAACGATTAATGAAACCGTCATATTTAAGACACAAAACAGTAAAATTCAAGAGAATTTCATCCTCCTTTTTTATTTTATCGAAAAATATTTATTCATATTTCCTGGATCTTGAAGCTTCAGCAAAAATTTGTTTATGAAACTATTAATGAAACCGTCATATTTAAGACACAAAACAGTAAAATTCAAGAGAATTTCATCCTCCTTTTTTATTTTATCGAAAAATATTTATTCATATTTCCTGGATCTTGAAGCTTCAGCAAAAATTTGTTTATGAAACGATTAATGAAACCGTCATATTTAAGACACAAAACAGTAAAATTCAAGAGAATTTCATCCTCCTTTTTTATTTTATCGAAAAATATTTATTAATATTTCCTGGCTCTTGAAGCTTCAGCAAAAATTTGTTTATGAAACGATTAATGAAACCGTCATATTTAAGACACAAAACAGTAAAATTCAAGAGAATTTCATCCTCCTTTTTTATTTTATCGAAAAATATTTATTCATATTTCCTGGATCTTGTAGCTTCAGCAAAAATTTGTTTATGAAACTATTAATGAAACCGTCATGTTTAAGACACAAAACAGTAAAATTCAAGAGAATTTCATCCTCCTTTTTTATTTTATCGAAAAATATTTATTCATATTTCCTGGATCTTGAAGCTTCAGCAAAAATTTGTTTATGAAACGATTAATGAAACCGTCATATTTAAGACACAAAACAGTAAAATTCAAGAGAATTTCATCCTCCTTTTTTATTTTATCGAAAAATATTTATTCATATTTCCTGGATCTTGAAGCTTCAGCAAAAATTTGTTTATGAAACGATTAATGAAACCGTCATATTTAAGACACAAAACAGTAAAATTCAAGAGAATTTCATCCTCCTTTTTTAATTTATCGAAAAATATTTATTCATATTTCCTGGATCTTGAAGCTTCAGCAAAAATTTGTTTATGAAACGATTAATGAAACCGTCATATTTAAGACACAAAACAGTAAAATTCAAGAGAATTTCATCCTCCTTTTTTATTTTATCGAAAAATATTTATTCATATTTCCTGGATCTTGAAGCTTCAGCAAAAATTTGTTTATGAAACGATTAATGAAACCGTCATATTTAAGACACAAAACAGTAAAATTCAAGAGAATTTCATCCACCTTTTTTATTTTATCGAAAAATATTTATTCATATTTCCTGGATCTTGAAGCTTCAGCAAAAATTTGTTTATGAAACGATTAATGAAACCGTCATATTTAAGACACAAAACAGTAAAATTCAAGAGAATTTCATCCTCCTTTTTTATTTTATCGAAAAATATTTATTCATATTTCCTGGATCTTGAAGCTTGAGCAAAAATTTGTTTATGAAACGATTAATGAAACCGTCATATTTAAGACACAAAACAGTAAAATTCAAGAGAATTTCATCCTCCTTTTTTATTTTATCGAAAAATATTTATTCATATTTCCTGGCTCTTGAAGCTTCAGCAAAAATTTGTTTATGAAACGATTAATGAAACCGTCATATTTAAGACACAAAACAGTAAAATTCAAGAGAATTTCATCCTCCTTTTTTATTTTATCGAAAAATATTTATTCATATTTCCTGGCTCTTGAAGCTTCAGCAAAAATTTGTTTATGAAACGATTAATGAAACCGTCATATTTAAGACACAAAACAGTAAAATTCAAGAGAATTTCATCCTCCTTTTTTATTTTATCGAAAAATATTTATTCATATTTCCTGGCTCTTGAAGCTTCAGCAAAAATTTGTTTATGAAACGATTAATGAAACCGTCATATTTAAGACACAAAACAGTAAAATTCAAGAGAATTTCATCCTCCTTTTTTATTTTATCGAAAAATATTTATTCATATTTCCTGGCTCTTGAAGCTTCAGCAAAAATTTGTTTATGAAACGATTAATGAAACCGTCATATTTAAGACACAAAACAGTAAAATTCAAGAGAATTTCATCCTCCTTTTTTATTTTATCGAAAAATATTTATTCATATTTCCTGGCTCTTGAAGCTTCAGCAAAAATTTGTTTATGAAACGATTAATGAAACCGTCATATTTAAGACACAAAACAGTAAAATTCAAGAGAATTTCATCCTCCTTTTTTATTTTATCGAAAAATATTTATTCATATTTCCTGGCTCTTGAAGCTTCAGCAAAAATTTGTTTATGAAACGATTAATGAAACCGTCATATTTAAGACACAAAACAGTAAAATTCAAGAGAATTTCATCCACCTTTTTTATTTTATCGAAAAATATTTATTCATATTTCCTGGATCTTGAAGCTTCAGCAAAAATTTGTTTATGAAACGATTAATGAAACCGTCATATTTAAGACACAAAACAGTAAAATTCAAGAGAATTTCATCCTCCTTTTTTATTTTATCGAAAAATATTTATTCATATTTCCTGGATCTTGAAGCTTGAGCAAAAATTTGTTTATGAAACGATTAATGAAACCGTCATATTTAAGACACAAAACAGTAAAATTCAAGAGAATTTCATCCTCCTTTTTTATTTTATCGAAAAATATTTATTCATATTTCCTGGCTCTTGAAGCTTCAGCAAAAATTTGTTTATGAAACGATTAATGAAACCGTCATATTTAAGACACAAAACAGTAAAATTCAAGAGAATTTCATCCTCCTTTTTTATTTTATCGAAAAATATTTATTCATATTTCCTGGCTCTTGAAGCTTCAGCAAAAATTTGTTTATGAAACGATTAATGAAACCGTCATATTTAAGACACAAAACAGTAAAATTCAAGAGAATTTCATCCTCCTTTTTTATTTTATCGAAAAATATTTATTCATATTTCCTGGCTCTTGAAGCTTCAGCAAAAATTTGTTTATGAAACGATTAATGAAACCGTCATATTTAAGACACAAAACAGTAAAATTCAAGAGAATTTCATCCTCCTTTTTTATTTTATCGAAAAATATTTATTCATATTTCCTGGCTCTTGAAGCTTCAGCAAAAATTTGTTTATGAAACGATTAATGAAACCGTCATATTTAAGACACAAAACAGTAAAATTCAAGAGAATTTCATCCTCCTTTTTTATTTTATCGAAAAATATTTATTCATATTTCCTGGCTATTGAAGCTTCAGCAAAAATTTGTTTATGAAACGATTAATGAAACCGTCATATTTAAGACACAAAACAGTAAAATTCAAGAGAATTTCATCCTCCTTTTTTATTTTATCGAAAAATATTTATTCATATTTCCTGGATCTTGAAGCTTCAGCAAAAATTTGTTTATGAAACGATTAATGAAACCGTCATATTTAAGACACAAAACAGTAAAATTCAAGAGAATTTCATCCCCCTTTTTTATTTTATCGAAAAATATTTATTCATATTTCCTGGCTCTTGAAGCTTCAGCAAAAATTTGTTTATGAAACGATTAATGAAACCGTCATATTTAAGACACAAAACAGTAAAATTCAAGAGAATTTCATCCTCCTTTTTTATTTTATCGAAAAATATTTATTCATATTTCCTGGATCTTGAAGCTTCAGCAAAAATTTGTTTATGAAACGATTAATGAAACCGTCATATTTAAGACACAAAACAGTAAAATTCAAGAGAATTTCATCCTCCTTTTTTATTTTATCGAAAAATATTTATTCATATTTCCTGGATCTTGAAGCTTCAGCAAAAATTTGTTTATGAAACGATTAATGAAACCGTCATATTTAAGACACAAAACAGTAAAATTCAAGAGAATTTCATCCTCCTTTTTTATTTTATCGAAAAATATTTATTCATATTTCCTGGATCTTGAAGCTTCAGCAAAAATTTGTTTATGAAACGATTAATGAAACCGTCATATTTAAGACACAAAACAGTAAAATTCAAGAGAATTTCATCCCCCTTTTTTATTTTATCGAAAAATATTTATTCATATTTCCTGGCTCTTGAAGCTTCAGCAAAAATTTGTTTATGAAACGATTAATGAAACCGTCATATTTAAGACACAAAACAGTAAAATTCAAGAGAATTTCATCCTCCTTTTTTATTTTATCGAAAAATATTTATTCATATTTCCTGGATCTTGAAGCTTCAGCAAAAATTTGTTTAAGAAACGATTAATGAAACCGTCATATTTAAGACACAAAACAGTAAAATTCAAGAGAATTTCATCCTCCTTTTTTATTTTATCGAAAAATATTTATTCATATTTCCTGGATCTTGAAGCTTCAGCAAAAATTTGTTTATGAAACGATTAATGAAACCGTCATATTTAAGACACAAAACAGTAAAATTCAAGAGAATTTCATCCTCCTTTTTTATTTTATCGAAAAATATTTATTCATATTTCCTGGCTCTTGAAGCTTCAGCAAAAATTTGTTTATGAAACGATTAATGAAACCGTCATATTTAAGACACAAAACAGTAAAATTCAAGAGAATTTCATCCTCCTTTTTTATTTTATCGAAAAATATTTATTCATATTTCCTGGCTCTTGAAGCTTCAGCAAAAATTTGTTTATGAAACGATTAATGAAACCGTCATATTTAAGACACAAAACAGTAAAATTCAAGAGAATTTCATCCTCCTTTTTTATTTTATCGAAAAATATTTATTCATATTTCCTGGCTATTGAAGCTTCAGCAAAAATTTGTTTATGAAACGATTAATGAAACCGTCATATTTAAGACACAAAACAGTAAAATTCAAGAGAATTTCATCCTCCTTTTTTATTTTATCGAAAAATATTTATTCATATTTCCTGGATCTTGAAGCTTCAGCAAAAATTTGTTTATGAAACGATTAATGAAACCGTCATATTTAAGACACAAAACAGTAAAATTCAAGAGAATTTCATCCCCCTTTTTTATTTTATCGAAAAATATTTATTCATATTTCCTGGCTCATGAAGCTTCAGCAAAAATTTGTTTATGAAACGATTAATGAAACCGTCATATTTAAGACACAAAACAGTAAAATTCAAGAGAATTTCATCCTCCTTTTTTATTTTATCGAAAAATATTTATTCATATTTCCTGGATCTTGAAGCTTCAGCAAAAATTTGTTTATGAAACGATTAATGAAACCGTCATATTTAAGACACAAAACAGTAAAATTCAAGAGAATTTCATCCTCCTTTTTTATTTTATCGAAAAATATTTATTCATATTTCCTGGATCTTGAAGCTTCAGCAAAAATTTGTTTATGAAACGATTAATGAAACCGTCATATTTAAGACACAAAACAGTAAAATTCAAGAGAATTTCATCCTCCTTTTTTATTTTATCGAAAAATATTTATTCATATTTCCTGGATCTTGAAGCTTCAGCAAAAATTTGTTTATGAAACGATTAATGAAACCGTCATATTTAAGACACAAAACAGTAAAATTCAAGAGAATTTCATCCTCCTTTTTTATTTTATCGAAAAATATTTATTCATATTTCCTGGATCTTGAAGCTTCAGCAAAAATTTGTTTATGAAACGATTAATGAAACCGTCATATTTAAGACACAAAACAGTAAAATTCAAGAGAATTTCATCCTCCTTTTTTATTTTATCGAAAAATATTTATTCATATTTCCTGGCTCTTGAAGCTTCAGCAAAAATTTGTTTATGAAACGATTAATGAAACCGTCATATTTAAGACACAAAACAGTAAAATTCAAGAGAATTTCATCCTCCTTTTTTATTTTATCGAAAAATATTTATTCATATTTCCTGGATCTTGAAGCTTCAGCAAAAATTTGTTTATGAAACGATTAATGAAACCGTCATATTTAAGACACAAAACAGTAAAATTCAAGAGAATTTCATCCTCCTTTTTTATTTTATCGAAAAATATTTATTCATATTTCCTGGCTCTTGAAGCTTCAGCAAAAATTTGTTTATGAAACGATTAATGAAACCGTCATATTTAAGACACAAAACAGTAAAATTCAAGAGAATTTCATCCTCCTTTTTTATTTTATCGAAAAATATTTATTCATATTTCCTGGCTATTGAAGCTTCAGCAAAAATTTGTTTATGAAACGATTAATGAAACCGTCATATTTAAGACACAAAACAGTAAAATTCAAGAGAATTTCATCCTCCTTTTTTATTTTATCGAAAAATATTTATTCATATTTCCTGGATCTTGAAGCTTCAGCAAAAATTTGTTTATGAAACGATTAATGAAACCGTCATATTTAAGACACAAAACAGTAAAATTCAAGAGAATTTCATCCCCCTTTTTTATTTTATCGAAAAATATTTATTCATATTTCCTGGCTCTTGAAGCTTCAGCAAAAATTTGTTTATGAAACGATTAATGAAACCGTCATATTTAAGACACAAAACAGTAAAATTCAAGAGAATTTCATCCTCCTTTTTTATTTTATCGAAAAATATTTATTCATATTTCCTGGATCTTGAAGCTTCAGCAAAAATTTTTTTATGAAACGATTAATGAAACCGTCATATTTAAGACACAAAACAGTAAAATTCAAGAGAATTTCATCCTCCTTTTTTATTTTATCGAAAAATATTTATTCATATTTCCTGGATCTTGAAGCTTCAGCAAAAATTTGTTTATGAAACGATTAATGAAACCGTCATATTTAAGACACAAAACAGTAAAATTCAAGAGAATTTCATCCTCCTTTTTTATTTTATCGAAAAATATTTATTCATATTTCCTGGATCTTGAAGCTTCAGCAAAAATTTGTTAATGAAACGATTAATGAAACCGTCATATTAAAGACACAAAACAGTAAAATTCAAGAGAATTTCATCCTCCTTTTTTATTTTATCGAAAAATATTTATTCATATTTCCTGGATCTTGAAGCTTCAGCAAAAATTTGTTTATGAAACGATTAATGAAACCGTCATATTTAAGACACAAAACAGTAAAATTCAAGAGAATTTCATCCTCCTTTTTTATTTTATCGAAAAATATTTATTCATATTTCCTGGCTCTTGAAGCTTCAGCAAAAATTTGTTTATGAAACGATTAATGAAACCGTCATATTTAAGACACAAAACAGTAAAATTCAAGAGAATTTCATCCTCCTTTTTTATTTTATCGAAAAATATTTATTCATATTTCCTGGCTCTTGAAGCTTCAGCAATAATTTGTTTATGAAACGATTAATGAAACCGTCATATTTAAGACACAAAACAGTAAAATTCAAGAGAATTTCATCCTCCTTTTTTATTTTATCGAAAAATATTTATTCATATTTCCTGGATCTTGAAGCTTGAGCAAAAATTTGTTTATGAAACGATTAATGAAACCGTCATATTTAAGACACAAAACAGTAAAATTCAAGAGAATTTCATCCTCCTTTTTTATTTTATCGAAAAATATTTATTCATATTTCCTGGATCTTGAAGCTTCAGCAAAAATTTGTTTATGAAACGATTAATGAAACCGTCATATTTAAGACACAAAACAGTAAAATTCAAGAGAATTTCATCCTCCTTTTTTATTTTATCGAAAAATATTTATTCATATTTCCTGGCTCTTAAAGCTTCAGCAAAAATTTGTTTATGAAACGATTAATGAAACCGTCATATTTAAGAAACAAAACAGTAAAATTCAAGAGAATTTCATCCTCCTTTTTTATTTTATCGAAAAATATTTATTCATATTTCCTGGATCTTGAAGCTTGAGCAAAAATTTGTTTATGAAACGATTAATGAAACCGTCATATTTAAGACACAAAACAGTAAAATTCAAGAGAATTTCATCCTCCTTTTTTATTTTATCGAAAAATATTTATTCATATTTCCTGGATCTTGAAGCTTCAGCAAAAATTTGTTTATGAAACGATTAATGAAACCGTCATATTTAAGACACAAAACAGTAAAATTCAAGAGAATTTCATCCTCCTTTTTTATTTTATCGAAAAATATTTATTCATATTTCCTGGATCTTGAAGCTTCAGCAAAAATTTGTTTATGAAACGATTAATGAAACCGTCATATTTAAGACACAAAACAGTAAAATTCAAGAGAATTTCATCCTCCTTTTTTATTTTATCGAAAAATATTTATTCATATTTCCTGGATCTTGTAGCTTCAGCAAAAATTTGTTTATGAAACTATTAATGAAACCGTCATATTTAAGACACAAAACAGTAAAATTCAAGAGAATTTCATCCTCCTTTTTTATTTTATCGAAAAATATTTATTCATATTTCCTGGCTCTTAAAGCTTCAGCAAAAATTTGTTTATGAAACGATTAATGAAACCGTCATATTTAAGACACAAAACAGTAAAATTCAAGAGAATTTCATCCTCCTTTTTTATTTTATCGAAAAATATTTATTCATATTTCCTGGATCTTGTAGCTTCAGCAAAAATTTGTTTATGAAACTATTAATGAAACCGTCATATTTAAGACACAAAACAGTAAAATTCAAGAGAATTTCATCCTCCTTTTTTATTTTATCGAAAAATATTTATTCATATTTCCTGGATCTTGTAGCTTCAGCAAAAATTTGTTTATGAAACTATTAATGAAACCGTCATATTTAAGACACAAAACAGTAAAATTCAAGAGAATTTCATCCTCCTTTTTTATTTTATCGAAAAATATTTATTCATATTTCCTGGATCTTGAAGCTTCAGCAAAAATTTGTTTATGAAACGATTAATGAAACCGTCATATTTAAGACACAAAACAGTAAAATTCAAGAGAATTTCATCCTCCTTTTTTATTTTATCGAAAAATATTTATTCATATTTCCTGGATCTTGTAGCTTCAGCAAAAATTTGTTTATGAAACTATTAATGAAACCGTCATATTTAAGACACAAAACAGTAAAATTCAAGAGAATTTCATCCTCCTTTTTTATTTTATCGAAAAATATTTATTCATATTTCCTGGATCTTGAAGCTTCAGCAAAAATTTGTTTATGAAACGATTAATGAAACCGTCATATTTAAGACACAAAACAGTAAAATTCAAGAGAATTTCATCCTCCTTTTTTATTTTATCGAAAAATATTTATTCATATTTCCTGGATCTTGAAGCTTCAGCAAAAATTTGTTTATGAAACGATTAATGAAACCGTCATATTTAAGACACAAAACAGTAAAATTCAAGAGAATTTCATCCTCCTTTTTTATTTTATCGAAAAATATTTATTCATATTTCCTGGCTCTTGAAGCTTCAGCAAAAATTTGTTTATGAAACGATTAATGAAACCGTCATATTTAAGACACAAAACAGTAAAATTCAAGAGAATTTCATCCTCCTTTTTTATTTTATCGAAAAATATTTATTCATATTTCCTGGCTCTTAAAGCTTCAGCAAAAATTTGTTTATGAAACGATTAATGAAACCGTCATATTTAAGACACAAAACAGTAAAATTCAAGAGAATTTCATCCTCCTTTTTTATTTTATCGAAAAATATTTATTCATATTTCCTGGCTCTTGAAGCTTCAGCAAAAATTTGTTTATGAAACGATTAATGAAACCGTCATATTTAAGACACAAAACAGTAAAATTCAAGAGAATTTCATCCTCCTTTTTTATTTTATCGAAAAATATTTATTCATATTTCCTGGCTCTTGAAGCTTCAGCAAAAATTTGTTTATGAAACGATTAATGAAACCGTCATATTTAAGACACAAAACAGTAAAATTCAAGAGAATTTCATCCTCCTTTTTTATTTTATCGAAAAATATTTATTCATATTTCCTGGCTCTTAAAGCTTCAGCAAAAATTTGTTTATGAAACGATTAATGAAACCGTCATATTTAAGACACAAAACAGTAAAATTCAAGAGAATTTCATCCTCCTTTTTTATTTGATCGAAAAATATTTATTCATATTTCCTGGCTCTTGAAGCTTCAGCAAAAATTTGTTTATGAAACGATTAATGAAACCGTCATATTTAAGACACAAAACAGTAAAATTCAAGAGAATTTCATCCTCCTTTTTTATTTTATCGAAAAATATTTATTCATATTTCCTGGCTCTTGAAGCTTCAGCAAAAATTTGTTTATGAAACGATTAATGAAACCGTCATATTTAAGACACAAAACAGTAAAATTCAAGAGAATTTCATCCTCCTTTTTTATTTTATCGAAAAATATTTATTCATATTTCCTGGCTCTTAAAGCTTCAGCAAAAATTTGTTTATGAAACGATTAATGAAACCGTCATATTTAAGACACAAAACAGTAAAATTCAAGAGAATTTCATCCTCCTTTTTTATTTTATCGAAAAATATTTATTCATATTTCCTGGCTCTTGAAGCTTCAGCAAAAATTTGTTTATGAAACGATTAATGAAACCGTCATATTTAAGACACAAAACAGTAAAATTCAAGAGAATTTCATCCTCCTTTTTTATTTTATCGAAAAATATTTATTCATATTTCCTGGCTCTTGAAGCTTCAGCAAAAATTTGTTTATGAAACGATTAATGAAACCGTCATATTTAAGACACAAAACAGTAAAATTCAAGAGAATTTCATCCTCCTTTTTTATTTTATCGAAAAATATTTATTCATATTTCCTGGCTCTTAAAGCTTCAGCAAAAATTTGTTTATGAAACGATTAATGAAACCGTCATATTTAAGACACAAAACAGTAAAATTCAAGAGAATTTCATCCTCCTTTTTTATTTGATCGAAAAATATTTATTCATATTTCCTGGCTCTTGAAGCTTCAGCAAAAATTTGTTTATGAAACGATTAATGAAACCGTCATATTTAAGACACAAAACAGTAAAATTCAAGAGAATTTCATCCTCCTTTTTTATTTTATCGAAAAATATTTATTCATATTTCCTGGCTCTTGAAGCTTCAGCAAAAATTTGTTTATGAAACGATTAATGAAACCGTCATATTTAAGACACAAAACAGTAAAATTCAAGAGAATTTCATCCTCCTTTTTTATTTTATCGAAAAATATTTATTCATATTTCCTGGCTCTTAAAGCTTCAGCAAAAATTTGTTTATGAAACGATTAATGAAACCGTCATATTTAAGACACAAAACAGTAAAATTCAAGAGAATTTCATCCTCCTTTTTTATTTTATCGAAAAATATTTATTCATATTTCCTGGCTCTTGAAGCTTCAGCAAAAATTTGTTTATGAAACGATTAATGAAACCGTCATATTTAAGACACAAAACAGTAAAATTCAAGAGAATTTCATCCTCCTTTTTTATTTGATCGAAAAATATTTATTCATATTTCCTGGCTCTTGAAGCTTCAGCAAAAATTTGTTTATGAAACGATTAATGAAACCGTCATATTTAAGACACAAAACAGTAAAATTCAAGAGAATTTCATCCTCCTTTTTTATTTTATCGAAAAATATTTATTCATATTTCCTGGCTCTTGAAGCTTCAGCAAAAATTTGTTTATGAAACGATTAATGAAACCGTCATATTTAAGACACAAAACAGTAAAATTCAAGAGAATTTCATCCTCCTTTTTTATTTTATCGAAAAATATTTATTCATATTTCCTGGCTCTTGAAGCTTCAGCAAAAATTTGTTTATGAAACGATTAATGAAACCGTCATATTTAAGACACAAAACAGTAAAATTCAAGAGAATTTCATCCTCCTTTTTTATTTGATCGAAAAATATTTATTCATATTTCCTGGCTCTTGAAGCTTCAGCAAAAATTTGTTTATGAAACGATTAATGAAACCGTCATATTTAAGACACAAAACAGTAAAATTCAAGAGAATTTCATCCTCCTTTTTTATTTTATCGAAAAATATTTATTCATATTTCCTGGCTCTTGAAGCTTCAGCAAAAATTTGTTTATGAAACGATTAATGAAACCGTCATATTTAAGACACAAAACAGTAAAATTCAAGAGAATTTCATCCTCCTTTTTTATTTGATCGAAAAATATTTATTCATATTTCCTGGCTCTTGAAGCTTCAGCAAAAATTTGTTTATGAAACGATTAATGAAACCGTCATATTTAAGACACAAAACAGTAAAATTCAAGAGAATTTCATCCTCCTTTTTTATTTTATCGAAAAATATTTATTCATATTTCCTGGATCTTGAAGCTTCAGCAAAAATTTGTTTATGAAACGATTAATGAAACCGTCATATTTAAGACACAAAACAGTAAAATTCAAGAGAATTTCATCCTCCTTTTTTATTTTATCGAAAAATATTTATTCATATTTCCTGGATCTTGTAGCTTCAGCAAAAATTTGTTTATGAAACTATTAATGAAACCGTCATATTTAAGACACAAAACAGTAAAATTCAAGAGAATTTCATCCTCCTTTTTTATTTTATCGAAAAATATTTATTCATATTTCCTGGATCTTGAAGCTTCAGCAAAAATTTGTTTATGAAACGATTAATGAAACCGTCATATTTAAGACACAAAACAGTAAAATTCAAGAGAATTTCATCCTCCTTTTTTATTTTATCGAAAAATATTTATTCATATTTCCTGGCTCTTAAAGCTTCAGCAAAAATTTGTTTATGAAACGATTAATGAAACCGTCATATTTAAGACACAAAACAGTAAAATTCAAGAGAATTTCATCCTCCTTTTTTATTTGATCGAAAAATATTTATTCATATTTCCTGGCTCTTGAAGCTTCAGCAAAAATTTGTTTATGAAACGATTAATGAAACCGTCATATTTAAGACACAAAACAGTAAAATTCAAGAGAATTTCATCCTCCTTTTTTATTTTATCGAAAAATATTTATTCATATTTCCTGGATCTTGTAGCTTCAGCAAAAATTTGTTTATGAAACTATTAATGAAACCGTCATATTTAAGACACAAAACAGTAAAATTCAAGAGAATTTCATCCTCCTTTTTTATTTTATCGAAAAATATTTATTCATATTTCCTGGATCTTGAAGCTTCAGCAAAAATTTGTTTATGAAACGATTAATGAAACCGTCATATTTAAGACACAAAACAGTAAAATTCAAGAGAATTTCATCCTCCTTTTTTATTTTATCGAAAAATATTTATTCATATTTCCTGGCTCTTAAAGCTTCAGCAAAAATTTGTTTATGAAACGATTAATGAAACCGTCATATTTAAGACACAAAACAGTAAAATTCAAGAGAATTTCATCCTCCTTTTTTATTTGATCGAAAAATATTTATTCATATTTCCTGGCTCTTGAAGCTTCAGCAAAAATTTGTTTATGAAACGATTAATGAAACCGTCATATTTAAGACACAAAACAGTAAAATTCAAGAGAATTTCATCCTCCTTTTTTATTTGATCGAAAAATATTTATTCATATTTCCTGGCTCTTGAAGCTTCAGCAAAAATTTGTTTATGAAACGATTAATGAAACCGTCATATTTAAGACACAAAACAGTAAAATTCAAGAGAATTTCATCCTCCTTTTTTATTTTATCGAAAAATATTTATTCATATTTCCTGGCTCTTGAAGCTTCAGCAAAAATTTGTTTATGAAACGATTAATGAAACCGTCATATTTAAGACACAAAACAGTAAAATTCAAGAGAATTTCATCCTCCTTTTTTATTTTATCGAAAAATATTTATTCATATTTCCTGGCTCTTAAAGCTTCAGCAAAAATTTGTTTATGAAACGATTAATGAAACCGTCATATTTAAGACACAAAACAGTAAAATTCAAGAGAATTTCATCCTCCTTTTTTATTTTATCGAAAAATATTTATTCATATTTCCTGGATCTTGAAGCTTCAGCAAAAATTTGTTTATGAAACGATTAATGAAACCGTCATATTTAAGACACAAAACAGTAAAATTCAAGAGAATTTCATCCTCCTTTTTTATTTTATCGAAAAATATTTATTCATATTTCCTGGATCTTGTAGCTTCAGCAAAAATTTGTTTATGAAACTATTAATGAAACCGTCATATTTAAGACACAAAACAGTAAAATTCAAGAGAATTTCATCCTCCTTTTTTATTTTATCGAAAAATATTTATTCATATTTCCTGGATCTTGAAGCTTCAGCAAAAATTTGTTTATGAAACGATTAATGAAACCGTCATATTTAAGACACAAAACAGTAAAATTCAAGAGAATTTCATCCTCCTTTTTTATTTTATCGAAAAATATTTATTCATATTTCCTGGCTCTTAAAGCTTCAGCAAAAATTTGTTTATGAAACGATTAATGAAACCGTCATATTTAAGACACAAAACAGTAAAATTCAAGAGAATTTCATCCTCCTTTTTTATTTGATCGAAAAATATTTATTCATATTTCCTGGCTCTTGAAGCTTCAGCAAAAATTTGTTTATGAAACGATTAATGAAACCGTCATATTTAAGACACAAAACAGTAAAATTCAAGAGAATTTCATCCTCCTTTTTTATTTGATCGAAAAATATTTATTCATATTTCCTGGCTCTTGAAGCTTCAGCAAAAATTTGTTTATGAAACGATTAATGAAACCGTCATATTTAAGACACAAAACAGTAAAATTCAAGAGAATTTCATCCTCCTTTTTTATTTTATCGAAAAATATTTATTCATATTTCCTGGCTCTTGAAGCTTCAGCAAAAATTTGTTTATGAAACGATTAATGAAACCGTCATATTTAAGACACAAAACAGTAAAATTCAAGAGAATTTCATCCTCCTTTTTTATTTGATCGAAAAATATTTATTCATATTTCCTGGCTCTTGAAGCTTCAGCAAAAATTTGTTTATGAAACGATTAATGAAACCGTCATATTTAAGACACAAAACAGTAAAATTCAAGAGAATTTCATCCTCCTTTTTTATTTTATCGAAAAATATTTATTCATATTTCCTGGCTCTCGAAGCTTCAGCAAAAATTTGTTTATGAAACGATTAATGAAACCGTCATATTTAAGACACAAAACAGTAAAATTCAAGAGAATTTCATCCTCCTTTTTTATTTTATCGAAAAATATTTATTCATATTTCCTGGCTCTTGAAGCTTCAGCAAAAATTTGTTTATGAAACGATTAATGAAACCGTCATATTTAAGACACAAAACAGTAAAATTCAAGAGAATTTCATCCTCCTTTTTTATTTTATCGAAAAATATTTATTCATATTTCCTGGATCTTGTAGCTTCAGCAAAAATTTGTTTATGAAACTATTAATGAAACCGTCATATTTAAGACACAAAACAGTAAAATTCAAGAGAATTTCATCCTCCTTTTTTATTTTATCGAAAAATATTTATTCATATTTCCTGGATCTTGAAGCTTCAGCAAAAATTTGTTTATGAAACGATTAATGAAACCGTCATATTTAAGACACAAAACAGTAAAATTCAAGAGAATTTCATCCTCCTTTTTTATTTTATCGAAAAATATTTATTCATATTTCCTGGATCTTGTAGCTTCAGCAAAAATTTGTTTATGAAACTATTAATGAAACCGTCATATTTAAGACACAAAACAGTAAAATTCAAGAGAATTTCATCCTCCTTTTTTATTTTATCGAAAAATATTTATTCATATTTCCTGGATCTTGAAGCTTCAGCAAAAATTTGTTTATGAAACGATTAATGAAACCGTCATATTTAAGACACAAAACAGTAAAATTCAAGAGAATTTCATCCTCCTTTTTTATTTTATCGAAAAATATTTATTCATATTTCCTGGATCTTGTAGCTTCAGCAAAAATTTGTTTATGAAACTATTAATGAAACCGTCATATTTAAGACACAAAACAGTAAAATTCAAGAGAATTTCATCCTCCTTTTTTATTTTATCGAAAAATATTTATTCATATTTCCTGGATCTTGTAGCTTCAGCAAAAATTTGTTTATGAAACTATTAATGAAACCGTCATATTTAAGACACAAAACAGTAAAATTCAAGAGAATTTCATCCTCCTTTTTTATTTTATCGAAAAATATTTATTCATATTTCCTGGATCTTGAAGCTTCAGCAAAAATTTGTTTATGAAACGATTAATGAAACCGTCATATTTAAGACACAAAACAGTAAAATTCAAGAGAATTTCATCCTCCTTTTTTATTTTATCGAAAAATATTTATTCATATTTCCTGGATCTTGAAGCTTCAGCAAAAATTTGTTTATGAAACGATTAATGAAACCGTCATATTTAAGACACAAAACAGTAAAATTCAAGAGAATTTCATCCTCCTTTTTTATTTTATCGAAAAATATTTATTCATATTTCCTGGCTCTTGAAGCTTCAGCAAAAATTTGTTTATGAAACGATTAATGAAACCGTCATATTTAAGACACAAAACAGTAAAATTCAAGAGAATTTCATCCTCCTTTTTTATTTTATCGAAAAATATTTATTCATATTTCCTGGATCTTGTAGCTTCAGCAAAAATTTGTTTATGAAACGATTAATGAAACCGTCATATTTAAAACACAAAACAGTAAAATTCAAGAGAATTTCATCCTCCTTTTTTATTTTATCGAAAAATATTTATTCATATTTCCTGGATCTTGAAGCTTCAGCAAAAATTTGTTTATGAAACGATTAATGAAACCGTCATATTTAAGACACAAAACAGTAAAATTCAAGAGAATTTCATCCTCCTTTTTTATTTTATCGAAAAATATTTATTCATATTTCCTGGCTCTTGAAGCTTCAGCAAAAATTTGTTTATGAAACGATTAATGAAACCGTCATAATTAAGATAAAGTAACGCTTTTAAAAAGTCAACAACTAGGAGAGAAAGAGAGAGATAGGTGGTACTAACTTCTCTTTCCATTTTTTGTTTTATTTTTATTTTTTGTGTCCCAGGCGACGACCAACGACGACGAAGATGACAGACGACAACGAAAATGTATTGATTCACTTTTTTTTGCGTGTGTTGTATATATGTTTATGTTAACGTAAACGTGATCAATGGTGTTATTGTGGCTTTCTATTTATTTTTTTCGCGGGAGTTTTGCTTGCTTAATTCAATTTCATTTAAAAAACATTTTTTTTTATAGTAGGAGGAAGAAACGATAATGTCCACTTGGTTTGAACGTGATTATCATCAATCGCCAAATTTGCCATACGTTTTTGGTGATTCACATCATCACCATTCTCATCATTGCGATATTAAACCAGATTTGTAAGTTCCAATTTTTTTTAAAACAAAATGATTTCTCAAGAATAATTAAAATGAATGATTATTATTTGTTATGTTTTAGCACCTATCCTTTATTGGAATGTAAGCCAAGTAGTTCGGTAGGGAGAAGCAGTGTGTTTAGTTCCGCCACCGATGATAGCTCCAATGCCCTTTTACCTTCATCTGGAAGAAGTACAGCCGATGAAAATATTATTGATTCAAAAGATGATATAATTGAAATTTCAACTGAAAAAGCACCCAAAGAATGTGTAGTTTGCTTTCAACCTACTTCCTGTTATCATTATGGTAAGCGTTTGTTGAGCTTTAATCCAAGCATTTGACACTAATTAAATGTTTCGAAAATTTTTAGATGTCCCAGCTTGCACTGGTTGCAAAACTTTTTTCCGTCGATGTTTAGTTACAAATCGAGAATATAAATGCCAATATGGTGGAAATTGTGATATCACTCAAGGACAAGATTGTAAAGGATGCCGATTTGAGCGATGTTTAATTTCTGGTATGAATGCCGCAGCCATACAATATCCCAAATCCGTGGATGGCAAACAAATTGTTGAACGAGTTAAAAGATTAAAGCGAAAAATAGTTGAAGATAATAAACCCGTGGTTTCAAAGGTAAGAAAAAATGGCATTAGAAAAGTAAAAAGAATATATACATATTTTTTTTAGATGCTTCCAGCATTTTCCCAAACCAAAGAGAGACAAGAAATTGACTTTTTACTTTATTTGGAAGCCAAGCAACGGCGGTTGCGTGAATCTTGGTATAATCCCGAAGAATTATTCAATGATAGTTTACGAGATCTCTTACAAAAAAGTAGCGAATTAAATCTTTCAGATAAATATGAGGTTTGTATATTATACAAATATCTAGCACCAAAATATTTTTGTATTATTTTAGAAGCCAAGTGAATGGCCATTAAATGAACATGCAATTGCTGAAAAATTTAAACTTGCAAAAGAAAAGAAACCTTTTGCAAATGGAAAATTTTTCCAAGCTTGTGATATCATTTTAACTATTGAAGTAGCAAAAATTTTACCAGCATTTAATTTTTTGACCCTTGATGATCAGGTAATTAATTAAATCACTTTAGTTAATTTTTTGATGGCTAGTAAAAGACATTGTTTTTTTAGGAAGCCCTTTTAAGGCATGTTGTCGTTGTAAATATGATTCTCACACAAAGCTTTTATTCCTACCTCCAACATACTGATGTAATAGTTTTTCCCAATGGTGTTAAACCATCGAACTTTGATAAAATTCTTGGAAGAGAGTAAGCTGTCGCCATTGTTTTGAATTTTTTTACTATAAAGATTTTTTTCTAGGCCAATGCAAATTAAAATTGATACTCATACTCGAAGCGTGCAATCTCTTTCACGAATTAGTATAACTCCTGAACAGTTTGTCCTTCTCAAAGCGATAATATATTGTCATCCAGCATGTGAAAACCTAAGTTCAGAAGGAAAAGAAATTGTAAGAAAATATCATGAAAAGTATGCCACTATTCTCCTTCGACATTTACAAGATGAATTTGGAAGTTACGCGGGAGCCTCCAAATATGCGCAACTTATTTGTTTGATCGAAGCATATTTTCATTTTGCTGAAAAATCAAAGCAAATTCATTTAATTCATAAATTAAATAAAAAATGTGCAAAAAAGCGTGATTTGCGTCTAATTGATGAATGTATGCAATAATTCCAGGGTTGTATTTTTCTTTTGTTTAATTTAAATAAAAAATTTATGTATAAAATCTTATCTTTGCTAAAGTAAGTTTTCCATGATTATTTTTCGAAGTTTTTTTTATCGAGAAACCTTTTTATAAATTAAAAAATATATAAAGGCAACGTTTATTTTCAAAACTCCATAGCCATCAATGAAAAAAAAATTCTGAATAATAAATAAAAATGAGCTCAAATGAAGAAATTAAAAAAGTTTAGGTTTAAAAAAAGGAAAGTTAGAGAAAAATTGGGACTTTAT
The DNA here is from genome assembly GCA_028622995.1 of Panagrolaimus kolymaensis. Taxonomy (NCBI): domain Eukaryota; kingdom Metazoa; phylum Nematoda; class Chromadorea; order Rhabditida; family Panagrolaimidae; genus Panagrolaimus; species Panagrolaimus kolymaensis. The sequence continues at coordinate 22,876 of JAJQJQ010000034.1, forward strand.
TTTCTTCTTTTGTCCAAGGTTTTGATTCAATGCAGTGGATTACTTCAATTCGTTTTGTGGATTTTACATAACATATTTAAAAACAAGTCAGTTAAAATAACCGTTCAAGTGAAAAAGGTGCATTTTTTCATGTTTTTTAAAAGCGCCTGTAGCAGTTCTAAAATACTTTTTGTGCCATTCACTAATCTCTTCCACCTTCTTTTATTCGGTTGTTAATTTGTCTCTGTTTCAAATTTCTATTAAAATATTAGTTTTTATAAAAACAACAAAAAATGTTTTAAAATGTTTTTACTATTATTATTTTTTTGCGAGTGTTTCAACTTTTCTTTTTTTAATAAGAATCTTTTATTTTAATTTATAAACTACAATACCGGTAAACTTTTGGCACAAAAAAACTTACAATATAAAAAAATTATAAAATTTCACTATTATTATGAAGGAAAAAAATTGATAAATCGCATATGTTTGTAACTGACATCCATTTCTATGTACAAAACAATTATATTTAATTTTAAAGTGCTTTACTTCCTCGCTGCTCTTCATACATATCTTCCATTCTAGCAATTCGAGTACTTCGCTTTTCTTCTGCATCAATGTCATGATATCTTGCATGCATTTTACTTAAATCTATTTCACGTTCACGTTGTTGCCATTGCCGTTCGTCAGAACGGCAGAAAGTTTTGAGTACACTTCGAAGTTCTTTTTCATCCACATCGGGTTCGTCATCGACGATGAAATCATCCAAGGAATCCTCATCGTCATCATAATCGTCTTCATCTTCATATCTGGGGCGTTTAGCAGGGCTAAAAAAGATGCTTTCAATGGGTTGCTTAAGTTAAATATTAATGTGTGAAACTTACACTGAATAACGATCAAATGGACGTGATTGTGATTGTGGCATAAATCGATTCCTTGATATTGAATTATTAAATCTCTCATGGGGCATAAAAGTTGGACGTTTTTGAGGTGGATGAAGATTGCGATTATCATTCCTAAATCGTTCAGGATTTCTCTTGGCCCCATTTATTCCAGGCTTTGGCCTATCATTAAAAATGGCACTTCGATTATCTTTGGGCGCCATTATTGGAGGCCTTGAACGACCATTATTTAAATTATTTCGGTTATCACTGGAAGCTATAGTTGGCTTAGAATTTGAAGAAGATGTGCTTGGAAATTTAGATTGCAGCGGCTTTTGAAACCCATTAGAGTTGCTAGCTTTTAATGATCCAGAAGTTGGCTTTTGAATATTTCTTTGAGAAGGTGTATTTTTCAATGAAGCAGTAGCTTGAGCTTTTTTAATTTCTTTTACACTTGGAGGTGGATCTCGAGGGAGTTTTGGTTTTGGTGGGGGTGGTTGTTGCTGTACATGTTGATCATCTTTATTTAAATTAGTTGCAGCAAGTTTCATCATTTCTTCAAAACTAGGTGCTGGCGGTGGAGGTTTTCTAGATACTTGAGGCTTGGGTGGCAATTTTGATGATGAATTATAACTGTTTCGACCATTAACTTGTGAGATTGAACCTTTGGAAGGTGGAAGTTTTGAAGTTGTTGGTTTTGAAGACGATGTTTTTGATGGAGGCATTTGCTTGGAATGTGGCTTTTGCTGCTGCTGCTTGGAGGTCGAAGAATATTGGGGTTTAGAAGACGACGGCGGTGGAGGTAATACCCTTGGCCTAATTGGTGGTGGATTAGGTTTTGGAGGAGGAATAACTTTTGTTGAATGTTTAGCACCACTGAGAATATCAAAAATATCCTGAAATAAAACGATGTAATGGCTTCATTATTTTTTATTTAAACTTACTCCTCCATCGCTTTTATTATTATTATTAGAAGTTACAATTTTTGTTGAATTACTTGAAGTTGAAATATTTGAGCTTTTGGGAACATTTTTAGGTGGGTTTTTACGAGAATCGTTTGTTGTAGTTGAACCATTTTGAGATTTAACTGAATTTGATGTTGAATTAAGGCCATTTTTATTATTGAGAGATGGTGATGAATTATGGGATTTATCATTGCTCTGAGAACTGCTGCTAACAGATTGTTTATTTGGCTTCAAATCAGAATTCGAATGAGAAGAAGGTCGTGAATTTGCAGATGAGGAAGAAGTTGAAGGCTTAGAAGAGGAAGAATGGTGGTGGTTAGAGGAATGAATACCATTAGAAGGTTTAGGATGACTTATTGATGATTGCGACCTTGAAGTTAATTCCTTTTGTAAATTATGAGGCTTTGATACATGATGTGAAGATGATGGTCTATTTTGGGAATTAATATTATTAGTATGAGAAGAGCTGCCATTTCTTGATGTATCATGGCGGTGAGAAGAAGAATGTTTGCTCCTTTCTTCACCATCAACTTGCTTTTTGGGAATTTTATACTAAAAAAATAATATATTCTTTAAACCAAATTGTCTAATCAATGGACTTACTGAAGATAATAAATCACTCAAATGAGCAGGTTTATCTTCCTTTCGTCCAGAAGAAGATTTCCCTTCTTTTCGACCACTAATCTTTTTATGTTGTTCAATTAATTTTTTCTTTTGCTCTACTTCTGCATATTTTTTCTGGGAAAGAAGTTGTTGATTTGCAGCATCATTAGCTTTCTGACGAGCTGCTGCTTCTTTCAGCATCTCCTCATACGATAAAGACATTTTGAAAGATAGCTTAAAAAACGATCAATCGATTATAAAAAATCAAAACAAACAATGCGATAAATAAAAACTAACGGCTGTTTAAAAATATTGGCTGTAAGCTGAATTCAGTATATACAGATAAGCGAAATAGATAATAGTGAAAAATTTTAATAAAGTAAAAGGCAAATAATATACAAATTCTAAAAAATATCTATATGGAAATTTGCAATCAAAAAAAGAATGAATCGTGATATTTCCAGAAAAATTTCAGTCACATATTTTCATAATCTTACAACGATTTTTGTCATCGCCCGAAAAAGGGAAGCACCAACGTGGCTCTTGTCGCTGAGAGCTACAAACGAGCAAAAAGAAAAGAGACCAACGAAATAGCAAAGTGAAGGACCGAAAGAAGTAGAAAAATAAATGGCTTCAATATATACTAATGTCCTACTTTTATCACTTTTGTTTCCATTAATCTTATCAAGTGAATATGATTTAACCGTGGAAGTACCTGCGGGAAAATTTCAATGCTTTTATCAGCCAATTACCAATGTTAAACATAAAACAATGGAAGTTGATTATCAAGTCATCGATGGAGCTGATTTAAATGTAAACTTCATGGTTCTCTTTGGTGCTGAAGTACTCATTCAAGAAGTTATGAAAACTGATGGAAATCACAAGTGCGTTAGCAGTCAAGACGACAATGAATAATCTTTTGGGTTTTAGGATTGAAGTGAAAGAACTAGGTGACTATCAAATTTGTTTCGACAATACTTTCAGTTATCAATCAAGAAAGGTCGTGTTCTTCGAAGTGTTTTTAATGGATGAACAAGGTAATTTCGATGATGTGGATATTTCAAGTTTCGCCAAAAATGATCCACAATTCCTTCAAAAGATGCAAGATCTTGGTCTTACTATCTCTGAATTTCAAGTAATTACTTAACATTGGAATCTTCTCTAGCATCAATCCTTTTTTAGGCTTCATTCAGTCGTATAAAAGCTTCATTAAACAAAGTTGAATATCATCAATCTATCCTCCGAGCTTATGAAGCTCGTGATCGAGCAATTATGAATGCAAACTTAGACAGAGTTTCATTTTGGTCTCTCTTTAACTCTCTGGTCTTAATAGGTGTTGGAATCTTACAGGTAAATCCTTTATTAAAAGTAATAAGCTTCATTGATGTTATTTTTTTCAGGTTTACATGATTCGTAGCTTTTTTGAAGAAAAATCTCATCTCGGCAAGCTGTTACGACATTGAAGACATAAAGCCAAAATGTGTTCAAAAGCAGCATTTTGTTACAGCATTTTTTCTTCCTTTCTTGCTTTTCTTCCTTCATTCACTTTCAACTCAATTTCTAACATAATCATTTACGCTGCGCATAATTATTTAACAATCTAATGTACATAATATTTTTTTCTTATTTATTGTCTTTTTAATCCCGTCAATCTATGTATGTCTTTTTTATAATAAACTTCTTTGGGTATTACCCATCATTGTTAATGTGTTTTTATGCGTGTTTATCAGGGCTCGGCAAAATCGACTTTTAAAAATCAAAATAGACATTTTTAAAAAATTTTCGACATCTACATTTTTATATCAACATTTCTCCATCGATATTTCTACGTCGACATTTCTACATCGACATTTGTACATCAAAATTCTACTTGGACATTTCTAAATCGACATTTTTGACATTTCTCGACATCGACATGTCCATAACGTCGAGCCCTGCTGTTGATTTTATTCTTGCGACTTGTATTTTCTCGAAAGATTACTTTCCTAACTAAAGAACTTTTAGAATGACACTTACGTTCTTTTTCTTGGTAACATTATTTGTCTTAGCGAGGGCAGATCAAGAGGAATATATTCTGGCAGTGGTGATTGAACCGGGTAAAATTGAATGCTTTTTTCAAGATTTAACAAATCCCAAACACGTGGCTTTTGAATTGGATTATCAAGTAACAGAAGGAGGTGAACATGATATCAATTTTCTGATTCGAAATCCTGCCGGACAAGAAATTATTCGTGAAAATAGAAAGACTGATGCCAATCACAGGCATGTCTATCTTTGTTTTTTTACTTTCATTCAACTCTTTTAGAATCGATACCAATGTACATGGTCGTGGTGATTATGCTATTTGCTTCGACAACAGCTTCAGTATACAAACAACAAAAACGGTCTTTTTTGAACTTTATCTTCTTGATGAAAAAGGCAATTATTTGAATAGCTATGATATTTTTGCTGATGTCAACAAAGCTAAAGCTGAACTTTCTATGCAAGTAGCTGATTTTGATGTAAACCGCTTCTGTCCTTAAATCATCATTTATTCATACAATTTATTTTAGCGTATAACAACAAAAGTTAAGAATAACCTGAACCGCATGGAACAATTACAAGCACAACTTCGTGCAGTGGAAGCCCGTGATCGATCAGTTATGGAAAGCAATTATGAACGTGTAAACTTTTGGAGTCTTGTTAATCTCTTTGTTATGGTTTTTGTTTCTTTCACCCAGGTAAATATTTTAAATGCTGTACTTATCAGTAAACTTGATTTTTTAGCTTTATGTTGTTCGAAGTTTATTTGAAGAAAATTCAAAAGTTGGTCGTTTGATCCGAAGTGGTAAACTGGAGTAAGCCATATCTCATTAACTATTTTTATGCATTTGCCGCAGATATACGGATTTCGTTTGCTCAGCTCTGATTCGAGGTTTTCTTCTATGTGCTTTAGTTTTGTTTATTGATATTTTTTATAAAAAGTTTATGTTTATGGTAATAAAGTTGATATTATTTATTATTTTTGTATCAAAGATTTGGATCGGTTGATGAAATATTTTGGTTTGTTTCTTTTGACGAAATCGATGGGAGCTCAAGGCGATTACTGTAGACTTTGATTACTTCTTCATTAGCCACTAAACTTGCTCGACGTGAACTAGCTGGTGAACCATTGGGATTGTTATCAAGCAAAGGACAATTTACAGAAATGCTTGGCATAATTGTACTTAAATTTTTTCTTGTAATAAGATCTGTTGAACAATAACGAGTGAAAGGTCGTTTTTCTCGCATGCTATAGAAGCTTGCTGGATCGCTTGTAGGATCTATACGGCATATGGATGTATCATAAAACCGTACTTGTGAGGAAGTAGCTGAGGATAAAAAACTTAAAGGAAGCCATATGATTGCAGGCAAAGTGTAGGGGAAGAGAACAGCTAAATCCGCTAAAAGCAATGACTCCTCTTCCGTTGGCTAAAATATAAAATTGGATAATAATAAAAGTAATTCAAACGTCGTCATTGCTTACGTTTCCAACAAATAACCAAATTACTGCAATCCAATGAGGGCAATAAGCAATGAAATATAAAAGTGCAATGATTAACTGAAATAATTTTATGAATTTACGTTTGTTTTTTGCAAATCTTTACCCTGTAATTTTGAAGTTTATCTTGATTAACAATGGAATCAGCAGGATGACGACGAGAATTGCAATAAAGTTGAGTTGAAAGAATAATGATTACGGAAAGAGGTAACAAATAATCAATGCAAAATGTTAAAGTGCTAGTAAAAAATGAAATATTTGGTGGTAATTTAGCTGAACATTTAAATGTTCGAATTTTTAATATCATATTTTGTATATATTCTTCATGTAAAATTTCTTGATTAAGATCTATATAAATTAATGATGGTAGAGCTGATACAAAGCATGCAAATGCAATAAATAACAGTGAGGCATAATAATTTCGACGTTGTGTTGGAAAACTTATTTTAGATTTACGAATCATAAATTTCTAAAGAAATTTGTTTATTGTCGCTAATAATAAAAAGATTTAAACTCTAACCTGGTCAACAAATAACATAACAGTCAACCATGCAGCTGCTGCCCTTCCCATATTTACAAGCAATAAATGTGAGGCGCAAGTAAAAATTCCAAACATCCATATTTGTACCAAATGCTCAATAATAACAGATGGCAGAGAAATTGAAATAAAAAAATATACAATATGCAATAAACATATATAAAGTTGAGTACAATTTGGTGATACCCCTGATCGATATATTCTTAATCGATATGAATAATATTGTAATGCCAATTGAGAAAAATTTCCACATATTCCTACTGTAAGGCATACAATTAAATACATGGTTATTAGTAGCCTCCGCAACGATGGCTCTTGAGTAGGCGGATATACGAGCATGACTTGAGTTGGTTCAGATGAGTATATTTCACTATTATTATTACTATTTTGATTTTGTGGAAAAGTAGAATAATCGTATTCTAATTCCTCTGAAAAAAATTTATTCATGCATTTATAAAAAAAATAAAATTAAAATTAAAAGCTTTTGTTATTGAGCTAGTCATCTTCATTATTTATCTCATTTGATGATGATACGTTTTTCTTCTTTCTTTTTTTGACGTTTGAGTTTCTGACATTTTATGAATGTTAAATGGAAAAAAAGTTAATTAATAAAAATTTTAAGCCTCCGAAATTAAAAAAGATAAAAATTAAAAAAAATAATAATTTAATTTTAAGGCTTAAATTCTTAGACATTCGATTTTGGGCAAACAAAAGCATTTGTTCTAATCTTCCACGACAAACATTTCAAAATTATTAATAAAAAAACTTTAGTTTTCTGAATAATAAAATAATTAAGTAATACTGTACCTATTATCGTCTGCACTTCCATGCTGCTACTGGAAATGGAAGAAGCAACAATATTGGCTAAAATTGGAACAACCGTTGATGTTGAAAACAATGTTTCCATTGTTGTTAAAGCCATTGTTGGTTGGTGTTAGTTAATAACCCCTCTGGAAAAAAAAGCTCGAATAATAAAATAGACACGAAAATGACACATTTTTTCTTAAATTTTTTTTCCGCGCGGGTTTTTAATTAATATTTTTAAAAAAAACAGATGAAGTAAACAATATATGATTATTAAGAGAGATATTTTGAGAGGATAATCAAACACACTCACAAAAAAGTGTTGTTGAAAAACAAAATAATAATATTAATAAGAGCAAAGGAAAGCATTCTCTTATTTTGTATTATTTTTCCTTTTTATGATAGAGAAAATTCCCAGGAGAATAAAGCGATTGATGCGCGTAATTGATGGTGAAACTAAGTTCAAAAAAAAGTGGCACAAGTTCAATGACGAAAAAGAAAACATTTTTGAGATAAAAAAATAAAAAAACAAAGTCATTAAATAAGCCAAAAACCAAAAAATTGATTTAGAAAGTTAAATCAAAAAAGTTTTGAGAATACGGTAATCGATAAAAGAAATTCCAAGCCATTCGATATAAAAAATTTAATGAAGTTAAAGTCGCAGAAGAATGAAGTTTAAAAGAATAAAAGAAACTAAAAGAAGGGCTTTTATTTTACCATGCATAAAAAAAGTATGTTGATAGATTAAATTACCTCTGTCTAAATAAAAGACTACAACAAACTTCAAAGGTTTAGAAATATTTAAGTAAAAAAAGAAAAATAAGAAAAAATTTTAATAATTTTCTTTGGCTTTTTTCCTACTTTCAATTAACTTTTTTTCTTGATAGTACACTCTTAACTAACAAAACACAAGAAACACCTGCTTCTTTTAGCTTTCACATTTTTATACAACCATAAATTCTTTTTTCTTTCACCACCAGTAAAAAAATGTAATGAGTAGGCGAGGCTTTCCCCATTTTTTAAGAAGCAAATATAATCAGTAATTCCTAACGAGCTTCTATTCTTCTTCTCCCTTCTTTTTTAAGTCTGTCTTTGCTGAGTCTTGCAAAAAATGTGAAAGGCAAATAAAGGAGCCTCTTTTCTCTTTTTTTTTTAAATGGAAAGGTCATTAAATTGAAGGTTAACACTGCTGTTAAAAACCACGCACACGAACATAATATTGTTTTTCTTAACTTTATTAATATTAATAATCATAAGGCGAAAGACGAAGAAAAATAGTTAACTTTGTAAATAAACGATAAATTTTTTTAATTAATTCCATAAAAATAAAAGGTTTTCTCATTAATAAAAAATCTCTGAAAAAATAAGTAATAATAAGTGTGTACATACATGTTCGTCGCCATGGTGACAAAGGAAAAATAGAGGGCCAAAAAAACCCAAGCCCAAGAAAAAAGCACTTTTGCCACATGCCAAATTTTTTTAAGAAAAAATTAATAAAGAGAGAAAGGTAAAATGACAAATATTATTGTTGCAGGTGGTCAAAAAAATAATATTGTTTTATTTATTTATTAAATTTAAAAATTTTGATTAGTTTTTTTGTTTGTAAAGAAATGCCAAAATATGGTTTAATTTCAAGAATTGGTCAAGGCGCTCAAGGTATTATCGTCAAAGCTCGAACACTTGAGGTAATTATTAATAGAAAAAAAAGTTTATAATTAAAATTTTAATTCAGAGTGGTGAAATAGTCGCAATTAAACGAATTCATCTTAAACCCGATCCGAAAAGTCAATTAGAAACAATTCGAGAAATTACTTGCTTAAAAAATTGTAATCATGAAAATGTAAGTAAATTAAAAGATTAAAAATTAAAGTCGAAAACAAAAAATTTATATAAGTTATTTCATTTTATTTTTAGATAATTAAATTGCAAGATTATTTTTTTACTGACACTACAGCTTCTCTCGTATTTGAGTATATTGAAAGTACATTAAAGTTGATAATATTGGATATTCGACGACCTCAAAATGACGCCCTTTTATGTCATTACTTCCTTCAAGTTTTTAGCGGAATTGCATATCTTCATCATTTAAATATTATGCATAGGGTGAGTAAGTAAAGCGAGTAATTTAACACTCAAGAAAAAAAAAATACATGAAGCTAGACTTTTTCTTCGAATTTAAAAAAAAGCTTTAATTTAAAGTTTTTAAGGATATCAAGCCTGAGAATATTCTTGTTTCAAATAAAAACCAAATAAAAATAGCTGATTTTGGTTTATCATGTTTATATGTTCCCGGAAGTAGTTCTAAAACATATTCTCATCAAGTTGTAACGCGATGGTATAGAGCTCCAGAATTATTATTTGGTTCAATAACATATGATTTAAAAATAGATTTATGGGCTGCTGGATGTGTATTAGCTGAATATATAAATGGTTCACCAATATTTATGGTTTGTTGGAAAGAAAATTATTTATTTATTTAAAATTTTATCTTTTCCATTTTCTTAAAATTAGATTTACCAAGAATTTGCGTGATTGCGTTTTGGGAAAAAAATCTCTATGGTAAAAAGAAAAATAAACACGCAAAAAAATATTATGTTTTTTTACTGTTTTTTTGATACACTTTTTAAACTTTGTCCTCAGAAAATTTTTATTAAATCATAGTTTTGTCTTTAGGGATGTAATGATATTGATCAACTCGTGAATGTCCTTTCGATTCTTGGAACCCCTGATGATGAAGCTTGGCCCGAATGGAGAAATCTCCCAGATGCAAATAAAGTTTTATTTAATGAATCCAAACCAAAGGTTAATTGGAATGATTTAGGTTGGTGTTTACTTATTTTTATTTTTTTAAATTAGAATATTTCATTATTAATCTCCATAATAATAATAATAAACTTCCTACATTATTTATTTACTCCTTTTAAGCTTTTAATAACTTCTAAGCTGCAAATTTTTTTAAATACGAAAATTTGAGTCATATGTAAGCTTAAAAAAGTTAAAACATGAGTAACAACAACATGAAAAACGGCGGTGCATAAGCTTATATTTAAAAGGTTTAAAAAATAAATAAATAAAAACAAAAATGCAGCAAAAAATTACTGTTGGCTACAAATAGTTTTTTTTGCTGCAAAAATTTAGTTTACTAAATGTAAAGTCAATTATATTTTATTGTTTGTTTACAAAAAAGGCCAAATAACCTTTTAATAAAAAATATGCCAAAAACGATTCCGAGAATTCCAAGAAAAGGTTTTAAATAAAAAACAGTGGCAAGGGACTTTGAAAAGGTGGAAACATAACTTGCAAATTTAACAAACTTTCATTTAATTTTTAAACACATTTTTTAGCCATTCCGATTCTGGTAAAAAAATTAATAAATAACTTAATTAATTAAAAAGAGCTATGACTAAAATCATAAGTCGTTGAGTTATGCAAAATTTGGAAACGATTACATAAAAACAAAGAAAATGTGAACTCTTTCGTTATAGTTAATCTTTGATATGATTTTTAAATAATTTTTTTTAAATCTTTTCCGGTTTTTAAAGTTTGCACTGAAAAATAAAATAAAATGCATTTTATTTTTTGTTTTGTTGTCAAAAACAAGGCAATTTTCATTTTGGTGCCTTCCGCTCTCAATGTCGCAATATTCAAATATCAAACATTTGTTTCGTCATCATACCACAAAAAAAGGCAAAGTCAACTTTTTTCGGTGTATTATGTTTGCTTGTTAAATTTTTTGCAAACAAATGTAATTTTTAAGCGCGGACATAACAGTTAAATTATATTCGATTTTCTCGTAACTTTCAGACTTTAGCTTTCTTTTAGCTTTAGACCACATTTCATTTAAAAAAAAGATAAATAGGAAATATAAATTTTTCTAATTATTTGTTTAATCCTTATGTTTTTTTGCCTTTTTTAGTTCCCACTGCTTCGCCTTCTGTTCGTGATTTAGTTATTAAATTGGTTCAACTTAATCCTGCCCATCGACCCACAGCAATTGAATGTGTAAATTTAATAGAAAAAATTCCAAGAAATCAGAGCCCAATCAGTTATGATCCTCCACTACCATCAGCACCAAAATCAAATGAAGGACACCAACAAATAGCGTATTTAAAGGATTTAGAAATCGATTCAATTATTTCAAATCTTCATGAATTATCCTAAAAAAATAACACCATTTTTTGTTTTGCTTGTTTTTATTTTTCTTTCTTTCGCCCTTTCTTTTTTTTCTTCAAGGAAATAAAGAATGGAATTTTGATAGCCTATTTAGTCGCTTAATATTTATTTTATTTTTTATTGTTGTTTGACAAAAAAATGGCAATTATTACTCAAAATTATGATAATTCTTTTTTCTTATCCGATCCAAAACACTGAAAGCCAGAAGAAGAAGAGTCTAAGAGGAGATGTTTGTTTCACCCAAAGAGAACACATATATACGTATTAACCTTTCTTCTTTAATTTTTTGTATGTATTTGTGTGTTGTGTCCATGATCTATCTCTCTCTCTTTTTTTTTTATCAAACAAAATAAAAAAAACCTTCAAAATGTAAAAAAAAATGTCAAACATTTGACAGAAAGAAGACGACGACAAGCATCAGCAAATAGCATCTCTTTAAATGAAGCTGATGTCGTCGCTGATGATAGTTTTATTTTTTTACTTTAGCGTCGTCTTCGTCGTTTGTTTTTAGGAACATCAATTGACACCATCTCATCGATGTCCCCTTTTTTCGAGTCTTTAACTAAGTAACTAACTAACGAGAAAAAAACGTATTCTAACTGAAGAAGGAAATAAACGCCCCGTAAAAAATATTTGCAACATTTTTCTTTTTATTTTTTTGCTTTTTCTTATAAAATTTTCTTCTATCGTTTAATATGGCACCCATTAAAAAATAAAATAGAATATGATGATGCTTTGGCATTAATCCAGCCAGCATTTTTTTTCTCTTTATTTGTTTCTTATTCCTTATCATTTTTTACTTACTGTTTTTTTGTTGTTGACTTCTTAAATATTTTCTTCAACTTAGTCTTCCTAACTTTTTTTCCACTTTCTTCTTTTTTCTTAATTAACCCAATCAGCGTTAGATATCCACATTGTTGACACAATTTTTAACTTCAGCTTTTCAATCCCAAGCGACTGAATACTTTTTTTCTTTTTCTGTTTTTAATGCATTAAAACAGCGTACATCATTATTACTTTACATGGTAGATTTTTTTATTCTTTCTTTTCCTTCTCTCTTCTTTTTTTATTCATTTAAGAATGTTTTAAGTTGTTTTAGATAGATATGATGTCCTCCTACTCATTGAGTTAGTTTTGATGATGAACGAGTTAAAACTCAACCGACGACATCCTAAAAACTTTTTTAGGTTTCGATATGACAAGTTTATGCGCTTGCCGCCGCCATTCATGCTTTTTTCATTTTCTTCCGTGTTTTTTATTATTTTTTTGACGTAAATTTTTGGGCTTTTCTAATTATCTTTTTTTTCAATGAAAATTATTCCTAAAATAATGAAACCTAAAATCTTAAATCGAAGATCATAATTGTAAGAGAATTTAGAATCGATAGAAAAAAACTATGTGGTTTTTTATTATTGTTTCAATTCAATTTTTATTTTTTAATCGAATTGATTATAAAACATTAACTAACTTTATTAACACCACTTTCGCCTTATTTGAAGTGTCAAATTTTTAAGCGACGAGTGCATATATTTACTCTTTCCTTTTTCTATTTTTTTTACTAACTAAAAACATTAAATAAGATTTCATTTTATTTTAATTTTTTTCGTCGGCTTTTTTCTACTACCAAGTAAAGCATTTATTTGCCTTGAAAATGCTGCTGCTTATTGTATTTTTTTTTGAGACTGACTGACTATCTACTGTTTAAAAAACGAAAGAGAGCCATATCTTTACTTTAATTTGGAATCCCCAAAGGTATCAGTTCCCTTAAGCTTTGTATTCAACAATCGTTGGGAAGAAGCTGTTGTTTTATTGCCTTCTCTCTCACCTCAGCCTCTAAAAAAATATTTAGATACTTAGGCTACTGCTTGGGTTCATTTCTTGTTATATGCTTTTCAAATGAGTAAAATCTATCCATTTTCTATCGTGCCTCTATTTTTTATATATTCGATGGTTTCTATGGGCTTTTTTGTTTATAATAATAATAATAATAAAATAAAGTTGACTTTTACGCGCAGGGAATAAATAAGAAAAATTATTTTTTTTGTACTCACACATTTTTTTAACCAGAAACAAATAAAAAAACTTTGCTCTCGAGTTTTTTTGCTTTGTTTTTTTTTGGCTGGAAAAAAAATTACCTAAAATTTGATACATAAAAAAAGAAACTTCCCTTTCCTTGTTTTTTTGTTTTCATTTTTTTTAAATATGCTCTTTTTGCACATTTATTTATGGTTCACTTTCCTCGAATATCATCTGTTACTTTATTTTTCATAATCTTTGTTTGTTTAGATAACTCATTTTTCATAACGCCACATATTTGGCGTTTTACTTACACACGTGTTATTTGAGAATTAACCATCATCAAAATATAAGAAAAAACCATTATTAAAAGGAAAAAGAAGAAGAAAAAGAAAAATTAAAAATAAAAACATAAACTTAAAGTTTTTTCATTTTCGAAAAAACCAGTGTCATGGAAGTAATGGAACCTGGAATGCCATTATCATCATTAACTACAACAATGACAACATTTTTTGATTGTTCTAATTCAAGCTTTAAACCTCCTCGACCTTTAACAGCAGGAAATGTGGATTATGTTATTCAACATTATATTTTTCCAATTCAATTTTTTCTTGGAGTTTGCGGTAATTCCCTCAATTTATTGGTATTGCTCAGCTCAAGCATGAAAAACCAAGTTAGTTTTTTTTTTTTACTATTTCCTTTTTTCCTTTACCGTAATTGTGAAGAGATAAAAAAATATTCTTCTTCCTTTATTTTTTTCTTTATTTTTATTTTTTTAGGCTAACACATTTCTCTCTGCTATGGCATTTGCTGACTTAGCATTTTTGTTTTGCATGGTTCCATTTTCATTAGCTTCATTTGAAATATTTTATGCGAGCCCAAATTTTAAGAATTTTCTTTATTTATATCGCGCTCATGGCGTTGGTGTAGCTAATATGTTTTCCACTGCTGCAACATGGTGAGTTGTTAATTTACTTTTCTTTGAATTATGATTTATAAGAAATTGAATTATTTCAAAACAAAACAAAAAATTGATTTTTCATTCGATAAATAAATTTTTTAGGCTTGTTTTGGCTGTTTCAATCGAACGATTCAGTGGGGTTCGAAGACCCATGCATACTCGCTTTCAATTACGGGATCGAAGGTTATTATCTTTAATAGGAATAATATTTTTGGTGGCTTCATTATTAACTTTATATCAACAATTTGAATATCGGGTACAATTTAGAGATATTTGTGGTATAACTATGCCTAATATAGCATTTGTGCATTCGGTAAATTTTAAACCCTTTAAAAATATTTTTAGTTTTGAAAATTGTTTGTATTTAGTTGCGTTCAACAAGCCCATTATTACGTAATTATATAAAATTAAGTAAATATACACAAATATGTTTGGGTGTTGTATTACCGGTTCTTGCTGTGGCTGCGTTAAATGTTTCACTTATATATTTTTTACGTCGACGGGAAATTATTCCAAGAGCTACGAGTGGAACTTCAAAAGATGTGGATTTTCGAAGAACAAGTGATTTTGGAACTTTTCAAAAACAGGAAAGAAAGGTCACGGCTACGGTACTTTCGATAGTTACTTGCTTTTCGATAACACATGTAAGTGAATTGAATATTTTTTTTGGGAATTTTTTAAAATTGCGTTTTTAGCTTCCAAGTTTAGTACCATATTTTTATGAATTATTTTTTCAATTTTATACTCCCAGTGAATTATTAAATAATACTATCACCATTGTTAATAGCTTATTAGTTAGCGGGAAAGTTTTAAATTTTGTGTTATTTTGTACAAGTTCGACACATTTTCGTCGAAGAACTATGATGATGCTTAATTCATGGGTAACAAATATTTTTATTTATTTTTTTATTTAGTAATGGCAAAATGCAAATTTTTTTAGTGTACAAGTCGAAGAAAAAAATATAGTAGTATGACGAGTACTGCAATTGCAACAGGTCCACCACAATCTAATTTAATGATGACTAATACTCCTACAAGTTCCAAACATAATAAGCAAGGACCAGTATATAATACAACTTATCGAAAACGTGAAGGTTTTGCTAAAATGTCAACAGTAAGTACTCAAGCCGATTAATATCTTCTCAACATTGGCTGCCATCATCATTAATTTATTTATTTATACTGCTGCCGTTGCCCAAATAATTTTTTATTTTATAATATTTCTTACCTCTAAATTCAGATCTTTCAACAGCAGACAATGACAAGAAAAGTTAAAAAGAATATTTCTGTTTTCTTAAAAAAAATTGTTAATTTTTTTTTCATTTTTACTTTCTTTCTTTCTCATTTTTTCACCGGTGTTTCAAAAAATACAATGTTAAAATTTTATTTTTGGTGGTATTTCAAAAAACAAAACATAGACAAACTAAAAAATTTATTCAAATAATATTTTTACTTCCACAATTAAAAATTGAACGAAGAAAACAAAAAAAAAATAAAAAAATTAACTGCTAGTATGTGATGTTTCAACAACAAAGTCAAAAAATATAAATGTAAATGGCAGAGAAATTAACTAACCCTCATTTAAAAATGTCAAAAAGAAAAAACAAAAAATTGTAAAATGTCAATAAAAAAATGGGTACTTTTTAATAAGTATTTTAATTTAATTCCTCTCTCCAAAAAAGGCAGCACCATTAAAAAGCCAAAAAAATGTAATTAAGATAATGGAGCTGTGGAAGCATTAGATCGAGATGAAGTTCGATCATTAATGATTGCAGAAATATTTGAGCGAAAATCAATATGTCGTAAATATTTGAGTCCTCTCGACATTAAAAAAAGACTCAAACTGGCGCCAATAAGCGAACGGGGAGTGGTACCAACTCTAAAAAACAAACAAACAAAAATCATCAGTCTACAAAAAAACATTTATTCAAAATTTAGTTAAACAACAAACTTTTTAGGTAATAGAGCTTTCAATAATACTGCAAACAATAAAGACCCAAAATTAAATATCACTGATGCAAATACACTAAATTCAACTCGATCCCAACTATTTAATCGGTAAAGATGGGGGCGAAAAAAAACATATAAACCAATACCAACATGAGAATTGAATAATACTGTATTACTTACGGCAAGATCATACATGGGGAAAAGTCTAAAACCATAGATATAATATTTTAAAAAGTTGAATAAATTTTTGATTATTATTTTTTTACCTTGTAACAAGAGAAGGGGAAAATATATGAACTGAAAATAATGTATGACTGATTGCCCCACTAATGGGAGCATAATGACGAACTAATGAAGTTGTAGTTAATCGAGGAAAAAGGTTATGACGCCATTCAGTTAAAGTTTCTTGCCAATTTCCCATATTTAATTTTTTGGTTTAAAGAACTGCTAAAAAATTCTTTTTTCTCAATATGACTCAAAAAAATAAATAAATAAACATATGCACTTTTATGTCAAAAGTTTCGCTCAAAACAAAAAAAAACCGATTAAAACAAAATTAAAAATTATGAAGTAAAAAATGCGGCAGCAGCAGCCAGAGAACGGAAAAAAATATTAAAAAAAGCAACAAAACAACAGCAAAGTTAAAAAGAAAGAAAGAATATGAGCACTAGTTTTAAAAAATAGTTGTTTAGTTGTTTGCAAGTTGCAACAAAGCAAGCAATAGACAAATGTCAAGCTTTCATTTTTTCTCTCTTGCAATTTGGGTTTTTCTTTTTTCACTCTTTTCTATGCTAAAACACTCGCAAAAAAAAAACGTGAAAGAATGTTGGGTAGAGGAACATGCACAAGAAGAAGAAAAATTGCAAGATGTTAGTTTTTTTTGTTTTCTTTTCTTTACAAGAACGATAAATTAGAACGGTTAGTTCAAAAAACGTCAAAAATGAAAAAAAAATTAGTTTGGTTTGCTGCGTGTTTTTTTGTTGATAAAAATAAATGTTTGGGTTGCGAATTAGTTTGCTCCTATTTGTTTTTAAAAAGGATAATTAATTATACATATATATAAAATTTAAACGGTTGAGCAATACAAGAAACAGAAAAAAAAGCAATCACAGTCATTTAAGGAAAAAAGAAATATTACACCGAAAAACTTTTTAACGGTTTCAAATTACTCTCAAATGAGTTTCCTTATTTTGTTGGAGCATTTTATTTACAAATAAAAACAATTAAAAATAAAAATTTTATATATATAAAAGAATTTTGGGATTTGAATTATTTAGTTTCCTGGTACAATAAAGCATAAATCACCCGAATTTGTAGCAATAATAATTTCATTTCCTCGATTATCCAAAGCTATGGGGTTATCAATGTCTTTCATCCAAGCATATTTAACTTTGTCAAAGTGATTACCTTTTAGCCATGGAGAAACATCAAGTTCGTCTGTATTAAACCTAAAAAATTTCTTTCTTGTTTATTTTTTAGCGTTCATTCCAGCTTGAAAATATGCAACCAAAAAATCATACCATAGAGATACAAGTTCTTGATTGTTAAGTTCAACATAACCATCAGCGCAAGTTGCAAAAGCAGTATTGGGGCAATGTTCGGCAAATTTTACAGAAGTAATTGGTTTGCTTGAAACTTTCAAAGTGCAATGGTATTTTTGCATGTCATGTCTGAGATCGGTGAAATTCACAAATCCATCACTCGTGCCTGTTATTACTAAATTGCTATCTTTCATGTTGCAAGAAGTTATTCCATCATTAATTTTATGAGCCATTCGATAACAATGTTTAGGCATTTCTTCACGATTCATTTCTTCTGGTCCTCTCAAATCCCACAAACCCACACTTCCACATCCATGACCAGTAATAAAAAGGTAAGGTGAAATTGCGTGAAGAGCTGTTATCGGGGTTTCATTTTTCGATAAAAGCCTTCTCAAATTATTTTGAATATTATGGAATATAATTTTTCCTGATGCTGTTCCTATAAATAAATGATCGCCGCTTATATCCATTGCTGTAACACTACTACCATGGCCTGCAGAAGTTGAAGGTATAAGCGGCAATAATTTCCCACCATTTTGAGTTCCATGAATTTTTAGTACTTCATAGGAGCCGTTTTGATTACCATAAGCAACAATTCCATTTCGTGCATTTCTGTAATAATTGCTTTTTTGAAGAATCTCTCGCAATAATGTAAAATAACATACGAAACCGAAGAAATTTTATCTGACGCTCTATATTGATTTATGTGTTTTATAACTGCGTCGCTTTCACTTCCATATTTATTAAATTCATAAAGATCAATAACATTGTTGACATTTGAAGCAGCAACAAATAAATTTTTATTGGAATTATTAAAATATTTTGTCCATTGAACAAATGAAAGATCTATGGGAGTTCTAGCAAAAAGTCGAACACGTCTTCGTCTGGGATTATTATTAACGGTTAAAGCTGATTGTAAAAATGACATAATAATTATTTATTTGTACAAAAAGATTAATATACCCGAAATTTAATATTTATTTTTTACGATTGCACTTCCAACACCAAAAAGAAACATGGCGAACACCAAATCGTTTGTTTCTTTTTGCCAGAAAAAAACTGGGTGTTTTCCTTATATAAAAAAGCCACCAAATTGATATATGTATTTATGGCAATCATGCATACAAAATAAAATCACTTTGAAAATGAGCTACAGGAACATAAAATTTTTGAGTTTTCTGTTTTCATATTATTTTATTTAGAAGTAGATAACCCTCAAAAACATTCAAAGTACTTGACAGAAATAAAAAAATTTAGTTTATCTAAACGGAGGGAAGTTGAAGGAAGGTGTGGGAATGATTCTTGTTTCCATTCTTTTTTTAAAGCTTCAATAAAGATGTCATTCAATTAAGGCACATGAAAATGAATGAAATGAATTAAATTTGATTTGCAAAAGTGTCAACCTTACGAGAAAAAGCAAGCAAAGTTATGGACAAACATTCATTGGTAATATTTTTGATATGTTTTTTATTTTGCGCAATTTCTTTCGCTTTTAGTTATTTTATTGCCCTTTTTATAATCTTTTGATCTTTGTTTAAATTTGTTTTTTTCTTTTTTTGTTAATGTCTGTTCTAAACTTTTTTTCTTTTAACGCCCGCTTTTTCTTTATAGACAACCATAGACTGATTCATTTTTTCTTCCAATCGCTTTTTGATTTTGTCTTATTTATAAATTTGGAAAAGGCACTATTCCCTTTTATTCCCAAAATCGAAAACTTAAAATTTTTAATATTTTTTTATACACGCGTAAACTTTGAAAAAAAATTTTTGCTCTCCATTTGTAGCGGTTATATTCACAAAGAAATAAAGGATCTTTGTTTTCGATAAAAAAGAACTTTGAATATTTTTGACAAAAATAAAACTTGAATATTTCTTTTCGAAATTATTTTTTTCGTTGAACTTTTTTTATAACTTAGTGATTTATAAGCAAAACGTTTTAGATACCAACGCTTTACATAAATTTTTATTTGCTTGTTTCTCCATGGATGATAACGTCGACGATCACATTATTGGTCAAAGACTCGAACAGCTCTTTGAACGTGTCAGTTTAGTTTTTTTTAAATTTTAAATAAACATAGCTTTAAGATATTAATGGAAGATGAAAATGAAGTAAATCCTCATCCACCTGAAAATCCTCCTATCGATCAACCAGCTTGGAAGGGTGCATAACGGTTGTTCTATGGCACAATAAATTTATTTCCATACTTTTTTGTTATTTCTTGCTGATACTTTAAAAATTTGTGGAAGCTTACTTCGTACATTTAACAAATTTTTTCATAGCTTTTTCTCTGTTAATTTTTAAAACCACGTTTTTTCGGTTTCAAATTTGTTAAAAATTGTTATTATATTTAGCTTTTAATGATTGCTATAAGCTTTATCTTCTTATCATGACTATTTTTTTACAAGTTGTAATCTTTTTTATTTATAAAAATAAATAAATAAATAATTTTCTTTATAAAAGCCATTATCACCGATGAGTATTTTGGTTATTTTTCTTGGCTGTTACTTTGTAAAAACTGCATTAATTTACACGAGTTGTAAGCAACCGAAATAAAAAATGTAAAGCTTGTAAAAAATAATTTTACTGGAAAATTTCTTATTTCTTTTTACCGTTTTGCGATTTTTGGTTATTTTTGCTAGAATAAATTTGAAAATAGTTATGTAACTTTGTCCTTGAAAAATAAATTTTTAAGCCTTTTTCCAACCATAATTTAATTGTGTTTTGTTCTATTTTTAAGAAGCAACTTTTGAATTTTTAACTTAAAAGATAATGCTATTTTGTTGTTCTTCTTCGCTTTTTTTACTTCTCTTAAAAGAATTTAGTTTTTTTTCTACTTCGGTCAAGAAAGCATTTTCATCAGAAACAAATTTAGTACGAGAAAAGTCCTCGTTTATGGTTCTCAACAGCTTGCTTAGTCATCATCAATTCCAGCTGACTTTAACTGCAAAAAAAAAAAAATACAACACCAGAATTTTTTGTTTTGTTATTATTTTATTCTTTTTTCTTTTTTGGATGAAAAAAAAAATGTAAGAAAAAAAAAGATGCAGCAGAAGCGGAAATGAGTTATATCGTCAAAAAAGAAGTCAAGAAAAATAAAATGAAGCGTGTGTTGACTTTTTTATTTTTTTTAAGAAAGTGTGTCTTCTTGACTTTTCTCAAATATATTTATTCTCAAGAGAGTTTTTCAATTTTTTTCAATGATCTTATTTTTTTTCCTTCACTTCTCTATTTTATTTTTTGGTAGTGGCGCCTCTGCTTCTTTATCATCATTTCATTGTTGTTTGCTAACTAAAAATGGTCACCACCATTTCAATTTTTATATTTTTTTAAAAGCTTGCTTGCTTTTTATTTTCCTCCTTTTTGCAGTCTTCGTCATCTCCGCCGTGAAAATGAAAAATGCATAAATAAAATGGAAATTTTTTTTCTCGTTTCGGTGGGGCTGCTTTTCTTTTTTTCTCCTCATTTTTCATTTTATGCTAAACCATCATCACCGTCAGGCAGGTAACAAACAACAAACAAACACAACCAAAATGTTCTCCCTATTTTTTTTTTTTTGCGCGAAGCAATTTTCCTTTTTCTTCAACTTTTCCATCGTTGACGACGACGATGAATCAATAATTTTTCATTCTCAAATTTTTTGTTATATAAAAATGCATATTTTTTACTTTTTTTCTTCTTCACAAATTTACATATACTTTTTTTTCTTAAAAAAAAAAGGAAACTCATTTTTTTCTTTTCCACTTTTTTAACAAAAAAAGCGCAATTTGACGACGACAACGCAAAAGCGATGGCAGATTCTTTAACTTGTCGTCTTCTCCTGTCCGCAGCAAGTGGCAACACTTTTCTTTCATCAAAAAAAAAACCACGGCATTCTTCTTCATCTTTTGTCTATGCGCGTAATATTTTATTTTTCCATGTGTTTTTCTAAGCTTTATATTCGCAACTCGAAAGCATCCTGTCAACCAGCCATTCAACTAGATAGAGTGAGCTTGTGGGGAGAGCGCAACAACTACATATTTCGCCTGCTTTTGGCAAGCTGCCTTTGCTTGCTTGTTACTTTCATGTCGTTATGCATCGTTGCCTAGAGTTTTCAGAAGAAAAAAAAGAATAAAAATTTATTTTTTTTCTTTCTTCTTCAAGTCTTTCAAACTAAAGAACCGTTGTTGTTGAAAAAGTCGCCAAAAGGAAAGAAAGAACCATTTGCTTCTTTCTGTTGGCTGCCAGCTTGCTTTCTGAGGGTGGTCGTCGACGGCGTCACTCCTTTGCTTCTGTCTTGAGGGTCCCATTTTTTTTGCTTGCCTTCGTTGTTGTTGAAGCTTGCGTCGCCGCGTGCTCTTTGTGTTGTTGTTTTTGCTATCCTTTTTTGTACAAAGTAGTAGACAATTTCAATTGGGGGATGAAACAAAAAAAAGAGATGAAAAAATACCCGTGTGCATAAAATGAAGAGGAAAAAAAGTCACATCCTGTGCCTCTTTCTTTGCTTGCCTTTTATTTAGGAAAAAAATAAATTGTTAAAAAAACTTTGCTTCATCTTTCCATCCTTCTTTTTTTGTTTCAAATCTTTTGTCATCGTAGGCTATTTCATTTATTTACCCATTTTATAAATGTTTCATCCCACTTTTTCCGCGTTTTATATTTTTTTGCCCACATTTTTTATTCAAATCCATTTACAATAAATATTATATGTTTTTTATTTAGCCTCTCCCAAAAACTTGTTTATCTCATCCTTCTTTTCAATATTCCATTTTCTCATAAAAGTGCCATCTTTTCTTCATTTTTTCTATGCAGTTTTTTTTTTTGCGAAACTTTTGTCAAACAAAAAATGTCTGTGCATTTCTTTTAAACAAAAAAGCCATTGCCTAAAATTTTGATGGTTGCTTTAAAAAGTTAACTGTTGTTTTATTTATTATTCAAAAAGTAAAGTTATTTTATTTTTTTATTATACAATATAATATTTCACCAACTTTTTAATAAGTGTGCACTTTTAAAATATTTTTTTAAAGGTGTAATTTTCAATTTTTAGCTTCCTGATTAAAAATTCATACATCAAAACAAAATTTGCTTTTACATGGTTACCATCTTTCGCAAAATAATAAACAACTTTTTTTAATATTAATCAATGTTAGCTTTCCATAAATATTAAAGAGTCAGAAAGACATTAAACTTTTTTTTTCCAATTTGCTCAAAAATTATTGTATATATTTTTTCTCAAATAATTATTTTTATTCAATCCCTTTTGTCACATTACTCAAATGATTTATTAAACATAAATTTATTCGCGTTTTCGAGAATATTTTTGGAAGTTAATTTTTGTTTTTATAGAAAGCCAAATTAAGCGATTCCGAGGCGAAAGGCATTAAGCCTTCCGATTTTAATTCGGAATGAGAGCCATGAACGGTCGCTTACAAATTATTCGTTCACCATTAGTGAGGAATGCATTTGGAGGTAGACAGAATAATAATGAAAACCAACAACAACATAAACATCATCATCGACACCACAGGCAAAGGCTTGATTCAGATCAACTTCCAAAAATGGTACAATTTGATGAATCCTCTGATAGTTATCGATGCTTTTGTAGTTGTCTTCATGTTAAAACGGGTGCATTTTTTATTGCAGGTTGGTAAAATTTAAAAAAGCCAACAATAAATTTATTAGTTTTTTCAGGGATTGAATTATTTTTATTATTATTTTATTTTTTAAATTCTTTATTAATTATGTTACAACAAACTAATGGTTACGAGTATGAAAAAGGTGATCATTCAAGTGATTATGTATATGTTGCATTTTTAATTACTTCCATAGCTTGCGCAATTGCCTTAGGAACGATATTGATTATGATTGTAGGAATAACTAAAAATATTGCTGCATGTTTAGTACCTCATATATTTATTCAGGTAAAAAATATTTATTTTAACCAAAAAACATAATCATTTTGGGGCCAAAAAAATACTAAAAACAATTTAAAAAATTTCAGGGATTCGCCATTTTATGTTTTTTGGCTTTAATTATTATTGGCGTTATCGCTTTTGTAACAGATTCAAGCTTCTTTTATCGAATATTAAATGCAACACCATTCCATGAATTTCCTGGGCAAATGACTGTGGCTTTACCAATAAATTCCCAAATTCGAGTATATCTTATATTTATAATTTATATTATTTCATTTTTACTTGAATGTTGGTTTATTGTTATTATATATAATTGTAATCGATATTTTACTGAACGCAAAAAATATATGAATTATTGTTTAGCTTATAGCACTCCTTTAAAAACTTTAAATAGCGCGAGATGATAATTTTTATTTAACTTTTTTTTAATTTGTGTCTTCTAACTTCACTTTATTCTTAAATTATAAATATTTAAAATTGAACAAAAAACCATGTTTTATACAGTGATCTCTATTTTTTTTTGTAAACGTGTGAACTCAAAAAATACGCGCATTTTTTGCGTTTTTCGTCTAAATTTTTATTTTTATTTTTTTTGATTTTGCACGTATTTTAGTGAACTCCTTTTTTACTATTTAAAAACTTTTGTTAGTGTATCCTAAGCATTTTTTTCTTCTCGTTCACATTCTCAGTCATTTTTTCTTAGCCTTTATTTGCCTGAAATTCAAATTCCTTTTTTCTTATTTCTTTTCTTCCCTTTTTTATTGGAAGTCATTTTCTCTCGAATAAAATAAATAAAATAAAATATACCATTGCCAAACTAAAAATAAAAAAATCCCATTCAAGCTTTCATTTGTTTTTTATAGCTGTTTTTTATTTTATTTTTATCTTGCCTTATTTGGCTCACGATTTAATAATTTTTTGTTAGAAACTTTTACCTGAAAATAAAACTGATATTATTATTTGTAAATAAAATAAGATTTTTGAAAGAAAAAGTGTGTATTACATTTTAAAAAGCGCTAATACGAAATTTAAATAAAAATTTTTTAAAGATCAGCTTTGTTTTATTTTTAGATTTTTTTTAAAATTTAGACACATCCTTCTTTAACCTTCATTATTAAACCAATTGCTTTTCACTTTTTTTTAAAACGTATGTTCTTCGGAGATAAACATCGCATCATTTATTTTTATTTACTCGCTTAAAACGAAAACAACAAAAAATGGTTTGTCTGAAGAAAGGATTTTCTTGATTTAAACTCAAAAAAGTGGAAAGAAAACGATGGAACAAAAAATGATTTTTTTAAAAAGAAATTTCATTATTTATTGTTTATTGTTTTTTATTTCGGGTTTTTTGTTGCTTATTTTTTGTTGTTGCGTTGTTTGCAAGTTTCAATAACAGCTGCAGCTAGCTGATTGCGAGAAAACAATTTTACCCATGAGAAAATATTTCTTCAGTGATAATATAAAAAAGGCTTGTCGGCTTATTTTGGAGGTGGTGAATAAAATAATTAAAAATGCATCATTCACTCATCCATGCTTCATTGCTTTTTTGCTTTCCTTTGATTTATGTGTCTATAAATAAAAATTCTCACACGCTTTTTATGTGGTTTCTAAGAACTTGCCGCTGCAAAACAGCAGCTTAATGAATATCTTTAATGGAAGCAGTTTTGACTTTGCTAATTTTTTATTTTTTTGTTCAAAAAAATCGATTCATAAATGACGTTAGAAAATTTTACTTCGTTAAACCAAAAGAGCATAGCTTAAGAATGTTTTTCTTTTTAAAACAATGATCATCTGTTGAACAATGAACGGCGGAACTGTGTAAGCGACGATTGCACTTTTTTTTCGTTCACTTTTTTGTTTTTATTTTATTTGATCTCTTACAAGCGGAAATTAAACCGCAACATTTTTTTGTTGAAGAAGAATAAGAATATCACTGTTAAATTTACAAAGCGCGTGCTTCACATTTTTTTAAAGTTTGAAAAAAAAATATAAAGGAGCGAATTTGAAACTGTCAAGTTTTTATTTTCATCCATATGTTTCTTCTTATGCTTGTTGACTGCTGCTGTTTATTCATGTTGGACATAAATTGCCAGCTTGGCGGTTTTCATCAACAAAAAAAAAATGAATTCAAAAAAGAAGGGTGGAGAAATAACAAAAAAAGAGAGCTCGATTCTCTTCTTCTTATTTTTCTTCTTTCAGTTCATCCTTTAGTTCCGAATGAAACACAGTCGGTTGGATGGCTGCTTTATTTTTTGACTTGGGGCGCTCTAGTGACTGGCTTCCTTCCTTCGTGGTTTGCTGCTGCTTGCTTTCTCCCACGGCTGAATAAAATATTTTTTTTTAAATTTTTTTTTTGCATTGACGCATTTAAAATATCTCTTTTTCTCTCTCATGCTGCTTTAGTTTAACCAAAAAAACTAAGCTGCTTTTTACAAATTTCTATTTTTATTCTCTCTTTCCTCAGGCAAAAGAATTTCGCGCGGTTTAATGAAAATTTAAATAAACATTTTTTTGTTACCGTAATCTAAAACTTCTTTTAAAAAATTCGATTTATTTGTTTTTAATTTTTTTAAGCTAAACCATCTCTTTTTTTTATTGGAGCTTCTCAACAAAATAGTTTCGATTTCCTATAAATCTTTTTACTTTTTTTTTCATTTTAAAAAAAGCTGAAGCTTCACCCTTTGCTCTTTTCTGCCTTGTTTTGTCTGATTTCTTTGAAATGCGGCTATGTCTTTATTTTTATTTATTTTTTGATAAGCTTTTTCCTTTTTCATTCATCCCTTGAATTTCTTGTCTCTCTGAAACGCGTGATATTATTCATCGCCTGATTTGCACTTTCTCTGCTAATTTTGTACTCTGAATTTTTTTATCATTAAAAATGATGCGTTCTTTGAATTTAAATGTTGCATAAATGCCTTTTAACTTAGAATGACGAGGTCTATAAAAGGGTATTAAAATTTGCTGATTTTTGTCTGATTTATTCTCGTGTTAAAATTGTTTTTTGTTTGAAATTTCAATTTTCAAGTTTTAGAAACCAAACTTGAAAAAATGTCTGATTCAACAGTAAAATTTGATATGAATGGAAACGAGCCGGAAGATGATTTTTATAATCCTCCAATTTCCCTTTCGGCTCAAGCTAATGTTCCAAGTATTAGTTCATATAGGGAAATGTATGAAGAATCTATTAAGTCTCCCAAAATTTTCTGGAGCAAAGTAGCAGCTCATCTTCATTTTGAAACTCCATCCGATCATGGACTTGAATGGAATTTTGATTATCGAAAAGGAAAAGTCTTTGTTAATTTTATGCGTGGAGCTCGAACCAATTTGAGTTATAATTGTCTCGATCGAATGATTCAAAAAGGTATGGTAATTAACAATTTTTTAATATTTTTTGTTATTAAAATTTTGGTTTTAGGACAAGGAAGCAAAGTTGCATTTAAATGGGAAGGCAATTGCGAGCATGATGATTATGAAATAACTTATCATGAACTTCATGAAAAAGTTGTTACATTTTCTAAAGTCCTTCGATCACGAGGAATTCAAAAAGGGGATGTTGTAGCAATTTATATGCCCATGGTTATTGAATTACCCATTGCTATGTTAGCTTGTAGTCGAATTGGCGCAGTTCATTCTGTCATCTTTGCTGGATTTAGGTACATTTTAATTTTTTTCTTGCATTTTTTACCATCGATAGTTTTTAGTTCCGAGTCTCTTGCCCAACGAATCGTTCAAGCTGGATGCAAAATTCTTGTAACCGCTGATGGATTTTTCCGTGGCAGTAAATTTATTAATCTAAAAGATCTCGCCGAACAAGCAGTAAATCTATCAGCAATGGATGGACAAAACGTTGAAACTGTAGTTTGGTTAGAGCATTTAAAACGAGTGAAACAACCTCAAAATTGCAATGTTCATTTGCCTCTATCTTCAAACATGTTAACTTGGGATGTTGCGATGAAAGAGGCAAGCGTTTTGGAAGATTATATTGAATGGTGTGATGCAGAAGATCCTCTTTTCATCCTTTACACTTCGTATGTTTCGTTTTTCTCTTTTTTTAAGTTTGTTTATTTATTTTTTTCTTTCTTTAAGAGGCTCAACGGGAACTCCCAAAGGCATTGTTCATTCTACAGCTGGGTATATGACATATGCATTTGAAACAACCCGGCGAACTTTTGATGCCCATCCTGAAAGTGATATATATTGGTGTATGGCAGATTGTGGATGGATCACGGGACATACTTACACTGTATATGGCCCACTTCTCAATGGTTTAACTTCTGTTTTATTTGAAGGAGTTCCATCTTATCCTGATTCTTCACGAACTTGGAAAGTTGTTGAGAAATATGGCGTCACAAAACTTTATACTTCACCCACAGCTGTTCGTTCACTTATGGCTTTTTCTGAAGACCTCGTAAAATCTCATGATCGGTCCTCTTTAAAAGTTATTGGAACGGTTGGTGAACCAATTAATCCTAGTGCATGGTTATGGCTTTATAATGTTGTTGGTGAAGGCAAATGTGCCATTGTTGATACATATTGGCAAACAGAAACTGTAATTCATTTTTAACTTTATTTTTCTTTATTTATTATTTTTAATTCTTTAGGGCGGCCATATTATTGCCCCCATGCCTGGTGCAACAGCAACCAAACCGGGTTCAGCAACTTTGCCAGCATTTGGAATTGTTCCACAAATTGTTGATTCTGAAGGTTTTATTTTAGAAGGTCCAAATGAAGGAAATTTGGTTAGTTTTTCTTCTCTTTTGCTTACTTCCTTTCCGTTAACCTCATTTTTTGGAATAAAAGGTTAAGGTTTTATGGATTTTCGCGGATTGTCTAAGATTATCAAATTTTTGGGAGTTGAAAGAGTTAAAAATGTCAATAGTCAAACGCTTGCTTTTCTTTCAAACAAAATAGCTTCCGAAAGAAACTTTAAAAAAGGAGAATTTGAAAACGGGGATTTTCTAAAAAAATTAAACTTAGAGATTTTAATTTATTTCAAATATCTTTTTTAGTGTATCGCTCAAGCATGGCCCGGTA
This sequence comes from Panagrolaimus kolymaensis, assembly GCA_028622995.1. NCBI lineage: Eukaryota > Metazoa > Nematoda > Chromadorea > Rhabditida > Panagrolaimidae > Panagrolaimus > Panagrolaimus kolymaensis. The sequence goes on from JAJQJQ010000034.1 coordinate 51,729, forward strand.
TGATGCGAACTGTATGGGGTGATCATGAACGATATGTTAAAACTTATTTCTCATCTTTCCCCGGTTTATATTTCACCGGCGATGGAGCTCGTCGAGATGAAAATAGTTATTATTGGGTCACAGGACGAGTGGATGATTTGATGAATGTTTCTGGTCATCTTCTTTCCACAGCTGAAATTGAATCAGCTTTATGTGCTCATGATGGAGTTGTTGAAGCTGCGGTGGTTGCAGCACCCCATGATATTAAAGGCCAAACTCCATATTGCTTTGTTACCCTTGCCAAAGGCGAACATTTATCAGAGCACACCATTGCCGAACTTCAAAAAATTATTCGAATCAAAATTGGCGCCATTGCTGTTCCAAATCATAAAGATATTCAACTTACTCCTGCTCTTCCTAAAACACGTTCAGGAAAAATCACTCGTCGAATCCTACGCAAAATTGCTGAGGGAGATCAACATGCAAATTTGGGAGATCTTTCAACTCTCGTCGATGAAAATGTTATTCATTCACTTTGGGCTGGACGCCATCATGACAGTAAATGCGGTTAAAAAGATAACTTCTTTATATAAACAAAAAGCTTTGATACAGAACAAAATTTATTTAACGTTGTCCCTTTCTTTCAATATAAAAATAATTTGCCAGCAATAAAATTTAAAAATAAAATTGATATTTATTAGTTACTTCTTTTTTATTTACAAGTTTAAAATTTGTTTATATTAATGATAGAAATTTTATTATACTAATTTCTCATCATTGTTGGAATCACTGTTAAGCTAAAAAATAAAAATAAATTAGTACATTATTAATTTATATGTATCTTAATTGATAGTTTTTCAAGCGCTTGTGAAATTCCAATTCTTTGTTAACCGATAATTTATAAAATATCATTTTTTTACGATGTTATGTGTTTTCTCCAAAAAGTGTAAATTTATTAATAGAAAAATGGTCAAAAATTGCTTATTCAAGATCTAAAGTAACACTATCAGAAGAATTTGAAACAGTATTTTCTGAATTTGGAGTTTCGCAAGCAATAATATTTTCATTGTCGCTTACTCTCACAATGCTTTCTCGATTATTTGTTAATCTCGTGGAAACAGTAACATTAGAATTTTGATGTCTTAAATGTGATGAAGACATAATATGCCAAAAGAATTTTATAAGGATTTCTTTAAATGAAGGATTCAACCATGCATAAAGGACTGGATTTGCGACATTATTGGTCATTGCAATACTAAAAAAATAAAAATAAAATAGAGTCCATTGTTTTTGCTTTCTTTTTTAAACAAAAGATTTTTTTCTTGCTTTGGTGGGTTTTGACTTACCAATGAGCAACAGTAGAAACAATATATGTATAATTTAAAACTTTTGAATGTAAAATATTTTCATCATATTCAATAATAAGTGTGACAACATTTTGAGGAAGCCATGATAACCCAAATATCAAAACCATGGACGCTAAAATTGTGGTTGTTCTGCGTTGTTTTGCAAGTAATTGGGCTTTTTGTTGATCTTTCGATACAACTTTAGTTAAATTACAATGCTCATTTTCTTGCTAAAAATATAAATGAAAACTCGAAGATAAAATTTATAAGTTACCTTAATAATTTCTGGCCCTCTGGATGATTCAAGTAATTGTGACCTTTCATCAAGTTTTCTTATTTTAGAGTTTGCCCGTTCTCTGAGCCGTGAAAATATAACAGAATAACAAAAACTCATAGTTGCAAAAGGTATTAAAAATTGGAAGCAAAGTAACACCAAAGCATAACCTCGACGAACAAGGGGATTTGGCCATCGCTCGGTACAAAATTGTCCACAATATCCAGGATAATTTTCAATTTTCATAAAATAACAATATGGAACTGAAACGATTGCAGCAACAATCCATAAAATAGTTGCAATGGTTATAGCATTTCGAGGTTTTATTACTGTTGCATGTGGACGAATTACGAGGTTGTAACGATCTAAGGCAATCGCAGAAAGGCTAAATGTCGAAACAAAAACTGATACAGCCTTAAAAAATTAAATTAATTTAAGTCAAATCTCAAAGAAATAATAACCTGGATGAAAGGCAATAAATGACAAATATATTCACCAAAAAACCAAGTTTTAAATATGTTTGTTATTGGCGTGATTGGAACAGATAATAAGCACACGATGACATCACTCATGGCTAAATTCAAAATAAATATATTTTGTACGGTTTGTAAATGCCGATGTCGAAGAGTTAAAAACATCATAGAAATATTTCCCAATAATCCCAAAATAAAAATATGTGTATAAATTATTCCAAAAATTGTCATAGATATTACAGAATTTGTTGGATCAGGATAAATTTCTGTGAAATCGACGCATGTTTCAGATGGGTCCATTTCGGGAGGTTGTGGTGATGGAACACTGGTGGAATTTAACATCTGGAAAAGTTATTTAAATAAGCTTGGTTTAGTAAGAGAAGGCAAATTACGATTTTTAGGAATGTCTCGTGATGATAAAGAACTTCAAATTAAAAAAATGAAAACAAAATTCAAGGAAAAATAATTAGTCTCGCGATTTTAGCCCAATTAATTATTATTTGAGTAACTCCATATCCTCACATAAGACATAAAGATAGTAAAAAATAAAATAATATTGTTTTCGATATTGGTAGCTAATTAATTTCCAGACCGTAGTTTAGAAGAAACAAAAAACACTAAAAAATAGATAAAAATAATAATAATACGTGGCTAGAATAACATCGTTTTTTGGATCCTCTTATTTATGTTCTTTGGAAGGGAAATCCCAAGAATCCAAAACCTTCCGGTATTCTTCTCCTTTTTCAATGGCTTCGGAAACCTAGTAAAAAAACATACGCAAGAAAAAAAACAACCAACAACAAAATGAGTACGAAAAGAAAGAAGTCGAAAAGAAATTAGACGTTTTTAAGCTTTCAAAAATCAAAAACCTTTTTAACTTTTAACCGCGATAATTTTCGTATTCTTCTTTTTTTGTTCATGAGCAATTGTAGTAGCAATAAACCTCCCCTGAGGATATTATTATAAAAACGAGAAGGAGTCAAAAGCCATGTTTCAACAACAACAAAAATTCAAATAAAATGAAATAAAGTTTTCGGGGTTGCTTGCACTTTTCTCTTTCTTTTTCCTTTAAAAAAGTTTTTTTTAAAGTGGTCAAATCAAGCATGCCATTAATGGTTGTTGGTTGTAACAAGATTTAATAAACATAGAGGGCTAACTAAAAAAATGAAAAGAAAAAGACGAAAGAATAAAAGCTAGCGAGAGCAAGAGCAAAAAAAGCCTTTAAAACTTGGAAAACTCCATCAACCAAAAAAAGTCCTTGAGCCCAAATAACAAAAGAAAGCTTTTTTTTCAAGGAGGAAGAAGAAAAAAACAACAACCAAATACCGCTTCCGTTTTAACTTAAATAACAAAAAGAAAATTTCTTTGGTATGGGTGGTGGATGGATATTTAATAATAATACTATACAAACAAATAATAAAAATTTCGTGAGAGAGAAAAAATAAAAAAGAAAGGTTCATTAAAATAAAAAGAAGTTTTTTGGGATTCATTTTTTTGTTTAAAAAAAGAAGAAAGATAAGTATTATTAAAAAGCAATGTAATTACGAGAAACGACTCACACGCGCTAAAGAGAAGACTACCGTAATCACGAAACTAAGGAGTAAATAGAAAAACATAAATTAAGAAATGTCGCTTTAAAAAAATTGCAATGAAGATGATGAGACAACAGCCTTAGATGGGCTTGGCTTGTATTTGCCTTATTTGTGGCAATTTATTATAGTATAATTTTTTGGTAATAAAAGAAAAAAGTTTCACTATCTAAGTTTTAAGTTAGTCAGTTAAAAAGTAAAAAATAAAAAGCTAAAACATACAAAAATATATACAACTGAAGCACTAAAAGCAGTAGTCTTTGATAGAAAAAAAGCAAAGTGAACAAGGGAATAAAAATTTTGAATGAGTACGTGAAAAAATGATATAATACCGGAAAGAAAAAAATAAAGTAAAGTAATTTTACCCAATTTATTTTGTTGCTGTTTATTTTTATTTATTCTTGGAATGTTGCACAATAAAAAAATACAGGTAATTCGAGTAAACTTTGTTTTAATTAAAAAGCTTCGGAAACTTGCAAAAAAAAAAAAAACACAGAACAGAACCTAAAAGAAATAATACTCAAGCAATCAGAAAAGAAAAGAATAGGTTTCAATTCCAAAAAATTTATCCACACCGTATTTCCTTATTCAATCACGTCAACGTCTCATTTTCGTATTCGTAAAAAAAGAATACAAAGAATTGCGGCCGCCGTTCCCGAAAATTATCATCATCCTCGAGAACGATGTCTCGTTCTTAAAAAAGCGCAAAAAAAAAGAAGAATAAAAAATAAGATTATAGAATCTTAAACTACTTTTTTATATACTCATTCACCACTGACTTCGGTGGTGCTGTTAGCAAAGATGACTAACGCAAAAAATAAATATTATTATGCCCCCACTTTCGTTCTATGACTTTTTGTTAATAAAAAAAAGATGGAGAGAAGGATGAGTGAAAAAACTAACCTTTGAATATCCTAATTTTTGGACCACTTCTGGATAATGATTAATTAGTCGTTGATACAAATGGGGAGTGGAAAAAATATGTTTTATAAGGGTTTGATAATCGTCATAACTCGTATAATTTCCTTGTGTTGTTGATGCAACTACCCGCATCCTGAAACCTAAAAAACAAAAAACAAACGTAAAAATAAAAATGAATTAATTACAGTAATCAATAATAAGTTTTTACAATTCGGCGCACGTTCAACGGAATTTTTAGACTTCTGCTTTCATTATTTTTTTGTTTCAGACTCAACAAAAAAATTAATCTAATGACGATTAAAATAAAAAAAGTAGGCGAGAAAAAAAAGATAAAAAGAATGGAGTTGAAATAAATAAGGCTTCTTTAAAAAGACATGGATGAGAGTTAAAAAAGTAGTAGTAGTAGCCTAGCCAATGAAATAAAGAAGAGAAGAAGATCTTCTTTTGCCATCAAAAAATTTTTTTTAAAGAAAATTAATTTAAAAAAGGAAAAGTTTATTGTTCTCCTTGGTTTTAATAAAAATTTATGCAAAAGAAAGATTGGATTAACATAATTTCAATAAATATTCGCTAAACGTGTTTGAAAAACAAAATTAAAGAAGTAGTTAGAAATAAAAAATTCTAAAATCTTATTTTAAACAAGAGGGCGGTGATGGAAGAAAACATATAAAATGGAAATTGATATATTATTTGTCGCTCTTTTTTCTCTTCCATTTTTTTTATGTTAAACATTTAAAAAACTCAATGAAATATAACAATAATAAAAAGGAAAAAATTAATAAAGTATGCATCATACACGACGATGGCAGAAGGCAAGAGGCATGCATATACATGGATAAACTTTTTGGCTTTCATAAAAGGATCTCTCTACCAAAAAAGAAAAAGAAAAAATGAAGAGTGGTGATGCAATTCAAAAACACTAGGGACAGAAGCAACATCATCACCAAAAAACTTTTTAAAAGTTGTCAAAAAAAGTTGTAACGATTAAATAATAGCTTTGACAGCCAAAAAAGAAAAGCCTAATAAAAAAAATGTGAGTAATAAAGTTTTTAACAAACAAAAAAATATAATACATACATAAAATAAAAAATTATTTTAATTTTTTGAAGGGAGTAAAGCAGCAATCAATGGCTTTAACATTATTTATTAAATGAGGCACTAAAACAAACTATATTTCAGCGAAAGCGTCGGTGTAAAGTATGTCTTCCAATAAAGAATTATTAAAACAAAAAATTATCTTTAAAAATTAATAATTCTGATTAAAGGAACAAAAAAAAATATTAATGAATTTTAAAAAGATAAAAAACTGAAATGATTCTTTTAAGAATTAAAAATTCAAAAAAAATTAAAGTATTCATTTTTTTCTTTAAATATTTTTTTAAACATGCATGGTTTTTTTAAAGGTGAAAAATAAAATGTTAAAAAATGGCTAAAAGGATTTTGTTTTAAAAATTCTTATGCCACTGTCGGAATTAAATATATTTGCTAAGAAACCATTAATAAGATACAATCTTTTAAGTGCATAAGCTTTACGTAAACATTATCCATTTTTAAATCACAAAAAGTATTCTGTCGTCTCTCGTTCGTAAAAAAATGTTTAATAGATTAGTTTATCCTCTTTTTAAACCTGAGTAAAAGTCTCTTATTTCCCCTTTTTTTCGTGAACCGTAAAAATAACTAAGCCCTTTTTTTAATTAATTACTTTAACCAATCTTCGGTCTCTCTGATTTAGGTTTTTGAAAGCTTTCAAAATTGTTTGTAATAATTTTATAAACATTTTCAGATAGTTTCAAAAGCCTTCAAAAATCAAAATCAAAGAAACTTTGGCAAAATGGGTGAGATTGTGAATTAGAAAAAAACGAGTAAAATTTTGCGATGAAAAACATTGTTTTCACCAATGTTTAGGCTAAAAATTATTATATTTCCTCGCTATTCAGAATTCTTTGTTGTTGTTGTTGCGCGCGCACTTTAATTATTTCATTTTTCATATTAGTTTCGATCTAATTTTTAATTTTTTCAGGTCCCTCCTGTATCAAATTTACGAAGTTGTGTTATTACATTATTTTATGAAATGGGTTATTATAATACAAGAAGCAGAATGATTGAAAAAGGACAAGGTGATATGAAAGATAAACCAACAAAAGAAAAGGTGACAGCTGACAAACCTAGTGGTATGTTTTATTTTAATAAAATACTTTTTTGAGCTTATTTATTTTTTAAAACAGCAGTGACATTGTTACTACTACATATTACAAGTTTAAAAAAATATTAAAAGTAAAAATTATTCATTTAAAGAATATTATTAGGATTTATGATTTATAACTTTTATCTAATCATTGTTTCATTTTAAGCGCTTCACTCAGAACAATCTATTTCATCTGATGATGATACTGCAAATGTAGCAAATCAAAGGTTTGTTTTTTTCTTAAATTAAAATATTTTTTGTATTGGAAAAACAATTTTAGTGAATCGAAAATTATAACGACAGGAATTTCAATTACAAATGAGCTAGGAAATATCAATCATAATTTGGACATCCTAAATATTAATGAAGATATAGCAAGATTTAATGAAGATACAATATTCAAGCTTGATATTGGAATGAGAATTTATAGCGGTAATAAGTAAGTTTTTAATTTTATTATGATTAAGTATATATATATTTTTTAGACCAAATAATGAGTACCGTGTAATCTGCAAAATTGGATATGGTGGTTCATCAATTGTATGGCTCGTTATTGATATGAATACCAAAGTTTTCAAAGTCGCAAAAGTTTTTAAATATAATTATGGTATTTATCCGTTAGAAATGGATGTAAGTTTAGTTTTTAAATAAAAATAGTTAACCGTTCAAATATGTCATATTTCTTAATACATTTGAATTGATTTAATTTTTCGGTAAAACAACTTCGAAGATTAGGAATTAATTTTAGTCTATCATGCAAAAATATAAATTATTTATTTCTTTGTTATAGGTTCTAAAACAAACTATAAACCATCCTAATATATTGCGCTTCTACGAACGTCTTGGAATTAAATCTGGTGAAAAACGTGCTCGTGTTGCTATCTATGAACCGTTGGGAAAAGATCTAAATATGCTGATGAAAGTAGCTTCAAAACATGGTGGTTTATCAGTTCCTGTTATCAAAAAAGTGGCGAAACATGTTCTAATGGCTCTGAAAACAATTCATGATCTAAAAGTTATTCACAGTGATATTAAACTCCACAACATTGCTACTTGTGTTTCTCAACTAAGCATACGCTGCCTATTCGAAAAAATTATGGAATTTGTAAAATCTGGAAAAAACCTCTCATCGCTTCGAATGGTATGTGACAAGTCAAAATTTGATGTAAATAAACGACGACCGTTGTTGGAAAAAGAACTTGAAGAAGTATTAAAGCTGGAACTTAAAGAAGAAAAAAATTTAATTTTTAAATTAATTGATTTTGGAAATGCTACAGTAAGTTTTGCTAAGTTTATTTCTAATATTTTCTTTTATTTATTTTTTTAGAAAGAAGGAGAAATTATTCGTACTGGTACTTATGGATTTCGTCCACCCGAATACTTTTTTGGTTCATCTTTGCTTTCTTCTCATGATATTTGGTCGCTTGGAGTTACGGTAAATTTCTTTAAACTTTCCCAATAATGATAAGTTTGCCAAATTTTTAGATAGTTGTGCTACTGACTAACAAAAAATTTCTCGAATATGGAAATGGAAGCAAAATCGATGATTCAGGTGGGTAGCAGGCTGCGATAAATTTTTCGAATTACCACATCGAATATTTTTTCTATTAAATTTTTTAGATATTGGTCCGTCTAACTCTACTTCCATCTGCGCAACGCGCTTAGCAACTGCGAAAGAAACACCCAACCGCAATGATATATGTGAAATAACTTCATTAAGAACTATGTTTGGCATGTTTCCTCGACGTCATTTCAAAAATTTCAAAGATCTTCATGGGTATAAAACGAAATTTTCTACCAGATATTATTCACCTGTAAAAGCTGTAAAGAGAATTGAGAAATTTTTGCGAATGAAACTAGATAAACTTCAAATAGATGATAATGAACGAAATGGTCTTATTGGTTTCTTGCTTGAAATGCTTAAAACTGTTCCAAATGAAAGAAAATCCGCTGCTGAATTGCTTCTTAATCCATGGTTGAATGATATCTCTGAGTGTGATTTTAATGGCCAAATTGATTTAACACATAAATCATCAGATTCTTTTAAATTTCAAGAACGAAATAGTAAAGATACTTCTGAAACTCCATTGGATGTTCTGTCAAATGATGAACAAATAAAATTAGACAATCTAGTAATAACACTTCCATCAACTGAACCGAAACATTCCAAAAATGATGGTGAAACAAAAGAAAAAATAAAGATAATTAAAAGATTTGGTAATTTTTTTTAAATTTTTATTTTTTATATTACCATTCCTTTTCAGATTCATTTATTTACAAAGAAGATAATGATAAATTCTATTTATATCACAAGTATTGGAGGATTCCATATCGAGAAGAGAACCTTTTTCGATGTCCAAAGTAAGTTTTTTATAAAAATTTTATGTCCGATAATTTCCTTAAGTTTTATCACAAAAGATGCTTGGAAAATATTAAAAAAGTTTAAGGTGGATTACAACTTGTAAAGTTTCAAAAATATATTAAGATTAATAAGATATCAAAGACATATACATTTATAATAAAAAAAATTCATATTTTATATTTAAATAATTGAAAATTTTTTAGGTGTTATAATAGTATCAAATTTGAATGTAAAATTGGGTTTGTAATGGTTAGTGATACACCTTGGCACAAGAAAAATTGTGATAGTAAGTTTTCTTTTGGTTATTTTGCTGTAGTGAATTTTATTCAAATTCTTTACCATTATTTTTTAGTTAGAAATAGATCTGCGCCAAAAACAGGCCATGTTCATTACAAATCAAATCAAAAAGGATATAAGCATTCTTATGAAGTAATTACTAAAGAAGTTGTTGATCGTAAAAGAGAATTGCTTGAAAGACAAGGTTTTAAACCATTATCTGATCCTGTTTTAACTGATGAAATTTGTCCAAAAGAAGCTGAAATCAATGACAATTATTATGAGAGAGATTTAATTGAAACTGATGAAACAGTGGATTCTGACACTGATGAAACTGAAGAAGATTCCAACGAAACAATGAGCGGCAAGTTTATTTTATTTATTTATTTACTAACTTGATTCTGTTTATCTTTTTTATAATTACTAATTAATTCATTTTGTAGAGTTTGGTTCTGGGGAAAGTTATATCGAAGAAGATGCGTCTAATGCACCATATGTATGTTTTGTTTATTTTTTCATATCTTTTTTATTACTTTTTTTAGATGGAAGACTTTTCTGATGATGAAATTTGGAATCTTGTTGATTAAGAAATGCGCGAGAAAATTTTGGTAATTATGGATCAAATGGAACGTGAATCAAGAATGGAAAAACCCAAACAATATTATGTTAGCTTTCATTATGTATTATTATATGATTGTTTTTTATATAGTTGAAAAATGTAGAGTTCCAATAAAGAAATTATAGTATTTTTGTGAAAATGTAAGGAAAAACAAAAATGGAAGAAGGGATAAAAGTTTATAATTTAAAAAAAATATTATAAAAAATAATGTCTGAAGTCTTATTAACCCCCTAGAAGATGAAAAGAAGTTTGTGAAACGATTGATGGAAACGTTATAAATAATATAAAAAAGGACAAAATTAAAAGATTTTCCTCCACCATTTTTATTTTGTTAAAAAGACATTTTTTATTTGTTTTGTTCTTGAAAAAACTGCGGAATTTTGTTGATGTAACTATTACGGACACCGAAATATTTAACTAAAAACACCATAATTAAGAGATTTTAAGACAACTTTTTGATTTAGTTCAAAAAACATTATTTCTTTTTTGCTTATTTATAATGTTAGCTAATTGGAATTATTACTTTTCAAAAAATATTACTATGACTTCGAGGCCATCAAAAATTTTGAATGTTATTTTTTTTTTAAAGCAAAATGTTGCAGGAAAATTAGTAAATTTATTTTATTTTTATTACTCTTTCATTGCTTTAACTCTTCATTATCAAAAAAAACATTGACTAAGGCTTCGAGGCCATCAAAAATTTTGAATGTTATTTTTTTTTAAAGCAAAATGTTGCAGGAAAATTAGTAAATTTATTTTATTTTTATTACTCTTTTATGATTCCCATTCATTATTATCAAAAAAAACATTGACTAAGGCTTCGAGGGCATCAAAAATTTTGAATGTTATTTTTTTTTAAAGCAAAATGTTGCAGGAAAATTAGTAAATTTATTTTATTTTTATTACTCTTTCATTGCTTTAACTCTTCATTATCAAAAAAAACATTGACTAAGGCTTCGAGGCCATCAAAAATTTTGAATGTTATTTTTTTTTAAAGCAAAATGTTGCAGGAAAATTAGTAAATTTATTTTATTTTTATTACTCTTTCATTGCTTTAACTCTTCATTATCAAAAAAAACATTGACTAAGGCTTCGAGGCCATCAAAAATTTTGAATGTTATTTTTTTTTAAAGCAAAATGTTGCAGGAAAATTAGTAAATTTATTTTATTTTTATTACTCTTTTATGATTCCCATTCATTATTATCAAAAAAAACATTGACTAAGGCTTCGAGGGCATCAAAAATTTTGAATGTTATTTTTTTTTAAAGCAAAATGTTGCAGGAACATTAGTAAATTTATTTTATTTTTATTACTCTTTTATGATTCCCATTCATTATTATCAAAAAAAACATTGACTAAGGCTTCGAGGGCATCAAAAATTTTGAATGTTATTTTTTTTTAAAGCAAAATGTTGCAGGAACATTAGTAAATTTATTTTATTTTTATTACTCTTTCATTGCTTTAACTCTTCATTATCAAAAAAAACATTGACTAAGGCTTCGAGGCCATCAAAAATTTTGAATGTTATTTTTTTTTAAAGCAAAATGTTGCAGGAAAATTAGTAAATTTATTTTATTTTTATTACTCTTTCATTGCTTTAACTCTTCATTATCAAAAAAAACATTGACTAAGGCTTCGAGGCCATCAAAAATTTTGAATGTTATTTTTTTTTAAAGCAAAATGTTGCAGGAAAATTAGTAAATTTATTTTATTTTTATTACTCTTTTATGATTCCCATTCATTATTATCAAAAAAAACATTGACTAAGGCTTCGAGGGCATCAAAAATTTTGAATGTTATTTTTTTTTAAAGCAAAATGTTGCAGGAACATTAGTAAATTTATTTTATTTTTATTACTCTTTCATTGCTTTAACTCTTCATTATCAAAAAAAACATTGACTAAGGCTTCGAGGCCATCAAAAATTTTGAATGTTATTTTTTTTTAAAGCAAAATGTTGCAGGAAAATTAGTAAATTTATTTTATTTTTATTACTCTTTCATTGCTTTAACTCTTCATTATCAAAAAAAACATTGACTAAGGCTTCGAGGCCATCAAAAATTTTGAATGTTATTTTTTTTTAAAGCAAAATGTTGCAGGAAAATTAGTAAATTTATTTTATTTTTATTACTCTTTCATTGCTTTAACTCTTCATTATCAAAAAAAACATTGACTAAGGCTTCGAGGCCATCAAAAATTTTGAATGTTATTTTTTTTTAAAGCAAAATGTTGCAGGAACATTAGTAAATTTATTTTATTTTTATTACTCTTTCATTGCTTTAACTCTTCATTATCAAAAAAAACATTGACTAAGGCTTCGAGGCCATCAAAAATTTTGAATGTTATTTTTTTTTAAAGCAAAATGTTGCAGGAAAATTAGTAAATTTATTTTATTTTTATTACTCTTTCATTGCTTTAACTCTTCATTATCAAAAAAAACATTGACTAAGGCTTCGAGGCCATCAAAAATTTTGAATGTTATTTTTTTTTAAAGCAAAATGTTGCAGGAAAATTAGTAAATTTATTTTATTTTTATTACTCTTTTATGATTCCCATTCATTATTATCAAAAAAAACATTGACTAAGGCTTCGAGGGCATCAAAAATTTTGAATGTTATTTTTTTTTAAAGCAAAATGTTGCAGGAACATTAGTAAATTTATTTTATTTTTATTACTCTTTCATTGCTTTAACTCTTCATTATCAAAAAAAACATTGACTAAGGCTTCGAGGCCATCAAAAATTTTGAATGTTATTTTTTTTTAAAGCAAAATGTTGCAGGAAAATTAGTAAATTTATTTTATTTTTATTACTCTTTCATTGCTTTAACTCTTCATTATCAAAAAAAACATTGACTAAGGCTTCGAGGCCATCAAAAATTTTGAATGTTATTTTTTTTTAAAGCAAAATGTTGCAGGAAAATTAGTAAATTTATTTTATTTTTATTACTCTTTCATTGCTTTAACTCTTCATTATCAAAAAAAACATTGACTAAGGCTTCGAGGCCATCAAAAATTTTGAATGTTATTTTTTTTTAAAGCAAAATGTTGCAGGAAAATTAGTAAATTTATTTTATTTTTATTACTCTTTTATGATTCCCATTCATTATTATCAAAAAAAACATTGACTAAGGCTTCGAGGCCATCAAAAATTTTGAATGTTATTTTTTTTTAAAGCAAAATGTTGCAGGAAAATTAGTAAATTTATTTTATTTTTATTACTCTTTTATGATTCCCATTCATTATTATCAAAAAAAACATTGACTAAGGCTTCGAGGGCATCAAAAATTTTGAATGTTATTTTTTTTTAAAGCAAAATGTTGCAGGAACATTAGTAAATTTATTTTATTTTTATTACTCTTTCATTGCTTTAACTCTTCATTATCAAAAAAAACATTGACTAAGGCTTCGAGGCCATCAAAAATTTTGAATGTTATTTTTTTTTAAAGCAAAATGTTGCAGGAAAATTAGTAAATTTATTTTATTTTTATTACTCTTTCATTGCTTTAACTCTTCATTATCAAAAAAAACATTGACTAAGGCTTCGAGGCCATCAAAAATTTTGAATGTTATTTTTTTTTAAAGCAAAATGTTGCAGGAAAATTAGTAAATTTATTTTATTTTTATTACTCTTTCATTGCTTTAACTCTTCATTATCAAAAAAAACATTGACTAAGGCTTCGAGGCCATCAAAAATTTTGAATGTTATTTTTTTTTAAAGCAAAATGTTGCAGGAAAATTAGTAAATTTATTTTATTTTTATTACTCTTTTATGATTCCCATTCATTATTATCAAAAAAAACATTGACTAAGGCTTCGAGGGCATCAAAAATTTTGAATGTTATTTTTTTTTAAAGCAAAATGTTGCAGGAACATTAGTAAATTTATTTTATTTTTATTACTCTTTCATTGCTTTAACTCTTCATTATCAAAAAAAACATTGACTAAGGCTTCGAGGCCATCAAAAATTTTGAATGTTATTTTTTTTTAAAGCAAAATGTTGCAGGAAAATTAGTAAATTTATTTTATTTTTATTACTCTTTCATTGCTTTAACTCTTCATTATCAAAAAAAACATTGACTAAGGCTTCGAGGCCATCAAAAATTTTGAATGTTATTTTTTTTTAAAGCAAAATGTTGCAGGAAAATTAGTAAATTTATTTTATTTTTATTACTCTTTCATTGCTTTAACTCTTCATTATCAAAAAAAACATTGACTAAGGCTTCGAGGCCATCAAAAATTTTGAATGTTATTTTTTTTTAAAGCAAAATGTTGCAGGAAAATTAGTAAATTTATTTTATTTTTATTACTCTTTTATGATTCCCATTCATTATTATCAAAAAAAACATTGACTAAGGCTTCGAGGGCATCAAAAATTTTGAATGTTATTTTTTTTTAAAGCAAAATGTTGCAGGAACATTAGTAAATTTATTTTATTTTTATTACTCTTTCATTGCTTTAACTCTTCATTATCAAAAAAAACATTGACTAAGGCTTCGAGGCCATCAAAAATTTTGAATGTTATTTTTTTTTAAAGCAAAATGTTGCAGGAAAATTAGTAAATTTATTTTATTTTTATTACTCTTTTATGATTCCCATTCATTATTATCAAAAAAAACATTGACTAAGGCTTCGAGGGCATCAAAAATTTTGAATGTTATTTTTTTTTAAAGCAAAATGTTGCAGGAAAATTAGTAAATTTATTTTATTTTTATTACTCTTTCATTGCTTTAACTCTTCATTATCAAAAAAAACATTGACTAAGGCTTCGAGGCCATCAAAAATTTTGAATGTTATTTTTTTTTAAAGCAAAATGTTGCAGGAAAATTAGTAAATTTATTTTATTTTTATTACTCTTTTATGATTCCCATTCATTATTATCAAAAAAAACATTGACTAAGGCTTCGAGGGCATCAAAAATTTTGAATGTTATTTTTTTTTAAAGCAAAATGTTGCAGGAAAATTAGTAAATTTATTTTATTTTTATTACTCTTTCATTGCTTTAACTCTTCATTATCAAAAAAAACATTGACTAAGGCTTCGAGGCCATCAAAAATTTTGAATGTTATTTTTTTTTAAAGCAAAATGTTGCAGGAAAATTAGTAAATTTATTTTATTTTTATTACTCTTTCATTGCTTTAACTCTTCATTATCAAAAAAAACATTGACTAAGGCTTCGAGGGCATCAAAAATTTTGAATGTTATTTTTTTTTAAAGCAAAATGTTGCAGGAAAATTAGTAAATTTATTTTATTTTTATTACTCTTTCATTGCTTTAACTCTTCATTATCAAAAAAAACATTGACTAAGGCTTCGAGGCCATCAAAAATTTTGAATGTTATTTTTTTTTAAAGCAAAATGTTGCAGGAAAATTAGTAAATTTATTTTATTTTTATTACTCTTTTATGATTCCCATTCATTATTATCAAAAAAAACATTGACTAAGGCTTCGAGGGCATCAAAAATTTTGAATGTTATTTTTTTTTAAAGCAAAATGTTGCAGGAAAATTAGTAAATTTATTTTATTTTTATTACTCTTTCATTGCTTTAACTCTTCATTATCAAAAAAAACATTGACTAAGGCTTCGAGGCCATCAAAAATTTTGAATGTTATTTTTTTTTAAAGCAAAATGTTGCAGGAAAATTAGTAAATTTATTTTATTTTTATTACTCTTTCATTGCTTTAACTCTTCATTATCAAAAAAAACATTGACTATGGCTTCGAGGCCATCAAAAATTTTGAATGTTATTTTTTTTTAAAGCAAAATGTTGCAGGAAAATTAGTAAATTTATTTTATTTTTATTACTCTTTCATTGCTTTAACTCTTCATTATCAAAAAAAACATTGACTAAGGCTTCGAGGGCATCAAAAATTTTGAATGTTATTTTTTTTTAAAGCAAAATGTTGCAGGAAAATTAGTAAATTTATTTTATTTTTATTACTCTTTTATGATTCCCATTCATTATTATCAAAAAAAACATTGACTAAGGCTTCGAGGGCATCAAAAATTTTGAATGTTATTTTTTTTTAAAGCAAAATGTTGCAGGAACATTAGTAAATTTATTTTATTTTTATTACTCTTTCATTGCTTTAACTCTTCATTATCAAAAAAAACATTGACTAAGGCTTCGAGGCCATCAAAAATTTTGAATGTTATTTTTTTTTAAAGCAAAATGTTGCAGGAAAATTAGTAAATTTATTTTATTTTTATTACTCTTTCATTGCTTTAACTCTTCATTATCAAAAAAAACATTGACTAAGGCTTCGAGGGCATCAAAAATTTTGAATGTTATTTTTTTTTAAAGCAAAATGTTGCAGGAAAATTAGTAAATTTATTTTATTTTTATTACTCTTTTATGATTCCCATTCATTATTATCAAAAAAAACATTGACTAAGGCTTCGAGGGCATCAAAAATTTTGAATGTTATTTTTTTTTAAAGCAAAATGTTGCAGGAACATTAGTAAATTTATTTTATTTTTATTACTCTTTTATGATTCCCATTCATTATTATCAAAAAAAACATTGACTAAGGCTTCGAGGGCATCAAAAATTTTGAATGTTATTTTTTTTTAAAGCAAAATGTTGCAGGAACATTAGTAAATTTATTTTATTTTTATTACTCTTTCATTGCTTTAACTCTTCATTATCAAAAAAAACATTGACTAAGGCTTCGAGGCCATCAAAAATTTTGAATGTTATTTTTTTTAAAGCAAAATGTTGCAGGAAAATTAGTAAATTTATTTTATTTTTATTACTCTTTTATGATTCCCATTCATTATTATCAAAAAAAACATTGACTAAGGCTTCGAGGGCATCAAAAATTTTGAATGTTATTTTTTTTTAAAGCAAAATGTTGCAGGAACATTAGTAAATTTATTTTATTTTTATTACTCTTTTATGATTCCCATTCATTATTATCAAAAAAAACATTGACTAAGGCTTCGAGGCCATCAAAAATTTTGAATGTTATTTTTTTTTAAAGCAAAATGTTGCAGGAACATTAGTAAATTTATTTTATTTTTATTACTCTTTCATTGCTTTAACTCTTCATTATCAAAAAAAACATTGACTAAGGCTTCGAGGCCATCAAAAATTTTGAATGTTATTTTTTTTTAAAGCAAAATGTTGCAGGAAAATTAGTAAATTTATTTTATTTTTATTACTCTTTCATTGCTTTAACTCTTCATTATCAAAAAAAACATTGACTATGGCTTCGAGGCCATCAAAAATTTTGAATGTTATTTTTTTTTAAAGCAAAATGTTGCAGGAAAATTAGTAAATTTATTTTATTTTTATTACTCTTTCATTGCTTTAACTCTTCATTATCAAAAAAAACATTGACTAAGGCTTCGAGGGCATCAAAAATTTTGAATGTTATTTTTTTTTAAAGCAAAATGTTGCAGGAAAATTAGTAAATTTATTTTATTTTTATTACTCTTTTATGATTCCCATTCATTATTATCAAAAAAAACATTGACTAAGGCTTCGAGGGCATCAAAAATTTTGAATGTTATTTTTTTTTAAAGCAAAATGTTGCAGGAACATTAGTAAATTTATTTTATTTTTATTACTCTTTTATGATTCCCATTCATTATTATCAAAAAAAACATTGACTAAGGCTTCGAGGGCATCAAAAATTTTGAATGTTATTTTTTTTTAAAGCAAAATGTTGCAGGAACATTAGTAAATTTATTTTATTTTTATTACTCTTTCATTGCTTTAACTCTTCATTATCAAAAAAAACATTGACTAAGGCTTCGAGGCCATCAAAAATTTTGAATGTTATTTTTTTTTAAAGCAAAATGTTGCAGGAAAATTAGTAAATTTATTTTATTTTTATTACTCTTTCATTGCTTTAACTCTTCATTATCAAAAAAAACATTGACTAAGGCTTCGAGGCCATCAAAAATTTTGAATGTTATTTTTTTTTAAAGCAAAATGTTGCAGGAAAATTGGTAAATTTATTTTATTTTTATTACTCTTTCATGATTCCCATTCATTATTATCAAAAAAAACATTGACTAAGGCTTCGAGGGCATCAAAAATTTTGAATGTTATTTTTTTTTAAAGCAAAATGTTGCAGGAAAATTAGTAAATTTATTTTATTTTTATTACTCTTTTATGATTCCCATTCATTATTATCAAAAAAAACATTGACTAAGGCTTCGAAGGCATCAAAAATTTTGAATGTTATTTTTTTTTAAAGCAAAATGTTGCAGGAAAATTAGTAAATTTATTTTATTTTTATTACTCTTTCATTGCTTTAACTCTTCATTATCAAAAAAAACATTGACTAAGGCTTCGAGGCCATTTTATGATTCCCATTCATTATTATCAAAAAAAACATTGACTAAGGCTTCGAGGGCATCAAAAATTTTGAATGTTATTTTTTTTTAAAGCAAAATGTTGCAAGAAAATTAGTAAATTTATTTTATTTTTATTACTCTTTCATTGCTTTAACTCTTCATTATCAAAAAAAACATTGACTAAGGCTTCGAGGGCATCAAAAATTTTGAATGTTATTTTTTTTTAAAGCAAAATGTTGCAGGAAAATTAGTAAATTTATTTTATTTTTATTACTCTTTCATTGCTTTAACTCTTCATTATCAAAAAAAACATTGACTAAGGCTTCGAGGCCATCAAAAATTTTGAATGTTATTTTTTTTTAAAGCAAAATGTTGCAGGAAAATTAGTAAATTTATTTTATTTTTATTACTCTTTTATGATTCCCATTCATTATTATCAAAAAAAACATTGACTAAGGCTTCGAGGGCATCAAAAATTTTGAATGTTATTTTTTTTTAAAGCAAAATGTTGCAGGAAAATTAGTAAATTTATTTTATTTTTATTACTCTTTCATTGCTTTAACTCTTCATTATCAAAAAAAACATTGACTAAGGCTTCGAGGCCATCAAAAATTTTGAATGTTATTTTTTTTTAAAGCAAAATGTTGCAGGAAAATTAGTAAATTTATTTTATTTTTATTACTCTTTTATGATTCCCATTCATTATTATCAAAAAAAACATTGACTAAGGCTTCGAGGCCATCAAAAATTTTGAATGTTATTTTTTTTTAAAGCAAAATGTTGCAGGAAAATTGGTAAATTTATTTTATTTTTATTACTCTTTTATGATTCCCATTCATTATTATCAAAAAAAACATTGACTAAGGCTTCGAGGCCATCAAAAATTTTGAATGTTATTTTTTTTTAAAGCAAAACGTTGAAGGAAAATTGGTAAATTTATTTTATTTTTATTACTCTTTCATTGCTTTAACTCTTCATTATCAAAAAAAACATTGACTAAGGCTTCGAGGCCATCAAAAATTTTGAATGTTATTTTTTTTTAAAGCAAAATGTTGCAGGAAAATTAGTAAATTTATTTTATTTTTATTACTCTTTCATTGCTTTAACTCTTCATTATCAAAAAAAACATTGACTAAGGCTTCGAGGCCATCAAAAATTTTGAATGTTTTTTTTTTTTAAAGCAAAATGTTGCAGGAAAATTGGTAAATTTATTTTATTTTTATTACTCTTTCATTGCTTTAACTCTTCATTATCAAAAAAAACATTGACTAAGGCTTCGAGGCCATCAAAAATTTTGAATGTTATTTTTTTTTAAAGCAAAATGTTGCAGGAAAATTGGTAAATTTATTTTAGTTTTATTACTCTTTTATGATTCCCATTCATTATTATCAAAAAAAACATTGACTAAGGCTTCGAGGCCATCAAAAATTTTGAATGTTATTTTTTTTTAAAGCAAAATGTTGCAGGAAAATTGGTAAATTTATTTTATTTTTATTACTCTTTCATTGCTTTAACTCTTCATTATCAAAAAAAACATTGACTAAGGCTTCGAGGCCATCAAAAATTTTGAATGTTATTTTTTTTTAAAGCAAAATGTGGCAGGAAAATTGGTAAATTTATTTTATTTTTATTACTCTTTTATGATTCCCATTCATTATTATCAAAAAAAACATTGACTAAGGCTTCGAGGCCATCAAAAATTTTGAATGTTATTTTTTTTTAAAGCAAAACGTTGCAGGAAAATTGGTAAATTTATTTTATTTTTATTACTCTTTCATTGCTTTAACTCTTCATTATCAAAAAAAACATTGACTAAGGCTTCGAGGCCATCAAAAATTTTGAATGTTATTTTTTTTTAAAGCAAAATGTTGCAGGAAAATTGGTAAATTTATTTTATTTTTATTACTCTTTCATTGCTTTAACTCTTCATTATCAAAAAAAACATTGACTAAGGCTTCGAGGCCATCAAAAATTTTGAATGTTATTTTTTTTTAAAGCAAAATGTTGCAGGAAAATTGGTAAATTTATTTTATTTTTATTACTCTTTTATGATTCCCATTCATTATTATCAAAAAAAACATTGACTAAGGCTTCGAGGCCATCAAAAATTTTGAATGTTATTTTTTTTTAAAGCAAAATGTTGCAGGAAAATTGGTAAATTTATTTTATTTTTATTACTCTTTTATGATTCCCATTCATTATTATCAAAAAAAACATTGACTAAGGCTTCGAGGCCATCAAAAATTTTGAATGTTATTTTTTTTTAAAGCAAAATGTTGCAGGAAAATTGGTAAATTTATTTTATTTTTATTACTCTTTCATTGCTTTAACTCTTCATTATCAAAAAAAACATTGACTAAGGCTTCGAGGCCATCAAAAATTTTGAATGTTATTTTTTTTTAAAGCAAAATGTTGCAGGAAAATTGGTAAATTTATTTTATTTTTATTACTCTTTCATTGCTTTAACTCTTCATTATCAAAAAAAACATTGACTAAGGCTTCGAGGCCATCAAAAATTTTGAATGTTATTTTTTTTTAAAGCAAAACGTTGCAGGAAAATTGGTAAATTTATTTTATTTTTATTACTCTTTCATTGCTTTAACTCTTCATTATCAAAAAAAACATTGACTAAGGCTTCGAGGCCATCAAAAATTTTGAATGTTATTTTTTTTTAAAGCAAAATGTTGCAGGAAAATTGGTAAATTTATTTTATTTTTATTACTCTTTCATTGCTTTAACTCTTCATTATCAAAAAAAACATTGACTAAGGCTTCGAGGCCATCAAAAATTTTGAATGTTATTTTTTTTTAAAGCAAAATGTTGCAGGAAAATTGGTAAATTTATTTTATTTTTATTACTCTTTTATGATTCCCATTCATTATTATCAAAAAAAACATTGACTAAGGCTTCGAGGCCATCAAAAATTTTGAATGTTATTTTTTTTTAAAGCAAAATGTTGCAGGAAAATTGGTAAATTTATTTTCTTTTTATTACTCTTTTATGATTCCCATTCATTATTATCAAAAAAAACATTGACTAAGGCTTCGAGGCCATCAAAAATTTTGAATGTTATTTTTTTTTAAAGCAAAATGTTGCAGGAAAATTGGTAAATTTATTTTATTTTTATTACTCTTTTATGATTCCCATTCATTATTATCAAAAAAAACATTGACTAAGGCTTCGAGGCCATCAAAAATTTTGAATGTTATTTTTTTTTAAAGCAAAATGTTGCAGGAAAATTGGTAAATTTATTTTATTTTTATTACTCTTTCATTGCTTTAACTCTTCATTATCAAAAAAAACATTGACTAAGGCTTCGAGGCCATCAAAAATTTTGAATGTTATTTTTTTTTAAAGCAAAATGTTGCAGGAAAATTGGTAAATTTATTTTATTTTTATTACTCTTTCATTGCTTTAACTCTTCATTATCAAAAAAAACATTGACTAAGGCTTCGAGGCCATCAAAAATTTTGAATGTTATTTTTTTTTAAAGCAAAACGTTGCAGGAAAATTGGTAAATTTATTTTATTTTTATTACTCTTTCATTGCTTTAACTCTTCATTATCAAAAAAAACATTGACTAAGGCTTCGAGGCCATCAAAAATTTTGAATGTTATTTTTTTTTAAAGCAAAATGTTGCAGGAAAATTGGTAAATTTATTTTATTTTTATTACTCTTTCATTGCTTTAACTCTTCATTATCAAAAAAAACATTGACTAAGGCTTCGAGGCCATCAAAAATTTTGAATGTTATTTTTTTTTAAAGCAAAATGTTGCAGGAAAATTGGTAAATTTATTTTATTTTTATTACTCTTTTATGATTCCCATTCATTATTATCAAAAAAAACATTGACTAAGGCTTCGAGGCCATCAAAAATTTTGAATGTTATTTTTTTTTAAAGCAAAATGTTGCAGGAAAATTGGTAAATTTATTTTCTTTTTATTACTCTTTTATGATTCCCATTCATTATTATCAAAAAAAACATTGACTAAGGCTTCGAGGCCATCAAAAATTTTGAATGTTATTTTTTTTTAAAGCAAAATGTTGCAGGAAAATTGGTAAATTTATTTTATTTTTATTACTCTTTTATGATTCCCATTCATTATTATCAAAAAAAACATTGACTAAGGCTTCGAGGCCATCAAAAATTTTGAATGTTATTTTTTTTTAAAGCAAAATGTTGCAGGAAAATTGGTAAATTTATTTTATTTTTATTACTCTTTTATGATTCCCATTCATTATTATCAAAAAAAACATTGACTAAGGCTTCGAGGCCATCAAAAATTTTGAATGTTATTTTTTTTTAAAGCAAAATGTTGCAGGAAAATTGGTAAATTTATTTTCTTTTTATTACTCTTTTATGATTCCCATTCATTATTATCAAAAAAAACATTGACTAAGGCTTCGAGGCCATCAAAAATTTTGAATGTTATTTTTTTTTAAAGCAAAATGTTGCAGGAAAATTGGTAAATTTATTTTATTTTTATTACTCTTTCATGATTCCCATTCATTATTATCAAAAAAAACATTGACTAAGGCTTCGAGGCCATCAAAAATTTTGAATGTTATTTTTTTTTAAAGCAAAATGTTGCAGGAAAATTGGTAAATTTATTTTATTTTTATTACTCTTTCATTGCTTTAACTCTTCATTATCAAAAAAAACATTGACTAAGGCTTCGAGGCCATCAAAAATTTTGAATGTTATTTTTTTTTAAAGCAAAATTTTGCAGGAAAATTAGTAAATTTATTTTATTTTTATTACTCTTTTATGATTCCCATTCATTATTATCAAAAAAAACATTGACTAAGGCTTCGAGGCCATCAAAAATTTTGAATGTTATTTTTTTTTAAAGCAAAATGTTGCAGGAAAATTGGTAAATTTATTTTATTTTTATTACTCTTTCATGATTCCCATTCATTATTATCAAAAAAAACATTGACTAAGGCTTCGAGGCCATCAAAAATTTTGAATGTTATTTTTTTTTAAAGCAAAATTTTGCAGGAAAATTAGTAAATTTATTTTATTTTTATTACTCTTTTATGATTCCCATTCATTATTATCAAAAAAAACATTGACTAAGGCTTCGAGGCCATCAAAAATTTTGAATGTTATTTTTTTTTAAAGCAAAATGTTGCAGGAAAATTGGTAAATTTATTTTATTTTTATTACTCTTTTATGATTCCCATTCATTATTATCAAAAAAAACATTGACTAAGGCTTCGAGGCCATCAAAAATTTTGAATGTTATTTTTTTTTAAAGCAAAATTTTGCAGGAAAATTAGTAAATTTATTTTATTTTTATTACTCTTTTATGATTCCCATTCATTATTATCAAAAAAAACATTGACTAAGGCTTCGAGGCCATCAAAAATTTTGAATGTTATTTTTTTTTAAAGCAAAATGTTGCAGGAAAATTGGTAAATTTATTTTATTTTTATTACTCTTTCATGATTCCCATTCATTATTATCAAAAAAAACATTGACTAAGGCTTCGAGGCCATCAAAAATTTTGAATGTTATTTTTTTTTAAAGCAAAATTTTGCAGGAAAATTAGTAAATTTATTTTATTTTTATTACTCTTTTATGATTCCCATTCATTATTATCAAAAAAAACATTGACTAAGGCTTCGAGGCCATCAAAAATTTTGAATGTTATTTTTTTTTAAAGCAAAATTTTGCAGGAAAATTAGTAAATTTATTTTATTTTTATTACTCTTTTATGATTCCCATTCATTATTATCAAAAAAAACATTGACTAAGGCTTCGAGGCCATCAAAAATTTTGAATGTTATTTTTTTTTAAAGCAATATGTTGCAGGAAAATTAGTAAATTTATTTTATTTTTATTACTCTTTTATGATTCCCATTCATTATTATCAAAAAAAACATTGACTAAGCCTTCGAGGCCATCAAAAATTTTGAATGTTATTTTTTTTTAAAGCAAAATGTTGCAGGAAAATTAGTAAATTTATTTTATTTTTATTACTCTTTTATGATTCCCATTCATTATTATCAAAAAAAACATTGACTAAGGCTTCGAGGCCATCAAAAATTTTGAATGTTATTTTTTTTTAAAGCAAAATTTTGCAGGAAAATTAGTAAATTTATTTTATTTTTATTACTCTTTTATGATTCCCATTCATTATTATCAAAAAAAACATTGACTAAGGCTTCGAGGCCATCAAAAATTTTGAATGTTATTTTTTTTTAAAGCAAAATGTTGCAGGAAAATTGGTAAATTTATTTTATTTTTATTACTCTTTCATGATTCCCATTCATTATTATCAAAAAAAACATTGACTAAGGCTTCGAGGCCATCAAAAATTTTGAATGTTATTTTTTTTTAAAGCAAAATTTTGCAGGAAAATTAGTAAATTTATTTTATTTTTATTACTCTTTTATGATTCCCATTCATTATTATCAAAAAAAACATTGACTAAGGCTTCGAGGCCATCAAAAATTTTGAATGTTATTTTTTTTTAAAGCAAAATGTTGCAGGAAAATTGGTAAATTTATTTTATTTTTATTACTCTTTCATGATTCCCATTCATTATTATCAAAAAAAACATTGACTAAGGCTTCGAGGCCATCAAAAATTTTGAATGTTATTTTTTTTTAAAGCAAAATGTTGCAGGAAAATTAGTAAATTTATTTTATTTTTATTACTCTTTTATGATTCCCATTCATTATTATCAAAAAAAACATTGACTAAGGCTTCGAGGCCATCAAAAATTTTGAATGTTATTTTTTTTTAAAGCAATATGTTGCAGGAAAATTAGTAAATTTATTTTATTTTTATTACTCTTTTATGATTCCCATTCATTATTATCAAAAAAAACATTGACTAAGCCTTCGAGGCCATCAAAAATTTTGAATGTTATTTTTTTTTAAAGCAAAATGTTGCAGGAAAATTAGTAAATTTATTTTATTTTTATTACTCTTTTATGATTCCCATTCATTATTATCAAAAAAAACATTGACTAAGCCTTCGAGGCCATCAAAAATTTTGAATGTTATTTTTTTTTAAAGCAAAATGTTGCAGGAAAATTGGTAAATTTATTTTATTTTTATTACTCTTTCATGATTCCCATTCATTATTATCAAAAAAAACATTGACTAAGCCTTCGAGGCCATCAAAAATTTTGAATGTTATTTTTTTTTAAAGCAAAATGTTGCAGGAAAATTGGTAAATTTATTTTATTTTTATTACTCTTTTATGATTCCCATTCATTATTATCAAAAAAAACATTGACTAAGCCTTCGAGGCCATCAAAAATTTTGAATGTTATTTTTTTTTAAAGCAAAATGTTGCAGGAAAATTGGTAAATTTATTTTATTTTTATTACTCTTTCATGATTCCCATTCATTATTATCAAAAAAAACATTGACTAAGCCTTCGAGGCCATCAAAAATTTTGAATGTTATTTTTTTTTAAAGCAAAATGTTGCAGGAAAATTAGTAAATTTATTTTATTTTTATTACTCTTTTATGATTCCCATTCATTATTATCAAAAAAAACATTGACTAAGCCTTCGAGGCCATCAAAAATTTTGAATGTTATTTTTTTTTAAAGCAATATGTTGCAGGAAAATTAGTAAATTTATTTTATTTTTATTACTCTTTTATGATTCCCATTCATTATTATCAAAAAAAACATTGACTAAGCCTTCGAGGCCATCAAAAATTTTGAATGTTATTTTTTTTTAAAGCAAAATGTTGCAGGAAAATTGGTAAATTTATTTTATTTTTATTACTCTTTCATGATTCCCATTCATTATTATCAAAAAAAACATTGACTAAGCCTTCGAGGCCATCAAAAATTTTGAATGTTATTTTTTTTTAAAGCAAAATGTTGCAGGAAAATTGGTAAATTTATTTTATTTTTATTACTCTTTCATGATTCCCATTCATTATTATCAAAAAAAACATTGACTAAGGCTTCGAGGCCATCAAAAATTTTGAATGTTATTTTTTTTTAAAGCAAAATGTTGCAGGAAAATTGGTAAATTTATTTTATTTTTATTACTCTTTCATGATTCCCATTCATTATTATCAAAAAAAACATTGACTAAGCCTTCGAGGCCATCAAAAATTTTGAATGTTATTTTTTTTTAAAGCAAAATGTTGCAGGAAAATTAGTAAATTTATTTTATTTTTATTACTCTTTTATGATTCCCATTCATTATTATCAAAAAAAACATTGACTAAGCCTTCGAGGCCATCAAAAATTTTGAATGTTATTTTTTTTTAAAGCAAAATGTTGCAGGAAAATTAGTAAATTTATTTTATTTTTATTACTCTTTTATGATTCCCATTCATTATTATCAAAAAAAACATTGACTAAGGCTTCGAGGCCATCAAAAATTTTGAATGTTATTTTTTTTTAAAGCAAAATGTTGCAGGAAAATTGGTAAATTTATTTTATTTTTATTACTCTTTCATGATTCCCATTCATTATTATCAAAAAAAACATTGACTAAGGCTTCGAGGCCATCAAAAATTTTGAATGTTATTTTTTTTTAAAGCAAAATGTTGCAGGAAAATTAGTAAATTTATTTTATTTTTATTACTCTTTTATGATTCCCATTCATTATTATCAAAAAAAACATTGACTAAGGCTTCGAGGCCATCAAAAATTTTGAATGTTATTTTTTTTTAAAGCAATATGTTGCAGGAAAATTAGTAAATTTATTTTATTTTTATTACTCTTTTATGATTCCCATTCATTATTATCAAAAAAAACATTGACTAAGGCTTCGAGGCCATCAAAAATTTTGAATGTTATTTTTTTTTAAAGCAAAATGTTGCAGGAAAATTGGTAAATTTATTTTATTTTTATTACTCTTTCATGATTCCCATTCATTATTATCAAAAAAAACATTGACTAAGGCTTCGAGGCCATCAAAAATTTTGAATGTTATTTTTTTTTAAAGCAAAATTTTGCAGGAAAATTAGTAAATTTATTTTATTTTTATTACTCTTTTATGATTCCCATTCATTATTATCAAAAAAAACATTGACTAAGGCTTCGAGGCCATCAAAAATTTTGAATGTTATTTTTTTTTAAAGCAAAATGTTGCAGGAAAATTAGTAAATTTATTTTATTTTTATTACTCTTTTATGATTCCCATTCATTATTATCAAAAAAAACATTGACTAAGGCTTCGAGGCCATCAAAAATTTTGAATGTTATTTTTTTTTAAAGCAAAATGTTGCAGGAAAATTAGTAAATTTATTTTATTTTTATTACTCTTTTATGATTCCCATTCATTATTATCAAAAAAAACATTGACTAAGGCTTCGAGGCCATCAAAAATTTTGAATGTTATTTTTTTTTAAAGCAAAATGTTGCAGGAAAATTGGTAAATTTATTTTATTTTTATTACTCTTTCATGATTCCCATTCATTATTATCAAAAAAAACATTGACTAAGGCTTCGAGGCCATCAAAAATTTTGAATGTTATTTTTTTTTAAAGCAAAATGTTGCAGGAAAATTAGTAAATTTATTTTATTTTTATTACTCTTTTATGATTCCCATTCATTATTATCAAAAAAAACATTGACTAAGGCTTCGAGGCCATCAAAAATTTTGAATGTTATTTTTTTTTAAAGCAATATGTTGCAGGAAAATTAGTAAATTTATTTTATTTTTATTACTCTTTTATGATTCCCATTCATTATTATCAAAAAAAACATTGACTAAGCCTTCGAGGCCATCAAAAATTTTGAATGTTATTTTTTTTTAAAGCAAAATGTTGCAGGAAAATTAGTAAATTTATTTTATTTTTATTACTCTTTTATGATTCCCATTCATTATTATCAAAAAAAACATTGACTAAGGCTTCGAGGCCATCAAAAATTTTGAATGTTATTTTTTTTTAAAGCAAAATGTTGCAGGAAAATTGGTAAATTTATTTTATTTTTATTACTCTTTCATGATTCCCATTCATTATTATCAAAAAAAACATTGACTAAGCCTTCGAGGCCATCAAAAATTTTGAATGTTATTTTTTTTTAAAGCAAAATGTTGCAGGAAAATTGGTAAATTTATTTTATTTTTATTACTCTTTCATGATTCCCATTCATTATTATCAAAAAAAACATTGACTAAGGCTTCGAGGCCATCAAAAATTTTGAATGTTATTTTTTTTTAAAGCAAAATGTTGCAGGAAAATTGGTAAATTTATTTTATTTTTATTACTCTTTCATGATTCCCATTCATTATTATCAAAAAAAACATTGACTAAGCCTTCGAGGCCATCAAAAATTTTGAATGTTATTTTTTTTTAAAGCAAAATGTTGCAGGAAAATTAGTAAATTTATTTTATTTTTATTACTCTTTTATGATTCCCATTCATTATTATCAAAAAAAACATTGACTAAGCCTTCGAGGCCATCAAAAATTTTGAATGTTATTTTTTTTTAAAGCAAAATGTTGCAGGAAAATTAGTAAATTTATTTTATTTTTATTACTCTTTTATGATTCCCATTCATTATTATCAAAAAAAACATTGACTAAGGCTTCGAGGCCATCAAAAATTTTGAATGTTATTTTTTTTTAAAGCAAAATGTTGCAGGAAAATTGGTAAATTTATTTTATTTTTATTACTCTTTCATGATTCCCATTCATTATTATCAAAAAAAACATTGACTAAGGCTTCGAGGCCATCAAAAATTTTGAATGTTATTTTTTTTTAAAGCAAAATGTTGCAGGAAAATTAGTAAATTTATTTTATTTTTATTACTCTTTTATGATTCCCATTCATTATTATCAAAAAAAACATTGACTAAGGCTTCGAGGCCATCAAAAATTTTGAATGTTATTTTTTTTTAAAGCAATATGTTGCAGGAAAATTAGTAAATTTATTTTATTTTTATTACTCTTTTATGATTCCCATTCATTATTATCAAAAAAAACATTGACTAAGGCTTCGAGGCCATCAAAAATTTTGAATGTTATTTTTTTTTAAAGCAAAATGTTGCAGGAAAATTGGTAAATTTATTTTATTTTTATTACTCTTTCATGATTCCCATTCATTATTATCAAAAAAAACATTGACTAAGGCTTCGAGGCCATCAAAAATTTTGAATGTTATTTTTTTTTAAAGCAAAATTTTGCAGGAAAATTAGTAAATTTATTTTATTTTTATTACTCTTTTATGATTCCCATTCATTATTATCAAAAAAAACATTGACTAAGGCTTCGAGGCCATCAAAAATTTTGAATGTTATTTTTTTTTAAAGCAAAATGTTGCAGGAAAATTGGTAAATTTATTTTATTTTTATTACTCTTTCATGATTCCCATTCATTATTATCAAAAAAAACATTGACTAAGGCTTCGAGGCCATCAAAAATTTTGAATGTTATTTTTTTTTAAAGCAAAATGTTGCAGGAAAATTAGTAAATTTATTTTATTTTTATTACTCTTTTATGATTCCCATTCATTATTATCAAAAAAAACATTGACTAAGGCTTCGAGGCCATCAAAAATTTTGAATGTTATTTTTTTTTAAAGCAAAATGTTGCAGGAAAATTGGTAAATTTATTTTATTTTTATTACTCTTTCATGATTCCCATTCATTATTATCAAAAAAAACATTGACTAAGGCTTCGAGGCCATCAAAAATTTTGAATGTTATTTTTTTTTAAAGCAAAATGTTGCAGGAAAATTAGTAAATTTATTTTATTTTTATTACTCTTTTATGATTCCCATTCATTATTATCAAAAAAAACATTGACTAAGGCTTCGAGGCCATCAAAAATTTTGAATGTTATTTTTTTTTAAAGCAAAATTTTGCAGGAAAATTAGTAAATTTATTTTATTTTTATTACTCTTTTATGATTCCCATTCATTATTATCAAAAAAAACATTGACTAAGGCTTCGAGGCCATCAAAAATTTTGAATGTTATTTTTTTTTAAAGCAAAATGTTGCAGGAAAATTAGTAAATTTATTTTATTTTTATTACTCTTTTATGATTCCCATTCATTATTATCAAAAAAAACATTGACTAAGGCTTCGAGGCCATCAAAAATTTTGAATGTTATTTTTTTTTAAAGCAATATGTTGCAGGAAAATTAGTAAATTTATTTTATTTTTATTACTCTTTCATGATTCCCATTCATTATTATCAAAAAAAACATTGACTAAGGCTTCGAGGCCATCAAAAATTTTGAATGTTATTTTTTTTTAAAGCAAAATTTTGCAGGAAAATTAGTAAATTTATTTTATTTTTATTACTCTTTCATGATTCCCATTCATTATTATCAAAAAAAACATTGACTAAGGCTTCGAGGCCATCAAAAATTTTGAATGTTATTTTTTTTTAAAGCAAAATTTTGCAGGAAAATTAGTAAATTTATTTTATTTTTATTACTCTTTCATGATTCCCATTCATTATTATCAAAAAAAACATTGACTAAGGCTTCGAGGCCATCAAAAATTTTGAATGTTATTTTTTTTAATTGGATAAAACACCATCTGGAAAATCTATGAAATCAATATGTTGTACAGTTTTCATTAATGATAGTGCAGCAAGAACCTAAAATTGTTTTTGATGCTGATATTTTATAAGCTTCAAACAACTTTGCTAATCGTTTTGGTGTTTTTAAAAGAGAGCCAAAACAAGGTGAAACTGTTATGAGTTAAGGAGAAACCATTACATTTTTATTTAAAAGTACAGTTAGTTGTAAACTTAGTTATCTTTCTGATTTTATTGAACTTTATTTTGTTGATGTAAATTCCTAAACATTTACTTTTGCAAAAGCAGTGTTTGTTACTTATTGAAGAGATTGCATGGAAAGATGGAAGGAATGTAAAAGCAAGTGAAACAATAGTCGTATAACCTCTTTCAGAAGATTCATTGCAAGCTTATGTTAACAGTAAAGGAATGATTCAGGCGAAATAGGGCTACTCTTGCTGATAAAATCAGTTCTACAAAATGAAACTGCTAATAGACCACCACTTGAACATTTTTCCGCTTAAAGTTCAATAAAAATGAAGAGATTATTGCCTCACAATGTTGATTAGTAAGTTCTCTTTATAACCAATGAATATGATTTATGCAACCAGTAAAGAATCCTTCAACTCAAACCGCAATAAACATTCTGATAAAGAGGACTGATCTTATTGTGGTGGGTGATGTAAAAAAAAAAAGCGAAAAAAAGACACATAAAATATTCATAAAAATTTATTGTTACTAAAATAAAAACAAACATAAGTAAGAAAATGAAACTTAAAATAACTTACATCTGCTCCACCACCATAATTTCCATCATCGGTACCATCACCCTTTTGGGTTGAATGTGTAAACAAAAAACCAGCACGATTATCCAAAAGCGGTGAGCGGCTGCCCCCCTCAACGAAATACACTTCACCAGGTGGAGAAGGAGCAGCAGTCATTGTAGAAGATCCAGCCATTGGGGCATTGCCAATTGCAGTCATAGTTGATGTGCCACCACCTGAAAATGTAAAAATTTAGAATTTAGTCAAAGATAAAAGCTACGAATGTGCTTACCAGGCATTGGAGCACCAACAGCTGTCATAGTAGAACGTCTAGGAGCATTACCAATCGCAGTCATGGTTAAAGTTCCGCCCATTGGTTGACCAACTGCAGTCATTGTTGAAGATCCAGACATTGGGGCATTGCTGATTGCTGTCATAGTTGATGTTCCTCCTGAAAAATCACAAATTAGAATTATACGAGATACTAAGAGATTAATGTACTTACCCATTGGTGCACTTACAGCAGTCATAGTTGAGCGTCCAGGAGCATTACCAATCGCAGTCATGGTTGAAGTTCCGCCCATTGGTTGACCAACTGCAGTCATTGTTGAAGATCCAGACATTGGGGCATTGCTGATTGCTGTCATAGTTGATGTTCCTCCTGAAAAATCACAAATTAGAATTATACGAGATACTAAGAGATTAATGTACTTACCCATTGGTGCACCTACAGCAGTCATAGTTGAGCGTCCAGGAGCATTTCCAATAGTTGTCATAGTTGAAGATCCGACCATTGGAGCACCACCAATCGCTGTCATAGTTGAAGAACCCGCCATGGGAGCATGACCAACTGCCGTCATAGTTGAAGAACCACCCATAGGAGCATTGCTGATTGCTGTCATAGTTGATGTTCCTCCTGAAAAATCACAAATTAGAATTATACGAGATACAAAGAGATTAATGTACTTACCCATTGGTGCACCTACAGCAGTCATAGTTGAGCGTCCAGGAGCATTTCCAATAGCTGTCATAGTTGAAGATCCTGCCATTGGCGCACGATTATACGCATAATCGCTCAATGCAGCACCACCTGAAAAAAGAAAAGAAATTAGAAATGATTCAAAACATAAAATAATACTTACCACCCGGAGCTCCACTCCCACCAACGCCCAAGTATGTTGAAGTTGCACCACCACCTTTAGCTCCATCAGGTCCAGATTTGCACATTTTCTTACAGAAAAATATAGCTAAAAAAAGTAAAGATAAATAAAGCAACAATTCATACAAAAGCACGCAAAATAAAAAGTGTTAACGAAAACGTGCAAAAACAATGTTCTATTTTTTTTGTTGTAAAAAAATGAAAGAAGAGAAAGAAAGCAAAAAGTTCGAAAAACGTTTGTTGAAGAAAAAAAATTGCTTGCTTTCTGGGCTATGCTTTTTAGTTCCCATTTTGCCAACAACAATCATCTGCACTCACTTTTTGTTGATATTTTAGACATGAGTTTTTTGCAAATTGTTTTTCTTTCCCTCCGTCATCAAATACGAATTGATGAAAAAGCTTTTCCAATCAAAGATGTGAAATGTTGGGATGTGCAAATGCTGCTTAAAAGGATGTTACTGATTGCAAAGCGGATTACAGTATTATTTTAGCTTTTATAAGGTGAAAATATGAGAAGATTATGATTACAGGGTAAACAAAATTATTGGATTGTGTTTGAAAAAAGAATGAGATAATAATGTATGCAGACTTTGAGACACAAACTCTGTTTTCTTCGCGAAAAAACGGAATAAATCATGTAAATGTCCTAGTTTTTTAGAGTATCGGAATAACTAACTTCACGATATAAGGGATGATAGCAGCTGCAGTTGTAAATGAGTATGCCGTGCTTCGAAAGGCTATGAATAATCCTTATGCAACCATGATAGCTTCATGAACAAATTATTTGACGCTTGATAAAAGACAAAAACTGAGTCCTTTTTAACATAAAAATAAGAACGTAATCAATAGAAAAAATGAAGAGTAAAAACACAAAGCAAATTCGGCTCATCGACACTAACTCGAAAGAACCGGAACTCGAACCAAACCGGA
The DNA here is from genome assembly GCA_028622995.1 of Panagrolaimus kolymaensis. Classification (NCBI taxonomy): domain Eukaryota; kingdom Metazoa; phylum Nematoda; class Chromadorea; order Rhabditida; family Panagrolaimidae; genus Panagrolaimus; species Panagrolaimus kolymaensis. Next base: position 85,372 of record JAJQJQ010000034.1, read on the forward strand.
ACTCGAAAAAGCAAAATCTCGAAAGGTCACGATCTCGAAATTTTAGAAAAGGCCACGAACTCGAAAAAACCGGAAATCGAATTTTTTAAAAAGGACATATGTTCGAAAAATTCTAAATAACTGAATATTGGAAATTCCAAAATCTCGAAAGTACACAAACACGAAAAAAAAAATCTCGAAAGTACACAAACACGAAAAAAATAATAGCCCTTCAAAAAAATTTTATTCTTGCTTAAACCACGGGATTTCTGTTTTTACTCTAGTACTTTAAGCTATAGTCTTAGCCGTTCGATTTTTCCAATCCATGGTGAAAACCTATGGATCGTCAAATATGAGGCATGCGACATGCGAGTATGAGAAACTGTATTACTGATAAAGTGATCCTCGAATGAATATAACCTGATGGAACATTGATAAAGCGTTCCTCGAATGAGTATAGTCACATTCGGCAAGTCTGAGCCATAAGTTACATAGTAAATGCCCAAAATATTAAGACACCAACTTTTTTTCTAAGTATATGCAAATTTAATTGGTGCAATCAAGGATCTTGTTAATGTTTTGCAATTGGGATTAGGAATAGGAGAATCACAAATTTACATAAAATCTAATTTAGATTAAAGATTGCAAATTATTTTAAAGTTATTTTCGGTTATCATACATACTGATGTAATAGTTGCTGAGGTGAAAAAATTTGCATAATTTAAAAAAATCTTATTTTTGCTATGCTATAGCAAGTCTGTCTTTTTTACATATATAAATTAACATAAAATAATTTTTTCATAATTATGCAAATTTTCCTTTATTTCCCCTCAGGGACCATCCATCCTTCCATACTAGTGCATCTTATAAATAACTACCTAGTTATTCGCCATAATAAACAAAAATTTTATTTTTATGCAAATTTTCAATCCTCACCTTCATTAGCAAAATATTATCACAATTTTGACACCAACTTCTCCTTTATACAAAACAAGAGAGTAAAGTCATTGGTAAATATTCTATTCTAATAACCGCATTAACTAATTATTAACTATTTATTATACCTTCTCGAATAAATTATGGACTTATGCTTTTCAAAGGTCAACTCGGTCGATCACCAATAGATCACAAAATAATATCCCTTTGATTCTTAAAGGTGAAAGAGTGCTTCGACCATCCATAGGATTTCACTATGGATAGGAAAGGATAGACAGTGTTGCCCTATGTCATAAATTTGACGATCCATATGCTTTCTCTATGAATCACTATTGACCATCCATAGGCTTTTCATATGGATAACAAGTGAACTTTTTCTTATTAAAAAATAATTTTCATCACTCAAAACATAGAATGATGTTTCATTAATTTATGTTAAAACTAAAAGGGAATCAATAACGGTAAAATTTTAAATTTCGAGAATAGGTCCTTTTTCCCAAATTCGAGTTCCTTGATTTTCGAGTTTTTGGCCTTTATAAAAATTTCGATGATCAGTATCTTTCGATGTTTTTTTTTTCGTGTTTGTGTCTTTTTCGAGATATTGTTTTTCGAGTTCCGGGTTTTTCGAGAAATTGGCGGTTTTTTTATTTTCGAGTTCTTGTTTTTTTCGAGTTCCGGTTTTTTCGAGTTCGTGGGGTGTCGCCAGCAAATTCAAAGATTTATGACACATTAAACATGCAAGTAAATAAATTTCGTTCAAAAATGAACTCATCATACAATGTCAAAAATCCTATACAAATACATACAAAGATAATAGAAAGAATAAATTAATTTAAAACATATAAAATCAAATGCATTGTTAACTTGTGAGAGATTCATCTTCCTTACGAGCAACTTCAAGAACCTTTTCAAACGAGAATGGTGCGAACGCATAACCATCACCAGCGAAGAACTTGCTATTGAATTCAACCCTAAAAAACAGAGGAAATTACATATTAAATAACGAAGCATACAAAAAAAAACATACCAATGCAAACGCAAAGCATGAAGAAAGGCTGAAAGTCCTTCCATCAACACAAGGATACCAAGAGTCAAGAAGCCAAATACAAAGAAGAGAACAAAGGTTGCAATTGCTCCAGCATATCCATCCAAAATGAAAGCTTTACGAAACAGCATAGTCCAAAGAACATCCGAAAGTTGAGCATGTGCTAACGATAACGCCCAAAGTCGAAGATATGATGCAGTATGAGAGATACATCCTAGAGCAAATTCAATAGTATGGATAGCTTGATAAACCATAATGTCACCAAAGTTAAACTAAAACCAAAGTAAAATAAGAGATGTGATGCAAATGCACAACAAACTTCGCCATCACCATGCCCATGAGTAATTGTTTTGTTATCTTCATCTTCATTGTGGAACACTGTAGCATCATCATCATGAACATCAGCTCGAACACTCTGAAAAAAAAATGATAAGTAAGAGCGTTATGAAAGCATATCAATAGTGACCCACAACCACCAATCACAAAACAGTTAGTAACTCATGCGTATTCCGTGTAAAAAGAAAAATAAGGTGACAAAAAATAAGGAAAACTAAAAAGGGATACCAAACTGCTGCTTTAGCAAAACGGATATGAACTGCCTGCTTTGTGAAAATTTCCCTTGCTTCCCCTATTTGTTTAATATATTACCATATGGTCATTAGCTAAAATTGATACCGTATCATCATGAGCACTTTCAAGAGTTCTTGAACGAAGAGAAATTTTTTGATCCCGAATATACTTTCGCCGAATGAAAAAAGGTTTAGCAAAAAGCATTATAGGAATCATGATGACAGCAATCACAAGCAAAATCAGTTCAACCGTCTTCTAAAACAACACAAAAATAAATAAAGTTAATTACCAATTGAGCATGGCCGTTAGCCCGGCGAGTTTGTTGTTCTTTCCATAAAAAGTATGGTTTTGCAAATAGCATAACCGGTACGCATGCAACTGCAATCAATAAGAACAATGTTTCAAAAAATGACTGAAAAGAATATCATTTTCTGGATAAACTTTCAAAGCATCGTTGTTGAAATACAAGAACAAAAATTACATAAGAAGTGAACAAACCTGGCCAGGATACCAAAAGCCCAAATGACATTGATTGAAAGCCGAATCTTTTGGGCTACAGTCATTGTTAACACAAAAACCTTTTTCACGAGCTTTAGGCATAAACATATTGATCAAACCAATAAGTAAAGCAGGAGCACAACCAGCACCAGGATAATCATAGCCAAAGATAGTGTAGCCGCCCTAAAAAACGAAGAAGTTAAACGTTTGAACCATAAACAATCTAACTTTGTAATCGAAAGCAATCCATTTAATAATAATTTGTAAGCAAAGATATACAAAAATTGAACCAAGGAAGAGCATTTGTGGAATGAACATGTAAAGAATATCAAGACGAGAATTAAAGAATTTATAGTTGTAAAAGCTTAGAACAATACCAAAAGCCATTTGACAGATACCAATAATAACAGAAGCTTTCATTTTCATGGAATTCAGGAAATTGAGTTTGTTAGTTTCAGCAAGATTCCAAACTGGATCAACACCAATGGGATATGGTTCACCAGAATATGATGCATCAGGATTTAGAACAAATGGCTTTTCAGGTGCTTCTTTTACCATATTCAATAATTCTGTATAAGGAATAGTATTGGACCATGCAGAGCCAAACAAGTTCAAAGATTTGCTGAATGCATCATTATAAATAAAGCCAGTGTAAATAGAAAAGCATCCCATAAGAAAAATGACATAACGTCCATTGAAGAATGTCAGCACAATCTAAAGTAAAGAAAGGTAAGCAAAAAGCAAGAACAAAAACAAAACTTACTTCATCTTTGAATCTTCTTGCTTCAATTTGTTTTTCTCTTAAGACCATAAAAAGACCGAAGAGCAGCATAATTAATCCATGTCCCATATCACCGAACATAATAGCAAAAAGAAAAGGGAATGTAATCATCGTGTAAGGAGCTGGATTAATTTCACGATAGTTCGCAATACCATATGCATCCACAATATCTTGGAAGCTTTGAGTGTATTTGTTTGTACGATTGTAAGTTGGCCGTTTTTCTTTCACATTTTGCATAACATGTAAAATCGATGGCACAGAACTTCCACTTTCATCACTACCACGCTTTAGAGACATCTGAATTCGATCAATTTCACGATCAGGAAACCATACTTCAGCTATTAGACATTTTTGAGTGACATTGACATTGCACATGTTGAGAATATAATAAATAGATTTAATCTTTTGCACTTTAGTCATCCACATCCGAACATTTTTCGCTGCAGCAACAAGTACACGATGGCGATGATCTTGTGTTTGACCCAATACAGTCTTCAAATCTTCGATTCGAGTCATAACACCGATAGACATTTCACGACGTTCTTGTGGCGATTCAGGACATGGATAAACAGAAGCTCGAAAACCTTCACAAATCTTTTTTACACGAGATTTCAGTTGAACACCTTGGAAGAATACAATGAACACGACTTTATTAACAGGAAGACCAGTTGTTGGATCAGTAAGCGATTCGGTAATTTCAGCTTGACGTAAGAAGACATTACCACGACAAGCACGCCATAATAAACGTTCAAACGCTGGAAGATGTTCTCTTGTGATTATACCAGCAACAAATCTAAAAATTAACAGATGAGTAAATGAAAATAAATGAAAAAATGCATGTTTTTTTGGGAGCTTTAACATACTTTAACGGTGCTTTAGCAGAAACGTCGCCTCTTTCTTGAATTAAGCGAGCGTTATCGTGACTGGGTGAACCGTCATCAGCGTTAAGCATATCAACAGCTTGACGCTCGGTGTCACTCTGTAATTAAAAAAGGATTTTAAGACCATATAACAAGCTCATGCTCATACTACAATAAGGAAAGCGACGAAGTGTAAAACCACAAAAGCACAACACAAATGGTGTATGTTAGTAAAGCAGCCCATTTTTTGAATGTTAATAGTGTTTACCGTAAACTGGAGACGAGTTCATAAGCTGCCATATTGCCAAGTTCAGCATGATCAAGAAAGTCGAAATCAACAACAGAATTATTCCCAGAGAAAGTAACAGAATGGTTTTGATGATGGTCCTATGAAATAAGCAAACCGTGACAATCACAAAAGAGGAAAGCAAAAAGCAACACAAATGTGAAAAAAAAAAGTAAAACAAACCTCTTCAAAGAATTGCTGCGTTTTTCGGAGAATGTGCTTAAGTTCAGTAAGTTCGGCGAAGTTTTTCTTAAGCATTTCTTCATTTTGATTGACTTCACGAAGTTCATGTTCAAGTTTTTCAAACGTTGCCTAAAATCAACAGATGAGTCATCATAGGTTTAGAACATAATCACTTACTTCCATATCAGACATTTCTCTTGGTTGTGGAGCTTCAGGATTTTCACCAGTATCAAGAAGTGGAATAGAATCACGCTTAATTTCACGTTCCAAATATCGCAACTTTCTTTCCATTTCGTCGCATCGTCTTATTTCGGCAACATATTTTCTTTGAAATGGGCTTACATCAGCATTGAGCTAAAGAAAATCGAAGTTAAAGCAACGGTTTAAAATAAATAAACAAAAAATTTTACATCTCTAAATTGTACAAGACCAAGTTCTCCAAGTTCGGCAATACAATTATATGCAGCTTCATTTTGAAGATAGATTTGAGCTAATGAAATTTCTTCACTTCGATGTATCCATTCCATTATGTTATAATGCGGCTATTGAAATTAGTGAGCGTTGGAATCTAAAAAGAGGGATAATAATTATGATAAAAATAGTTATCAAATTGAGAAATATTTTTTGATAACGAAAAAATGACGAATATGAAGAAAAAAACGCAGACACGTAAAAAAATAGACGAACAAGCAAAAGCAAAGCTATCGAAAATCGAATAAGTTAGACATAAAATATTCGTTGCAAGAAGCATGTGAATTGAAGCAAGCGAGGGAGGAGCAAACAAACAAACAACGTTTGTATTGCCGCGTTTTCATACGATAAAAAAAAGTCTTTGCAGCAAAGAACGAACACACTTTTTTTTTCATTCAAGGTTCTTCTTCCATTTCTTGAATTCAATTCAATGGTTTTTTCGAATAAACTCATCGCGTTTTTTATTAAAACCTTTTTGCTCCTTTATTTTTTCTTACTTTATTGCGTTTTTCTCTCTCTCACGAGTGCATTTGGATTTTTGATGATAAAATTAACATTTGTTAATGTTCACTTTTTTAGCAATGGCCTTCGCTTCCAAAACCGTCCTCAAAGCTGCATCAAGCATCACCCGGATGAGCTCTCGTAATTCAAGCAATGCACCAAAGGTATGTATTTAGTTTTTTATTTTTGCTTTGTGATTCATTTCCCTTCTTTCATGTTGCTCTTCTTGGTGCTAGCGGAGGCATTGGTCAACCTCTTGGGCTTCTCCTCAAAATTAACCCCAAAATTGCTTCTCTTGCACTTTATGATGTTGCTAATACTGCTGGTGTTGGAGCTGATCTTTCTCACATCGATACACAAGCTCAAGTGACTGCTCATACAGGTCCAGAAAATCTTCATGCTGCTCTTGAAGGAGCTGATATTGTCGTAATTCCTGCAGGTGTTCCACGTAAACCTGGTATGACTCGTGATGATCTTTTCAACGTCAATGCTAGTATTGTTCGTGATCTTGCTGAAGCTGCTGCCAAAGCTTGCCCAAAAGCTTTTGTCGCCATCATTACGAATCCTGTCAACTCGACTGTTCCCATTGCTGCTGAAGTTTACAAGAATAATGGCGTTTATGATCCAAAACGAATCTTTGGTGTTACTACTTTGGATGTTGTACGTTCTCAAGCTTTCATCGCCGAGCTCAAGGTTAACTATTTTTCCTATTTTTGATTGCATTTTCATATATTCTTCTTTTAGAAACTTGATGTTAGCAAGACTGTTATTCCTGTCATTGGTGGACACGCTGGCGTTACGATTATTCCTCTTCTTTCTCAAGTTCAACCATCATGTCAATTCAGTCAATCAGAAATTGAAAAACTTACTGTTCGTATTCAAGATGCTGGTACAGAAGTTGTTAAAGCTAAAGCTGGGGCTGGATCTGCAACTCTTTCGATGGCCTTTGCTGGTGCACGTTTCGTTGATGCTTTAATCTCTGGTCTTCAAGGAAAGAAAACTGTTCAATGTGCTTTTGTTGAATCAAATGTTGTAAAAGGCGTCAATTATTTCTCAACTCCTCTTGAACTTGGACCTAATGGTATTGAAAAGATTCTTGGTTATGGTAAACTCAGCAGTTATGAACAAGGTCTCGTCGAAGGTGCTATTTCAGAACTCCAAAATAGCATCGCAAAAGGTGTCAAATTTATCAAAGGTTAGGTTATATTGTATTTTGTAATGTTTTTCGGTGAATAATATTAGGTATAATTAATTGTTTTAATAAAGCATATTTCTTTCTTCATTTTGTGTCTTTTGTTTCTTCAAAAAGAGTTAAAGGTTTCTCGATAGTACATTCATACAAAACGATCCATACTGATTAAACATTTCATATTATTAGATGAAAACTCTTCGGAGTTTAACGCTAACACGTTCATCATTTCGTATTGCTCGTTTCTTCTCCAGTGAAAATGATGACTCTTCAAAGAAAAATTTCAATCCAAAGAAAGTCGTCAATGGAAAACTTCTTGATGCTTTAAGAGATGCTTCATCCTCAACTCATCCAAAAGATGCTGATGCTCGTTCAAAACTTACAAAAGCTGCTATCAAAAAACTTGGTGAAATCGAATTTGATAGTTTTACACATGCAACTGCTGCTCATACGTCTGATCTTGTAAATGATAAAGTTCTTTCAAGTTTACAAGGGCTTCAAGTTCGCAAACCAAATGTTCCTTCATACTCCAAAGATATGCGTGAATCAAACCAAATTCGTGTGGCTTTACGACGTGAAATTTTCCATGAAGCTGTTCAAGTTTGTTTTGAATCTATGATGAATATGTTAATCAAATAAATTTTAGAAAGGTTTATCTCCTGGTCAAGCAACGCAATCTGCTGAGAAGATTTTACCACTTGTGGAAGATATTATCTCAAAAAGAAGACAAGAAAAATTTAGTAGCATTCAAGCTGAAATTGAAAAGCATGAAAAGCACGATGAACGCTTGACCGTTTTGGACAAAACGATTTTGGAGAAGATTTTGACAAAACGAGAGTAAGTTTCTTTCACTTTATGATTTTTAACAATGATTTTTGTTTTTTAGCAATGTATTTTATAATGAAGCTGGGCAACTTTCGATTGACAAGGAACAACAGAAGCCAACTATTACTCCTCAAGAAGATTTTCCGTCTGTTTTCAATGATTCTTCAACGCGTCTCAACATCTTTGGTAAAGATCTCAAACCCAATCGACTAGAATTTTGGAGCAAATGGGATGATGAAAAAGCGAGGTACCAAAATTTTGTCTTTTCTTTTGTATGTAACATGCTTTGTTGTTTTTAGAATCAGTAATCTTTCTATGGGACCTAAGAACGCAATTGAAGAACAAATTCTATGGACTGAACAAGGAAGAATGTGGCCATATCCTGTCGACAATGAATACAAATTGGGAGAAGAAGAAAATGTCTCGTTCATGGATCATATATTTCTTCAACCGTATTTGGAACAACACAATCTTCCCAAAACTGGTCCTGTTGCACATTTTATGGAATTGGTTTGTGTTGGACTATCAAAAAATCCTTTTATGACTGTAAAGAAGAAACGTGAACATTTGGATGCTTTTGCTGAATATTTCAATCCAAATTATGTTGAAAAGGTGCATGAACTTCATGAATTGGAACAAATTGCTGCTGCTAATACTTGAAATATTTATGTTGTTATTGTTTTATGTAGTTATTAGTGATATGTTTTTAATATGTGTTTGTGAATAAACGTTTTTTATAAAGATTGTGTGATTAGAGATTTATTAATGCATATCAGAAAGTCATAGGATTTTGTAGCAAACGAGATTCATGATCCCTAACTTTTAATAACAATATTCAAGCTTTATTTTTTCTTTTACATACATTACTAACTAAAAAGGATTGTTGTCAGCTGGTATCTCGATTATGGTGGCGGTTAGAATCATCTATTGTACTAATATGTTGGCGGGTTAAATCACCAACTGCAAGCTTCTTTTGATTGCTGGATAACTTTTTTTGTGGATCTAAATGTTTGATTCCTCTTGATTTTCACTAAAGTAGCTAAAATTTCACTTCCTTCTTTTACACACATGGAAATCAGATTGGACACGTTTGCATTATTTACCGATAAACTAGCTTGTGGATAACTAACTAACTTCTCAAACCTCAAAAGTTTTTTGTTACAATAAATTTCTTTGAATTTTTTTATGTTTGACATTTAGAGTCCAACGCCAAAGTGAAGCGTTTTTCTTTTTGCCAACTGTTTTATCTTTTTTTTAACACACATCTTCAACCAAATTGTCATTCTCAACAACACTTGAGTTTTAAACATTTATTATCATTTTTCAATTAAAAATTATCAACGTGTCATTTAATAAATTTGTTTTTGATTGAGATTACATATTTATTGTTATTTCAATTGTTACAGGTTAAAATGTATTTATCTCAAAGATATGTTTATTTTGTAAACTTTTTTATATTCATACTATTTATAAATATGGCATTTGGAGGTAAGTTTCTCAATTTTATAATTAGTGATCCTTCCAAGTAATTTCTATTGTTAGTGCGTGAGTCGCTTATATGCAAATTTGCTTTTTTAACTTTCGCTTACAAAAACCAGGAAAAGTGGAAAGCATAAATGTAAATGAAGGCGACAAGGATGAAGTTTGTATTGCATGGAAATGTAAGGGTGATGAGTGGTTTTTGACTTGGAGATGCTTTAAAGCCGTTAAGGATCTTAAAAAAGGAAGAGAAAGTTCAAAAATCGAGAATGCAAGAAATAATCGAGCGTAATTCGGCAATAAATAAGTTTTCATTAGAATGACTTTAGGGACCTTTATTGATATGAAATGCAAATGAATGGCGGTGAAAAGCGACGAGTGCAAGCATTTCATGCCATTGGGATCGCTGGGACGAGAATCTCATTTTGCACAAATTATGGCTAGTGGCGATAGCATCTTTTGTTTGAATTTTGTTCAGAAAATGGCATTAACATAGGGAAAGTCATTGATGAGAAGATTTTTTTGTTAATTTTAAATGGTTGTGCATCGAAGTATTTTTTTCTTTCAAAAAAAGAGAAGGTAATGGGGAAAAATATGGATGATAATTTAATTATTTTGCAATTATTAAGAGTTTATAAAATGGATGCATTTTCTCGCGGTCTAAATGCCCGATCCCCGCCTAATTAACTAGTTAATTTTAGCTGAACCTATTGAAAGATCGAAGGATGCTAAGAAAGAAGCAAAAGTTTTGCTAAATGCAACAACAACTAACCACATAACAACTTTGGAGGATTCTCAACCATCGACGACTATTGCAGTTAATGAAACTATTACAACTGAAGAAAAAGAGATAGTGAAGGTGACAGAAAAGCCCAAAGAAAAAGAAAAGGTGAAAGATAAACCAGAAGAAGTAAAGCCTAAAAAAGAATATAAACCTGAAGTTGTAACTCCTGCAAAACCCCAAAAGCCAGCTCCAATTTTACCTAAAGTGGTTGTTAAAGATGATGATTTCAATAAAGTTAGTTGTCTTTATTCCATTAATTACATACGTTAATTAACATTACCTTTGAGGTTCCACATCCATCAAAGTCCCATCCAGAAAAAACTATTTTTTTGTTGATCATTGCAATCCTTGGCTGTTATTTATGCTATCATAATAAGAATAAAATATTGGGTTAGAGGCTTTCCATTTATTACCTCTCTTCTTTATATTATTTTTTTGTTTCTTCTAGGTTTGATTGTTGAAGGCCCAACTGGAAGAAGCCATGGGCGTCGTACTCCCACGGCTCGATATCGTCGACTCAATACTGATGAAGCAACTGTTGAAGCGGGAATTCAATAAATTCCATCAACATTGCCTTCATTCAAAATGATGCAATAAGAAATACGGGTCACTTTTTATATCTCGGGATTTATTTATTTTTGGTTTTTTTAAAGAAAATTTATGCATTCATTTATTATTTATATTGATATTGATTTTGAAAATATGCCTTATAAAATTAATTAAATTTGCAATGTGCGATAAAATCAGTATACAAACTAGACAAAAATACATTTTTCCAATAAATTTTGAAAAATCAATCAACATGGAACATTTGTAATGTAAAACAGAATAAAATTTGACAAATTTTGTGATAACGGCTTTACTAAAAAAAAGTGTTGTTTGTTGCCATTTTTTTTTCTGATACAAAACGAGTTGATTGAAAAATAAAGCAATAATCTCCTTCAATTCAATGCTTCCATTTGGACAAGTAGCAAATCCATATAACGAAAAAATCTAAACAATATCAATCAAACACTTTGATATTCAAAATAAAAGGAGCACCAATGAAGTTAAAGGTTATGAAAGACTTTGTTTTATTATCGGCTGATAAGTAGGCGTGACTTAATGAAATCTTTTTGTTGCAAATAATGTATCTTAACAAGTTCATCGTTTATCATTCTAAAATGCTCCCTTGAAACATCAATAAATGTCGCGACTTGCGATTGCTTCTTTATTATATTATTTCATCATTATGCTTTTATCCTATTCTTCCTGCCTGCTTTATTTTCCATGCTTCATTTTATGCAAAGTAATCCTTCTTTAAACTGCATCCAATGGAAGACCCTTGCGCCATATTTCATTTCCAATGGCTGCAAACACTGACTAGAAAGGGCGGTCCCGGAGCTGCAACATCTGCTTACTTTGGCGTCGGTGGTATCGGTGCTCCTGGTGGTAACTGATATTTTAAATTTATATTTCCAATTATTTCAATTTCCATTTTTTCAGTTGTTTTTTGTTTTAGTAATAAAAATAAATGGTTTTAATGATTTTTTGTATCTTTTTTATTGCGCTTTTTTTCTTACATCACCCGCGAAACAAGATCGGTCCTTGTTATCAGAATGTTTATTGAGGTTTAAGTTGAGGGCTTCATTACTGGTTGCATTGATCATTTCCAATGGTTGTAAAGAAAATATACTAATCAACATTGTGAAGTAATAAGGCAATAATAGTTTCATTTTGAGTGAACTTTAAGCGGCCAAATGTTCAATTTTGTTGAACTATTATGACTAAATTGTTAATAAATACAGACAATAGCAATTCCATAAGACAAATAGTTGCTAAAATAGCAAACTCAAAGACCCAATATCTCAAAAATAATAATATATCAGATGCATATTTGGTACAAAACTCATAGTAATTTTCGCTGTTGAGGTTGTTCTTCAAAATGTAACAAAAAGTTGACGTTAGCAAAGTGTTCAAAACATTACATCCTTCATTTACATTTATTAACCAATAAATTCATTCATACAAACATTATTCACTAAATTGATTTCCCAGTGTATCTTCTCTTTCTTCATCTCGAACATCTTTGGAGCCATACGGATAACCTGAAAATTAAACACAAAGAATCAAAAGTTAACAAAAATGTACTTATCTGATATTCATTAAACAATTTTCATCTTTTCATCCACATATGAAGCCATTGTTTGGCCCATATTTCATTATCAGATTGAGCTCGATGAGCAGCAGCTTCTTCTTTGGAAGCGTTTGATTGAGATTTTGATGTTGAAGAATTTTTTGCAGCTTGAAGTTCCATTTGTCGAGTTGAAAACCATTACCTAAAAATGGAAAGAAAACACAAAGAAAACTAACATAAATAAACTTATCTAATATTCCATTCAGCAAGCATCAACCATAGAATCAAGCGGAATTGAAAAAATAAATGTGAACGAAAAAAAGCTTTGAAAGTCGATAAAAAAATGGAGTAAACTTTTTTCAATCAAAATTTTTGATCAAACAACAAAAAAAATGTTTCTTATCGCGAGCGAAATTTACAGTGCAACTGCGCCTTCTTCAAATAAAAGCGTTGATGTAACATTTTTCATGTAATTCCAAAAAAGGAATGCACATGCAAAAAGAATGTGATTATTGCTATTTGCCTTTTTTACTTACCACTTTAAAAATGTTTACAGTTTTTGATTTACAAAAAGGGTTTCGAATTATTGAAGCAACAACTACCGCAACGATGTTTCATTAATAATTTATTGGGCTCAAAAATAACTCATTCTTCCCACGATTAATTACATTTAAAAGTTTGCAGAAATTTAAAGCCAATGGAATATTTAAATAAACTTGGATTCAACGAGGTAAACCAAATAATATTCGACTCATCCTACTTTAATGTTTCATAGCTCGGGTTACAAATAACAAAAACATTCAAAATTACTTTAAAAACTGCAACTTTCGAATGAATGCTTGTTGAGGATATGTGAATTATTATTTCTAATAATTGTAATTAAACTATCGGCTGCGCTTTTTTAGGCTTAATTATCTGCTTTTAAAATCTGAAAGAAAATCGCATCGAAAGGCGTAGAATTTATTTACGTTGTTACATACATTTTTCAATGATGATTTCACTCGTTTTTATTATTCATCCTTCTTTTTTCATTCGCCTCTTTACTTTGCTTTCCGCGATGATATCCAAATATATGTATTTTTATTTTCGTAGTTTTTCCTTTTTACATATTTTTTTCTTTGAAACTAATTTCTCTGTATTATTACATTAAAATGGTTTAAAGAAAGTCATGAGAGTTTTACATTGTAATGTCTAATTTTTTTTTCTTCATGTTTTCTCCTTTGATCGTAGTTGTACCTAATATTCCGGCGTGTTTTGCTGTAATACAATTTTTTTGTTCTTTAACTGTTTTTTCTTCTTCACGTGTCTGAACTTTTGTTTATAATAAAAAAAAAAGAAGATTGAACCAAAAAAAATTATAGCAATTTCAAGTTAAATAAAAATTGTTATGAGTGAATGATTTTTTTCTAACAAATATTCTTCATTTCTGGAATTTTATGATTATACCCTTTTTAAAAACTAACGGATCCAGTTTTTTGCGATGCTGCTTCTTCTTGCAACTATGACGTTTCATTCACTGACATTGCACGATCGCGTTTCCGTAATTATGCAACCAAAAAAAAACACATTGAATTTGCATTTTTCTAAAAAATAATAAAAGAAAAAAGGTTGAACCAGTCCATCTTCTTTTTTTCCTTAGGATTTATGTTTATGTACATATGTATTTTTGGTGGCAAAGTTTTTTGATTCTAACTTTTGATTTTGTTTTAAATAATTATTTTCCAAAAATTAAATATTCTTTAAAAGCCGCTACAAATTAATTAGAAAGGTTAACCAAAAATACAAAATTTTGCTTTTATAAAAGTAAAAATTTATTTCCTTTTTAGACTTTCCATAAATATACTGTAGTTTAATTATCAAAAACTTAAAAATAAATAAGGTCCTACCCGGATTCGAACTGGGGTTACTGGATTCAGAGTCCAGGGTGTTAACCTCTACACTATAGGACCGCAATTAGTTGGAGCCAGGGGTGAGCGGAAGTGGCTTTTCCTTAAACGGAAGGAACCGGAAACGGAACCGAGGAAGTTCGGCGGAAGCGGAAACGGAAACGGAAATTGAAAATGCCCGGAATTCCGCGGAAACGGAAACGGAACGGAAATTTTGTATTAGAATTTTCTTTTTTTAAGCTTACGCGGAAGCGGAAACGGAAGCGGAATTCCGCTCACCCCTGGTTGGAGCAAATAAAGATAAAAAAAATTAAACGCAGCATAATAAAGCGGAAGTCCATCCAATTTTCTCCATCATAATTTTTATTTACTTAAAAAAACAAAGAATTTTAAATACCCGTGATACATTTTCTTCCTTATTTTAATGTTATATTTTTAACCATAAAATGTCCCATATTTTAATTTGTTGATTAATGTGTTTTTTCTTTAACTTTTATGAATATCAAAAAAAAACAAACAATGGTAGTGTTTTTTTCTTTTTGATCATAAATAACTTAATGGCTCTAATTTTTCTTGTTTAAACTTTTGTTTTTTCTTTGTGTTCTTCGTTTTCTTTTTCTTTTTACCAGAACAATAACCCCAAAAGCATGTATTAAAAAAATTAACCATGTTACTGCTGTGACTTTTATTACCATCATTGTTATTAGCGTTCACCTTATTTTATTTTAAAAACAACAACATCTCACAAAAAAAATGGGAGGGCCAAATATATATAATAAGTTTGATGCTTCAAAAAGGTGTCTTTTTTTTAAACAACGGCGGTCTATTTTTTCTTCTTCATTTTTTTCTTTATAATCACATAAATCTTGTTCCACCAACAAAAAAAACAGGAGCCTCGATGTCGTGTGGCCCTAAGGGCAGTTTATTGGTTAAAAAAAAGTTTAAAATGATTTAAAAATAAAAGCTTTATAGATTGTTATCATATTTTTTTTATTCATAACTAAAAAAATTTGAAGTTACACTAATTTCTTTTCCTTTTTTTTCACTTTTTGAAAGAAACCAAAAAAGCAATCGACTTTTTATAGTAATTTTTTTAATTAGCTAATTTAATTTTTTTTGCTTCGAGATTAAACTTTTTATATTTTTAAGCGTGTTAATTATTTTTTCCTCGTGATCTAAACTTTCTCCATTCATATTATTATTTCAGCTTCCATCAGCTTTGAGTTATGGTAAATTTAAGATGGGTCTATTTTTTATTGTGTTTTAAATTAATTTCTTCTGTGAAAGTAATTAATAATGGTTTGGCGCCACCTGAAATTGTACATACACCAATTTCAACTAAACGTGAGTGTATTAGATTTTTATTTATTTGACAGTTCTTTTAATAATTACACAAAAAAGGTAATAATAAAATAATTACACAGTGTATTTTTACACTTTTGGCTCAATCTTCGGTTTATTTTTATGGGCTATTTTTAATGGGTTTAATTTGTCACGAAAGAAATTGATAAAAACACTTTTTTTTATAAAATTAAAGTTTAAATCGTTTTTTTTATATTTCGATTTAAGGACTTTGAAAAAAAAACACGTTTAAAAAAATTATGCAAGAAAAATTATTAGAAACCAGTTTAAAAAAGAAAGGAAAATTTAATAGCCCTAATAATTATTTATTTTAAATTTAAAAAAATGAAAGTGAATCAAAAAAATATGATAAGCAAGCAAAAATTATAATAATTTTTTTAAAGCTCGATGTTCGGTCAAAGCTGCCCCTCTCGATCTTGTATTTATTCTTGATTCCTCTGGCTCCTTGAGAAATAAATTTCAAGATGAAGTTGATATTATTCGACGCATCGTTCGACATGTTACTATTGGACCTAATGCAACTCGAGTAATGCTTGTTCAATTTAGTGGAGTTCAACATTTAGAATTTGATTTTAAAAAATTCAATGATCGTGAAGATGTCGTTAGCGCTTTAAATGTTTTACGTCATGTTTCTGGTATTACTCGCGTGGGAGGCGCTTTTGAATTTACCCTAAACAAAATGATTCCTCAAAATGTAAGAGAGAGAGAGAGAAAAATAAAATTATTTTGACGTCAAAAAAATAAAGAGATAAATCTTTGATTTATTTTTTGTTTGCAGGGTCTGCGTGATTCATCCGTTCCTAAAATTGTTTATCTTCTCTCTGATGGACGAACCCATGATTATCCAAAGGATGCAGAAATGAGTGAATTAATGAGAAAGCAAATTCCTAATTTGGATATTTGGGCTTATGGAACAGGAGATTATGTAGCAATGCCAGAATTATTAAATATCACAAAAGATGCATCGAAAATAATTACAAATAAAAATTTAGTAAAGTTGGAAGGACTTTTTGATCAATGGAGAGGTGTTGAAGTTTGTGAAAAGCAACCATGTTAGTTTTTAGTTAGATGGTTAGAAAAGTAGCAATAATTTTTTTTAAATTCTAGCATGCGTCAAAGGAACAGATAAACCATTGGATCTCTTTTTAATTATTGATAGCTCAGAATCCATTGATAAAGTTTTTCATGAACAAATTATGTTTTCTATTGAAAGAGTCGTTCAAAATATTAATATTCATCCTGAAGCTGTTCGGTAATTTTCAAATTTACCAAATTTTTTAACATTTCATGTATTTTTTAGTTTAACACTTATTACTTATTCTGGTCAACCATTTGTTCATTTCAAATTTAATGATCAAAAATTTTCTAATAATACCGCAGTGATTCGATATTTAAATACTCTTCGATCCATAAAAGGAACAACTTCAACTCATTTAGCTTTGCATACAGTTTATGATTTACTTCATGATTCTGAAACTGAGCTAAGACCAAATGCTCCTAAACTTGCTATAATTATAACAGATGGTCGTTCAGCAAGACCACCAAATGAAATAGCTAAACGACTTAGAGATGAAGGAGTTCATATTATTGCTGTATCAATGAGTTATCCACCAAATGTTGATGAACGTGAACTTGCAATTATGGCGGATTCACCTGAAATGGCTTTCACACCTAAAAATATTCAATTATTTGAACAAGCTTTTTTGAGATTTGTCGGTTTTGGTTGTCCTGGAATTACATTAGGCCCTGATGCAAGTAAGTTGAGAAAAGATTCAAAGTAAAAAAATTTTAAGCGAAAATTTTTAGCTCCAAGAGTTCGAGGTGCTACAGATGTTGTTTGTGGACCAAATTCCGTGACTTTTACTGTTCGAACTCAAAAACCCATGAATGGTTTAATGTATGCTCAACAATTTCATGATGATGCTCGATGTGTTCATGTTGCAAATGGAAATTCTCGTGAACTTTCGATCACTTTTAATGAAGGCGCTTGTGGTTTAGCAAAAACACCAACACCAGTAATTATCTTTTCCCAAAATGAATTTATCTAAATAATGAAATTTATAGGATCTTTCTGGCTTTAATTATAACATCACTGTTATCCTTCAATTTCATCCCCTCATCGTTACTCGAGCGGATCAAGGCTTGGATGTTCAATGCTTTTATCGACAACCCATATCCCTTCAAGATATTGGTCGTCAATTACAAAAACGTCTCATCGATACTCAATGCTCATATCGCCTCCATCGATTTAGTCCAGATGAATGTGCAGCATTGGATGCGAAAGTTGGAGAAAGTATATTTCATAAATGGGAATGTGATAGTCGTAAGTTAGTTTACAAACACATATTTATTTATTAAACTCGTTTTTTTTGTTGTTGCTTTCAATGCTTTCCAATATGCTTTCTTAGCTTGCGTCGCGTCCGCTGCTGTTGCTCAAAGAATATACTTTGTTGTTATAAAAAAATAAATAAGAAAGGAAAAAAGTGAAAAAGTGAAAAATGAAACCTTATTTTTTTCAGCTCCAAACTATCAGTACCTTGTTCACGATTGCTTTGTTCGTTCCGATCGTAAAAGTGCGCAAATTTTAGATTCAAATGGGTAAAGCTTTTTTTGTTTTGAGTAAAAAAATGTTTAATGAAATAAAAAAATTTAGTTGTGAAATAGACCCACATTTTTTGGAAACTCCTATATATTCAAGATTTCAAAAACCAAGAAAAGGTGATGCATATGTTTATCAAGAAATGAGTGTATTTAAATTTCCTGGAGATGATAATGTCGTATTTCAATGTAAGGTATCTCTTTGTGATATGGATGGAACCGATGCATGCCGAAGTATGATCCCTCCTCGATGCTCTAAAAGGCCATTGATTGCTGCAGATGAAGATGATAATGGCCCAAAGCGATCTAAACGCGGTATATCTCAAAGCACAAAATCAGGTTTTGCAATGACTTTTGATTTGGAAAGTCGAACTTTAAATGTTCTTGAAAATGAAGCCATTCGACCTCCCACTCCAATTCGATATTGCGATTTACGTTTCTAAAAACCATAAACAATTATCTCATTTTCCATTTTATTATTTGTTATTTTATCTCAAAATTATATTTTTAAGTTTTTTTGTTGATTCAATGTAAATAGGAATAAGAATAAAAAAAAAATAGCTGATATTAGCTTTAAGGAAACACTTGTTTTATTTTTTATGGAATTGATCGCTAGAAAAGTGAGTAGCTTGTTTTGAACAAAAAATAAAAACAAACTGGAAATAATTAAACCACTTTTGATAGTCCTTTCCTGACCCTTCAAAAGTGTTCCTGAAAACACTCAAAATTTCAAAAGCGGTCAATCAATGATTGAATGAAAAATGACTGCAATCTTTTTTATTTATTTTTTATCCGTGATATCGCAAAATAACCAGATTTTTCCCTTTTTAATTAATGACGTTCATGGTGGTATTTTTTATTTGAAGGAGATCAAAGAGTGGAGAAAGCAGAAGAAAAAAAACTATGTCTGTCGTTTGCTTGCAATAATAATTCGCAGTTTCAATTACATGAAAAATTGAGAAAAGAAAAAGAGAGGGAGAAAAAAAAATTAGACAAGGAGATATTTTTAAACATTTTGTTTCTGTCTACTACTACTACCAATAAATTCTGGAAATGACGAGCCCGATCTTGTTTTTCCTTCTCACCTCTCACAATAATTCTTCGCTTGTTTTGAAGAGGTCATTGGACAGGCACCACATTCATGCAACAGCAGCAGCTTTGCTTGTTTTTTTTTTATTGGATGCAACAAGAAAAAAAGCTGCTTACAAGAAACGCTTACGATTCGATTTTCAAAATGACAGGCAACAGCAACAAACTGTCACATTTATCCAGCAGCAAAAAGAAAAGAAAAAATGAAAGAAAGTGGGAAAGTCCACACCTTCAAGAAATATATATAAGCTTTCAAATTTTTTAAATCAAATTCATAGTTTCAATTTCATTTATTTATAGTTTAAAAGACGACAAATTTCAATTAAAAGACATTTTCTTTGATTTCACTAACAAAAAAAAGAGTATTTGTTTTTGTTGTTTTTTCGCGTCTTTTTTTAGTTTCATTGTTTTATTTTTAACACATTATTTTCTTATTCAAAATGTTTTAAGCTTTATTTTTTTAAGACCTTCAGATATGGGTTACAAAATGAAAATTTCTCCTGTGTTATTAGCATTTATTTCGCTGGGAATTGTTATTGTTGCTGCTTCAACTGCCACAGAAAGTACAAGACAACAGACAGTTGCTAAAGATGCCCCTCCTAAAATTGCCAAAGATCCCGGATATCGACGAAGAGGTAGTAATAATTTTTTGATTAAAGTTTAATATTTTTTAAAAAATAAAGAGAGTTCAGGATTAAGCCGACGACCCAGTGATATGGGTGGCTATGGATCGTTTGGTCGAGGAGGAGGCGGTGGCGGTGGTGATTTTGGTGGTGGATTTAATGGCGGTTATGGCGGTATGAATGGCGGCGGCGGTGGAGGATTTGGTGGAGATGGAGATTTTGGCGGCGGCGGATATGGCGGTGGTCCATATGGTGGAGGCTTTGGTGGTGGACCTTATGATGGCCCAGGCGGCTTTGGAGGCAATGGAGGATTTGGTGGTAATGGCGGTGGATACGGTGGTGGCCCATATGATGGTATGGGTGGATCCGGCGGATTTGGCGGTGGACCACCCGGTGGCTTTGGAGGCAACGGTGGTTATGGTGGTGAAATGGGTGGCTATGGCGGGGGTCCAGGAGGTTTTGGAATGGGCGGCCAAGGTGGATTCAATGGCGGATATGGTGGACCTTCCGGCGGTTTTGGAAATGGTGGTGGCCCAGATTTTGGCGGCTACGGTGGTTATGGCGGTGAAATGGGTGGCGGCGGCGGCTATGGTGGTTCACCTTATGGAGGCGGATACTCAGGTCGAGGAGGTGGTGGCGGTGGTGGATGTCCAAATGGTGAATGTCGAGGCAAAAAGTAAATTCATGCTCTTGTCGTCATCGTCGAAAACATATCATTTAATTTAAGTATACCATATAATTTTTTAAGCGTTAATAGAACATTAAATTAAAAAATGTTGTTTACGTTTAAAAGAATTTTTAATTTATTTATAGTTTTTTAAAGTAATTTTAAAATTTTTTTTGCCTTTGAAATTGAATACAAGCTCAAAAATAAAAATAAAACTTTATTTATATATTTTTTTATTATTATTAAAAACAATGGGCTTTCTGAGGAAGCAAGAACAAAAAAATGATATTTATAAAATTAAAAAAGCACGAGTAATAAGTATGTATGATTCATAAAAATAATTGCCATCCCCTTGGATTCCTTGTGACTTTTTTAGTATATGGATAATTATTATTCACCACCGAAAATGGTGAGGAAATTGGTTGAGATGGTTTTATAGAAGCAGCGTCAGTATTAAACCCATTAATTTTGTTATTACTACTTTCCTCATAATTTGAATTTGGATTAGAATTTGAACCACTTCGACGAAATATACGATAAATATCTGATGCTCGACTAAATATTTTCCATATTGGATTACTCATTGCAACAGGTGCTTCAATTAATGGAATGGATTTACTACGTCCACCTTGTCCATTTCCAACAATGTCTTGCCGTTGTGGCCCTTTTTGAGCTCCATTGGCTTCAAGAGAGTTGTCATAATCATCAGCATATTCTTTAAATGAAATTGTTCCATCCTATAAAAGAAAGAAGCCATGACTCAAACAACTAAAAATAAAAGCAAAAAACTTACGTCATTATTTTGAACATTATCTTTCGAATATGTTCTAAAAGGAATTTGGCCATCATGTAAATCAAGCAAGGATAAAGCTAATGAAGATGATATAAAACCCAATAATAAATATGAAATCATAATTAATTAATGCTGCTAAAAAAACAATATCGTTAGAAATTTAAATTTATTTTTAGACTTTAAGTATTTTAAAAAATTTACGTCAAATGACGCATACAAAAAAACAAAACAAAAAAGATTTTTTTTCTATGTTTATTTAAGCGTCGACGACAACAAAATAAATGAAAATTAAAAAAACGGAAATATATAATACTTTTTTTAAAGGCAACACGAGAGATGATAACCTAACCTAAGGGAGTACAAAACCTTTTAATGTTTTATTTGAAACAAAGAATAAATTACCCTTTAATATTTTATTTTTTTTGTTTGTTTGCATGTTTGATAAAATATCAACGTAAAAAAGGGTGCAGTCTTTTTTTTTTTTTTGTAGCATAAGGTCAGATCAGAAAAATCTCCAAGTCCAAAAAAACCTTGTGAAACTTTTTTTTTTCTGGAAGAGGTGGAAAAAAACTCAAAGAAAGAATGGAGTTAGTTTCAGAGAGAGAGAGAAATAGAAAAGCTTAATAATAATGAAAACACATAACAAACATATAATTCCATGACACATCAAAATGAAGTCTAAGTCACAAATACATAATTAAAAAAAGGGTATAAAGAAAGCCAAAAAGTCATCAACAAAAGAAAAATTATTCAGGCGGCGGATGAATGATTGTGGGAGTTAAAAAAATTAAGAAAAGATGAAAAGAAAAAAATGAGGAACGGGTTTCAAGAAAAATTTGTAATTAAATGGCATCTAAAATTCTAGGTTGAACAAAAAAAATTGCGTCAGATTTAAATTTTAAAAACAGGTGAAAGAAAAAAGAAAATTAAAATGCCATAAGGTCTTTGCTAACTACTAACATAGTCATACATATTTTAATGATATAAAATTATAAAACTTTTATTAAATTATATATTTTATGAATTTTTAAATTTTTAAATTAAAAAGGAAGTCATTCAAAGAAAACAACAAAAAGAAAAAGAAAAAAGAAAATAGAGAAAATAAAACATTAAATAACGTAACAAAGTTTAATAACAAAATTAAGGAAAAGTTATTTTAAATTTTCTTTAAAAGAAATGTTAGGCGGAAGGAAGTTGAATATCCTGAAAATCGCCTCCACAAAATTTATTATTAACACTTTCTTTTTAAACTTTTCATTTTTTAATTTCTATAGAATTCGAGGCACTCGAAAATGAAAATGAAAAACCACTAAAACTATGACGAATGAAATCATTTCATTACTTTTTTAGATTCTTTAGTATTTTTTTCTTTCTTAATAAATATAGTGTTGGTATGCGCATTTCTGCCCCCAAAACGCCCATTTCCCCAAAGCGACCTCAAACAATTATCTTTTGTTTTTTCTAAAAAAAATAAAACAATATTTTTCTAAAGTTTTTTGATGGGCTTGCTGTAATATTTATAATTATCCCATATTTTTTATTATTAAAAAGAAGGGCAAAAACAATAGGAAAAGCTTATTATGGCAGCCAAGAAGCTAGTAGTTAGCTTCCTTTTTTTGAACAATGATGATGAAGAGAAAAAAATGATGTGTTGGGATTTGTGACCTTTCTAAAATTCGTAGATAGACCCAAAATATAAATTCATAATAATAAAACAAAAAAATGTATTCAATCCATTAAAAAAGCATTGTTTTCTGTCCATCACAATAATCGTATAGCCAGCCAGCTAGCTACAATAATAAAATAATAGCCACAACGATTCTATCGTCCAAAATACAAATACATAGAAATAATAGACAGCTAAAAAAAAGGAATTAATTAATAATAAGCTTATTGTTGTCGATTTAAGAAAGTTAAACTAATAAGTAAATCAGATGAAATTTAAGCCTAACATGGAAGAAAATAATGTTCCACTATTGAAGGAATACAAGGAAGTTGATGTCAATCAACTACGAAATGTGTCAAGTCGGATTTGGTAAGATCCAAAGTTTAATAATTTAATATTTTAACGTTTTTTTGATGATGCTCCAAAATTGGTTTCTCTCTTGCCTAATAATGAAAATATAGTTGTTTGGCAAGCAGATTTTATGGATCACTAACTATAAATTAAGGCACCAAAGATAAAAAATCAAACTGGAGAAGCTTATGCTTATTTTTAAGGTCAGTAGACATTTTGAAGAATCAACCAATTTCTTCTTAAAGGATTTAACGGTAATATGGTGACGCGATAATTAGATTTATATATATATTTCTTAAATATCACCTTTTTTCGTTTGTTTGTTTTTTATTTGCAAACAACCATTTAATTAACAATTTTTTGTTTATTATTACTTTTATAAAACATATAAATGCATGATTTATTGTTACAAAAAAAATAAAAAATGAATATGCTTAAATAATATCTCTCTATTTTAGTACTTTCAAAATGGTACTTTAAAAACTGGGAAAACAAATGAGAAAAATTTTAAAAAAGAAACAATACTTTGCTGTATAAATGAAGATTTAAATAAAAATGCAATCTTTGAATAAATTTTTAAATATAAAAAGTAAAAAATAGACTATAACTTTTTTTTTGTGAAACAAAAACAAACTTGGCAAGTTTAGAAATGAGAGAAAGTAGTTTTTTAAGAAAAAAATTTGAATAACAAAATATTAGGTTTAGATATTTATTTTAGGCGTTAATAAGTTTTACAAAATTGCTGCACGTTGGTTTTGATTTTGCTGGGATGATCCTTGTTTATGATGATGTTGCTGAAGCCGATGTTGATCATTAATATGGAGCTCATTCAAATCATAATCAGCTGGTGGAGTTTGAGGTCGAGGAGTTGTTGATCCATTTGTTGCTGTTGTTGTTTCAGTGACAATTTTTTTGCTGGATGATGGTTGCTGTTGTTGTTGAACCAAAGTATTGGGATCGGCGGGAGTTGGTGAATTATCTTTTTTAAGTTTGGGTGATCGAGCAGCTAATGTTTCAGAAAACGCTTTTTCATTTAAATGAGGTTGTCGATAAATTCTAGCTTCATATGCATCCCAATAATGTTGATTTTCATCCCCGCTTACATCTGATTCACTTCGACTGGTGTGCTAAAAGTAAAATTTAAAATCTTATATAAGTATTTTTTGGATTACTTTTTTATCTTGTGGAAGTCGTCGATATGTTTCATAATATCCTCCGCCTTCATGATTATCAGGCGAACTTGGTTTATAACTAGAATGAGGAGGTCCACCGCCGCCGCCATTATTTGTTGGCATATAAATGGGTTCTTCATAATTTCCACCGCCTCCATGATGTCTTGGATAGGTATCATAAACAGATTCAGCTGAAGTAATAATTGGTCCTCCATCATTGGGAGTTTTGGGCCTATCCATCATATATGGAGGCATATAAAAGTATGGCCGAAAATGAGGATGTGGTGGAGGCATGAAACCAAATCTCGCTCCATGTGGCGGAGGCATAAATGGTGGTGGAGGCCAACCAAACCGAGCAGCTAAAAAAGTTATTTAGTAAAGTTTGGTTTAGGCGATTTTATTTTTACCCATATGTGGAGGAGGTGGAGGCATCATTCTCATTCCAGGTCTCATTAAAAATGGTGGTGGTGGCATCATATGAGGAGGAGGCATCATTCCAGGTGGTGGTGGACGGAAAGCTGCAAACCCATGAGGTGGCATAGGCATCGATCCACCGCTTCCACGTCTGAAGGGAGCACCTGGCGGTGGCATAAAATATGGTGGCATCATGAAAGCTCGATCATGCATCATTCCATTGTGATGGGTATCATAAATTTCGCCACCTTGTTCACTTCGATTATGGCCTTCATATGGAACAAGCATTCCTTCTAAAAAAACGTTTTGCTAAATAAGTCTTCGATTTTCCAAATATTTAAATTATTACCATTTTCACTGTTTCGTTTACCCTTCTTTGATTTTTTAGTTCCTTGCTTAAGACTAAATGAAAGCGAAGCACTATCATATTCTCCACTTTGTTGTCGACGTTGCCATGATTTTTGTCCTATTGCTCGTTCATTCCAATCTGTTTCATCTTTAGAAATATCTTCATTATTTGCGGTTTCGCTATAAATTTTTTATTAATAATAAAATTTAATTGCATTTTTTATTTAATTTTTTGAGTCTTAATGTACCTCATATTTTGATCACTACTTGGTGTGGCACTTCGACTAGCTTCTTTAATAGCTTTAAGCCCAGGGATTTTATCTTCCATTTTTAGAGAAATCGTATCTGCATAAGAATGGAAACAACATCGAACCAAAGCATTTGCAGCTTTTTCATTTGTGCAAATAAAAGCATGGCATTCAAGGACCTAAAATAAATGCATACATATAAAAATCAAATTGAGTCTATTAATTTTTATTTATTTTTTAGTATTTGGCAGAATTTTTTTTGTACATTAATCTACTTTTTCTTTGCGTTATTTTTTACAGCCGCCTGTCCAACGACAACGACGAATAAATATTAATAAGAAAAAGAAGATCATTTAAGTTGATCCGTTTTCCTTTCCATCTATATAGTTTTAATTTTTTTTTCTGTAATGATAAAACAAGGACGACTGCAAAACGGCAAAAATAAATGAAGGTCAACAAAATTTGGACTTGACTAAAGCCGAAAGAAGAAAAAAGATAGAAGAAAAAAAAATATTTAACCTTGACACCTGTAGTACGACGAAAAATCGCGGCAAATATTGGTGGATGTGGTGAATTGGGTGGATTGGCCAATGGTGTATCAAGAGGTAGGAATCTTTCACCTCCACCTTCTACAGCAAATCCTGTAACGTTTACATAACGAACAGCGGCACAATAATGAAGATTTGTGATTGGATAAAATGCAGTTTCAGTCTTTTTTGCTCCTTCAATGTATTCCACGAGAATGCCATTGGACCAAACAGAGAGCCTAAAAAAGGAGTCGATACAAAAAATTCCCAAAAAAGTAAAATTTAATTTACCATGAATCAATGCCTTTAGTTTCAGAATTTTCATTTACTGGATATCTCTCACGCAGTGGTTGTTGAATACCTTGAAGGCCATCTTTGGTGATCGTCGGTACAGAGCTACCAACATAAAGAACTCGGCAACGACATAATGGTACCGTTGTCATTTTTTGAGCAAATCGCTCGCCCACTAAATTAAACAATATTTAACAAAAATAAAGTTAATTTAACTATATTAAAATCAAAATCAATAAAATCACATAATAATAAAAACAAGAAAAACAATATTCGCGCAGGAAAAGAACAAAAAATGGAAAAAAGGTTAAAAAATATGGAACCAATCAACAATAAAATTTTTTCGTGTAGGTTAAAGAAAGAATGGAGGCTACTTTAACCCAAAATGATGGTAGTTTTGAAGATGAGTAGCAACAAGCCACTTGACCAATGTCCAACAAGCTTGACAAAAACACATGATTTTACTGCGCAAAAACAAGAAAGGAAGAAGATAACAATGAGGGATGGATACTTCATGAAAAAAGAGACTAAACTAAACTAAACTTTTAAGAGATCGAAAAATTCAAAATTCAAACATCTAAAACTCAATAGAAGGAGAAAAAAATGTCGTAAGAAAATAAAAAATCTGTGTTCTATTTTTTGAAAAAAAAAATCAATGTTTTTTCCTTGAACCCTTATTTTTAAATTTTCTTAAATTGGGATGCATTAAAAAAAAGGAAAAGAAATTTTACAGCATCAAAGAAAAGTTTATAAAAACAAAAAATGGAAAAAATTGGGCTTCGAATACATTGAAAGCAGGTTACCACAATTCAGATTGCTTTTACTTGTTGCTATTTTTTATTTTTGCACGGCAAAAAAATTGTAATAAAAAAATCGAAAACAATTGTGAAAAAAAAAAAGTAAGTTGAGTGACGAATACAGAAAAAAAAAATGAGAGAGAAAATGTTCGGTAATCAAAAAAAAAAGAGGAACGAACTAAAAAAACAGGTTTGGATCCACCGAAAAAAAATATATTGAAAAGACGACGTTTTCAGAAAAAAAAGAAGAAAAAAAAATAGTCATTTGAAAAGTTATTGTTTCAAACACAAATTCATTCCATTGTCGTCGTCCTCTCTCACACTTTCAAAATGTTATTATTAGTTTATAACAACATGTTTAAGAAACTCAAAAAATATATTAGTGTCTTAAATCATGGAACAAGAAGAAGAAAGAAAAGTGAAAGAAAAAAAATGGAAGAAACAAAAAAATTCTCAATAAAATATTTCCTTTTTTACGTAAAAAAATAACGTCAAAAAAATAGAAGTCAACGACAACGACAAATTTCGGGCGTGAAGAAAAAATGGAGAAGAAATTTAGGACACCGAGAATGAATTTTATTTTATTTTTTAGATTTAAAAAAAAAGAAAGATGGTTGGTTGCATGTGTGAGGAGCAACAGTTAGAAAAAAAAATAAAGGAGCAACAAACGGATACGTCGCGCAGGCGCTGGAGCAGTTTTGCAGTAGCAACAAGAACAAAGTTTTTTTTTATTTTGGTGGCGGCATAGTTTAACATGTGAACAACGGAATGTATGCATGCGCGACATCGACGACCTGTGTTTGGGCAGCCGATCATGGCGATGGCGGAGAAAAGGAAAAAAAGGGAAGGCGTGTGTGGTGGATTTCATTTAAAAGAAAAAGGTAAGAAAAAATTGTCAATCATTCAAAGTAGGTAGGCATCTATCTTCGTGAGACGACGCACGTAAAATAAAACATTTTTCCATCGGCGGCGTCGGTGATTTGCCAAGACTCTCGATCATCATAATAGTAAAAACCGATTTTTGCCTTTCTCTTTTACTTCATTCTTGTAATATTGCAAAAAAAAGAAAGTCAACAGAGAGTCAAGAAAAAAAAAACGGAAGAAATTTTTCATTCAGTTATTAAAACAAAAGTAGTACAAAAATTTCTTTTTTCTTTTTCTTGCGCATTTATCTTGCCTTTCCTTACATTTGCTTTCGATCCTTCCTACTAGTTTTTTTGGTGTGTTACGAATGGAATGAAATGAATGACCTGTATTGACCGATTGACAACATCGACCGCAATCCAATCGTCTCTTTTTCTTTTTTGCATGAGCAATAATATAGATAGAAAACTAATTGTTTGATGATGATGATAACCAATTATTCTTTTCGTTCTTCATTCATCTAACATCAACAAAAATATGTCTAATAAAATCAAATTAAAAACAAAGAAAAAACTTTTTTTTAAAATATTAAATTAAATTATTTGAAGAATATAAAGGTAATTTATCAAAATCAACAATTCCTATATTATTTTTACCACCAATTTTTCCAATTAATTTCGTTTCACATATTTCCATATCGTGCCCTAAAGCTTTACACATATCATAAATGACTAAAGCAGCGATGGAAGAAGCCATCAAAGCTTCCATTTCAACTCCAGTAAACCAATTAGTTTTGACTCGAGAAATAATATATACTGCTGGGGCATTCTAGAAAACAAGATTTCAGAAAAAGATATTTCTTGGATTTTTAGTTAAATTCAAACCTCATCAAAGAAAAATTTAATTTGAATATCGGTTAAAGGAATTTGATGACAAAGTGGAATAAAATCGGATGTTTTTTTAGCTGAGATTATTGCGGCGATACGAGCCGTACTTAAAGCATCACCCTTTTTAATTGAATTTTCTTTTAAAGCTGTAAAAATTTTTGGAGAAACCTAAACAAACAAAAAATTCATAAAAAAATATTTCATCAAAAAAAGAATACTATAATTTTAGATTGAGCAAGTGCAATTCGAATTGTTGAAGCTTTGGAAGAGATATCCACCATCGAAGCTTTGCCATCTTGATTTACATGAGTTAAAGAAGAAGAAGTGGAATAATTACGAATGCTATTATTAGAATTAAAATTAAAAAATGAATTTGAAGAAATAAATAAAGAATTATTATTGAGTGAAAAAGAAAATAATGATGAATTGATATGTTTATCTACAAATTTACGGTCAAAATAATATCCATGAAAAATAACTTCTTTCTTGCCTTTAATAAATATTACCCACCGATTAAAATCATTGGCCTATTTTTGATGCTCATGAGTTGTTCGATACCTAAAAATTTAAAGCTTTAAAATTTACAAAATAAAAGGTTTAAAAAACAAACCTGCATGCTTAGCTTTTTTCTTATAAACTGCTTGGCCAATAATATTTTCTAAATCTTCATTATTTGATCCTGATCGAATTGCATCTCGAAGTGATACTTCAGCGTTCCCGTGGAGGCAAACCTAAAACCAAAATAAAAAAAAGTTTTGATTTGAAAAAAAAAATCAAAAATAAATTCCATACTTTTAAATTTCCATCTGCTGTAACTCTCAATCGATTGCAAGTTCCACAAAAATGTTCAGACATGGAAGTGATAAAACCAAATTGGCCTTTAAAGCCTTTAATTTTATATGCCTAAAATTTACAATTTTATAATTTTTATATATCAATGAAAGTGCTTGCTGACTTTGCTAGTATCATTTGGATGATCTTGAAGTCGCTCGATTTCACCAAACTTTTCTATAATCTTTCCTAACATTTCTTTATATGGAACAAATTTTTTCATTTCATAATCATTTCCACCAAATGGCATAAATTCTATGAAACGAATATCTAATTTCTGAAAACAACATCGAAAGGAAGTTTTTTATTTGAATAAAAGTCAAATTTAATAACTTACACGATTTTGAGTTAATTCCACAAAATCAACGACTTCATCCAAATTAAATTTACGAATTACCACGCAATTAAGCTAAAAAACACTTTTAAAAGGAAACATTTTTCTCGAAAAACAAACTTTAAGCATATCAAATAAATTTTCTGCTTTATCAATACTTTTCCAAACATTTTTAAATCCAGGTCTCCGAGCCATAAAATCATATTTAGGTTCAACCAAAGTATCAATGCTGAGATTCAATTTAGATAATCCCGCATTAATCAATCGATCAAGTTTCCCATGCAATGCCACTCCATTGGAAGTCATTCCAACTTGTTTAATCCCCGGAACATTTGCTATTCCTTCTTAAAAATTATTTAGTTTTCACTTTTTAATGCTTTCAAAAAAAAGTTTTTGTAAATAGTTTCTTACCAATAATTTGGATTAAATCTTTTCGCATTGTTGGTTCGCCACCCGTTAATCGAACTTTATCAACTCCAAGTTTAGCAAAAGCTTGGGTAATATGGATAATCTCTTCGGCTGAAAGTAAATGGCTTGCGGGTGTCAATGGAACTCCTTCCAAAGGCATGCAGTATTGACCTAAATTTGAATCTTTATTTAAAAAATAAATTAAATGTTTGCTTTTTTTGTGAATTAAAAAAAAGCACACATACATCGAAGATTGCATTTTTCTGTTAAGGATATTCTTAAATATGAATGAAATCGACCAAATTTATCAGTTAATGGTGTTATACCAATTGGAGCAGTTGGATCGGGTTTAATTTGGATTGGTGTTGGTTTCACTGATAATGATAGCTCTTCGGGTTTACATTTTACTTTGGTCGAAAATCTATTTATCGATTGTAAAAACCCATAGAAATTTGGCTTTCTTTGCATTGATCTAAAAATTTAACCAACATAATTTTTAAAAAAAAACTTCAAACAAAATACAAGCGCTTGTTAAAAAATCAACGAAAAAATGCTTGCTTAGAAATCATAAAATGAAAGAACGAACAAAAAAAAAGTCAGTCAGTCGATTTTCATTCAACGCGAGCAAAAACAAAAAAAAGAGTAAACAAATGTTTTATAACTATTTTTTTGTTTTTGCATGCGGCTTATGTTCGATCGTTCTGCGATAACAAAAAAATATTACTTTCATAAACTCATAAATACAAAAAGGCAGAGCAACAACAAAAAAACGATAACATTTATGGCTGCTGTTATTTAAAATTTTCATAAATATTTATTAAGTCAAAAAAAATGTTCAAAAACGAAAGAAAAATATTTCGAAATTTTTTCATGAAAATAAAGTTTCTTTTTTAGTTTTAACAATTTAACCATCTATTTTTGATTTTCATTTTAACAAACTTTGAAATCCAAAGTTTACATCCATGATGAGGTAGTAATTATAGGGCGTTCACCAGCAAATTTAGTTGCATCTAGCTTTGATTCTAAAAGATTATAAAATTGTCTTTCAACTGTGCGTGAAGTACTAAGGGACATTGTAAGAATAAAAGAGCTTTCTTTTTCATTTGAAGCATTTTTCTAAAAATAAAATAAGAAAATTATTAAGGTTTTGCAACAGGAAAAAACAAAAGTATTACCACAGCAAAATCAAAAAAAATTGATGGGTCAAAAGTTGAAACAACTCCTGCTAAACAAAATTTTTCAATTTTATGAGTGAAATTAAGATTCAAGAGATCTTGGGCTGTAGTTGGAGTAAATGGCAACAATGGGCCGATTCTAAAAAATCAAATTTTAAGTGTTGCAAAAAATCAAGCAAAGATACTTACTCTATTTTTAATGCATTTGGAAATAATCCAACAACTTCTTGCACATTCATTTCTTGACCATTTTCTTTGTAAATTCTGCAATTCATCAGATTAATTGAAGTCACAGAGCCACCAATAAGAAAATTCAAGATATGTAATGGAATATTTTGAGAAACAAGTTCAATTTCTTTTGCATCACATCGATAAATGCTTCCCAAAAGTTGGTTAATAAGAAAATCACGATTATTTTTGACTTCAACTGTTAGGGCGTCAATGATATAATAATTTCGAATTTCATTTTGTTGTAATATAATTCCATTTCGAGGTGTTTCTTCTTTGCTCGGGGTGGAATATGCTGTGATTCGAGTTCCATCAATGCGCAATTCAAAACATGGAATAACTTTAAACTTTGCGAAAAATGATTTACAAGTTCCCAAAAGATTATGAAATAGCTTAACATTGCCTTTTCGAAGAGCGTAATATAATACATTGTTTGCTACAGAAAATTGTTGTCCACGTGGATGTTTAAAAGTATATAAATCAGACACCGCCGCCGCACTTGGAACTTTTACTTCTTTTTCAGGTAACTTTGAAGATGCGCCGCCAGAGCCAGGTTTTTTTGAAAGATAAGTTAATGATTTTTTCATTATTTTCAAAGTTTTGCTATTGCTATTTCCATATTTTTTTTCAAAAAATAAAGAAAATTTTAAGATTTCGGATTCTGTGCCAGAACATTTTAAAGCTTTTTCAAGTACTTTTCGTGCGTCATCAATTGAATTAAAGTCTATTCCTAATTTTATAGCATCTATCCACCATGAAGCAACGCAGCATTTTTTAGATAAACCAACTTTTTGAATTTCATTTTGATATTCTTCATAAATTTCTCGATCCTTAAAAAATAATCGAGCACATCGTTTTAAAACATTCAATCTTTTTATGCTATCAATTTCTTTTAGATAATTAATATATATTTTCCATAAATTCAAATTCCATGGATTGTCTCCAATTCGAGCTTCAACATTTTGAATAACAATTTCATATGAGTGACAAAGCATAAGGAAAGTAAACCATTTTTTGTCATCATTTTCTGATTTGGCCAAGGACCAATAAAGATTCTTTGAATTTCGATAACTTTGGGCGATTTCAGTGGAAATGTAATTTCCTAAAAAAAGTGAGAAAAATTAATAGTTCAAAAAGTCTTTGAAACAAACTTGAAGCTTTTTTATAAATTTCCAACACCTCTTCAAGTTTTCTATGTGGAAATGATAAAGCCTCTTCAGCCAAAAGTAACCCTTCTTTTACAATTTCATGATTAACATTATTGCATTTAAATCTAATTACATCCAAATATGGGCATTCAATGGTTTTATAAAAATCATGACTCTAAAAATTGTTCGATAAACAAACGATAAAAAATAATACTTTATAAAAAATTTATTTACCGAATTAACTTCTTGGACAGAAGTTTTGATAAACTTATATGAAAATAAATGGGTTAAAGCTTCTTGTTTAAGACCTTCAATTAAATGCCCATTAGATAAACGTTCAAATCTGGAAAAAGAAAGTCAATCATTTATTTAAATGCAATAGAAAACCAAAAAAATAAATAATAATAAACAAACTCAATCCATTTATTCCAAATTTCAGGAAGGGTAGTAAATTTTTGAGAAAAATCAACAAAAAGCTGCCGTTTATTTTTGTAGTTGAAAGAATTTATTTCCAAATTTTCTTCAAGCTTTATTATTTCTTCAGCATAATATTCTTGTGGTGACATCGGCCTGATTCTCATCATCATTTTATGATCCGAGAAATTGCTAAACAAGTAACTTAATAAAATAATTTTGAGAAAAATATTGGTAATCAAATTCTAAGCAGCCCAAAAGAACGATAAATAAAAGTTTATTGGTTGCAAATTCTTTTATTGTTTTTTATTTTTTGTTTATGAAAAGTATAATTAAAATATAAGGTCAAGTTTAATAATGCCCTAGCTGCATTTTTTAGTAATAATAATAAAAAATTAAATGCGCCTTGAAGGCTTCATCAAATAAAAATTGTTAAACGATTTTTCTTATATATGCAAAAAAATGTTCTATTTAAAAAAATTAGAAAAATAATTTTTTCTTGTTATTAAATAAGTTACAGACGTTTTTTTATATTTGGATTATCGGATTAACGCCAAAAAAAAATGAAATCATGTGGATGCGTTGGTCGTTCAACCAATCATTATTACTCTTTGCAGAATATTTCAATTCTTTTGTCATCTCTGTTTTTATTGTTGTAACATTTAAAAAATTTGCATAGGAAAATATTATTCTATTTTTTTTAGCAAAAAACAATTTTTAAATTTTGTGCTTTTGTTTGGATTTTTTTTCTTAGGTTTCAAACCCTTTTTTGCCATCGGAAAAACAAATTCGTTGCTATAGGTACATAAACCTAAAAGTAACAAACAACAAAAAAAAGAGGAAAGAGAAAAGTTGCAAAACAACAATGAATGAAACCGCGTCACTGCCATCAAAAAATAATAATTTAAAATTTGTTTGCGCGCAACAGTGGTTTGCGAGTTCGGGTTGCATAGCAACCGCCACTAATTTAACGAAAAAATTTTGAAAATGAGTAAAATTTGCATAATTTTTTTGGGATTTTTCTTTTCTTTTTTTCTTCCCTTTCCAATTTTATTATTGACAGCCGTTGCTGACCCATTGGATTTGAACTCAATAAAAGTAAAAAGGAGCTTTAAATAATAAAAAAATGTCGAACACTGAACCTTTACCAACCAGAGGAAGCACTGATTATCAGGTTAGAGTTGATTCCTTTTTTTCTGATTCTAGTATAAATTTTTTTTGGCTTTTTTTAGGTTGTTTTGGTATTGGAAATGATTGTATTAATAGCAGGTGAAACAGGACTTGGAATATTACATGGTTGGACTGAAGGTATTGGATATGCGATGAAACCATATTACACACCCATGTATGTACCCCTTGATTACGATATGCCATTTATTAAGTTCGCCATATAGCCTTAAGATATATAAAATTTATCAAATTATTTATTATTTTTTAGGTGGGTCTGCGCATGTTTGATGGTTTTATTATTTTTATTGATTTTTTCTCTTTTCCTTGTTTTCGTATTTTTGCATTTTAATCGAGCATGGATTATCAAGCATCATACATTAGCCATTGTAAGTTTAATCAAATAAAAATAATTAAAAATTAAGAAAGTAATTTTTTAGGTTATTAGCTGGCCAGTTGCTATTTGCCTAACCATTGGCGCCATGGCTGGAGGAGCGCCCTTCCTTGTTGGATTTCTGATTTTTCTTTATTTCACAGCTCTCCTTGGATTTGCATATATTTATAATTCAGCTGAATGGAAATCCACTGAATTACCATCCATTTAAATACATACTTTTGAGTATTACTTTTTGTATGCAAACTTTTTTTGATGTTGCCATTAATTATCTTTTTGTTGTTGGCTTGTACTTATTTAATTAACTATGCAACTTTTTTCTGTTTGATTTGTCTAATTTTGTTTTAATTTGAATTTCAAAACAATAAAATTAAAAGTTTTGGTATTTTTGATATTGATTTTTTCTGAATATTTATCACTCAAAAAAGATGTAGCTTATGGAGCTTGAAAAACCTTGGTTTAAAGTATCAACCGGCGAAGCTCAGATGTTAGTACTGGGGATTGTCACTATGAATACTTTTCAGTTTCGATACCGCCGATTGTCAACTTGTAATTGAACGCAAAAACTTTATTAATGAAAAAACTAACATTTTTGCAAATTTTAAAAAATAATTTTATGCATATAATTTTTTTTACTTTTCATTAAACTACTCTATTTCAAATTGAAATTCAAAACTCAAAACATTGCAAAAAAAAAATTTTAAAATGGAGTCCATATTTTTTTGGGTAAATTTTTTTTCATGTTCTTTGAAATATGAAACCATGAAACAAAGTGGAAATTTCAAAACAAAACAAAAAAAGGTAAAAGAAATGCATTGTAAAGTTTTTTTGATTAAATTAAATTTAAAATGTTATTGTTGAGTATTATCTTTGGAAGTTTTATTTCATTAATATATTTAGCTAATGGAGAAACAACTATCAGTAAAAATCTTCTTTTTTTTAAGTTTAAAAAATTTTTAAATTTTTTTTGCAGCGATAATTTTGGAGGAACAAGATTGGCTGGCTCAAGCAATGGTAACCCATTTAAATGTATCATTTTTATATTTTAAAGATTTTTATTCATTTTCAAATGAAATTAGTTTAACCATTGCTGAACTTGGAAATGCTACCACTCGAGCTGATAGTAGGCTTTTTGAGTTGGATTTTATATACATTTTTATCGATCAGAGTTTTTTAGTTATTCAAAAAACAGAAAAAACTGATTTTGTTATTAGTTTGGTAAAAAATGCGGAACTAAGAGAAATAATCCAAACATTATCACAGCAAGTTGATTTGGCGGTTATTCAATTGCATTTAACTGATTGGAATGGAATTTATCCACGTAATTTTCTGCTTCATTTATCGCTCGTAAATTAATTTTATTTTTTCAGCTTCTTTGGACGCTGAAATAATTTTTGAAGAATATATTCGCATTGTTCCAGCTGTTGTGGTACTTCCAAATATATTTACAGAATTTTTTAATAAAATAAATGTCACTAATAGAGTTACAGTAATTTTTGATGACATACTTTGTGAGTTTCACAGTCCTAACTTTTTTTTGTCGATAAAGAGTTTTTTTTACTTTTTGCAGTATCGAATGATGCAACTTGGCGCCAACCATTTCAACAACTTTCCTTTCCAGTAAATATTATTCCAATGGTTCCAAATCCATCTGATTCAGGATCAGTCCAAAACCAAATTAGTAGCTTGACAGCGTCGACGAATACCATAATTTTTTTAGCTAAAACTAATAATATTGAAAGTTATATTTTAAATTCTCAAGAATTTATTGATCGAAAACAATTTAATTGGGTTTTGCTGGCTCTCGATACATTGCCATTTAAATGCGATGATTGTATAGCCACGGAAATGTATGTAATTCGAGCGCTACCAACTGGAAAAGCAGAAAATATTCGGGCATTAAATGATTTTATAATTACTCAAGAATTAAATATTGATATGAATTACAGTATTAAAAGTTATCAAGAAATGGTAGTTTCAACGTGTTTTGATTCAATCGAAATGGCATTTTTATATTTAATTATTAATAATAATACTTTGTTTTCGATGATTTCTGATGATCAAAAATTGGTGTTCACCGACATGGGGACAAATAAAACTATGTTTAATATTCTTAATTTGGTTAATGTTAAATATGAATATGGACAATATATTCACCATTTTAAATCATATTTTTATCAGGTAAAATCGAGAGATATCAAAAAACGAGTTAAAAATAAAAGGAAATTTAAAAATTTAGGATACTGCGGCAGGAATATTTAAAATTGATAGACAACAAGAGTTGCTTGATCAAAGTATTAACAAATTTGTAAGCCTTGAACAACTTTAAAGGTACACAAAATGTGCAAATTTTTGTCTGGATTTTTTAGATTGGAAATTGGACTTTTATCAATGGAATCAATCCTTTTTATAATTCGCTTACGGTAGATGTGAGACAAATAAATCATTATCGAGTTGTTACAGTTATTGTTTGTTTTCATTTTTTGTTCAAACTCCATATCTATTTTTTTTTAGCAAGAACCTTTTGTAGAATATGGAAGTAATTCCCAGTTTCAAGGATATTGCATTGATTTGTTAAATCTCATCCAACAAGAACTTTCATTTACATATGAAATTTATGAAGCCCCGGATGGTAAGTTTGGTTATGTTGATGATAATGGAAATTGGAATGGACTCATCGGGGAAGTGGTCATTGGTAAAGCTGATATAGCTTTGGCTCCACTTTCAGTTATGGCTGAAAGGGAAAATGTTAGAAATCTCAAAAAAAAAACCAAATGCGTTTTCATATTTATTTTTTAGGACATTGATTTCACTGTACCTTATTATGATCTTGTTGGAACTACAATACTCATGAAAAAATCCGATGTTGAATATTCGTTATTTAAATTTATGAAGGTTCTTGAATGGCCTGTTTGGCTTTGCATTGTTGCAGCATATTTTTTTACAAGCATTTTACTGTGGTTGTTTGAAAGATTTAGTCCATATTCTTACACAAATAATAAAGAAAAATTTAAACTTGATCCAGAAAAACGTGAATTTACTTTAAAAGAATGTTTATGGTTTTGTTTAACTTCATTAACTCCTCAAGGCATGGAAAAAAATAATTGACCATTCAAATTTTTAATTATAAAAAGTTTTTCCCCCATTTTTTAGGAGGCGGTGAAGCACCAAAAAACATTTCTGGACGCCTTGTTGCAGCAACTTGGTGGCTCTTTGGTTTCATTATTATTGCTTCATACACCGCAAATTTAGCAGCTTTTTTAACTGTTTCAAGATTGGAACAATCTATAAAGTAAATATTTTATTAATGAATTAATGAATAATAATTAAAGTTCAAAAAATATTTTTTATTTAATAAAACGTTTATTTATTTTTTTAGTTCATTGGATGATCTTGCAAAGCAATATAAAGTTGAATATGCTCCAATTAAAGGTGGAGCAACAGAAACATATTTTAGGCGAATGGCTCAAATTGAAGAACTTTTATATAAGTAAGTCTCTCCATTTTAAGGGTAATTGGATAAAATAAATTATTAAGCACATGGAAATCAATGTCTTTAAATGAAAGTATGAGTCCATTGGAACGAGCAAAATTAGCAGTTTGGGATTATCCTGTATCAGATAAATTTACAAATATGTGGAGATATATGCAAGAATCAAAATTGCCCGATAGTATTAATCAAGCTATCAATAGAGTTTTGAATTCAGATACAGGGTTTGCTTTTATTGGTGAGATACATCGGCAGCTACCAAAACTATTGCCTTTACTTTTAAATTTTTAGGAGATGCAATGGAAATAAAATATGCAATTTTAACAAATTGTAAACTTCAACAAGTTGGAACTGAATTTTCTCGAAAACCTTATGCCATTGCAGTTCAAAGTGGAAGTGGATTGAAAGATGAGATCTCTGCTGCCATTTTAAGTTTACTTAATTCAAGACAATTAGAAGCATTAAAAGAAAAATGGTGGAATGATAATCCCAAAAAAGTTAAATGCCCAAGCGTGGATGATGAATCTAATGGAATTTCAATACAAAATATTGGTGGAGTTTTTATCGTTATTTTGGCTGGAATTATTTTATCTTTTATTACTCTTATTTTTGAATATATGTATTATAAAAAGAAAGGGCCATTAAGGAAACTTTTAAAAAGGTCCAATGCTTTGCATCCAAACAACACTGAAATGACAAATGTATCAGCTGATAGTCAAGGATCATCATCAACATCAAATTCAGGAACAGCAACGGTGACAAATCGATTCACATTGCATAATGGAAATGTTCCTCCACATTATACAAATTCGGCTTTTCAATTTTAATGGGCTTTATTTTACATATTTATTTTTTTGAAAGGTTACATAAAGTTGTAAAATTATGTATTTATTTTTTCAAGTTAAAGGAATAAAAAATAAGAAAGTAATAAAAATATAATATTTTTTTAAACATAAAAATTTATGGCATTCTATTTTTCAATTTATCACACACAAAGAAAGCAAGCATACGACTCAAATAAAAAAGTCAAAGAAAAAGTGAATTCTTTTGTAGTACATATTATTTTTAAGTGTTATTTTCCCTTTTTTTTTTTAATGTTAATGTTAATACTGATTTTGATTGGGGAAAAGCGTTATTTCCTTTTTTTGCTTTTGACATTTCTGTGTTCGTTCTTGTGACGACGTACAATAAAAAAAAGCCATTATATTTTTATTTTATTTTTTTGCCTGCTTATATTATTCCTTCCTACCATTTTTGATTCTGATTTGATAACACCAGCACCCACAACAGCAGCTTTTCTTTCCTTAGTTCCATCCATGCTTGCTTGATTGTTGTTTGTCATTATTTTATTTCAGTTGACTTTATTTTTATTTTTTTATTTTGCTGCATTTATTTCGAGACCATTTTCGCTTACATAGTTTTTAATAACTTTTATTTTGGAGGAAAAAAACAGTTTCAACAACATAAATTTTTTGCATTATCATCAATTATGGCAAGTAAGTTTAAGTTTTAGTTTTACTTATGATTATTATTTTTAAAGTTCGTTGCTCTTTGTTAATTTTCATTTCTGCTCCTTCTCTCTTTTTTTGTTTTAATTAGTTTGGTGTTTCTAAATGAATGGTTTCTCTTTCTCTTTTTGAGTAAAAAGAATGCTTGTTTTCTAATGAACCGTTTTTTTAATTTTCTTTCTTTTTTCTTCTCAGACACCAACCATACATAATCTTCTTTCACTTCATCAGCTTTTAAAAGTAAAACTCATTGACTTTTAGCTTCTCTAAATTTTTTTTCTTTAGAATCTAAATTTTTAATAAATTTTATGCCGGCTTTATATATCCTTTTTTAACAATGTCATCATGAGCGTGACTGTCTGACTGACAGGGGTCAAAAATAGCACTCTTTCATGATTTAAAATCCGTTTGTCACCATCCAATGATGAGATTTGATGTTTAACAACAAAACCAACAGCAGCCATCACAAGCTAAGAAAAAGTCAAAAAAACACGTCCACCAACACCAAAAAAAGGATGAAGAATCTTATCCAATTTTGTTGTTTGGTGGTAGTAGAGATTTCTTCTTTTTTTCTGGACTTTTAACTACAACATCATTTTTTCGTTTTGCTTTTGTTGGGGTAGTTCATTTTCTTCCTTCATTTTTTTCTGCCAAAAGCATTGCCTTCCTTTAAAAGCAATGAAAATGAAAAAGAGAGGAAGAGAAAGAAAAAAAAGTCTTCTAATGTTGGAGGAGTTCATTTAACAACAAAAAAAATAACAAATTGTTAAAAAAAGAAGAGAGAATGAATGCTTTTTAGAGCTTTTTTTTGTTTGTTAATGTTGATAGTAGTCTTTAGTGGTGTTGATAATTTGTGAGCTTTTTTCTTTTTGAGGATAGATTCAATCATTTGTAAATAATAGCTAGCAGCTTTTTGAGGTGTGGATTCTTATTTTTTTATTTATTGGTTGAAAAGCAAAAGTCATCTAACATTTTTTTCTAATCATATGATTAGAAAAATAAATTTTTTTTACATGTGATTTAATCCTATTTTTTCTGTAAAGGCTAATGCTAGATTTTTTTGCAGCAATGGCTAATCCGAATTTTTCTTTGTTTTTTGTATTTATTGTTAATACCTTATTTACCTGCTTTTTATCTAATTTTTTTTTATTTACTATTTTGCTGGTAGCTTTCTCAATCTCTCTAAAGGTAAAAGGCTTTTATGTAATCCTATCCATATTTTTCTTTTTTTTAAACCAAGCATTACAAAACAGATTTTTCCATTTTAACATCTTCTTCCCGGTTTATTGTTGCTTTAGTGGGTTAAACAAATATATTTTAGGAGAATATACATACTCTGAATTTTAAATGTAAATATTTAAAAGAAACAAAACAAAAAACTAACTGTTCGAAAAAAAGCTTTTTAAAAAACTAAAATGCTTTTTTATGTCCCATTTTAACTTTTTTTGTTTTTTGTTGTAATTAGAAATGTATGGCTTTTGTTTGATTCTATGTTCATGTATCTATTATATTCCCCGTGCGACGACGGTCGTTGACTTTCCTTTTGGAAAAAAGGTTGCTTTTGTTACAGGAGAGAGTGTTTTTTTTTTCGCTTGTGTCTGCCTGCATCCATCCTAAATATGGAAAATAGAAAAAAGGCCTCTGCCGATTATTAAAATATGCCTTTTTCTCGCTCTCCTTTTTTTGTTTGAAATTTTCAGATTTCATAAGCTAAAAAAAGCATATTAAAGCCCAATGAGTTTTATAAAAAAATTTAAAACTTTTTTGTTTAATCCATT
Organism: Panagrolaimus kolymaensis; assembly: GCA_028622995.1. Classification (NCBI taxonomy): domain Eukaryota; kingdom Metazoa; phylum Nematoda; class Chromadorea; order Rhabditida; family Panagrolaimidae; genus Panagrolaimus; species Panagrolaimus kolymaensis. The sequence continues at coordinate 127,333 of JAJQJQ010000034.1, forward strand.
TCATTTTACATAAGTCACGTAATAATGGCACGCAATCTTCTTTTTTTCTTTCGTCACACCTGTTTTAATTCAAGCCTTTTTTTTCTTTTTCTCTTCTTCCTTCCAAAAAAGAAAAAAAAGTCTTTGACTTTTTGCCTTAAATTTAATTCAATTCACAATTTCAATTCTATTCATGGATTTATAAAAAATAGATTTTTCCATGTCTCTGTATCCCTTGGACACTAAACCGACATACTTCCACTATTCAATAGCGAAAAAAAGAGAAAAGATAGAAGATAATTTTAATGGATACTATACATACGTATTGATGTGTTAAGACAAAAAATATAAAAATAAAAAATAAAATATTTTTGTTAAAGAAAAAAATTGGAAAATACTTTATTTTGAATGTTGTATTTATAATCCCAGTATACTTAATATTAAGAAGAAGCCCTTTTTTATCCTTTACGTATATGAGAGTGTTTGATACCTTTTTTTTCTGTTCGTGGTATTTCGGGATTACATTTTTGTTGGAAGAAAAAAAATGAATACTTTTAGTCTCTGCCATGCCTTTTCATTATCCATATATTATTTGGTTGTTTAAATTTATTAGAAGCCGTTGTTGTGGTGGTTGTTCGATTAACAAAGCCAAAGTATTGTTGGCATAGTTTATTCGATAGTCGACGGGTTATATTAATTGAAGGGCAGAAAACTTTTTTTGTTGAGTTGCTGGAAATGAAAAATAATTTTTGCTAAATTTATTTATATTTTTGGAACGAAGGCCTTTAATCAACGTCATGCTCTTCTTATCCTAGAAAACCCAGCAGCAGTATAATTTTTGGAAGAGCCTCTTTTATTCCTTCTTTTCCAAAGCAAAAAAAGAGAGACAAACTTAAGTTTATCTTATTTTATTTATTTTTTTAAACCAAAAAACTTGATTATTCCTGTTCCGGCTTTTCCTCCTTTATTTTCTCCTACGTCTTCATTTATTTTTTATTTTTTTTGGTTGTTGGAGCTGCTTCGACCTTACAACGCTGGAATAAGCACATTATTTTTAACGGAAGTCGTCAGTCACATCAAGACGACAACAAGCATACTACTTACTTACTTCTTACTCATGGCATCATCAAGTTTGGCTCTCTCATCAGCTACAGAAAAAAATGAAGGAAGAAGATGCAACAACAACGACAAAAAAGTTGTTACATTAACGAAAAAGTCTTCAAAGAATGATCTCAAAAAGGATGTTGTTGTTTTTGAGGCTGTCCCTTCTACTTCTTCATTTTCTTCGGTTTACTCAAAAGCCGCACCCTCTTCTTCCATTAAAACTCAAAAGAATTCTTCTTCTTTTCAAGGCCCAGAAACTTCTTCTTTAGCAGCAGCGGTAGTAGAGACTGAGAATGGCGACGACAGGCCTCCATCTTCATCTTCCAAAAGTAGAGGAAAATCAACAAAGCGTTCATTACGTTTAAGTGTATTTCGACGAAAAGTTGGTTCTGAATCTCGTGGCTCAAGTGATAAAAATAATGCTCGTCGAACAACTTCATTAGGGCCAACTGCAATAAAAGAAGAAACTGATATTGCTCCTGTTACAGCCGAAGCTGAGAAATCATCGTCCAATAACAAAAAATCAGCGGATTATTCATATCCAAAAAAACCATCAAAAAAGAAGGGATTTTGTTGTTCATTTCGTCAATTAAGCAAAAAGAAACTTTTTGAACCATCATCATCTGATTTTTCTAATTTACCTATTATTCAAGGAAGAGGTGGACCATGTACAGCTTTAACACCAGAATACGGTCCAAGTAGTTTTAATAAAATTGGTGGAAATTCTTGCAATTCAACCGCTCCAAATTCACCTCCAACAACAACAAAAACAAATAATAAATTAGAATCATCAATAATTATGCCAACAAGTAATTCATTTGAACGACAGTTTCTTGGCGGGGTTACTCCATCATCTTTACCAACCGGACGTATGTTATTTTTTTAAAAATTTGATCATATTTTTATTGGTTATATATCTAAAAAGTTTAACCCTAATATAATTTAATTATCGTTTTTTAACAAAAGTTTTATGTTGTTGGCTGTCACTGATAATAATAATAATAAAATTGCATTTATTCTTTTTTATGTATTCTTCCCTTTTTTGTGGTTTGGGTTCTTCTTTTTCAACTTTTTGGCTTCGGGCTTTTCAACAACTTTTTTTCTTGAATTAATGTGTTTTCTTAAACTTTTTTTTTCGAGCGTTCTTCGAGTTTGGATTTTTTAATATTTTGCTTTTTTTAATATCAAATTGTATTTTCAAAAGAAACTAACTTAAACATTTTTTGCAGCTTTTTTTGTAGTTTATCAAATTTTTAGCTTAAAATTTTTCTAACCTGTTGCCGTCTCTATATGTTTTTGCCTCTTTTGATATATGTAGTTAACGATGACAAAAGCTTCTTAACAAAGTTTGAGGACAATCGTCTTTCTTTCTTAAGCTGTCAATAAGAACTCTCATTTTTCTTATCACCATTTCAAAAAAATAAAGAAGTGAATTTTGATGTCTTAATACATTAATCTTTTTTCTTCAAAAACTTACATAGTTTTTTTTTCACTGACGAAAGTGTTAAACAAAAGGCGGAAATGTCTTTATTCTTTTTTTTGACACATCAATTCTTTTTGAAGAAGAAAAGAAATTTGTTGCCTCTATCTTAAAAACCTCAGAAATTTTAAAAGGCATGGAGCGGCGGAGCCTCCCAAGTGTTTTTCGGGAAAAAAACAAAATAAATGTGTTCGAAACAAGAAAATAAAAAAGCATAGGAGCTTCTCGCGGTCGAAGGGCATTACTACTTTTTATTTTGTCAAAATTCATTCATTCTTCTTTTTTCTTCGGGAAAATGTTTTCCTTCCGGACATCATGTTCTTCTTTTTTTACTGCTGCTTCGCCTGCATTTATTCTTTATTTTACTTTTTCTTCAATCTTGATAAAACAACAACTTTGTCTTTAAGAAAAGCAGTCGTCGTCGTCGTTGTTGTAGCAGAAGCTTTGATTATTTTTCCTTATTCATATTTTTTTTATTGTTTGTTGCTTCGAACATCAAAAAATATTTAAATTTAAATTTCCTTTAAATATTTTGTTGTTAGTCTAAAACTTTTTTTTTTTTGTTTGGAGAGATATCGCTCGCTCTATCTCTTATTTCAAATATGCATTGAAATTATTTATTATTTATTTACTAAAGAAAAAATAAAATATAAAACCTTTCCAATTTATTTATATTTTATATTTTTTTCACATAAGAAAATGTGAAGCAGCAGCAACAACCACAACGAAAAGGAAAGGGTATGAAAAAAAAATCGTTGAATAAATGAAGCAGCATCAGTTTCTTGGAGCTCTATTACTACTTACTACTCTTCAACAAATAAGAAACAAATTCAATTCTTCTGTCTTCTTCTCCTCCTTGACATTGATTTGTTTTTGTTGTTAGCTCCTGAAAAAAAATATTATTCGCTTCTTGTTTCTACAAATTTTTTGATATTCTTTTTCTTTAAAAAAAATAGAGATATTCTTTTATTCAAATTTATTCTTCGAAAATGGATAGACAAAGACCATCAGTGACAGCCAATAATTCAAATAATCATCATTCTATTCGAACCCTTTTATCTTTAACTGAATCCACACAAATATCAGCATTTTTAGTTCGAAAATTATCTAAAGCTTTTTTCAATTCACAAAATGGTGATAAAATTGGTTAGTTTAAAATTCGAGACTTTTCTTTATTCCTTGTTTTTTTCTTTTCTTTTTTTTTCCTAATTAGTGTGAAGTGGTTGGAAGTAGTTTTTGTGAAACAAAAAAAATATGTGTGAGTGTTAAAAAAGAAAAGAAGTATTATGGTTGGTGGTAGTTGGTTGTTGTTGTCGTGTCTCATTGTGACTTTTATTTTCCTTCCTCCCTTTTTTTTCTTCGCTTCTTCATTGATATCAAATATCGTGTTTGGTGTAATTTAGTTGGATTTTATTTTCTTATTTTATTTTTTATTGACGAACCTTTTCATAAAATATCACTGTCGAATATTCGTCAGTCACAACCTATTTCTTCCTTTTTCAAGCATTTTCTTTCCGCGTTTTTGTTTTTTAAGAATGTGAAAGAATCTTGTTGCTTTTTTCCTCATGGACATCCAAGCCTTTGGCTTCCTTGCCATCTTTGGTTAAAATCTGGCTGTCATGAGTTTATTCCTCAAAAAAAAGCTATGACATTTTTGTTTTGTGTGTTTGAAATAAAATTTATTAATGAATTCATCATTATATGCGTCTTGTCTTGTAGCAAAATCTTTATTATTTTTTAATATTCTTTTTTTCTATCTTTAAATATCAAAGATTTATTAATAGCATTTAGGGCAAGAAAAATTCGGATGTCGGGGGAAAAGTTCATTTTAAAAATCTTTTTCTTTACTTTAGGAAGCCGATTATAGCAACGGTGCAACCAACGGAAGCTTTTTATAGCTTTTATTATTTATTTTTTATTTGTTTCAGCATCATTTTTCTTTTAAGAAAACCTTATAAAACTATTTCTCCCTTTTTTTTAAAAATTTTTTGATAGTGAGTAAAAAATTGAATAAAAAAAGCTTAATTTTGTTTTATTTTATTTTAATATTATTTTGTGGGCGAAAGATAAGCTTACATTTTATTTTTATTTTATTTTTCTTCCAAAGCAAAGCTTAAAACATATTTCTGCAATGTTAAAATAAAAAAAGTGAAGGAGCATATTCCTATTTTTATTTTTCTTCCCTCGCTTTTTTTTCTTTGGATTTTTATCAGTTAGAAATCTTCAAAAATTCTCCTTTTTTATTTTCTGACTCTTTCATTTCTCATTTTTTCTTTGCTAATTATTTTTTTTATTCTTGAAAAAATTCTTTGAACTGTTAGCAAAATTTTTTTATTTTTGGTGGTTGTAAACTGAGCTGCCCTTTTATCTTTGTTCTTTCTTCTCCACTTTTTTTTTGTGCATTAATTAATTTTGCTCTCAAAAAAAAACTAAACTTTTTCCAGCAACGGCATCCATGAAAAAAAAAGAGAAATGGATTGAGTTAATGAGCCAAAAAAAATGCCTTTAGCTAAACTAATTTAAGCTCAAACTTTTTTTTACATAGAGGAGACAACTTTTTTGTATTTTCCATGTATATGTATAGTTGTTAAAAAAACATTTTTTTAACATACATAAAATAGGAGGAAGGAGAATATATATTAAGCAAGTAGCGTGCGCGAGTTTGTTATCAACAACGAATTTTTCCTTACACCAAATTTATTTTTTCCTTTTTTTTTTGCTTCGAATTTCATGTTGCTGCTGCCCCATAAATTCACGTTTTGAAAAGGGACACGGCCATGAAGAAAAAAAAGAAAGGCAAAATATAAGAGATAGTCTACAACGTTGGCACAAAAAAAGTTAACTTAACAGAAAAAAGAAAAAAAGCAAGCTTGCTTCATTGCCAATGTTTTATTTGCGCGTGTACACACACTTGCTGATTTCGAAAGGCTTAGAGAAACTAGAAGTGCAGAAAGGCGATGATGGTGGTGACGCTGATGACAACCACCGGCTTCAGCTTCACATTTTGGCATTCATTTTTTTCCTTCTCTAAAAAATACCGCGCTCGCCAGGAGTCTAGTTTAAGGGGAACATGAAGCTAACACAAGTAAGAGTAGAAAGAAAAAGAAAAAAAGATATGCGAGCTAAAGGGAGAAAAATAAAAAGAACATAGCAAGAAGGAAAAAATAGTGTTCAACATTTTGGTGAAAATGTGCCAGCCAGCCTTTTACCTCCCTCTTTCTTCCAACATCAATCGAAAGCAGCCTTTTTTGGAAGGCGCAAAGCAAGCAAGCTAGTGATAGTGTCTCCTGTCCCTTCGTCCTTGTCGTCCAGCAAGGAGAGCGTCACCTTTCAACAACAGCAGCAAAGCTTAAGCTTATAAGTAGTAACATGACTTTTTTAGAAAAATATTTTTAAAAAAAATGGAGAAATAAAATATAAAAATATAAGGAATCCAAAGTAAATATTTTTCCATGTTTTTGTTGCTTGGTTTTGATATTTTCCCTTATAAAAAAACTTAATTAGGGCATATAACCTTATGGATTTAAGGGCGGATAATTTAATTTAAATTTTCTTTTGTTTTTTTTTATTAATTTTTATTCCATTATTTTCCCCGCAAATCTTTAGAAATATAAAAAATATTGGACATTCTGTTTCTTTTCTTTTTTGTTTGACGAAGAAAAAAAATTATTGCGTGAAAAGAAAACAGAAGCCAGCCTTCTTTTATTTTAACAAAAAAAAAATAATTATTTACTACTGGTGTAGTTCATGTTGTTGCGCGCTCGGTTGTTGCTTGTTTTTTTTGCTCGTTTGTGTCATCTCCATACACATGCATTCCATTTGTTAAAAAAATAAAAAAAAAGCTCTGTTATTTTTTCTATCTTTTTTTAGTTTTTAAGTGAAAAAAAAATGTGTAGCATGAAATTCAAGAAAAGAATGCTGTAGAAAAACGAAGAAGGAAAAAAAATTAACTGTTGGTTGTGTGTTTTAACTTTCTCTCTCTTCCATCAACCAAAAAATCGTTTTTTCTTTATTATTTGAAAATATGGGTTATCCACTTCAGTGGCAGCTAGTGCTACTTCATGATAAATATCATCATTCAAATAATTATAATTTGAAGCAAATTTGATTTTGATTATTAATCTTTAAAAAAATATACTACAAACGTCTTATTTTTTCTGTTCTTTTATTTATTTCTTACTTATACATCCTCCTCATTCATTGATTCAATTCATCTCACTTTAAAAAATGGGCACCGAACGAAATTTCCCTAAATTTGATATTAAAAAAGAATTTATGGGTGAGCTAATAAAAAATGCTATACGTATATTGATTTTATTATTTTTATTTTAACTAACATTTTTTAACTTCAAAAAATATAATTTTCTTTGTTGTTTTTGTTTTTTGCTTCTTCTTGTTTTTCTTGTGTTTTTTTGTTTTCTGTTATTCTTTTTTCTTGTGACTTCATTTTATTTTATTTCTTTGGAGATTGACTTTCAAAGAAAGTTAATATATTATTTCTTAATTTTATTCTCAAATTTTTTTATAGATCTCATGAATGATTGGGAAATTGGTGGAACACAAAATCCATGGGTGTGCCCAAGTGATAGGCATTTACAACTTCGAGCACAGTTTGTTTTTATTTCTGTTAAAATAAAAAAAATGAAAAAATGTTTTTTAGACTTAAAAGTGGATGGAGTGTTCGAACGGCTTCAGCTCGCTCCCCAACAAATGCCAAACAAAATTCAGGGACAACTATTTCAGATGCAGAACAAGAACAAATTCGAAAGGTTCTTGCTCGTGCTGAAGCTGGAAAGCAAAATGAAAAGCAAAGAATTGGGTAAGCAAGCTTCATCTTCAACAACGCCTTATTTTGTAAAAAACTGTTATTTTATTTTTCTTCGAAAAGTCCATCCAACGCCATTTGAGAATGCACTTTTTTTCTTTTCGCCTTCATTACCATAATTGGCACAACTATGCTGCCTAAAAATTCCGCAAAAAAAATGAAGAAAATATTTTTTTGGTTAAATTAGAAACATTTCTCTTGCCTAAAAAAGATGAAGCATTCAAAGACCAAAACAAAAAAAAAAAAAAAACTGATAATTAGACATTAGTCTAAATTTTTTTTTACCAAGAATGTAAAAAAGTAAAAATGCCAAACAACTTTTTTCCCTAATATTTGCACTCTTTAAAATATTGGAAAACAACTTTGCTTTATTTTATTTATATTTTTTAAACAAAAAGTCTGTTTTATAGAAAAATGGTTGATAGGCTAGAAAAAATGCGAAGTCGTGCAACAGGAAATGGTGTGACTCAATGCCTATTATGTCAAACGGAATTTGGTTTACTTGCATCTAAAAGTTATGCCGCAATGTGTATGGATTGTCGCAAAGTTAGTTTTTAGTTTGAATAACTTAAAAACTATTCTTTTTTTCCTTCTTGAATTTTTAAATAACTTCCTCCTATGTTTATTTATTTTTTAGTATGTATGTCAAAAAAATTGTGGTGTGGAAACATATGATCAAAAACGAGGCGAACCAATATTTTTATGTAAAATTTGCAGCGAATATCGGGAGGTGGTATGCTTAATTTAATAATATTTTCCCGCTCAATTAACCATCAAAAAAATTTATAGATGTGGAAAAAATCTGGTGCATGGTTTTATAAAGAAATGCCAGCATATGTTAAACCGCCCGAAAATGGAGCTGCTACAACTGCAAGTAGTAGCAGCAATAATACACATCGATCATCATTTTGGAATACACAACAACAAAATAATGATGATTCAAGAATAAATTTATCCTCAACAGCCTTATCACCCACGAATGCCTTTTCAACTCTTTCATTACAAGATGTAGGAGTAAATAATCAATCAACTTCAACAGCAATACCATCAACAAGTAATGGATTTTCTTTACAACAACAAAATCATCAACCACAACGTGCGGGTTCAAGTAATGCATCATTTACATCTCAACATCGAGTGTCTCGACAACTTCCCATTCCACCTGATCAACAACAAAGGTACTAACTAAATTTAGAGTCTCAAAAAAATTAACTATTTATCCCATTTTTTAAGATTAAAAACTACTCCCCGACCAAGGATAACTCCATCGTGGGTTCATGAAAAAATTCAATCTAGTATGAGTATGGGTTCAGAAGATGAAGAATCTTCTTCATCATCCATAGATCATGGAGATTTTACTAGTAATAAACAACTATCATCACTGCCAAATAATAATTCTTCAACAAATAATTCTCGACGACATCATCACCATCATTTTCATCATCGACCTAAAGGTTTTCCAACGGATAGCGTAAATTCACTTAATTCTTCTTCTTCACCTCGAAATCATCATCATAATCTTAACCATCAAAATCATTCAGGTTTATCCAGTCGTAATCAAATTACTGATACTGGTATGTTTTTTTTTGGAAACTTTTAGACTCGCGAATGTTGTTTTTGTTTTTATTTAACTTACTTAGTTGCATAGTTTTTTCATCAATGCATTAGCATTTTTTTCATTTCAATATATAAAAATATTTCTGTTTTTTTGCTGCTTTGAAACGAATATTTTTTTTGCCATTTGCAGATTGAGTTCCTTCTTCCGTCTTCTTATTCTTTGTATTTGAAATAACAAAACAAAAAATAACATAATTTTGATGAAATTTTTACTCTATGTGCGTGTGTGTTCATATTTTGCTTATTTGCTTGCTATCTTATTTGGTAAACAACAAAAATGTTTCCAGGGCATTTTTTTAAAAGCTTAAAACTTTTTTTCCTTCATCAACCTATTTTTATTTTATTTTTTCCCGAAGGAACTTAATTTGCTTTAGTTAAAAGTTTTCTTTTTTTGTTTCATTTTTCTAAAAAACTTTCTTATGTTCAAGCTTTTTGTTCTTTTCCTTAATTAAGTTTTCAACCAACAACTTTGTTTTAAAGATAGAAAAAAAAAAACACTAATGGCAATTATCCCACTTTTAGATAGTGATAATGATGAATCGAGACGTTCCACTCCATCCACTTCTCCACGTCATTCATTAGCTACCCCATCAAGCTATGGTGGAGATGATTTATCTCAAAATCATGCCTCCCTTGCTGCTGGTGGTAATAATGAAGCATCCGATGTGAAAAGTATTGATTCGGGTGGTGAGATAATTTATTTTGACTTAATTTTAACTTGGGTTTATTATTTTTTAGTTGTACAAAGTGATCATTCAGCTCAACAAGCTCAATTACATCAAAGTTCATCAGTTAATTTAACTTTGATACCAAATAATAATGATTCGACAGTATCTCCCCCAAATATGTCGTTCCCAAGTGTGCCGGCTTTAGCTTCAAGATTATCAGCTGTGGAAGCAGCAATCAAGCAACCTCATGGAATTAATGGACCTATTCCGCCACCCATTCCACCAAGAGCTCATACCTCTTCGCCTTCGCATTTTGTTGAACGAAGCACTAGTTCTGCATCGTCTGCTTCATCCTCAGCCATGTTTCATCATCAAAATAATGTTCCATATTTTCCAACGATGCCTATTAAAGAAATGCCTTCAACTCCTCAAAAAAATAATTTTCAACTTTCTCATGAAAGTCTTCATTCATTTAAAACTGCAGAAAATCGTAGTCGCCCTGAAAGTGCTTATTCCTCCAATGAACCTAATCCCATGAGTTCAAGTGTTATGAGTGATGTAATGGAAAAAGAAAAATTATTATTTTTACCTGAAAGTAGTGCAGATAGTGCAACAAAAATTGTACGTTTAAAAAAAATTAGATAGAGACTCATTCATTTTTTTTAAATGACGTGTTTTTTTAATGAGGGTTTACGTTTTAGGAGGAAACAAGTTCACCCACATTTATGAGTTCACCTGATGATGATACAAGTAGGTTTATTTTTAAGAAAAGTAAAAACACATAAATAAAAACTCCCCACACAAATTATTTATTTTAAACTTAATTAATACTGACTTGACCGACTTTATTTTACCACACAATAATAACAAAATTAATATTAATATATTTACCAGCTTTTATTATATCTTTTTATTTTTGCATATAAATATTTTCTCATGTTTTTCTTTAGAAGCCATATGGCAAATAGAAAAGAAATCAAAATCATCTAAATTTCGTTCAACGACGACAAACAACAAAAATTTTTGCACCAAAACATTTTCTTTGCAATCAAATAATGATGCACGTAAAATCACACGTTCCAAAGATTCTGGAAGTAGTTCAATGTCAGCGGATGGAGCAATATTTGATGATTCATCAATAATTCAAGCTGATCCTTCTTCATCGACAAGTATGCCACCTATAAATGAAATCGGTGCTGATTTGAATATTATTAATAATTCTGATATTGTTTCTTGTAAATCTGTTGTAGTTGGTGTTGTTGGTGTTGATGAACCTAGTGATAATCTTGAAGCAATTGCTGCTGTTGATGGTGGCGGTGGTGGTGATAGTAGTAGTAAAAGTAAATGTGTTGTGATGCCACATGTGCCACCAAAACCAAAACGACGAAGACAAAAAGGAATTTTTAAAGCCACTCTTTGCTTACCCAAATCTGTTCGTGGAAGAATTGATGCATATCGAAGTATATAAATATTTTTATTTTTTGTTATTTCTTTTCTTTTTGCACTTGAGTTTAACTAAACAAAATTTTTTCTTAGATCTATCCTCCCCTTATTTTTTCCTTTTATAACCTCCTCCCACTTAAAAATTACCTACAAACTTTCTATTTTAATTTTTTTTTCTCTTTTCTATCTATCTCTCTCACAACTATGGTTTGGGAGTGCTTTTGTTACACTCATAAATTACAAATTTCTTATTTACTTACTAAATTAATTTAGGCACACTTGGATCAATTCAATTTAATCTCACTTATTTACATGAAGATAAACAATTAATTATTCATTTAATTCGAGCAAAAGTAAGTTAATGTAAAAACTTGAATATTTAAAAAAATAAACGTGCTTTTTAGAATCTTAAAGCCATGGATAAAAATGGTTTCTCTGATCCATATGTAAAATTTCATATAATTCCGGGAAATGCAAAAGCCACAAAATTAACTTCAAAAACAATTGAAAAAACTTTAAATCCTGAATGGCATGAAGAATTAATTTATTATGGAATAACGGAAGATGATAGATTACGGAAAACTTTGAGAATTACTGTACTCGATCGAGATAGAATTGGTTCAGATTTTTTGGGTGAAACTCGAGTGGCTTTAAAAAAATTGCCTTTGGGTCAAATGAAAAAATTTAATCTTTATTTGGAACATGCCATGCCAACACCGGTAAACTAAATTTATAATACATAATTTTTGAGAGAAGAAAAATTATGTTGAAAATAAATTTTTAGATGGAAAGACCCGAAGAAGTTGAACGAGGAAAAATTTTAATTTCCATTTGTTATAACATTCAACAAGGTTCATTATTTGTTAATATTAAACGGTGTGCAGAATTATTGGGAATGGATTCCACGGGATTTTCTGATCCATATTGCAAAGTTTCTTTGACGCCATTGAATAATAAAGCACATCGTCAAAAAACTGCTATTAAAAAGCGAACGCTCAATCCTGAATTTAATGAAGTTAGTCCATTTTCTTGATTTTTTAAAAGAGTGACTAAACCATTTTTTTGTTTGTTACAGATTCTTCAATTTATTGTTCCATTTAAAGATTTGCCTAAAAAGACTTTAGAAATTGGAGTATATGATCATGATGTTGGTAGACATGATGACTATATCGGTAAGTAATTTTTTTTCACCACATGAAACTCATTCTCACTAAAATAAAAAAATTTGATCGATATTAACGCCCTTCTCTTTTTTTAGGTGGAATAGTTTTATCTACTGCAGCTAAAGATGAACGTGGGCAACAATGGACGCAATGTATTGAAAATCCAGGCAAAACATTTGAAGCTTGGCATAAATTAGATCCAAACACTTAAAAGAAAATTTAAAAATAATAATAATATTACTTAATTTTAATGGGTTATAATAATATTTTGGTGCCGGTATTTATGCGCAATATTGAGTTGTTATAAAAAAATATTTTTATCAAACAAACTAAGAAAAAAGTTTATTTATCATTTATGAAAAATATATCTGTTATTTTAAAAAATATGCGCGAGTAAAAAAATAAAGATTTCTATTTATTTTATTTTATGATTTTTATTGCTAAACAAAAGAGACAAACATTAAAAACACAAATAAACAAACAAGAAAAAAATTATTATCATAAAGAATTATCCTCGTTGTTGCGGTGCTGGTCGTTGCCAATCTCGAATATATTTTTGAGCTTTTTCCATATATTCGTTAATCATTTGATAACCGTAATCTGCGTAAACTTTTAAAGCTTCCAAAAGTTTAACAAACAATTCTGCAAACAAAAGGAAATAATTATTTTCATGAAAACAAATCAAAGGGAAAAAAATAAATTTAATCACCTGTTACACCTTCAGCAAAATCAGATGCAAAATGTTTTACAAATTCAATTATGTGTTTAATTTGATCTCCATAATTTTCTGTTACAAATTTACCCTAAAAAGTAAAAATAAATTTAATTTATTTAAGTGCAACAACAATGGCTTTTTGGTTTTGAAAGGGAAAATGTTTTTTAGAAATACTTCATTTTTTTGTTAAACTAGAAACTCAAAATAAAAAAGAGGCAAAAAAAGAGAGAAAAAAAGTTTCAGATGTAAGAGCGTTAAAAATATGCATAAAAAAATTAGCGCCAATGTGCTCTTCTTAAGGACGCCATTTTGTGTCTCTCAAACAAATAATTATTTTACTTTCATAAACTTACCAAATTTCCAAAAGTATCAGATGAATAATTTCTAGCATTTTCAAACCAAGTTCCAAATAATTTCGAAGCTGTGTTTGCATGGGTCATGGCAGAAGGCATAAATTTCTTCATAGTTATATTTTGAAGTGATTCCATAGTAGTATAAAAATTTTGTTTCAACGTATTTCGAACAACCATATTTTGAATGGACCATTTTGCATCATTACAAAAAGGTTTACTTTTTGGAATCCATGGTTTTTCAGATATTTGACAATTATGGAATAAAAGAATTCCACCAAAAATTATTGTAAATATTGTTGAAAGAATTGTAAAACGAATCATGGTTCCTGCAATTGATAAAGGAAGGGAATCTTCTGAAAAATTTTAATAATCTTTATTTATGAAAATTGCAACAAAGATTTTTAACAAACAAAAAAAACACACTTTTAACCTTAACGTGGCGTCCTTTTTGTTTTTCAGAGCCAGCAGTGGCAGCGGCAACAGCAGCGTCGACCGCCATGGATGGTTTTTTCTTAACGAAACTACATTTTGCTGACGACATTTAAGGGGAAAGGAAGGCTGGCTAGCTAGACAGCAGCAGCAGGCAGCAGCCTCAATAAGCAATTTTTTTGCGCGCGCGCTTTTTTCTCTCCTTTCAATCTATTCAAGGTCAAAATAAAAAAAAACCAAGTGTATCTTTTTTTATTGGTCAATGGTTGTTTGAAACAAAAATGCCTCTGTTGATGAATGGCCGATATCCTAAAATATGTAAATGGTTGAAGATGGATAGAAAGCAAAAAATTTTATTAACAAAAAACCAACAACGATAACTATGGCTAAAAAAAAGTACCAGCATCTGATTGACGACGACAATCAATCATCACAACCATAAAAAAAAGTTTGAAGTAAAAAACAAACAAAGAGTATGTAAGTAAGGCACAAAGATATTTTTTAAATAACGCTTTTTCAAGTAAATAAATGCTTTTGTGTTCGTTCAACTCAAAGCTCTCCTCCACGTGAAAGCTTTGGACCTTTTTCCATTTTCTTCTTCTTTTGAGCTTCCAATTTTTGTGCTTGCTTTTTTAATTCTCGAGCTTGATTGGCTTTTTCCACCGCTTCTCGTTGCATTTGTTCTTTGTGGTCCATTTTTTCATAGGGATTCACATAATTTTCATCTCTTTCAATTATTTCCAATTCTTGTCCAGCAAGGTTTAAAATTTCTCGAGTATGTTCATCATAAATTCCAAAATCCAATGAGAATTGATATCCCCAATTAACCACATCTTTAAAATCTGCATTTTTGTTATATTCCTTTTTGAGAACTTGAGGATAATAAAGTATAAATTCGCATAAAAATGGAACATTTTCTATTACACTTGCAACATGTTCTCTCAATGCTTCATTATCAGTGGGAAATTGACCACTTTTAGGATCAAATTTAATATCATTTATAGCTTTTTTAGATGCAGCAAGAACTCGAAGAATGCTTGTAATTAATTCATTCACAACTGAATGTTGTCGTTGTACATTTTCAAACGCAACTATATTCTTCAATGCAGTGCTTTGTTCCATTCTTTTTTTGCGAAGGAAACTTTGGTCTGCAACAAAAAAAAATTATATTAGTCACTATCATATAAAATGTGGGAGTGATGAATTAATGAAATCGAGAATGAAAAAAAGAACTTGAAACTGTCAAAAAAATTTAAAAGAGTGGTACTTACAATATTTCAATGGATCTAATTCTCCCGCAACATGATCCTTTCCATCGGTTTTGATATGGTTTTTATGATCATCTGTATGTTTCGAAGATACCGAACTAACTTCTGCATCAATTTTAATAGATAAGGCTAATAAAAATATTACCAAAAATTTCATATTTTGAAGGTAAAAAAATTATTTGTTGCGCAGTCTAAAAAAAGTTTGAATTGCTTCCATTTTTTTTCGTTCCCCAAACTCTTGCAACGACCTTTCGCCATTTCGCTGTTTGTTGTTTGTTGTTTTTTCTTTCTTTCAGCTATGTTTCAATCAAAAATGTTTGTTAGAAATAAACGTGTCCAATCCTTTTTTAAATTAATAATTCAAGAAATTTAAACCTTTTTGTAAAAAAAGTTATTGAAATCCCTTTCATTTCCTTCCTAAACCATCGAGTCATTTATGAGAAGTTGTGTAGAAAAAAATAACTTTTAACTCTCACCATTTCAATGTCATTATTTAATTTCGCAATAAAGAAAATGACGTCAGTTATGAGAGAAAGAGAAGGAAAGAAATAAGAGTGACTCATCTTCCCGCAACATAGGTTGTTAGTTCTCTTTGAAATCACCAATTTTTTGTCTTTTATTTAGGAAGAGCCGTTTTTTGTTCATTCGAGTTTCATTTTGTTTTCATTGATTGTTGCTGACTGTTTGTGTTATTTTTATATTTTTTATATTACAGATATGGTTACATTCTTAGCTGTTCCATTAAAGAAAACCAATGATGTTGATCTCATTAAACCGCTTCGAGGGTTTATCGAATCAATGAACTTATCACCAGAACTCTTTGCTGAATTCGTCGAAGCTTTACAAGAACTCAACAAATTGAGAAACAAAGTGTGTACTCAAAGCTTGGATAAAAATGAACAATCGTTGCACTCGATTGAAAGGTTTGTAATTATCATTTATTTACTGTTATTTTATGTAAGCAACTTTTTTGCAGATACTATGATCAACTTCGTGCTATTGAAAACAAGCTACCTATCACTCCCAACTTGAATCCAGTGGCTTTCAAATGGAAGGATGCTTTTGATAAGGGAGGTGTCTTCTTTGGTCGAGCTTCATTAAGTAAATATTGTACTTTTTATGACCATGTATTAATTTTGTAATTTCAGCTCTCAGTGAAAGTTCATTCGAACGTGCATGTGTTCTCTTCAATTGTGGTGCTATGATGTCTGCTTTAGCTGCCAGTCAATCAATTTCATCTGATGAAGACCTCAAAGCTTCTGCTACAATGTTCCAGAAAGCTGCAGGCGTATTCAATTATCTCAAAGACAACGTACTTGGAATGGTTTCCCAGGAACCAACTCCTGATTTAATGCCTGATACTTTGGCTGCCTTATCAGCTATCATGCTTGCTCAAGCTCAAGAATGTGTATATTTGAAAGCATCGAAATGTATGTTTTAATTAATACTTAATACTTTATTATATAATCATCATATTTTTAGCGAATATGTCTGCAACTGCTCTTGTAAAGGTCGCAAATCAAGGTTCGCAATTTTACAAAGATGCTTTAACAATGATGACACGAGATATTGTAAAAGGAATTTTCGACAAAGATTGGACTCATACCGTTTCTGCTAAAGCTAAAGGACTCGAAGCTGCTGCAAATCTCCACGCTTCAAAGATGTGTGAAAGTGAAGGTAAAATTGGTGAACAAATCTGTCGTCTTATGGAAGCTGTTCGACTTTCTGAGGAAATCAAATCTTATGTTAGTGATGATCACTTTCCAACTCTCCGTGGTGCAGCAGCTGCTTTGCAAGCAGCCCAAAAAGATAATGATTTTATTGTAAGTCATTCACATATACGAGCATAAAATAAATTAACAAATCGTTACATATTTTTTAGTATCATGAACGTGTACCTGATTCAAAATCACTTCCACAATTAGAAAAAGCTGCCGTGGTAAAACCGACTCCAATCGAAGGCTACTTGTCTCCTCGCTTTAAAGACTTATTTGAATCACTTGTTCCTGTTTCAATCCAAAATGCTCTTTCTGCTTTCGAAGGTCGCAAAACTGAAGTTGTTAATACAGAAACTGGTCGTCTTCGTGAATATACTCAACTTCTTAACGCGTATGTTTTTAACTTATCTTTTAATATTACTTATCTTCTTTTTATTTTTTAGTCAATTAGCATCACTTAATCTTCCTGCTGCCTTGGATGATGTTTTGCATCATGAAAAATGTCCTGAATCTATTCGTCAAAAATCAGCCAAGGTTAAACAATGCGGAGGTGCTCAATCAATCCTCACAAAGATTGCTGAACTTCCAGCGCTATATCGTCGCAATGAAGAAATGATTAATGAAACTCAACGTTTACTTCAAGAAGAAAAGAATACAGATGATAATTTACGTCAACAATTCAAGGAAAAATGGACGCGTCTCGCATCTGAACGTCTTACTGGACCGTTGAGTCAAGAAATTGGTAAATACCGTAGCATCCTGGAAAATGCTTTAAAAGCTGATAATCTTGTTAAAACAAAGTTTGAACAACACAAATGGGCTATTGAATTGCTGAGCAAACCTGAAAATGAGCTAAAAGAAGCAATTCCTGGTTTGGGAAGTATGGGTGGTGCGCAGAATTCTTCGACTGTTAATGAATTAAGAGAACTCGTCAACAAAACTACTGAAATCAAAGCTGAACGTGAAAAGCTTGAAAAAAGCTTCAAGGATGTTCGATTTGATATGAGTGGTGAATTCCTTCAATCGATGGCTGGTAGCGACGTGTTGAACGAAGAAGATGTTTCAAAATCAAAGATTCTTCAACTCCTTGGTCCATTGAAAGATAAGGTTAACCAAAGCATTGCTGAACAAGAATCAATCATGGAAAGGATTCAGGTATGATTATTGCGATTATTCATGTTGATAAAATAGCTTTTTAGAATCTTAACAACAAATTCACCGCTGAAAAATCTGGATCTGGTACAGCTGAAAGAGATAATATTCTCAAAACTCTTGCAACAGCTTATGATACATACTTCGAGCTTGAAGGCAATCTCAAAGAAGGAACAAAGGTTTGTATGGGCTTTTCTTTATCTCTTTATATCATGATCTTCTTTTAGTTTTATAATGATCTTACTCCAATGCTTCTTCGTTTGCAACAAAAGGTTACTGATTTTTGCTTTGCTCGTAAAACCGAAAAGGATGATTTAATGAAACAAGTGCAACAAAATATTGTCTCTGGTAATTCGTCAACTTCAACAACAAGAGCTCCTCCACCACGACCACCACCTCCAAGTTTAGGTAAACATTAAACTTGTTATTTGTGTTTTACAATCATCATTTTGTATTGTCATTTCATCCCTTTCAAAGTCAATATTTTTTCCTTATTAATGTAATTTGTGTAAAATGCTTTGTTTCTAACTGCTTTATCTCTTTTTTTGTTTTAGCTCCTTCTCGTGATCTTTCAACTGCTCCAACATCTTATGGTAATGCTCCTCCAGCTCCGCCTCAACATCAGCAACAATATCAAGGACAACCTCAACAACAACAACCTTATCCTCAACAAGCACCTTATCAACCAAATTCATACATGCCTTACCCCACAGGTATGTATTTTGTTATTTGTTTGTGATTGGATGTGTTTGACTCTTTCATATTTTAGGTGGTGGATATGGTTATGTCCCTCAACAAAATGCTTATATGCCGCCGTATAATCAACAAGGTGCTTTTCCTGGATATCAACCACCAATGCAGCAAGGATATCAACCATATCCTCAGTATCCTCCTCAACAGCAACAATCTGGTCCAACTCCACCTTATCCTCTTGGCGCTCCTGGTCATCCAACAGCTGGTAATCCTCCTCAAAATACTAATCCCTTTATGTAAAGTTATAATTTCCCCTTTTTTCTGTTGCACATTTGTGTATTTTTCTTGTTTCCATTCTTTTTATTGTATGTATCTCAGTCTTTTTGCTTTGTATTAATTCTTTTAATAAATTATGTCATTATCGTTCATTGTAAGCAGATATCATTATAGATTTCTTAACTGTAAATTTATTACAATAAAGTTTTGATTTTTGTTTTCTTTCCTTTTTCTAAACATGCATATTTTATTATTGACTTGATTTTTATAAACCTTATTTGCGTTTTCGAAGCCATTGCTGTTGAGTAAAAGTGAACAAAAGTTACTACTATCAGATTCAACCTAACTTTACGAATATGTATTAGCCTTGCAATAAATATTAAAAACAATTAAATTATTCATAAGCTTTGAAGCTATTGCATCTTGAAAACAGAAAACATACTTCATTTTAGTTTCTTCCATCATAGTTTCACAATCATGGCATTTAGTGTTGCGTTGCCAACATGTGAAGCATCTCCCATTTTTTTTGCTTTTTTTTTTCTTACTCTTCTTGAATTTGCTTCAACGCTTCTTTTTTCTTTTAGATATGCTACGAATTCCTCGAACTTTGCTTCAAATACGATCGTTATCAACTCAATTTACTCAATCACCCGAAGTTAAACCTGAATTGGACAAATTATTTAAGAAAATTCAATTTGAAGTTCGTGGTCATGATAAAGCTGTCCTTAAATCTTATATGACTTTCGTCCAAGTTTGTTTTACTTTTTTAACTGTCTTTGTTTTTACTATATCACATGTTTCAATTTCAGAGTGCTTGTGGTCATTTGAATATCCAATGTACGCCAACCGAACATCTACCTTATGTCAAATGGATTGCATGGCTTCTTCGATCAAAATTCGTTCACAAAAAGTATAAATTGCATTATGAAACTCGAACACATATTAAGAAATGTTCTGTTATGAATGTCACTGGTAGTACAGCTAGCACTCTTGTCGAATATCTTCAACGTGAAGTTCCAGAAGGTGTTGGAATGAAAGTAACGTATAATGAAATATGTCGATTTCCTGAAACTATTTCAAATGAATGATGCTTTTGTTTATTAGTTTATTTTATAGTTTTATATGTATGTATAGCTTTATGAATCAAATAAATTTGTTGATTTTTATGTTTTTGTATGACTTTTTTTCTTCTCATTTGTTGTTATCTAAGTTGCTATTTGTTTATCGATTTGTATGAAGTGATTGATTGAATGTTCCATCTTATGTTTCTTATGTACTTAGACTTATGTTTCATTTTCAAGCTACAAGGCTCAGTGAAAGGCAAATGTTACGATTTGCTTTAACAATACTCAGAAATTAGGGAAGCTTCTAAGATGAGTTGCCACTAACTTTTTATTATGCCTTTGAATGCGTTGAACGTTTCGCGACTTTGATATCATATTTTTTGTTTTCTGTTACACTAATCATTGTTTTATTTAAGCTGCTATGGAAGACAAGGATCATCAACTAGTTTTCGTTTATGGCACGCTCAAAAAGGGTCAACCAAATGAACATATCATGAGCAATCCTGAAACCGGTAAACATAAATTCATTGGATCTGCAAAAATGGTGGATAAATATCCTTTATTTGTTGCTTCAAAATATAACATTCCTTTTATGCTTACTGAAAAAGGCGAAGGCCATGTAAATTTACAAGTTTAATGTTTACAAAAAAGCAATGACAAACGTTTTAGAGAATTCATGGAGAGGTTTATGAAATTGATAATTTAAAGCTTATTGCATTGGATTTGCTTGAGGGATATCCAGAGTTTTACATTCGAACTTTGTTGCCAGTGGAAATGGAGAATGGAAAAATCGTTGATGCTTGGGTTTATCAACTTCGAGAAGTTGATCCTCGTTTGCATGAAACTAAAACAACTGTAATCGCCAAATATTCTGATGGTGATGGAGGCAGATTTTATGTTCGACAGTGAGTTGTTTTTATCTCTCAATACCAAAATCAATGAATGAGTAACAATTTTATAATAAAATTTTCAGTGAAAATTGTGAAAGTAGTGCAGACCTTTTTTGAAATACCAAAATCAACGAATAAAAATATTTTCTATCCCCGACTTATTCATGCAAGAAGATACAATAAAAGAAAGATAAACTAAAAATTTGTTGACATAACTAAAAAACTTTAACGATAATGAATAATAATAATGTAAACCCAAAAAAATAATTTTCACCAAAACATAATTTTTAAAAAACAACGGTAGCAAACAATAGAAAGAAAGTATTATAATTTTTTAACTTTTTTGTTGTAACAATTCCATCAATTTTTTTGCGTGTTGTGGTTCATTATTGTTGTCGATTACGCATTGATGGTGGAATATATTTATTTGTTTTTGGAGCTGCAGCAACTGGAGCTGATGGAGCAGAAGCAGCAGCAGTGTTAGTAGCTGTGGAGGCAGCAGGAGGAGGTGGTCTTGCAATGGATGATGAGACGACACCCACTGTGTTGCTTTGACGCATTGATGGAGGCCGATAGGCGTTATTGGTTGTAGGTTTGGATTCTTGAGTTTTCCATCCACCACCTTGTTGTTGATTAGATCTGAAAAAATTGGAATTTCATCAAATGTTTCGTAGGAGATGAATCTTACTTGGCTGTTTTGCGATCATCAACTTTACTTTTTTCAACTTTTTCAATTTTATCTGCATTTGCAATGGATGGAAACATTTCTTCATTTTTTAAATCCAAATTGGCTCCGCCTCGTCTATTACTACGTCCAACAGGTGGAACATATTTTTTGGTGGTTGTTGGCACAGAATATTGAGGAGTTGCAGCAACTGGCTTTTCTGCTGGAGTGCTCCACGTTTTAACTGCAACATTCTCAACCTTGGCTTCCTCTTCTTCTTCATCTTCTGTGATCTCAGAAGCATCCATATCCTTAACTCCAATTTCGGCAAATCGAGTAGTCATATCTTCGTCGGCTGCTTGAAGCCATTCTGAATCTTCTGCACCATTTTCGCCTTCTTTGGGTTCTTTTTCAGTTTGTCGTTGTAAATATTCATTTTCTTCTCGTTCGAGTTCATGATGACGATTAGATTGATCTAAATATTCTGCAATATCACCAACATGGAGGGCATTCTTCTTCTTTTTATCTTTCTTTTTTTTAGCAAAGAAGTTATCAAGTTCATCCGGCATAGTTGTAAGCTGTTGGTGGAAAAATATATAATTAAAATTCAGCGCTTGCGCTTTTTAAAATAAAAGCGCACAAGAATACTACCTTGCAATAGGATCAATGTTTGAGCTGCAAAATTAAAGTATATATATTAGTTAATTAAAGACAAGATGGCGATGATTAAATTGGGGAAAAGATTTTATAGCAGCTCAATCGCGATTAAACAAAAAAAATTTTAGACTTTAAAAAACTTTATTGAGGGGAAAATTATCGGATTTGAAGCAAAAAATTGGGTATAGTTGTAATTATTTTTAGTGATTTTTAAGGATAAAATATAACCACGAAGACAACTGAATTAACAGAAAATATAGTGATCATGAATGAAAATTATGCAACGTGCTCTCTCGCTCGTTACAATCATTTTTTATTCATTTTGTTCTCGAAAAGAAAAACAATGATGTTCTAATACAAACTTTTTATTTTCTTTAAAACTTTTTTATGGATGATAGAATGAGTAATCAAAGCATTTGTAAATACTTGTTGAAGAAATGAGCCAAAAGATTTCGAAATTCCATAATTTTTCATCATGAAATTAAAAAAGTACCAAATTTCTTTAAAAAATTACAAAAAATGAACAATGTGGTTAAAAAGGGGAGTATTAAAGAGAATAGAGGTTTTAAAAATTATTCCTATAAAATATAATCGATCACACTTACATACACGCAAACGCAACATTATTTGCTTTTTAGGAGAAAAAATCAGAGCTTATAAATGATGAAGAAAAAAGTTGTTTCATAATTTCACATAACAAAATAAAAGGCAGTGGTTGCATTGAAAGTTCTTCTCTTTGATCATTTAATAGGTACATTTTTGAAGGTGTTGGAAAAAATTTAATTTTATTCCAAGTTAAAAAACATTTCATTATTTCTAAAAATGGTAATACATTTCATTCATTACTTATCAGTAGCAACAGTATCTGCTACCTTTGATATCTCTTTTACGTCATCAATCCTTGATAAAAAAATTTCCTTGCCTTCTTTGACTCTATTTTAAGCCATATTAAAGGGACAGAGCTATTTCATGCCTTTTCAAAAATTTCGATACTGGGGCTGATAGGAACAGTTGGGGCGGCGCGTGTTTAAATTACTGTGTCACTTCTGTCTTACACGGTAATTCAAACACGCGCCTTACCAAGTGTAACTTTCAGTCCCCACTATCGAAATTTCAAAAAAGGCATGAAATAGCTATGTCCCTTTAATTATCTCTAACGTAGTTTTAGCTTCGAACAGAAGCAAGAAGGAATTCGAAAAAGCAAAACCGCTTTCAACAAAAACTAGGTAGTACTGTAGCAAAACGGAAAGCAAGTGGAACAACAAAAAATCTTTTCCTAAATTCTCTACAGATCTTCTAAAAAAAATCAATCAACCACCATTTATTTCAAAAAATCATGTCAACTTTCTTGATTAGAAAGAAGCAACTTGCTTTCGCTCACGTTTGCATTTGTGGCTTGCTTCTGTGAATAAAGAAGCCGCACGATTCATTGGCATTTTGTTGAACCAATGTAAAAAGTTTTTACAATGAAAAAAAAATCAAAGAAGTTCTTCTAATTTTTCTACAGCTTTTTTTTATCGTCAAAAAATATTTATCTCCGCGTTTATTTTTTATTCAAACTTGTTAGTTTCTTGATTTCATGATGTCATTCATTTCTAAAAAAAAGGCCCTGGAATATGCAACTAATTTTTATCGTGTCTTTTTTTCCTTTATAAACATGTTTAACTCAATAATCGGGGTTCAAAGTTAGTTAGTTTGATTATTTTAAGCTTAAAAAAATGAGGAAAGCTTTCACTATATTTAAAATAAGGATAGCTTGAATGAATGTTTCGTGATTTTTGTACCACGACTTTATATGATTATACGTTATCTTTTACTCCTTTTATTAGAGCCTAAAACTTTGCATAATCAACAGCATTGAGTAAAACTGCCATCATCTTTGCCATCTTTGCATTTTTTTCATGTTATTTGAATGATTTATGTTGCTCATTAATTTTGATGCATAATTCCTTTCCTTTATAATTTTTTTTCGCACAGCATATTCGCCTTTTAGGGATCTTGCACTTTATTGTTACAGTAAATCTTTCACTTCATCGCGACAAATCATGTTGTCTTCGTTAATGGCTTTATTGTAAAATTTCACAATGTACCTAACAGCACATTGTTAGGCATTTTAACACTTTAATCTTTTATGTCCCTGAAAATTTTAAATCCAATTAAACCCTTTCTCACAATTATGACAAAGTTTAAATCAATTTTACTTTTAGGTAAAGACATATCTTAAATTTCGATGCAAACAAAAATGGCTATTTTATTCGTGTGAATCAACGATGATTACATGTGGGATGTAAATGCCATTGCTCACCATAAAACCCGCGAACCATTTAATATCTAAAAAAAACTTTGGTAGAATGTTATTGTAATGATGATGTTAGTTATTGAGTATCTTTTTCCATTAGTAGCAATAAAGATGATTACACTTTGTTCATTATTTTTTAATATATGCGCTTACATACAAAAAAACTTTTCTTAAACTTTGTTGCAACTGTTTTCCTTTTTGTCGGCAAAAAGTGATCAAATACCACCACCGAAAATCTTACGCAACGTATAAATGGCATCTGGTCCAATACATTGGCTACTGTTGTTGATTTAAAAAAAGAGGAAAGTAAAAAATGGCAGAAAGGCGGGACAATAACAACGGAGTGCTAAATAAGTGCATTAACTGCCGTACAAAAATTGAATGAAAAATAATATAAACTTAAGAGCCAGTTGATAGGACATCATTGTGAGAGGAACCATCATGCGCGATGACCCGGTGAAAGGTGCTACAATCTCTTAGAGATTATTTGTCAACTTGTTTTTGCATGGTTATTTGTCATAAGCGTACAAATTGGCAATGAGATGAAAACTTTTTATTATGAAAATTATTTCTTTCGCGAAGTTGTGTGAGGATATTGTATCAGCTTTTTATTCGTTCTTGATGGATTAACTTTTTTTATATTTTTGAATTGTACTAATCTTTTGTTACTTTTTAGAGATCACACTTATCCAATGGGACTCGAAATGTTTGCTTGGCCTGCTAATGTTTCTTATCAAATGCCTTATCCTATGCCTCCTTTCATGAACAATGGTCAAATGCAAATGCCGATGTCAATGCCAGAACCAATCGAAAGTAAACCAGATATTCAATCATCACCTACTGCTCCATTCGAACTTACTGCTGTTGCTGAACTAATCAAACTTGAAGAATTAAAGCAACGAATCAAGATCAAACTTGTTGAAGAAGATTTATGGATTCGATTTGAGAAGGTTCAACTTGAAATGATTATTACTAAGAATGGAAGGTGAATCATTTGCTATTACTTTTGAACTTAACCATATTCTTGTTTTTACAGAAATTTGTTCCCAAAGCTCAATTTCAAAGTCGAAGGTTTAGAACCCGACAATTGTTACTTGTTTTCAATGGCATTTCGACGAATTGGTGATGAAAAGTATGTATCATTTTGTGTCTTTATCCCTTATCTTCTTTGCTTATGTGTGATTGTTTTTTAGGTACAAGTTCACAAAGTCTGAATGGATCTCTGCTGGTCATGCTGATGAAGAATTCGAACAAAAAGAATATCCACATGGCGAAAATGCTCGATTTCCCAAAGGATCTGAATGGATGCAATCTGAACTCTCATTTGCTAAATTGAAGCTAACAAACAATCAAGAAGGAAATGTTGGAAAAAATACAGTGAGTTTTCTTCTTTTTTTTGTTGCATTCATTCATAGCATACTTTTCAGGTTCTCTTACGTTCAATGCACAAATATTGTCCTGTATTAATTATCTTTCGTTTGGATCCTGAAACTGGCAAATTTGATCGATTAATGGATATTGAAATCAAGCTTGCAACGTTCATCGCCGTCACTGCTTATCAAAATCAAAATGTCACAAAGCTCAAAATCAACAACAATCCATTTGCAAAGGGCTTTCGTGAAGGTGGAAGAAAAAGAGTAAGCACTGGTGAACCGACGTCTCCTGCTGCCAAAATCAATCCAAATTCAATGTTCTCTTCATTTTTGAATCCTCTCAGTGCATTTCCAAACTGGTATACTCAAAACATGCCTCAAAATTTCAATTTCTCCCATTATTACAATCAAGCTCTTCAATCGCAGAATGTCAATTTTCCTGCTCAATATCCTATGTTCAATGCTGCTAACTTCGGGTTTCAATGATCTCTTTTTATGTTTGTAAATATACTTATTTTTTGTTTTTTATGTATGTATTTTACAGTATTATTTTTTGTATTATCTTTTTACATTGTTTACATTGCGAATAAAGTTATTGCTTTAACCAAGGCTACCATAGAAAGAATATTTATAAAAAGAGGAAATGAAATGACTTTGTCTTTTGAACATTTAATAAGATTATTTACTACCGAAGATTTATAGGCGATAAGAAAGAAAAACAATGAACCGACAAATTAAGAGACACGCGACGGCGATCAACCCAAGATTAGTGACATTGTCGTCGGTCGGTTAATTCAAGGACATACTAAATTATCGTAGTCTTTTCATAACTAATGTGGAATAAATGGGTTGCATAAATGGAGCCACAACTTGATGCACAAATAAAGAAAAGAACTTCCAAAAAAGTGATAGAGCGTTTTATCATTCTGTTTTATTCAAATTATGTAATAACAACTTATGTTTGTAAATACCATAAATTATCCATTCGCAATATAAAATGAAGGAACAAAAAAAACAAGTTTTCTCCGTTACAAATTTGACGTTTATTTATAAAACCTTTAACTTTAAAATACAGAATTGATTTCCTTGAAGCTCGATGATGATTTTCTAACCTTTTTCACTCTCTTTTTTCATTATTGGTGGAAAGAAAGACCTGAAATTGATCAAAAAAAATTGAAAACTCTCTGTCGTTAACAAAAAAGTTTTAAAAAAAATTTGTTTTGCTTGAAAGCAAAACTTTCCAAAATTTATTAGAGCCACTTTCCAAAGAAAGAGCTGGAAATTATATTTACCTCAAATTATTTTGGGTAATTAACCGATGATTTGTTTGCGATGCAAATATTTCAAATTCATGAGAAATCAACAAAAAGCAAGATCCAACTTTGGGGTTTTCATGAATCATATAACTAAAGAAAAGGCATTTTTTATAGGAAAATTTCCTGCTTGATTTTTTTTATTTATGAAACTTTTGCAATACATATCTTTATTAAATTCTTGAACCTTCTTTTTCATAAAGATCAAAGATAAGCACATTCAAAAGAATAAGCTAGTCCTTTAACTTGGTTTTAAAAATGTTGTGCCAGCTGCTGCTGTTGCTGCTTTGGTTTCTTTTTTTCTTCAAAAATAAAAAAAAACTTTGACATTAAGTGGAAAAACTTTTAAGTTTTATGTAAAAGCAGCAATTCAAAAAGCAAAATCACATGCTGCTTCTTTGAATATTTTTTTTATATTTAATTTGATGAAGGTTATTACCATCATTTGAACATTTTTTCTTTACATACTTTTTTTTGTTTTTCTCTATTTTCTAATTAACTTTTCTTTTTTTACCAAAGTGAAGGGGGGAAATTTGGTAAACTTTCGGACGACGATTTTTTCAAGCAAGCTTTTTCTTTTTTCCTTTCAATAACAACGCTAATACTTACTTACACGACGCTAACTAAAATGAAAAATAAAAAACTATAAACTAAAATTTAAGAGACCTCATTCAGCCAAAAAGTAAAAGAAAAAGAAAACGGATTTCCGGGTGTTGATCGAAATTGAAAACAAAAAACTTTCAAAGCCAATTTTGGCCATTCTTTTTTTTTCATTTCTATAAAGGAAAAGAAAAATTTGACTTTTTATTTTTCTTTATTCATTTTGCCTTTCTTTGTTGTTTCCTTACTCGAAAAAATATAAAAGGAAGGAAAGAAAAATGTCGTTGCTTTTTATGTTCAAAAAAAGTGCCACGACTACTACTGCTATTGCCATTGATTGAAGGCAACAACAACACTTTTTTCCTTCGTTATTTTTTTCTTTGCATTTGGCATGCTTTCTTTCAGCTTTTTGGCTGGCTATTTTTTCTTTCCCTCTTTTTTTTAACAGCCATGGGAGAAACTGAGAATGCAAAAAGAAAAAGAAAAAAGCCGCGCGTGTTAAAAATGTTTTTAAGTTTGTTTTCTTCAATAATTTTTAATATGTAAAAATAATACATCTGTCAAAACGAAAATAGACATCGTTATTTCAATATTTTTTTTATGTTTCCTTTTTCTGATTTTCGCCTGCCGCAAAACTTTTATTTGCATTTATTTTTATTTCTTTGTTTTTTTTCTATTTTTAATTTTAAAGTTTACTTTTAGCTTTCTTCCTTTATTTTTTTTATATTCCTATCCTCTCTTCTGCTTTCTTCTTACTTAATTACAAAAATATTTGATACTTTAAATTCTGATGAGAGAGTTAAATTAAGATCTTTTTCCAGATGGTGTCCAATATAATTTTTTCTTCTTCTTCTCTTGTTCTAAGAAGTCTGCTCTGTTATAAAATGCCATTTTGAGTCACATGGGAGAACGGAAATGTTGTCGTCGTCTCTAGGTACCTAGTTTCTAACTCCTTCTTTTTCTAAAAAAACTAAAATAAAATAACAAAGACTGTGCTGCTATTATATTTTTTTATTTGTCTTCTCCACAAAGCGTAGGATGTGAATGTGATTTTTGGTTAATAAGGAAGGCACAGACTAGAAACTAGCTTCTTTATTATTCAACTTCTCAAATTTACTTTTTGACAATGAAATCTTTTTTTTAATTCTAAAATCCTAAAAAATAAAAACAACCATCTTGATATTTTGCATTTTTTCTAATTTTTACTTTGTCGTGTTTTTTTGTTTGTTGATTTTTAGTTTAAAAAAGGAAGAAGCTACACATTTATGTCATAAATAATTTATTTATATTTTTTTAAAGCATGCTTCGTCGAGGCTCATTTTTTGAGGAACATGAAAGACCACCAAAATCCGTTCGAGTGCTATTAACTATTTATGCAAGGTAATAATAGCTTTTGATACTTTAAATAACCCAGACCAAGTTTGTAAATTTTTAGAGACCTCAAAGATGTCAACGTCGATGGCGATCAAGATCCTTATTGCGTGGTTAGCGTCACTCCAGCTGGAATGACAAGAAATCGAGTTTGGGAAGAAATAGGTCGAACTGAAGCCATTACAAATACATTAAATCCTGATTGGGCAACTAAAATATGCATGTATTATAATTTTGAAGATCAACAAAGATTGCAATTTGAAATGTAATAAATTTTAAAATAAAATTTTTTGTTTGTAAAACATGTAATTTTTAGTTTTCTTAAAGGCCCTTATAAACAACGCCTTGGCGTGGCTTCGATGCTTATACATGAGGTTGTTGGAGCTAAATATAACCGACTTACGAAAGATCTCGTGTAAGCAATTTTTTCTTTAAAAAAAACAATATTCCATTTTACTAGAATTTTTTTTTAATTTCAGAGAAGAAGGCAAACATCATGGAACCATTACTGTAACCGCAGAAGAAATGGGAGATGGAAGGCAAGAATCTGTTTACTTTGTTGCAAGTGCGACAAATTTGGATCGAAAAGATTTTCTTGGAAAGTGTGATCCCTTTTTAAAAATTTTGAGGATGAATGAAGATGGAACCACGCAATTAGCTTATCGAACAAGATACCATGAACAAAATTTAAATCCCAAATGGGCGCCATTTGAAATTTTATTGGATCAACTTTGCTATGGTGACAAGGATCGAGAGTTTATTATTGAATGTTATGATTGGGACCAAGATGGAGGCCATGATTTTATTGGAGATTGCAAAACCACTGTCAATCGATTAACCAGTGGACAAGATTTGGAGATGCCTGTGAGTTTTCAAGATTTAAAACTAAAATGTGTTTATGAAAAATTTTTAGTTGATAAATGAAAAAAAGGCAAAGAAAAATAAAAAGTATACTAATTCTGGAACGCTTCATTTTCATAAAGTTTATTGTTGGCTGGATTACACTTTTTTGGATTTTGTTAGTGGAGGGTAATTTACATACATATTTATCCATTCCAGATCCAAATTAGTTTTATTTTTTAGAACAGAGCTTGATTTTACAGTAGCTGTAGATTTTACAAAATCTAATTTACCCATGGAAGATCAATCTTCCCTTCATCATATCGATGGAGAAAATATAAATCAATATGAAATTGCAATTATGGCTGTAGCAGAAATTTGTCAACATTATAATCGAAGTAAAATATTTCGTGCATATGGATTTGGCGCTAAAATTCCACCCGATACTAAAACTCATTATAATTTTCCATTGGTAATTCTTTCCCTTTTTTAAAGTTAAAAACAAAATTGCTTTTTTATATTTTCTAGAATGTTGTAACAAATGATCCACATTGTTATGGAATTACTGGTTTACTTGAAGCATATTTAATTGCTCAATCAAGAGTGGAATTAAGTGGACCAACTGATTTTGCTCCAACCATTCGTTTAGCAGCCAAACGAGCGGCATCTTTGCCAGATGATGGAAGCAAATATTGTGTTTTGCTTATTTTAACTGATGGAGTTATTGGAGATTTGGAAGAAACCAAAACGGAAGTTATCAAAGTAATTTAAATTTTATTTATTAACTTTGAATTTTTTAAAAATGAAATATTTTTTTGTAGGCTTCAAATTTGCCTCTTTCAATTATAATTGTTGGAGTTGGATATGATTCATTCGAAGAAATGAAAATTTTGGATTCCGATAATCAAATGTTAAATCATAATGGAAAATATGCTAAACGAGATATCGTTCAATTTGTTCAACTTCGAAAATATTTACCTCCTCATCGCCTCTTAACCCAAGACGATACATTTCATGCTAAAACTATGCTAGCCAAAGAAGTTTTATTTGAAGTTCCAGCTCAATTAACAAGTTATATGAAATCTAAAGGAATTTATCCACGTCCTGCAACTAATCCATTTTTGGATGATCAAAGTCGAAGAGGAAGTGTCAATAGTAAGTTCAGTGCCTCATAAATTGAAGTTTATTACTGAAGTAATTTTCAGCTCTTGAATCACCGCGAACTCCCCGCCGCATCCTTCCAACGCCACCAGATGACAGATATTTCAATTTTAGTAATTTAACTATATCATAAAAAACCTTAAAGAGTTTTAAAAAAGCATTTTTTAATTTAATTATTTTACTGTAAAACCAACTTTTTTAAACAACAATATTTCTTTATGTTTTTTCTTTCTTTATAAATATTTTTCATTAAATAAACAACTTTTTAAAAAGGAATTTTTGTGGCATATTGTTGTTTGTTTATTTTTTTAAATCAAGTTTTAACAAAAAAAAATATCCTTGTATCAGCTGCTAATAGACAAAAGCAGCTTTTTGGTATCTCATCATCACCAATGGGGCGGTGCTGCGAGCGAGATTAGATTGAAAATCAATCAAAAAATCCCCCATCAAGCATGTAAAAAGAAAGAGCAAAGAAGCAAATCCGATAAAAAAAAATCACCGCCGCAACAAACAATTGCGAGAAGATGAAAAGGCGCCGCAGAAAGAAAAGCATCATTTTTTTCTTTATTTTTTATTTTTTTATTCTCTCTCTCTTTTTTTATCCGTAAAAATAACTAACTTATAACACGCTTTTTTTCTTGGATGGCAGGAAGCAACTGCCCCCGCTTATCACCCACTTGCCACGAAAAGAAAAGGTAAAGAAAAAAAGACAACACTTTTTTTTCTTTTTTCATTTCACCTCAAAAAAAATTTTTCTGATCACTTATTTTAACCTTTGATTGTTTGTTTACAAAGGTTGATAAAAATTCGTGTTAAAAATAAAATTTTTACTTTGAAATTTAAAATTAAACTATTTTTTAGAAACTTTGGGTGAATACCATATAAAAGCTGGAATCAACAAAGTCAAACTTGACTTGGCAAATTGAGAGAATGGAACTCGCACGGAGTCGTTCATTAGCGGTTGTACGATCAAGCTCATATGATCGTGCTCCAACCTTTTCGGTAATTTTGATCTTTTTATAACTTTTTCCCTTCAAGCCCATAATTTTTTATTTTAGCTCTCCCGAAACTATTCCGTTCCTGATTTGACTGCATCTTATCGCTACAGTGAACGTTATAAGCCTCAATGGTACAATTACTACAGTCGATACAATTACACCCCTTATCGTTATTATCGGGATTATTCCATTGGTGATGATTATTGGTATGATAGATCTTACTACTTCTCTCCACTCTACAATAGTTCATCGTATGCTCGTCGATATTCATACAGCGATTATACCACCAATCCATACTTATGGTCATATTATCCTGGTCGGTATTATACCCGTTACAAGAGCTATTGGTAATTCACTTTTGATCCACCAAATAAATATGCTAATTGTTTTAAAACTTTTTTTAGGTATGATTATGATCGGCCATCGTATTATCGACGAACTTATGATCCATCATACAATTATTATTTGAGTTCATCATATACTCCCTATCGCTCCTATCTTATGAACAGTATGACAGATAGCTTGACGCAAGGCTTGTCCCTATTTCGTAAAGGAGTTATAAGTTATGCGCAATTAAACCATAATTGGTTAACACCAAGTTGGGATAAAACAATTAAAAATTATCGTGAATTGTATTTATGGGATACTGAAAAGAATTATGATCGTCATCCATATATTCCATCATATTATAATCGAAAAGCTCGGGAACAAAGTGTTTCATGGGTTTCATAGTAGTTAGCTCTCGAATAAGGGACAAGCATTGTTGTTGTAGCTGGCTTATTTTATTATCTAACAAGTACTAACAATAATTCCTATTACACTTAATTAAACAAAATTTTATTTTTCAGGCCTCATCTACTGAAATCCACAACAGTTTACCAACAGCAGCAAGTAGACGAAATCCATTATTCATTCTTTTGTAATATAAAAATTAAAAATCTTTTTTTGGGAGTAATAACAATCGATTTTTTTTTAACTAAACACAAAAAAAACATTGCTTCTTTCTTCTTCTTCCAGGCTAAAATAAGCACAAATGTGCAACTTTATTTTTGTAAATTTTTTTGATACTGCCTAACTTTTTTTTAAATTGTTTTTTGTAATTTTATTTTATTTTGTAATACTGCCAAATCAATAAAAAATAAAGTTTTTTAAATTTTGCAAAAAAAATCTGTTTATTGTTTATCCAAGACCACAAAAAATCAACAAAAAACAAAATCAAATTCATTATCTCACCTTTTCTCTGAACCCAACAGAAAAAAATGTTTGCGTGGGTGGTGGAAGAAAGAATGGCAAATGTTATTTTGGAGGGCGATGTCGACGACGAGCTGACGTGTCTGTTAAGCAAGCATTTTTTAAGTGAATGATCTATTTTTTCCTTTCCCCTTTCTTTTTTTCTTTGTTCAGGAAAAAAATAAATAAGAGAGATAATACTAACGGGCAATTTTAAGTTATTGGCTTGATCAATTCAAGCCGGCTGGAGCTTGCTTTTTTTATTCCCCTATCATGATTTTAAGCTTATTGCTCAAAGGCGTTCGTTCGAGTGTTTATAAAAATTGGAAACTGAAACAAAAAAATTATTTTTTAGATCTACAGTTAGTTTTCATCTCAAACTTTGAGTAATAACAACTATGGTTGCCGGCAATTATCCAATAGTTCGGGCAAAGTCCACTATGACTTTGCCTCGAGCACGCGATATTCAACGAGGCGAAAGTGTTGGAACATTAACAAGGTTGGTGATTTCAGAATAAATGTATGAATTAATAATTAAATTTTGTTAATTTTCAAGAGTCACATCTGTGCCCAACATCAACAACTATTATGTTAATGATACATATCGCCCATCAACAAATTTCAAATATCGTCGTGATTACAATTTAATGGATGATTATGTGCATGACAATTATACATATAATCCAACTGTGTATTGGCAAGATTATCGGTTTGCTGCACGTCGATATGCCTACACAGATCCTATTCCAAATAGGCTTGGAAGTGTTGCATTTGAAGATCCAGCATTTTGGTTAGTCATTTTCGTAGTTTTCTATCACATTTAAATAAACTTTTTAGGTCCCGTTATAAATGGTATTCAGATTATTTGAATCCATTATTCTATCGCCGTCACCGCGATCCATATTACGATCGACCTTTGTATGATTCATGGAGGCCATATCAATATGATAGATATAGCACCGCTCGAGCTGTAAAAATGTATCGTCAAGGTTTAATCAGTTTTAATACTTTGGATAGAAAATGGATTGAACCCACTGCTCTTGGTCGACGATGCAAAGATTGGGCAGATGTCTATCAACCAGCTGGTATGCTTTTTTTAAAACTTTTTTTCTTCGTTTAAAAACACATAGTATTTAATTTAATTTTTTAGGACGTTACGGTGCTCGTCGTTATTTTTATTCTTTCAATTAAACACAAAAAAAAGAATGAAAAAGGCTGCCATAAATTTTTTTGCAAAAAAAAAAAAACTTTGATTTGGTAAATTAACAACTTTTTAATAGCATTTTTTAAATTTAACAATAAAATGTAAAAAAAGAGAAAATAAATAAACAAAGATGAGTTATATTTTTCAATGAATTGAGCTGATTTGCCTTTTTTGAGAGATAATAAATGGTTTAATTTTCATTTTTATTTTCATCTTCATGAGATTCGAAAGATTCAGAATAAACTGTAAAATCACTAAGTAGAGATCTGCATTCAGCTTCATTGCTAGAGGTATCGGAATTTTTATGGAATTTCATTTTTGAACTTCCTGGACATCCATCTCCTTGTGGGACAGTTAAATAATCAACATGGTTTTCTCCTCGTTGATCGTCAAAAGAATTTTTTTGACTTGTTGTTTGGCGCCTCGATTTTATTATTTGAAGCTCAAGTCCATCTTCATCATCCAAAGGATCGGATAAATCTGGTATTTTTGTTGTAGTTAAAATGGTAGTGGTTTCATTATTGTTTCTTTTGGAATTATTTAATTTTTGACTTCCTCCAACTCGATCACTACAATTTACTCGATTGGTGGCTGGAGCACAATCAGTTATAACTCGTTGCCTTGCAGCCGCTCGACTACGTTTAGATAAAATCCATCGAAGTTGTGGAACGGTTTTAATAAATTGTTCTCGAAAATTTTCATTCATCCATGCATAAAGTATTGGATTTAGCGCCGTTCCCAACATGCTTATCATATGAGCCGCAATAAACATATATTTAAAATAATGTTTAAGTGGAATAATTCCAATAATATCTCGAAAAATATTCCTAAAAGTTTAAGTAAATAAAAAACAAAGAAGAAAGACAATTTTAAAATGGGATACACTCACAGGGCATTGACTGGAAACCAACAAAAACCAAAAACAAATACCATAGTCATAAGCATTCGAAGTAACCTCCGCCGCTTTTTATTATCCTTTTTCTTATCACTTCTTCGATGTTCAATCGAAACCATTTTAAATCGTTTATTTAAAAATGACCATATCATTTTATAACTTGCAAATATAACAGTAAATGGAACGATAAACTGCAATGAAAATATATACTTTTTTTGAGGTCAAAAACTATAAAGTTTTGCTTTACCTGCAATGAGAAAACTACCACACCGTAAACAGATTTTAAACCACCTTGTGACCAATCTTCAATGCATGTAAAATAATGACATGGTTCATGAACATATGCAAGACGCATATGAACCGCATATGGCATAACCAATGATAAGGATACAGTCCAAATAAACGTGATTAAAGCTATGCAAACCTAGAAATGAAATAATTTACCGAAATTAAGAGGAGTGTTTAAAATTTAAGTTTACCGGCATAGTCATATGGTCATTTATGTTTGCATTGACCATGCTATGATGACAAATAACAAAATATCGATCCACAGCAATTGCCATCAAAGTTAAAGTACTAATAAATATACTGGTTCCTTGAAACAATGGAAATCCATAACATAACCATCCACCCCAAATCCAAAAACCCGTAAAAGCATGTAATGGAGTAAGCCAAAGTGAACTAAATACATTAAAATTAAAACTTAAAAACTAAGAAAATGGACTTACGTCGAAGATATAATTAAATCAGATACAGCTAAGTTAGTAATAAAAATATTTGTTACTGTTCTCATTCGAGCATTATTTAAAACTACATAAACTACTAAAGAATTACCAAAAGTTCCAACAACAAAAATAACAAAATACACGGTTAACATGGCAAATCTTAAACGGATATCGTCGGTAATCTGCAAAAAGTATTGTAAAAACAAAATTTACAGACTAAAATGAAGATCAAACAATACCTTTGGTGCATGACAAGTTACTGAAAGATTTTCACTATGTGCATCAATATATTCTTGATATGTAAAGGAATAATCTCGATATGCTAAATTTTAAGATAATAAAAAAAATACAAAAATGTTAAGTAAAAACATACGAAAGTGATCTACCACATATGTCCATGCGATCCACATTGGAAATAAACATAATGAAAGTAATATAGAAAAAATAGATACTCCTATTCGATGCTTCCATAAATATTTTCCTTTTTTAGCAAAATATTTTTTAAATGAACCTCTTCGTTGCTTCCAAGTTTGTTGTGGTGGTTTTCGAGGTTTTAGTTTTGGTGGTGGAGGTTGAGGCACAAATTCCTCAATAAATTCTTCATCTTCTCGATCTATGGAAGTGCATGGTTGCTGTTGCTGCATAATTTTTTGGTTCCAAACTAATATAAAATAAGAAATAAGTAAATCAAATGGAATTGAATAAATTAGATACCCGTAAATTACGACAATGCCGCATCTGCTGTTGCCTTTTTTGCCATTCAGCTTTTTTTTCTTTTTCTTTTTGATTTCCTATTCCTTGGCTTTACACGAAAAGTTTCTTCGCGTGGAAATAAAAAACAACAGGGCTTTTTCTTGCTTTATTAGCTAAAAAATAATAAAGTAATAACAAAACTGTTTTCTCCGAGACAAAAAAAACTAAATTTCACGAGACTTTGCGCTTATTGCTACTGCTACCTAATGTTTTTTACTGATAAAAATTCAAAGATTATTTTTTGTTTGTTGATAAGTTAATCAGAAGAAAATAACAATAATCGAGGTAAAAAAATCAATTGAAAAATATATGTTTGCCGGAAATGAAAAAAGAAACTAGCAAAAAAAATTATTTTGGTTTTTGGTTATGTTATGAGACACCACTACCTTCCACTTGAAGCAATAAGCTTTGGAAACAAAACTAAAAAAGAAAGAAAAGCCTGAAAAAAAATCTCTCACAGGAATCAAACCTTTATGCAAACAATGAATAAAAATAAAAACGCATCTCATCACGTTTTTTTTTTAAATTCATTTAAAAAAATAAAACAAAAGGAGCCTTTCTTTTTTTGTTTGTTTCTGTTATAGCTTTTTAAAGTAATGAATCTGTCTTCGTCGTAGTCTGTCTGTTAAAAGGTTAAAAATTTCGAAGAAAAAAAAAGTAAATCCTATGGGAAAAAACAAGAGACAAGGAATTTCCAAAAAATTTAATAAAATATTTTTTTTTAATTTTGAAAAAACTGAGTCATTTAAGGATGTGTCTTTATTTGGACATCTTCATTTTTACTCTCTTTGTCGTCGGTTTTTTTGTTGTGGCTTGTGTTTTAATTTAAACAAAATTTCGTTTGCATTTCTTCCTCATTTAAAACTTAACCGTCTCGTGTTCGATTTGTTAGTCATTTTTTTTGCAAATGAAGCACTTCTAGAAAAAAAAGAACAACAAATGAGGCACAGTCGTTTTTTTTTCTTCTTACAAAAATGTTTTTTTATTTTTGTGAAACAATGAATGAATAAAAAAATGGATTTAAATTATTTTCTTTGAAATAACAGTGTATATAAAATTATTCCACACCCTTGGATTTTGTGCTAAAAAAAAGGGGGCGAGAAAATATGAAAATTTGATTTCAAAGTTTTTGTAGCTTTCAATAATAAGTTTTGCGGTGGCGTGTGAGAGCTAAGTTCAACAGCAAAAATAATAATTAAAGTTTTAAAAGTAAAGTAAATAATAATAAGAAAATTTGTGTGTTTGATAAAACAAAAAATAATAATAATTGGACTAATTATAAAAATTAAAAAGGAAAAATAAATTTAAACTCTAAAAAACTAAAGACGAAAGATTGGGAAAATGGAAGGTGTGCTATAATAATAGATTGATGACGAACAAGCGAATATCAAAAATAAAAATAGAAATTTTAGCACCAAAAAATAAAAATAAGAAAAAAAGAACGGAAATACGCGACAACGAGCTGCTATTTTTTTTAATCGGTTCAACAACCGCACAGCGGCTTTTCGAATGAAAGAAACTCTTGGGGAGAACCCTCATGCACTTTCAGAAATGCAAGACTTTTTTATTTTGGAAGGAAGAAAACATGAATTTCTGATTTTACGTACTCAAAAAAAAGAAGAAGAAAATAATAAGAAGTAGAATGAAAAATGAAGGAGTAGTCTCTTCTCCTTCCTTTCATTTTTTGGTGGCATTTTGGCATATACCAAATTTTTTTACGTAACGGACATAGACAAAAAAACAAAAGGAGAAGAAAATATTGGTAGAAGAAGAGAGGATTCAATTGTTTCCTTGAAGAAGAAAAAAAATACTAAAATAAAAAACATAACGAGTTTGTTACTTAATTTTTTGTTGTTGTTGCTGACAATGTCTTGAGACAAGGAGCAGCAGACAAGGAAAAAGAAAGAATATGACATGGAATTGCAAAAGAACAAATCCAAGAGAATATTAAGGACATAAACCAAAAATAAGCAAAAAAGATTTATTTCCAATTAATATCACTTCCAAAAATTCACGCAAAACAAAGAAAAAAAGAATTTGTTTCAGTGTAAAATATTAACGCTTCAATTTTATTTTTATAAGGCATAATAAAATTTTATAGGCACAACGAGATAATGAAAAAATAAAATAAAAGAAAAAACCCTTATAAATTTTGACATATTTTTTTTCTTTCAAGGCATTTTTCGAGACATCGATAGTATTTATTTGTGAGATGAATGTGTCATGAAATTCTTAACAATCCAACGCAGCATGTTCCACATTCAATACAACAAAGTCGACAGCAATTTGGTTGTTTCTCATCTAAAAAATAATTTTTTTGTTTTGTATATAAAAAAGTATAATACACACGCAAATATAAAAATTTAAAAAAGTTGGATTTGGTGTGAGATAAATTAAAAAAAAAGTAAAAATGAATGAATGACATTTAAATTTGCACAAAAAAATATAGTTTTTTTGTTTGTAAAAATACAAAATCTTTTATAATTTACAAATAAAAAATTATTTACCCTTTTTTGTTTGCTGTTTAAATATAACATTTTTTTGTTCATCGGATAATGGCAAAGGTTGCTGAGTGATTACTGCATTATTTCGTGATGGCTGATTTTTAGTATAAATTCGATGATGGCCTGCTGCTTTTTTTCCTATTTTTAATTGTTGTTGTTGTTGAAAATGTGATGACGATGGCAAACCATGAATGGATAGTTCCATGGGACTTTGCTGTTGCGGGTCATAGCCATGGTTTTGCTGAACTTCTGAAACGTCAAAAGACTAATATGTAATTGGCTTACTACTTCCTTTAATATTTAAAAATAAATATGTGTGGTAAATTAATTTGAGGCTGATCTAGCACATAGTCGTGTCACAAACATTTCCGAATCCAATTTAAATTAACTTTTTAATAAAATTTATTTTAGAGTTTTTGCATTCAATTCAAGAAAAGCACAGAATTTGCTTTTGTGTGGCACAAAATTAACCGTGCTTTATTTCCTGGGAACCTCTTACTTTAACAAACCTTTATTAAATAAACAAAGTTTTTTGTTATTAAATTTATTTATGTATATTTTCGTAAGCTAAAAATTTTCTATATAAAAGGGGTATTGTAACAAAAAGTGTGAGAATTTGCAGTTTTATTTTTTACGTTTTTTCTTTGATCGTTCAAAAATATAAAAAAAACTTGTTGTTTTTATTTTTAGTTTTGACGAAATTTTTTGAGTAAAAAAATGATATTAATAGCTTTTTTTTCGTTGACATCAGTTTAATTTATTATTTTAAGTTTTTAAGTTCAAAGTTGATATCATTTTTTGGCTTTTTTCTATATATTTTTTGTACATAAAAGTTCTTTTTAAAATTTCATCGATGAAAAAACAAAACAATTATGAGATTTACTTTTTTATTATTTTTGCATCATTCTTTTTTTAAATGCATGTAAAATTTATCCAAAAATAACTTACTTTGTTGTTGACTTGAATTTGGTTTGGTGGGACGGTATATAACGAATTCAAGCGGCTTGGGTTTTGCATCATTTGCAGCAACAAAAGGTGGTTGGTTGAATTCACCATCTAGAAAAATATTTGGGTTTCTGAAGCCTCTTCCGAGAAACTTTTTTTTTTTTTTGCATTTTTTTGTTGTTGCAAATATTCAAAATAAAAAAAAAGGATTACCTCTTCTGTGAATATTATCGTTAATATTATTGTTTCGGTTGCAACAAGTGCAGCCATCATCTATGGATCTGTTAAGCAACCATAATACACCATCTTCATCTTCGAAGAATAGGAATTGGTGTGAAATTGAGAGCCCATGCAATAGCAACCCAAAAAAAGAAAACACGGAGGTTAAATAAAAGAATTTTTAATAAATATATTTTTTTCATTTTGCGAAAGCAAAGTTTTTTTTCTGCAAAAATAAAAACTTCCAAAAAACTTACCATTGCGTCAATTCTTCTTGCATTTGACTTTTTGTTTTCCCCAAATAATCGCCCTGTGGTTTTACGGAAGTCAATGCGCTTCGAAGCTCATGATCATTCATTTCAAAAACTTTGCGTATTTTTTTCATGGCTATCTACTCTATAAAAAAACCAAAATTCGTTTATATTCATAAAAATAAAATATAGTCGTCGTTGTCTGTCTTAAAATATAAGGTCAACCATGAATGAGGCAAGAAACCCTAAGCACCAGTCACTGCCATTTTAATTTTAGCTTTTAACTGCTTTAAAATAAAAAAAACATTACGAAAGCAGCTAGTAGCAACAGCTCAGATCCACGCTTGATTGAATATTTTTATATTTATTTTTTATATCTATGACGTAATGAAAACCTTTTGAGACCAATCAAAGCTAGTCTTGAAGAAGAAAAAAGTAAATAAATTTCTTACCAATAATAAAAATTAGTAATTTTTTTCTGTAATAAAAAAAAATAAAAATAATATAAAATCGAGCTGCTTGATTTTTGACGAAAAAAAATGACCAAAACTATAGACAGGAATCCATTTAACAAAAAAAATAACAAACAAAGAGTAGTCCTCAGTTTTTTCCATTTTTTCTCTTCATTGAGTTAGATTTTTCATTCACTCTCAATCGGATTAGTTTCCGATCGTCGTCGCGTGAAGTGCGTGTTACAACACATGGTAAACTTCCTTTTTTATTTTTTATGTATGTGTATTTTGTTTTTATTGTGTTAATTTTTTTCCTCTCTCTCTCATTCCTATTCAGGAATTATTTATTTTTAAACCTTTAAAAGAATTTATTTACAAAGGATGAGTTAGTTGATTTTGACGGAAGAATCGACTTTTTTTCCATTTGTCAAGTTTAATTCTGTAAAGTCACATAACCAAAAAAGCGATGATTCATTTTTTTTAACTTTGACTTGTCAAACTTTTTTTCCTTTTTCGGATTAACTTATTTCCACACATTTTGCTAGTTTTATCATTATTGCATTTGGCAATTTGAAGGCAAATTGCATTTTCCTTATATTTATTCTTTTTTATTTCCTCATTTTTAAAAAAGTGATATGTTGATGATGATTTTGATGGGAGGAAATATGCCCTTTCTTATTTTTTTTAAATGTCTTGAGAAAGTAAACAAAAGCAGCACAAAACAGCAACAACAGACTATAATGAAAGAGTGGAAATGACATTAAAAAAATATTCCTTTTTTTGTGTGTGTTTGGAGGGTGTAACTTTTAACATTAAGGAAGAAATTTGACCTCTTCCTTGACAATAAAATAAAGACATGAAACTATGTAAAGTTTTTTTTCTTTCTTTCAAAAGTCAATGTGGCGGCCACCCCCAACAAAAATAAAAAAGAACACGTAATTTGGTAATTCCCACCGGTGTCATGATAGCGGAGTAAAGCTAATTTAAAAGTCAAAAAATTTCATATATTTTTGCAATGAATATCAAAAAAAAGAAAGATGTCATTAAAAAGAACTAGTTTTTATGGTAATTTAACCAAAGTCATGATATGATGTTTTTAGTTTAGTGTCTCCATAGAGGGCTTTCTTCTTGTTTGCAAAAAAAGTACTTTTGTAAAAAATAAAAAAATATGCCGCCGCTGCACGTAGGAAATTTAAAAAAGAAAATACCAAAACAAAAATGATATGTTTTTTTATTTTTTGCTTTAATTTCGGGTCAAAAAGATTTCGTAAAAAGATAAATATTAAAACATATTTTTGTTTTTTGTTTTTTTATTTCGGAAGCCTGATTCATAAAAGACTTCCTTTAAACCATTCATATGCCGCCGAAATTTAGCCCATTCACCACAACCGCCTTATTTATTCATCTCTCTCTCTTTATCTCTCTTGGCTTCTTTTTTAAGGGTTTGGATTCTAAAAAAATCAAAGAAAAGAGGAAATATAATTAAATTAAAGTTAAATAATTTATTATTAAATTGACGCCAGACTTGAAGATATAAAAAAATGTTTATGCTTTTTATTATATATACAATTGACGCATTAACTATATATATTTTTCTATCATAAAAGGGCATTTGGGAATATACCCCTCTTATCGAACACTATTTTTTTCTACCAATAAATAAATACCACGTGAATCGTTAAATAAAACGACGATGTAGTTGCTTCTTCTTCTGCTAACTAAAATTCTTTACAAATCAAATCCGCGTAAGCAAAAAAAAAAAAACATTCTCGGCTGCTGCGTCACCAATAAAACCACAGCTCCGCCTAAAACTATTGCATTCCTGAGTTTTATTTTTTTTTATAACTTTAACTTTTTTTTATTCGGCAACAAGAACAATTTAAAAAGAAGAAAGAAAGGAGGTCCAAAAAAGATATCCCTATCCCTTTCAACAACAAAAAAAGGAAAAGGAAATTTGTATGCTCCCAAACCTTTAAAAAATAAAACAGTGGGGGCAGGACTTTGTGGTATTTTGCTTTCTCTTTTCTTCTTCTGCAAGACTTGAAAAAAAAAATCTAGTATAAATATTGCCCTCCTTTTGTGCCACCATAGTAGTTAGTAGTTGTTGCAAAACGAAGCTTAAGCTTAAACTTTAAGCTTATGGCCTTGAGCGGTATTATGGTGTTAAAATTTTTTTTGGGCGGGCGGTTTTTTTTCACAGACTCATTCCTTGAATAAAATTTAAAAAATATTCTCCCATCATTTCTTTTAATTCGTGGTTTTGAAGAAATTTAAATTTGATATAAACGTTTTTTTATTTAAACCTTCTTTTTTTTTGACGAGTAAATGTTTTTGATTCACTC
Source organism: Panagrolaimus kolymaensis (assembly GCA_028622995.1). Taxonomy (NCBI): domain Eukaryota; kingdom Metazoa; phylum Nematoda; class Chromadorea; order Rhabditida; family Panagrolaimidae; genus Panagrolaimus; species Panagrolaimus kolymaensis. The sequence goes on from JAJQJQ010000034.1 coordinate 170,966, forward strand.
TATCCAATTTATGTTAATTAAAAACTATTAATTTTTTTTAGGTTAATTCAATTCACACAAATTCTTAAAGAAGCCCAATCATGCAAGCCAGCGCGATCATTTTCCTTTTTGCCGCTTTATACATTTGCTGTTTGGAAGCATTTGAATTTGATTTTGTTGGAAAAAGTAATAATTTTGCATCAGGCGATGATTATATTAGAAGCGTTGGAACACGACGAGATTTATCTTTAGCTGGCGGAGTCTCAGGTGCCATTGAACGCCCATCTGCTCCTCGACGCCTCATTCAGCCTCCTCCTCTTAAACGATCCATCAAAGATCAACCACAAATCATTCCCGCCGCTGAATTCAATGATTATGACACAGAAAAATTGTTAGAATTTTATCGATGGCTTCAATATAATCAATATAATAATGCTGTTCAAAGAAATGATGTTTAAAAATTTTTTAAAAATATATTATTTTAAAATAAAAGCAAATACACGTTTTTTTTCTTTAAAAAACAATTTATTATTATTTTTTTGTAAAAAAACAAACTTTTTTCTCTCTTCTTTTTTATTTTATTTAAAAAACAACTTTGTGATATGTTTTTAAATTTTTTTTGCTCTCAAATTCTGTTGTTTGTAAGTAGCGCTTGATTATGAATTGTTACCCTTCTTCTTATTCTTGGAAAAAAAAATACCTACGCACACTTGACTAATCAACACTACTCACTCACCCATGACTCTTAAGAAAAAATTACCATCAAATTTTTTTTGTCTCAAAGTCAAAATTTAATTTTTTTCTTTCAAGAGTCATGTAGCTCTTGCTTGATTAAGGCTGTGTTCTTTGTTATTGTGCTTTAAACAAAACAAAAAATATTTGTGTAGATAAAAAATTTTTGTCTGTGTACTTTTATTATTTTATTATTGCAAAAAATAATATATTTAATAATGTTAAAAAATTCCAGTGAGTGTGTTAAGTAAATATGTGGCAAATTTTGTTAAATTAAATTGTTTATTTTTTCAAATTTTCATTGCCTAACTTTTATTTAATTTAATTTTTATGTAATTATCACCAGGTTTTATTTTAAAAACAAACAAAAACAAACAAGAAAAAGCGAAATACAATAATATTTTTTTGAATAATTAATTCATCGGGTTATTAAAATAAATAATAAAAATGAAAGATAAAAACTTTTGTAAGGAAAAATGAAGTGAGGTGGCAACACAGGGTTCATCAATAGGTTCATCACCCACATAATTTGGTGGTTGAATATCGGGTAAACATTTAAATGGTTTATCTCCAATTAAACGATGCATATTACACATTTCAAAACATGATGGACATATGATTATTCCTTCTCGAAGCCATCCATTATTTATTTGCTTTATATGTATATTTTGACCTTCATGATAGCATGGATATAGCTCAGATGAATTAAATACTTCAAGATGTAAACGTCCGTCAAGACAAATAAACTGAAATTAAATACAATGTACATAGATAAAAAAAATTTGAAAGAAAAAATTAACCACTTCAAGGAAGAAGAAAAAAAGGTTTTTTTGCTTTTTTATGTTTATTTATTATCCAAAAAAAGACTAACCCCGTAACATCCTGCCATATATTGAGAATAATTTTTAACTCGGCCACATTTTTTTTCTGTCCAAGTTGTATTGAGATCAAAACATTTTGAATTATTACCATATAATTCCATAATGGAATTTGTATGTTCACCAGGAAAATTTCCTTCAAGCTCGCATCGACTATCTCGCCTATCCGTGGTATTTACAGCTCTCCATTCAAATTCTTGATTGTATGGACAAAAATCTGCTAATTCCACGGAACCACCGTAATATTTGAGTCCTTCCTTTCTCACTCCATCCAAATGATCAAAATTTCGATAATCTTTGGGCAATGTTTTTTTATATGGAACCAAATTACATAATGCTAAGGAATCCCTTTGATCTGTGCACCTTGTTGTTGCAAGAGATTTTTTCCCATCATGTTTAATATCGTGACAAAATGGAGCCAATGGAAGACCGCTGTAAAGGTAAACATATTTTTCTTTTTGTTAAATATTTTGCAAAAAGCAAAGAAAAACACCGGAAATGTTGAAATATAAATATTTATATTATGTAAAGACATACGTTTTTAATCGTTGATGTATCCATTCTCCACAACTTTTCATCGAAAAATTACATCCTAATTTATGGCCCCAATGTAGCTCTTCAGCGATACTAAAAAACCAAAACACATATACTTTTTTTTAGGGTAATAAAAAAAAGAAGAGGAAGGAAGCGTGACCGTAAAATCGTAAAATTAAACTCCTACTTACTCGTAATTAGCTTTATACCATCCACTATCTTCCATGAGGGCTAATGTAACACGGCTATAAACTGGATTTTGAGTATGGGTGCCAGTCATGGCTTCATTCTATAAAAAGGTCATAAAAAATTTAAAAAATGTGAGGGAGGCTAAAGTTTAATGCTGCCACTAAAAAAATATTGCTCACACTTACTTCAAAAAGTCTCTTTTCCCAATGCGTTAAAGCTGTTCCATCGCCCCCTTGATTTTCCAGTTCAGCACCTTCTAAATCATTGCATCCAAAATGCTTTTTAACTTCATCACGAACTCTTTCAGTTACCATAAGATGCACGGGATGTGGAATTACACCTTCAGCGGTCCACCAATCTCTGATTATTGTTTTCACCGTAGAATCATCCGCATCATAATATCCTCGTTCACGGTTGAATGATATGGGACGATTGTAACGATTTCGTTTAGTGCGGGGGTTGCCATCTTCATCACGAAAAAATGCGTATAGCCCAGCGGAAAATCCTAAAGCGTGAAGAATTTCATGCTTTACTGTAGATAACAATATTTCTTGGTCATGTAAATGCGTTGAAAGTGCACTGGGACAAATATTCACATGACCCGCTATTGGCCTAGAAAAATATAAGTTCAAAGTTAAAAAATAAAGATATGTCATTTTAAAATGTCCAAAACACAACAAGCTACAAACCTATCTAAGTCAGCTTCTTGTTGGCAATGAGCTGCATAGGCAATGGTGTCTTCATTTTTGCAACGATTTGAATTAACTGCTGAAACATAAAGAACAAAATCTGCGTCAGTTACACCTGGACCATCAGATGGACCTGAGGAGCTACAAGCTAATGGCGTGGGTAATGCGCAAAAACGACATTGCTAAAAAAAAGTTTGCATAAATAAATAATTGTTTTTTTTTTGATAGATAAAAATAACATACAAAAAGATGTTCATCTGGTATAGCAACTTCCCCACATGTTGTTACTTCCTTACATCGATCAACGCATGATGGATGTGGCTCGGATGCTTCAAGATAATAATGATTTGATCGACATTTTCTGCAAAACAAAACAAAAGATAATAATAAAATGAAAGGCTTTAACACGCTTTAGTATACTAAAATTTTATTTAATGACAAGTTAAAAGCTAAATGGAAAGTGTTTGTCATTAAATATGTATGTAGTAGATATGTCACTGACCGACTGAGACGAATGGGAGCAAGTGTTGGTCGAATGAGTAAAGCTTTTTCCCAAAATCCTATTGCATTAGGTAAAAGTGAAGACTAAAAACAAAATTAAATAAACTTATTGTCATTAAAAAAAGAAGCATAAAAAACTAACATTTATAAATATTTGTTTATCGACAGGAAGCCTGCAAAAAATAAAAAAATAAATAAATGAAAAATCATTTTAATATTAGTCTTTTTTGGATGGAAAAAACTCACGGATTAATACTAGCTTGATCAAAATATAAAAATATTCGAAGTTGTTGATAATTTTTATCTCTCGTTGTTTCTCGAACTAATCTTTTACTGCTGCCACCGCGTTTGGAATGTGTTATTGTTTTTGAAAGAGGAACATTATGAATTACTTCGTCATTTTGTGGTACCTGCATGCAAAAAATGCATAAATTAATGCTTACGTAAATACAAAAAAGGACTTAGTTACCTGATATGAGCATGGAAGTGAATTAACGTAACCCGTATAAAAAAAGCAATTAAAAATAATTAAAATAATAGCAAGCGAAACCAATTTTCTTTTTGCGACATTTTCGATTGAATCGAAAATTTCTCGCATAAAAATACCCGGCGACAGCTTTTTTTCGTACACCTACTAACTATTCAAATTTTTAATCGCAAACAATATTGAATATCGCTGTTAAAATATCATTGATTTAAAAGAAAATTTCATGTATATCTCTGAAAAACAAAATATGTATTAAAATATTTTGAAAAAAATGAAAAGCTGCCTCGAAAAAAAAGAAGAGAGAGAGAGTATATTAAATTTAAATTTGACAACAAGAATGTTTTTGACATTGACTTTGGTAGAAAGCGGAAAAACATGACAACATCAAAAATAAAAAGGAAGAAAAGAAGAAGCAAATAGACGATGAGAATGACAAGTTTTATTTGTGGTGCAGTGCCCGAAACTTCCGGACATCAATTTTCATTCTCATTCATTTTCATTCATGAGACACAGCTCGCTCAAAAACAACAAGCAAAACTCAAAAATTTGCACAACCAAAAAAGACATTAGCAACAAAAAAAATTTTGCATGAAAAAAAAGTACAAAGAAGCAGCGGCAGCAACAGCCTCAAGGCAGCAAAACAGCGGCCTTTTTAAATCAATGGTGGCAATGGAAATGGCAAAGTTGCATAATAAATAATAATTATGTTTAAAAAATTTAAATTAAAAAAGAGAAAAGATGAAAAATGAAATAAAAACCCAACAAAAAAATTTGTGAATAAAACCATGACGAGAAAAATATGTATGTTATGGCTCATGCATGAAAATGAGCCTTTTCTTGTCTTCTTTGTCTCTTACATAAAAAATAAAAATAAAGTGAAGTGACGACGATCTACGCAATCATCCTTTCGGTGGACTCGGAGCTGTCTCGTTTCAAGGTCAAAGAATTTGGAATGGCTCAACTTAATTTGGGTCAACGAAAGAAAAAAAAGTAGCGGAGGAGCTCGAAATTCAAGGTAGCTATGAAAAAGGCCAATAAAAATGAAAAAAAAGTCAATTTTTTTCTAAATTTCAAAGGTCAAATTTTAATTTTTATTTTATTTTTTAGAAAGAAAAACATTCAAGTTTTTATTACTTTTTCTTTACTAAAACATTTATGCTTTTATTTTATTTTTTCTCTTCTAATTCCCATGAATAATGTGATGGAGAAGAAAAAAAAGGACAGATATTGGTGGCGACAAATGTTATCATTTTTATAACTAACTAAGGGAGGAATGAGGAAAAGCCGTAGTAGCTGCTAGCTAACGAACAACAAGCATGCAAACAAGCCATGCCAAGTTAAGTCAGTCATCTCATCAGCCGTCGTCTGCAAGAAGCAATTTTTTTCTCTGTTGACAACGAGAAAGAAGGAAATAAAAGCAACACAGGCGAGAGAAACAAAAAAAAAGAGAGAAGTCCAAAAGTAAAGCAAGGAGAAGAAAAAAACAGCCTTGGACGTGTGTTCGTTTTTTTCCTTCTTCGAAAATGAAAAAAACTTCACTCACAAAAAAGAAAATAGAAACGTCTTCTCTCACTTTGGTGAAAATTGAATTTTGTCCTCTCTCCTTTTTTGAAGGTCTCTTTCTTTTTTTTAAAAATAAAAACACAAATCATGAAAAACAGACTTGAAACTCACTCAACTTGACTACAAAGGTAAAAAAAATGGAAAGGAAAACAATTAAGAAAAAAAGGAAAAAACCTCAAATTTTTATTTTCGCGCAAACAAGGAGCAAGTAAGCAAGCAGGTAACTGAAACAGCAAATAATAATAAAAATTTATATTAAAAATGAATAAATTGCTTTTTTTCTTTTATCGTTGTCGTCGTCTTAGTTTTGGTCGCATGCAGCTTTTCGGCATTAGCTGTCACCTTTATTATTATTTATATTTTTTATTGACACCGGCTTTCTTTTTGTCGTTGCTGGTCCGTCTCCTGCTTCTCTTAGATTAGACACACCGGTGTCGGACGTTTCTATTGTATTGAAACGAGAACTTTAAGTACAGCTAAAGAATATTAAAAGCAAACAACATTGTGGATAGATGAATTTTTTTTTGAGAGAAAAAAGAGACCGTAAAAATAATAAACATGATTTTCAAAGGAATTGAATGAAAGTGAATTGAAAAGGAAAAATGAGATGTTCATTGAGTTTCTATTATTTCTATGTTGTGGTCTTTTGAAATATAATTGGATCCAAATTTGAAGTATATACACCAAAAACAATATCTCTCTGTTGATACATAGAAGAAAAAAATCATGGAACAATAATAAAAGTCGATCCAAAAAAAATTTTGTAATGTTTTTGAAAAAGTGTAAACGGAATAAAGAAATGGAAAACTTTTAAAAATTGTGTTCGATTTTGACAAAAAAAGTGAATTCATGTTTTCAATTTCCAAAAAAATATCGAAGATTTTGATCAATACAAATATATAAAAAAGAGCAACGGACAAAGAAAAAAAAAACAAAATAAATTGACATTTATGGAAATTTGCATATTTTTTTCTTTCTATTTTTTCTCTCGATTAAATGATTCTTTCTTCAGCAACTAATAATGCAAAAGTCTTTTTCAAAAATCGCAATGCATATTTTAATTTTTACTTTTTTCCTTTTTCATTTTATGGCGACTACCACTTGCTTATTTTATTTTTTTTTGCAAAATAAATATGTATATTTTTATAATTGAAATCTCTTTCCTTTCTCTCTTTTTTCTTCTGTAGGCTTCAAGAACTCGGGATTAAGTGTTTTTCCTTCACTCTTCCATCTTCATGTGATTACAAGAAAGAGAAAAAAAAATGCCGGCGCTGATGTCTCAAATTTATTTTTTTGCGCACATGGCACTTGCAAAAAAAATTCCATAACTAACTTCTCTTTTTTTTAAATAATAAAAGTAAATATTTTATTTCCCTCCTTCTCCACCATCGCGGTATATTTATTCGCTGGCATCGGAATCTTTTTTCTTTATTCTTTGGGGAAAATGTGAAAACGAGATGGTTTCAATTTTATTTCATTATTTAAAATTCAAGAAAAGAAAGAAAGAAAGAAGAAAAGTAATGGTCAAGGAAAGAAAGGAGGAAAACGAAGGCGTAAAAGATAGAGAAGATACATTTCATGAAAAAAAAACTTATTTCATTTTTATTTTTTGGGAATCCGGGAATCCAATATTAAAACAGTGTCAACTTTCGTCCACTCTTCTCACTTCTTATTTATTTTCACATTTTTCAAATTCTCAAAAGTATATTATTTACTCAAAAAAATAAAAATAAAATGCCGCCAAAAAAAATAAAATAAAATTTATTCAATCCAATCCTTTACTATCTATTTTTTTGCCATTTGAGAAATGACAATTCCCACAAATATACTTTTTTATTTTTCCTTCCTCTTTTATCAACGATTCAACCATTTTCAGCCTTTTTTTTATATTTCTTTCATTCACTTTTTTTTTTCCTTAGTAAAAAAATGATGTGTTTGAACAGTACGTTGCTGCCGACTTGGACCTATCTTTCTATCTATCTATCTATAGGATGGAGATGAAATGAAGTTGATGAATCAACGTACCACTTTTTTTGATGAAGAAGCAAGCTTGTCATCATCGTCATCCTCGTGTGCTGCGTTTAGTTCTTTGTTATTTATTTATTTTTTTTGTGTTTGCAACGGTTGTTGTGTCAACATAAAGAGTAAATCAATTAAGATAGTTAGATAGTTAGTAAGTTAGGCTCAAGAAATAAAAACTAGTACTCAAAAAGAAATAAAGGAAAATAAAAGTGTGATAGCTAAGTTGCAGATAATTTTTTTATCGTGATATTTTTTTCTTTCACTTTCTTGAAGTATTATTACTATTTTTTCATTCGCTATAGTTTTTGGTTTTTTAGCTATTTTATTACATAATTATTTTTTCGTAAGGCTTTTTTTGCGTGATTCGATTTTTGACGGTTGCACGTCATTTATGGGAAAGTTTGACTTCAAAAAAAACAAAAAAAACTGAATGGTGCAAAAATGAAGAGCATTAAAAAACCGAGAATCCCTTTTGGTTGTTGTGAATTAGCATTTTTCCTTATTTTCTTCATACATAATTTTTTTAAAGCGCTGATTTTGGCTTCTCTTTTAACTTTCTTTCCATTCTCTCACCAATGACGTTATTATAACATCTTTCTTTTTAAATAAAAAATATTTCAATGAATGCGCGTTTTAAAAAAATCTTATTCATCGGGGTTTACTTTATTTTATTTTTAAAATTAACTTACTTTTTTTTCTTATTACTCATTTCTTCTTGTAAACTCATTTAACTTTTTTAGGTTGAAAAGATGGGTTGTAAAAGTATTTGCACTGCTTTTGCAAGATGCTTGATGACTTTATTAAATTTATTAATGCTGGTAAAATTTGAACCAAAAACTTAAAAAGAGTATTAATCAAAACTTTGATTTTTAGTTAGCAGCTTTAGCCTTGATCGCATTATGCCTTTGGCTTCGATTCGATGATCGATTTGAACGTGAAATTCGTGATGACATTTTAGATCGAAATACTAATAATCTTGATATGAGACATACCAAAGACAATCTTGTCACAGCTGTATGCATTTTTTCCCTAAATAATAAAATTGCAAAGTTAAATAAATTTTTAGATTACAATATGTTTTTGGGTTTTAATTGGATTTGGCATTGCTGGAGTCATTCTTGGATTTTTGGGGATTGCAGGCGCTCTTTCAAGAAATCGAGCCATTAATGGAATATTTTTGCCTGCTTTAATTATAATGGTTTTGCTCGAAATTGCTGTTGGCATTTTCTTGCTTGTTTATAGAGAAAATGTAAGACAAAACTATTTTTTTATTAAACTTTAAAAGTATACTATAGATCCGTGAAGAAGTCCAGCATTATGTTACTTTGGCATACCAATATGGAACTGGTGATTCTCAAGCTTTTGAATCAAGAGTAATTATTTTGTCATTTTTTAAATCTTTACAAAAATCCATTTTAGTTTAATTGTTGCGGAGATGACACGAATGGTAGTTATAATGCATTATGTGCTAGACAAGGATATACTTTGGTAAGATTATCACTTCCTCCTTTTTTTCAGACATTATTTTTTATATTTTTCATGACATTTGATCTCTCATCTCATAGACAATCATTTTTAAAATTTTGATTTTTGTTTTTCAGGCTAGATGCACTACAGCTGTCTGGGATACTTTAACCTTTCGATTGATGATAGCTGGCTTTGTACTCATCATAATTTTGATTTGTCAAATTTTAAACATCTTTGTTTCATCTTGCGTTCTCGCGAATACTCGTTATAGCACCCTTCAAGAAGAGAGTTAAAGCAACGGCAGTTATGTTTAATGATGACCTCATTTTATAAATGACAACAATATAGCCCAATCTAACCATGACTCTGTCGTCGTTTTGTATATTATTTGTTTTAATAATCGTTGCTTTAAAATGTTTACACAGATTTTTTTTAAAACTAAATAAGCCATGTCAATTTTTTTCCTACTCCTTTTTTTAAACCCGCAAAAAAACATATTTTTTCCTAAATTCTTTTTTATTATTAATAAACCAAATGTTTATAATTATCCTATCTCGTGATTTTTCTTTTTAACTTTAAAAATTTTGATGCAATAAATAAGTTTAAAACTATCATCAATAACGTTCTCCTCTTAAACAATAAAAAAAAACAAATTTGAGCTATGACCAGAAGAAAAAAATCAAAGACACAAGCTTATTTTTTTATTTTTTTGTTTTTCTCCCTTCTCTCTTGTCCCAAAAAAAGTTACCACATAACCAGCTGAAATGGAATGGGGAAAAGGAAGGGGAAAAGCATCGTCTGTCAATGTCCTGAAATGCATTTCAATCCAATTGGTTTTCTTTCGTGTGCGAGATAGCTTTTCGCTTTTTTTAGCTTTGCGAAAGAAAAAAAAAGAAAGAAAGATGAAGCTGGACTAATGGACGAACATTTTTTTACTTTTTTTTGTAAAGCTTAAATTATTTTGAAAGTAGGGAGTAAAAGGACAACAACAACCAAGCCAATAACCAGCCGCAGCTTTCTTCAATTCAATGACGCCAACAAAAAAGCCTCTTTTTCTCTTTCTTTTTTTTTTGCCCTCATGGTTAACTGCCTGCCGGTCTGACTGCTGCCGCTAGTTGAGTGAATGTCAAAGGCAGGCAAATAAGTTAAGAGGAAGATGAGAGAGTTTGTCCATAAAATTCGCTCAATACACCACAGCCACTATTATTTTTTTTTCAATGTCTATTTCCCTTAAGGCAATAAGCCTTTTTGGTTGGGGCATATATTTTTTTTGTGATGGTCGCAAAAATGCCGCAACAACAACCATTTCCTTTTTTCTTATTGATGCGCTTCTTCCAGAAAAATTACAAGAAGCTAAAGAATCCAGAAAAATACTAGTATGTATATTCCTTTTACAACGTCAACGTCAAGAAAGGGTTGGTGGGCAGTTGTTGTTTCCAATACTGCCGCTGCTACTGCTTGCGGTTGGTATCGCCATTCCTCATTGCTGAAATTTCTTTGTGCCACCAAAATAAAAAAAGAAGGCTTCACATTTCCGATAAATAAAAAAACATAAAAAAGATTTCTCTTCCACTCTCGTTTTTTTTTTCATTTTCTTTATAAACAATTTAGAAGTTGTTTTTTATTTTTCTAATTTCATTTCCAATATATTTTTTGTTGTTGAACAAGTTTCGTTTTTATCGTTTGTCTTAGTCTGTTGCTGCATGTGTTTTATTCCCCGTGTGTCGTCGAGGTGACATTCTTTTTTTATTCGTCCTAAGACTGTCACATGTTTTTATTTATATTTTTTTGTTGTTTTTAACTTTTCCACAATCAAATATATTGGAAAATGTTTTTGATATGGTTATCGACAATTTTACATATATTTTTTTTGTTTTTCATTTTTATCCGATGTTCCTCATTATTCGTACAACAACCAACCAACAACAAGCCACATGCGCCCTCTTCTCCCATTTTGTCTCTCTCTTACCCTTTCTGTCTCTTTCTTTCTATCTTTCTCAAAAAGCTATCGATTGCTTTAAATTTTTTTCTTTCTCTCTTCCTCCCTTTTTCTTTTTTTCGACCGACGGATGTGGGTTGAAATTTTTTAGCTATATCAGATTCCGTGGATAATTTCATTACGTTTTTTTAAAAAAAAGCTTTTTATTTCTCTTGTTTGAAATTTTAGCCTTTTTTGCAGGTATGAATAAAGAAGAAGTTGAAGATTTTTATTATTATAAAGAGGACTTAATTGGGCATGGTGCTTTTGCAATTGTTTATAAGGGTCGATACAAAAAGGTTTTTTTTAAAAGATTACTTATTTTTAAGTTTTATAACTCTTTTATATTGGTTTTAGAAAGATGTGGATGTTGCCATTAAAGCCATTGCTAAGAAAAATTTAAATAAAGCAAGAAATTTATTAGCTAAAGAAATTAGAATTTTAAAAGTATGCTTTTTTTATTCGTTGTTGGCAGTGAATTCAAACTTTTTAATCGATATTCTTTTTTTCTAGGAATTAAGCGGATTGAAACATGAAAATCTTGTTTCATTACTTAAATGCGTGGAAACTTCGACATTTGTTTATTTAATAATGGAATTTTGTAATGGTGGAGATTTAGCTGATTATTTACAAAAACATTCAACTCTTAAAGAAACAACCATTCAACATTTTTTCCAACAAATTGCACACGCTTTACGAGCAATGCATTTAAAAGGAATAGTACATCGAGATTTAAAACCACAAAATATTCTTTTATGTCGTCCTCCCGAACAACCAAATCCTTTACCATCTGAATATACAGTAAAATTAGCGGATTTTGGTTTTGCTCGATTCCTTACTGACGGTGGTATGGCTGCTACATTATGTGGTTCACCAATGTATATGGCTCCTGAAGTTATTATGTCACATCAATATGATGCTAAAGCAGATTTATGGTCCATTGGAACCATCATTTATCAATGTTTAGTTGGTGTAGCACCATTTCAGGAAAAAACTCCACAAGCATTAAAAACATTTTATGAAAAAAATCGAGATTTAAGACCTAAAATTCCTGATTCATGTTCAGCTCCATTAAAAGATTTATTATATCGTTTGCTTAAAAGAAATGCAAAAGATCGAATTGAATTTGAAGATTTCTTTGATCATCCATTTTTAACTGCTCCTTTGCCTTCTTCACAACCATCAATGGCAAGAAGAATAGAAAGTAGTCAATCAAGATATTCTTCACCTCGAACTCCCGTTATTCCATCATCGGTTCCGGCTTCCAATGCATATGGTTATACCACGCTTAATCGAGCCACACCACAGAAGTTTGCTATTGATAATAGACTTTCAGTAAGTCATAGTCTGAAATCGCTTTTTTCAAATTTAAATCTTATTATTATTTAGCCCCGACCAACATCCTTGCATCGAAATTATTCCCAAAACGAATCACGAGGTGGATATTCAAATGCTATCACCAATCCATTACCATCCATTGCTTCACCACCCAAAAATAATATGTCTGATTCAAATGAATTTACATTTTTGCCACCTTTGGATAGACGAAATAATATTGGTAAACCTCAACATATTCAATATTCAAATGGCATACTTCAAGCAGCAGTTGATAATCCTGTTAAACAAGTTCAAGTACATAGTAGCAGTAATGCCACAAATGTTCGAGCTGTTCCAGTTCCAAGTCAACGAAATAATTTCACAATTATGGAACAACGTAGAAATAGTTCCTCCAAAAGTCCATTAACTCCAAACCAACAACAGCAACAACAAAGAGCTCATGAAAATGTTGGATATATTCCAAATATTGAAAATATTTCAGTTCCTGAAACTAAATATGTTGTTCGTGAAACTGTAACATTAAATCCATCAATTTCAACCAAAAATCGTCGATCGACTGTCAATGATTTGGTAACATGTGTGAAAGAAGAAGATGAAAATGAAACAACAACTCCAAAACATTCTTCACCCATTCGAGAAGTAACTGCTACAATTCCAACATCATCTGCAGCTGCTTCGGCACATGCACATATTCCCAAATCTGCAACTAGTGCTGTCCCACTTTCAGAAGGGACAATCACCATCGAGGAGAAACAACTTAATCCACCCGTGGATAATATTCAATATCTAAGTACATCACCCAGTCGAACTACCGCTGCAGCAACAGTTAAAATTATTTCTCCCATTCCTAAAACCAATAATGTATTTCCATCATTTTCGAGTGATGAAGAAGATGAAGAAGAAAATGAAACAAGTTATACAGCAAATGCAAACAATTCAAGTATGTTTAAAACACATTTTTATAATTTTTAAAGACTTATTTTTTAGGATCATCTGATTCACAAATGATGGAAAGTGCAAGTGGAAATGAAACAGGCACCACCACTAGCAGCGGAGTCTATAGTGCCGCGGCAGCTAAAGCAAAATCTCAAAATGATTTGAATAATGCTAAATCGCCCCATCACCATCACCCTGAAGCAAATAATAGCGCTCGACCCATTTTTGGTGTGGAAGAACCTCAAATTGAATTAGACCCTGAAACTTTGCTCGAAGGCGAACATCATAAAATTCTGAATAAACTTCAATTTATCGTAGAATTTATTGAAACTTTAGTTAGTGTTGCAGATAATATTTCTAATCCAATTGCTGGAATTGTTGAAGGCAGTCGACGATCTGTAAGTTTTTGATTTGCTTTGTTTTTGGCTTCTATAAAATCGTTTTCTTTTTAGAATAGTGAAGCATCAGATGGATGCCGTCGATCTGAACAAATTGTGCTATATGTTCGAGCAATGTATATTTTAACTTCAGCTTTAAATTTTTCTGAACAACAAATAAACAATCGCAAATTACACCCATCACAAAAAGTCAAGCATGTTTTAAATCAATTAAATGATAAATATCATTATTGCTTAAATCGATCCCAAGAACTTGCTTCCCTTGGAATTGCGGGAGGTTCAAGTCCAACGACATCAATAATTTCTGCAGAAAAAATTATGTATCGTCATGCGTTGGATTTATGCCAATCAGCTGCATTGGATGAATTATTTGGAAATCCTCACCTTTGTCCAAAGCGTTATCAAACTGCATATATGATGTTGCATACTCTTTCAGAACAGGTTAGTCTATTATAAAAATCAAATAAAAGTAAATATGTAATTTTATTTTTAGGTTCAAAATGAGCAAGATCGTAGCATACTTGCAAGATATAAAAGTGCTGTAGAAAAGCGTTTAAGAATTTTGGAAGAAAAAGGTTTAGTCACAGCGGTAGCTAACAATTAATTATTTTTTGTCGTCGTCAAATATTATTATTAGTTACCAAACAAACACACACGGGTGAATAATTAAAAGCGGTACATGCCTCAAACTTATATTTTGCAGCAACAACAATCATGGCATTGGTGAATGAAGCATATGTGTATGTAATAGTCATGACATCACAACAACAAGCTTAATCTTTATTTGTATTTGTTTTTCTTTGTTATTATTAACGGGCTCAGATTTTCTTGCTGCTTTTCTTTCTTTTTGTCGTGCTTATGAAAAAAGTGCCATCTTTTATAAAAATTATTAAATAGTCTACTGTAAATTTTGCTTTCATATATTTCTAAGAATGTTTTAATAAAGATTTGAATAATAAAGTGTTTCAACAATAACTAACAGTGGTAGTCATCGTTAGATAATGGGCGAATAAATACAGTGTTCAGTCATACAAACAAGCGGCAAGAAGTAAACAAAATATATGCCTCTGCCACCTCTCTAAAACTCATACCTTTTGCATACACAAAATAACCAAAGTTTAAACAGATAGTGAAAAAGATATTAAATTGGAAGCACATATACAAAATTAAATAATGATACATCAAAAATACATATTTGAATTTTAAATATACATACATACATAAATAATTAATCAAAACGGAATCTTTTTGCACAATCGAACGGTGATCCTTCATCATCTTCATCATGAACAAACTTTCGTTTTCGAATATGAGTTGAATAAACAACATCAGCATCATCGATTTGAATCACAGCTTTTTCACTTTTAAACATAATAGTTTCAGCATTTTGACGAACAATGGAAGCAATAAAATATTGAATTTTGATTGAAAGTGTAAAAACAGTATATTTTGGA
The DNA here is from genome assembly GCA_028622995.1 of Panagrolaimus kolymaensis. Taxonomy (NCBI): domain Eukaryota; kingdom Metazoa; phylum Nematoda; class Chromadorea; order Rhabditida; family Panagrolaimidae; genus Panagrolaimus; species Panagrolaimus kolymaensis. The sequence goes on from JAJQJQ010000034.1 coordinate 186,111, forward strand.
GCACTTTTAACCATCAAAGCCGGTTCTTTTCCATCTTTCATGATTTCATCATCCAAATAATAACATCTTTTAGCGAATTTGATAACTTGATGATATAATTCAAAGTTCACGGATTTGCTTTCTCCATTACATATTGAGGCTGATGATTCTGTTCTTAATATACTACGTCGAAGAGATTTTCGTTGTTGTTGTTCACTTCTTCTAGTAGGAGCATTACTCCAAAAAAGCAAAAAATTTAAAACAGCGAAGAGAAAGGAAAAAACTTACAATTATACTTTGTGATTTTGAAAGAGACGATGAAGACAATCTTGATGATGATGATTTTATTCGAGCCATTTGTATTATAAATAAAAATCAGACAATTGCTTCATGGAAGTCAATCATAGAGAGAAAATGATTGAATTTTATGCAATTGGATTGATTTCTTCATTTTTTTCTCAAAGATTCATGCAAATTTTGATTTACAAAGTTGTAAAAAAAAGTTGCGAAAGAAAGATCGCTTCCATTTTTTTCGTGGCAAAACTTACAATTTTTGAGTGATTTCAAAATTTTTTTATGATTTCGTAATTCACGCTTTTATCTTTGCTCCTCATTTTTTTGCTAATGTTCGTTGTTTTAAAAATATGTTGTTTTCAACGAATATCAAGTTTTACGATAAGTGTGTGAGTGACTTATTCACTTAATTCCATGATTTTTTAAGTGGTTTCTAAGAAATAAAAAACATCAAAAAAGTGATTCCTTCAATGAAAGTGAAAAGGAAAAAAAATGAAATGGAAAGTTATGAGTTTATTAGTTTTCTCTGTAATTATAAATTTATTTTTGCCTTTTAATTATTTACTTTTGTTTTACAACCAACCAGCTGTAATTTTAAATATTATTAACAAGCCTTTACGATGGAATGAGTTTTATTGCGTTTATGGAAATGTTTTAAAAAAGACAATATTTGATGAGACAATAACTTTGATTCTTCATTCCAGCGATGACAAAATTGATGAGGAACTTTTTTCACAGGTTAACAATTTGTGTTTGCATAAATAAAATAGACACACATAAATTAAAGATTCAAAATTGGAATGCTTCAGTTTCATTAAGCATTGTATTACATTCAATGGAAGAACCCATCTTGGATGAATCTGCAAGTTGCATTTTAGAAAAGGTATCTTAATGGTTTTTTGATAATAAATTCAAAGTTTAATAAATTTTTAGTTTTCAACAATGCCACATTTTGTTCGATCACTTTTAAATGTTCATTTAATTTTGCCATTATCGTCACCGAAACAAAAATGCCCAATTTTACATCTTCCAGATACTTGTTATTGCAACCAACAACAACAAAACACAACTTTATCTCCATCATCATCGGCATTTTCAAGTAATCAACCATATCCAGCGAATGTCGCGAGAAATGTGGCCCGATATTTTACTTCCAGCAAATTTATAGTAATTGCAGATTTGGATCATTATTTTTCTAAGAACTTTGAAGCTAAAATGAGAAAACTTGCAAAAGAAATTATTGGAAATCATCCAAAAACGGTATTAGTTTATCGTATTTTTGAAGTCAGCTCGACGATAAAAAAGTTGGTTGTTCTCAAAGTTCCATAATTACTAATTTTTAAAGTTTAGAAAAGAAGCTCTAACAAAGTTTGAGTTAAAGCAACTTTTATTAAATAATCGCGCAAGAATATTTCATTCTTTATTTGGTCGAGGTCATCAAATTCCATATTTATGGGATTGGCTTAAATCAAACAACAACTCTGAAAATGGAATTCAATTTTATACAAAGTTCGTCATTTTTTCAATTGATTTTTACTCTTTTACTTTTCCAAGTTTAGTTACACGATGTCAGAATGGGAGCCACAATTTGTATCAAACAATGATATCCCATTGCATGATGAAAGCTTTCCATATCCTTGCAAAGATAATACTGTTTTGGTAGGTATCTTCCAACTTTAATATTTTTTCATTGACACAAATAATGCATTTTAGAGATGGGAAATGTGCAGAGCGAGTTATAATTTTGCAATAGTGAATGATGCCTTCATGTATCATAAAGGTATCAAATCCATTAAAACAAAAATAAATATCGATCGAGAGCGGTACCATATTCGAAGGAAAGCATATTCAGCTTTAAAAGTTTTTAGAAAGAAAATGGATAAAATTTATTTACAAACAAGACATCTTTGTCCAAGTTTTAGAGTCTAATAACTAACTAAATAGTTTGAAGTAATGTGTAGCTTTTTATGTAAATAAAAAATATTGTAAACAACCAAAGTGGTTAATGCATAAGTAAATAATCAAACTTGGTTATTACTAAAGAAAATACACCAAAATCCTTTCCATGATTGATTCTTGTTTAGCAATACTTAAAATCGAGGAGGGTTAATTTTATGGCTTTGTAAGCTTTTCTGAATTTTTAGCTGTTAAAGTGATGATGAATATTTACACCACTAACTATTTGATGCCTCATTTCCTATGGGCGTTCTTTTTTCTGATTGCTTTTAAGTTGTTGGCTTTTCTGTTTTGGCTGTTGATGTCGGGTTTGTTGCTGGAGTTGATAAGTAATTCCAACTTTTAATACTTCCTAAATCATATTGAACAATGGCTTCATTGCTGCCATAATAACAAATGCAACACGATTTGCCGTTATTCTGTCTAATGCATAAGTAAAGTGTTTTTCTAAACAAATCCACAAAAAAAGTGACAAATCGAATGGAATTCAGTTACAAAAAAGTTGTTTGATATATGTTTATTATGAACAAAGAATATAATAATACAGAATTAATACAAACGAAAAAGCATGAGATACATACAATAATTAAAACAATGTAATCAAGAAAATACACAAATGTGCCACAGATAAAAGGGAAATTAAAACTTTACAAAAATGGATTAGGATTTTGAGGATTACCAAGAGTGCCTCGAGGATATGATGGAGTTGAATCAGATTGTTGTTGTTGAGAAGGATACTGAGGATTTGTTTGATATCCTTGCTGCATTGGTGGTTGATATCCAGGAAAAGCACCATGTGGATTAGACGGAGGCATATAAACATTTTGTTGAGGTACATAACCATATCCACCACCTAAAATATGAAAGAGTCAAATACATACAATCACAAACAAATAACAAACCTCTAGGGTAAGACAAGTTTGAATTTTGTTGATAAGGAGCTTGATGAGAATAAGGTTGTTGTTGAAGTTGTCCTTGATATTGTTGTTGATGTTGTGGAGGAGCTGGTGGAGCAGTACCATGAAAAGGTGGAACATTTGAAAGATCACGAGAAGGAACTAAAACAAAAAAAAAGAGATAAAGCAGTTACAAACACAATATTATAACCAAATTACAATTATGAAGGGGGAAAAGTGGCATAAAAGTTTTATTTACCTAAACTTGGAGATGGTGGCCGTGGTGGAGGAGCTCTTGTAGTTGAAGTTGACGAATTACCAGAGATAATATTTTGTTGCATTTGTTTCATAATATCATCCTTTTCAGTATTACGAGCAAAACAGTAATCCATAATCTTTTGTTGTAAACGAAGAAGCATTGGAGTAAGATCATTATAAAACTAAAAGAAGATCATGAAATTAAGAGATAAAGAAAAGCAAATACTAACCCTTGTTCCTTCTTTGAGATTGCCTTCAAGCTCGAAGTATGTATCATATACTGGTGCAAGAGTTTTGAGAATATTATCTCTTTCAGCTGTACCAGATCCAGATTTTTCAGCGGTGAATTTGTTGTTAAGATTCTAAAAAGCTATTTTATCAACATGAATAATCGCAATAATTATACCTGAATCCTTTCCATGATTGATTCTTGTTCAGCAATGCTTAAATCAGCAACCTCTTTCAATGGACCAAGAAGTTCAAGAATCTTTAAATTAGAAACATCTTCTTCGTTTAACACGTCGCTACCAGCCATCGATTGAATGAATTCACCACTCATATCAAATCGAACATCCTTGAAGCTTTTTTCAAGCTTTTCACGTTCAGCTTTGATTTTAGTAGTTTTGTTGACGAGTTCTCTTAATTCATTAACAGTGGAAGAATTCTGAGCACCACCCATACTTCCCAAACCAGGAATAGCTTCTTTTAGCTCATTTTCAGGTTTGCTCAGCAATTCAATAGCCCATTTGTGTTGTTCAAACTTTGTTTTAACAAGATTATCAGCTTTGAGAGCATTTTCTATAAAACTCCGATATTTACCAAGCTCTTTATAGAAAATGCTTGTCAGTTTTTCAGATTCAATACGAGTCCATTTACCATGAAAATGTTGACGCAAATTATCGTCTGTTAGCTTTTCTTCTTGAAGTAAACGTTGAGTTTCATTTATTATTTCTTCATTGAGACGATGAAGCGCCGAAAGTTCAGCAATCATGGAAAGAAGGGATTGAGCACCACCATGTCGTTTAACATTGGCTGATTTCTGACCAATTGACTCTGGACACTTTTCATGATGCAAAACATCATCTAAGGCAGCAGGAAGATTAAGTGATGCCAATTGACTAAAAATACAAAGAAGATAAGTATGAGTTTAAGATAAGCTAAAAACATACGCGTTAAGAAGTTGAGTGTATTCACGAAGACGACCAGTTTCAGCATTAACAACTTCTGTTTTACGCCCTTCGAATGTCGAAAGAGCATAGCAGATTGAAAGCGGAACAAGTGATTCAAACAAGTCTTTAAAGTGTGGAGACAAGTAGCCTTCGATTGGAGTCGGTTTTACCACAGCAGCTTTTTCTAATTGTGGAAGTGATTTTGTGTCAGGTACACGTTCATGATACTAAAAAACTTGTAAACATAAGTTAATTATTATATGAATGTGTACGTAAAACTTACAATAAAATCATTATCTTTGTGAGCTGCTTGCAAAGCAGTTCCTGCATCACGAAGAGTTGGAAAGTGATCATCACTAACATAAGATTTGATTTCATCAGAAAGTCGAACAGCTTCCATAAGACGACAGATTTGTTCACCAATTTTACCTTCACTTTCACACATCTTTGAAGCGTGGAGATTTGCAGCAGCTTCGAGTCCTTTAGCTTTAACAGAAACTGTATTAGTCCATTCTTTGTCGAATATTCGTTTTACAATATCCCGAGTCATCAAATTTAAAGCATCCTTGTAAAAATGCGAGCCTTGATTGGCGGCTTTAACTAGAACAGTAGAAGACATGTTCGCTAAAATAAGGTAATATTTATATAATCAATCCCAAAACTCTAAAACATACATTTAGATGCTTTCAAATACACACATTCTTGAGCTTGAGCAAGCATGATAGCTGATAAGGCAGCCAAAGTATCAGGCATTAAATCAGGAGTTGGTTCCTGGGAAACCATTCCAAGTACGTTGTCTTTGAGATAATTGAATACGCCTGCAGCTTTCTGGAACATTGTAGCAGAAGCTTTGAGGTCTTCATCAGATGAAATTGATTGACTAGCAGCTAAAGCAGACATCATAGCACCACAATTGAAGAGAACACATGCACGTTCGAATGAACATTCACTGAGAGCTGAAATTACAAAATTAATAAATGGTTTAAAAAAAAGTACAATACTTACTTAATGAAGCTCGACCATGTTTATTAAAAGCATTCGTCCATTTGAAAGCCACAGGATTCAAGTTGGGAGTGATAGGTAGCTTGTTTTCAATAGCACGAAGTTGATCATAGTATCTGCAAAAAAGTAGTTTACATAAAATAATAGTAAATGAATAATAATCACAAACCTTTCAATCAAGTGTAACGATTGTTCATTTTTATCCAAGCTTTGAGTACACACTTTGTTTCTCATGTTGTTGAGTTTTTGTAAAGCATCAACTAATTCAACAAACATTTCTGGTGATAAGTTCATTGATTCAATAAACCCTCGAAGCGGTTTAATGAGATCAACATCGTTGGTTTTCTTTAATGGAACAGATAAGAATTTTACCATCATTGGAGCTAAAAAACGTTAAAAATTAATGAAAGTAAGTAAAACAAGACTCGACTAAACAAAAATGCGAAATAAACAAAGTGCCGCATCCATATAAGTAAAAACAGTTTGCAGAAAAAAAGTTAATCGCTTATTATAACTAGCAGCAATTATAAATTTGAATAAAACTTCTAAGAAATTAACTGAACGAATTTTAATCCAATAATATTGTCGAACAACCAAAAAAAGTTGAATTCAGAAGTTTGACTGACAAAAAAAACTACAAATTACAAAAACGAAGCAAATGGAGAATGCAAATTTCGTTGTAAAACACGTTCTTCCCACAAATTTTGGAACAGTTTTGAAAATTTTGCATTATTTTAATTTTTTAATTTATTTGAATGCTTTCTAATTAATTCTATTAACCCATGTTATGTAAATCAAAATAACAAATCATATCCACGATAATTAAAAAAGCAATTTAGGAAGGAAAATAATAATTTGTAAATTATCATCGACGAGAAAAGGTTTTTTTTGTTTTAGTGCTGATGAAAAAAAAATACATACATGTAATAACTTTATTTTTCGTTTTCTTTTCAATAGTCATATGTAAATTTAGAAAGCTTGTGATTTTAAGAAAACATAATCGTTGTATTCGGTGATTCATATTGTTGTTGATAAATGATTGCTTGAACTTCTATGAATTTTTTTATTTTATTTTTATAAAACTATTTTGATTTCTACCGTTTAAAAAAATAATTTTTAAATGACGAATGGAAATGCGATTTCAACAGAGGTATTTCACGTGAAAAAAATGGATGAGTTTTCTTTTGCTGGGCTGAAAGAGAAGACAGAAAAGCTTGCTTTTTTTTAGTTTTCCCTTTTCTCTTTGACCTTGTTTTGTTTTGTTTTTCGCTAACCGTGACTTCTTTTCGCTAACATTAAAAGGAAAATGTCATAATTTAAAATATTTAAATTCAAAGGTGCTAAATATTTTTTGAAAGCTTTAAGCGTTTTTTTAAAAAATTAATATTTTTCGATTTATGTTTCTTTTTTAGGAACATTGTTGTCGAAAGCCGATGATTTCTTCCATCATCCTTTTTTTAAACTACCAACAAAAATGTTTTCTTTTTTGCTTCATTTGCTTTTGTATTTTTCCATTATTTTTCTTTCTCTTTTCTTTCGCAAATTACGGTAAATATATTTTTAAAATGTATTTTTAATTTTACGACTTTACTTGGACATTTTATGTCGTTACCATAACACCAAATACATTTCTTTGCTTTTGACGTTTTAAGCTATAGCTTTGTTTTATAAATATTATTATCTTACATAAATCTGTGGAATGGAATTTATAAAGACTAGAGGACGGTATCCATCCGCTATTTTTACTTTTTTTTAAAGAAATTTTGTTAGACAGAAAAAACTATTTTCTGTTTTTAAATTCGTTTTTTGACTGCTATTTTTTTGCATACTGTAGTTTACGATTTTTTTTAATAAGCGTTAATGTTTATTTTTATTTAAATTTTTTTTATATTAACAATTAAAGCATATTAATAATATCATCAAAAAATTAATTTACAACAACTTTTTTTTATACATTGGTAACTACATAAAATAACTAACTAAAAATTTTTGCCGGCAGTGATATTAACATTTTTTTTAAAACTCTTCAGTTTTTTTTTCTATAAACAAAAAATGATTATTTTGAGCATAAAATTTACCGGTATTTTTTTAAATTGCAAAGAAAAAATAAAGAAACCCGAATAAACAAAGTATTTGTAAGCTAGAGCTACAGTAAGAGTTTTAAAAGTTCATGGAAGAATGGTTGATTGAGGAGGCATAGTTAAAAATGTATTTGTCGGAGATTTTTGTTGTTGTGATTGTTGTTTATGAACCAAGAAGCCATTGTTTAGGTTGCCATTTTGTTGATGACGATGAACTTTAAAAATTCCATTTGACATAGCTTCCAAATATCGTTGACGTTCTAATTCCAATATTGCAATATTATCAGCTTTTTGTTGTTTTTGTTGTTTTTCGAATGATGTTGATGATTTTTCTACAGCGGTTGCAGCTCTTACCAACAAAGTTGGTTGAGGAAAATTTTTCTCCATCAAATCAAAAGGCAATGGGGTATTTGGAGCTGAATTAATTGGAGCAAAAATTGAATTTAATTGTTTATTACTTTGTTCGACGGATAGCAAAGTTGGGCTCGTGGATAATTTTCCCAATGGTGTGGATGCTAAACTTTCAGGTGGAGTAATTTGATATGGATCAGATATTTTTGGAGATGATTGAATTTTTATACTTTCAACTCCATTTGCAACTGATGTTATTGGTGATTTGGTTAACAGCGGAGATGAAGATGAGGAAGGAGATGAAGCAGTAATTTGCAAGTTATTTTTTGTTGTTGATGATGATGATCCCATCAAATCCGGTAGAGGTTGATGTGTTGCTGCAATTGTTGTGCCTGTAGAGGTGGGAACAGCAGATGGTGGTGAAGAGCGTTTAGCTGCTCCGGATAAAGATGACTTTTCTTTTATTTTTGGTTCTCGTGGATCTTTTGGATCTTTTGGTTCTCGCTTTCGTTTTTTCTTAGGTGGACCATCTTTTGCTGTTGTGATAATTGGCATTCGAGGTAATATAAATCCATTGGGAGAAGAATTATTTCGATTTGAATCCTTTTCAAACATGGCTGTCGATAAATTTACTGTTAAAGCTGAACCAACTAAAGCCGGCATTTTTGGATATTCATTGCAATCAAGTTGAGGAGGCCCAGAATCATCTGGAATTTCAGCTTGATCAGCAAGTTGAACTTCAAGAATTGGAGGTTTATCTTCTTCTGGAACTAATCGAGCTAATGTAAAATAAAGCCTCAAAGGTTTTTGACGATTCCATCCAAAAATATAAACTAAATCTTGTAAAGTGTAATTATCTTCTATGATGTCTTCGGTTTCTAATTCAATAAAATATAAAACAAAATTATCAGGAATTTCAAGTTTTCCTTCAAGTAACATTTTGAGGTGCTTTATTTTCACTCCAGCGGGGCAACGAAAATAACGACAAAATTCTGTTTTTTTGTTGGATGGTTTTTCTTGTTCCATTGAAGTTGAAGGAAAAAATTTATTTTGATTTCGAGAATTATTTAAAATTTGTTCACGAGAAATGTATTCCACCGAAAATGAAATCATTTCATCTTTAAGGCATAAATATTGTCCAAAATCTGTGACACTCCAATCAGTCAACATTTCACGTTCTTCGTCCGTTGGCAAACGTTTTTTAATAAAATCCGCTCGTTGTTTGATTTCTTTCCAAAATGTTTCAGGAACATATTTGTATACAAAAGCTTGTAAAGTTGTATCCCGACAAAATGCTTGTCCTATACTATCAATATCATCAAATCTATTTTCACATTCTGCTGGGCATTTTTTAACATTTTTAAGTTGTTGCAATAAACATGAACGGCAAACTAAAAATGGAAAGAAAAATAGTTAAAACATTAATGAAAAATGAAAAAAATAAATCTTTTTTTGTCGAAAATAAAAATATTGAAACTTACAAGAATGTGAACACCGAGTTAAAGTGACCGCATCAATTAGATATCCTTTACAAACTGGACAAGATAATTCGCTTGCACCCGCATCATCATCCATAATTCTATAATAATTACAAAGAATTTATTAATTTATTTCACAAAAAAATCATTTTCTTTAATCTTTTAAGAAAAAAATAACTCTCTCGAAAAAACACGCAAAAAAAATAAAACAAAATAAATATATTTTTTTGATTGCTCCACCAATCAATCCATCGATTCCCTAATATTAAGCTAGCTGCTATTTCATAAAAATTGTTTATTATTTATATTTTTTTTGATGACCCTTTTTCTTTACAACGCTTTTATTTTTTGCACCAAGAAAAAAAACCAATCATTCTTAAACTATTTTTGACAAGGTCATTTTCTTTTTTTTTTACCTATAAAGCAAGCAGCGGTAGTAATGAAGAAAAAAGAAAGAAAAAAAGATGCATAGGCGGATATTGTGTTTTTTTAATTTTTTTAATACCGTAAACGTGGATCTTTTTGTGTGTGTTTTTTTGTACAAAAAGAATAAAGTTAAAAAAGCTCAAAAAAATAAAAAGTGAATGTAAAACTAAAAATATTTTATGCTCACCGTAAATAAAAAAAATGAATCAAAAAGAAAAATGATTTCATCTTTTTTTGTTTGCTTCGCGCCGATATTTTGCAATCTTTTTTTTTGTTGTCCCCTTGAAAGGTCAAAAAGCCAGAAGAAAGAAATTTTCTTTCATTTTTTTTAAAGTCGTATTGCGTTTTTCGAAGGAAAGAAAAAGAAAAAAAAATATGCAAAACAACAAAATCGTAGAGAGATACATGCCACAAAAAAAATATTTTTTCTTATACAATTTATTTTTTTTTTCTTCGTTCGCTCTTTTTCTTTCTATTTCTAACTAGCAGCGCAACAACGAAAAAAAAAAAAATAAGAGAAGAAGATCGCAACAGCAAGCTGGTAGTAGTAGTCGTAGCACCCACCGTCAATGAGGAGCCAGCGGTCGTCGTCGGTGTTCTTTTTTTTTATTCTATATATTGATCGACGACCACCACCACACTGCTTTGCTGCTCTTGCAGCGTTGGTTTATTTTTTTTTTGTTTGTGAGCCAGCGAGCGCGCCACAGCATCCTTCTTCTTTTCTTTCATCCATCGCAACAACTACAACCAACATTCGCAACAGCGCGCACAAAAAAATTTCTGACTCGCCCTCTTTTTAGAAAATGGAAAAAAAGAAAAAGAAAAAGAAGTACGATAAGTGTCTGACCGGTTGCTGTCGTCGTCGTTGATGTTGTTTGCAAGGCCGCCACCGCATCGCCGCGCTCTTTAGTTTTCTTTTTTTTTAATACCGTATGCCAAGAAAAGAGTGCGCATTTTTCAAAAAAAGATACGATTGTTGTTGTTTTAAAATTTAATGGTGCAAAAAAGTTGTTTAAAGATATTCTTTTTTTTAGTAAAACAATTTTTTGGTATTAAAGTATCTCTAAAAAAGCGCCATAGGAAAAAAGAAAAGAAGAAAGACTAAAGAGCTCCACATTTTCTGCAATATGAATGTTGAATGTGAATGAAAAAAAAAAGAAGAGCGTCGTCGTCTGACGGAAGAAAAAAAAATATAATACGCAGCAAACGAGCGAGCACGGCTGTTGTTCGCGGAGACTCCCTCCTTTTTTTTCTTCTTTTTATTGCATAAAAAAACCCACAGTATGTCTCTGCTGACACAGACATCATTTCACCATATAGTAGGGCTCTGTTTAAAATTTTTTTTTTGATTGCAAAGAATGAAGGACAAACATGTTTTACACACCATAAAAAAGAAAGAAAGTAAAGACATAACACAACCCTGCAGCAGTCATGCCCCTGCCTCATCATCATCATCAACATTTCTATGACGGGCAACAACCACAGCAAGCAGCAGAGAAAAAAAGGCTTCACACCAGAATAATTTTTTCTTTCTTTATTTTGAGTGTTATAACTACGAGGCAGCCGGAGTTTTATGTAGAAATTTGGGTGCGCTTCAACCATTTTATTAGCAAAACGCGGGAAAGAAAGGACACACAATGCATTTATTTTAAAACAGCTGACAAAAATATACATATGCATACTTTTTTTTTAATCGGGCGCCAGCATCTTTCACAAAGACGACGATGACTCGCGGAGTCTGGTACCATTTTTTTTCTTCTTCTTTTATTCTGTTCGGCCGCCATCATCATTTCCTTTTTCCTTCTCTCATTTATATTTTTCAATAGTAAAGAGAGAGAATAGAAAAGAGAGAAAGATAGAGGATAGAGAGAAATAAATGAATGCATATACAAGCAGCCAGCAATAGTACTTTTTCCCATCTCCCTTTTTTTAATTCATATACACACATACAGAGTCACAGAGAGAAGAGAGAGAGAATAAAATTTGTCGGGCAGTCAAAAAAAATATAAAGGTTTGTCATGCCCATTCAATATTTTTACTTTGTGGTGGGGATACTGTAAAAGGCGCCAGTTGCACACTCATTTCTTCTTTTCCTTTATTTAATGTTTGTACAGCAATCGCGTGCGTCGTTGTTGTCCGCTTTTTTGCATTCATTTTTCCCTTCTTCATATTTTAGTTTTGAGTCAACATAAAATAGTAGTGGAAAAAAATGGCCTCAAAACTAATATTTTTTTCTCGAACAAACAACTAACGAACGCCGTTCAAGCGGATACGGAAGAAAGAAAGGAAAGAATGAGGCTTCGTAATAATGCCTTTTCCAAAATCGGAAGAAGAAGAAAACAATGTCATTCAACCAACATTTTTTTAAAATGCTAAAATAATTCTCTGGAGATATTTAAAAAATTTTTAGTTTCGTTGTATTTTGCATAGCAACAAAAAATAATGAACAATGAAAGAGAAAGAGAAGTGACACGGTCGAAGTGTTCGAAACTATTTCCTCTCTTACACAAAATGCCTTAAACTATAAAAACATCTTCAGATAAAAAAAGAAGATACAAATACAAAAAACTGAAAGTTTAAAAAACAGACCATTTTAATAAAATTTGTACAAATTCCACCGAAAAATACCCTAAAAATACCTTTTTTAGAGATGAAAAAGCTAAAACTGTAAATTGAAAGCAATTAAAAAAAGTGATTACTGTATAGCGAAAATAATTTAATATAAAAAACTAATTCATTAAAAAAGTTTAGATGCAGAAAAAAAACTAAAAAAAGTAGTTTTGTACTTTAAAAACAATAATTTTAATCGACCCTCTCATTTTAAACTTAAAAATATGCGGGAAAATAAAGCGTTAAAGAGAAAAATAAAAAAAATTATTTGATAAGAAACTGCAACGCATTGATAAGAGAAGTGAAAGAATCATTTATTTTAAGCTTAGCATGAATTTTTCGGTTTATTGCTTTTTTCGATACACTACTATAACCTTTTTAGTGTTTTTTTTTCTTCACCCTTTTTTATGAGATACAAATATATTTTATTTAAATCCAATCTTTTGACCTTATTAATTTTAAATCTTTAATCCAAAAAAAATATTACGCAACTAAAAACATGTGATTTTTAAGGAATAAAAAAACAAAAAACATGGATTCATTAAACCATTTTTAATATAAAAGCAAAACAAAAAAAAGTTAATAGATAACGAAAACATCGAAAAATGTTTTTTACGACGTTTTTAACACCACTTGTCTCTGTTGTTTTTTTTTTGTAATTCAAACGCTCTCTAAAAAAATGTATTTAATCTTCTTTTAATCCCGAAAAAAATCATTCATACATAGATTAGACGTCTTTATAATGCGTAAATCTCTACGAGAATATATTTACATCATACATATTAAGTAAAAAAGGCCAACCATTTTTAATTCTTCAAAATACATAGAAAAAAATTTATACCGTATTCTAAGAAAAAATAAATAAAAAGGATTTGATTTTATCTAATAAATTTTGACTGTAGTCTATTTTCTGAATCACAAATTTTTGCTGTTGTAAAAAAAATTATTTAATTTATTACTTCACTTTTTTCTTGCTTTGAATATTATATATTTATGACAACTTTTTTCTTGCATCCATTTATAAAAAAAATACGGTTGTTATGTAATTTACCTTTATTTTTATGCGTTACCTTTTTTATTATTGGATATTTACCGTTTGTAAGAAAAAAGGAAAAAAGAAGGAAAAAAAAGTGTCAAATAAAAAAAGCCCGCAAATTATATTGCATAAGTTAGAAAAAAGTGGCAGCTTTATGGTTTGGTTGTTTTTTTGTCTTTTCATCATCATTATATTTATTTTTTGTTTCGCGCACAAAACACAGAACAACAGGAAGGAGGTTAAAAACAAAAAAGAAAGGCATGCAGGGGAGGAAGAAATGCCGCGCATGCAGCTTTAGAAAAGCAGATGACACTCTCTTGAAGAAAAAACAGCAGGAGGTTGGGTATACATACATAAATCCGAAATACGGTAATTTTTTATTTGTTGCCATTCTTTTTCTCTTTTTTGTTTCTTCTAAAAGTCAACAGTCTTTTTTTGTTGAAGGTTTCTTTTTTAAATTTCTTAATGACTTTATTAACTTTAAAAAAAATAAGAAAGAAAGATAAAATATTTGTAAAGAAAAAAAACAAGGTTAAAAAGTTTCCAATACGAGAATGACCTTGAAAACATTAAAATGCACTGATGATTTTTAATAGCAACAAAAAAATCTTGATCTGCCTGACAATCATATATTCATTTTTTTTCTGAGAAATTAAAACACATTTTTTAAATACAAAATTAAAATTTTATCCAAATTCAATAATGCTATAAAAAGAGAGAAATAAAATTGATAGAGGCTTGTGATAATTTTTCCATGCCATCTCTTGGGATCGGTCAATAATCAAATAGTTTGCATGATTGTTGTTAATAATTCTTTTTCGAGATAATTTTTACCTTAAAGTCCCAAGTGTTCATTTTTTTGGTAACAATTTTGAGCAATTTTGTAGTCGTTGTTTTTATAATGGCTGAACTTTTGCTCGCTAATATTTTTACGCTTCATCTGAGTAATTTTTTTCAAAAAATTCGAAATCTCTATTTATCACATTACAAAATGCAATAAAAAATGCCAATTATCATATGGTAAAAAAACTCCAATAAAAAAGGAAAATAAATAAAACGTTTTTCGATCGCAAAAAACTAAGTTATTTATTTATTTATTTATTTTAAAGGTATTATGGTAAATCTATAAAATTGTATTAGATTAGTTTCAAGCCATTTTTTAAAGCCAACAACTTCCATTAATTGACTTACTACAAATATTTAAGAAAATTTTAATTTTTAATTCTATGGCTCTCTATTTTTTTTATTTGTTGTCGTTAATACTTTTGCGTCTTCTTTATAATAATAGTTTTGATGCGAACAAAATAAAACAAATAAAGATCGAAAATCCTAAATCCTGGATGATGTAAATTAATTTTTTTTCCACAACCAAATTAATTATGGTAATCTTGTCTATAAATATCCCGTAGAAAAAAGAGAAAAAATTGTTTCAGAAAAAAAAAATGTGCGCCACAAAAATTTTTATTAACTTTCTTCTTACTTTTTTTATAAGCGCCTAAAATTACGGTAATTCAGCCGTTTCATGTTTTTCTCTCTTTATAAAAAACGATTTGTTTGTTTTGTGTTGTTTTTCAAAATGTATTCTTTTTTCATTGTTAAAAGTTTTTTTTAGAAAAGTATCGATTCATTTCCCCAACTTTCTTTTCTTTCTTTTTTATTTATAATAAAAATAACAAATTTTTTTGTGAACTTTTTTGTTACTTAAAAAACCATATACTTATTATTTTTTTTAATACAGAATGCATAAACAACCACCAAAAAAGAAAAAAATGGAGAGCGACATTTATACTATTGCTACGTCTCCTAATTGAACCTACTATTTTTTTGTTTGCGTTTTTGAGTCCGCTATTTGACTCTCCTCTTTTTTCCTTATATTTTTTATAGCCTACTTGCGGCTGCAAAAATGGACGCGACAGACACATTTGTTTGTGTCTTTTTTTTCTTCTACTGCATTTCCTCGTCGTCTTTCGTTTCGTTTACCTTCCTTCTCTTTTCATGCATATAGTTGGGTGTTTATGTACGTACGTTTGCAATGCCGCTTTTTGGGTTGTTGTTGGTGGTTAGCAGCAATAAAAAAAACATAATAATAATAATCGCGTGTTGTTTGTTGGTGTAATTCTATATTAAGTAATTCATTAAAATTGTAGTACTTTTTTCAGTTCCAAATCAATTATAAAAATATGCCTGGAGCTGCTGCAAAAAATCGAAAATCTGGTGGCGCCAATACTGCTGCTGCATCCGCTGCTGCAGCTGCCGATCCTCCAGTTGATGATGGAATTTATACCATTGAAAAAATTATTAAACATAAAATTGATAAAGTAAAAACTTAAATAATTTTTTAAAACTTTAAAAACTTAACATTTTTTTGCAGAAAAAAGGCCGCTTATTTTTTATTAAATGGCAAGGATGGACTCCAAGTTACAATACTTGGGAGCCAGAAGATAATATTTTGGATAAAGGATTGTTAGAAAGATATCTCTCTGCACATGAAAGTCCTGCAACTAAAAAACGTGGTGGAAAACGAAGTGTTGATAGTTCAGCGGCATCTGAAGCAGGTTCAGCTCCTCGCCGACCTCGTCTTGATTCGGATGTAATTTCAAATGATGAACCTTCGTTAGTCAGCACCCCATCCTCTGAAGTTAATGATTCATTACAAACTGAAGGGCATTTTGATCGAGCTGATGAAGATAAAGATGCATCGAAAAAAGATGCAACCAAGCCAGTTGAGCATGTTGTTGAAATTTCAATCAATGAAATAGTTGAAAAGCCAGTTGAAGAAAAACAAAAAGTATGTAAATTTGTATGTATAATTTTTTTTGATTTTTAGATTCAAAAGAATATATAAAATATTTTTATAATTTATAGGAAAGTGTAAAAGAGGAAAAGAAAGAAGAGAGTAAAAATGCAAGTCAAAGCACAACAGCAGCTTTACCTACTCCAACTGCTTGTGCTCCAGCATCTTCTGCAACACCGGCTCCTCCTGCTCTTACCATTGGTTCTGTAGCTTCTCCCAAACTTCCTTCATTATCTCAACCACCACTTCCAACACTTACTCAACCACCAAAACAAAAAACTGAAAGTAATAATGATGGTCCATTTGAATTTTATGGAGATTTTTCCAATGGTATTTTTTTTCCCACAAAATTTAAGCTTATTTTTTAAATTTAATTTTTAGGTGAAGCTCATTGTGAAACAGGTGAATTTAAAATAACCAAACAAGAGCATCCAGATTGTAGAATTAAAATTCAAGTTAATAGTCAACCCATTGTTACTTTGCCAGGTGAAAGTGATTCATCCTCCAATCTTGTTTCCTCTGTTCCCATGAATGAATCAGCTACTTCTGGATCAGTTGTAACTGAATCAATGACGATTACAGTTTTGGAACCTAAGAATGGTAATAATGCTGCTGAAGGAGGAGCTGCAGGTGGAACAGCTCAAGAACCAATGGAATCTCAAACGGCAAGTGGATTACTTTGAGACTCATTTTTTATTAATAACATTTAAACTTAACTTTTATACTAATTTTTTATATATATTTTAACCTTGTAAAACCTTTTTTTAATAATTCCAATTCCTTTATTTATTTTTCTTATGTCTTTCTATTATTTAGACGACATGGACGGATACGGCTGCAAACGAAGAATTTGAATATCATAGAGAATTTGAAGTTACTCAAGTTGTATCTGACAATATGCCTGTAAATTTCCTTGAAATGTAGTAAAATGTTTGTTGATAAAAAAAAAATACTAAAAAAACCGCAGCGCTGCCAAGACCTCATCGATTTTCATGGTTCCATTATTATTATTTTAATATTATTTATGTGTTTAGTTTTTTGTTTCATTATTTTTTCTTATTCGCATTTTAGTGCTTGTATCTTTTTTACTTTCTAAAAATCACCCCTCCTCTCTTTATTATTTTTTTCTTGCTATCGCTTATTTTATTTATATAAAAGTTTCTGTAATAATAATTTTTGTTTTTGTATTGTATTTTTTATCCGTTTCGTTATTTTCTAAGGTTCCAATGTTATTTCTCCATTTCTAAATTGTTTTTTATTTTTATTTATACGAATAAACTTTTTTATTGTTTCAAAAACTAAAAGCAAACAATATTCGAAATCAAGCAGGCATGTTCGCACGTGAACAATCACAATTTGTGAAAATTTCAACAATTTTTCTAATCAAAGTACCAACAAAGAATATAATATGTACAATAGCGAATTTTAAGGACTCAAAAGTTCAACTACATCATTATAAAGAAATTGACAAGTTTTTTTTGTTGTTAAAATTTTTTTAAATTCAGTCAATCAAAATCACCTGAATATAAAAACGCCTTCGCAACATGCAAAGATGACGACGACGATGAGAAAAGTGTAAGAGACAACAAAAAGCTAAAACAACTAAAACTAACAGGTCACACCACCATCGTTTCATTTCATTTATTTTTCCTTGTGTGCCAGCCAAAGAAAAGGAAGAATAGAAAATAATTTAATATGTCTTAAAAAAATATATATTTTAAAATTAAGATAAAACTTTTTTTTATTGACATTTATGCTAAAGGAAAATCAAGGAGGAAAAAATATGCGGTCTCGAACTCAATCAGGTATTAAATTGGATCAGTTAATGGTGATAGTAGAAAAAACAATTTTATGTTATCAAAATCCTGTGACAGCTTTATTTGAAAGTAATACCAATGATTTTCCTGGTTTGTCCATTTCAATCTTTTTTTATTAGGGCTTTAATATTGAATTTAATCTAGGACATGGATGGATTAGAGATAATTTATATGCTGCACAAGCTTTATGGGCCATGTATCGAACATATCGAAAATCAGCTGAACTTGATGAAGATCTTGCAAGAGCTGATGAACTTGGATTTACTTGGTAAACAAGCATATCCATGAAATTCCTAGAATATATATATAATTTTTTTAGTATCAAAATTATGCAATCTTTACTTGAATGTATGATGAGACAAGTGGATAAATTAGAATTATTCAAAAAACATTTGAGAAGAGTCGATAGTTTACATGCGAAATATTCAGTTAAAACTAAATCCACAGTTGTTGGAGATAATGATTGGGGTCATTTACAAATAGATGCCATTTCTTTATACCTTTTAACTTTGGCTCAAATGACAGCTTCAGGATTGCAAATTATTCGAAATTTTGATGAAGTTGCATTCGTTCAAAATTTAGTTTATTACATCGAAGTTGGATATCGAACTCCCGTGAGTGCTTTTTATATATATTCTTTTGCATCCTTTATAAAATTGCTTTATAGGATTATGGAATATGGGAACGTGGTGATAAAACCAATCAAGGTATTTGCGAACTTAATGCAAGTAGCATAGGAATGGCTAAAGCTGCTTTACAAGCTATCAATGATGTAGGAGATTTATTTAGTGATGGTTCCAA
This sequence comes from Panagrolaimus kolymaensis, assembly GCA_028622995.1. Taxonomy (NCBI): domain Eukaryota; kingdom Metazoa; phylum Nematoda; class Chromadorea; order Rhabditida; family Panagrolaimidae; genus Panagrolaimus; species Panagrolaimus kolymaensis. The sequence goes on from JAJQJQ010000034.1 coordinate 205,059, forward strand.
AGGATCCATAATTCATGTATTACCTGATGAAGTTCAACAATGTTCAGCTGTATTAACGAGTGTACTTCCTCGTGAATCATTTTCAAAAGAAACTGATGCTGCGTTGTTGACAGTAATTTCATATCCGGCATTTGCAGTTGAAGATCTTGAATTGGTTAATCTCACACGAACCACCATTATGGAAACTCTTCTTGGAAGATATGGTTGTCGAAGATTTCTTCGTGATGGATATAAAACTGTTTTAGAAGTAAACCCCTCGAAATTCTTATTTGCAGCTTAAAATTAATTTTTTTGTTTGTAGGATCCAAATCGACTTTATTACATTAATTCAGAACTTCAAAAATTTGAAAATATTGAATGTGAATGGCCCGTTTTCTTGTGTTATTTTTTATTGGATGCTTTATTCAATGAAGATGAAGAAGCGGCAAATGAATTTTGGAATCGATTACAAAAAGTTAGTTTGTGTTACTTTTATTTACAAACAAAAAAAATATTTCACAAAAAATTTAAAACATAATTTTTTAATGGCTTTTTGGAATAAAACCAGAACTCAATTTTGGAGCTGGAGCTGGCGCTGGAGCGGTTTCTCCTTTATTTTTGTTTGAACCAAAAATGAGAGATGGATAAACGAATCCACGATAATATGGGAGATAGCTGTTGTACACTGGAACCTAAAAAATTTGTTGAGATTTTTGGTTGAATGTTTTGAGTCTTCACTTACAACAACTGGAGTTGCAGCTACGATAGGTCGAGGAAGGATGAATTGAGCATCAGTAGCGGCGAAACAGATCAAAGTCAAAGCGCAGAAGCCACTAAAATAAAAAAAAATTAGCATAACTTCTTAGAAACAGAAATTCGCTTTTAAACTTTTTTTGGATCTCTGCGAATATGGTAGCTTTTTAAGACAGAAAAAAATATTCTAAAGCTAACAGTTTTCTTCCAAAAAAAACTTACACAATAATCTTATTCATTTTTTTATATTCTTTTCAAATACTTGGTAGCAATGTACATACAAATATATTTATCACCTTTTTAAGATCCTCTATTTATACTAACTTTTTGCAACTTTTTTTCCATTTTCCATTTATTTGCTCTGATCACTATTGTCATTTTTTTGTTATTTATTTAACGCTTTTCTTTTAAAAATTACTAGTTCTTTTACAACAAAAAAATGAAGAGAGAAACATTATTATTTGACATCATCTAGTTTTCTTTTTTCTATTCTTTTATTTATTTTTCACTTTTTTTAGACAATTGTTGTAAGAGAAGAAGATTCTAAATATGAATATGTCGGATTAGTGCCAGAATTATATCTTGTTACCCGAGATAAAGTGGAATTAGAACGTCAAGATCATGGATCACAAGAACGTGTGCCAGGTGGAACATCGTAAGCCCATTTTAGGGAAAACGATAGTAGAGTTTAAAGAAAAAATAATTTTTAGACCTTTTCTTTGGGCTCAATCGTTGTATATAATTTGCTGTTTATTGCGTTATCGCTTTTTAACCCCAGCTGAAATAGATCCATTAAGTCGGAGATTGGCCCTTAATGAAAGATCGCCTCCATGTGAAGTTCAAGGTAACACTTTTACATAATTCTTTTATTTATTTTTTACCAAATACTTTTTTAGTTGTAATCCTGGCTGAAACCATTGATGTCCAAATTGAATTGAATGATAATGAAATCGATGTTCAACTTCTCAGTGAAGTGGATCCAGTATTTTGCATTCAACCTGCATCAACTTTTGCAAAAATTTTATCAAGAATAGGAGCTTCAGAAAAATTAAATCTCACTGGAAGACCCACCGATCGAGATATCGGTTTACTCAGTACAAGCAAATTATATCATTTGGGTGATAAATTTGTAATATTTACTCCACAATTTATGGATCGTCGAAGATCTCATTTAATGTATGATATTCGAATATTAATGGATGAATGGACTTCAGAATTGCATTATATTTATAATGAATGGAATAGCACTGGAATATCTGGGAGACCTTTGGTTGTTTTGGTGGTTTCCAAAAATATGCTTGAAACAGATTCAATGGTTTTGGCTCCAAGTTTATTAAATCGTAGACATAAATCAACGGTTTTGGGAACAATTAAAAAGATTAAAAATGGTTATATTGGTGGCGCAAGGTACTCATTTTCTTTATTCTTTTTTTAGTACATTGAAAATAAGAGAAAGTTAATTTTAGGGTTGTTATGAAAAATATCTCTGATTTCTTTCGAACCACATCTGTCAGTAAACTTGAATTTCATGATGGAAATATAGAAGAATTTTTTATAAATGAAACTATGCCAAGAAGCTTACTCCAAGAAGCCATTGCAACCACTCCCGATGCAGGTCCACGTACAGCAGGAATAGGTTTGAAACGAGCTGATTCCATTCGAGATCGATGGTCAAAACAATTTAATGCTGTTCATCGAGCTTCCATGCGGCATCGATCCATTGTTTTGGATAGCAATGATTCAGGTATAAAATTATTTTTCTATCAAGAAAAAAAGCAAGATATTTTTTTAGATTTGGCTCAACTTCGACTTGTATATGCAAATAAAAAAGTTAATAATTCTGAAGGGCTTTCAACTGTTGGAGAAGGAATTGAAATTAATGATAAACCTAACAAAGATTTTATAAATACTCTAAAACTTTCGGAACATTTACATACTTCCAATTCTTCTTCATCTATGAGTAGCAGTGATTCTATAAGTAAATTTGATCGGGCTCAACTTGAAGATATGACTACAGAAGATTTAGCTGATATGCTTATTGAAAGTACAATTTTGGATGAGCAAGCTTCAGTTATTCACTTTTTATGGATGAAAATGTAAGTTCGGAGTGTGACCAATCGAAATATTTTTTTGGGATTTTTGGAATGAGTTTCAGTAAATTCCGATACTAAAAGCAGCCAAATGCGTTATAATTTTCAAAGGGACTAAATGAAATTGATTACAGGGGTCCAAATTTTGATACCAAATTAAACAATGTTAATGGAGTCACAGTTCAAGTTTTGATGGAAGAAATTTATATTAAAGCTTGTGAAAGTCGAGATTGGAGTTGGGTTCGCTTAACTGGAGGTTTATTAAATAAACAACTTGATGAACTTGCTAAAGCTGCCACACATTTACTTGTTCGACAAAAACAAATAACCGTAGGAATGCCAACTAAAAGTGAAGAAGCCATAACCGCGCCAAAAACTAAAGAAGAATTACTTGAAATTTTTAAACGAGCTTATTCGGATGATCCTAATTCCTTTACGCTTGCCCAAGAAATTATTGTTTCACTTGGATCTTTAGTTCGAACTGATCCTCGCCTTTTTGTTGAAATGTTTCGTCTTCGAATTGGACTTATCATTCAAGTAAGCAGTTTTTAAAGTTTTTTATGGTCATAGAAAATTTATTTGTTTTTGCTTTTTAGATTCTTGCAAGTGAATTAGCCCGAATTCGAAAATTGTCAGCCACTGAAGCTTCCCAACGTTTATTAGCAATTAGCCCATATGAAGTAAAATGTATGTTATTTTCATTGCTAAGTGGTCGCTTGCTTGAAGACATCACATCGGGTGAAGAAACAGCAGCGGGAAAAGAAATTCACACAGGAATGGGAAGTTTTAGAAAGCAAATTGAAGAACGAAAGGTTAGTATTTATTTATTTTTTAGTGCGCACAAAAAAACGCAAATAAAACTAAATGTTTTTAGTCATTGAGAAAATCCGTTGCGGGTGGAAAATTAAAACAAGAAGATTTTGATGATTTATCTGATTCTGACGATGTACCTGAAGATTTTCTATTTGGTATTTGGCTTCGCCATCGTCGAATTGATGGTGCATTGAATCGTGTGCCACCCGAATTTTATTCGGTAACATTTTATATTCTCTTTTGCTTTTTTGATAATTAGCTAATCGTTTTTTTTTTTTTGTAATTTAAGAATCTTTGGGATACTGTTCGCTTATTTCCTCATGGCTTAGCTATAAATCGAATGATTCTTCAAAGACATCTTACGCAAGAGGTTTGACTTTGATTATAGCTTTTACGAGCCATAAATTAATTATCCCCTTTTTTATTTTTTTAGATGACTCGTCGAGAGATCAAATTTGCGCTTGAAGTCGAACAAGTATTGAATCAAATTTCTGAACCAGAATATCGTGAAATTATTGTTGAAGTTTTAACCCTTATGAGTCATTTAGAAGAGCTTTTAATGACCCAACCTAAAATCCCATTGGATCAACCATTTGAAGTTGATATGGTTGTTTATCGAGCAAATAAATTATTTGTTGAACATAATGTAAGTTTTTTTCCTCATCTTTTTCGACCTCATTTGCCCTTGAAAAAAAATAAAGAAAGAAAAAAACATACTTCTCTTATATATTTTTTTTTGCTTTTTTGCATAATGCCCTTGTCAACCCATAAATGGCAGGGATCATTAACATGTCAAAATTTCAACTTATTTTTTTTTTCACTCTCCATGATTATTGACTCTTTGTTCCATTTTCAATGAATGTATACGTACTATTTTCATTTTTTATTTTATTTTAGAAACGACTTGGTACAATTGTTTTGGAGTGTTGCGGAAGTGGAAAAATATGTGATTCCGCTCGATCCATATGCAAACATTTTTATGATACTGCTCCAGCTGGAGAATATGGTACAACTCATTATATCATTAAAGCGTTAATGGATATTTTTGCACCTTTATAAAAATAAAAATGAAACAGGATAGTTAGAAGAAAAAACTCGTGTATTTTTTTGTAATACTGTATCTTTCTAGTCTAGCATTTTTTTAGGTTTTGAGACTTTTTTTGAATCTTTGCATTTTTTCCTCTCTTTTTTTTTGTTTTGTTTCTTAATCGGTGGGTTTTGGGCTGCGCAACCTTCGTCTTCGTCTTTAAATAAAATTTGTTTTCAAGCAATTTTGAGGGAAGAAAAATCTTCCTTGAAACGAAAACGAAACGAAGAAAAAAAACAGCAGCTCATCCATTTAGCTGTCAACTCCCGTTTGACCGATTGTTTTCTATCTTCTATCTTATTTTTTTTTGTCTTTCGAATATATTTGAACTATGCCATCTATTTTTTTATTTTTCATTCTTCTGTGCCATTTTTTTCCTCTTTTCTTTTCTTCTCCTGCTGTTTTATTTTCATTTCTCTTCTTCCTCTTCTCTTCCATTTTTTTATTTCAATTTTTAATGCGATTTTTTACGCTTTATTAAAGATGTGTCATTCGGTAGTATTATTAGGGTAATGAATAAACCGTCGACGATTATTCGGGATAATCTTCTTTTTTTTGTTGCCAATTTAACTTTTTTTTCTTAGCAGCTCCTTCTTTTGTATCAAAATAAAATAAATAAAAACTTTTATCAAAAAAGTAATAAAAATAAAATGTATGTATTATAACGACAACAACTTGATGACATTTGAATAGATGCAAAAGTTTTTAGTTTTTTATTACTTTGTCGAAAAAACAGAAAAAAAAGAAGTTATTTTTATGGCTAAAGTCATTAACTACTCAAATTTCACCAAATCAAATCAAATAAAATAATTTTGATGTTCTTGTTGATGATGATACAGGCCACTGCGATCCTTATCAACACCAATCATCCATCCAATTTTCCATCGTTTCCTCATAAAAAAGATTTTTCTTTGCACTTTTCTCTATTAACACATATAGCATCAGCAGCTTCCATCCATAAAAAAAAGAAAAAGAAAAGAAATATGTTTCAAAAATGACCTTCAACTTTTTTTTCGAAGCTTATTTAAATGAGATTACTTATCCTTGATATAAATCTTAACCGAAAAAAATTCACATTTTTTGTTTGAAGGATGTTTTAGCGAAGAATTTCAAAAGGCGCAAACTAAAATAAAATATTGCTTCTAAAAAGAAACAAGTATACAAGAAAAAATGGAGTTATTCTCTAGGGAATATCAAACACAATATTGTAGCATCTGACTACGATATCTTTGATTGGGTAAAAAAGTTCATTGACTCATTGACATTTAAAATTTTTTAACCTCGCAGCTTTCTTTGTTTTATTTTTTAACGAAAAAAGTTTTATAACCGACGACTTTGTGCTTTCCTTCCTCACATTTTTTTTCATTTGGGATCAATTTCGCTTCCTTCTTTTTTCTTTCCTACTTTTTTTTTGCGTTCGTTTCTTACAACCACATTTTCTTTTCCCTTCGAGGCTGTGTGCTCTATCTAGTTTTTTTTTCTTTCCTTCTCTATTCCCTTGTTCCCGTTTTCTGTTTTCTCTCTTTTTTGCTGTTTGCAAGTTAAAACACTGCTTGTGGTGCAGCAATAGAGTAACGCATTTTCAAATTTACCCTTTTTCCATCGCTGCTGCTGCCACCGATGCTGCCAAGAAGAGACGACATGCGTATACGGTAACCGTTCTTTTTATACTACTAAAAAATTCTTTCGTTTTTTTTTTCGAGGTCGCATAGAAAAAAAAAGATGGAGAGAAATAGAAAAAATCGAGCAACAAAACAACAGCAGTAGCAAGCAAAAACGTCTCCTGTGGAGAAAGACAAGCTTGAAAAAAAAATTGAAATTTTTTTTTTGCGAAACTCCATTTTGCCTCACTTTTTTCTTCTCTCTTTTCCGTGCTACGAGCAGCAAAAAAAAATATCGCGTGAGTTTCTCTTGATTTGTGTGGAAAAAAAGATGGAAAAAAACAGCGTGTGTACGAAAAAAAAAAGATAGATAAATTCAAAATAGATACACACAAACTATTATATATTAGAGAGGCAAAAGCTTTGTCGTCGTCGGCGGTGTTTTCTTTTTCTTTTTGTTGGTCGTTGTTACTTTTACCATATCCCTTTTGGCGCCAGGAAGAAAGCAAAAAAGAGGAAAAAAAGATGGATGACTTTTTTTGAAGAAAAAAAATTCTGTATGGCAAAGGCAAAGAACAATAAAAAAAAATACTATCAGGAAAATGGAAAGAAAAAAGTGTTTTTTTTTATTTTATTTAAACTTTGTTCAACAAAGAAAAAATGGCTTTAAAAAATGAAAAAAATTGTAACGGTTTTTTAATTACCAGAAAAAAGTGATTATTATTATTATCCGATATATTATACTAAATTGATTTTGTTTATTTAGTAAGGAAGTCAAGCGGATAAATGGAAATAAAGATTATTGCGCGAACAAATAAAAGAAATAAGAAAAGAAAAAAGAAAAATGATTTTATACTTTCCCGACAACGACGACGACGACAATTGAGAGACTTGAGTTGGGTTGTTTTGCGCGGGATTTGTTTTTATGTTTTTATTATCGGGGGCGAGAAGTACCGTAACTGAGAAGTATGGAAAAACCATTTTAGTTCGAAAAAAAGCGCGAGTAAACTCATTTTTTTGATTATAAAAATAAAGAAAGAAACGGTCGTTTTTTTTTGTTTGAAATAAAAATTCCGTTTTAAAGTAAAAATGGGTATTAGCATGAAAAAAGAAATGATTGCCTGAGGCCTTTATTGTTTTTTTAACAGCGATAATAATCTTCACGTTTTCATTTTATTCATTTTTTTCGGCGCATATTATTTTTATTTCTTCTTCCTTCAAAAAAGATTGATTTTGATTTGTGTGTGTCGTTAAAATCATCACATCGGACACATAAACTTGTCAACTTCACTACTCTCATTGGATGGCAGGGGCAGAAACCCAACACAACCATCCTTCTTCTTTACTCTTCTTTTTTTCTTCTTCTTCATAAATTTTCATTTTCACAACTTCCAATAATAATAAAAATCAAAAAAATGAATGGAATGGGAGTTGCGCGAAATTTTTTTTATAATAATTTGATTGAATTTGACTTTAATTTTGATTTGTTGGTTGACAACCGTAAATGATGATGATATATGCCAACAAAAAAAGAGAGAAAAGAAACTTAATCTTTTAAAAATTATTTGTTAATCAATTTATAAAAATAAATTCCTCATTAATTAAATTGATTTGTTAAATTAAATCTTGTCAGTTTTTTATAGCCTTTTTTCTTTCTTTGATGAAGGGCATAATTTTATTTTTTTTAATTCAGAAGAAGCTATCTGTTTTTCGTCTTCTTGAAAAGTCATCCATTCCTTCCATTTCACCACTGAAAAAAAACCCATTCACATTGATTGCTCCCCCATCTCCTTCTCATTTCAGCAGCACGTCAACAACAAGCCTTTCCTCATCCTTGACTTTGCCGTTGCCTTTGGCATCATTTTAAATTTTATTTTATTATTTATATTTATTTGTCGTTTCTTTGATAGAAATTATTTTAAATTTTAACAATTGTTTTTGCTTTTTTGTGATCTAAAAAGATTTGATTTATCACGTGAGATGGATAATATTGCAAAAAAATACATATATCTTTTTTGATTTGACAATCAATAAAAAAGATTTATTATAACTTTTTTTTCTTCTGTCTTTCTAATTTTTACTGCCATTCTTTTGTTTTATAACTTTGAGTATTTATTTTTTATGTTTTTTTCTTTTTTTCTTTTGTCCGATTTTGATTTTAAAGTTAATGACCACTAACTAACTGTTTTTCTTTGTCCAGAAAAAAAGTTTATCTCTCTCCTATTGTTCAAAAATTTTTTTCCCTCCTCGTGTAAATGAGAAAAATGAAAAGGCATTTTATTAGAAATTATTTAAAAAAAACTTAATCCTTTATTTTCGTTTTATTATATATTTTAAATATTTATGGTGTGACAACTGTCCCATTAAACTAGCTTAAAGGCATCAATAAAAATGAAACAATGAAACAACAATTCAATGATTTTATTCAAAAAGAGATAAATTTACTTTAGGTGCAATACTCACAGCTTTTATGTGATGTTGTTGTTGCATTCTCATTTTCCAAAAACACTATTATCCCTAATCTTTTTTTTTGTTGCATGGGTATTTTTTTATGAATGAAAAAACTATAAAACGATAGAGATTCAAAATATGGATAAACGATGGCCCAACAACCAAAACCACCACAGTTTTCTGCATTTTTGACTCTATTTTTTTCTTTCTTCTTTGTTCGTGCCCATCTTTTTTATTTTACTATTATTTTTTTTTCTATTTTTCAACCCCATATCGATGACCGCCAGATGATGATGATGAAGGCCGCTGTTTTGTGCGCGGATAAAAAAAAAATTCTAGCGGTTATTTTTTTCCCTGCCCTATGCCTTCTTTGCCTGAGCCACCAACTGCTGCCTGCCGCCGAGGTCGTCTTCGTCGCTTAAAGAAAACAACAGTCTTTTACTTACAATGGCGCAAAATAGAAAAAGATTTTTTAGAAGAAAAAAACACTACTTTTCTTTCTTTTTTCATTCACTATCTTTTTTTCATTTTCTTTTTTTGATTGGTTTTCATATCATCATCTCAAACATACGGCAGCGGCGGTAGTAACACTTCACTTAACTCATCATGTTTCTGTCATGAAAAAAACTGTCGTCCTGTCTTCTTCTTCCACTAAATTTACTTTTCATCATGTTGCCTTCCGCTCATTATCTCCTCTGCCTTAAACGCATTAAAAACATTAAAATAACAAAATCGACGCCGGATTGATTTCGATGATGAGCATTTAATGTTGTTGTTTGCCGTCGTCTTAAATAAATTTTTCTTTCTTCTTCATTTTCTTCCTTTTGTGCGCGACGACGCAACACTTATTTGTTTATACTTTTTTATTTTTTATTTTCACCGATGAAATAGATCGAATTACACAAGGATAAATCCCGACGAACGACTTTTATATTATAATAATAAAATGAAAAAATCTATTATTTATCCGCCAACTAATTTTGCGTAATCGGATGATTGAAAAAAAAAAATACCGACACTTAAAAATTATTTTTTTCGAACCAATAAAAAAAGTGCAGTGAAAAACAAAAGAAAAAAAGGAAATGCTTGATTTACTACCACTTTTTTTTCGGATGATGATGAAGTCGACCGTAATAAAATATAATTTTTGACCTGTTTTAAAGCCACGAAATAATTTTTTTTTGACTTTTGCTTTATTTTCCCGCACAAAAATATGGGATTAATACCCGCTAAAAAAGCTGCTGTATTTTGTCGGCAAAAATCCATCCATGCTTTTAAAAAAAAATTTATTTTTAAAATAGCCATCATAAATTTTCTTTTTTAAAAATATAAAAAAGCAGCGGTGATTACTCTTTGATATACATATATTTCTTTTTGACATTTACGACGACATCAGCAAAGAAAACTCTATCGCTTATTTTTTTTTAAAGAAGGGGTGAAAAATAATTTAATGGGTTGTTAAAAAATGACTTTCTTTTTCTCAGTTTTAATTTATTTTTTTCGTTGATACCTTTGACACAGGTATGTGTTGAGTAGAATTGAGTTTATGATGATGATAATGAACGCACATTATATGATTAACTTTTCTTCTTCTTTTCTCCTTCTGTATGTTATATTTCTATCTCCAACAACACCATTGATTTGTAGCTCTTGATTACATTTCATTTTTTTGTTTTTTTACCTTTCTTTCAAAAATGAAGAAAAAATGAAGACCTTTAAATCAAAAAAGCGTTTGTTTTATTGATTTCTCAAAAAATAATGGAGTTTTAAGTTTTTTCTTTTGTTTTATCCCATTTATTTTGGCACATTTGTTGTTAGAATTTTTTTTGTTCTTAGCTCACGGGCAGCTAGCTAGCTAACTTCGAGGATGATCGGGAGTAGTTGGTTGTAGCATTGCTGGGGTTTTTTAGCAGCGTGTCATTGGCTGTTTTTCACTTTCTTTTTGCTTTACTGCTGCTACAAAGAAAGAACGCGTCCTTTTCCTTCTTTTTTCCTTCTTTCATTGCTTAGCTTTTTGCTATTTCTTTTTTCTCTCCTCTTAAAAACTGACAAGAAACAGACCTCATTTAAATTTATAGCGGTAGTAGTAGTATTATTCGTTCGTAGAGTCGTATTTTTCGAGCCTCGTTTTTTTTATTTCAATATTTTTTGTTCTTCTTTCTTCCCTCCTTTTTTTTATTGGCCTGACTGACTTCATTTCTTTTCATCCTTGTTGCTCTATCTTTTTATTTTTATTTTTAATGCTTTAAGGATAAATAATTTTAATTTAACACGCGTCGCTTTTTTTGAAGTGTTCATTCATGATTGATACTTTTATTTGACTTTTCATCCTTTTTATTTTTATTCTTTTGATTTTGATTAACGACACTTTTTGACTTTTTTTTAAGGGGTATCAAGTGTCGGTCATCTCGTTAAATAATATGTCACATGAATATCCTTCATCATCAAATGCAGGTGGAGGATTAACACCTATGATTCCTATTGGAAATGATGAATCCTTTCAACATTTAATTAATCAACTTCGAGTAATTAATGAAGAAACTTTAGATGATAGTGCTCAAGTTAAATCTGTGTTAGTTTTTTTTAATATCTTGCGTCGTTTGACCTCCTAGGACGAAGGAAAGGTGAGGCAATGAGAAAATAGAAAAAAGAAGAAGATTGCTTTACCATAAAATTTTTTAATCTTTAGAATCTATTTTTCGGATTTTTATTTTTTTAATCATCTGAGAAAATCTTTAAACCTTTACCTTTTTTTATAGGAAGAATGCTCTACAAAAAAGTCGATTGCGGCATCCACTTTTTACTGTTCTTGGAGAGATTAAAAATCGAACAGGTAATATAATTATTAAACTTAAAAAAATAATTATCCTAAATGCAACTTTTTTGTTTTTAGTTCTTTCTGTTGGCCCAACCCATGAAGAAAACCAAGAGGATCCACAACAGCAGAGATTAGATAATATGCTGGTAACTTTTTTTCTTTCCTTTTTTTGTAAAGTTTAAACTAAATCTTTTTTTCTTTTGAAGATTGCCGAAGGTGTTGAAGGACCCGAAAAAGGCGGCACCACCATTACCCCTGATGCATCCGGCAGCGATCAAGCTGATTATCGAAAAAGACTTACCGATATTCGTAAAACTTATCATGATGAAATGGCCAAATATGAAGATGTAAGAAATTTGATATCTTTTTTTTTATTTCAGTTTTAAATGGATAATTATTTTTATTTAAAAAAGTATATTTTTATAGGCTTGCGAACAATTTACTAATCATGTAAAAAATCTTTTAAAAGATCAATGCATGGTTCGACCAATTTTGACACCAGAAATGGATAAAATGATTAGCATAATTCAAAAGAAATTTTCTAATATTCAAGTTCAACTTAAACAATCCACATGTGAAAATGTGATGGTTTTACGTTCAAGATTTTTGGATGCAAGAAGAAAGAGACGAAATTTTAGTAAACAAGCCACTGAAGTTCTTAATGAATATTTTTATTCCCATCTTGCTAATCCATATCCCAGTGAAGAAGCGAAAGAAGAATTGGCGCGACAATGTCAAATTACTGTATCCCAAGTTTCTAATTGGTTTGGAAATAAACGAATTAGATATAAGAAAAATATTGCTAAAGCTCAAGAAGAAGCAAATATGTATGCAGCGAAAAAAGCACATGGTGAGACATTTTTTTCGGGGTTTAATACTGTAGAAAAAACAGGGGAAGAAAAAATAAAACTATTTTGTTAGGGTTAAAAAAATTTTAATGCGAAAGATTTTGAAAAAACTAAATTAAATTTTTCTAATCGTTCACTAACTTTGGGGATTTCGATGAAAAAACAAAAAATGGGCTGTTTAAAAAATAATTCTATAAATAATTAATAAATTAATTTTTTTAGCTGCATCCTTTAATAATTACAATATGCAAGCAGCTGCCGCAGCCGCATTAAATCCATACAGTATGCTTCAAGCTCCCGATTTACATCATATGGGTGCAGCGGGATTTGATTTATCTGCTGGTTATGCTCCACATTTGGTTAGTGATTTTGGTGTATACAAACATTCTCCACCATCTAACGATAATTATGGTTAACAACAACCCACTTCCCTTAGTTTTTTTCTTCATGTTTTATTTTTTGTTTTGTCCAACATTTTTGTAGCTTTTTTGTTGTCGTTGTTGCTTTTGTTCAGTTTTGTATTTTTTATATATTTATATTTTTATACTGTATGTGCGTCGTTTGCTTGCTTTTTTTTGGCTTCTGTTATTTTTTTTATTTGTTGCTTTCAATGTTATTTTTATTTACGCAGTTATTATGCCTTTTTTCTCCCTCTGTTTATGTGTTATGCAAATTTCTAATTACCATAGTAAAAAAATCAATAATATTTTTTTTAGCCATATGGATCTGGTTCACAAACTGGAAATTCACCATCATCATAGTTATATTATTATTTTATTTTATTCACCAAAAAATTAATAATTGCCATAAAATGTTTTTTTTGTTAATTTACAAAGGCAATAAAACTTTTGTCATCAACAAATATAAAAAAACTACAACAACGATATTATTTTTGTTATTAATTTTCTTTACTCAAGGGCATATTTTTTTAAAATTCTTTTTACTTGCCTCAGACATTGTTTTTTTTTGTTCTCCAACCAAATTCAAGCATGACTTTTAAATGATATAGTATTTTTCTATTCTCTTTTTTTGGCCTCCTTTTTTTAAACATTGATATTATGATGATATTATTTTTTGTATGTATACATGATCTCTTTCTCTCTCTTTTCATAAAATTTTTATATTAAAATTTTTATTAATAAAAATTAACTTTTCTTTTCTTCTTTTTCAAACAAACAAATAATAATATAAATAGTTTTTAAAACAATCTTTGAAAAAACACGTATAAATAAATTTTTTTCATCGCGATACGCATATAATTAATTTTTTTTGCAACGAAAAACAAAGTAAAAATATAAATATAAAAAATAATAAAGAGAGATATGAAATGCGTTTTTTGAAGGAAAAAAAATATTTGGGTTATTAAATTTCTTCTGTTTCATCTGTTAGGAATTTGGCTTCTTCAGCTGCAGAAGAACGTTCATTCTTTTTTGCGTTACCGTTGGTTGAGAAATTAGGTCCTCCTGTTTTAGTTACACCAACAACATAATCATTTTTCTTGCGACCAAAATATACCCGTGCATCGCCTGCTTCATCATCCTTAAAACAAAATACTCAGAATTAAAGAGAAAGTTATTTCTAAAAGTGTTAGTTTACATCAAGATCTTCATCATCACTTTCAAGCCCACAAGTTTCCATTTCTTCTGGTTCATGACCTTCTATGATTCGAGAATATCGATATTCCAAACTTAAATCAAACTTTTTTTTAAATATTTTATCAAAAGTTTTTACCTTTTATTTCTTTGATAAAAAACAAAAATAATGAGCACTAAAAATCCAATTAAAATTGTGGCTAAAATTAATAAAAGTTTTAGTCCATTGGAACTGGTGCAAAGTTCAGTTTTTTCTTTGGTTTGAGCTCCCGAAAGGACGCACTGTCTAAAATTTATTTTCTCTTTCAAAAAATTTGCAAAAATAAAAACTCTTTTACTTTGATGGAATCCAATGAACTTGTTGTTTTCCATTAATACATTCACCTCGAATTTCTTGAAAATCTGTTGTATCACAAACTGGGCAAGCCAGACTTGTTTCAATAATTATATGAAACATACATCCATTGCAAGTTCCATCTGGACAACTTCGAGGTAATCGAACTTGGGGTTCATTTGTGGCTGTTGGTTCACATCTTGCTGTAACGATTCCGATAGTTCCATTATTACATGATCGAACATGGGATGGAAGAGGTTCGAAATAAAAATGAACATCGATTGGCCTGCTTTCTTGTGTCATCGTGTCTAAAAGAATATTTGAAATAAATTCAAAAATCTTGCTTTTGGACTTACCATATTCAAGATCCTTGTCAGTCAATGTAAAACCTTTAAAGCTCCTTTCTCGGCTAACTGATGCCAATTTTCTACCAATAACAAACGAAGAAACATAGACCGCTTTTTCTGCTAATGTTTGATTTTCATTATTCATAGGAACTCCTGTCGATCGACAAAATAAAACTTCGTCTTCGTTTGCCTAAAATTCCAAAGAAATCTATACCCATTTTTTTTTAATTTACCTTTTCATCAATTGGTTTTGTAAAAACAAAGGGTTGAATTTCACTTTTATCTACACATTTTACGCCTTCTCCAAAGAGACTAACATTAAAAGAATGAAAATATGAATTTCCTTCTCGAGCAAAAACTTTAATGCCCTCCGCAATCAGTGGTTTATTTTTTAATAAACTTAAATCAAATTTCAGTGATTTGCT
Source organism: Panagrolaimus kolymaensis (assembly GCA_028622995.1). Classification (NCBI taxonomy): domain Eukaryota; kingdom Metazoa; phylum Nematoda; class Chromadorea; order Rhabditida; family Panagrolaimidae; genus Panagrolaimus; species Panagrolaimus kolymaensis. Next base: position 220,197 of record JAJQJQ010000034.1, read on the forward strand.
TAAAGGTTCAGAAATATCTGGAAGAGTTAATTTTCCATTAAAAGCACATTCAACTCCATCCAATGATTCCATATTTATTCCACATTTTATACAACTTTCAAATCCAATTTGATTTGAAGTTCGATTGAGTCGAGTTCCCATTGGACATCTCATGCATATATTTTGTTTTGAATCTATATAATGTCCCGCTGGACATGGATGACAATTTCCTGTGCTATCCATCGACGGACAAGGCAGGCAACCATCTGCGCCACCTTTAGGTAATTTATGTATTGCATCCCCAACATTTGTAATATTTACAGAATAAATGGTTGCTTTATCCGAAATTGCATCAGTTCCCGTTGCAGCTCCACTTCTCATAAATGCAATAATAAATCGAGTATTGCCATTATGAAAAATTGGATAACTAAGTGTTTGTCGAGGCATAGTTCCATTATAAACACCCAAAAATCGAAAGAATCGAGTTTTTTCCATAACTTCTTGAACGATATACAAAGTGCAAGATTCATCATTGCAATTAATTTCAGTTTCAAGGGAAAATGTTGCAACTGGATTATCCAAAGATAGCTTTGAATTTTCTTGCATTATTGGATTATAAAAGCCCGAAGTAACATTAAATGAAATTTCCATTGCAATTCCTTTATCTCGAGTTGTAGCAGATTCGATTCGATCACACAATGGAATCCATGATGGCTTAATTCGGCATTCTTTATTTTCTTCTAAAATTTAAAAATTTTAGTTAAAATCTCAAAAAGAAAAGTTTTACCAAAAGTTGCATATTCACAGGAAGTATCTGCAATAACTGGAAGCTTTTCCCAATTGGTAATATAATATCCATAATTTGGACGCATTTTTGGCGGACATCTTTCACATTTTGTTCCATCTGAATGGAGTCCTTCAGCACAATATTCGCAAACTCCATCCGGTGTTCGTTCGGTCCCTGGACTGCATTTTTGGCAAATATGGGAATGTTCAGTGGGAGGTTTCTGAAAAATAAGTTTTTTAACTAAAGTTTTAAATATTTTATCTTACAGCAAAAGAATTAGGTAAATTTTCTTGACAAACTGCTGGCTGAATTGGAGTATAATCAACTGTTTGCTTTCCATCTTGACAACGACCATAAACTGGATAAAAATCAAATTTTTCACAAACTGGTTTGGGTATACATGTTGCAGATTTAGAATCTGAATATTGATTATCTGGACATCGAGAACACATTGTAGCTCCAGTTTTACTATAATAATTTGCTCCACATGGTTGACAAAGTGAGTTCCCTTTGGTTGCACTAAATGTTCCAGGTGGACATTTAGAACACGACGAAGTATATGGAAGACCAACGACATCAATTTTTGCAACATATATAATATCAGCAAGTGTAGTTAATTCCCTATTATTTGCTATAGTCCATGTAATAAGATTTTGGCCGCGTTTTAAATCCAATCGTTTTATTTTCCAATCTGCATTTGCAGCAATATCATCTTCATCTTTACGAAATATTGCAGCTAATTGATTTCTGCAAAAAACATAAAATATTTAATTATTATTTTAATGATGCAAAAAAAGTTAAATTGTTATTTACCCATAACTTTGGCATTGTTCATTACGAACATCCACGGTTGACACCAAGCCTCGACTATTTTTAGGCATTTTATAATAAAATTCAATATATCCATTTTGAACTAAATGCAAAGATATACTTAATTTAGATATGCATGCAGTGGGTTGATAACGAATTTCACCGCTTTGAACAATCCATCCACTTCTGGAAAAAAAATAAAAGTAAAAGAAATAATTGAGAGGCAAAAAAAGGTAAAAATTACGCGCTTGAACATTCTTCTCTTGCCGATGCAATTGATTGGGTTTGAAAAAAATGTTCGGATGCATCTTCATAATTTTCAACAGTGAAACCATTAGGCCATTTTTTAAAATCTTCATATCTTTGACCTGAACCCAAACTATATGAACCTTAAAAAATTTGCATATTCATTATTGGAATTTTATTGAGGTACTAACCTGGTGGACATTCTTGACATTCTTGAGTTTCAAAATTAAGAAAATGTCCAGCTGTGCATGAAAAAGCTAAAATTTGGGTTTAAAATTGCAAAATATTTGAATTCTTATAAAAAACTTACAACAATTTACGCCACTTTTAGGTTGAGGTAAATTATCACATTGCATGGTATGGGATTTAGGTAATGCAATTCTCCACCTTTCCCCGCTTTGATCACATTGTGTATACTCGTAAATAAATTCAGATGGATCACAATTTCTTCCACTCACATATGATACATTAAATAATAAAGCAAAAATAATAAAACTAAAAAAAATAGAAATAATTGTTTTTATAAAAAACACTTTAAAGTAAAAGTTTATACTTTTTAAAATAACAAAATCTTCTTTGGTTGAAAACATTTTTTATGGCAACAAAATAATCCATTGTTAAAAAATTCATTAGAATGAGTTTGGATTTTGGTGAAGCATTAACGAGAAATAATTAATAATAAAGCCATTTGAAAAAAATGTTCTAAAAAATATTAATTTTTGTTGTTTGGTGAATATCCAAATTTATTGATTAAATTTAAAAACGCATTAAAAAAACAATAATAGCGGTTTTGAAGAAATAGAGTTTTTTAATTAAAAATCGAATAAAACATAAACAAAAAATTCACATTTTTTATTAATTTGTTCGAACAAAGACTAAAGAATTTTAATAATAATATTATTTATTATTCACGATACTTTTTTGTTTGTTAGAAATTAACAACAAAAAAAGAAGAAGATGAAAAAAAGAAATTAAAAAAAAGAGAAGCTTTGATGAGAAAAGAAGAAGAAAAAATGTTGAATAAGTAAAAAATAGAAAATGCCTTCCTTGTCTAACGATATATACTCCTTCTACAGCCACACCACCACTACTAGCTGCCTTTCTTCTCTTTACTTCTTTCGAGTCATTTTTACGTTAGTTAGTCCATATATGGAATTTTTTTATGCAGTGTTGTTTTCCATGTGCGGTTTTTTTAGCTTTCGCCAAAGGCAGCAGCAAGCAGCAACAAAATGCCTAACTAAAAAAGTCTTGTTTTTTCCATTTTTTTATAGACATGTCTTTCTTTCTTTTCCTTTTTGCTTATTTGTCTGTTCTGTGGCAAAAAAAATTTCAACATGGCACTCTTTTTTTTTGCTTCTGCAGAGTAGCAGTACCACGAAAATGGATTCTTTTTTTCCATATAGGCTTTAACTCTTTATTATTTTTTTTAGCTTTTTTGTTTTGTTTGGTAAATATAATACTTAGGAAGATTAAAAATAAATGCTTTGTTGACATTAGAATGAAAACGGATTTTTGTAAAAAAAGTTCTTTTAACTTTATTGTTCTTTGTTGTTGAAAATGCGATTAAAGGTTGTGTATTCGATGGTATTTTTGGTTTAAGTTTATTAAAATATTTTTTAACAACTATGATAAAAAGTTATTAAATCAACAATTCTGGTCACCCGCATAGAGCTTTTCAATATAATACTTATTTTTAAGTTTACTTTATAAAATATATTCGGGTTCTCTAACACCGTAAAGTTCTTCATCTGCTGTTTTTTCGAGGTTTGAAACATAATTAACCAACCAAATCCCTAAAATCATAAAATTATTTTTAACTAAGAAAACTCAAAAAAACTTGCATTCAGTTTTAAACGCAGATGAAACCATGCTATTTTGAAATGCTGACACAGTTTTATCTTCTGAAACTTCTTCCATAGTTGGCGCAAAAATAATGCTATTTTTATAATTTTCAGAGCTAGTTTTTATTTTGTAGTATTGGTCTAAAAATGAATATCTTAATTTCAATTCAACTTTTTTATGCTAAATATTAACCTCGATAAATTCGAATAACTTTTAAAAGATAACGTGAATCAGATACATTTTGGAGATCAGAGGCACTAATAAAAGCTATTGGAGTAACTTCTAATTGAATTCGATAACTTCGATATCGAATGGTTGCAGTTTCAGCAAATTTCTTCGCAAATTTAAGACGTTGTGAAAGTGGAAAACCATAAACATTGTCTCCAGCAAGCACTGCCGCATCAAGAATTTTAATTGAATGATTTTCATTAAAAAGTTTTTTAGTTTTTTGCACCAATAAAATGGTTTTTGGCGGAAAATCATGGACATTTGAATCTCTGAGTTTTTCAATTGTAGTTTGATGAGGTTCAAAAATATAAATATTTCCTCGTTCATCAGAAATTAGAAGAATTTCATTTTCACCATCTAATTGTTGAAAAACATATTCATCCAAAATCATTTGATCTTGGCCAAGTTGGTCGCAAATGGAAAGCTCAACTAAAGGTGGAAGAGGGCGAAAGCGGCGAATATCAAAACCCTAAAAATAAATTTCAAAAAACATTCAAATTGAAAGAGAAAGAATAAACACACCGCGCATAAATCTTTGAAAAGTTGATTAATATCTTTATTTGCTTCAAGTAAACGTCGATCATGAAAGCTAGGAATTTCCCAATGAAAAAGTGCTTCCGTCCGAGCCATATCTTGATTGATCAAAGCTTTCGATGGATAAACGACGCATTCTTTATAAAATTTCAAAGCACTAATTTGTTTTTGAATAGCGGAACAATTATGATTCATAATAAAATTTAAAAATTGATAATCGCCATCAATAATTTTTTGTGGAATTACTTCGATTATTGTTTGACCTTTTGGAAGTAGTTCAAATGCTTCATTTATGGAAATTAAATGATTTTTGATTACTGTGGCACCGAATTTTGTGAGACCTTGGCAAACCAAAAATCTAAAACCAAAAACATTTAAGCTGTTGAAAAAAGACAGCGAAAACTTACTGTTCCGAGCAAGCAGGTCTCACACTGACAGGTTTACAAATTGAAACTTTTCTAAATGCTGCGTACATAAGATAAATCAAACCCACAGTAAATGGAGTCAAAATATCATATAATTTACATACAAAATTACCTTCATCAATTCGACATAAAGATAAAGCGGCAATAAATTCACCAACAAAAATGCGTTTATGAATAATTTCTTGAATTGTTTCACGTCCATTAGGATCAACGGCGCCATCAGCAGTAACTAAGTGAACACCTTTTCCATCGGTTTTTTCTTTAACATAAGTTTCAAGGTATTTTAAATTTTCGGGATCATAAATATTTCCATCACCTTTGACACCATAATAAGTATCAAGAAAAGCATAACTAGATGCAACAAATTTTTCTGGGCTATAGTCTCCAAAGTTTCCTCCTTGACTGCCTTGGCGTTCATTTTCTTCTAAAATTAGAAAACAAAAAGTTTGAAAGTTGATAAAATAACATTTTTACTTTTCATGGTAAATCCAAAACCTTTAGCATTATAAAAACCTTTCCTCCAAAATAAATATTCTGAATGTGCTCCAGGTCCACCACAAATATCAGCAAAATAAAAAATAGGTTTTTGTCTAGCATAAGCATTATTTTTGGGACAACCAGGTTCTAAAGGATTTAATTTGCCTCGACTAACTCCATCTTCTTCTCCACTTAATTTCCAATGAAATAATTGATCCAAAGATGCCAATTTTATTGCTTCACTAAAGGGAGATTTTTAACGGTTAAAAAAAGAAGAGAGACTAACCGTGATTGAAAAATGGCACTTTTAACATTTTCATAAGGATTTGATCTTTTTTTAGCAAGATCTTTTTGACGATCTGTAAATTTGTCTAATTCCTTTTTTTCATTTACAATTTGCTTGACTAAATCACTGTCACAAAATTTTGATTCATCGTTAACGCATAAACGAATCTAAATTTTTATTTGGGTAAGATTTAAAAGCTAATAACAAAGTTTTTACTTCTGCTGTTTTAATCCAATCGGATGAAGGAGAAACGGATGATTCACATCGATGATTAAAAATTATTGTTATTGGTTTAATTTTTAGTGAATTGGCATTTGAATCAATAGTTAATTGTTGCTGTAATTTTGCAAAATTAAATAAAAAATTTAAAATTTTAAGTAAAATAAAAATGAGTTACTCCAAGTTGAGCAGCAATATCATTTACAGAAAACAATGTTTTTGAACCATTTTTCTGAAATTAAAATTAATTTTTTTTATAATATTAAAATTTGCGTCTTTAACTCAAAAAAAACTTACAGCAAGATGTAAAAGAATGGTACCTGGACTTTCCAAAAGGATTTCAACATAGGTTTTGATTTTCTGAAAAATTACAACTTTTTTATATAAAAAAAGTTTTAATGTGTATAAATCTCACATCATAATCAGAATTTAAAGAATAAAATTCATTGACAATTTTATTATCCCAATTATTTCCATTTTCTTGATCACATTTTTTTAAGTAATCCCAAATTTGTTTGAATTCTTTTGTGGAGGAATCATAAACAGATCGAATTCGAATTTCAGTAAACTGACGTCGTTTTCTAACTTCACCCGTGATTTCCTTCATTTTCTGGAATAAAATTATTGAATGACTCGATGAGAAAAATTTAGTTGAACCGTCGAAAAGGCTAGCGATAACGATAATGATTTTTTTAAATGTAAGAAAATGAGTTGATTAAATATTTTTTAAAATAAATTTGTAAGTTTTAACAATTACTTTTCCAGCATGAAAAAGGCCCTTTTTATTTATATTTTTTATTTTGCTATGACAATGCCAATGGTAACATTTCACTGCTCATTTTTTTCTTAAACAACAATTTTATGAACTTCTCCTTTATAATGTAAAAATCAATGAGGCGCACATTTGAAAATGAATTATTTTACCCTTTTTTAGTTGAAGAAAATAAAAAGCGAAAACCCATTAAAAAAGTGAGAAAGTTTGGAGACCTCACATAATAATTTTTTCCCTGTAAACAAAGGAAAAATTACTAGCTTTTTTAGACGATAAATCTTCTAAATAAAAACTTTTTTTGTAGTTTAATCATTTATTTGCTCTGCGAAAAAAAAGAAAAATGAGTCATCAGTCTAAGTTTCATTAACAAAAAAGTGAGAACACACGTAGTGTCAAAAAGAAAAAAGAACAACAAAACAACAACAAATATGTTGAAATTAAACTAAAACACGAATTATTAAATAAATTTAACTAAATCATTAAAACTTTATTACGTAAATCAGTAAATCAAAATCAAACATAGCAAAAAAAAGTGAGAAAGGTTCACACACAAAAAAAAAGCAATGGATTTTTTTTCTAGGACGCATCTTTTTTTATTTTGCAGAAAGAGAGAAACAGAAAATAAAATATAACCATTTTTGTTAATAGAAGAGAGCTCTTTCTTTTTTTTTACGACTAAAAGAGCGTATTTTGTTTTGAATGGACTAAAAAAGCCTTTTGATGCCAATTTTCACACCTATGGTTGAAAATAAAAAATCGCTTTCAAATATTGATTGATCAAAAGGAGAAGAGATTCAATCAAAATAAAACCTTTTTTAAAGGAAGGAAGAAAAAACTAAATACTTTTTTTTACAAAATGACCGCGGTTTATTATGTATTACAAACTAATTTTCATTGATATTTTCCAAATTTAACTTTTGTTTGCAATATTTTAAAAATTTGTCCAAGTTTTTTTCCAATTTTTAAAATTATTTTTATTCATGTTTCATCTTGCTAAATTTTGCTTATAAATGATTGAAAAACTTGTTTTCTTTTAAAATAAAATTTTTATTCACCATCGAAATGTATCACAAAGCAATAAATAACATTAAATTTAACTCTTCTATGGAGAATTGTACTCAAGGTTGAAAAAAGCGCAAACCTCGGAAAATTTAAAAAGAAAAAAAGAAAGAATTGAAGTCCGTCACATTTTTTTAAAAGAAGAAATGAGTAAAGTCTTACGAAGAATTTAAAAAATAAGTTCAAAACGCTAAAGGCAAGTTCAAGGATGCGCGGCAAAAACAGAAATTAATAATAAATTTTTATTTTAAAAATTTTGCTCAATGATTATTAATTTAATTTGAATTGAATAATATTAAAAAACTTGGAGATTTGTCATTATGTTAATATGCCTTATTGTGGCTATTATTTTTCTTCATGGTAGTTCCTCTCATCTTGATGGTTTTGAAAAACGTGGGATTAAAGAGATTGCGGAACAACAGGTGCCTCTTCCTAAAAATACAGTAAGTAAAACGAAAGAAGATTAATTTATTAAAGCATGATATTTAGGAATTTATCTCTGAATGCCACAACAAAAAATCATGGCAATGCCAAAAAGAATGTCAATTTTTCCAAGAAGCTGGAACTTGCAAATCCCCAACTCCCAATGAACATTGTTACGGCATGCCCATTCGATATAATTACACATATTCTCTGAATGAAACATTTTCTTACGAATTTGAATTATTAAAAAGATTTCCGAAGTTGGTTTTAGATTTTTATATTTTTTAAAAAGGTTTGCTTTTTTACAGATGTTGGGCATTATTGGGACCTTTAATCTGTTCAACAATTTATCGCCCATGCTCCAAAAATTTTTATGTCAAATCTGCGATGAATGATACCCAGGTAAATATTTTCAAGCTTTGAATTAAGGGTCTCAGTAAAAACCGATCCGATCCCTTTTTTTTGCACGGAAAAAACGATGCAAATTTTTTGCGTTTGCGTGACCGATCGGATCGGTTTTTACTGAGACCCTTGAATTAAGCATTAATATAAAACATTTTTTTCAGTCAAGTTTCGTTGAAACATGGCAAGTTTTTTCTAATGAGCTTTGTCACAATGCCGCTCATGCTTGCAGTTTCGTCGTTGAAATGAATTTATGGCCAAAGCATTTAAATTGTGGTAAAATGGTTGAATTAGATGAAAATAATTATCCAATCGGTTCTAATAACGAGCAAAAATATTTTTCTGATAAATGCTTGGTTTGTTTATTTTTTTAAGTAAAACTTTTTAAAATTAATTCCACTTTTTTAGTTGAAGGATCAATTAATGACTTTTTCCACGGAGCAATGCCTTTGGCCTTTAATTAAAGGCTCGCTTGATTTAGCTCTTACAGAGTACGCTAAACCTTTAATTGATTCCTGCTATTTACCATGCGAATTTCCCCTTGCTGGATTTGATTGGATTTTGAAAGATTTTCGATTGAAAAATAGTTTGATTTCTGGTGTCGCTGGTGTTGTTTTTTTGGGAATCACAGTATAGCTTTATTTCATAAATATTCTTTTATTGAACTTAACTTTTAGATTTATCTTGGATGTTTTACAAAAATTTATAATTCAGCCCTCGTAATTTTCTGCTTCGTCCACGCGTTTTTTTGCATTGCACTTTATCTTGTTTTCTGGTGCTTTTCAATTTATTACAGAGCTTCTGCGCTTTGCGTTGATAACAACCGAATTCGGCGTTTCAGTAGTTTGTAAGCTTAAATTTTTAAATTAAAATTTTGTCTTATTTATCGTTTAAAAATTTAGGGCAACATTCAATTTTTGTGCTTTTGAAGCTACCTTTTCAACATTTTGTTTAATTTCTGCTTATTTTTGGTTGACTTTTCTTTTAATTTTACGGATTTACCGCCCAACAATTCGAAATAATGATAATTATCTTATATATGGTTCACGTCCAATTGATATTAAAATGTGGCTCATTTTTATTTCGTATTTTATTTTCCCATCAATTCTTATTCTCATTCGATTCCTTTTATGGCATGAAGTAAGTTTATAAACAACAAAAAAATCAATGAATATATTCTTTTTTATTTTTTAGTTGCCTGTTGATCCAATATCTGGCATTTGTCATGTTGCTGCTGGCTCCATTGAACATTCATTTATTCGTCATGGATTTCTCGGATTCTTTTGTTTCATTATTATAATTGCCTTTATTTCGCAGAGAATGAAGATCAGAATGAAACAAACTCAAACTTTATTTAATCCAGAAAATGTTGAAAATGCGGAAGAAACTCTCATACCTGATTCAATCATAAGCCAAGACATTAATGAAAAAAATAATGAAACCCAAGAATATGATGATGAAGATAGGAAGATATATGCATTGGAACATGGGTGTGGAGATGGTTTATTCCCTGATCATTGGTTATGTAAGCTAACAAAAAAATTAATTTTTTTTAAAGGAGATTACTAAACAAACCCAAAAAAAGCGTTCATAAGCAAAAATGTTTATTGCACAACAAAAATAGTTTTTTTTTCAAAGATTTTGCACACATTTTAGAACTGAAATGAAAGGCATAGCCATTACAGAACCTTTTTTCGTATAAGAAACAACCCTGTAAATTAAAATATTTCTTGCATTTGGATAAAAAGACTCAAATTAATAAGTGAGAAACTTCATATTTGAAAAAAAAAATTATGAAAATTTCTGGTTTAATAGCTTTTATAAACTTTTTTTTATAGTTGCTGGTGGTGCCTTTTTTATTTTAAGTACATTAATTTGTGCAGTAATTCAATACACATTTCTCATGGATATTGGTCAAAAAGGCGAAGAAGATAAAATTATGTCAAGCATTAAGTAAGTGAAAAAAAGAGAATAAAAAATATGATAGATAAAATTTACTTTCGAATTTATTAAATTTTGGTTTAAAGATAACAAAATTATGATTCAATTAATAGTCAATCTTCAGTTTTTTTCGTTGCTAAACTCTTTAACTGCTTTTAATCAAAAAATGAATTCGATTAATAAAAGTATGTAATAAAATAATATTTTAGCTGTTCATTAAATGCTATGAAACATAAAACCCGTGATGAATGGTGGAATCATACCATAAATTTCGATCATTTATCTTCGGTCTCTGACCCATATGCTCGGAAGAACTTACTTTTAGAGTAAGTAATCATTTTCAAAATTTTTGTTATATCACATTATTATTTTTTCTATTAAAATTCCTTTAAAATTAAATTTGATAAATATTTATCTTTTTCTTCTTTTTTTCAGTTCTGCATCAGCACCAAACTGTGATGTGTCATTGATTACTGAAAATCAAATTTTTTATCTATTTCTTTCAACTATCATTTTGCCATCCTTGCCGTTCATAATTTTCGCAGTTTCATTCTTTGCCGGATTTTATGGGCATGGAATAAAATCCGTATCAAAGGTTTATTGGAAAAATCCATTCAATCATAAAAGTCATCGACAACATACGGGAAATGAAGGATTCGAACTTGAACTGCTCAGTCCTCAAAAATGTGAAAGGTAAGTAATGATTGTTCGAAGATATATTTACAATTATTATATTTTTTTGTTTTGCAATTAAAAAACAAGATAATTAAACTTAATAAAAAATCGTACAAAAAAAGATTTTAACGTTTTTAATATTTTTTAAAAATCCAAAGGAATAAATTAATTGGAAATTTAACAAATTTGTGGTGAGTAAAATTAATATAAAACCAAATTTTAGTGCAACAGACAATAATAACGAAGATTTTGAAACTCAAACAGAGATTACAAGTGCAACTGCTCCAGCAATAATGCAAAAATCCTCCATCACTTGTGAGTGTTTTTTTATTATTATAAGTTTTTGATAGTTTGATGATATGAGATTCGAAGCAATCCTCCAAAAAACTACACAAGAAATAACTTAAACTTGACAAAAAAAAAATTAACTAAAAAAAGATACTAAGAGGTTTGACATATTTTATCTGTATGTTTTTATTTTGCAGCATTTTATCCACTCGCGGACGGTGAAATGACAGAGGCCAGCGTTCATAGTGAACCATTACCATTTTCAAATCGTCGAAGACTTGAACCTCGAAGGTAAGCACTAAAAAACTTTTTTTCTTTTTACTTCTACGTCATTTTTTCAGAATTGGCTTAAACAAAAGAAGGATTCAACATAAAAAATATATTTATCGACCAGCCATTGCTAGATTTGCTAAAAGATTTAATTCAAATATGCACCAACAACATTCATCAGCTATGACAGCGGCGGCAACACACCAATTTCCAGTTGCAATTGAACAGGCATATAAATTAATGAGCCTTCTTATGGAGGATTTAAATGTTTCTCCACCTCCTGATCCATTCACAGAGTCTTCGGTTGCAAATAATCTCGTGAAATCTTCAAACAGCATCGTAAGAGAAAGCATCAGCAATGTCACAAAAGGAAATGTAAATCGAGTTTCATCCTCAAAACCAAAGAGATTGAAAAGGAAACATGATGTTCGACTTGAACGTGTTGTACACGCTCGAGCAACAGCTAATCGATCAAAGAAGGATATTTTTGCTGTTTCTACTGTCGTTGAAAGTTCATCATCTGATGAAGCTCCTTTACCTTTAACTCATCCAGCTGCTTCTACACATTGGTCTATTTCCAATCCTCCATTACTAATTCGTCAACAGAGAGAACGGCTTAAAAGTGAATACAACGAAAATGATGGAAATCCATTATCAATGACTGAAGAAGAAATGAAAGAAAATCTCTTGTATTGTCTCGTTAAACACTGTGAAATTTTTCTTCCAAAATGGATTTATCCCATATTCCTTGATAATGTTATTGAATATTTTAACGAACTTTACGATGAAGACGAAACCCGCTCTGATATTCTCTCCTCTCTCGAAGAATATTCCGATACTGAAGCCGTGGAAGCTGCGGCTAAACCAGCACTTTATGATTTCCTTTGGCCGCTTATTTGTAAAGCAATTAGAAAAATATCCGATGAAATGTATATAAATATTAACGCTTTCACCTCCGAAAGAACAGAATGGATTCCAAATGCGGATGAATTCAAAAAATTTCGAGATGAAATGGCAGTGAATGATCCAGTTATATCATCATCATCTTAAACGAATATTTATAGGCTCAATCAAATAATCATCAGACATTTGCTTATCAAGCTTTAGTTCGAATTGATGAAGTTATGGAAGCCGATGGTGATGTCACTTCATAAAACTATTTTTTAATCCTGCCACACTTTGTTGTAAAACTCTTTTAAGTAATATCAAAAAGCAGCTTCTTTTTTTGCATTAAAATTTAAAGAAAACTTTCCTAAATTAAATTGATTTTGATTCAAAAGATACTTGTTACTCATTGCTAACTAATTTTTCTTTCTATCATTTTCTAGCATTTTAATATTAATTTTAAAACCATTCTTTATTATCAAAAATTCTTGCATTTTGCGCAAAACCATATCCTAATATTTTTTTTACTTTGTACTTAAAAACCTTTTTTTGATTTAGCTTTAATCCACAAATTTGCGGTTACTAATCGTTTTTTACCTCACATTTTTGTTGATCTTTTTTATTTGTTATTAATAATTTTCATTTAAATAAAAACGAATAAACTATAATTTAAAAGAAGGCACTTTTGCAGTTCTCTTAGTGCTAAAAAATTTATATTAACGAAGTTTGTTGGAAAAAATGTGTAACACATCTAAAACACAAATAAGAAAATATATAAAACTCCAAAACAATGAAACCCAATTAACTTATAGACAGGTTTAAATAGTAATATTGCCTTTTTACTTTTCTTTAATTTTTTAATAATTATTTATTTTTCTTGTCTTAAATTCTATGAATTTCTTTTATCGAAAAAAAAGAAAAGAAATTGCGTTATTTCATTCACGCAACAATATCGAAATCAGAAAGAAAAGCAACGACACATATTTTTATGAATAAATTATGCACAAAAATTTGAGCATATATTTTTCATTTACATCGCTTTAAAAAAGTATTCCTCTCATGCATTTTATTTTTTTTCTTACATGCTGTGTCCTCTGCTTTTTTACAGCTACTTATAATTTATTATTAAACGCCTTTCTTTTTTCCATGATTTTCATGTTAACATGTTTAGAAATTTTAAAAACACAAAATGTTTTTAAGATCTCAAATTTATCTTTCAACAATTTTAAATTTTAATCATTCATCAATAGTCTCGCTTTGTTTCGCACAAATATTTTACCCTCTTTGTTTTGATTCTGTTCAACTTCCAATATTATGGTGATAAAAAATGGTTAAAAAAGGTGCATCTTACATAAATATTTTCACATATTTAAAAAAATTATAAAATTATTTTTAGCATTCGAGATTTTTTTTTCTCACCATTGTCTTCAAAGAAGCAAGCGGCATAAATATTTTATTTGTATGCAAATGATAAACATTTGTCTGAAAATATCATGGCTCATAATGGAATGTAACAGGTTTGGTGCTTTATAAAAAATTGTTTCTTGGGTAAAATCTCTTTATTTTTTAAAAACTATTCTTTTTATGGTGTTGTTTATTTTTTCGTTTTCTCTGCTTATTTTACAAGTTTTTTTTGTAACTGGCGAAAAGAAACACCTGGCGATTTGACTTTGGAGAAGTTTTTCAGACTTGTTCCTACTGTATCGTAAAAAAAAGAAAGAAAAAACTACAGAAACAACTAAATTTAATTATCCATTAACTCACTTTTATTTCGATTTGAATTAAGTTTTTGACCATCGTTCTTCTTTTTTTGACAGAAAAAAAACTAATCAAACAAAAAAGAACGCCGCCATTGGTTTTTCGAATTTTGTTTAGACAAAAGTGTCTAAGTTTACTGTCTTTTTTTCTCAAGTTTTTTTTTAAATATCTTAACTTTAATTTTTTTCTTCAAAACTATGGCAAATTTTAAGTTTGCCCTAACAGAGCACAGACAACGTTTTGATTTAAATTTGCTGCGCAGAAAACAAAGAAATATTTTGCACCGATCCCTTTTTTAAATGGCATAATTTATTGCATAAAATTTTGAGACCCACCAACTTGGAACAAAGAAAAAATAGAGAAACGGTAACAAGCAAAGAAATCACTCACTAAAAACTTGAGACCTATTAAATTTATTGTTTTTTTCGCTGATCAAAAAATTTAAAAATACACAATAAAGAAAGTGGATTTGATTTTGGGTGGTACTTTGCCATCGTATCCATTTCACTACGATAAAAGTTAGTCAAGTCAATCTTTAATGTTAGATTCGAAAATGAAAAAACAGCGGAAATTTGAAAAAACTATGCCCTTTTAAAGCGGTTTTTAAATCATTGTAATTTTTTTATATGCATAGGAAAAAAGTCTACGTGCTTCTTAATTTGCCACCCATTTTCTTTTAATAATCATTTGAAGTGATTCGTTCTTCTCCAGAAAAAAATTTTTTTTTCCTTCCTTGGAACTCCTTTATTTATGACTTTAATATACTGTAGAAAATCTTCTTCACTTTTAAAATTTAGATGAGTTAGAAAAAGTTGAAAATGGTAAATTTTTTTCTTAAAATAATATTTTGTTTCTATTTGCCACCCGTGTTTTTTTTTAATTTATTCGGGGATGAATAAAACTCAAGGTCTAAATTAAGGTGCTATCGCTTTTTTAATGCTCAAAAGTGATTTTTTTTGTATAAACTTTTTCACCATTGTCTGTAGCAGGTGCGCTAAAAATTTCAATCACATGAAATTAAAAAACTAAACTTTTCTGTCCTGTGCCTACCATCTTATTAACATAAATAGGAAAACATGGTCGTTAAATAAAACGAACATTTTTCTCTTTTTCTAGGCCTCAATCAAATCAACATTTGTGCGGTCGTTTATTTGTGTTTTTGTGGAAAAAAAAGGGCAGCTTTCCAGAAAAGAAAGGGATTCTGCTCTATAGGAATTCGATCTAAATACAAAACTTGTTTTTTTAAAGTAAAATAGTCTTCTTTTTTGTATTTCTCAAATGCTCCAATCATGGAATAAACTTTTTTTACTGTAGTTAAGAAAAATTGAGATTTGTCTCATATAAAAGTTTTATAAGTTTTATAAGTTGTAATTTTTTTTAAATTGTCTGACACAACTTGAAAAAAAAAGATACCATCGTGTTTTTGAATTTTATTGATATTTTTCTTTCAATGAAACTATTCAGTAAAGGACATTAAAAGCTTTTTTTCATGATAAAGTTATATTTTTACTTCGATCAAAACTCAAATTTATTTACTTGTTTTGTATTCTTATTAATTGATTATAATCAAGTATGTAATTTTTTTTCAGGTTAACAAAGCAGCCTGCCCCTCTTCACATTCTTCATGATGATTTCTTTTTTTAAAATTCTTTTATTTTTCGTTTTTACTTATTATTTTGCATTATCCACCATAATCGAAGAAGAGGTTGCTAAAAAGGGTAAGGCATTTTTTATTTTAAGTTATTCTGTTCTCATGTCTTTCTTTAGTTGATTTCGAGTTAGCTAACTTTTTTTATATCGCGTTTAAAACTTAGAAATCTTTTCACAATATTTTTTCAAATGACTTCCTTTTTTTCTGTTTTGCATACTTAGAAACAACAGTGAAGTTGTTCGGATCACCTAAGCATTAAATTTCAGTTTATCTTACATTTTTTTAATATTAATCTTCGCAAACACTTTAATTTTTTAAAACTAATTTTTTCTTTATTATTGATTAAATGAGTTTATTCGCTTTTAGCTGCAATCCAATGCTGCCCGGGTAAAGCCATCCTATGCTGTCAAACGGCTATGCTTTACAAGCTTCCTCTCACGTCGTGTATGGAGGACGATATGACCGCGGAAGATGTGGTAGAATCCATCCAGTGCCTTCGTGGCAAAATTTTTCCACAAATTAATACCTCGACCAATTCTTCTTTTCAAGTCGATGGTAAAGATTTGCCAATATTTAATTTACATTTTAACTAATATTTTTTAGAACGTGTTTGCTGCCAATCTTTTTCGCACAATTATTCAAACATCCAATGTTTGGAATTATGCAGAAATGCATATATGACCATTTTGAAGTCAATTGAAATTATTGAAAAGATTAATTCATGTGATGCAGAAAAAAAGGAAAAAAGTGTAAGTCTTTATTACTTCTACAAAAAAGTGAAATTAAGCTAATTAAAATTTCAGTGCTTTCACAGTTGTATTAACTTCGAAAGGAAGCACAAAAACCGGAAGATTTTTAATTTTTTCAAACATTGTTAAGGAAATATAATCCTTTGGAACTGTTATTACCGATGATTCATGCTCTTTTTTTAAATTCGTCAGCTGTAAATGCTCTTCTAGAAGCATCTCTTATCATATTTCTTTGTTCTTGTTTTATTTCTCTTACCAAAACCGTATTTTAACATTTTTGTCGGGTGAAAGCTTTTAAATGATCTAATATTTCCAAATTCACTTCTCAAATTATTTTCTATAATATTTTGTCTCTCATTCGAACGTTGCATTTGCCTTTTATTCTCATATTCCTTCTTTTTCTTCTTTTGCCTTATAAATAAACTTTAGAGGATGATAACCAACAAGAACTTAGAATAAATTCATTTTTTTTATTATTAATATCAAGACTTCTTTTCTTTTAAACTACTAAAATTTCCTGAGAATCTTTAAAAAACTTTTCCTCTTTGAACTATTGTTTTCGTAAACTTGTATGGTCTCAAATAACAAAAGAGAAATGGAAAATTTAAGCAATAAAAATTATTATAAAGCTAAACAACTTTTTTTTGTCTTAATTTTTTCTTCCTCCTTTTGTTATGATAGCTTTTTTGGGTTACGTTATTTCTTCTTATTCATTTACGTTTTATTACCACTATTTTTTCTGTAAAAATTGCATAATAAGCCTCAAGTAAAAAGGCCTCGATTTGTTCATGTTTTTGTTGTTGCTTTTTCTAACACACATTTTGTTTAATTTTTATGAATTTGATTATGTCGTAGCCTTTGAAAACCAATATTTTTGCCTTAATAAATTTAATAAATAAAAATGTTTTTATTTTCTGATGACGAGATGTCATTACAACTTTGAGTTGAAAAAAATTAAAAATAAAGCTTTTCAAAAGACAAAAATAATTTAACAGATTTTTTATCAGCCATTATCCAGTGAAAAAGATGAATTTGCCTTTCACTCACACGAGCCGAGCCCACTTTTTTACAACCAAACTATGCAGAAATTTTCTTTCTCTTTTTTATACTATGCAATAATAGTTATTCTTTTAACACTTTTTATTTCCTCCTCTTTTTGCATTAATAATATTTTCTTCTCCTACTTTGACTTTTTAAATTTATTAAATAAAATTCTTCCTTCTTCCATTTCTAAAGTTTACATGTGTAACATCTTTGAAAAAATAAACAGTTTTTGAAAACATTACTCTATCTTCTAAAAGAATTAAAAGCACTTGACGAAAATTGTTTTAGCAAATCTTTAATTTTTAAACGTTTGACGATTAAATTTTTGAAAAGATTTGATTGTAAATTTATTTGTGCAATTTTTTATTTATAAACAAACTACAGCAACATTTTGTATTTCAATCTTTTTGTTCTTCCAGCGGGAATCCTTTTTTGTTTTCTTTCTGCCAGACATTCATCGGTGCAAGAAACAAAAAAAAAAGAAGTTTTTCGAAGGAAAAAAACTACAAAAGAAAGAAACAAATTGTTGCATCTCTCGTTCACATACAATGAGACATAAAAAACACATTTTTGCCTTTGAAAAACAAGAAAAAAAAAGAATTAAACGTTTTTTTCACATAAAAATTAAGATCACGATCAATACTTTTTGGCTTTTATTTCAAAAAAGTGATGTAAAGAAGAAAAAAAGTAAGGTTAAAAATGGAACGAAGTCTCTCTATTTTTAGTCAAACGAGGCAATTTTAACAAGCAAGTTGGTTATTTCTTTAATTTTTACAAAAAAAATTTTAACCTTCTAAAAAAATATAAATTAGAGATTTTTGCTGGAATAGAAAAAACGAATGTTGCCCAAAAATAAAAGTCATTGCGGTTTGTTATTTATCTCTTCCTTTTTTGAGATGGTGTCACTTTCCTCAGCTGTCAACAAGCAACATAGCTTTTTTCTATTTTTTTTTTTGCGCGGGTAATTCCATTATTCCAGTTTCTTTTTTTCCAAAATCGATCCTTTTTCGTTTTTGCCAATTTAATTTTTTTGAACCTTTTTTACCCTAAATTTTTTTTGTTGTTTTAGTATTAGAAGATATCTTTAATTTTTTGGTTTTCTTTTTGTTTTGATAAATTTTATTCTCGATAATTCTTAAACACAAAAAACCTTATTAGCTTTAATCGATTTTTTTAATTTAATATGGTAAATTTTTCAATTAACTAATCATTGCCATAAAAAAATAATTTTTATCGTTATTTTAAAATTTTGCCATTTTGATAATTAATTAAACATATATATTTATTGGAAAAGACTTAAATTATTTAATATTTCAAAAATTTTTACAGCCATCATCATGATCTTGCCAACTTTAATTTTTATTTTATGTTTTTTTCTTTTTCCATGTTTCGTGTCCACTGTTGATGATGAAATTGATAAAGTTCATAGAGAGAAAAAGATGAAAAGGATTTTTGAGAATCATCAACATGTAAGTTATAAAAAATCAGTTTGATTGCGATTATTTCCTGTTTGTTTTTTTCTTTTGTCATTTTTTCATGGCTAAAATTATGCACTGGATCGATGACTAAAGAATGTTTCGTTGTTGAGAAAAGTTTTCTTATTTTTTTAAAACCTCGGAACTCTACTGAGCAAAAAAAGAACCTTTTTTGTTTTTGTTTGGTGAAAGTGATTTTATTACCAAAAATGCACAAAAAATTTATAGTAAAAAAGATTCAGTTTTTGAGCGCCTTTTTTTGACGAAAACAAGTTATTTTTGCATTAGTAAAACAAAAATATGTCTGTCAATGATGAAGCTTAGAAAATTTTCAAAATTATATATTTATAAAAATATAATTTTAGGAAGCATTGAATTGTTCTTCTGTGAAGGATCAATGGCAATGTAAACGAGAATGCCAACTGCAGATTATTCGTCAAGATCGCGAATGCATAAGTCCAAGCACAGAACAAAAATGTTTTGATACTCCGATAAATTACAACTACTTTTGGAATGAAAGTATTAATCCGGAAAATTTTGAAATACTAAAGCGGTTTCCAAAGTTTGTTTTGTTCAATAACTTTAAAAAAAATTTAACATTCGTTTTTTATAGATGCTGGTCAGCTTTAGCACCATTGATTTGTTCCAGCATATTTCGTCCCTGTATGATGGCTGAATATAGCACAATCTGGGATATGGTATATAAATTTTTTTAAGGAACATTTATTATAAATTTTAAACGAATAAATTTTTTAAGAACATTCAAATATCAAAATTATTTTCTACTGAAGTGTGCGAGAATGCTGTTAAAAAATGCCAATTTACAAAAGAATTTGGGATTTGGCCGGAATTCTTAAAATGTGAGGGCCACAATACTTGGGACCCCGATAAGTATCCCGTCGCTTCAACATTAGAACAAGAAAATCGCTTATTTACTAGAAATCAAAGTTGCGAGGTTTGTTAATTTTTTCTTAAATCTTTTTTATAAAAATTGCAAAATTGAATTTTTGAGAAAAAAGCAAGCAACTAAAATTATTTAAGGAAACTTTTTTGGATGAAAAACTTATTTTTACTTCAAATCAATGTTATTGTCCTTTGATTAATAGCCCATCTTATGTCGCCGCCGATTTACCGCCTATTATTGACCAATGTTTTTTACCGTGCGAAACTCCAATTACAGGAGTGAATTGGAATTTGGATGATCTTAGATTTTTAAACGGCTTAATTTCATTCATATCAGCTTTAATTATTTTGACAACTACAGTAAGAAAGAATTTCCATAATTGTTTTTTCTTCTGAAAAAATTTTTATTTTTAGATTTCTCTTGTTTTTTATTCTGAAACAAATGATCAAAACTTTAGTAATTTTTGTATGATTCATGCATTTAGTTGCATATTTTTTTACAATATTTTTTGGATATTTGGTACTTTCAAATCAATTAGAACATTTGTTTTATGCGTGAATGATGGTTTATTTCGAGGCCAAAATAATCTGTGAGTTTCCTTCATAATTGCTTGAGTTTATTGAAAGATTTCCCTTGCTTCTATTTTATAATAAATGAGTCACTTTGAACTTCACCCTTCAAGTTTTTTCCTCAAAGAAAATATATTTAGCAATTTTTTTTATTATATTTTGTTTTTGTAACTTGAAACAAAAAACTCGCTACTTCGAGGCTTAAATTTTTTTGATTAAAAGCTTGTTTTATTAATAAATAAAAAAGTTAATTTAAAATATTTTAGATCATTTTTCAATCTTTGCACCATTGAAGCTGTTTTCTCCACATTCTTCCTAGTAACAGCCAATTTCTGGCTTTTTTTATTCTTTATGGGGATGATTTTATTACCAAAAAATATTTCCAAAATATTTTTTTTAAAACTTGGTGGAAGAAAAATTCGTTCTCCAATTTTATTAACCGGCATTGCATATTTTGGATTATTAACTGCTATTTTGATTTTTGTATTTTGTTTTTGGCGTGATGTAAGTTTTTCAAAGGTCAAAAGTATTTAGCTCTACGTTAACTTTATTTTAGCTTCCCGTAGACCCTTTATCTGGAATATGTCATATTTGGGCTGGACCTCGACATTCAACAATTTTTTATTTTTTTAATGGGCTATTTTGTGCGGTAATAATAATCACTGCGATTCATAAAACCACTTGCTGTAAATTTGATGGATGTCAGCGTGAATATCAACTTTCTCGTATTGATAATGAAGAAGCAGCTACTCAAACTACTTCAGTGCTGATGCATTCCATTACTAATCAGCCGAGCACTATTTGTGATGGTCAAGAGACGCGCGAATTGCATTCATCAGAGATAAAAACTGAAGACAAATTACTACTTTGGAGATTTAACCATCAAGTAGCCCATTTAATAACATTTTATCAAAAATTGGGTATATTTGAAATTGGTATCGAAGATGAAGAAAGCGATAGCGATATTGTTGCAGATGATAACGATGATGCCGTGGATGCAGATGATGAAGCTGAAGATGATGAAATTGAATCATCTTTTATCAAACCTAAATTCAGTGGTGATGTGTCAAATAATAATTGTTTGCAAGAAACAGAGTTGGAAGATGCTCCTAACTTTAATAATGATAGACCCGAAAGTCCATGGATACCAGCATCTCAAGTCCACATCAACGCTGAAAAGGATGAAAGTGTAAAACTAAATACATTGGAAGAAGGCTTAAGAAATAAAACTGAAAATTCCATAGATGGGTCAAATAAAATTGAAAATAATAATAAAACTATTGAAAATGAATCAAATCGAAATTATTGGCTGTGTAAGTTTAAACCTTAAAAAAATATATCAAACTTAAAAGCTTTCGATAATATAACTTTTTTTATCTTTAGGGTTTTTTGTAATTGTTTTTATTTCCACCATTTCTTTTTCCTTTATTTTTAAATATTATATCACTGCTGATATGGATCAAGAAGCTGAAAAAGAAATGATTTGGGCAAACATAAAGTAAGTTGGTTAAAAAAAATTATAATACCATTGAAGGGATTGAAATAAATATTTCTTTATATTTTCTTTTACAGATGTTCATTGATCTCTTCAATCAAACCACAAAATGATACACCGGCCTTTGGGACAAATTGCTCAAATTTTGTCGTTTCAGACAACAAACTAATTAATATATTTATTGTTTCAATATTTCTTCCTTTATTGCCATTTTGGATTCTCACAATATATTTTATTGTTGGATTTAAAAAAGTTCAAAAAGTTTTAACTTTTTTCTGTCATGAAAGCAATCGACAGAAAATTCAACGTATTATTCCATCGCAATACGTTTTTATCGAATTGATTGAAAATTCTAATATTAGAGTTTAAAGCTTTTTAAAATTTTAATTTGTTTTAAATGCCTCGGGTTTATTTTTATTTTTTTTATTTTTCGATCTCTTACATATTTTTGTTTGTTATCATAAATAATGTTCTTAATTTTTATTATATGTTATTGTTAAGATTAAACAATAGAAAAATCAACGAAGGACCGACCATCTCTTTCTGTTCCTTTTAAAAGAAAAAGGTGAATAACTCAGCGAATACCCTCCTTTTTTTCTCCCTTTTAGGATCGATATATAAGTTTTTTCTTTATTGTCGTTTTTTGTGTAAAATTAAACTGAATTCTCTCTCACACATTGGCGATTTCGTGTAGCATCAACTAGACTCCAATAGATCAGCGGGCTGTAGCATATTTTTATTTAGGTGTTCCATGATTAATAAATTGTTATTTTCAGAATTTTGGTTATAAAATGTCATCCTCTGGTAACTCTGGTAATAGCGCTGGTCGTTTTAATCCCTTCGACAATGATGATTTCAAAATTTCCGGTTGTTATGCTGGTGAAAAGCAAAGAGGAATTGCAGCCCATCTTCGACAAAAAGATGACAACAATGAAAGAAAATTATTTAAGAAAAAAGAACGAGATTTTCTGAATAAGGTTATTCATGATCGATCCTTAACTCATTGCCCAGACTTTGACAAGCGATTGAAGAGTTTAAAGGAAAAAGTAAATAAGCGCTAAATTTTGTCTTAAATTGTTTTATCTTTTTTAATAATTAATTACATTATATCATATATGAAATTGTCGTATATATGCAAGATATGTTACATACATGTACATTCAAATAAATGTATAATTTCACAATTCTGCTGGAATTTTTTTTTGAAACTTGGCCATCCTTTATCTCTCGCTTGTTAGTCGCCTAATACATGACACAATAATTTTGTTTTGCATTAACTGAAAACTTTATTTTGTAAAATTTATTTATTTATAAAAAATCTATGCATAGCTTGCACACATATGAAACTCCAAATACATCATATAAAAATAAAATAACAACGGTTAAAATAGGGAGAGAAAAAAATGTGGGAACTGCAAAAAATACCCGACATTTAAAAACAATTTTTTTGTTGTCAATAATAAAAAAGAAAACAATAGCAGCAACAAATAATAATTTTTTTAAGCAAAAGCAAATCCAGTATTGCATTCACGGCATGCAAGAAGCAAATATTTTTTCATATTTTCATATGATTCATAAGCAGGTAAATCGATTTGATTAAAGCTAAAAAAAATGTTTTAAATAAAAATATTTAAATTTAATAATTTTTTAACAAACCATGTATGGGCACTAGGTAATCGATCAGTTGATCGTGTATCCATATGAATTGTAAATTTTTGAACACCGGACATTCCTTCAAGATTTGCAAATCCACCCAATGGAACTCGAGTGGTACCAGTAACAAATTGCATAAATTTCGCGAGATCTTCTTTAGTAAAGGATCTCAAAGCTTTCCAAAACCATCGAATATGTTCAGAATTTTTATTGAAACCTTTATATTCGGTATTATTATACCAATCATCCAAATCAATTTCAGGTAAACCAGCAATTAATAATTCAAGCTCATTTTCTTGGAAAATTGAAATTAAATGTCGCGGAATTATACTATAAAACCCGTTTAAAAATGCATCAAGTTGAGCGCGAATTGATTCTAAAAAATAAACTTTTTTAGTGGAAATCGTAAATCCAAAAATTTGAATATTTACCTGTCATTTTCATTTGGCATACAAGTGAAACATATTCATCCTTATTTTGATCGGTCACCAAAATTTCTGAACCATTTGGTTTTAAATCTTTAACTTTAAGAACTCCAAATTCATCTATTTCTTGACTGAATGATAAATCTGAACCCAAATCCGCAATTGGATGAGTGAGTAAATATTGTAAAGATTGAAAATATCCTGGATCTTCAAATTCGATATCTTTATAATTAATTGGTATTCCAAGGATATGTTTATAAAAAGCTTTAGTGAAATAGCAATCCAATGCCTTGTTGTCAAAAACAGCTTTAGCAATAAAATGGCCAATGAACTAAAAAAAATTACAGATTTAAAATTTAAATAAAGCTCCAAGATTTTGACTCACTTTAAAATATGATAAATGTTCTTGATTAACATGACTCATTTTATTTATCATATAAGCCACTCGATCACCAGGAGCAGTTAAAAATAATGCATAATTTGGATTGAATATTTCTCGAGTAATTATGGTATACCATTCTCGCAATAGACCACCAGCATCTTGACCTTGTTCACCTTTGAAAGTGATGGAAAATCGTTGGAACCAATCCGCTGCGGGATGTCGATGGAGGACTTGATAACTGTCACTAAAGACATGAGGTCGACGAACTTTGAGATGGATATCGCCTCCATTTCCCATGGATGAGCGCATACTGTAAACTTCCATATTGAAATATCTTCGACGAACATCGAAATCCAATAATCTTGGGAAGAAATAAAGAAAAACGTGAGCGAGTTCATCGATTTGAGTGTTTTTAGTTTTTCGAAGAATATAATTTAGAAGTTCACGATAACGTTCTAAAATTTTAATATATACTTTGTTTTTTTTAGTAAAAAAAATAACTTACCAGAAAAATGTAAAACTGTGTAAACTTGAACTTTAGCATCATCCAAATCTTCACTTGTATCACCCGTAAATAATTTTTTCATTACATGCCGATTTATGCAAAACATGTGAGCCGTGTATAAAGCTTCAGCAGAATATTGCATAGTTCGAATTATATCATTTTCAGCTTGATCCATCATAACATCAAGTAAATTATTCATTACTTCCCAAAGTGGCCTTAAATCTTTTAGCATTTTTTTATCCAATTCTTTTTCATGCGATAAATATGCGGCTGTGACATTGGGATCTTGTTGAACTTTTTCAAGCCCTTCTTTTTGAGCTTTTGCTGTTACCATTTGTTGTTGATAATCTTCCAAAATAATTTTAGTTCGAACAAAATGCAATGTTTGTAAAGCTTGAGCAAAATTTTTTACTTCTCCACTCGATGATGAAAGCATCATAAGTAATTTTCCATGTTTAACAATATTAAAACCTTGTTCGCTGATTTGAGAAACGGTGCCTTCGATGAGTTTTACAAGGGAAAGACCTATAAAAAATTTAAACATTTTTAATAATACATTTTACTTTTTTGATTTTTAGTGTTTACCTTTTTCAACGATGAGTTTTTGCATTAAATTCAATAAATATTTTCGACCTTCATAAAATGAATTTAAAATATTTATCATTAATTTTTGTTCCAATTGATCCATCTTTTTTGGTTGAACAAGGCAAATTCGGAATGCGGGTTCAAATAAGGCACAAATTTTTTGGATTTGTTCATCACTCTTTTTACAATGGTACAAAATATGAGATGGAAGGTCAACAGTTTGCTTTCCAAGAGCTTGAATAATTTTCTTTTGAAGTTTTGATTGTGTTTTTACTGCCGGCGAATTTAATATTTGTAAAAATGCAAATATTGCTGAATCTTCAATATCATCTATTGCTATAACTTGCATGGGAGCTAGTTGTCGAGGAGAGAGATCTACTTCACCATTGAGAGGGACAAGATTCACAGTGCTAAAAAAAATTAAAAGTTTTATAATTATGCAAATTTTTTAGAAATTTTTTTTGTCTTACTTTTTAATATTTTCCCAAAATATTTCAGGTGTTATTTTATCTTTAGTCCAATTTGAGATCAAATGTTTATAATAAATACCAATGGTTTGGAAATTGATTGGATAACGACTTGCAATGCCCGTAAGAATTTGAATGCAACTATTAATAATTTCTGATCTTGAAATTTCTGTGAATGCTGTTTTATTGTTTCCAATAAAACGTAAAACATGTCCAGTATAATCGGTGAAACTATCAAGCCATGTTCCAGTTGGAGGCGTTCCATCCACTTCTTCCGATGATACATCTTGAACCACAGTTTTCATCATAGAAATTAATGCCCAAACTATATAATCACAACTTCCAATATCTTCACAAATTTCAACAAATAAATGTTCGAGATCATTCGTTAAACTTGGAATTCGATAAAGTAATAAAGCAAGAAGGATATCCACAGATTTTCGATCAAAAATTTGTGCTGTTCGTGTTCTACTTTCAAATTGATGCTCAAAAAGTGTATTACCCCGGAAGCTTTGACTTGCAGCGGAATTCATCAATTCTCGTTTGCTTTTTAAAACTTCCACCACAATTTCTTGGGGCAAACTTCGAATTTCTCGATCACCCAAAGATTTGAAAATTTGTTGACGGAAATTCATAGGATTTTCTCCCATCAAAACGCTATCTTCAAGTTCCATCAATTCAAATTCAAGATCGTTGATTAAATAATTCCGCATTTCAGATGGTAAAGTATTTAAGAAACCAATATTTAAATTTGTTGGATCGGGAGGCATTGGAGTTTCTTGATGATTATCCACTTGAGCGGTGGGAGGATTGGAAACTAAATGTTGTTCAATTGCTTGTTCTCGAAATTCTGCTGGAAGTTCAGCAAGAATAACAGGATCAAGGCCTTCTGGAACTCGGAGATCTAAAAACAATATTTTATAAATTTTATGCTTAATTTTTTTTAATTTTTCTTACTTCCTATAGCAAATCGAAGCCCTTCATCCAATTCTTGATATCGGGGTTCTGGAGGTTGTGTAGCACGTTTGGTTTTTTCATTATCTATTACTAATTGCCTTGCACTTCGCAAAGAATGTAAAACCATATCTTCAGCTGTTTTCCTTTCAACATTTATTGGTGATTTTAAACTTCGCAATGCTTCTTCATAACTTCCATCTCGACTTATTTCTTTTCGAATTTCTTCAATTTCTTGATAATCTGATTGCCTTCGAAGGAGTTCATTTGCTCGTTGAAGGGCGTTCTTTTTAGGATTTCCAACATGTGAGCGAACAGGATAAAACCCTTCAGGATCGAGGAAATCAGGGAATCGCATAGAAACAAGTTGCCGAGCGATGCTATTAATGTCATCCGTTCCAAAGCGAGATGTTAAACCCGAAAATATTTCACCTCGAAGATATGGCACCCGAGCGTTAGTGTATTCTTGCATACTAGCCAAAGCTCTAGATTGAGGATGTGGACTTGAAGGAAATGAATCAACATCAATTTGACCCGCATTTATTTCTTCTGCATCTGTATCATCTTCTTCATTGTCATCATCATGCTCGTCATCTTCATCATTTTCATCGTCGTCTACATCTTCCTCATCATCGTCATATTCGTTTTCTAAACCATTCATTGCATTTATTTGAAGTATGGGTTCAGGCTGAGGATGATGTGGAGGAGGTTGTTGTTGAACTTCTTCTTCTTCTGGAGGAGTTTGATCTTCCTCTTCTTGTGGGTCTTCTTGCTCTTGTTCTTGCTCATCTTGAGGTGGTTGTTGAGGATTTAATCGAGCTGAACGACGTCGAGGTGGAGTTGGAGGCTGTTGTGCTACTGCTGCCGCAGCAGCAGCGTCAGCTTCAGGTGTCGTCACATCTGCAGCCATATCTGCCATTTCAGCTGCAAATACCATATCTCTTTCAGCTTGAGCACCACGTTGAAATTCAAGAGCAAAATTTCCTATTGCATCATTGGCATCATTGAAAACATCCCTGAATGTTTCCATTCCCATATTTGCCGCACGTAAAGCTCGTGCACTTCCTTCATATTGAGGATTGGCTCGAGTTGCAGCACGTTTTTCTTCATATTTTTGTAGCACCAATGCATGTAAAAGTGCATAAATATATTGATATGAATGTCGTCCAACAAAATCCAACGCCCAATTAGACATATCATAATAAAATGGAATTTTATCAACAATTATCTTTAATGCTGGATGTTCATCATTTTCCTGAAGAAAAAAATATTTAGTAAAAATTATTACAGATTTTTATTTTAAGGCTTTTCATACCGGTTTTCTTCGTGTAAATGCATGATCCATTCGAAGTGGAACATGATTTGGATGATCCATTCGAATTTCTGGAGCAAGCGATGGCATTTCAAGTGGATGTTGACAAACAACATTCATGGGCATTCTTCGATTTTCATGGGTTTCACGTAATTCTGGCGGAATGGCTGTTGAATAGTTTGTTAAATCTGTTGGTGGAAGATGGAGTGGATGCCATTGATTCATATATGGATTAACAATAAACCGATGTTGAATTTCGAATGCATTAGCTTCAGTTGTAAATTCAATTGGAATTTCATTTGCTTCATCACAAACTTCGTTCTAAAAAAATTTGTATTTTATTTAGTAAATAACTTTTTTTGGAAAACTTTACCGTAGCGACAGGAAATTCTATTGGATTTTCAACTGTTGTCTCTTCTCCACTTTCTTCTTCGCTTGTAGTTCGATTATTATCAAAAGTGGAAGCATGTTCAATCCATGCACCTTCCATAAATGCTTCACTAAAGAATGGCCCTGATAATGGATGTCTCAGTCTTCGAACCGAATAGTTTGCCCTCGCTAAAACAAAATATATTTTTTAATTAATTGCCACACAAAAAAAAAAACAAGTAAAAAAAATTACGTGGACGAGTAATATTTCCGGTGCTTCCAGGTTCCCTTAAAACTCCATTACTTGGAAGTCCCAAAGTTTGTGGAGAATGTGGTGACAAAGTATTTACAACTTCAGTAACTTCACGTAAAAGTAAAATTACTTCATTGATAGCTTTGGAAGTGCTTTCTTTTTGTGAAATATATGCCAAAGATTGGGTAAAAGCATGGATCATTTGTTCCCGAATAAAGGCTTTAATTCCAGTGGAACCTACTGGTCGACTTGGAAGAATGCGTTTTGACTAAAAAAAAAAATTTTGTAAATTAAAATTTTTAAATAAATAATATTTTCTTACTCTCATAACATCCTTTAATTGTAAAACTAAGCTTGCGAGAGAAGAAACTTTCAATGGAAAATCATCATCCGTCCAATTTCTAATACATTTTTGTAAAACATTTCTAACTTCAGACATAACCAAATTTGCTGCATCTTCATGTTCATCACAAATAACCATGGAACTCAAAAATGATAAAACAAATTTATAAAGTTTGAATGGAAGGGATCGTTTAATGAAAGCATCGATGAGATGTCCCACAACTCCACGGTTTTCTTCAAGGAGAATATATTTGATGGAACTTCGATAATTCCAAGTTAGGAAAGTTAAATAATATACAGCTGCCCATTTTCCAATTAAATTGGTCCGATATAATTCTTCACCCTTTCTTGCAAGGTTGCATAATTCGGGAATAATCTAAAAAATTAATAATATTAAATTTATGCTATTTAAATTTTTGTAAGCTAAAATGTATTTTTGTAAGCTAAAATGTATTTTTGTAAGCTAAAATGTACCTCTTGAAAAACTTTATCTTTGTAATCTTCAACTTTAATATTAACAAAATCCGCTGCACATCCTTTAGTTGACATTTCCACAACAACATTATTGCCTCGAGTTCGAGTATTTTGAGTGAAAATTTCAAAAAATTTTGGATGAGTATAAAGCGGAGTCATACGATTGAAGAAATTATCTTTATCGAAAGGTTCATTAGCTTGATAAACTTTGTGTTGATGGCTATTGTTGTATCTCTCCTCCTTCAATGCTGCCTGAATTGTAGCTTCTATTTCTTTTTCAGATTGAATTCCAATATCCATCGATCTAGTAAAAGCCACAAAAGCAATTAGAGTAATTTCAGGGGTAAACTTTTCCAATTCTTGATGAATTATTGCTTGAATTCCACCATTTTCAATAAAAGTCTTACGAGATTCACGAATTTCAAAAACTTGAATTAATAATGAAAACGCAGAATATACAAGTTCATAAGGTAATGGTGAACGTTCAGTTGGAATTTCAGACTTTGCAGAAAATTTTGTATTTGCTTTTAAAATTTTAACCAAAGCCTTCACTATTTTACTTTCATCAAAATCTTCAGGTTTTAAACTATCATCGTGTTTAATAATTTCATCTGCATTATTTGCACCTTCTTTTAATTTGACATTTAGTTTAATTGAATGGAATTCATTTACGCGATCAAGAGGTCGATAAAGCATTTTAGTTAAATCAGCCATCATTCGAAGATTTCTTTTTTCTGTTATTGCAAGGCTCGTTTTTCCTTCTTTAAAAGCAGCTGAAAGTAGAGCTTGATTTTTTTCGGAAAATGTTTGATATTGTGCTGCTCGAATTGAGCGATATGACCATTCCATGGTATTAACCCTTTCTTCAAATTGCTTTCGACGAGTTTCAAGCCGATGCTTTTTAAGCCAAGTTTCAATCCAAAATAATACATATGGCAAATATGGAACATGCCATTCTTCATTTTCCACCACTCTTTGAAGTAATTCACACACAACTTTAACCATAGGGAAAGATTCTTCAATTTTCATAATATCTTCTGGGATTTCCATAAATAATAAAGACATTAAATGAAGATTGCTTTTAAGCATCAATTGATCCGTAATTCGATTTGGTCGAATCACCTCATTACAAAGCCTTGGAATGCCTTGAAACCATTTTTTATTAACTAATTCAGTTTTAATATAATTATTTCCTTCTTTAGTATTTATAAATTGAATGATAAGTTTTGCAACTTCTGGAATAGTTTCTTCATCGGTTGTAAGCATGCATAAAACTTTAGGTAAAAATTCTATCATTCCATCGATTATTGATGCACATGTAAATGCTTCTCCATTCGATGGCTCATCTTGATCAGTTTCCATAGGTTGAACGGAATCTTTAGCATTTGAAATATGTGAATCAATAATTGCAGTATTGACAGTTTCACTTCGCTTTGCAGCCCTCAAAATTTCAATCATAACACTCATAAATTCAGGAATAAATGCTTTAGGATTTGCAATGCATTTATTTCGATAAAATGAAGTTATTTGAGATTTAATTGCATTAAACATTTCCATTCGAAGTTTATCAATTATTGCATCTCGAGGAAGGGGAAAATCATCCAAATAACATATTTTTTTCATCACTCCTGCCCATGATAAAATTGCTGAGGATGTTGCTGAAAAATTTGGAGGTCTTAAAAAAGATTTTTTCTTGACTCTTGATTTACTTGTGTCGCTACATTTATCATCACCAAGAAGTCGAATGCCGTTAGTTAAATTAATAATTAAATCTGTATCTACAATTGCATGAGGCAGATATGAGCGATAAGGAGTTTTACAAGCCGAAAGAATTTTATCCACAAGTTTAATAACTTGAATTAAATATTTGTGCCTGAAAAAACTACTTTTATTTGAGATAATAGTGGCTAAGAAACTTACTTGGTAATAGGAGATTCGGTCATCAAATTTTCAGATGAAACACAAATGCAAATTTTTTCAAAAACAATTGAACCAAAAATTACACAATTTGCAATATATTCTTTTTTGCTAGCTAAATTTGCAACCGATCGAACGACATGAATGGTATAAACAAAATGGGTGCTCATTAAAGCAGTGATAATATTTTCACTTGCTGCAATGGCATTTGAAATAATTTCAGGAAAATCTTCTCTTGATGTTGGCCATATAGCTAAATCATCGTTGTCATCGTCTTCAATATCGAATGAACTACTCTTTTTCAAAGTGGTTCTTCGAGCATCCATAACAATTTTAATCATAGTAATAATTCGATGAACCGAGATTAAAGAATTAATAAATTCTTTTGTTTTTGTTTTATCTTGTAAAAGTTGACTAAGAAGTTCATCGCGATTTGCAAATAATTCTGAGGTTTTTGGAGTGAATAATTCTGCAGAAAATTCCAGTAAAGTGGAAAGGCGGGAAATGGCATGAATTTCATCTTTGGTTAAAAATTGTGGTGTTGTCATTTTAGTATCCAAATATTCACCAATTAAAGGCATTCGCAAGAAATCTGCGCAACATTTATTCATTTGTTCAATGGCCAATGTTTTTGGACCTTTGGTGACGCTGCTAACTTTTTTAAATAATTCAGCCAAAGCTCGAGGAAATGTAACATTTTTAATTCCATATGGATGATGTTTGGTTGTTAAAAATTCTACCAAACGATTATACATTCCAATTTCTTCAAGAAGATTTATCAATTGCTTATCTCTTCGCTTTGTAACAACATTAATAATTTTAACCACTAAATTAAGATTTTCATACAGTGGCAAAACTTTCATTCCATTATGAACATAATAAGTTCGATATTCTTGTTCTCGAGTGACTTCAGTATCAGTTTCCATTTCAAAATCAGCTGCAATACTTTGATTTAGTTCTTCATGGTAATCTGGTGACGCATCATTGCTAACACCTTGAGGGCTATCAGCATCCTCCATTTCATCATCTTCATTTGGAAAACGATATGGTAAAGGATTCATATGGAATGGCATGGAACTTTTACGCCTATCACTATCATAACATTGAATATCTGGCAACATGAGGGTTTCAAGTAGATCTCCAAGAATTTCATGAATATGAGTAAATATATCTCTGGCAAGTGTGGGTTGATGATCAATTAAATCATTGAGGCCACCAGTAATAACAAGAGTAGCTTTATCTAAAAAAAATCAAATGTTAAAAACAGTTTTAAAACCCGTAAATTCCTTTGTAATAAAGCTTACCCATTTCATCCTTTTTCTTGGAAGTAGTGACCAAAAACTTTGCAGAAAAAATTAAACGAATAATTCTTCGCATTGGTTTTAAATTTTGAATAAGTTCTAACCCACGAGTATTCAAAGATAAAGCCGAAATAAGGTTTGGAAGGCCTTGAATTATTTCACGTGAAACCATAAGCT
This sequence comes from Panagrolaimus kolymaensis, assembly GCA_028622995.1. NCBI lineage: Eukaryota > Metazoa > Nematoda > Chromadorea > Rhabditida > Panagrolaimidae > Panagrolaimus > Panagrolaimus kolymaensis. The sequence continues at coordinate 253,506 of JAJQJQ010000034.1, forward strand.
AAAAGTAAGGAATTCAATTAAGTTAAATTTCTTGCAAATTTTTTCTTACATCACTAGCCATAAGACAAGTCAAAATGGATTGAGATAATCCAGTCTCATGAATCATATTAATTTGATTAGTTTCTTGAGAAATGAAGGAAATAATTAAATGATAACATGGATGAAACAACGAAGGACCAAAATGTTTTGCATTTTCAAATACATACAATAAGGCATCAATGGTGGGTTGCTTCATGATAACCGTTCCAAGGTGCATATCCATAATGGCACGACGCATAAAATTAAGCAATGATTTAATCAAAGCCATATTTTGTAATGGGTATACTGCCGTTCCATTATCCAAGCATTCTTTTGCATTTTGTATTTCTCGCTAAAAAAAATTAAGCTATAATCAAACAACAAATAAAACCAAAGGAAAAAAAGTCTTACAGGAAATCTTGCAGAAATAAGTTCCATTCTAGCATTAGTTAATAAAGCCGTATTAAATGAAACTAAATTATCTATAATTCTCACAGATCGAGTGATAAAAGTAATTAAGCTTTCGTTAGAACTGCAATTTGCAACAATATCAACCAAAATATCAAAAATTTTGCTATCATCGGAATCAATTTCTAAAAAAAATTAAGTTTAGAAACGCTACAGTAATTTAATGATTTTTTTACTGACCTCTCGCATTACCACCGGCATGATACACAAATGAAAACAGCGCTGAATAAAAATCAGTTTCTTCTGGAGTTAAAATTGGAGTATGTTCAAAGACAAACAAATCATGAGCTGTATTCATGATAGTTGAAATTGTTCCATATGCATTTGCCAAAGATAATTCAGATGAAATTATTTTAATCCTATAAATGCAAAATATTATTAATTTTCTGTTGAAATTTTTTATGGGTTCTTACAATTCAATTTGTTTCAAGAAAAATATGCTTGCTAAGGATCTTAAAGCTTCAGCTTTTAAACTCATAAATGATTGGCCATTATTATCAAATTTAACTATTTCACAAAGCACTTTAGCTTCATATGAAATTTGTTCAGTTTCCAAAACTAAACATTTAGCATAATTTGCAATTGAAATAACAAGCACTCGAATCAATGCACATTTAATTCGAAGCGATTTATCTTGTAATCGATGGATTAAAAGGGTTTTCGCTTTAGCTATTGCATATTCAGTAACATATTTTGTACATTTTGAATTCCATACTCGTATATCTCCAAGAACTTTATCAAGGGATTCTTCCAATGACTAAAATAATTTTTTATGGGTTTTAAATTAAACTTTTAAAATGTTATTATACCTTTGATCGATCAACGGCAACAGAAATCCTGTCAGATCCCAAATATGTAACAAAGCTATCAGGTGGCGAAATGGTGCATTCCAAGCAAAGTTGATGAAAGGGCGCAGCCATATCAAATGAATCCCAAGCTTCAACAATGGATTTTATAAATATTCTCAATGGACCAATATCGCCCTTCCGACAATATCGATCGAGGAAATCAGAATGTTTTGCAACAACAAACAAAAATCGAAGCACGGAAAGCAAAACATCGAGATTTGTGGTTTCAAGCAGCCGTAAAACTTTCTAAAAATATATAATTTTTTAAGAATGCTTTTTTTCATTTTCAACAAACCTCAGTGGATGGATATATTGAACGAGAAAAGGTATTTTCAAAGAGTAAACTTGAAAATCTCAATACTGAACCCACGTGGCCAGCATATTCATAATCATAATCAACCCGCATAGGATCTTTTAAACTCAATCGATAACTGCAATAAGCAAGAATTTTATCACATTTTGAGATAATATCCGCCCATTTTACAAGTTCAGTTCGAGTTGAATGAAACCAAACCTTCACTGAATCTAATAATTCACAAAATTCTTGATCTGATTCTGCACGATTACATTTTTCAATGAAATTTTGACATTCAGGCACCTAAAGATATATTCATTTAAAAAATGCTGACAAAAGCTAATTCAAAAACATACCAACAACGTTGATGAAGTGATGGATGCCGAAGTTTCTCCCCGCATTTGTAAATTGCTAAAAAAAATTGGAGGGAATTTTTAGATAAAAAAAATCTTTAAAATGAAAACCTAAAATTTGAAAACACGCAACAACAAAAAAAGTGGCAAACAACTTTCTTCCATACTCGGGAGGAAGGAGGAAGACGACGACGAAAACGACGCAACAACGCAAATCACTTGTGCGCATATTTCATAAAAAAATAGCAAGCAACGCCCGTAGCAAATAATAATAGTTGTACGATAGGTCGATACTAAGGTTATCTAATAACGAGGGAGAGTATTCACCTTCAAAGGAGTTATGAATGAAGCGCAAATAAATTAAAAATTTAAATAATTAAGAGATTTTTTTGTGGTAAAAAACATTTGATAAAAAAATATGGACGTTCGTTGTTCACATGATTTAAAAAAAGCAATCGTTAATTTCAATCGAACAGAAAAAATGAAATTGTTGTTCATAAAAATAATTGCCAAAGATGGTTATCAATTTTCAGAAGTATTTCATAAAGGTTTTATTTTTAAATCATCAAATAAATATGATGGTGATCAATGAAAAAGGAAAAAAGAAGCCGAAAGAAACCGTGATGGCAAAATACATTTAAAAAAATACTCAGTCATCAGCCGTGGAGAAAGAAAAAAGAAAAGTTTATATGTGGCTGGCGATGAAAAAAAAATGGAAGGAATAAAGAAGACGGACAGTCAGTCGTCGTCGTCAGTCATTCAGAGAGGAGCAAAAGCAAGCACCACGAGGGTCAAAAGATAGATTTTCGCTGTAAAAACCTGACTTGTTTTTTATTTTATTTTGTTTATTGTTTGCATTTATTCAAGCGTTCGGTTTTCAATAATAATAACCAGCTGATATAAATTTAATTTTCCTTCTTTTTCCATTAAATTTTGGTCAAAGAAAGTTCTGATTGCAAAGGCAAAATTATTAGACATTTTCCAACCAAATAAATCTTTTTTAAAGCATTTAATTATTTTTACATATTCAAAACAACCCATCTTTAAAAAACTTTATTAATTCTTGCATTGTAATAATATAAATTTTATTTTGTTACTTTGTAAATAAGAATTTATAAATAAAAAAATATGAGTGTAACTTTTCAAAGTTTTTTTGTATATTTTACCGTTCTTACAAATTGAAGAACGACGATTTAATGAATGAACACAGAAATAACTAGGGTTGTCGAATGGGGAAATTCCCGGGAATTTTCCGATTTTTCCTGGGAAATTTCCCGCTACAAACCCTTACAAAGTTTCACCAAGTCTAACAAAGTCTTACAAAAGTTGCTATAACTTTGTTAAACTTTGTAAGACTTTGTGAAGGTTTGTAGCGGGAAATTTCCCCATTTTCCCATTTCCCGGGAAATTCGACAACCCTAGAAATAACCATAAAGAGTGGCCAAAAAATCTGTATTCTATAAAAACAAAACTTCAATTAATGTAAATCTTTGAAATGTAAAAAAATAAAAATAATGTGTTTTTGAATTTAATTTTTTTTATTAGTCATTCATAGTCAAAAAAAAACATAGCTAATAATAATGATAGTAACAGGCAATTTAAATAATGCGAATACATAAAAAATAATAATAAATAAATTACTTAAATAACCTCAAAAAAAATTTTTCTCCTCATCAACTTTTTTTCTTTTCATTATCGTCCTCACCCGTTTTCACATTTTGATCAGTAATTTTGGCGGTGGTATAACCAACTGCTTTTATATAAACCACATTAGACACTTGCATAATTTTATACAGAAATAATACGAATAAAGAAAATATTGGAAATACAGAAAGAATATCCTGAAAGATTAAAATTAAAAAGTTATGGAAATTAAAAAATTTGCAAACCTCTGAACTTTCCACTTTCGATGTTGACAATTTTTTCTTATTATAAAACTCGTTAAAATTATTTTTTGAGTTATAAATTTGCGTTGGTGTTGTTCCATCAATATTATTGGAATTTATTTCATGTTTTGTAAGCAAATCATTAAGTTTAGCCATTTTTTCTTCAGTTATTTGCTTTTGTTTAGCTTCAATAATTTCATGGGTTTTTTTTGTAATCGAAGCAATGGTATTTGCAACAGCTTCATGAAGGGATGATGGATTAATTTTTATTGAATTTGAATCCGTGAATAATGAATTTAATGAATGAGTGAGATTTTTAAAATTTTCTTTGTTTGCTTCAATAATGGAATTATCAATTTGTGGAGATAAAAAGTCTTCCAAACTCATTAATTCTTCTGTAAAAAAAATTAGTTTAAAATTTGAAAATTTAGAAAAAAATGTTTCTTACTTTTTCCATTAATTTCTGCAATCAATAATTCTTCGGGGAAAACTTGAATACCAATAGTTTCAAATCTATTTGACGATGGAGGAGCTGGGGCTGGAGGAATAATATCCTCAGTTACGGTAATTAAATCAGATTTAATATTATCGAAATCTCCATTGATTTGTGGTTGATCATTGCTATTTTGTAATGCAAAAGCAGCAGTTGCAGCATCTTCCTTTTCCTTTGCAATAGTTAAAACTAAATGTTGATTAGCTGCTCGAGCAATTTCTAATTCTTGACAAACGATATCATAATCACTATGAAGTTTTTCATATTCATATTTTTGAATTTCGAGAGCTCTTTCAGCTTCTTGATATTGTTCACGTATAAAGTTATTTTGCTCTTCAACATTCATTAACGCCAATTCAACTTCTTGCAACCTTATTCGTGCTTCACTTGCTTCTTCCGTTGATTTTCTGAAACAGGCGAATGTGTTTTTAATTTAAAAAAAAATAATTGATACCGTAATATATCCTTTGTATGAGTTTCAACTCGTTCCTTTTCTGTATAAAATTCATCAATTTTACGCTGTAAATCAGCATTTGTGATATTTTTAGTTGAGACTAGAGCAATTTGAGATTCAAGGATTTCAATACGTGAAAGTAAACGTTCTTCATTAATCATGGCTTGCCAATTTGTTTCTGAAGCTTCATTAGCTTCTTTTAAAGCTTCTTGTAATATCGTTAATTTTTGACCCAAAGCCTAAAATTATAAGGGTTTATGTAAAAATAAAACAAGGTTTATAAATGTTATTACCGCTTCTCGATGTTTTGCTTCATAAAGATATTGCTGCATTTGATACATTTGCTCTTCTGGGACAACTAAACAATGTTTGGGAATGCGTTCCGTTATCATATTTTCATTTGAATTATTAGTCGAAGCTGATCGACGGGTAGCAATTTCCGCGCCTTGACTATTTAGAAATCGCACCATGGCAATAATACAACCACTTGCAACTTTAAAAAAATTAGGGTTTATACTTTAAAGAGAAATTAACAACTACCTTTCTTTGTATTATCAACAATTTCAACACCAAGTTGAAGAATATCACCCGTAGCAAGTGGAGTTGGAGGAGATTCTTCTCCGCTATTCGATAACCGTGAATTATTTATAAAAGTGCCATTGCTGCTTTTTGTATCTTTAATGTAAAAGGTATCATCTTCCAACCATACAGTAGCATGATTCCGTGATAAAACCTAAAGCATCGATAATAAATTTAAGCTTAAAAATTCATAAAAAAGTATGCACTAACTTTGCAATCAAAAATAGCATTATTTGGGGAAGCAAGCACTCGTCCTACAGCACGGCCAACTTTGATCCCATTTTCTTCACCTTTAGTTACAACAATACGTCTCTCAATAAATTCATGCGAATTATGACATGATGTTAGAATCAATACGGGTCCACTTTCTTGTTTACCGGATGTGGAAGCCGGAGCAGGGACATTCTTGTTAACTGCCATTATTCAATCAACTAAACATTACTACAAAAAAGCAATAAAAATTTGAACAATTAAGGGATTAAAAAGATAATAAAAGGTGGGTTCGAAAGCCCAATAACAAAAACAAAGCAAAATATGAATAATACAAAGTCATTTATTTTTAAGTATCACAATTACAAAGATCAATTTTTCGAGTGGCAGGATAGTAAACAGCAAAATCAAACCCGCTTTGAGCAAATGAACCAGGATTCAAAATAGTGTTGATAGAATTTTCTTGTTTGAAATCATATTGAGTAAAATTATCAGCAAGAATCAGGAGATCAGGTATAGGAGTAAAAGTGAACTGATAATCCAATTGAGGTATTATTGGCGAAACACAAGGAGGTAATGGACAGTAATGATTTTGGCTGAGAATCGTTTCACAGAAGAGTTTATGAGTTTCTTTGATATCTGGTGGATTATTGAGAGCATGTCGACAAGCTTTTTGAATAACATTATCACGATAAATTACGATGTTCTGATCACGAACTTTAAGCTTGCAAGGATTTGTACCATAATGAAAATTGTCGAAGTGAAGTCGAGCAGATGGTGCCATAGGTGGACTAAAACAAAGAAATCTGTTAAATTTGAATACCATAAAGAAACGTACCGAGGTGCAGTTAACATTTGAGGATAATCTTCAGCATGTGGAACAATAACGATTTGAGTTTCACTATATTTTTTACCAAAATCTTTGATAACATTATTCAAATGTCGTAGACCATTTTCAAGAGCTTCAGGAACATCAAGAAGTGAAACACCAGGTGAGATAAAATTACCACAAAGTATTATAGCATAAATGTCGCTGAAACCGTTCAGAATCATGTGGATCTTTGATAATACTTTTTCATCGTCGAGCCAAGCATCTGAGAGAACAACAATACTTTCTTTTGATGACCATGCATGGTTTCGATGTTTAGCTAATGGAGCTTCTGGCTTTAATGTCGGTAGACTAATATTCTCAACATGGAAAACACGTTTCTTGTAAACACCAGTAAACTCATATACTCCACCTTCAAAAAATAAACCAGGACCAAAGACAACATCATTCATTGAGAGTTTAACAAGTCCAGTTGGATCTTCAATACCATATCCATCATGATGACGTCGAAGTTTACCCAACACATCGACATGAGCATTTGTTCGAGAATAAAGTAATTCGATGCGGAGCAAAGAGTTGTTTGTAACATGATCACGAATGCGATTATAACGACAAATTTCCACATTTTCATCATCGCTAGTTGTATCTTCTATGTAAGTTCTTGTTAATGGATCATAAACTTCCTTTGGCCATTTAGGTGCACAAATCATCTTAAATCCATTATCTCTAAAAATGATATCATTGATAAGAACATCAATCAAAAAGAATTATCTTACTTTTCCACGTTCTTACCAAATGTTAGACGCAGGCACCTTTCCAAAGTTGCAAGAGTGATTGGTTGATCATCGACTGAAAAGCAAAAAATAAAAATATATTGACATTTAAATACAAAAGCAAACAAACCTTTCTCTTTTTCAAATATTCCAATAAGTTTGTTAATAAACACTTCAATTTCACTGTCGCTTTTGCCTTTAACATTGTTGGTAATATGAATTAGAGCATCTCTAAAAAATAAATACATAAACTACATAATATATGCAAATGACCAACAGCAACAACAAAAAGTGATGATGATAAAAACATACTGTTGTAATGTAATTTGTTTTAAATCAAATCGTCGTTTGATCTGTCTTCGGAGGTCTTCGTCGTCCATTACCTAAAAAGCAAACAAGTAATAAAGTTGAATTAAAGTCCACGAAAAAATACATACAAAACACGAAAAAAATATTTTACAAAACGAAATAAAGAAAGGTGTAAAAATCAGGTCAGATGGAAAACAGTCTATCAAAAAAAAAATTTCTTCGATTTATTGTTTTTTTGGCAAAAAGATAACAACGCAGGGTAGCAAAAAAGCAGCAGCAAAGTAATGATCGACGACAAAAAAAATAATAAGGAAAGCTCCTTTGCTTTTCAGCTATTTATAAAAAATGTCAGATGAAGCTACAACAACTACCAATAAAGCCTTTTGCTGCTGCTTCGTTTTTCTTCCTCCTTTTTTTTATAAATGAGAATGACACTAGCGCAAAGAAAAAAGAGAAAAAAGAAGACAACGGAAAAGCGCGAAACAAACATTTTTTTCTTTTTCTTTTCTTTCTAAGGTCCCGCTATTTTTTTCCATTTGGCAGCAATACCATCCTGAACATCAGGGACCAAACCGCTTTTAAATAAATAAATACATACATTTTTTTGTGGTCCATTTTTATCCCCTTTTTTGAGTCATATATTCGTTTCCAATTACTACTTACTTACTTTCTTTCTTAACTTGCTATTTACTTTTATTAGAAACAAACAAAAAATTAAAAGAAAGGAAAAATATTTGTTTTAGCAGAAAAATTATGATACCTGCAGATAATCTTACTTATGCAATCATTCATCGTTCCATGCTTGATTTAGCTAAAAATTATGGTTTTACTCATAGTGAACCTTTAGCATTTGAATATTTAACTTCAGCTGTATTTCATTATATGCAACTTGTTAGTAAAGATACAAAAATATCAGCGGAACTTGGTAACAATTTTACTTTTTGCAAAAATTTAATAAGCATAAATAAAAATTATTTAGCTGAACGTTCGGCAGCATGTAGCTCTGATGTTATGTTAGCAGCAAAAAAGAATAGACTTGAAATAGGAACACTTAATCAATATATGGTATGGAATCAACCCCTTCCGCCATCAACAAATGTGAGTATATGCTAATTGTTAAATGCATTGAAAAAAATAAGTGCTTTTTTAGTTACCGGAGTACCCCGTAAAAGTTCCTGATCGACCAGAAAGTCCTCTTTCTGAATCAGAGTTATTGGAACGAGAAGAAAAAGAAATTCCAAAGTTTTTACCTTCCATTAGATTTAAATCCAATACACCGATAGTTGAAGAAAAGGAGGAAGAAAAAGATGAAGAAGAGGAAGAAAATATGGAAGAAGCAACTTTGGCAGCTATGAAAAAAATAACATCATTAATGTAATTTTAAAATTTATTTTCAAAAAAAACTTTTTTTATCGTTTTTTAGAAAACCCATAACTCATGCTGCTAAAAATGTTGATCGCTTTGAAATGCTAAAGTTTGATTTGACAGATGATTTACATAAACTTGCGCCCAATGTCCATACACCTTGGCAGCAAGATGTTGATTTCCTTGGAACTTCTTCAGCAGCTCGAGCAGCAGCCGCTGAAGCAGAAGCCAGAGAAAAATTATTAAAGGATGAAGAGGAAAAAAGGTTAAAAGAATTAGAAGAAGAACAACGATTAAAATATCAACAAGAGCAAGAATTTTTTGAGCAGCAAGAATTGGAGCAACATCCTATATTTGAGGATGTAAGTTTTTAATAATTATTTCGAGATTAAATATAACAAATTATAATATTTTTAAGGAACGTCAACAAAAATTGGTGGACTTTGCAAAGGAATTTGAAAAATCAACAAAACCCGAGCTCTCAAAACAAGAGGAGCATCAACAGGAGAAAACTGCACTTTCACCTTATTCAGTGAACGATTTGATTATAAGCCCAAGTCCTTCTCCACCACCACAAGAAGTGCAACCAAGGTAAAATGAATTTTTCGTAAATCTTAAAACCCGAATATGTTTTTTAGTAACTCACAAAAAGAGAAGTCACAACAACCTTTAAAAACAAATTTTGCTTCTCTTGAAGCTCAACCACCGCTTATTATTGCTGCTGAACCAACAAAAATCAAAGATGAATTAACAACAACGGTAGCTACAGATTCTCAAAATAATGTAACAGAAAACCCTAAGAAAAAGCATAAGCATCATAAAGAAAAGAAGCGAGAAAAGGAAAAAAGGAATGAAGAGGATCAACGAGAGGAAGATAAGAATAAAAAAGAGAAACACAAGGATAAAAAGAAGGATAAAAAGAGAGATAAAGATAAGGATAAAGAAAAGGATAAAAATAGAGAAAGAGATAAAGAGCATGAAAAGAAAAAAGAGCGAAAAGGTAAGCGAAAATTAATATTGGAGTATCTAAAAAATATGTTAATTTCAGATCCTCCTTTACTTTTATCTATTTCAAGTGGAAAGTCACAACAACACCCAGCTACGAGTGCAACACCATCAACAAATACTAATACCAACGTCCTTCCTCAACATGTAATGAAGCTACCTCCATTAAATATTTCAACAAAGAAGCATGAAAAAGATCAAAAAAAGAAGGAAAAGAAACCCAAAGAATCAAAGCCAATAATAAAAGAGCCAGAAATTTTGCCATTAAAAAAGTTGGAACCACCTTCATTAAAAGTTAGAATTCCACCTGCTGAAAATCCAAAGCCAACAATATCAGCTTCTTCCCGTCAACCACCAATTGCCAATGAAGTTCCCACTTCAAGTTCAAATACTCTCAATATTTCTGGTTCAAGCAATTCATCAAAAGATAGTTCAAAGGATCAAAGTGTTGGGAATAACAACAAACGTGCTAGCGATGAAAATCGGCAACATAAGAAAGAGAAGGAAAGGGAGAAATCTTTGAAGCGAAAACATAAAGAAGAAGCATCATCCACTGCCCCGATACTTACTAAAGAATCAAATAATACAAATGAGAGTGAAAGAGAATATAAAAAACCGAAATATGAGAAGGAAGTTAAAAAAGAGGAGGAAGAATTGAAGAAAGCAGATAAAGAAAAGACTGAAAAGAAAGAGAAAGATCGAGGAGGAAAGAATGAAACCCCAGCTGAACGTGAAGAACGAAAGCGAAAGAAAAAAGAAAAGAAGAAAAAACAAAAAGCAGATAGGAAGCGTAAACTGGAAGAACCTGGCGGTGGCAATGATAGTCAAATAGCTGAGCCTGAACAAAAGAAACAAAAAACCTCAGAAACAGCAACAGCTCCACCAATATTGGCTCCAGAAAATCGACCAATTAAATTAAAAATCTCATTAGGAATTCGACCTCCAGCAGCACCCACTCCGCCACCAGTGTTATCTTTACCTGCTGCTTTGCCACCAGCGCTTGCAAAAGTTGATGCTCCTCCTAAAATTGTGCCTCAACCTAAACCATCGACAACATCTCAACAACCACCGCCTAAAAAAACCGTCGCTTCAGTTTTACCACCACAAAAATTGTCTAGGCCTTCATCAGCAGCATCTAAACCATCATCATCAAGCACAAAGACATCCAGTAGCAATAAATCTTCTTCAAACACTAATAAGCCTCCATCATCTCGACATCCACAAGTAGCAGCCAAAAAAGAAAAGGAAGAAAAGTAAGTAAAACGAATTTTTTTTAATTATAAAAATCTTTAATATTTTATGTTTTTAGAAAGGAAGATACAGCAGCCGTAATAATAATGAGTGAAAGAGTTCAAATGTCAAAAGCTTTAAAGGAATCTATGGAAACAGCAAATTTAGCTCCATCATCAAGTTCAAAAAGATCTCAACGTCGAAATTCAGAACAACAACAAAAATCAACTTCTGCAGCTAATAAAAAGAGACCAGAAAAAGGAAAGACCACTACTACCACCACCGAGAAAAAATCAAGACCTGGAAATCTAAGTTTAGCCAGTTCATCAGCCCTTCTTCCACCTCTTGATTCACTTACTCCTCCACCATCATTGGAACCCGAAGTTGTTAAAGATTCTGAAGCCACTACCGCTAATGAGGGACAAGAAGATAAATTTTCACAATGCCCAAATTGTGGAATTCGATATATGGATGGAGATAATATGGTTTGTTGTGAGCGATGTGAATATTGGTATCATTGGTATGTCTTTTTTTCTTAATTCTATTAGTCAATGTTAAATCAAAAATCTTTTCTTAGGCATTGCGTTGGAATAACTTCGGAACCTCAAGAAGAACAATGGTTTTGTTCGCGGTGTTTAGATATAATGAAAAAGGGAAAAGAAGGATCATCAAAAAAATAATACAACAATAGCTGCTTTAACAATATTTATTTGTACAAACATTTGCCAAACAAACACAAAAAAAAACAGTTAGTAACAATAATAAAGTATTTTAAAAATTTAATAACCACCCGGGAACATCAAATTTATATCGTTTAAGCAATTTTAATAAAGCCCTGTTATGACCCGCATAATATGAATTAAGTTGGCTTCGTAAAGGATTTGAAATGGGTTCATATTTTCGTCCTTTACTTGCACCAAGGCAATTAGTTTTACCACCATTAATTATGGCACAATGAAACCCTTTTTCTGGAACATATTTTAAGTTTGAAGCATAATTAAAATCAGATGTAGGAAGATTTAAATTAAGTAATAAATTATCCATGGTTGGAATTGGATTTAATCGAAAACTTTTTGCATCGATGAGTATAATTTGAGAGGGTGGAAAATAATCCAACCAATGATCTAAATGTTCTGCATAATGGCCAGGTTTCAAACATCGTTGACGAAGTCGATTTGTAACTTCATATTCTGGATTTTCTGGCAGCATAGAAAATAATTCATCGGCAGTGTATTTGATTGCAATCTCATCATCATGGGAGCGCATGTGCTAAAATTTCTCGATTCAATAATTACTGTAGCTTAAAGATAGTTTAAAAGTACCTGATACCATGAATATGCTCTATCAACGGGATCAGTAATCATAACAATAATTTTTGATTCAGGCAACATTGAAGAAAGCAAAAATGGAGTTTCTGAATTATCAAAATAATTTGCAGTTTTTTCCAGAATTATACTATGATCTTCATTAGCTTCCACAAATTTACTTTGATACCAATCAAAGCCTTTGATATAATTAGTTCCACCAAAAAATTGCATTTCTTCAAATGAACCTTCAATATTTTGATTTGATGTCACATTAGGATGTAATTTTAAAAATGATAACAATGCTGATGTCCCCGTTTTTTGTGGACCAACAATCACAACATTTGGAAGTTGATTATTTAAATTATTATCATTGTTGCAAGTTACATTCACAGAAAGCATCTTTTTATGTCGTTCATCTGCACATGGATTTAAATGAATGATATTTTTTTCTTGTGGAAATCGATTAAAATAAAGTTCGGATAATCGTTGAGGTTGAACCCATTTTAATTTAATATTTGTCCAACATTCAAGAAATAGCACTTCGTTGTGAAATGTGTATTGAGCTAATCTATCATGGCCATAATTTTGTTGATGGGTCATAAAAATCAAAAACTAAAACAAAAAAATTTAACTTTAAAAAATTTAAATTTTTGTTTCTTACTTGATTGAGTAAAATGGTTGAAAATAAATCTCCACCAAATATATTCCTTTTTAAATGTTCTATGCCTTCTGGATAAGCATGAAAAAAATGAGTGTGAGTAAAAAGACCACAAGTTTGTCGAGGTAATACGCTAATATTACTATGGATGAATGCCCTTCGATTCCATGCTGGTTTTAAATGTGGATATTCTTCTGTGGAAGTTATTTGGACATTCCAAATTTTTTTCCATGCTTCATACAATGCTTCATGAATTGGATAAACACCTAGATGTTGAGGTGAAACTGCATATGACATGGTTGTTCGAAGCTTGAAATTCTATAAAATTAAGTTTATTTTAAAGTGAAGAGTGTGAAAGCCGAAACCTGAGCAAAAAGTTTATTCTGCGCCATCAAAGCAAGCAAATATGTTATTTCATATTCTTGCGCATGATTATGATGCCACATATGAGGAAACCACAAAAAATTATGTGCATTAGCTAAAAAGTAAATTTTTAATTTCTGAAAGTTTTTTAATTCAAACTCAAACCAATTAAATTTTCATCAGCAATATTTTCTATTTTATCACCTCTTCGAAAAAAATGTCCAGAAAATCCCAAAGTATAATTAAAGTCATCGATATGTTTTCTCAAAAAATTTTGTGATTCAATAAGCGACGTTATATCTTCAGGAACTAAACGAGTTCCAGTTTGTCCAACAAAAATATCATCAATATCTATTTGAATATAAGTATCTAATGACCAAGGAAATGATCCACGAGACATGTAAAGTAAAGCATCCCAAAATCCAATTTTAATAAAAAAATGTTGAAGATTTTGACTAAAAATTATGTGCTCAACTTTTGAAATGGAGCCATTATCGTGAATTGCTACAGCGGCCTCGTTTCCAGCTGAATCTTCGCAACCAATAAAAGTTTGAAACTTTTTAGAGTTTTCAAGATTGAATGCAATCCAATCAGCGGATTCAGCTTCGGATAAAGGAAGTTTGCGACCTTTTTTCGCAACATAAGGTATTTTAGAATTTTTAGAAAAATGTAAATTTGTTATAATTTCATTTGATAAAATTTCTGCTCCCGTTTCTTTTTCAAACCCATTTTCACCACCACCGCCAGCTCCCATAAAAGAAATAATTCCAACTTTATTTTGGCTGCAATAATCCAAAAGAATTTTCTTATTTACTTGATTCAAAAATAAATAATTATTATAATCTTCAAAAATAATTATTGAAAATCTTCGGCTTTTTAATTCTAAAAGCAATTCACCGCCATCAAAAACTTCTGTTCGAACAGGGATTTTTAAAAAATGAATAAAATTTGCAAGTGTTTTAGCATAAATTGAATCTTGCCTTGAAATAAGTAAAACCCGTAAATTTGTTGTTCCTGTTGTTTCATCCTTCCATGGTTGATTATAAGCATAATTTCTTTCATAAAAATTATCAAAAAGTTGGTTATCATCATCGCTTTTTGGACATTCATATAATGAAAAAGGTCTTGCTTTAGCTCGCTGCTTTTCAATCACTCGATTTTTTGAACGTAAAAAATAATAAAATGTTCCATAAATAATTATAAAAATTAAAAGTAATTGAATGCAAAATTTAATACGTTTCTTTTTTAACATATTTAATGAAACAAAAGAAATATTATAAAAATAATTCATGTAAAAAATGGATCATCCATTCATCGGCGGCAAAAGAAGAATAAGAAAAATAAGAGGGAAATAAGGAAGTATCAGAAAAGTTTTTTTTGAGGCGCATAAATAATATATAAATATATTTAATGGCAGAGTGTTCTCTTGAAACTTCTTCGTTTTTTGTTGTTGATAGAAAGTTTATTCATAATCCTTTTTTGCCATTCGCTTGCTTGCATTATTTATTAACCATTTCCTGGCCTTAAGATTTTTAAAGAGTTCCAGAAAGATTCCATTGATCTTAATTAAAAGCTCCATTTGACCTAACTTATCGAAATTTTTGTTTACAAAAACTACCAAACCAAACACTTATAAAAAAACAATTAAGAATTAAACCAAATCGTTTTTTTCGGGGCCTCTCTCGTGATTTAGGTATAGCTGCGAAGAAAAAAAGCCAATCTAGAAAGTTGTTTATTGTTAACGATTTATTTATTTTAACTTTCACAATTCGAACCTAGTAATTATTATAATCCTCTTTTATAGAGAGAATATCAAAAGCTGCTTCTATAAAAAATGATAACTTCACATTTGCGATTTAACTTGAAGAATGTGAACACCAATCTCCTTCGAAAATTAGGAACATCAGTTCTGGTTATTATTTATTTTAAATATATATTATTTTTTTAAATTAATATGAACACGAACCTTTCAGACATCTCCTACAGCCGCCCCTCCAAAATATGATTTTAATGAACCATTTCATCTTTTTACTGGGCCAACACATATTACTCCTACTTTTGAGATTCAGAGAACATTTGTAAATGCTTTAGGAAAATTTTCACTTAAAATGTATGAACCAGCATTTACTCAAGAAAAGTTTATTAATGGTGCCAAACTTGTATGCTACTAATCTTTCCCTTTTTCATTTTTGATTATCATCTCACTTTTTTAGGCAATTGTTAATGCAGCTAAAGGAATACGCGATCATAATATTGAATTATTAAATGATATCACATTAAAAGCCTTTCAACCATTTCTTCGTGAAAGAATGAATGAAATCCCTCAAGAAGTTCTTAAAAAGCATTTAACTTTTACAAAAGAAAATATTGTTTATGCTTTTATTCAATCAATGATTTATGCACCAAACAAAATGTTTTGTAGTGAGTAGCTTTCTTGCTAATTCCACTATATACAAATAAATCGCTGATGATATTTCAGTTGACCCGGAAAATCAATGCTTTTTTAGCAAATTTATAGCTGTAATTGATCCAAATTCAACAACTCCTCTAAGTAAAGGAAAAGCCTTGAATGTTGATAAAGCAAGCGATGACACTATTTACTGTAATGTGACGTAAGTTATATTTCAAAACAAAAGTCAAAAATAAATTTTTTAATGCTGACGTTTTATTTAGGGTTTGTCGACATCTTACTCCACCCGATAACTGGAAAATTTCTCATATAAACTTTTTTCAAAAAACTTTTGTTTCTCGTTAGTTACATAGTTAGCTCCTTTAATTGGTAGATTTTATAGGAAACATATATGTACTTACATATTTACTTGTTATTATTGAAGGTCAAAGTATAAATAAATGAATAAATGAAAAATTGTTTTTTTGTTTTGTTTTTTTATATTATTGATGAACGGTTATCGTTTGTTCGTGTTCTATGACAACGCAGTTGCATTATTTTTTAATATTTTTTTTTTCATCCAGCAAACAAGTTAGTTAACCAATGCATCTTCGTTGTTAGGCTGATGAATTTGTTGTTGTTTTTTAATAAAAATAAGAGATTTTTGAGCAGCGTGTTTGTTCTCGATTTTTTTCTTTTTGCAAAAAAAAAAACAGCAAGGTCGAAAAATCTTTATTAACATAACAAAGCTAGCTTCAAGTCAGTTGGTGAATTTGATATTTTTTAGTGTAAAAGAAAGTAAAAAAAAATTTTTTGAAGTAATAACCTTGACGAACACGTACATTTTAAGTATTTGGTGTGTTCCATTTTCGGCAGAGAAAGGAGGTATCTCTCATGGCAAATTAGGTTTCAAAGGGAAAACATGATCAACGAGAGTGAAAAATGGCTGCCGCGTTGCAAACTTTCATTTCGATGGTTGTGTTTTTTTCTTCCCCTACCATTTTGCTATTTTTTCTTACTCCTTCTAACCAAAAAGAATAAATGTTATCTCTTTCTCCTTTTTCCATGCAATCAATATCGCCCATATTTTTGCAATCCATTGCCTTCATGTTGATTGTTGTTTACTTGATAATTTTTTCCTTTTGTCATACGTCTCAGTTATTTTTGTTTGCTTCATGGCTTGCCTATAGCAAAGTGCGCCTGCTCTCTCCTTCCTATTGGTGAATTTGTGTGGTTGTTGTTTATTTGTTAGTCGATAATTTTTTTGAGTTGTTTTGTTTATCACACAAAAATTTCATCATGCGCGTCGTTTTTTTTCTTCGCCCTTATTCGTGCATTAATTTTTGGTGTTTGAATCGTTTTCATTCATTTTATTAAAATTTTTTATCTAACAATGGACTTTTTTGCTACAGGAAAAATGACTCTTCAATGGACCGTCGTCGCCTTTATCCTTTATGGAGAAATTATTATAACTCTTCTCTTGTTATTGCCATGGATTCGACCTACACTGTAAGTTTATTTTTAATTTTTATCATCCACTAATACGTGTCATTTTTTAGCTGGCGCCGCATTTTCAACAGTCGGATAGTTCAATCTATCAATCACTTTACTAATGTTGCTCAATATTCATCTACTACTGTTCTCCTTCTTCTTTTCATTGGTATGTTATTCGCTTATCATTCTTGTTTAACCATTCGTTATTCTTTCAGATGCCATTCGTGAAGTTCGCAAGTATTCTGATATCGACACAAGCATGGAAATCCGTCGTGTTGCTGAAACTGATGCTACCGTTCATATGAAGCTTTTCCGTGCTCAACGTAATCTTTACATCAGTGGTTTCTCTCTTCTTCTCTTCCTCGTCATTGCTCGTATTGTTCGTTTGATTCTTCGTAGTGCACATCTTGCTGCATCTGCTGAAGCTTCTCTTCGTCAAGCCGAAAATGCAAACAAAACTGCTGAACGTCTTATGGAAGCTGAAGGACCTGATACGGCTGTTGCTGAACTTGTTTCTCAAGTGAAAGATCTACAAGCAAAATTGAAGACGGCTGAAGCTGATCGTGATACAATGAAAGACCAAGCTGAGAACTTGCAAAGAGAATACACTCGTGTTAGTGATGAACTTCATGCTAAAATTGGTGATCATGCCGACAAGAAGGACGACTAACTCAATCAATCTCCTGTAATATTAATGTAAAACGGATTTTTCTTAGCTTATGTTTTCTTTTCTCTTGTAATATTTAATTTGTATTAAGTCAGAATTTGTTTCAATGTTTTTATTATTATTGTAAAATAATTGATTATACATTTTACGGTGTTTTTATAATAAAGTTTTACATATTTAAGCTTCTTATACCGAGATTTAAAGTTAGCTGCACAACATTAGAGTCTGGAGATCAAAATGGAAAGTTGAAATTGAGAGCCATCTTATTGAATTTTACTTCGTTGAGCAACATCATATTCAGCAACAGTTTGACTAGCAACAACCAAGTGAACGAGACTGATTAGCTGTTTAACCAAAGCAACCCAGAAGAAGATGAAAGCAAGGAATGGAACGAGATGAATACCAAGAAGTGACGGACCAGAATAGAATGCATATAGGTACAAAAGTGAGAAGAATGCTTCGTTGCCAAAACACATGAAGAATAAAAATGGTCTGAAAATTTGTTCCATAAGTAAAATTGTAACCAAATGAAAGAGAAGCATATGTACCGAGAAGTGTAATAATAATGAAGGATAGGATTTTTCGATTCTTTGTGAGTATTCTTTCCAGTTAAATCTGTAGCATGAAGATGCAACCAATGTGATCCAATATCGATGATAACCACGAGCTGGAACAAGAACACACATCTTGGATAAAAGGTGCAAAGCATCATTAGAAGCGCCACAAAAGCGAGACGATCAGTTAATTGATCAAGCATAGCACCAAACCGTGTTCCTGAAATGTATATAACCGTGAAATATGGTAAGTGAATTTAAAAAACATTACCTTGATTATATAATCTAGCTGCATAACCATCAAATGCATCCAAAAATGCACTCAAAAAATAACATATTGAAGCACCAATAGGAAAAGATGGCATCAAAAGGAATGATATAAAAGCCAATGCTATCCTTGCAAATCCAATGAGATTTGGAACAAATAAGAAAATGTTGACATCAGCCATGATTGAGGAAAACCTGAAAAGATTCAAAAGTTAATGGAAAATGTAAATTATTATCGAACAAGATAAAATTGTGTGACCTTCAAAAAAATATGAACACGCTCACGAAACGTTAAAAAGATTATTTATATTGATTATTCTTCGGCATTCATCTTGTCAAACATAAAAGAAAGGAAGGAAAAGGATTCATACAAGAGGAGGAAAAAAGTGTGCTCTGTCGAAGCGCATGCCAATTTGACTCTCTTTTTTTCTATCATCAAGTGGCCGTAATTGGAAAGGCATAAAAGAGAGAAGAAAAGCTAAAAAGTGAAGCAAATGAAGCAAAAAATACTAACAAAATGTTGAAGCAAAAAAAAATGTTTGTCGATGTTTTGATTTTTTGTTTTTGCAAAGTTAAAAACAGGCAAGTAAAAACATATCATTCCACAGTTTCGCACTATTTTTGATTGCATTTTTTTATGCAACCATGAAAAGAAATGTAAAAAATTTCTCGAACTAAAACAATTTTCTGCTTTTTTTGGAAAAAGTAAAATAACAAAATCAACGTTGAAACTACGAATACAAAAGAAAAAAGTTTGTAATTCATGTATGCAGAATTTTTTTTGTCCATTCTCAACAATATTTGCTCAACATCAATCTAATCAAAAAATCTCAAATGGAAATTATGTATGATGGTGAACGAAAAATGTTCACTATCTTCTTTAAGCATGTCCAAACTTGAAAGATAATGTTAGAATCATAATGGCATTTTTGAATTCGCCGATGACTTTGAAAGCTTTTAAATAAATAAATATAAAGAACATTGCTCAATTTAGTGATACTATGTAACTGCTTCTTGCATTTTTTTTTATTCCTTTCTTAGGTTTCTTGCTTATAAGTTTGGTATGAAAAAAAATCAAACTTGTGATGCAAATAATGATATTTTACCCAGAGTTGATCGCTGCTGTATCAAAAAGATATCCAAGGACGAAATTTTCTGATTAAATAATTTTAAATGTAACTGACATTATGTAGCGACGGTTGAGAGCTGTAGGTTGTTACGGTTCCGAGAGAGAAAGATGAGACGACGTTATTGCAGCACAGATTTATTATACGAATCAACTTCCCTTTTACAATATTACAAAACAAATGACAACAACGATTATTATGCTAATTTTAGATTAGAGAAATGAAGATGATCACGAGCGTCGTGACATTCCCGGCCAGCGATGAGATGATTGATGGATCATGAGGTATATATAGTTGAAAGTGGATCATTAAAAGGATCATTCATAGAATTGAATCATAGTGGCATTATAAATAAGCAAGTTTGATCATGTTGATTTAAGAAGAACAAAAATAAGATCATAGAGTATATAAGCGATAACATGTTGGAAGCAAATGAAAAGAAGAAGAATAATTGAGGTGTTGTGGTTTAAAGTTGATGGAGTTGATGGTTGAGATGCAGTTGGTTTGAGTTGAAAGTTGTTTGAGTTGAAAGTTGTTTGATGTTGTGATTGTTTGATGTGTGGTTGGTTTGAGATGAGTTTGATTTGAGTTGTGATGACATTATAATGATGATGAAATTGGTGGTGATTCTTCTAATGGATACAGATGGTTGATGGGACGACGAGTTATAAAGCCATCAGCATGTTTTATTTCAGCTGATCTTATATTTTGATCACTACTTACTATAACTTTAACAATGGTAGCCGTTTTCCAAAGACCTCGAGGTCGATCTCTTTCATGAACTATTACCGTTTCACCTTCAGTTGGAAAACGTTGTAATGATCCTCTCTTGTTCTTATGGTTTATCGAGTTCCTTTCTCGAAGATTATTTAAATATTCTGTTGACCATAAAGTCCAAAATTTATCTAAATATTCAACCGTCTTGTAGTAACGCTCAAGGAGCCTTTCCCCGCCACCAGTTGTTGTTGGAAGATAAGAAGGATCTTCAGTTCGATTGTCTTCTTCAATTATTGGAAGGGTTATTGACAATTTTGGATGTATGAAATCGATAGGTCGAATTACGAATGATTCATTTGAATGGACGTATGTTAATGGTCTTGAGTTTAGGGTGCTTTCAATTTCATTAATGAAAGTCCAAAATTCTTCAAAATTCAAAAATCTTTTCCCAATAGATTGTTTTAAGGAATTTTTTACAAGACCAACTAATCTTTCATACAATCCTCCTTTCCAAGGTGCTTTTTCAGTAATAAAGTCCCAAAAAATATCTTTTTGGTTACAGTATTCAATGCAATTATTATCCATTACGGATTTTTTCCAAAGTTCGTCTAAAGCTGTCGCTGTTGTTTTAAATTGCTTTGCATTATCAGAAAGAATATAAGAAGGAACGCCTCTTCGAGCTACAAATCTCCGAAATGCCATTAAAAAATCTTCTGATGTCATGGTTGTTACAGGTTCTAAATGCATTAACCTTGTTGTAAAGCAAGTGAATAGAATAACCCAAGCTTTTTCATCTTTGTTTTTGACTTTGAAAGGACCACAATAATCTATACCAGTGCTTTGGAATGGTTTAGTTTTATTTACTCGATTTGCTGGTAATTTTGGCATCTCAGGTAATGCAAAGGGTTTATTTTTCCAATATTTGCAATTCGAGCATTTCTTCAAGGCTTGTTTGACAGTAAGTCGGCCTGCAGGTATCCAAAATTTTTGTCGAATTTCTGATAAAGTATGAGGAGTTCCAGCATGATGAAGTTTTTCATGAATTTCTTGAATTATTAACTTTGTTATTGGAGAATTTTTTGGTAAAAAAATGGGATTTGGATTAATCAATTCTGCATGATCTAAGCGACAATTAATGTGAAATATATTATCTTCGTCTTTTTCTAATTGAAACTCTTTTTCATCCTTTGAAGTTGTAAGGATTCTTTGTTCTTGTTCGATGATTTTAGTTTCAGCAAATTTTAAATCATTCACTGTGATTTCTCCTTCATTTTTTAACAAATTAAGTTCACGTAGCTTTTTAACTGCTTCAGTTTTAACTTCATACCAAGAATTGTTTGTTAAAATTTCAAATGTTCGAGTTTCTTCTGTAATTTGTAACCCAAATCCTTCCTTTTCTCGATTAACTTCAACTAATGCTGTTATTGTTTGTGTTAAATCTAAGCCAAGATTGGGTACTTTGGGCCATTCATTATTGTCAAGTTTTAAAAATAATGGGCCTTTCCACCAAAAATCAGCTTTTGAAAGTTCATCCACGCTGATTCCTCTTGTTCCAAGGTCAGCTGGATTCAATTTTCCAGGTACAAACATGCATTCAACTTTTGATGCTATGATTTCTTTTAACCGGTTTGTTACGAAAACATCTTTAGGCCATTTTTGAAACCAATAGTATGATATTTGACTGTCAGTCCAAATGAATTTTGGTGATTCAAAGAGATCTAATTCTTTAGCAACAAATGAACTGATTTTCGACGCTAACCAAATACCCATAACTTCCATTTTCGGGATCGTGAGGTTTTTATTTAATGGTTGTAGTCTTGTTTTAGCAAATACAAGTGGGGTTTCAAATCCGTTTTCTGTTGGTATTCGAAGATAAACGCATGCACAATAAGCTTCCATTGAGGCATCGGCAAATGTATGAATCTCAATCTCTTTTGACGATGGAAATTTATGTTCAGTAAACTTACGAGTAAATACAAAATTGCCTTTTAAACCTTTTATGATCATTTTCCACTCTTGGTTTAAACTTTCAGATAGACAAGTATCCCATGCTAATGATTCTTTAAATAACTTTTGCATAAAGATCCGGCTTTTAATTGTTACAGGTGATAGGAATCCTAACGGATCAAATGTTGATGCGATGAATTTAAGAACTTTCCTTTTAGTCCACGAAGTTACATCTGTTTCATTGTTTAATTGCAGATTGAATAAATCCTTTGAAGAATCCCATTCAATTCCAAGAAGCTTTGTAATTTTAGATTTTTGGGTGATATTTTCAGGAATAGCTTGGTTAATCCTTGTATCATTTGAAAGCCATTCTCTTACGTTCATTGAAGCTTTATTAAAATGTTCTCTTACAATTTTAAAAAGATTTACACCTTCTTCGACAGTGTCCGCTAACAAAAACATGTTATCCACATAATTGTTTCTTTCAATTTGTTTAGTTCTGTCGTCATGTAGTTTTTGCAAATGGATATGGATGGATGCATTCAAACAGAAAGGGCTGCTTATGACACCAAATGGGACACCAATGAACCGGTAAGCAATTAAGTTTTCATTGCTAATAGGTTTGGTTGGGTCTTTTACCCAAAAAAATCTTACTGCATCACGATCCTTTTCGTTGAGATAGATTTGATGGAATGCTTTTTCGATGTCTCCGATGAGGATAAATTTTCCTGTTCTTATTCGGAAAAGAATTCCACATAAATCAGGTAAATTAACAGGCCCTCTATAAAAGCAATCATTTAATGATGGAGCATCTTTCGATAATTTTGCAGAAGCATCAAAAACTACTCGTACTTTTGATGTTGGTTTTTGCGGTGTTGGTATTCCATGGTGTGAAAGGTAATGAATCAATGTTCCTTGTGTTTCTTCTGGAGCTATTTCAATTGTCCCTCTTTCCAAATCATTTATCATTGATTTATGGTAGTCACGTAACTGATCAGGGTTTTGGGAAAGCCTTTTCAAGGTTGATCTGAGTCTTCCAAGAGCTAAACCGGCATTAGTTGGTAAAGGTTTATGATTTGGTTTAACTGGCCACGAAACATAATATCGATCGTTTTTAAACTTTGCACTTTCCATGAAATTTTTAAGAGCTAACTTGTCTTCGTCGCACTTTGGATTATCATTTATTCCCATAGCTTCGAGTTTCCAAAAATTTTGATAGTTTTCATCAAGGGTATGGTCGTTTGGTTCAATAGCTAAAGAACTCATTGTTTGATTAGAATATTTGGGAATATTACCACATAACATTTGTCCAACTTTGGAATTAACAATGTGTAAGTTATCTTTCGTCTTTTCAAAGGATGTTATAATTTCAAAAAAGTAATCCATTCCGATCAAAATTTCTGGAACTTTGTATATTGCATTAAATTCCTTTAATTCAATAGCAGACGTATCAAAGACTGGTACTGAATTTGCAATTCTTTGAATTGAGTTTGCGTAAATTTCTTTGTTACCTTCATTTGTTTCAATATCAAATTTGACGATGTTTGAATTATATGTGGTAGATTGTGCTCCAAATGTGTTAATGGTGAGCTTTTCAGAATCTTCCTGTTCTAGTTTAAGCTTTTTGATGATGTTATTCGAAACATATGTTTGATGTGAACCTGAATCAAAAAATGCAATAGCTTTGACAGTTTCTTTACTTTTTGGATTTGTTACAGTTATCTCCTTTGTAAGAAGCATACCTTGTGTTCGTTTTAAAGAAATAAAGGCGCTCGAATGATAATTTGAGTTTGTGTTATTACTTGCTTTACACAATGCGGAGTGATGGGGTTCATTACAAAACTTGCATTTAATCTTTGAATAGCAATCATTGATTTGATGATTTTTACCGGCACATTTTATGCATCTACCTTTTAACTTCAGTTGTTTGATTCTTTCATCCACAGTTTTAAACTTTGGACATACATTCATCCAATGATCTTCTTCGCATAAGTTGCAACTTTTCTTTGAAAGATTTGATTCTGCTTTAGGAGTAAATGTATTTTTAGGAGATGAATAACTTTGTCTAAAGTTCGAGTCAGCCTTTGGTGTAACGTTTGGTCTAGGAATGTAACTTCTTTGGTCAACCTTTTTGTCATTTTTAAAACAACGGTCTTCAATTTCTGCTTTAGAAGCTATATCTTTAATCTTCAAAAGAAGTTTTTCAGTTGTAAAGTTTTTATCCTTTTCGATCATCCATAATAATTCGCTTCGATGTTTTAAGGGCATTTTATTGATTATATCCCGACGTGTTGGGCTGTTTTCAATGTCAACATTGTGGTTTTTCAATTGGCGACAAATGTTTGTAATCATGTTGATGCAATCACGTAAGCTTTCTGGATCTGATCTTGCAATTGTCAAATCATTGAGTTTATCTTGCAATTCATTGATGATATGGCGATCTTCACCAAATCTTTCCATTAAGATATCAATAACAGAATGGTAACTTTTTTCTGAGATTTCAAAACCTTTAACTTCATCTAAAGCTCTACCATCAAGTAGACCTAACAACGCGATCAACTTTTCAATAGTTGGATAACTTTTATCATGAACACTATGTTTGAATCTTTGCCAAAACTGATTCCATTCAAGTATGTTACCAGTAAATTTAGGAATGTTTAAATATGGTACTTCATTTTTGGTACTTGTATCACCCGCAACAAAACTATTTTCTATTTGGTTGTTATAAGCGGAAGGTGTATTCAATTTTAGATATTCAGTAATCTTTTGAATGCTTTCTTCAAGTTTTTCCATTGTATTTGAATTTAAAGGATCATCAATCCAAGAATCATACAGAGTAACTTCGGCTTCGCGGATTGTTTCATTTTCAATACCATCGCAAAGACGATCCCATTTATCAAATGCTTCTTGCATTTTAGAAAGGTCACTTTCAAGTTTCTTTTGATGGAGCACAAAGTCAACTTTAATTAAGTTTGTCCATGGTGGTGGATTGTTCGAGAGGAATGTATCAAATATAGTGAGATGATCTTCACCCCATCTTTTGGCTCGGCCAATTTCTGTCCGTAAACGACCAGATGACATATGGAAAGTGTTTCAAAAAACTTTGTTTAAAACAAATCAATGATATATAGCGATTGATAACAAATCCGTTCTTTCGGATTTTTAACAATTTGTATACACAACGCACGAGAGGAAAAATATGTGATTACTTTATCACAATTTTTAATCTAAGTATCAAGAACTAGTTGTACCGTCACTGCAGTAAGCAAATAGTCGATAAATACAAGCGTACACAAGAGTATGATAACTCCACACTTTCAATGAGTACGGTGACCCAATTAGCAAGAATATGTAATACTTTTAATCCAAAAAAGGAAAAAAGTAATAATAAATCCGAGAACTTACACAACTTTTCTTTCAGCGCTTCCACCAATTTGTTGATACAATTTGAGTTGAGATTGAAAGAGAGTTGAGCAGGTTCAACAGCAAGAGGCACCAGTTTTGTGGTGACGATCACGACGTCAGCACAAATATTATGTAGGTTAAGATGAGAGAGAGAGGACTTGTTGCAACACCAATTTATTATACGAATGAACTTCCCTTTTACAATATTACAAAACAAATGACAACAACGATTATTATGCTAATTTTAGATTAGAGAAATGAAGATGATCACGAGCGTCGTGACACATTATGCATTTTTGGTTATAGCTTTGCTAGTCGCTTATGTATGTTATTAATATTTATTTTACAAAGCAATTACATATTTACATTAAATTTTTTTATAAACAAAAAAGCTAATATCCTTTTTTTAAATCTATTATTCATATCTAAATATATTTAAAACTTAGAAAAAAAGAAACCCATTATTAATTAGCAATAAAGTCGATTGAAAAAAAAATTAAATAAAACCATGATTTTTGAATGAGAAAAAGTATGTACAAGGAAAAGATGAAAAAGTTATGGTCATAGTTCCATTCCTTGTACTTCGTCTTCAGAAAAGTCTGATATTGTTGAATCCGACGATTCATCATCATCAAGATTATTGTAACCTGTGGGTTTGGAACAGCCCAGTTGAGCTACAGCTGCTTCACTCGCATATTTCTTCACATAATCTAAAGTTATTAATTTAGTCTATGTTGGAGGATTACGATAAAGTCAAATTTTTCATACCTGAACATTTAGTTTTAAATTCTTCTGGTTTATGAAGGTATAAAGCTGCAGCATCGCCATTCAGAGGATCAGTGGGATTTGGATATGTGAGAAGTTGAGGAAGGAAAGATTCAAATATGTTTGTTAAATCTTAAAAAAAACTTTCTTATTTATTCACGCTTTCATGGAGATAATAAAAAGGTAAATATGTCTTACCATATAAAGCTGTCCAAGCTTGATTAATAACATCAAGGCAAACAGTTCCTGAAGCTTCATCAATGTTAGGATGAAATATTCTATTCATAAATCCAATGGATGGTGATTTAAATGGATATTTATCTGGGAGATCAACTCGAACTTTCCATACTCCACCTTCATAAGGAGCTAAAAAATCAATAAATGCAATACCTCATGATAACCATTATCTTATTATTTTTGTTTAACGTGTGGTCACTTACTTCCTTTAGGACCATAAAATTTTACAGAAAATTCATTTAGGCCACCAGTAATAGTAACTTCATGTTTGCTTTCGATTCTAAAATAAAAGGATAAATTTCAAGTTTGCTCAAGAGAAATAAGATAGGATAATAAAGGCTTACAACTTAATTACATCAGAATCCATACGTCTTTTACCCGCATTTGGGGATGACATTTTTGATTGCAAAAAATAATAAATTTGACACCGGGTTTTTAAAAAGGAAAATACAAAAATTTAAAGCACTTTCAGAAAATTTGATGATAGTTATTGAAATATTAAAACTATTTAATCTAAAAATAAATATTCTTTTTTGCACTTGGGTAATAATAATAATAGCACACACACAAACAGCTGAGTCTTTTTTATGCTAAATAATATGTATTTAAACAACACAAGGTCGAACAACGCAAGAATAAGAAGAACAGCGGCGACGATGAATGAATCAAGTCAGCCGGTCGTCGTCGCACTTTTTTTTATCCAAACTACTACCACCTCAGGCATGTGACTTCAATATGTATAGGCGCACACGCACGCTCTTTCTTGCATATTCGGACAAACAACAACTAATAAAAACGCAACTAACTGCTTTTTTTTTATTTTGTGCTTTCTTTCTTTTTTTCTCCGTGGTGAAGGTTGTTGGTTGACAAAAATAGAAAAATTATTCAAAAAATTTCACTTCGAGATTTTTGTTTCACAAATTTTTTTTAATTACTAAAAAAATTCAATTCTCATAGTTTAAAAGAAATCATTAAAGCTTCCAAAAAATTAGAATCAAATGCATCATAGTAAACTATTTGCATTATTATATTGTTATATTTTTTAATTAATAGTCGGTGGAATGTCTGATAAAGATATTATACAAGAACATCAGTATGATGATGATAATGAAGAGGATCAACGTGAAGTTTTAGCTGCATTACCATATCAAATATGGATATTATCTGAATATGGAAAACCAATTTATTCGAGGTTTACTTTATTAATTATTTATTTTGGATTAAACCTTTATTTTTAGTTGTGGTCGCGAAGGTGAAATGTCATCCTTTTTTGCATTGATTCAAGTTCTCGTAAAACGATATGAAACTTGGGAAAATGGTTTAAAAAGTATTCAATCTGCTGGACTTCATATTGAAATATCCTTTCGAATCCCTTTAATATTATGCATAGTTTCAAGACATTCTTTTAATCTGGGTTTACAACTTGATATAGTTTTTAATCAAATCCTTTCAATGCTTTCAAGAAAATCTCTTAAAGGTGTATTTGAAAAGAAAGGAGATCATTTTGATCTTCGTCGATGGCTTGACGGAATTGATAAACGAGTGAATGCTTGTGTAAAAGGATTCAATGAAGATCCAGTAGTTTTTTCTTCTGGGTTTCGTATATTACCTTTAAATTGCACTGATCGAGAATTTATTGTAAATTTAATGGCGACATCCATAAATGATTCTAATGTAAATGTTAGTTTTAATTTTAATCATTTTTGCTTCAAATATATATTTGTTGCTGTTTTTTAGAATGTTGCATTTGCCATTCTTGTAGTTCATCGACAACTCATTGCCATAGTTAGAATGAAAAAATGTAATTTAACTGCATCGGATTTTAATATAGTTGTAAATCTCATTGAAACTCATAGCTCATTAAGAGATGGTGAAAGATTTGTGCCTATTTGTCTTCCAAATTTTAATCAAAAGTAAGATTTTTCTCACCTTTTTACAATGCTTTTTTTACTGACATTTGATCTATTTTTAGCGGCTATCTCCACGCTTACATATCATATCTCTGGGAAGGAGCGGGTCCATGTCTCATATTACTTTCTTCTTCACCTCAAGCATTTTATGATTTATCAAAAATTAGAAAAGACATCGAAGATAAAATGCCTCAATATAAGCGATATGTTCAACTAAAAAATTCATTAACTCAGCCTGATCCATTTTCAATAAAACAAGTATGTAAATTTTTCTTCGGTATTACTAACTTCATTAAATCAAATCTCTGAATTTTAGTTATCATGCAATGAATTATGGCATTTTATGTATAAAAATGTTCAACTATCTCAAATATGCTGTTCTTCACCTGAAAAGCCTTACATTACGGTTGAAGAATTAGAATATATCTTTCGAGGATATTTTAAATTTTCTGATATGGCAAGACGAGTAAATAATCGAGTAAAAATGTTCTTTTATCAATTGGAATCATTTTCATTATTTTCTTGGGTAAAAATATTAAAGCTTCTTCGAAAGTTTCGTTTAATGGTTATTGTTTCAGGTAACCGAAAGCTTCGAACTTCATTGCATTTTTAGTCCATTTGTTTCAAAGAAAACAGCATGGCTTGCAGCGGAAAATATGTTAAAAATATTACGAAAATATGAGAGAAAAGTATTTTTTACTCTTCAACCAGGACTTTTAAACTCTTCATAAACTTTTTTTACTGTGATATTGTTTCTTTATTAATAATGTTAGCAAAAAAAATCATTCGATTCGGGTATTGTTGGTTTTTTGTTTGTAAATAAATGCTGGTATAAAAAAATCATCTAACTAAAGTGACAACCAAAAAAACTAAATAATTAATAAATGCAAAGTTTGAAAACAAAATGTCGTAAGAAACGTTTGCTTCAAAGCACAATGAAAGATAATTACATTTCCATTCGGCAATAAGCTCATTTAAAAAGAAATTACAATTGTATTTTTATTACTTTACCGAAAATAAAATCAAAGCTTTAAAGCTTACTAAAAAGTATGTATGTATGTACAAGGTGAAAGTCTCTCTTTTTTTTCATTCATTTACTTTCAAGATTTTTTATGACCATTAAATTTGAAGTTGGCGCGCTTGGCAAATGATGTGCAAGCAATGCGGTTAGTTGCTCACTCGCTCATTCAGCGTCATTCATTCCTTTCTTTTCGCATTTGTCTCTTTTGCATGTTTCAATTTTTTTTTTCTTCGTCTCTTATTCAACCTTTGGTTTTTTTCCTTTCCAACCTTTTTGCTAGCGCTTTACGTGTAATTTATAAAAATTTTCATCATAATCTGTTCATTCTAATTAATCTCCTCGTTCTTTTTTAGAAGCATCGCTACACTCTTCTGTTAATTATGGCACCTCCATCGTTTGTTGATCTTGGCAAACAAGCTCGCGATCTCTTCAATAAAGGATATAGTAAGTCGTTTTTTTCATCCTTTTATTTACCTTTTACCTTATTCAAGCTATCAAAAATATACAACCGCCAAGAAAAAAGAATAAGGTTGTGTATTGGCGAAAGCTAAGAAGGAAAAGTGGTTCGATTTCATGTTGTGCTTCCTTTATCTCATTGCTTGTTTTTTCAGATCATGGTTTCTTGAAGTTTGAATCGACTACAATCTCTGGCCAAAAAGGAGAAATTCAATTCAAAACCAACGCAACTCACAATCTCGCTTCTCAAAAACTTGGTGGTAATTTGGAAGTTCAATACAAAGTCCCAGAATATGGTGTTGTAATTACTGAAAAATGGAATACAGAAAATGTCCTTGGAACCGTTCTCGAAGTCAATGATCAACTAGCTCGTGGTCTCAAAGTTACTATTGATTCAAGTTATACTCCTCATAATGCTAAACGTGATGCCATCATCAAAACTCAATGGGCAAATGAACTTTTCAAGGTATTATTTTCTTGCTTTTCTTCTTGTTTTTTAACGGTTAATGTTTCAGATTGATGCTCACTTGAATTTACAAGGTGGTCCAGTTCTCAATCTTTCTGGTGTTGCTTCTCGACAAGATTGGCTTCTTGGTGTTCAAACTAGATTCGATGTTTCAAGTAATGAACTCAAAGGAACAAGCGTAGCTTTTGGTCGTGTTACTCCTGAATATGCTCTTCATTCTTATACCAACGATGGCCGTGAATTTGGTGCAAGTCTCTTTCACAAAGTCCATCGAAATCTCGAACTTGGAGCTCAACTTGGATGGGTCGTTGCTGATCAAAATACTCGCTTTGGGATTGCTACCAAATACAATATTAGCAAAGATATCGTCCTTCGTGCAAAAGTTGATAACAAATCAAATGTCGCTGTTGCTGCTACTCATGATCTTAACAATGGTGTCAAACTTACTTTCACTTCGTCATTCTCTCTTCTTGGTGGAATCGAAACAGCTAACAACAAATTTGGTCTTGGTCTTGAATTTGCTCCATGAACTCCAGCCAACCCTATATGATTAGGAAATGAAAGGGTAGCCAACTTTCTGTCTTTTTTTTAACCTGAGTGTTTTTATCTTATCTTTGTCTGTTAGCCTTTCTTGTAATTTCAATAATAAATTATCTTTTGTATCTTTTGTTTTCACAATTTGGGATTGAGTGATGTATTTCATTTGCGTAAAAAAGGGCAGAGAAAGGAGCACATATTAACTTGGCTGTTGAAACAGATACGGTACCATGATCCAATCTTACTCAAATCCATTTGTCCCTTTACGCTGATTATGCAACAAAGTTAGAACAGTAATTACCAGTAAGTAAACATTCTTTTTAAATTAGCTGATAGTTGGATTATCGATTGATAAATTTTCAACCTGAATCAATCTTGCTGCAATTCAAGCAAATTTTATGGAAGGTTTACAAGAAAAAAAAGCAGTTTTTTGAATCAATTGTTAAAATTGCGCGATTGTCTCTCATACTTTCTTTCGCGTTGAGATATTGAGTGTCATTCATTTATTGTGTTCACTCCATTTTTCTGTTTTGCTGACGTTTCCATTCGTTCGAACTTGGATCATCAAACTTTTTTTTCATCAT
This sequence comes from Panagrolaimus kolymaensis, assembly GCA_028622995.1. NCBI lineage: Eukaryota > Metazoa > Nematoda > Chromadorea > Rhabditida > Panagrolaimidae > Panagrolaimus > Panagrolaimus kolymaensis. Next base: position 285,492 of record JAJQJQ010000034.1, read on the forward strand.
TATCGCGGAAGAAATTTACCTTATTTTTTGAAGATTTATCCATTTTTAGAAGCATTTGCCATTAAGATCGACGACAATGAATTATCTAAAGAGTTGGCTTCCTGATTGGGTTTCTGAAATGCTGAATTATCTTGGTAAGTTGTCACTTTTATTTTTGTTGATGAATTTATTTGATAGCTTATTTTTTCAGGATTAACGGATAAAACTGGAAAGCTGGTATTTCTTGGATTGGATAATGCCGGTAAAACTACTCTATTACATATGCTGAAAGATGACAAAGTTTCTCAACCCATGCCAACTCTCCATCCAAGTAAGATTCACCTTTTTCTTCTTTCTTTTTATGTACTTTTGCTTCTATCAATACTAATGATCATTATTTTTTTAGCTTCAGAAGAACTCGCACTTAAAGGTATTCGCTTCACAACTTTTGATCTTGGTGGTCACGAACAAGGTAAGCATTTTGGCTTTTCTCTTCCCGATGTGTTTATCATTATTCATACTATCTTTTTTATCGATCGATCTGACTTTCTTTTAATTTTAGCTCGACGAGTTTGGAAGGATTATTTCCCTGCTGTGGATGCTATAGTCTTCCTTGTGGATGCTGCTGATCAAAATCGTATTGCTGAATCACGTGAAGAGCTTATCAGTCTACTAAATGATGAACAAGTCGCAAGTGCTCCTATTCTCGTTCTTGGTAATAAAATTGACAAACCTGGTGCTTTTGGTGAAGATCATCTCAAATATAATCTTGGCATTCAACAAATGTGCACTGGAAAAGGAACACTTGCTCGATCTGATTTATCGACTCGTCCATTAGAAGTATTTATGTGTTCTGTTATCGGTCGTCATGGATATGGAGATGGTTTTAAATGGCTTTCACAATATTTGAAGTAATCTAACTTGTATCAATAAATTCTATTAATTTCTCTTTTGTTGTTTCATTGTTTTCTTGCATTTCATATTTTCTTTCCACATGCTGATGTCTTTTGAGCATTAGAAGGTGGACATATGCGTTTACCAGGATCTAAGCGGACTTTTTTTTGCGTTTATTGTTTAACATTTAAGTTTAGTTATAGTCAAAGGTATCAGACTTGTGGTTTATCAGATACGATAACATACTTGTGCATTTTAATCCGTAATTACATGATCCCTATTAATGTTACTTGTGGTTTCCACAACAGTTTATGAACTTTATTTATTATTTACACAAACGATTTCTTAGCTAACTTCTTCCATAGAAACACGAACAAAAACAGATGCAGCATCATCGGGGATGTGTTCAAAACCAGTATTGAGTCGAATATGAGAATACCCAGGGCGAATGCTTGACACTGGAACAGTATACTCTCCTAGGAAATCATTTTGTGAGGTTGAATCAAAGTCTGCAAAAATTAGAAATACTGGAGGTTAATTAACATATCGCATTTATTTTACCTTTGACACAAAAACGAAGAACTGCAACTTCTGGAGAACGCAAGGGGAAAGTAAAGTTTTCATTCCAAACAGGGTTGAAGCCGTTATTCAGGATAGCACGTGTTCGTGATCTGCTATAATCAGCTGGTATTCCCAATAATTCTAACGTTACATAAGGATCAACTATATCAGAGCCTTGTGGATTTGATTTTGGAAGATATTGTCCACAAATCACCATAACATGAAGATTGAGTATGACATCCGTGCGATGACGTGGATCTACAAAATTTATAAATTTTAACTCATATGGAAAGTTTATGGTGGTTGGTGCTTACCAAGTCCATCTCTCAATATTTTTGGTTTTAAAACATATCCGCTTTGACCATTGATAGCAAACATTCCATTAACTAAATCCAAATTATCTCCGGATGTTTGTAAATTCATTGCAACACATTGAATTCCTCCAATCCATTGTGGAATAGGATTCATATTACTTGAATCTTGTCGAAGACCTCGAGGATAAGTTTTAACTAATCGAGTTGCAGCGTATGACATAATTGGAATATTTGCATTCATCATTTTAGTAAACATACTTTCAGAGAGTGAAGGGGAACCATCCATAGGATGATCTTGAATATCTTGATAAATATTTTCGCTCAATTTAACTTGTGGCAACGCAATGAGACGTCCCAATGCTGGATCAACGGTTGAACGATGAGATGTTGGACTTTGGACATCATTAGGTCCAGTGGGGTTATCATTATTTTCATCCATTGGAGTATCATTAATTCCACTATTTTTTCCACGAAGTAAAAATTTATGCTTTAATTCTGCTGGACTTGGAAGGGGTTTAGTTGCAGCATCGTCAGGTGGCAAATAAAGTTGATCACCGAGAATCTTAAAGAGATGAAGTTCATAGATACTTTAATTGGACTATTTTGAAGCTTACATGTAAGAAAATATCTGCCATAATTTTTTGTTGAACATGACCAACATGATTTTCAAGAGTCAAAATAACCGGGAACGGACTTGTTTGAAATGCATATTTAGAAATGCATCGAAGAGCATTTCGAAGAGTTATAGCGGAGATGAATGTTTTCTAAAAAGCTAAATATTCTAGCAAATCTCTTTAATTCACTTTGCTTACTTTATGTGTTATTACTGGCTCTGATTCTCCATCGAATATATCCACTAAAAATTTCAATGAATAATGATTGTTTTTTTAAATATTCAATGCTTACATTCCAAAAGTCTTGAACCTTTTCGCAATGCACTTATGTATCCTTCTACAGTTGCTTCTCCTCTTATTTGTAAACCAGTGAGATAAGTATTATGACTGGAATTAATATAATAATCATATAATGGTTTGGTCATATCCATAAATATATTTTCATGATTTTGTTTAAGAATATTACCCCATCTAGATTGAAGCAAGCGACGAAAACCTAAAACAATCAATTTTTTTTGAAAATGAATATGTTTGATTTTACCATTGATTGTTAATGTTCCTTTAGATGAATTCGTTGCTGGTTCACAAAAAGCAATAATTGATTCAGCTTTTTTAATATCAATTCCATCAAATTGTTGTTCTTCTGTAAGAAATTTTAAAAGTTGTTGAGCATTCATATTTTCTTCGCTATTCCCATTAGCAATGATCAAAGCATTTCGATATTCTGGCAAATCGCTTAAAACTTCAAACAACTTCATAAATTCTTCTGCATTTAATGCACCTCGAGGTTTTCCTGTTTGGGCTCCACTTTCACGCAATGTCATCTGAAATGGAAATATTTAAACAAAGTTGTGAATCTTTCGAGAGGGTTTTACATCATAAAGTCTTCGAACATATTCAGCAGACATTTGTAAATTTAATTTTTTCAAAAGCTTCCATAACTCATTAAATCCAATTTGTCCTGAAATATTTTACTTGGTATGAAAAGAAGAATGAATATATAGAGGAAGGCCAAACCATTTCGATCTAAATCAGCTTTACGAAAATTTCTCATTAACCATTGTTTTTCATCAAAACCCATTGTATGTTTTCGGTTACTAATTAATTGATGAAGAAGTTTAACGCAATATTCTTTATCTTCTTCACTTTCTGCAACAAAATCAATGGATTTGCATACAAATTTTGGGTGTCGAAAGACTATGGAAAAGCATCGTGCTTCCTTAAAATCAAATAACATAAAAGTGATGTTAATCTACTACAGTATGCTTGCTTACAGGTGCAGCAACTTGAAATTTAAATTTTTTTGATGCTCTATGAAGTCCATCCGTTCCATAACCTTGTCTAACTTCTATGAGTTCATCCACATCAACTAAAAATATTTAATTATTTAATTAAAGGCAATTTAATTAAATTTTGTAACTTTTTAATTCAAGGTTGTGGCGGGCGGGTTTATTATTTGCTCACCCTTTCTAGAAAAAGAAAAACTTGATTTTTGAAATTGAGAGTTTTAAATTGAAAAAAAGGTGTAAATGTGAATTTGTTAAGAATTTACAAAGTTTGCTTTTAAGAATAACAAAAAAATTTGAAATTATTGAATGCGATTGTTAAAAAAAGGATAAAAAAGTTTTTTGTTGTCTAAAAAAATTGCTTTGGTTTTTGCTTTGAATAAATAATAACAAAAATGACTAAAAAAAGTTTAAAGAAAAGAAACGAAAAACGAAAAAGCCACAACCTTTAAAAATCTAAACCAAAGAAAAGAGAAGAAAATAAAACTAAAAAAATAACCTGCTTTATGGTCTATAGCTGGTTTACATAAAGTTCCACAAGCTGAAGGACATGTGGGATATTTCAACCATTTTCGTTCATGAAGACGAATGGGCATAGATTGTTGAATTTTGGCACGCTTAATTCTTTGAACATGAACTCCTTGTTCTAAAGCTTTTAATGCAACTTCAGCTTGTTCATTGGTTTGAGTTGCGCCAGTTATAACATTAAGATTTGATACATTTTGTGTAGTATCAACCTTTTTGGCTTTAATATCCCCTTCTTCAACAAAACCAACTTGTCGATAATTATGATGGTTGGAATTCATTTAGTAAATTTCTATAAATGATAAAAATTTCTGGTGATTCTTTAATGAAAGTAAATGAAAAAAGAAAAGAAAATGAAAACAACAACATAAAAACGCAATTTTATTTTTCACTGCCTTTTTTTCTTCGTTTCTTCTTCAAACTGACGCTATTTTCAACGCTGAGTAAGAATAATAAAAAAATTGCTGCTGTTGTTGTCGCTCTTTTTATTTTTTGATGCATGCGAAAGTATAGGAACCGGGTGTCGTCGTTCGAAAAAGGCGGGTCTGATGGTTTCCTTTTTTTATTTCACCTTTGATTTTTTTTGCTTCTATTAAAAGTTGATTTTTTAATGTTTAATGTCCTTTTATAAACCAAATAAAAATGTGAACAAATATTAAATTTATTTTTTTGATTAAAAAAATTTATCAAACTTTTGCGGTAAAAAAACTTTATTTATTTATTATTTTTTTTGCTTTGTCCAAAGTTGATTGTCATTTGCTCCTGCTGTGAACTAACTGGACACTACTTCTCTCGAAAAATAATAATAATAAAAAAGGCGAGAATAAAAACATTAACAAAATTTTTTATGCACACGCAATAACAAAAAAATAAATAAAGTCAAATTATTTTGTTAGGGCAGTTGTCGTCGACGTCGAAGACAACTGGAACGTCGAGGAAGCAACAGCAATATTATACAAAAAGTTAAGACAAGAAGACAAAAAAAAAATGGATGAAAAAGCAGCGCATATTGCTAGAGGCCAAAATCACGGAAATATTGCAAGAACAAAAAAATTATAAGCAAGCAACAAAAACGGCTCATCTTCATTTATTTTTATTTTTCCCATATTTTTTAGGAAGAAAGAGCTTTCCTTGCTTTTTTCACTTATTGAAAATATATATCACGCCGCCGATAACAGTTGCTTTTGAAGGCAAGCATCAACAACGGCAACAACAACGGCAACATCAGCAACGACGACGCCGAACACTAATCACTATATACGACGACATTGAAGGAGCTTTTATGCTTGTGTCCATCTTATGTCCTAAAAATTCACTTTTTTTAGAGAGTGCCATATTACATATTTTTTTTTGTCGCCGTCTTTGTTATATAATAATAATTATTTTTTCATAGCTTTTAAAATAATAATAAAAGTTAACTTCATTTAAAGTTTATTAAAAGCTTAGAGATCAAAAAAATTATAAGTGTTTTATTAAAAAATTATGGTAGCTGGTTCGCGAGTTGGTTTACACTTTCTTACTTCGGCTTTACGTTTACTTGAACCCAGAGAAGATGATGATTTTATTGATAGATTACATTATTTGTACACATCCATTTTATTACTTTTATTTGCTTTATTAGTTTCAGCCAAACAATATGGTAAGGGATTTTATTCTTTTTTTATTATTGCTATTTGAATCAAACTTTTTTAAAATCGTTTTTGATGTCTGAAATTTTTATTATTTTTTAATGAAATCAAAGCAAAATAAACTTAATTTTTAGTAGGCCACCCAATAGAATGTTTTGTTCCTGCTCAATTTACTCGAGCCATGGAACAATATACTGAAAGTTATTGTTATGTGGATCGAACATATTGGATTCCATTTCAAGATCATATCCCTCATAGACTTGATGATCGAGAAAGGAAACAAATAGGATATTATCAATGGATTCCATTTGCATTATCCATTTCAGCTTTAATGTTTCATTTACCTGCTTCAGTTTGGAGAATGCTTTCAAATCAATCAGGTTTTTATTAATATTAATTTTTTATAATTAAATTAAACAATTTTTTGTTTGTTTGAAGGCCTTAATGTGAGTCTCGTACTTCAAACGGCATGTGATGAAAAAAATATTGATCCTCTTGTTCGTGATAATACCATCGATATTCTGTCTCGACATATCGATGATGTCCTTCAATATCAAAGAGAATTTGGAACTAAAAGAAAAAGTGTTTTTTTATTTTCTTTACTTCGACTTGGAAAAGTTTATGGCTCATATGTGACTGTAGTTTATATGTTTGTAAAATTATTGCATCTTTCAAATGTAATTATGCAATTTTATTTTCTTAATGTCTTTCTTGAAACCGCGGATTATCCACTTTTTGGTGGACATGTTTTGTATGATTTATTGCAGGTAATTAATTAACTAAATTTTTAGAGTTACATTATTTTTTACAGGACCGAGAATGGCCAGATTCTGGCAAATTTCCGCGAGTTACACTTTGTGATTTTGAGATTAGAGTTCTTGGAAATATTCATAGGTATTTTTTAAATTCTTTTTTCACTTAAAAAAATTATTAAACTGACTATCTTCCAAATTTTTTTAAGACACACAGTGCAATGTGTTCTCGTAATAAATATGTTTATGGAAAAGATATTCATTTTTCTTTGGCTTTGGATGGTTCTACTTATTATTATTTCAATCGTTAATTTAACCATATGGCTTGCAACCCTTTCAATTCCATCTTGCCGGCAAGCATTTGTTGAAAAATATCTTGAATTATCCATTGAACCATCCACTGAATTGACGCCATTCGTGGAACATTTTTTACGTCCAGATGGAGTATTTTTACTTAAAATGGTTTCAGTTCATGCAGGAAATATAATATGTTCTAAAATTACTGAATCCCTTTGGCAGCGATTTATTGAATGGCAAAATTCTCAAGCAATTAGTTATAAAGATCAGAAGAGCAGGCGATCATCAATTTTAAGAGAATCTCCAGCAGAAGGCCAAGTGATGCTGAGACGTCGTTCACAATCAAGGGATAGAGAACATCGACATTCAAGAGGACCAGAATTAAATCGAGTTCCAATTGCTACTATTCCTGATACAACTACTAAACATTATGTTTAGATACATCTTATCTTTTTTTATTCTATTTTTCTTTACACAGAAAGACGGGTTTTAAAATTTTACTTATGTAAATTTTTTGAAAATAAAAATGTTTATAAATTTTTTCGATTTTTATAGAAATAAAAATATTTACTTTAAAATTCTTTTCTTTCTTTTATTGCTCTTAGTGGTCACTCAAATTTGCTGACCACAGACAACAATAACAACTTTTAAAAAGTGCCGATAATGATTTTTGTCTCTTGATGGTTGATTAAAACCCATCAAAGCAGCAGTAAGCCAAAAATGCGTATGTATGTCTGTGTGTGTTGTAAAACTAAAGGTGCCATAGGCGTCGTTTTCGACCGCGATGATATTTCCGCCGCTGCCTATGTTGTTGCTCATTTAAAAATGCTCAACATTGTCTCACTCACATTCATCCGTGAGAGAGAAAGAAAAAGAATGAAAGATGTGTGAAAACAGCTTTTCCGCTGCTTTTCTCTTTCCAACCGATCAAATCTATGTATTATTTTTTTGCCTGCCTGACTCATTCATACTTTTTTGTTCGCTTGCTAATACTTTTTTTTCTCTTAAGTCAACCCCCACGCTTTTTTTGTTTTAGTTTGTTTGATATTTCTTAAGTCATAGCCAGGAGGCAGACGAGTAAAAAAAAAGATAGAGAAGAAGCGTAATTAGTAAAAAATTGGGTGATTGTATTTTATTGGGACAAACAAACGTTCCGTAACTTTTTTTATTATAAGCTTTTTAAGTGCAGAACTTCGTCGACGACAAGTTTCAAAAGGACAAGAGAGAAAGAGGATGGAAGAAAAGTGAAAGCGAGATCGACAAACAACACTTGCAGGAGAAGAAAAAATAAGTGAAAGAAAATGAAAGGGGTGGAGGATCAAGCAAGCAAGCGAGCAATGATGAGGGATAAAGGCAGCAGTAGCAATAAGTTAGTTAGCTCATATCGAACCGATGACTTACTAAAAAGCTTGAAAGACCTGTTTTTTTGTTTTGTTTCTTTACTTTGTTTTTTTTTTTTTTTGCTTCGTGGGCGTCCATCCTCCTTCCGCTTGGATCAAGTTTATCTTCTGGTTGGTTACTTACCTATCATCGCGTGCAACACGAGTTCCGGATTAACTTATTTAGAATTATTTCATAACCGAATTTATACCTATCGTTTAATAATTTTTCGGAGAGGATTAATAAACTTTTTTATTTAGCTTTAATACACAAATCAGAATCATGTCTGATACAGAGGATCCATATGCAGTTAGTTCAGATTCAGAAGATGAAGAACGACTCAAAAAGCCTCCACCTAAAATTAATATAGAAGGTCGAACTGGTGGTATTAAAGATTTGGTAAGTTTTAATGTCCTTAAAAAAATTTATTCTTTAATTTTAAACCATTTTTTAAACTAAATTTTTTTTTCTTTTTTTAGAAAGCAGCGATCGCGGAAAAAACTGAAAAGCATGAAACTGTTCATGATGAAAAGCGATTAGAAGAAATTGAAGAATTAAGAAAATCTAAAGCAGAAGAAATGGAAAAAATGAAAAAAGATTTCGAAACAGGCAAAGTTTTGAAACACACCGATGAAGGTGAACCAGCTAAAGCAGAAGAAAAAGAGAAACCTTCGGGTTTGGATAAGGTAAAAATAAAAAAGTAATAAAAAAACGATAATCAAAAAATCTTCTTATTTTTTAGCAAACTCTTTCGGCATTTAAAAATAAATTTGAAAAATTCCATCAAAATGAAGGAGGCGAAGGTGAATCCCTTGATGATCGATTAAAAACAATGTCTTCTTTGGAAGGAGTTGGAAAAGAAAATTTATCACACATGAAAGAAACCTTTGAAAAAATTCAAAAAGGTGAACTTTCCCTTGAAGATGTTAGAGATGGAAAAGGAGTTGATTTTGAATGCTCTGAATCAGATAAACGTCGAATTCTTGCCGCTTTTATTGGGGTAATTTTCAAAGAGAAATAAGTTTTAATAATAAAAAAGTTATTCTTTAGCCCAAAAGTGAAGATGATGTTCCAAAAGATTGTGCACTTTGTGGTAAAACCGTTTATCCCGTGGAGCGTTTATTTGCAAACAAAAAATTATATCATAGTGATTGCTTCCGTTGCAAAACTTGTAACAAGAAATTAAGGTATTTATTCATTTTATTTTTTTATAGTTGAAAAAAAGAAAACTTATTAAATTTTTGTAAATTTTAATTTTAGTGCCACCCAATACAATATTCATGAAGGATCGTTGTATTGTAAACAACATTATCAAGAAGTACTTCATCCTGATCGAACTCATGCAGTTACAGCAGGTTTTTTACTTAGAGAATTAACCATTTTTTGAAAGCTGATTTTTCTTTCTTCAGATGAAGCCGTTGATACAGGTTCAGGAGAAGAAGATGATGATGAATTTGCAACTGTTTCAAAACCCAAACAACTTTCATCTGATATTGTTAGATGTGAGTTAAAAATGTCAAAAATAATATTTAACTTGTTTGAGAAACACCCTCCAATAATCTATTAAAAATGAAAATGATAAATGACATAATTTTCTAAATTATTTATTGCTAATTTTTAATCGTGTTTCATAAGAATAAGAAACATAGATAATTTGCGCAAATCTTTTTTTCTTAATTTTTATTTTAAATCTCTTAATGAATTAACTAAATTAAAATGGAGATAGTTAATGGTCGATACAAATTTTGTTCTTTATTTTTCACTCCTTAAGGCTAAGAAGAAATAAGAGCTGAATAATTAAAAACAGGCGACAAAATAAACGACGAAACAAAATTTTTATGCATCTTTCTTTCTTTCATTCATTTTATTTTTAAAATATTCATATTTTTCTTCCACTATTTTGTTGTTGCTGTTTTTGTTATATATTTCCCGCGGCTGGCAAAAACTAAAAAAAAGAATAGTGGTGCGGGATAATAATGCGACGACGACAAAATTGTTCATCGTCATTGATCCTAACTGTTAAAGAATTGTCGTCGTCCATCGTCCATTTTGGCTTTGATGCAAAAACTTTTATCTTCGATGTTCGCCGTTCTTTTTTCCTTTTCCTTTATTTTGCGCCACCCCTTTTTTTCTTTTCCCAAAAATATTTTTTCCTCTTCAATAAACAACAAAATCGTCGAATTCAATTTTTATGGGAGAAGGAAGAATAATAAAAAAGATAGCCGCCGCCGCTGCTTTTTGTTTTACGAATAATTATTATATTTTGGTTGCGCAAAGTTTAAAAATTCTTTTTATTATTTTATTCTTTTTTTTTAATTGAAGAGCAACAAACACTTCAAAAATGGTTGTGAAGCGTATGTTTTTAAATTAAGTGGATAAATATAGGATAGGATGCTTATTTATGATGTAAAAAAGTTCAAATGAAATTTTATTACGTTACTTTTTCATTTTCAGCTGGAACCAATATTGGCGATGAGCTTCAACAAATTCGTTCATTAAAAGAGAAAAAAGATAGTTGGGCAAGTTCATTTAAAGCTCAAGAAAATGTTGAAAAGCGTAATGATGAAGTTTTGGAAGAAATGTCAGGAAAAGTTAAGGAACGAATGAGCAAGTAAGTCCCCATCCTAGATTCTAGAAAGAAATACAGTTTTATTAAATAATTATTCTTCAGAATTATTGCCGGTGGTGAAAAAGATGATGAGGAAGAAGAAACTCATGAAGATGAAAAACATAAAGATCTTGAAGCCATTAAAGCTCAAGTAGGCGATATTAAAAATAAATGGAAGACTGGTGAAGTTGAAAAAGCCGAAACCAAAGATGCTGAATCTAAAAATGAGCTTGATGAGCTTCGAAAAGGTGGCATCAAAGTTCGTGAACGATTTAATGAACGTCTTGAACCTGCTGCTGATGAACCCGTTTCGAAATCTTATGATCGCAATGAACTTAGCACTTCAAGTTCGTTGAATTTTAGATTTTGCTAGAAAATTAATTAAGAACTTTTCATTTTTTTAGACGCCGCTGAAGCCCGCAAATCCTTCCTTGAAGGTGTTGCATATCAATCAGGACCAGTTGAAAAAACTGCTAACGATCTTCAAGATCTTAAATTTACTGGTAGGTTTTTTTAGTTTAAAGTTTAACAAAAAAATCCATTCTTTTCTGTTTTATGTTTTTGCTATGAATAAGCGAAAAAGATAAAAAACAATGGATTGATTTTGGTGGGCGGATAGGATGGATTTTTCGAGCAAGGAGCTATTGTTGTCCTGAATAAAAAAAGTCAGCAAAGAAAAAATGAAAGATCTTAGCATCAACAAAAATAAAAAATAAAAAAAAGTTAGCAGCTGTTATTATTATCGTTGCTGCTCGCTTTTTCTTTTTTGCTTCGCCCTATGTATCCATCAGCTTTGTTAAATCTTCGATTTTTCCCTCCTCAATTCTTTTTTCTTCCATGATATTTATCTCTTATAATTTTTTATAGGACTCAACGAGTTTAAAAACAAATTTGAAAAAGGTGAAGGTGATCTTGATCGACGTGAAAAACAAATCCTTGATCTTGATATTCAACTTAATAGCATCAAAGACGCACTTGAAAAGGTTAGAAATAAAAATAATTACTTATTTTAAAAAGAATTTCAAATTTTTTTCTTTTTATTTTACACAAATTATTTTATTTTAATTTAGGGCACCGCTGACGAAGAAGAAATGACGCCTGAAGAAAGAGCGGAACGAAAGAAGAAGGAAATTGAAGCTGAATTTCTTCGATATAAACTTGCCAGAAAAATTCAAGCTAAAAAAGCTAAAGATGAACAAGGTGACGAATCAGCTGAAGCTGAGGAACATGCCGAAAAGCCCCATCTTGATGTGGAAATTAAAATGGCTGGTAAAGCTCGAGAAAAGTTTAAGAATATTGAATCACAAAATCCCAATTCTGTTCCACTTCCAAAACAATCAGGTCCATCAAAGCCAAGCAAATGGGATAATAAAAAGGAACCCACAGCTGAAGTTGTCAATCGTAGAGCGGTTGAAGAAAGTTCATCGGAAGAGGAGGATGATAGCGCATTCGATGTTAAAAATCTTATGAATAAATTTAAAAATATTCAAACTTCCGATGGTGATAAACATGAAAAAACCAATCTTGATGAATTGGAAATGTTGCGTCAACAAGCCAAAAACCTTAGAAAACAATTTGAGGAGAAAAATCAATTGGAGGAAGCAGAACAAAGTGAAGAAAAGCGTAAGCAACTTGCTGAAGAATTTAAGTATCTTAAAGGTAAATTAATTTAGCGGAAAATATAAAAATATTAAAGTCAACAAAGAATTAATTTTTTAGAAGAGCGAGAAAAAATGCAACAAGAACTTAAAGCCGAAGAAGAATCCACAGATAAAACCACCGAAGATAAAGAAGAGGTTCAAGTTGCTGCAGATCATGCTTCCAAAATGACAGCAAAATGGGAAAAAATCCATAAAAAAGAAGCTAAAAAAGCAGAGAAATCAAAAATGCCATCAAAAAGTTAAATAAAAATAAAATAAATATTATGCGTGCCAATAAAATTTTTACGAGTGTTTTATAATTTTATTTTTTTAAGAAAAATGTATCTTTAATAAGTTAATAACTTTTTTTTAATTTCAAATTTATTTGTTGTAAAAAAATGTGATGATGAAACAAAAGGTTTACAAATAAAGTTAATGATGAGAAAAATCATGCAAAACTTTAGCACATAATTTGGAATTGAATAATGTAAGTTTATTTAGAAGAAAAAAACACAGAGAGAAAAGGTAATTTGGTTGTGGAAACGATGATGTAACATGCTACAATCATATTCCATTCGAACTGTCCCTTACATAAAATTATCAAGTTAGAATATAAGAACAATAACCAGTAAGTATAAAAAAAAACCTTTATAATAGAAGGAATCAATAAACTTTAATTATTGATGCAGTTGGAAAAATTTGCTAATAAATATTATGGAAAGCTTTGAACCGAGAAAAAATAAAAGTTGCAATAAACTATGGTCTTCTTAAAAGGATCACAGTCAAATGTATGAATGGTGATAGTAACTCGCACGTTTTGTTTTCAAGTTTAGTTTTTCAACTCATTTATTGAGTGAATAGCTTTTAATGCATTTAAAAAAAGAGTTAGAAGAAAGTTGACAGTGTTAAAAAATAAAGTAAAAATTTTATTGACAATTAAAAAATACAAAAAGAGGTTAACCACAAAGGGTTACATGAACAAAAAAGAACGTGATAAAGTATACTAACAAGAACAAGACTTAAAACTCATACGTTATCACATAGAAAAAAATAAGAATTTAGGGATTAGCTTCACGAAGTTCTGATTCAGCAAGAGCAAGACCTTTTCGACTTCGTTCACATTCAGGATCAAATTCAAGGGCTTTCTTGTAAGCTGCATCATAACGCTTTTGAGCATAATATAATAAACCAAGATCGCAGTGAAGCTTAGCATAGTTTTCCTTAAAAAGTAATGAATGAAATTTGAAGAAAACTAAAGAAATAAAAACTCACAATTTTGAGCTTTTTTTCAACAGAAGCAAGACCTGTACGACTTCGTTCATTTCCAGGATCAAGTTCAAGGGATTTTTTGAAAGCTTCAATTGCTTCATCATTACGATTGAGAGCATCAAATGTTACACCAAGTTGAGAATAGGCGTTAGAACATTTCGGGTCAAGTTCAATAGCTGCGCGGCAATCCTAAAAAACAAATAAAAAAGGTTTTAATATTATAAAAATAAAGAATTACATTGATCGCATTGTCATATTGTTTAAGAAGGCAATACAAACAAGCACGACAACAAAAGAGACGACGATCAGGACATAATACAATGGCTTGAGTAAACTTCTCGATCGCTTCCTTGTAATTATGAGCTTTGATACATTCTTCTACATCTAATGTTAGAGCCATAGCTCTTTCAATATTACCAGGTGTTGGAGTTGAAGCATGTTGTGTTTCCTAAAAAACGTAATAAATGGAATTCGAAAAAAACAAATGAATAAAAACTGACATAGAAATTACCAGCAGATGATTGATTAGAACCCATGATGAACAAGAAATAAGCTAAAAAATAATGAAAGTTTTAGATGTAAGAAAATTAATGACGCGAAAAATATGTAAAGAAACAGAGCAAAAAAACGATGAATGAAAGTCGAAAAAAGAGATGAATGAAAGTATTTAGTTTTGAAAGCTTGAAATTGCGTTCGCTGGAAGAATCTCATCTGTTTTACAAAACGAAAATATGATTATTAATTTTGGCGCCTTTTTTAGCTTTGATAAAAGTGTTATATGATTGAGGCTAATTAAACATAATAAAAACATAGAGTAAAACTTTATTTTTAAACAAAAAAAGATAAACTTTAAACAAAAACAAAATTAACCACAAAGGTTTACAACAACAAAAAAGAACATGATAAAATGACAAAAAAAAAGTATGCTCAAATCAACAATGGAAAAGCTCAAAAAATAATGGAAAAACAAAGGAAAACACAGAAATTAGGCTTTATGTTCGTTGATAAGCTTCTTCACGAAGTTTTGCTTCTGCGAGAGCAAGGTTTTCTTTGTAATTTTCGTTATTCGGATCCAATTCAAGAGCTCTTTTGTAATAATTGACAGAATAAAAGTAATAACCTTGACATGAAACGATGAATCCCAATCGACCAAGAGCTTTAGCATAATTTGCATCAAGTGAAAGAGCAGCATTGCAATCCTAAAAGATAGGAATACGATTACAAAATAAAGGATAGCAATGAAAATAGTATTTATTAACACACCTTTTGAGCATCGTTATATTTCTGAAGACGGCAAAAAGCAGCGGAACGATTACAATAATAGACAGGATCCACTTTTAATGCAATAGCTTGGGTGTATTTTTCAATCGCTTCGTTGAATTTTAACGCTTTCATGTGTTCATTTCCATCTTCTTTGAAAGCATTAGCTTTTGTAACATCTTCAAATGTCGGAGGAGAAGATTCTTGTTTAACCTAAAAATTTGATGAATGAAAGAGGAAGCAACCCAAATAAAAGAAAATATCTTACAGCTTTAAGCTTTTCTTCAATACCAGCCAGTCCTCTTTTATAATCTTCATTTTCAGGTTCAAATTCAAGAGCTTTCTTGTAAGCATCAACAGCATCATTATAACGATTTTGACGATTAAATGCTAATCCCAGAATAGCAAAAGCTCTTGCACATTTTGAATCAAGTTTAAGAGCATTATGACAATCCTAAAATAATTACTTTGTACTAATGTAATATGAACAAAATATACACTTACATTAATGGCATTATTAAATCGATGCATAGAACAAAAGACACCTGCACGGTTACAAAAGAAAGCAGGGAAAGGATACAATGAAATGGCTTGATTAAATTTTTGGATAGTTTCGTTGAATTTTGCTGTTTTCATACATTCATTTGCTTGTAAATTAAGCTCAAAAGCTTTTCTAATATCATCATCAGATGTTGGAGTCGAAGATTGTTGTTGATCCTAAAAAATCAAAATGATGCTGCATTAAAATTAACCATAAATAAAATAAACTTACATTGATATTACCAGCAGATGGCTGATTAGACGACATGATGAACAGTAAATGAGTTAAAAATAATGAAAAACAAAATTTATTTACGCGATAAAAATGTCAGAGTACGGAGAAAAAAAGAAAGAATGAAAGTTGAAAAAAGAGAGAAATAAAACTTTATTTTGTTTGTAAAAGCTACAGTTTTCTTCCGTTGCAAGAACCATTTTTTTACAAATAAAAGCGTAAACGTTAATTTTGTGGATTATTATTTTTTCATGAAATGAGAATACACTTTATTTTTTGAAGTTTTAAAAGAAAGTCAGTTATCATCATCAAAACAAACAACAATTAATTACTAAAATCATGGAACTTAGAACAAAATGTTTGAAGGAAGAAAAAGGTTCTTACTTCTTGCTCTTGATTTCAAAATATCAAGGATTTGAAGCAATGCAGTTTTACCATCGCTGATTTGCCTTTAAAATGAAATGTAAATATCATTGGTTTGATCCGCGACCCGCCTTCAAAGCTTGTTATATAGCTTATTCAAAAAAATAGTTGGAAGAAAGTTGTTAGTGTTCAAAATTACAGTAAAATTTTATTGACAAGTGAAACATGATAAACTTTAAACTTGTGAAGCTCATATTCAGCCATAATACACGTACAAACATTTCAAAGCAACTAGTCATTGATTTTGTTTTTTTGTTGTTCTTTCTTTTTAAAGTAATTTTTTTTAAATTTGTTTATTATGTGTACTTATAATTTATGCCGTTTTCAGTCATTTTTGCTCTTTCCCACGAACTTTTTTTTGAGTCAAACTTTTCTTTTAAAACGTTTATTTTAATGAGTAATTCTGATTGCGTAACTTTGTTTTTATTCATACATACACGAACTCGGATTGACTAAGAATTTGGTTGACGAATATCTGGTATTTTAAAATATGTTTAATGTTAGTTTCATTTACCAATGCTGAACGATATATATAAAAGCGCCTCGAATCTTTTTTATTTCATTTCTGTTTTTCATTTTATTTTGGGAGTGAATTAAAAAAAATTTTTGATGGAATCATAAACTTTTCGATCCACGGCTTTCCGACAACTTTTTTCGGTTATTTTTTGTTATTTAAATTGTGCCAAATTAATATGACCAAATAATATCTTTTGGCAGAAAAAAATTGTTTGAGGCACAAATTAGAGTAATGAGTGTGATACTTCCGGCAAGTGGCATCGTCCAAAATATCCAGCGCACTTACTTTCACATTTTTTTCTTTTCTGAAATTATTTACTCCCTTCCAAATATTTTTTTCTTATTCTGCATACTTTTTTAGTTAGTATGTAACCACAAACGTTTTTTTTCTCATTGGTATAAAATTTTTAAGTTTGTATGCTTTTTTTGCAATAATTTAAATTACTCATTTTCCAAAAAAATTTCATCATTTTTTTAACATTAAAAAAGAGATGAGTATTATTTTATCTTTCTTTAAAAAAATGTTCATAGTTCACAAGTTCAAAATCATTCCATATATTTTATTTTAAAACTCTGACAGCGAAAAATATATTAGAGGAGAACCACCAATGCTTTGCTTCTCTTTTTTTTTAATTTAACTTTTTCAAGCTTTTGAACTTCCATGAAATGAAATGTCATTGTTTCTCGTGCTTTTATTTTTTGATTTTCCTTTCTTTTTTATAAAAAATGATTTTTGTGCTTCGTTATTGGGGAATTATGTTTTATACATGGTATAAAAAGTCTAAGCTTTCAATCAAAAAAATAAAATGGAATAGAAAAAACTCAAATCAAAAAAAGGAGACACCACTTACTTGCCTGCTGTGTTCCACTCTCATTGTTTCTTCTTCATCTTCTTCATCGCCTTAACAATTTTTTTTATTCATTTCAATTGACATTTTTTTGAGAAGCTTAAAACATCGTGGACGTGACATGCTTCGATTTTTTATCATCCTTTTTTGGTGATAATTTATTTTTTTGATAGACGGAAGTTTACTTACCCTTCATTGTCGTCGTCGTCAGAAAGTGAGCGAGCTGCATCTTAAATAATGCGTGGCGGCGGCAGAGCGAGCAGTTTTATTCGTCAGTTATTTTGAGTCGTATTTTTCACAATCTTTTTTATTGACCTCGTGCTTTTCCTTTTTTACCTCGATTAGAGATTTTTCAAATAATTTTTTTTAGATATGTGTGTACCATACGAGGACGCTGCATCATTTGCAAATTTTAGTGAAATCATTGTTAATCACATTGATCTTGAATTGAAAGTTGATTTTGAATCCAAACAATTGAAAGGAAGTGCTTTACTTAGCCTTGAAGCTTTAAAATCTGCCAATCAAGTTATTCTTGATTCTCGTGATTTAATAATCGAAAGCATCGCTGTTGCCGAACATCCATGCAATTACAAAATAACTGATCATGGCGCATTAGGTCATGCAATTATTGTAGATTTGGGTAAAGAAGTTAAAGCAGGAGAAAAATTGTGAGTACTTTTTTAATTAATCTTTAATGTTTCTAATAGAGTTTGGAATGATGTAAACTATTTGTTTACTTTTTTTCTTGCAAAAAAATTATCACTTACCTATTTACTTTTTTTCTTCCTTATCGTTTAAATGTCCATGCTTTATTTCTAGCTTGCTTGAAATTTCTTATTCCACAAGTGACAAAGCATCCGCCCTTCAATTCGTTGACAAAGAGATTACTGCGGACAAAAATCAACCATTTTTATACAGGTAAACATACAAATGAGTGATTAAACTTCAAACATTTTTTTTGTTTTTCCTTAGGGATTAATGATTAATTCTTGTTATTATTTTGCAGCCAATGTCAAGCCATTCATGCTCGTTCAATTGTACCTTGTATGGATACACCCGCTGTCAAACAAACATACTCTGCTCGGGTATGTAGTCATCATCAAAAATAATTTTGATATCAAACTATACTTTTGTGTGTTTTTTTAGGTCCAAGTTCCACATGATATCACATGTTTGATGAGTGCGATTGGATTTGGTAAAGATGAAAAAGGCAATTCTAAAGCAAATGAATGGGCTAAAGATAGCGAATACAAAAATGCATTTGAAAAACATAGCAATCGTGAAGTTGAAAATGGCCACGATGCTTATTTATTTAAACAACCAGTGCGAATGCCAAGTTATCTCCTTGCCATCGTTGCTGGAGGCCTTGAAAAACGTGATATTAGTGAAAGATGTGCAGTTTGGGCTGAACCATCTATGGTTGATAAAGCTTGTTGGGAATTTGCTGATACTGAAGTTATGCTTAAAACAGCTGAAGATCTTCTTGGCCCATATCGTTGGGGACGGTAATAAATATTTTTTATAGGCTTTTTTATTCTAATTTTTATCTTTAGTTATGATATGGTCGTTTTACCTCCATTTTTCCCATTTGGTGGAATGGAAAATCCATGTTTGACTTTTGTTACTCCTACCATCATTGCTGGTGATCGATCGTTAACAAATGTCATCGCTCATGAAATTGCTCATAGTTGGACCGGCAATCTTGTAACAAATGCAAATTGGGAACATTTTTGGCTTAATGAAGGTTTCACAGTATTTTGTGAACGTAAAATTATGGGTCGAATTTATGGTGAAAATATGCGTGAATTTGAAAATGTTTGTGGTTGGGAAGATCGAATGATGCCAACCATTTTTGAAACGTTTGATCCCAAACATGAATTCACTAAACTTTGTCCAGTTTTACGCGGCATTGATCCCGATGATTCATACTCCACCATTCCATATGAAAAGGGTTCAGCATTGCTTTTAGTTTTGGAACAAAAACTTAATGATTCACCGCGATTTGAACAATTCCTTCGAGATTACATCGCTCATTTTGCTGGAAAATCCATTGTTACTCAAGATTGGAAAGATTATTTGTTTGAATATTTCAAAGATAAAAAAGATATCTTAGATCAAATTCAATGGCATGGATGGTTTTATGAACCTGGAGTACCTCCACAAACTCCAAGCTTCCACGAAGAAGGAGTTAAAGAATGTCGAGATATAGCTAAAATTTGGGTTTCTGGAACTGATGCTGAAATCGATGCATTAAATTCTGAACAATTTAAAGCTATGGGTTCAGAAATGAAAGTTAAAGTTCTTGATTGCATTGAAACTTCAGAAAAGCCCCTTCCTCATGATCGAATTGAGAAACTTGAAAAGAAGTATCAATTAACCAATTCAGGAAATTGTGAAGTTTTCTTTTCTTTATGTCTCATCGCCCTCAAAGCAAAATATACTGAACTTGTTCCATTTATGATGAAATTTGTTACTGAACAAGGTCGTCTCAAATATGTTAAACCTATTTACACGTAAGTTTTTTTCCAAGAAATATTTTTGGAAAAATTTAAACATTTTTTCTTTCAGCAAACTTTTTGCTTGGGATAAAACTCGTGATGAAGCCATTAGTAAATTTAAACACAACATTCCTTTCATGCATCCAATTACGGTTCAAGTTATCAGTCAACTCATTTAAATAATTCATCGTTGCTTGGCTTTTTTTTATTTATGTTGAGTTTATTCTGTGTACATTGCACTTTTTATTATTATTATTATTATATTTATATGCAAGGAGGATTTTTTTATGTTTGTTGAAATAAATTTTATTATTATTAAATATTTTTTTGGAGTTTTTTTAAACAAAAAAAAATATTACATTTTACAAGTAAAATAATTATTTGAAGGCTTTTGTTGAGTGAAAGCCATTATTGACACTTTTAATAAAAGTTTTTTCTTTCTTCAAAAACTTGGATAACAAAAACGTCACTTTCATTTTTTTAATCCTCTTGACATTACGTTATTTTTGTCTCATCCCGCCGCACCCCGAGCGAAGCGAGGGGTGCGGCTGTTTTAGCAATGAGAACGCCCGATCTGCTAACCGAAATTTATGATTTTTTTTATTTCGTGTAATTATGTTGATATTAGAGGGCTCTCTAGGGTCAATTTTTCGTCGCATTGACGAATTTTTAAAAAAAATAGAAGGAAGTATAGAAAAAAAGTGCTTAATCACAACATTTTAAAAGTTCACAATGTCCCGCTGAGCGTTGCAGCAAAGTTAACGCATATTCTGGCTATAAAAATCGTTTTCTCCACCCTCAATTACCTCTATGAGTAAGCTAACTTTAAAAAACATCACATAAAAATAGATGTATGCCGCTATGGAAATTTAAATATTTTGATTTAGAGTAAAAATATCATTGGCTAAAGTTCCTTGTTATACATTTGCTGTGTGGCGTAGGCGTTGAAGGCGGTGATGTTAGGATATTTCTGTCATAGGTTCGAATCCCCACAACTTTTTTTAATAAATTGTTTTAATTGAATTGAGACAATTATATCCAAATAATTTTTTATGATTTTTAATAATGTTTTCATTAGAAAATATGCAAATTTTTAATAAAATATTCACAAATTTTACTTTTTTTATGAATATTAAGTTTCTTTATTATGAAATTAAAGCGAAATTATTTTTAACGATTTTCAATGAAATTTTTTTTAACTAAGCTTTTGGATCGTATATTTTTTTTTCTAAATTTAATTGGATTAGCATACAAAACTTTTAGGTATTCTAAACGCAAAATTTAATTAAAAGTACGCTGACGTTTAGTTTATGAAAAGAATAAACATAGGGAACTTTTTTTATTATTTTCGGTGATTTTAATCGAAAAGTAACTTGAATATTTCCTTCTTATTAATTTTTATTGTTCGTTCGTTTTCGATTACTTTTGGTCGCAGTCCCAGGGCTACTAGGCTTCGCTATTTCCCATACATATTATTATTCTTTTTCTCTCTGTTTTTTTGTATCTTATCTTGAAATCTTTTATATTAAAATAGGAAATTCACCTAAAAAATTTGCATAAATTAGAATGAAACTATATTTTGTTTTCCAAGCGCGATGAAATGATTTGGGTAATTTTCATATACATAAAAAATCAGCAAAACATGGGTTTGCTTGCTGCGCAAATTAAGTGATTTAACTATTGTAAGCTTGCTCGATGACTATAACCTTAACTTTTTGCGAATTTTTCACAAGCTGGTATAAATTTTTTTTAATGGTTCAGTTCATTGTTTATTTTGATTCGTGCAAAAAAAAAGTAACCGTTATAACTTTTTTTGTTAAAGTGCAATAAGTAGAAAAGGCAAAATCATCGGAAAAGTTAATTAGCTTCTGATCAATTCAAGAACCCAATAAAATTAGACCGAAAAACTTTTTTTCTTTAGATTTTTGCCAAAAAAGAGTTTTAAAGGCTTACACATGTTTCAATTTTTAGGATCTCATTATTGAAAATTAAGTGATTAAAATAGACACGAGTGATAAGATTGTTCGGGAAAAGTTTTAATTTTTATAAAAGTCAATACAATAACTTTTTGGAAAAGTAATTATTAAAACATAGGCATTAATACGAGTGGCAATTTTGTATTTTTCAATAAAACAAGTAAGATCGCCGACCGGAGGCAGCGGAGTTTCTAGTAATTATTGTTGCAGACGGCTCAAGAGATTAGTGCACAAGATTACTATGTAAAAAAACAAAAGGCTGTTCAGGAAAAAACTTTTAGACGGTTGAAGAGATTAAATTTTAATTGATTTGGCTTTTAGACGGCTAATGAGATTAAATTTTTTTTATTGATTTCAATAAATTATTTTATATGTTACACTGAAACAAACAGCCGCAGCACCGTCTTCGATTGTTATTACCCAACTTCTTTACCAACTATTTAATATTGAAAAATTTTTTTAAAAATGTTAAAAATTAAAAATTTTGTTTTATTCTTGATTAGATAAGATGTAAAAGCAACTCGTATATTCGCAAGATTTTTGATGTAAAAAATGTTTTGGTGTAAATTGAAAAAAATAATAATTATAAGGTCAATTACAAAATAAAATTTTTAGTTTTTTTTTCCAATTTTCTATTGTTTTCTGAAACAAAGCATGTTTGAAAAAAGGTATTTTAAGCAAAAAATTTAAATATAACTAATTGTCGGACCAAAAATTTTTTTACTGTTAAAAATCGAAGACGGTGCTGCGGCTGTTTGTTTCAGTGTAACATATAAAATAATTTATTGAAATCAATAAAAAAAATTTAATCTCATTAGCCGTCTAAAAGCCAAATCAATTAAAATTTAATCTCTTCAACCGTCTAAAAGTTTTTTCCTGAACAGCCTTTTGTTTTTTTACATAGTAATCTTGTGCACTAATTTTCTTCTTTTTCTAATTATTTATAAACGAGCTTTCATGCCATCTTCTTTCTGTCATTCAACTAAAATATTTATTTATGCTACTTTTTTTTGTTAAAAACTTTTCTTCATTTTTCACTTTGTAAAAAAAGCAAATAATAAAGCTATAAAATAACTAACATCGAATTCAAAATTAAAATTTTAATATTTTGCAAAGAAGAAAGAGAGCAAAAAAAATATTTAAATTAACCACACCCCATTGTTTTCATATAGGAAAATTTTTTTGCCTGATTTTTCTGTAACTTTTTCCAATTTATTTATTTATTAAAATAAAATGACCCTTTAGGCTATACCGTATATCTTTTTATCTCAAAAATTTGTTAATGTGTGTTTACATATCGTGCCAATAATAAATCTTGAGGAATAAAAAAAAGCAATTGCAAAAATTTTTCACATATTTTTTTGATGAACGCATTTCCTCTATTTTTTCCTTTAAAACTTAGATGAGTTTGCAGGTGTCAGAAAGGAACAAAAAAAGAAAAAGATTGATGCATTAAGTAACTAAACTAACGTTCAACGACAATTTTGACAGTTTAGTTTAAGTGTGAGTGAGCCTGGTGGCTTCATTTGTCAATTTCAAAAATAATAAATATATTCATTCTTATTTTTAAGGCTTTGGGATAAGAGAATATTTTTTTAGCAACAACAACAGCTTTAAAACTTTTTTTTGGTAAATATGGCTGTTTTTTCTGGAGATGGCCAGCAAATCAAAAATAGTGAAACGATTGATCTCTTTCACTTCTTTTTTTTCGGACATAGCATCTCAGTTTTCAATAGTGATTAGCCAAAAAGAAGTGAAAAGAAAAAAAGAAAAATGATAGCTGTTTGGTGATGATGAGGAAAACCTCCAAAATGAAAGTTTAAAAAAGAAGATAAGCCAAGCTAAGTCAGTCTATGTTCCTTAGCTATATTATTGCCAAGTGACGCGTTTCCGCATATATTTTTTTTGACTTTGCTTGTGTGTTGGTTGTTGCGACACAACTAACTAACTTTTTTTGCTCTCCTCGTTTTTTCTGGATGATGTTGGATGGCAACAACCAACCAACCCAAAAAAAATGTTGTAATATAAGAGAATGAAAAGAGAGGAGAAAACCAACCATCCACTCGTTTAGTAGTTAGCTTTTCGTTTTTTTTCTTTATTTTTTGTTACTCCAAGCAAGCTTCGACCAAGAAATTAGGCTTGTGGATTTCTTTTTTTGTTGGTTGGTGCAGCTGGAAAGAACTCCTTTCTTTTTTACTTCTTCGCTCAAGCTACACTAAAAAGCATCGAGGTTGCCGCCGCCGCCGTTGGTCGTCTTCAAAGTCCAGTCTTTTTTCTTTTTTTTTTTGTTGGTGCCGTCGTCTTGCTAGCTTCTTGTCCGCCCTCTATTTTTTTTTTGTTGCCAAAGTCTATCGATCTCGTATCCTTTTTTTTTTTTGCCGTAGCATAACTTTTTTTTCTTCCTTCTTATTGACAGTCGCACTAGCAAATGGCGAGATAGAGTATAAAATAGCTTTAAAAATAAAAATAATTTTATACACGGACAAACAACGTCCAGCATCAAATTTTTTTTGGCATTCTTTATTACTAACTGACCATTTCGGGTAATGCAGAAGCCGAAGGGCATCATTTCTCCTTCTTATTCTTCTTGTTTTCTTTTTTGGCCATCCATTCATTCGATGAGTGCCGCTTTCAACTGCATGAGTAGCAAGCCACCAACATCCATTTTATTCATTTCTTTCTCTTTTAACTTTTTAAACTTTTTTTCTCTGCCTTCTTATTTTTTTCTTGAGTTTTTTATTTTTTTTATTTGCGCATGCTTTTCTTTCTTGATAATTATATTTTAAAATTTTATTTAAAGTAAACGTTTTTTACTTTTTTTTAGCTAAAACAGCTCTGACCATCATTTTAATTGTTGCAAGATTAATTATATTTTGAAAATATTATATCAACAAAAGAAAGAATACAGTGCAATAAAATTATATATTTTTTCTTTAAAATTATTTAACAGTGGCAGATAAAAGAAAATTTAAATTATTTCCGAACAAGGCGGCCAACGTCGTCGCCGCTGCTATGGCGGCTGGTAAAGCAGCAACAACGGCCGCCAGGTGCGCGCTAATATTAACAAAATAATATTCGCCAGTAATTTCTATTTTATAAATTAATATTTGAAAAAAAGCAAGCAACTTCAAAAAAATAATATTTTATAACAAAATATGACTGATCATCATTATGGCAATTCCTTGCCTCAAGGCAAAGGTGGAGGTTATGCTGGAGGAAGTGGAGGTCCATATGGTTATGGGCCAAATATGCATGTATGTAATATGTCTCGGGCTTATATAGATTTAACCGATGAAGAAAGAAAATGTTTGGAGGAAAGGAAATATTGGTGCTTTTTGTTATCAAGGTTTGTAATTTTTCAAATATTTTATTTTTTACTTTTTACATTTTTTCTAAAATAGTTTTTAACTTTTGAGGTTCCTTTCTCTCTTTTTTTTTATTTTTGGGCATTAAAACAACTAAAATGCATTTAATGTTATTCAATGACAGATGCTCTTTATCCAAATAAATAAACTACTCTCAATCTTTATATATTTTTCGAATGCGTTTATATAAAAATAAAAAAGCCATATTAAAAATGAATAAAAATGCTTGGCTTGTTGCTTGCTTCTGTTATTTTTTTTTCTTCATATTTATTGGTATGATACTTTTTTATTTTATTTTTTATTTCTAAAAACGAAACTGCTTTTTTGGCATTTTTATTTTTAAAAAAAAGTGTTGAGAGAGCATCAGATTTCAATGTATAAAAATGTTTGCAATGTAATCTGGTAAAAAAAAATTCTTCTAAAGCTTTTTTCCATTTCTTAAAACCACATGTTAAAAAGAAGAAGGAATGATGAGAAAGAAACATTTGGAATAAATGAATGAATGAAGAAGAATGAAAAAAGGCATTAGAATTTTTTTTCGTTTTATTACTAACAAGCTTAAAAGCACAAAACATCATTCTCTCTTTTTTTCATGCTTCTTTTATTTTTGAAAAAAAGTGAGTGAGTAAAATAGAAAGAAGAAAGAAAATGACAAGAATTTATGAAGCCTAAAAAGATCGTAAAATAAAAGAAAAAAGCAAAAATGCTAATTGGTTCTTGCAAAAATTTTTAGTAGAAAATAAAAAAGCCTGCTTTCAATCAATTTTCGTGGATTTTTTATTTTTTTAAATTTCTTTCTTCCTTGGCAACCAGAGTATGATAAGCTTTCTCGAAATCTCTTATGTTAGTATTTTTTGCATATTTTTTTCTCGATTCTTAACGCTTTTTTTGAAGAAAAAGAAGGCATTTTTTAAAATGCGTAAAAAAAAGTGACGCCAACTAAGTTTAAGCATGAGCATGAATTATGCAAGCAAAAAAAGAAGAAAGAAAGAAGAAGGAACAGAAGAAGAAGAAAAATGAGGACAATAGAAAACAAACTTTAGAAAAGAAAATGTCATTATTATTCTTTATTTTTGCACTAAAAAGAAAAGTAAAAAAACTAATCAAAAAATAAATAAATATTAAAAATGAGAGAAAAAAAGATAGATAAATAAATTTGAAATTTTTTTAGCATTGTGACATTTTGTGTATCAATGTTATTAGTGGTAGTTTGGAGGATAATAGCGCATTTATGTTGTCAAAGACCAGAACGAGAAGTACATGCACCAGAAGTGGATAATTTAAATTTTAAACCTTTACCTGGTGGTTCACCTCCAACCATTGTTGGCGGGGTTTTAACACCGGTAAATAAAACCGATATAACTCGGCTAAATGCAAAAGAAGAACAAGTTCAAATTGGATGGATGACGGAAGCAAAAGATTGGGCAGGTGAATTAATTTCTGGACAAAGTATGACTGGAAGAATTTTGGTTGTCCTTGTCTTTTTGCTATCCATCGGCAGTTTAATTATTTACTTTATTGATACATATAAAGATAGTTTTCAAGTTGAAACATGCATTCCATGGTCGGAAAGTCCCACACAACAAATTGATTTGGGCTTCAATATATTTTTTCTTATTTATTTTTTTATCAGAGTAAGTTAGTTAATGAAAAAAGTTTGTAAACTTTTAAATTGCTGCAAAAAAAATAAATCAAGTTAAAATATTTGTGAAAAAAAGAATATTCTAACTTTAATTTTTTCAACAAAAAAAACTACTCCTGATTGCTAATTTTTAAAATTGTTTAAAATAAAAATTCTTGGAAAGCTTAAAATTTTACAAAAAAGAAATCCGATAAAAAAAATATTTTTTTAATGAGGATTAAAAAATTCGCAAAGTCATTATAAGTTTTTATTAAAAAAATAATTACCACTTTTTCAGTTTATTGCCGCCTCAGATAAAGTATGGTTTTTACTTGATCGATATTCATTTGTGGATTATTTTACAATTCCACCAAGCTTTGTCGCAATTTATCTTGAACGTAATTGGATTGGATTACGTTTTCTTCGAGCCTTGCGACTTATGACTGTGCCAGATATTTTACAATATTTAAATATATTAAAGACTTCTTCATCGATTCGTTTAACCCAACTTTTATCTATTTTTATTTCAACTTGTTTAGCTGGCGCGGGTGTAATACATTTATTAGAAAATAGTGGAGATCCATGGAAAGATTTTATGAATAGTCATCGAATATCATATCCTGATTGTGTATATTTTTTATTGGTTACTATGTCCACTGTGGGTTATGGAGATATTTATTGTACCACGGTCCTTGGAAAAGGGTTTATGGTGTTTTTCATTCTTGGTGGTTTAGCTATGTTTGCAAGTTACGTTCCCGAAATTGCTGATTTAATTGGAAATCGACAAAAATATGGTGGAGAATATAAAGGTGAACATGGAAAAAGGCATATTGTTGTTTGCGGATATATTACTTATGAATCCGTTAGTCATTTTCTGCAGGATTTCTTGCATGAAGATCGTGAGGATGTTGATGTGGAAGTTGTATTTCTGCATAGGTAAGCTTTTATTTTAAATTAGGCATCTTTTAGGCATTTTAACCTGCCAAAATTTCCACATTTCCAAATCCTAATTTCCATTATCTCTTTTCTTTTTTTCAGAGTAGTTCCCGATCTTGAACTTGAAGGCTTATTTAAACGCCATTTTACCAAAGTTGAATTCTTCACTGGCACAGTGATGGATAGCATAGATCTCTCTCGAGTAAAAGTGGATGAAGCTGATGCTTGCTTAGTTTTAGCTAACAAATATAGTAGTGATCCAGATGCCGAAGATGCCGCAAATATAATGCGAGTTATTTCAATTAAAAATTATTCATCTGATATACGTGTTATTGTTCAATTAATGCAATATCATAACAAAGCATATCTATTAAACATTCCAAGTTGGGATTGGAGACGAGGCGACGACGTTATTTGCTTGGCTGAACTTAAACTTGGTTTTATTGCTCAAAGTTGTTTAGCACCTGGATTTTCTACTATGATGGCTAATCTATTTGCGATGAGATCTTTCAAAACGGTAAGTTTATTTTTATTAAAAACAAAAAATGCATTAGTCCGGAAACAATATTTTTTCCTTGTCCATGTCTATTTTTGTCCATCATGTCCAAAAAAATAAATGT
This sequence comes from Panagrolaimus kolymaensis, assembly GCA_028622995.1. Taxonomy (NCBI): domain Eukaryota; kingdom Metazoa; phylum Nematoda; class Chromadorea; order Rhabditida; family Panagrolaimidae; genus Panagrolaimus; species Panagrolaimus kolymaensis. The sequence goes on from JAJQJQ010000034.1 coordinate 314,074, forward strand.
GTACCACTTTTTTTTTGTTTACTTATAGGCTCCACATACACCTGACTGGTTAAATGAATATCTACGTGGTGCCGGAATGGAAATGTATACGGAAACTTTATCACAATCATGTGTTGGTTTAACTTTTCCTGAAGCTTCTGAGTAAGTTAGTTAAATGTGAAACCAAAAAAACATACAAATATATGCCCTCAATGTTTGTCCTTTATTTCTGTGGCGTCCAAAAGCATAAAAAAAATAGGAAGAAGAAAAAATAAATGTTGCAAAAAAATTAGAAGAAAAAAATATTAAAACTAATTTCAGTCCAAGCACACACCAGATTGGTTAAGTTTATATCTTTGCGGAGCTGGAATGGAAATGTACACAGATACTTTATCACATAGTTTTGTTGGAATGACATTTCCACAAGCTTGCCAGTAAGAGAATAAAAAATGTGTGCAAAAACCTAACTTTGTTTTTTTTATTTTCTAACAAAAACTAATAATTTTTGATTTTTTTTGAAGCCCTTGCTTTTTTTAACGCAAAAAAGAAATAACAATGCAAAATTTTTTAAAACAAATTTTGAAACCTTTTTTTCAATATTACTGTTTCGAATAGTTTCGTTTTTTAGGCTATTATTTACTCGATTGGGATTATTGTTACTGGCGATAGAATTAAAAGATGAGCAGAAAAAAGAGTGTAATGTTGCAATTAATCCTGGACCAAATACTATCATTCAACCCCAAACTCAAGGTTTCTTTATTGCTCAGTCTGCTGATGAAGTTAAACGGTAAATTTATTCGCTGAAAAATTAATCGCAGTGATGAATTTTATTTTTAGAGCATTTTTTTGGTGTAAACATTGTCACGAAGACATTGTGGACGTTTCGTTAATTAAAAAATGTAAATGTAAAAATTTGTCTTTATTCCGAAAAGGAGGAAAACAAGTGCAATTATTAAAACGAAGTGCAGCAGCTTTATCAAGTACCACAGGGCAAAAAGCTTCATTGATAAATATTTCAACCAATAATGGTTTTGCTGGACGGAGTGATCCAGATATTATGTAAATATTCAATTTTCTAAATTAAGTTTTATATATAGTAGCTCTTTTTTTAGAAATATTCCTGGAAAAAATGCAACTATTATAAATTTTGATCCCAGAGGCCTTGACCTTTCTCGTGAATTTGAACAACAAGATATGAAATATGACAGTACTGGAATGTTTCATTGGTGTCAAGGTCGAAGCATAGAAGAATGCATCCTAGATCGTTCTCAAGCTGCCATGACTGTTCTTAATGGCCATGTTGTAGTATGCCTTTTTGCTGATAAAGATAGCCCATTAATTGGTTTGAGAAATTTTATTATGCCTTTACGTGCCTCAAATTTTCATTATCATGAATTGAAGCATGTTGTTATTGTTGGTGATGTGGATTATTTAAAGCGTGAATGGAAAACATTGCATAATTTACCAAAAGTTTCTATTTTAAATGTTCGTTGTTTTTTTTAAAACTTTTTAGCATTTTTTCTGTTGCTCCGAAACAGAAACATTAAACATTAAAAACTTTTTTATTTATTTTTAGGGAAATCCATTGTCACGAGCTGATTTAAGAGCTGTCAACATAAATTTATGTGACATGTGTGTAATTGTTTCCGCAAGAATTCCCAATCCAAATGAAGATCCAACTTTAGCTGATAAAGAAGCAATTTTGGCTTCATTAAATATTAAAGCTATGCAGGTTGGAAAAATAAAAATAATTAAATTAGCATACAAATAAAAAAATATGTTTCGGAAGTTTCAGTTTGATGATACTCTAGGCTTTGGTATGAGCAAATCAAATATGGGTGGAATATCACCCATGGGAAGCCCAATGCAAAAACGAGGAGCTCGAAGTGGAACCAATGTTCCAATGATTACTGAATTAGGTAAACTCTAGTTTCCTAAAAATATTAGAAATTATAATAATAATTTCAGTGAATGATTCAAATGTCCAATTTTTGGATCAAGATGACGATGATGATCCCGATACAGAACTATATTTAACTCAGCCATTTGCATGTGGTACAGCATTTGCCATATCAGTATTGGATTCATTAATGAGCACAGTATGATTTTTAACCTTAATTTTTTTTTTCTTTCAAAAAGTATAAATTTATTTTAGACATATTTCAATGATTCTGCTTTAACCCTAATTCGTACTCTTGTCACTGGAGGTGCCACTCCTGAACTTGAATTAATCCTTGCTGAAGGTGCTGGTTTAAGAGGAGGTTATAGCACTCGTGATACATTGGGTAATCGCGATCGTTGCCGTATATCACAAATATCCCTACAAGATCAACCATATGATAATATTGGGGTTTGTTATTTTAATATTTGCATTTTTGTTAGAAAAATAGAATTATTTTGTTTAATTTTTTTAGAACCATTCAACCTATGGCGATATGTTCAGCTTAGCTCTAAAAAAATATGGTCAACTTTGTATTGGCCTTTATCGGTTACATGATCAAGCTTCACCCGACTCTAATAAACGATATGTAATTACTAATCCTCCAGCAGAATTGAGGCTGCTATCTAGCGATACCGTAAGCTTTAAAGAAAATTTCAAAAAAAAATATAAACAAAACAAATGCTTTCTTTTTTTGATTTTTAGGTTTATGTTTTGGAACAATTTGATCCGGGACTCGAATATGAACCCATGGATCGATTATTGGCATAAATAAGTAATCCATCATCAATTATCCAATATTCGGCGGCAAAAAAAACTTTGTTGATGAAAACTTTTTTCGACATTAAAATGATGCATTGTTTTATTATTATATTTTCTTCCTAAGTGCCAAAAAAAAACTTTTGTTTTTTCTTTCTTATTAATTTTTTTTTTGCAAATTATATATCTCTGTTGTTAAATAAATCATTTTTTATATGTAAAAATAAATAGGTAAAAAAATATATATATTATTTATAATTTCTGGACTTTTACTTTTTCCAACTCTCAAATCAAACCACTAAAACAACTTTTTTATAAAGCTCAAGGTAAAAAATTTAGACAAATAAGAAAATGACAATATTAAAAAAGAATATTAAAAAAAGCGTGTGACACCGCGTAATTCAGTAATAGCAAAAAAATAAACAAATAATAAAAAACTTTTTTTTGAACTAATAATAATTTGGTACTTTTCTTTTATAACTTTGTCTTAAAACTGATTCACGTATTTCTCGACCAAGGCTTGTGCAATCAACAGATCGAAACCTGCGAATGGCGCTTTTAAAATTCTGAAAAAAGAAAATTTCGATTTAGAAAAAAAGTATCAAAAAAATTTAATTATTACTTTTTCTTGTTTCCATGGTAGTATTAATTTAGCAACAATTTCACCATTTTCTGTTTCATTAGCCATCAACAAAAAATTTCCTTTGGTTATTGGGCAAGGACAATTCATTCCTTCATTATTATCCGAAATTTTTACTACTCTTTCATGGGCTGTCCTTTTTCGATCAAATGCTGGACCTTTAAATACTCGAGCTTTTCTAACAATTATATGAGTTTCATTGAGAGGGCGAATACGAGCTCGTAACACTGAAAAAAGTAAATTTTCAATTTGAAAAATGGGTCATTGAAAGGGAAAAACGAATTTGATCTCTTGCCCTTCTGGTATAGTTTCGTGGGGGTTGCTTTGAAACCGATACATTTTTTTAAAGAAAAAATCGGCAAGTTCAAAAAAAGTAATTCGATCGATTTTTTATAAAGTACTTACCGATAGAAGCACGACAAAAATTATCGAGAATATTTTCAAATGTTGAAGCTTGTGAACAACTTTTGCAAAGAGGATTAAGTCCTAAAACTTGAAATAAACCTAACAAAATGAAAAATAAAAAAGTATTTAAATAAATTTGCGTACTTGCTGATGCTCCACTATATGGTTTAATACACATATCATTATCTTCAAATCTATCACATCGAAGCATATCAGGCCATGGAAAACCATATTGTTGCATTCGGCTTTCACAATTATGTTGAACTTCTTCGCACAAAGATTTGCATGGTTTAATAGGTTTATCAAGATTTGGAAGGCAAACTGGGGCAAAAACCGAGCATAAGAAAAGCTAAAAAAAAATTTAAATATGGGAAATGAAAATAAAATTGAATTTAGTACTTGAGTATTAGGATTGCAATGAAGTTGAACCAGACTTTGCCATGCTGAGGATTGCTCAATTATTTCATCCAAAGTTTCATGATCCAAAAGATTTGGTAACCTCATCGAATTATACTGAAACATTAAATTAATAAAAAATAAAATATTTTAGAGGCAATAAATTTACCTGAATTCCATAACATAATGAAAAAGATTTAGGAATATCCACGCATTTATTAGCTGTTGAAGCATCGGTACTCAACATTGACCATGCATCACTAACATAAGCAGGAGATTTTAAAGCTTTACCGTAGGGTATTATAGATAAAATAAAATATAATAAAAATATTAATATCTTCTTCATCGAATTTAGTTTTTAATAATTATTAGTTTAAAAAAAGGTAGTTTTAAAAGATCAATAAAGTTTTGAAGAAAGAACAAAAAAAGTAAGTAAGGAACTACCGTTGAAAATGATTTCTCTCAGATTCAACAACACTTAAACAACATTTTGGCAGCAGTAGATATGTCACACAGAAAAAAAATAGGCGGAGAAGAAGATGCTGCTTAAAAACATAACCTGATGAAAGTTGGGAAAAAGTTGACGAAGACGAACACCAACTGTTGTTGCTTTATATCTTCCCTATATTTCTATATATTTTTCAGTTTTGACGAAATATGAGTGACGGGGATTATCGTGGCTTCTTTATTATTTTTCTTGCCTATTTTCTTGCTTTATTTTTTTGGCCAAAAACGCTTTCCATAGCTTTATCGCCTTTGGGGTAGCACTGCCAGCCAGCCTTAAATAACAAGAAGAAGAGGAAGTTACTGTCAAAGTCAAAAAGAGACGATTGGCGGCAATAATCCTTTGAAGTTAGAAAAAAAATTGAGAAGCAAAAAAATCATACAACGTGACAACATCTTCTTTTTTTGAGACATTTTTTCTTCTTCTTTAAAGTTTAAACTAACTTTTGTCGGCCGTTCAAAATTATTGTTTATATTTTTTTTATAAACAAATAGTTTTTTTCTGAAGAAAAAAAATATGGGTTTTGTTTGTTTTATAAAATGAGAAAGAACTTTTTATTTTTTTAGAAAACCAGAAGATAAATAATTAACCAGAAAAAAAAAAACTGTTACGTAAACGTCAAAATTTGTATGTAAAAAAAATACAAAACACTTTTTCACTAAATTTTTAAATACAATTTTGACAGAGGACGCCCAGAAACCCGTTAAATATCTGTAATATTAAAAATCGATTTTTTAAGTGCACAACTATAGTTTTTTTTATTAAAGGCGAAGATCGCCAACAAATTGTTCGCGGGCATCTGGCGTAAGTCCACATGGTCGTCGGAATTCTTGTCCACGTTCATGAATCCATTTATTTGATACCCATTTTACGCCAGTCAAAACAGGGCTAAAAAAAATATAGTCAACGGATAATTTTTTTTTCAATAAATTTACCATGCTGCGTGTCGGGTTCTAACATCACCTTCTCCACTTCGATGAAGATTATACCAAAATAGAGCACTATGAAGCTTGGGATATGTGCCAGTGCCAAGTTCAGTGTAAACAGTTGCACCGCCTTTTTCAGGTTGGGACATCTAAAAAAGGAAAAAGATAATAAGCTTTAATAAAATGATATTAAAGTTATTTTATATTTTTTGAGTCAATTGTTCGCTGAGGAATTAAAAATATTTTTGAGCAGCGCATTCAAAAAAAAATTTGGATTTCGCTTTTATAACTTGGACGAAATGGACGAAGACGACCAAATAATCACAAAAGGATTTTGTAATATTGTTAAAAAAAACTCTACAAAATTATTAAAATTTAAATTTAAAAATTAGGAATTTTTTAAATAAAAATTTGGACATTAAAAACTTATAAGAAAGTGAAAAATCCACTAAAAACGTTGAGAATTTGCTTAACCAAAAAATAGTTAATTTGTAAAAAAAAATAAAATAAAAAAAACGCAACAATTAACTCAAAACTAAAACTACAAATATTAATTACAACTTTGGACAAAAACAATATATTTAAAACTCATACATAAAACAAAACAGTTGCAATGCGATTTCCAGTGCCGAGCGTTTTGAATGCATTCTTTTCTTCTTTCTATAATTATTAAACAAAATTATTATTTATTATACTTACATAAAATAAAACTGTGGCGACTCGATTGCCTGCAAAAATTACGGTGTTTTTTTGTTTGTTTTTTTATTTGTTTTGATTTTTTTCTTTGGCGCTTCAAAAGGCTTTAATTAAAATTTGAGAAAAGTGTGAATTAAAAAATTAGAGATAAAAGTAAGCCTTTCAAAGCGTCATTAACAAACAAAAAAATCAGGGAGACTGATACATGCCTGTGCCGTAAGAATATGGATCGACTTCGCCTCTCTGAAAAAAAGGAAAAAGTTTATAATTGATAAGGATTTTTTGTAGAACTTACTAAAGACATGTCAAAATGTGGTTCATAATGTCCCCCAATTCCGTAATTAGCAACCTAAAATCGCCAAAAAATAAATTAAAATGTTTTACAAACCCTAGCAAAATCAAAATGAGGATCATAATGTCCACCTAAACCATAATTAGCTACCTAAAACATTGAGTTTAAAATTGCGTTAGTTTTAAAAATATTCTATGTACCTGAAGATCTTCGGAGGTATCTTGATTTAAATTGGTCATGAGGTCGATGCGCTTATTGATTCTGTGGATAACAGGATGTTCATGATCTTTAAGCCATGCACTTTTGCTAATTCTGTAATTAGCTGTTTCGAGTTCACCGGTTTTTGCATTTTGGACTGTGGCTCGCTTCAACTAAAAAAATCATTTTCTTACTTTCCATTATGTATTTTAATTTAAAAAAACCCACTCTTGGAGTAGCCAATTCTTTAACAATAGAAACTTCATAATCCGAAATAACTTCATGGAAAAGAACAACCAAAGGTTCAAATCTAACTATTTCAACTTTGACTGGAGCTAATTTTAAATATGGTCGATCTTGTTTATAATAACAATAAACTTCAGATTCCATGGTTATATTTTGAGTGAATTCTCCGCGACAAAGTTTTTCATAAACTTCACGCTCAGTGATATCATATTTTAAATCTCGTTCATTTTTAATTGGAGGTAATTCATCCAAATTTTTTTTACTTTCTTCATCCAACATATCTTCATACCATTTTACATTTCCTGCAGCTCGAGTATGTTTGGGATCTAATACTTGTAATCTTTTGGTTAAATTTAAAGCATGTTTGACATTTCCTTGTTTAAATAAAGCATAAGCCAAATATTCCAAGATATCACTTTCTTGTTTCGTTGGTGGATCTTCAGTTTTTAATTTTTCTAATGCTTCTTCCATCCATTGAAGAGTGTGATAATAATCTTTTGAATTATATGCAGCTCGACCAACTTCAAAGCAATCTTGAGCGGTTAAAGGTTTGCCAACATTGTCGCCTGCAACAATGCCAGTGGCAAGTTCTTTGGTTGAAAGTTTATAAGTATCTTGAAGTCGTAGAAGAGCAAGTGCGGCACCTTCCAAATCTTCATCATCTGGATATTTAACTGAATTATCCACTCGGCCTTGAGTTATATTTTGAATGAAAAAATCCGCTGTGTTTGAGCGCATTAAATGGGTGATATATTTCCAATCAGACGTTAGACGTTTAATCAGAAGATATGCATTTACAGGGTTTGCAACAAAATTTACTTCATCATCAAATGATTCTGAATTACGAGAAAAATATTCATCAGCAAATCTATAAAAAGAAGCAAATTACTAATTATTTATTCCCAAAAATTTGAAAAAATTACTTTTGCAGTCTATCAAGTCGATTCTTTTCTGCAGCTATATAATTATCAATAACATTTGAAGTAACATCCGATTCACTTACAAGCAAATTTTCTAAATCTACCATTGCAGTGAAAACATCAGCTTGCGTGAAGCTCACGAGTAATGCTAATGGCAAAAATATTAATGCTCTCATTTTTTGATTCTACAGAAAATTTTTGTTTAATTAAAAATAATATACATATTTTATAATTTAAAAATTTTAATAAATATTTTAAACGCGTTTAAAAAGGTCTAGACCAAATGTTATTATTTCCTCTCATTCTCTCATCGTCATCTGTCAAAAGAAACAAAGTTATGTGCTGCTGGATCTTTTTTAAATGGTCAAAAAACGCGGCTGTGGTGATTTAATTTTAGAAGAAGATATTGAGAAAAAAAAAACATGAGAAAATAAGAAAGGTAATAAACAGGAGCAGCTAATGCAGCCGTTGATGCTGATTAAACCAAAACTAACTTTTATCCTTTAAGTGGCTATCCTCGAAAATATATTTAAAAAATGTAATTAATCACTTAAACTCTTTTGATTGTGGTCGATCGCATTCATTTTTTTTTTATTTGCAATGTTAAAAGCCAGAAAAGTTATTTTTCATTTTAGATAAACGGTTTTTTGGTGATAGAAAACGATCGTTTTATATGAATGAATGAAGAAAAAATTTCTTCGCCTCCTCCTTGAGAAGAATTTTTTACGTCTGAAGTTGGATGAAAGGATTTGCTTATGGTTCTGCGCGCAAATGCAAAATCTGCACGTTTTTTTCTTTTATTGGCGAAAACTTCGCAAAAGAAAAATAAAAGAAATCATCTCATTTAAAATTCTAAAATTGATCCAGAAAAAATAATTTGGTGAAAGAGACGAAGAAAAAAAAGAATGAAAGAGAAAAGAGGTTTCTTATTTTCACGAATCTCCAAGTTTAGAGTCAAAGGTAAGCATTATTCCTATTGTTTTTGAAGAGGAAGAATGAGGATGTTGGTTTCATTGCAAAGGGCATAATTTATTTAGTTAGCGACTATGACTTGATGATTGTTTATTCAAACACAAAAATAAAAATAAAATGCAACGAAGCAAAATGAGAACAAAAAAAAATTTGTGATCGGACGCTGGAACGGAAAGAAAATAATGAAATGTCCTTTTTTAACCAAATTTATTTAGTTCAGTCATTGGATTTTTTAGTTTGAAGAAAATAAAAAAATACGTGTAAGTTTAAAAAAATTACGCTGCAAAAAAACTTAGTCTTAATGAATAAGAAAAAAAACATTAGGAAAGAATAAATGAATGATTTGGGTCAAATTGTCTTCTTCATGAATCAATGTCGTCGTTGTTGTCCGAAAAATAAAATTATTGCGCTGGCAAAGTAAGTTCAAGTTCTTTTTTTTCTATCAACGGCAGTCATCGTCGTCGTTGAAAAACATGCGTAAAAAGACAAACCTAAAACTAATCAAAAAACCTTGAAAAATTAAAGGGAAAATAAAGAAGGAAAACTTCAGGGCTGTGCCTCTCTCGAAAAAGAAAATATGTATGTATGTACTTATTTGAATCATCTAACTTTTTTTTATGAAAAAAATCTTTTGAACACTTTTTTTTGATGATGAGTGTGTGAAAGAACGAACAACAGCCGTTTTTAAAATCGAATATAAAAAAATAGAGATGAGTTAGTTTTAAAATTTTTTTAGGTTTCAAATGTTTTTTTTTATTGTAGAGGTGGATGGATATTATTCAAAGAGTAAAGGAAGAAGAACAAACTATTGCAAATCGGCATTCTTTTCCTCCCAAATCTCTTACTACTTTTGTTGTCGTCGATGACATAAAGAGAAGAATAAAAAGAGAGACTTGACCCAAATGTCTCTCTTTTCTTATAAAATTTAAAACTACACGTTCGTTTCCTCTTTTATTTTTATTTTTTGCTTTGAAGATGAGATTTTTTGAATGAAGGTTGAAGAATGAATTTGAAAGAGTTAAAAAAGGAACAAACTAAAGAATAATAATTTTTAATAATTTTTGTTTTGTTTTTTGTTTATTGTTTTACAGTAATTACAAACAATCCAGCTTTATGAGGTCAAGTGTATATTGTGTCGTCGTGTATTACCACCATCGAAAGAAAAAAAAGGAGGAAGGTTAATTAAAAATTCAGAAAGCATTCAGAAAAAAAGAAAAAATCACAAAAGAAATAAATATGTTGCTAAGCATTTTTAAATTAAATATGTAAAATCTTAAGAAACATTTTAACAGAGTTTTTTTTTCTCCAGAAAAAAAATTAGATGAGATGATTATTTTTTGTTTTAACAACCAACATTCACAAAAAAAAGAAGCAGAAGAAAAAGAAGGATGTCAGAGGTAAGTACATTTATCTTAATTTTTTTCTATTCCCAATATTATTAGTTCCCGTCCATTTCTATTATCATTTTTTATGAATGAAAAAAAACGGAACGTGTTTGAAGCAATCAAAAACCAAATTATTCTTCTTCTATGAATGGCTTCTAGAAGAAAGAGATGATCAAAAGTGAAGATTTGCTTAAAGTTTTTGTTTTATATATAAACCAAAACCAAAGACTTCTAGAAAACTCTTTTGCGTGCATTTTTATTAAATTGTTAGTGCATCTGCGACCAAGGAAGGATTCTGCACGCATTTTTTCAAATGAGAGACCGGTTTTTCTTTATTAGAAACAAAAAAATGCGTTAGCAGAAAAAAAAACAATCTGAATTTTTTCTTTCCTTTTTTGAGTGCCCCAAAGTTAATTTTTTTAGGTGCACTAAAAAAAGGTCGATCAACTAACTAAAAAAATAAATCCACGTCAGCATTAAAAAAATTAGACAGTTCCTCATTATTTTTGTCCTATAAAAAAAACATACCTAATTATTTCAGACTGAAACCATTCCACCTAAAGCTAAAGAAGCAGCAAATGATAAAAATTTATTACAAAATGATAAAGAAATTCAACAAGCTATTAAAGATGCGGAAGAAGAAGATAGAAAGCGAAAAGAAATGGAAAATAAAACACGTTGGAGAAGAATGAAAGAAACCATGGTTGAATGGGGCACAATATCGAGTTGCCACGGTATACCTCATATGGCTCAAGCTCATTCATGTTTAGCCGTAATTGTATGGATATTTATTTTAGTTGTATGCTTTTCAATTTTCTTATATCTTTTCGTGGATACTTTAGTACAATTTTTGGCTTTTGGTAAATTAGTTGAATTACAAGTAAGAAATTTAATTTAAATAAAAAATGGCATAAAATTGAGAATTATTTAGATGGATCTCGATGAAATGGTATTTCCATCGGTGACAATTTGTAATATCAATCCATACAAAGAATCAGCCATCGAACAAAATGAACAACTTAAAGCTTTGGTATGTCACAAACTTTTTTAATTTTATATTTTTTTTATGCAATGCTTTTTTTAGTTGACTGTGTACGATGAAGTTGTCAATAAAAAAAACTAATGAAAAAAATCGCTCCAATGAAAAGAATGAGTCTCAATGTATTGATGCTTTAAAATGACAACTACAAAAATACATTTATTTAAAAATGCCTTTTCATTTTATTTTGTTAATACTTTTTTCCACCTAATATTATTATTGTGTTTGGTTTTGTCAATCACATCTCAAAACAGACAATACAAATACAATACATACGTTAAACTATTATATTATATTTTCCCCAACAAAAAAATGTATTCCATTCTTGGAAAAAAAAATATTATTAATAAAAAAGGAAAATAAATTATTTGTTATTTTTAAAACTTAAAAAACAGGCAACATATAAAAATATTTTTTGAGCTAATATAGTCAGACAGACACATATATTATTTTAAACCCAGGAGATGCATAGCAATGAAAAATATAAAAATAATAGGGAATATGCTAATTTATTAATATGAGAATAATTAATTTAGTGGTGATGGAGTTTACTAATAAGATTTAGAGTAAGTTCAACACCAAAGAAGCATGCTGCATTTGCGGGGAATGCTCGTAACATAACAGGCACAAATCCACGGAAAAGACCCTTAGGTCCTTCATGTTGGAGAATTTCTCGAAGAACTCCACGCATGCCATCAGGATATTTCCCTTCTGGAGCAGTTTGAAGTCGAGATTTAATCACATCTGCTGGAATACATACAGACCAATTGGCCATACCAGCAAAACCACCTGCAGCCAAAGTAGCCAATGGGGATAAATTTTTTTCTTTATTTTCACCAGCAAATTTCTTTTTCAAATATTCATAAACTGAAAGATATGCTCCACTTGCAGGAATATCTAAACAGAAAAATTAGTGTTATAAAAGCCAAACATTTGCCAAAGCACAAACCTCGAACGAGAGTAGCTGCTGTACCACGATAAATACTTCGCATTCCTCCTTCTTTATATAATTTTTTCACAACGTCTAAAGGTCCATCATATTTAACAGTTGAATGACCCATGGATTGAACTTGTAATAAACATTTAATACGTTCACCAGGAACCATAACAACGGTAGTAAAAACTCCAGCAAGTGCACCGGAATTAAAATTTTGAATAAATGTTAGCTCTTCACCTGGATGCTTTTGTTGAAGCTTTCTTCCAATGGCACAACCACCAAAGAATATTGCAAAAAGAGGTGCCACACCAACTATTGGTGCTGCCATGCCTTTGTACAATGCCTTAAATTTAATTTATATATGTATAAACTTCAGTTTAAAAAGTTCAAGTAAGCTTACAAAAAATCCTTCACGCTTAATAGTTTGCTTAACGCAATCTAAAGCTCCTGTGAACATAGGCCTTTCACCTGGAGCTGGATTGGGCATAGTTTGAAGTCGAACTTTAACGGTATCAAATGGTTGACCAGTAGCCACGGTGCAAACTCCGCCAACACCTCCAGCAATAAAACTTTCAATGAAACTGGTATTTGACATGGCTAAAGCTGATGGATAATAATAGCAATGGGAAGTATAAAATATAGGATGCTAAATAATAATCCTGAAAGATGTAAATATATATATTAAAAGATTGGAAATCCAAATAATTAAAAATTGCCACACAAAAAAAACGGACGGAAAAAAGAGAGTTTTTTTTGAGTAGTCAAAGTCCACACCGCTACACAGTTCAAAGTCCGTAGTCTCAACTTTGCCACTCGTATAAAAAAGAAAGATATAAGAGCTATGAAATTATCAAGATTTGATGATAAAAATTAAAGGATATTCGGCTTTGAGTGAAAATCTAATCATTGTTTCAAAAAGAAATATTAAAAAGTAAGGCTTATTTACTAATAAAAAATATAAAAGTGGAATAATAATCATTTTAATAAAAAGGCCAGACGATGACGTTCTTATGTCTACTCTGCAACAACAACAAATTTGATGGACAATAACAACAAAAAACGACATAAAAATACCTGCGCGCCAAAATGAATTTTTCAATTTGCTTGAACGATATTTTCTTAATACTATTTTAGCTAAATAATGAATCCATATTGACAAAAATGATGGTTATTTTAAATTCAGACTATGGAATTTTTAAGAAACTGCTAAACTTTTGAAGCTGGCAAAATCCCTACTTGAGTATTATATTTTTGTTGTTGTTGATTGTTTTGTTTACAAACTCGTTAATAAAATGAACCAAAAAAGTAAGACAAATCTTCTATTATTTTTGGTGAATAAAAACCTTTCGGTTATTATTTATCAATTTCAATCGTATTTGTTGTTTGTTACCTGCTAAGGCAGCGGTTTATTTAGGCGATGAATAATAACAATATATTTATTATAGCAGCTATCAGCTGGCACAAACACAGACAAGCGTACAAAGTAACAGATAAAGAAAGTGGCTAAAGTGAAAGGCAATCAAAAGTTTTTAGGCTGGAGCTTCGCTGCTCTCGCTATTCTTCATTAGTTCCATAAAGCCATACTTTGCGGCAATTTGCTTCATCACCTTCCCTTAGTTGTAATCCCCTTACAACTATAGTCCATTTCGGGTGGCTCTTCTTTCATACGTTGATCAGCTTTTGACCCTTGATAAGTAGCTCGACTTGCACCAAGTCTTGCTTTACAGACTTCATATTTGGTTGAGCAATCGTAGTATCCTACGAATTTTCGAGCTTCCCAATCACTATGCTGTTCACTTTGCTTTTCCTTTCTCCGACGCTTACATAAATAAAAACTTTGTTTAACACCCGCACCAGGTATATCAAGCTTATTACGATGCAGTTTTTTCACTTGCTTTTGTTTCTCTTGCACAAGATCCTCATGCAGCTTTTCAAGCTTCAAGACTTTCTTTTGTCGCTGTTGAACGACTTCGATTCTGTTCAGATACATCGTTCGTTGTGGAACTTCATCATCTTTACACAAGTTCAAGAAACTTATCCAGTTTCTACCAAGCAAGTTTGATCCATGTTTAACAACAGTGAGATACAGCGGCTTCGATTCATGTTTGATTTTAACATCAACGGTGCATCCACCGAGAATAGGAATTTTACGACCAAAATAACTTGCTAGATCAAAAGCTGCTTCTCGTAACTTTGGTTTTCCCAAAGCACACCACACCTTCTTATTGACCACAGTTACTGCCGCTCCAGTATCATGCTGAAGTCTTACACGACGATTGTTTATTTGACATTCGATAAACGTTGGAGGAATGTATCGTTGCTTCGCATCAGCTCCTGATGTTACTTGGCATACGTGTTGTACATATCCTTTATCACCTTCCCTAGAAGATGAACCATCTTCACGACGACCTGTACGCGAAGCATTACCATGACGACCATAATTACTACCACGACAACCTGTACGTGAATCATTATAATTATTACCTCCACGACAACCTGTACGTGGGCATACACGAGAAAAATGTCCAATTACATTGCAACGATAACATCTCATATTCTTTGCTGGACAACGATCTTGGAATCGATGCGGTGCTCCACCACAATCACGACATTTGTTAACTTTGTCAACGATGTTTATTTTGAAGGGTCTTGACGTTCCGTCGTCACCTCTAAGTTCTTTCGCAGCTTCTTGACTTTGCTCAAAACTGGTCGCAATGTTCCTTGCACCATCCATAGTTGATAGATCATGTGATGGCATCATCATGTACTCACGAAGTTTGTCGTTTTCCAAACCACGCAATATCGCAAAAACTCCATGTTCTTCTGCGGTCATGTCTTGCATCTTACATTGACCAAGTAGCTGTGCCATATGAGAGAAGTAATCTTGAACATTTTGATCTGGCTGTTGTTTTTCATTGAAAAGTTTCATACGTAGAGAGAAAAGATTTGGTTTCTTTGTAAACTTGCTTCTCACAAGTTTGATCAGTTCTTCGTATTTCATAGCTTCGGGTTTCCCGTCGCTAGTCCAATCAATGATCTTTTCGCAATTCTCAATACCGATGTGTTGTAACAACGATGTCACTTTGTCGATGTCCGACACCAATCCACGAGATCGAATATACAGGTTTAGCTGCATTTCCCACACTTCAAATCTAACATTTCCTTGATATGGTTGTGGAGGCCAAACAGTAGATCCTACTGATGGGATAGCTTTTTGTTCTTCTCCGGTCATGTTGTAGTTACTTGTAGTTGATGGGTAACACGATCCGTTTAAAAGCTTGCTGATAAAACAAGATCCTTGCTTTTTAAATCCAAAATCAGCTGTTTTCGTTGATCCCAATAATCTTGCAATCAAGATTATATCAAAGGCTAAAAACACGCACCTCGTCACCAATGCTAAGGCAGCGGTTTATTTAGGCGATGAATAATAACAATATATTTATTATAGCAGCTATCAGCTGGCACAAACACAGACAAGCGTACAAAGTAACAGATAAAGAAAGTGGCTAAAGTGAAAGGCAATCAAAAGTTTTTAGGCTGGAGCTTCGCTGCTCTCGCTATTCTTCATTAGTTCCATAAAGCCATACTTTGCGGCAATTTGCTTCATCATTACCCATAAATAACAATTGAGTTGTTGGTATCTGATCCAAAATGCGATAACAAATATATTTATTAAAAAAAACCAAATACATAAAACAAAAAGTGCATCATTTTACTATTAAAAATAAAAATAATATTACATAAATCTTTTAAAAAACAAGGCAGTATAATTGTGATGTGATTCTCTAAGTTTAAAAAAAACATAAAATAATTAAAAGAAAGTGGATTAAAAGTAAATTACTGGATCAATGCATTCTGTAAGTAAAACTTTTTCGTTTAACGAAAAAAATGTTTATGTGGTTATGAAAATGGGATGGCAGGGAAAAAAGAAGAAGAATTTGTTAAGGTTTAACAACGTTCTTGGATTTCACCTAAAAAAATCGTTTTTGAATTAGGATTTTTTGTTGGAAAAATTAATTAAAAGTAAATTAAATAAAGTTTACCTTCTTTAAGACCAAGACATTTTCCCCATTCCTTAATGGTGATGGAACCATCTTTGTTTACATCACAAGTTTCAAGGAAAGGTTTAATGCAAGATTCCATTGGAATAACGGGTGCAGTGATGGGAATAAGTTCATGATGGGAGACGGATTTGTCGTGGGGTTTGATATCGAGGTCGCAGAACTTCCAAATAACTGGATAAACGTGCTTCTTTTCATCATCGTTTTCAGCTTCCGAAACGAGTTCTTCCCAATCAATTCCATGAAGTTCACGACGCTTTTTAAGTTCCTTCATAACTTGGAAAAGCCAATCGGACATACGTTCAGGGAATTGAGCCATAAGTTCATCGGTGCATTCATCAAGTTGTTTACATTCTCCAAGATATTCAAGATGAACTTTAGCAAATTGGCTGTTGGTGCATTCCTTTCCGCGACGTTTGCAAACGCAACGTTGACGATAAAGTTCACAAAGGGATGGGAAAGTAGCGTTGTTGCTGCCACAAACCTATAAATAAAGAAGAAAAAAATTTAATTTAGCCGACAACAAAAGCTTTTTTGTATCTTACTTTGTCCATTGGATCATCAACTTCAGGGCATTTGCTTGTGCATTCACAAGTTGGGCGACTCTTTTTGTCGATAACGCATTCTTTACCCCATCCACAAACAAGATCTTTGCATGGGTTTTCTTCAGCTAAAAAAAGAAAAATAAAGCTACAGTATCCCAAAACTTAAAAAAAAAGTTTAAAAAATCTTACGAGTTTTAGCGACGACTACTTCATCCTTTTTATCAGAAACATCACGTTCTTTTTTGGTATCATCAATATCATCGAGAATGCTTTCAAGTTCATCCCAATTTTCTTTTTCAACCTTCTTTTCTTTCTACAGTAAAAAAATAAAAAGTTTTTTAAAACTCAACGGATAAAAAAAATAATCTTACTTTTTTAGCTGCAAATGCGACAGCCAAAATTAAGGAAAGACAAAGTACAATAGGAATGATCTTCATTATGAAATAATAATAATAAAAATGATTTTATCTACCAAACAATAATTTTCTCTTCCTCTCACTTTGCGAGGAGAAAAATATGTGTCGTTTGGTTGCTTTAAGCACAGATTGAATAAGAAAAAAAAAGAAGAATATGCCTGCCGATGTCGATGAAACAACAGCCACAAGCAAGGAGCAGCAGCGATCACCCAACACCTCTTTCGTTCAATCGGTTCCTTGCTTCTCAAAAGCCCAACCCTATACTCTTTTTTCTATATTTCTTTCTCTCCTCCCTTGTTTGTAAGTCTCGTCTTCTTTTTTTTGCAATATATATATATATATATATTTTTTGGCTTTCTTGATTTATTCATTCCTAAGTAGCAAGAGCATTAAAGACAGCCGCAATAACTAACATAAATGCTTATTTTCCTCTATTTTCCTCTATTCTCTATTTTTTGTTTCTTTCCTCTTTCTCTCAATGGCATCTGTCGATATATATTTTTTAGAAGAATCAACGCCTTTTCAAATAACAACAACCGACAGCTGTCTTCAACAACGACGACGTGCAATTTTCACCAACTTGTTGCGAGATCAACAACGCAACGGTAATAGATAGCACTGGAGGTAAAGATAAAAAAGCTTGAACTTAGTTGCTACTGTTGAGGATGAGGAAAAAATAGAGTCGCAGGGGAAAAAAAGAACTTGAAAATGCAATGGTCATTTTTCTTTTTTCTTTTTTAAAAGCAGGCAAAAAAAGCTAACCAAGCAGTTGTTTTCTTTTTTCCGTTTAACATGGATTTGAGTTCTCAATAATTCTTTTATTGTGGAAATGAAAAGTAACAATATTTTTCTCTCATTTATCTTTGTAAAGGTGCAAAATGACATTAACTAAAAATAAGCACAGCAAAAAGTTTTAAAAAAGGTGATCGGCTTTCGGTTGACTTTTATGAAATCTTTTTTTGCCATTCATAGTTAGTAACGGCTGTTCATAAAAAGTGGTTGGTTCCCAAACCATTTGTCGTCATTAATCATTTGGAAAAAGAGTAATCAAAGTTTTATTATTTTTATTAAGTCAAATGAGTGCATAATAAAGCATTTTTTTTAGAAGAGCAATCTTTGATCTACTTATTTTTCCATTCATTCATCTAGATTTTCGTTTCGTTTTCTGTAAAAATATATATATATTTTGACTCTCTTTTTTGCCATTGGCAAGAAGAAGAAATAATTACACACATCTTATTTTTTTAGTTCTTTGTTTTTCATATTCAGTGTATGAAAAAAATAAAGCAAGACAGTGTTTATCTGTACAAGGCAATCTTCAAAAAATATTGCCAACCAACAACCAATGCTTCCCTTTTCTTCTCAAAAATAAACAACAAAAAATTTGAATCATTATTTTTCTTTTTTTGAAAGATAAATTTTCAAATTTGAATGGAAAGAATAAATTTTTTCGCGGCTAACAAATGTTGTCTCAATTTTTTTTTAAAAATTACAACTTTTTGTTCGTTGGTTGTTGCAGGTAGTTAATGACATAAAATTGATGAATGAGGGAGAAAATTAAATAAATGCATCAAAAATGAAATGGAAATGTTCTTGCATAATTATATTCAAAAATTTTAAGAATAAGGTTTCCAAAGTCAAAAAATTTTTAAATTCAAAAAGCTTTGATTGATCGAAGCCGGCATTTATTTTTATCGAGGAAAGAGAATCAAAAGAATGTTGCTAACTTCTTTCTTTTTTTCATTATCAAAAAGGCAATCAGTGTCTATGGCACCACAAAAAAAAAATAAAGATAGCAAGTAGTTAATTAA
This sequence comes from Panagrolaimus kolymaensis, assembly GCA_028622995.1. NCBI lineage: Eukaryota > Metazoa > Nematoda > Chromadorea > Rhabditida > Panagrolaimidae > Panagrolaimus > Panagrolaimus kolymaensis. The sequence continues at coordinate 333,141 of JAJQJQ010000034.1, forward strand.
TCAATGCATTTCGGTTATCGGCTTTGTTGAAGCATAAAAAAGAAGAGAATAGTCTCTAAATCTTATTTAATTTAGAACACTTTTTTTAAAGCAACAACAAAAGCAGTTTTAATAACAGTTGTTTTTTGAGATTTTTTCTTTGAAAACTTTTGTGATTCGATTTTTTTTAAAAGAATGATACAAATAAAATCTGGTTTCTTAAATGAATTTAAAACTTTATTATATACGAATCTATTGTTGTATAAAACCAGGCAAAGCTCCTCCACCACCACCTTGATTTCCTCCAAATAAATTTCCAAGGTTTCCAAAAATATTAAAAATATCATTTCTTTGTGTAATTCCTCCAATACCAGGAACGACGGGAACTAAAAAAATATATTATTTAGCAGCATTGTTTAAAAAACAAAAATTACGTACGTGGTCCTTGTGGAGGTGAAGGCGTAGTAGATACTTCAACTTTAATGCATCGATTGTTTGAAGTTTTTCGATGATCGCATTTGCATAAGCATCGACCTCGATAACATCCAGCATTTTCTGGACATTGAGCTTGAACGAAACATGATCCACCCAAAATGCTTTTATTGAGGCATGTAGTATCTCGAGCGAAACTTCCAGCTTCACAATTTCTTACACATTTTTGACTTGGATTTGACATTGGATTGGTTGTTTCATCAGTTTCAGGTTTAAATCCATTTGCACACCGACAAACATTTTTATGACATTCCATTCCTTCCGCAGCCCCACATTGTTCATGCTTATGACATTCAGAGCCTAATTGGCCTCGGGCTACACATTCACCGTTTAAATAAAGGGCTTCCGGAGCCATAGCATTACATGGTCGTTTGCAACATACCGCCTTATAAAAGTTATTTTTAAATATTGTTTTGTTTTAATAAAATATATAGCAAATACCTGCGCAAAACTGTCACCTGATAGATAATGACAAAAATGTGTATCTGATGGACAACGTCGAACAAGCCCGAGTCTAGTTAAATTACCAATAGAAGTACCTGAACCTGCAGTGCTTCCAGGCATGCAAGTATAATTATGATCGATCACTGTTCCTAATGGACAAACTTTTGGACAGCAATGACCAAGAGGAGAATCGGGAGTTGTAACACACATGGAACCCACAGGGCAGTTATCAGCTTGTTCAACAAAATTTGGTATATGAATCATTGGCGCTCTTCGAGTACACGTTCCAGATGGTTGTCCACCAAATGGACAATTTGAAGTTGCAACACATTTCGAACCCTGTTGAACGGTGCCAGAAATGCATACACATGAATGAGAAACGCATGCAGAAAATGGTGAAGTGCAATCGTAATGTCGAGAACAGCGATCACCAACTCTGGAAACTGAAAAAAGCGACTTTATAATAAACAGTAATATTTTTAAAGGTTTCATACTTGAAACACATTCACCATTTAATATTGATGTGGATCCTCGTTGAACACATTGACATTTGCCATTTCGACAAAACAATGGTTCACGACATTTTGATGAGCATTGAGCTCCAATTTTTGCTGGTACTATAAATATAAAGGATTATCAATTAGGGAATAAAATTACTGAAAATTGTTGCTTGCTTTTGGGGGCAAGAAAAATTACGAGAAAAAAAAGAGTTTTAGCAGCAAAAAAAAAACAAAACTGCTTTGAAACACTGGTTTAGATAATCAAAAAAAAAGATTTACTTACATCGAACACATTTTGGATAGCCATTTTTTTCGGCAGCGGTTTTAACATAAAATGGATGACATTGACAAATACCCCTTAAGCAAATTGCTCCTTTAATTTCGCAATCTCCATCTCGATCACATTCTTCATTTAATTTTGCTTTTCCTTTAAAAATAAAATTATTATTTTTTTAATAATCACGAGTAAACAAAAATTCTACCTCCACATGGACTAAAAGCCGCTGATGAAATTTGTATTAAAGTTAAAAGAAAAATAAGATAATACAAAATAAAATAATGAAATTTATAATAAGTCATTTTAACATTCGCGCAATTGATTACTTCGAAGAAGAGCAAAAAATTTCTTCTTCTTCTTTTTTTCTGACAATCCCCCATATATTGCTGAGAGGATCCGACGATGGCTGAAGGCGGCCTCATTTTATATCCGTGGTCATTCATCTCTTTCTCTCTCTTCTGATACAATCGATCGATCGCCGAATATAAAAAAATAAAGAAGATGTTTCCATGAAGAAGAGATACATACATTTCTGATTCATCCATTCTTTTTTTTGGGAGTAAAAAGAAAAGCTTTGACAAGGTTGTTTCAATTTATTTATTCAAAAACAAAAATTAATAAATAATGGATACTACATGAAAAATAAGATAAAATAATATACATAAAATTTACACGTAATAAATAAATTATAAACAAAAAAGCTAATTAATAAGGGCGCTTAAATAATAATAATAATAGTATGTTTTTGCAATAAACTTGATGCACCCGCATAAAACCCAACAACAAGAAAATTAATAATTTATTAACTAAATTGTCGACGAAGAAGAATCTTTTTGGAAAATTTTGAGTAAGGCACATTACTACTATTTTTCCATTCAGAATAAAGCAATTTGAATAAAAATAAGTGAAAACTGATAAGCAAGAAAATGAGGATAACCCAAAATACTGTAGGCAATCCATTACTTTCACCATTTTTGTGGAGGGCAATAGTTTCAGCCAAGTGTTTGGGGGCATCAGCGACATCAATAACATGCAAGGTATCTTTAATATGTTCTAACTTTTGATTATCATCCGAAATGAATAAAATTGGTGATGGAGGCTTGGTAATTTTAATTGGAAATTCAACGGGTGTTTTTCCAAGTTTTTTTGCTCCATCTGAACAGCCTCCGGAACATGCATAAAGTACAACAGACGTGGATAAGCTTGATAGCCGAACAAGAGGTCGATATTCGGAATCCATATCAAAAGTAATATTCACTGGAGCACCGGGTGAAAATTCTAATCCATCCACTCGTAATTCCCGATGAAGGTCATCCGCTGGATCAAGAGAAAATTCAAGATGATGATGGGTAAAAGTTGCAGCAGATAAAGAAAGTAAAAAAGCTTGGGCAAGTCCATGTGCTCCGGCTTCAACTAAATGCATGCAACCTCGATGTTTGAATGTTAGCATCCAAATTTTAATAGTATTTTGAACATCTTCTAATGTCTTCCATTGTTGCCATAAGCTTGATGGAGTTAACAAAGTTGAATGGCCTTGATAACAAAGTTCATTCTTTAACATCAATTCTTTGTAATGCTAAAAATGCAAAAAATTAATAAAAAGTTAAAAGTTTGTGGAAAGAAACAAACATTTTTGGTGTCTTCATTCATAGTTTTTTCAAGTAATGGCGAGCGAACAGAACTTAAAAGGGCAAACTTGGTAAGTCCAATGATGTCTGAATTTAAAGCATTTGGAGCTTTGGAATATGAAATGTTAAATGAAGCATGATTCAACTAAAAGAGTTAAAGGATAAAAATAAAAAATAAAAATTTATATGTACATTTTTCCAAGCATCTTTATGCTCAGCGTCAACTTGTTTCTCAGGAAGTGCATTAATTTCAGCAAATTCTTGTATTGTTTTGGTTGAAAGTTGACGTTTAGTTGCATATGGATCAGCTGAGACTACTGCATGCTCAACAACGCAAACAAATCGGAAGCTTTCTTCGCTAAAATATGACACATAACTTTATGCATTTTAACTTAAAACGTAGAATATGAAAAGTTCATACCGTTTTTGGTGAACAACAAGGTCATTGGGAAGTGAAGAACATATTACTGCAACTCCAATTTGTTCATTTTGGAAGTAAATTGTTCGGTAGTAAACAGGAACGGTCGAACTAAAGAAGTTTATGTATGTTTAATCCTATGAATGTAAAAAGTTTATTTTACATTTCTTGTTTTTCCCAATCGGATGAAATAGCTCGATTGAATTTGATACTTAAAGCAGATAACTAAAATCAATAATGTTTGAATTAGAACTAACTATAAATAAGCCAACAAAAACAACGACAAACCGATGGATTACTAATTTTAATATCTTGAACAAGTAAATTTGGCCGAGTTCTATGAACATAAACATATTCATAAACGCAAACACACTTTTCTTCCTGAAAAACAGCTTTAAAAATTGAAGAAAAAATGGAACAAAAAAAACTAACAAAGATGGAACAATGAACAGCTTTTGACATTCCTTCCGAAGGATCAGGCTCAAAATGTAATATCGCATCATTATCAAATGGTAGAGATAATTTAACTAAAGGTTTTAATCCTTTTAAAATTTCAAAGGTTGTTTCATTTGTAATAAGCATTAATTCACTTTTAGCTGATACATCCATAGCAATATATCCATTACCAATAAATGATACAGCACCAGTTTTTGTTGGATCCACTTGTTTTCCAGCTTGTTGTTCAAAATGATCCATAACACACATTTGTACTGGAGTTGATGGAGGAGTTGAAAGGGATGCCAAAAATACATACAAAAGAATTATAACAAGTATCACAATAGCAAGTAAAACTCTTCGATTCATATTTCTTGGTGGAGTTTCAATTAACCTTTTAATATTACGTTGTATTTGACTTATATTCATCATTATTGAAAAATTATTAATGTAAAATAAAATTTAGAAGATTTAGAAAACTTTGTTGAATAAAACAAAGATAATTCTAACACACATCCAAAAAAATGCAAATATGTTTGATGAAGCTGTGGTTGCTCTGCATCGTTTACTTCTTTTTTCCTTTAACATCATAAATTTCATCTTGCCACGATAATTGCTTCAACGCCTATGGCTAAAAAATGCTAATAAAGATGCTTCAAGCAAGCAGGCTTATTTACCAAAAATGGTCAATAATGCTTGTATTGATGTAAAAAATAAAAATTTAACGACTTTTTCACTTTTTCCTTTGAATCTCTTTTAAGCTATTTCCTTTAACGTGATTTAATTATAAATGCCATTTTTGGATGGATAATCGATTTTAAGAAAAATGTGCCATTTCTTTTGTTTTAAGAAAAAACATTAAAGTTAGAAATAAATCGACTAAAAAATTACGAAATTTTCAGACGTAAACCATGACCTCTTTAGAAGGCGTTCGTTTGATCCCTGATTCAACAGAATTACAAAAAGACGGTAACAAAGTTGGTATTGCTATTGGAGGTGGAGCTCCAACTTGTAATTGCATTTATGTTGTACAAGTTTTTGAAAATTCTCCATGTGCAACAGATGGAAAAATTAGTGTTGGCGATGAAATTGTTGCTATCAATGGTAACAATGTTCGAGGATCAGAGAAAGCTTCTGTAGCCGAGTTAATCAGAAAATCCGAAAGTAATAAAACTTTTTTTTGATTAAAATTCTTTTAATTAATAATTTGTAGGCCCAATTCGAATTTCATTTAATCGAATTCAAGTTGATCCAGAACGTGGAAAAACTTTAGATATTTTATTTAAAAAAATTAAACATTGGGTTGTGGAATCAATTGAGCCCAAAACTGCTGATGCATTAGGCCTTTCAAGAGCAGTATTATGCAATGATATGCTTCAAAAATTATTGGAAAGATTGGATGCAAATGAAAAGTTTTATAAACAATTACATCAAAAATTGTTGAGACTTTTGCGATGTCATGCTGCAACAAGTTCCATTCATAATGGTAATAATCTTTTTTAACCTAAACAAATGTTCATTTTTTCATTTTCATTTGTGTTTTAGAAATTGGCTCATTGTTGGGACAAATAGCCGTTCGTGAACTCTCCCCAAATTGTGTAAACTTTTTTACTCAATATGCCGATACACAAAGGTAAAAGCAAAGCATAAAAATAATTATTTAACCAAAAAACCAAAATAAATTTTTTTAGTTCATTGCACAAAGAAAATACCTTATTTGTTTCAAACGTAAGAAATTTTTGCAACTAAAATCCAAAAAAAAATGTAAAATATTTTTAGGTTGAAAAGCTAATTGATAGCATCCAAAGTTATGTTAAAAATGCAATTCCTGATGTACGATTTTCATTGAGTAAATACATGAATGCTAAATTTGAATATTTATCATATTGTTTAAAAATAAAAGAAATGGAGGATGAAGAAGTTGAAATGGCTGAATTTGATGAATATCCAGCTCGAATGGAAACAGGAAATTATGAGTATCGAGTTATGTTGAAATGTCGTGAAACAAGCAGGACTAAATTTATTGATATGAGAAGTCATGTACAAATTAAAATTCAAATGCTTGATGAAAAACAAGGTACACTAATAATTAGTTAGAATTTTTTTTACTAAATCCTTTTTTTATTGCAGTGAACGATTTGCCCCAACAAATACGAAATATTATTGGAGCCATTAGAGATGTAAGTAATAATTGCCGAAATATTTTACGCAATGCTTTGGATTTTGATATTGAAGTGGATAAAACAAAAATCGATAATGAAATATATGGAATTATGCGCCATCTTGGAATTGATGCAGAAAAGCGTTCAACGTTAGTGCCAGAAGAAGAATCAAAAGTTGAAACATCAACAACGGAGGAAGGAGAAGATTCCAATCCTTCTGAAGTTAAAAAGAAGAAGAAATCTATTAATATTTCTCATTGGAAGGATACCCGAATTCGAGCCACATGGCCTCCGGATGACGAAATTGGAATGGATGCTTTAAACCTGGAAGATAATGACGAAGGCGATAAAGAAGGCATAGGCGAAACTTCCAAAAATGAAGGAAAAGTTATCGAAGAAAATTTGATAGATTTTGATTTTGAGGAAGCTTCAGCCATGGCTGAACCATTATGGCCAATAAATTGGACAAATGAACAAGAGGAAAGTAATTTATTGAATGAATTAATTCCATCTGAATGGCTTATGAATCCAGCAGCAGAATCATCATCAGAAATAAAACAACAAAAAGGTGTGGAAATTGAACCCGAAATGCTTCAACAATTTAGATCCGCGGAAGCTGAAATGCTTTTAGTTGATCTTTAAAATTATTAAAATTATTCCTTCAAATTTAAAATATTTACTTATTAAAATGCTTCACTTGTATTTTTTTACCAGACATTCCAAAATATTATTCTCGCTCGTTTTAGAGTAATAATTATTAATAAACGCGATTGCAAAATTACAAAAAGTTGTCAAGCAAAGTAAAATAATTTCATTCACAGTAATAAAAGTGATGCCAGCATGTTTTTCACATCATTACTGTAACATAATATTTATTAGCCCTACATAGAAAGTCTTTTTTAATTAAAAAAGTTACTGAAAATTTTTTTGTTTCAATCGAAAAAAAATTCAAAATCAAAGTAATGCTTGGTTCCGACGCGATTATATCAACCTACGGTGCATTTTCTCTCACATTTTTCGTCTGCTTCTTTCATTTTTCACCACTTTCTTTCATTCATCGTTGAAAAAAGTTTTTTTTTCACAAAATTCACAAAAGTGTATTGCTTTATCAATCCTTTAAAAATGGCTGATTCCGATTCATTGAAGAAGAAAATCTACTCAAGGGTTGCTACCATTTTGAACTACCATAGTAATGTTCGAGATGTTTCGATTGATTTGCTTAAAAAGGACTACTTTATGTGAGTTTATTAAATTATAAACTCTCTCGTATTTATTGCAAGTTTAATCATATTTTTCAGAAACCATGGTGGACGTCTTGGCCAAGAAGCAATGGATCTCGGTTATGAAAATGTTGATGGCCTACTTACTGATCTTGGTTTCTATGTTCACAATTATATAATCAGCACTTACATCGAAGCGCGTGGCTTACCTGCTGCTAGATCAAAATATTATATGCGTGAATCCAAGAATCCTGACAGAAATCGCCGTGAATCAACACGAGTTGGTTTTTCTTTTTCTTTACGAAGCTTTATTAATATTTTTGTTTTAGTCACATCTACCATACAATTTTTCATCATACAATGGTGAAGATAAAGCACGTGCTTCTAAATCTAATCTTGTTCGTCCGCCTCCTCTTGGTCTTCGACAATCTTTTGAAGTCAAGTGTAATCATCATCCATCTCAAAAACTTGCTGCTATTCGTCCAGGTCGTTTTACCAGTCCTAATGGAGTTTTGGATGGTCATAATGCACAAGCGACATCTTCGGCATCTTCTAACAATGGTCAACAAAACGATGGAAATCGAAATCGTTCGCAACTGGCTGCTCATCGTCCATGTCGTTTTACTAGACCTCATGTAGCTTTGGATGATCAAAATGTACAAGAAACACCTTCGACTTCTTCCAACACTGGTCAAAAAGAAGATGGAAATCGAAATGGTTCGCCTCAAGCTTCAAGTTCACGAATATCGGTGGTTTCTGTATCTGTTAAAGTTAATCAACCAACACCTTCGATTGTGATAAGAATCAGTGAAGATGAAATACAACGACGTTTCAATGCTCTTCGTTCTCCATGTTCATTACCGAAACGATCAGTTCCCTGGGAATTTCAAGTTTTAATCAACTCAATTTTTGATAAAGCTGATTGTTTGTAAATTTTTATTTGTTTTGTATTACAATTTTTAATAAATGTTTTGTTTGTAAAAAGATTAGCTTTTTTATGTTTTTTGTTTAATTGTTGCTTTTTTGAAAAATATGCTCATCATCCAGGGAACGAGCCTTGTGAATGAAATTGCTTACAAACTTCCATTGAACTTTGTTCGTTTGTTTAACTTTTGATTCGTCAGAGAAAATTAGAATATGTAGTTAATATGCAACAAAAGGCTCCAAGTGATATGTTAGTTACAAATTTGTTGCGACGGTATAATGAATGGATAATGTAAATAAATTTATAGTTTATGAGACCATAATAAAGTAATAAAAAAAACTAGTAGTAACATGTTTGGACAGTTTCATAGGCGCAAAAAAGAAAAGCATAATGATTTCCAAATGGGTTTACAATACAAATTAAAATGGGAAAACTAAAGACTAGAAAATTTTCTACCAAATATGAGTTTCACGAATTTCACTAATAACGTTATTAGCTTTATTTAATGCTTCTAACATTTCTGCTGCATCTTTACGACGTTGAGACATAAGATCACTTTCAACAAGTAAATCTTCAATATTTTCTGAGTTATAAAGAACCCGTACAAGTTCACTTTGGAGATTATCTTGAACATAATTGACAAGGAATTTCATTACTGCTTTTGGAACCATATCTTGGATTGATTTGCGAACAATTAGAAAATAGCCACGGATTAAACGTTCTGAAAAAAATATTGCAAATCCGAAGAATAAAAAAGTGTGAATGTATGTACTTACCAACAATGCGAGAATCACGTTTTTCACGATCGGTCAATTCTCGATGTCGGGATTTATGAACTGCTTCAGTGATGATTGAACCAGGAGTATCAATGGGATCTATTTCGAGGGTATTAATTTTATCGATAAGACTGCCATTGCTGTTGCTTTCCTTTACAGAAGAAGGAGAAGAACCCTCTTTTACACCAAAAGGTGATTTTTTCTTTTCTTCTGATGGAAATTCTGCTGCTTTTATAATACTAATTAATCCACCATCAGTAAATTCAGGATGTTTGGTATTAATATATGCAAGTTGAATTCCAACAAGATTACCAACAAAATCTTTTGTTGGAGAAATTCGAGAACTGAGAAGGGTTGAAATGACTTCATTAATGCGTTCATAAAGTCGAGGGAATCGTTGCATTTCTTGTTGAATTTCAAATCCACAATGTTGAACGATTCGTAAAAGTTCTTCATAAACAAGATCAACGCAATTTAAACTTGGATCTTCCAAACGACGGATTTGTCTTTTAACAAGAAGCTCAAAACTAACTTCTGGAACAAATAATGCCGGTCGTGGCCCGGCAGCATTATGAATGGCTGTTAGAATTTCCAATGGAGTCAATCCACCCATGGGGTCAATTTTTTCTAATGTACTATGGAAAGTGTCATGGAAAATATAGGCAATTCGAGCTCCACCACATCTAAAAGTTATAAAACATTTATAAGAAAATCTTTGTTAATAAAATACTTACAATTCAGAAGTTTCAATATTCTTTGCTGTTCCTTCAATGGTTGATGTGTAAGCAGTTGAAAAATGAGTAATTATTTGTAAAAGGGTTCTATTTTTATCAACTATAGCTTCACCATATGAACTTAATAAAGATTGACATTGAGCAGTCATGGTTCCAACTCGAAGTTTAAGTTGAGGTAAGCATTCACGAATATGATGCATTAAAAGCTAAAACAAAAATAAATAATCTCTTTGCTTTCTAATTTTTAAGGGTTAATTATTCTTACTCGATTTAGTGTTTTTGCTAAAAATTGTATTCCATTTTTTGATGCAAGAGTTGGATATTTTTTATGTAAAAATGTCACTTCATCTTTCAAACATTCTTCAATGGGTTTCTTTGAATTTATATCGGCTTGTGAACGATTTACCACTCCAATAATTCCAAGTTTTACTGGAACCAAATATCCCATTAAAACATCCATTGCATCAGTGCCTTGATCCATTAAATCAAGTTTAGTAAGGACGCATAAAGTTCGATTGCCTTCTTTATCAACATCTCGAGCATATTTTAAAGGTTCTGAAGTAGCAAAATCTTGATTAGCTGGTGTAACGGCAAGAATAAGGGAATTTGGATTTGAAATATATGAAAGCACCATATTACGAATTTGAACCTAAACCACTTTTAAATATATTGAGAAAAAAATGGGAAACAACAAACTTCAATATCCGGTGGTTGATCACCAACTGGAACTTTAGTAATACCAGGTAAATCAATTAGTGATAAATTTACAACTTTAGCAGAATAAATCTTGAGGTTAATGGGGACATCAGAGATTCCCTAAAAACGAAGTAAATGGTATGAATTTTATAAACCAATGAAAATGGCATACTTTATTGGTTCCAGATAAACGATTGGTTTCTCTTTCAATTTCTTCACGAACTCTTTCAAAATCGGTAAATATTTCTTCTAAATGCTCAAACTTTGCCCAATCACCACCATGTGCGAATCCTATAAAAATATACATAAAAAGAGGGATGGAAGATAACCAAGCTTACTGGAATCTTGTTTTCTTTGTGCATCATCCAATGGCATATGTATTAAATGAAGAAGCAAAGGTCGACGAGTAACAATTCCCGTTCCTCGTGGTAAAAAATCTCGTCCAACTATACCTTCGATAACTGAACTTTTACCAGCTGACTAAAAAAATGTTTATTTAAGCCATAGTAATAAGTTACTAAGAAGAAAAATTTACTTGAGAGCCTACAACAACAATTTGAGGAAGTTGTACTTCATTTTCACGATAACCAATAGTTGCAAATACATCTTGAAGTTTACTGATAATTGGAATCAAAGATTCCATTGTAAGTCACTTAAAAATTTTATTATAAAACTAAAGACAAGGAGCTTGATATCAAAAAATTGGAAAAATAAAAATGTTATGATTGGAGATAAAGATCAAACAAAATAACTCGAGGCGCTGATATTAGGAAAGAATTCACGCCTTATTCAATGGTTGCAAAAAAAAGTTCAAGCGAGTAAACAAAATTAAAGCAAAGAAAGGTAGCAAATGGTCAAAAAACTTGGTATTTGGAATCCATGTAAACAATTGCATTTATTTATGTAATATGTTTAAGAAAGAGGCCATAAATCAAACTTTAACTTATTGACATTAAAAATATTGTAACGAAAAATAAAACGAAGTACACTAACGCTCATATCCGTGATATTGTTGATCTTTATTAAACATCAACAAAAAATGGCATTTTCTTCGACGACCATGATGATTGACTAAAGATGCACGAGCAAAAGCAAAACAATGAAACCAAATGCTTCCATGGTCCCAAAAAGAAGAAAAAAAAAGGCAACGGTTTTTGCCATTGCCAAAAAAAGCAGCAATGTTTGCATTTTTTTGTTGAGCAAAAATGCAAGAAGCATCAATCTTTTTTTCTAACCAATATTTTTTGAAATGAGAGAGTTTGTTTGAACTAACTCAACTTGATCATATTTTATTTTTACTTTACAGCCGCTGTCGAAATTTTTTTACCTGACGTCATTATCATTGGAGGTTGCATTAGTTTCAAAACACGGCTGCTGCTGTTACTTTATTTTTACTCTGGATTTTTTTATACCATGAAATATTCAAACTCGGGTATAAAACACATTTTTGTCACGTTATTGCTTGTAATTTTTTGTGTTCGCTTTTTCTTTTCTGTTTCTTTTGTGTTTTGTTTATTATCATTTGCATTATTAATTTTCAATTTTTCAGGTACTAACTTCAACCAAGAATGGCAATCCTTCCACGCCTATTTCCACCAAAGCTGGCCATCTCTTTAATCTTTGCTGTGGTTTTGATTGCTGTCTTTCCTGCTTTTGGAATCTTGGGCTTCTTTCGATCATTAATAATCTTGACTCCTGTGGTATGGACAATGTTAACCTTCATATTGTATTCATTGAAAGTAAGCCTTAATAACCTTATTCCTTATAATGTTTTGTGTTTCTTTTTTAGTTTATCATCTGTATGACTCTTGGAACAATCGCCATTCTTGTATATGCAGATATCGCTTTTCCATGGGTTATGCGCAAATTCAGTGAAATATTTATGAGAATTCAGCTGGAAGAAGACGAACTATGATTGTATATATGCTTATTTGATACTTTGTTAACTTTTGTAATTTTTGCAATGATCTCTTGTAACATGATTTTATTTATACGGGTATATGTGATATAAAGTTACTAACCTAACTGTTTATTTTTGTCTTGTTGTTTACTTTATGGGTTTAGCTCCCTTTGCTTTTTTACACATTTTTGTTCTTTTTTAGCCTCAGAAGAAGCCATCTTTACATTGCAATTCTTTTCCTTCTATTTTTAATGATTATAAATACTTGAATGTCCTGATTTCACGATTCTAAAACACGTTATATGCTTCAGGTAACCTAAATGGCTAATTTATGATTGAAATTAATTGCCGCTCGTGTTTGAGCGAGTTCAATGCATCGTATGTTTTCTTTCTTTTTTTCAAACACACTTAATCCATCTTTCATTTGCAGCAAATTTGTGTTATACCTTTGCTTATTATTGTTTTCAATTAGCTTAGCATTTCGCCTCGATCACCTAGTCAATTTTTCATATTTTATTACTTTTGTCCCATTATGGATTTGCGAGCTTATTGTATTTGTTGGATTTCTTATTGGCTTTATTAGTTTCTTAATTCGACCGCCACCACGGAATGATTTTACTTCAAGAAATGACTTCCTTGCTATGGTATTTTCATTTTTCGAACATTGCATTTTGGCATGCTTTTTACTGCTATGCAGTTACAAGTTAGATTTGGGTGATTCCATTGATGGCAAACAGCTATCATGGTTTGTTGTATTTACTCCATTATTTATTTTAAGTTTTACTTCTATGGTTATTTCGGTTTGGTCAATTCGACATGATAAAACTTTTGAGGTACGAATTAGAACTTTTGTACAAAACTAAAAAAATGTATTGATTAAATTTTAGTTTGAGCTTCTTCTTTCCATCAACATTATTCAGTTTGTATTTATTTCCTTTAAACTTGACAGTGCTTTAAATTGGAGCTGGACAATAGTTTTTGTTCCTAGTTGGGTTCTATTTACTTTATGCTTTATTGGTACATTTTATTCTCTAATTTTGGCAATCTTTCTTGGACGTCATTCTCAATTTTTAAATTCTCATCGTCGTTCTCATCTTTTTAATGCCCTTTCACATTTTGTTTTAACTATTCCTTTACTTATTTTCTTTGTAATGTTAGCGAATAAGCTTGACGCTATTGAACTCATTGATGAGTATACGATAGAGCAAGCACCTTTTGTTATTGTATTTGCTCCTCTCTGCGTCTCATTATTCTTTTCATTGCTTCTTTCATTTGGAAGCAGATCAGGAAATTATTGGTGGTACGGAATGAGAAAACCATTTTGCAATTACATCTTTGAATCATTTACTTGCTTACAACAATATGCAAATATCAGTTACAAATTTGGTGAAGATGCAACTGATTCATCTGTTCAACCACCTCGACCTCGATCTTCTGGTCAAAATAATACAAACACACATGTCAATCAATCTCCATCACCTTCAAGCACATCAGAACAAGTTTATATGTTGCATACAAATGAGCGAACAATAGTAGCATGTAAAAAGGTTTCAAATCCACATTTATGTTCCATTGAAATCCCTGATTAAATATTATGGGTGGTTGTTAACTTTTTCTTTATGTTTTTTGTTGCTTTAAATTCCCTTGTAATTTATCTCATTGTTTTAATAAATCTTTTTGTTACTTACTCTTTTCATATGTTTGTTTGGTCATTGGATTTCCATTTTGTCTTAATTTATAATTTATTTTGTATGTATCATTATTAAATGTTAAAGTCAATAATATCAGATGAAAACTTATTACGATTTATTAAACGCTTCAACAACTGCATCTCCAACAGAACTAAAACAAGCATATTTTGCATGTCTGAGAGTGCATCATCCAGATAAAGGTTCAAAAGATTTGGACAAATTCAATTTACTTCAAAAAGCTTATGATGTTTTACGGTATATTTTTACATTCCTTTTTCTCATTCATTAATGTTGCTTCACTTGTTAGAGATTCAACAACAAGAAAAACTTATGATTTATGGTTGAAAGAACAACAACTTAGAGCAGATGATGCTTTTGGTATTATTGATGACTTTTATTGGAAAGTTGAAACATCGGAAAAGCCAGAAGAAGCTTTAGAAATGATTCCATATTGTCGATGTTGCGGTGATAATTATATTATCGAATTGGAAGATTTGAATCGCATCATTGATTTTGGCCTTTTTGATTGTCTCAGTTGTTCAGTTAAACTAAAGGTTAATTTTTCACTTTTCTTAAATGCGTTTATCATCGTTATTTTTTAGGTTATAAAAACGCAATCCATGGAATCCAATTCATCGATGGTGTCTAAGTGATGCTAAAAAACTTTTTGTTATTTCTTTGTTTGTACATATTTGTTATTTCATATAGTTTATTATATTTTATGTAAAAATCAACAATTGAAAATAATAAAAATACATTTTTTCAAGACTTTATATGACGCCAAGAAACAAGAGTAACTTCAATGTCCACAGATTTTTTCTTATGATGTCGATATGTATTCAAAAGTTCCCAATTTATCTTTCCATCTTTTGAAGCAGTAATACCATGAATTTGAGATGTTCCTTTCTTTATAACGGCATCCACGCAAGATGTTTTGTGAAGAGTATACAATACGCCACCAGGAGCTAATAGTTGACATCCTTTTTCGATGAAAGTGAAATCGATATCTGGAAGAGAAAAATTCAAAACAATAATGAGATGGAAACAAACTCACGAGGTTGATCATTTGTACCAAAAGGAGGATTTGAAAGAACGACATCAAACTTTGGATATGATTCATGGTTGAGTTCTTCGACATTTATGTTGACTGGAATAAAACTTTCTTCATCATCGATACTTTCTATAGCTTGATTGAGAGCATCAGAATCGAATTCAAAACCATAAACTTGTCTAAAACATATCATTTAATTAATGTCACTTTTTGATTATCAGATACCATACTTTGCTCCATATGCTAGCGCCGTTGCTGAAAGCATTCCTGTTCCACATCCAAGATCAGCTACAAGTTTATCCTCCATACCAAGATCACGATCAATTAAATTTAACCATTGAACTAAAATTTAGGCAATATAAAGATTGAATCATACGAAAAAAATACTTACTTGCAACATCGATGCTTGTCATATATTGTTCTCGTTCACCTTTGGGATTCACAAAATCTTGAATTCTGCTTAGTTCCATCCTCACATGTTTTTCCTTTGGAGCCATATTTTATCATTAACAAACTTTATACAAGAGTTATGTAGTATTAGTTCATCGATAAAAAAGTTTCTTGAATGAATTTTCTGTTTTCAATGAAGCTTGTTTTTCTAGTCTCAGAACGAAAAAAGGTGAAGCCAAAAAAAAATTGTTCAAAAAATTAGTAAAGTTACTTTTTTTTTACTATCGCTTCGTTATTAGAAGGAAAGCTAAAATTTCCAGATTAATTTTTACCCAACCAATTGTTGATTGCTATATTACCTATTTTATAATTAACCATGGATACTAATAAAGCATTAGCCGATATGAAACCTGATCAACTTATGGCTGCTATGCAATTATTAGCTCAACATAATCCACAATATGTTGCAGCACTTCAAGCAGCTCAAGCTGCTGCTGCAGCCGCTGCTCAAGCTAAATCATCATCATCTGCAGCAACTCAATCAACAAATGCCAATACCACAACTTCTTCCAATCCACCAGCAGCAACATCTAGTGCTGTAGCAGCTCCTACAACAGCAGCGATTCCTGCAGCTGTTTTACCTCAATATTCTGTCCCCGCTCCAGCTCATGGTGGTTCAAAATATAATCATTTGCTTATGATTATTGAAGAAATCAACAAGGATATTCGACCCACTTATAGCGGAAATCGAAATTGTGCTGATAGACTCAAACGTGGAATCACTCAAGCCCGCGTTCTTGTTAGAGAAACTCTTATTGAGCTTGATAAACAAAGCCGAGCCAATGCTGCTAGTGGTTCATCTTCCACTTAATTCTTTTTATCTCATTTATCAACATTGCCTTGATCTCTAACTTATGTTATTATCATTTTTATATACTCCACTTTTTCTTTTTACTATTTGAATCTCAAACAACTTTGTAACTTTCTCAACCATACTTTCTGAAGAAAATAAATAAACAAAAGACTTTATTCACATAAAACTAACTCTAAACAATTATTATAACAAAAATGAAAAAACCAAAATAAACATAAAAAGGAAACTAAATAAATTATTAAGGAGCGACTCGTCGACGACGTTGATGACCACCATACGTTCCTGAAGGATCTTGTTCTCTTGATTTTTCTATAGCCATATCAATAAATTTAGTAACCGTCATTTTTTCTGTTGAACCAGGTAATAATTCATGTCGACAATCAAGATTTACAATAAAAGTTTTTGGTTGACTTTTCAGCTTCGTGAGCTTTGTATCATTTCGAGCTCGATTATGGTGACTTTCATAATGACTGCCTAAAACACGATTTTGTTATAAAGAAAAGGATTAAGGCAACTTACCAACTATCAGAGTAGGAAGATGTTGATTATGTTCATAATCAGGAGTAAAAGTCATTGGTTGAGATGGCATTGATAGTTTTCTTTTATCATAAGAATTATCATAGAACAGATTAGCCCATTGCATTAAATTTTCTTCACTTTTTGAATTCGATAAATCATGAACCAGTATCAAGCCAATAGCATCATCTAAAAATATTTCTTTCGCTGTTCGTCGATGTATTGAAGCTCCACCAACATCCCATAATTCCACAATTTCTGAACATTCACGTGGAGTACCAGCAGAAAATATATAGCTTAATAATTCAATTTGGCAGCCAATTGTACTTGTATTTGAACGGTTGAGATTTCCACATAATGTTGAAACAAAAGTTGATTTACCAACACCAGTATCGCCGAGAACAAGGATTTTATTTGATGAATTCATTCTAAAAAAAGTATTCAAACCGTTGTTTCTTTCTTTCTTTCTTTTTTTTTTCGTTGGCATGTCTCTGTTTGGCTAATAGACTTATTGCCAAGAAACACATTTTTCAATGAAACTTTCTGCGCCATAAATAAAAATTTATGGTTTCTCTTCCAATAAATTATTTGGTAAACCTGAGTTTATAAATTAATTTATAAAATGGTTGCAGCAGCTATTATAAATACATTTCCGGACGTGGAAATGTCAGATCCCGAAACCCCGCCAACTCCTGAACGACCAATTCCATTCGAAAATCGTGAATATGTTTATACTCCATTACCGATAAATGAGATAAATAATAATAAATGTATTAATGAATTAATTAAACTCAAAAGAAATGTTCAAAGATTATTGCGAATGTGAGGCTTTAGTTTTTTTATATGTTGAAGATAGTAGTGAATGAAATAATTTTATAGGTGTGGCAGAGACCGGGCAGATAGTGAAATTGCAGACCATATTATAGCTTTGAAAGAAAATTTACAACGATTCAAAAATGAATTTGATACATTACCTGAATTGAAAGATACTTGTGAGCACCAAAAGCAAACGCTTCAAGCTTTATTAGAATCAATTCAAACTAAGGATGAATTCTTCGCAAAGTTAACAGGGCAACCAATAGAAAAACCAAAGCGTAATAATTTATTTTTTGTTTGATTGTATGTATTTTTTAAATTAATAATTTATAGGAATACAACTATCCATCAAAGATTCGACGAAGGATGGAAAAAAGATAACAGACAAAAATACAACGATGATGGATGGAAATCTGTTTAAACGAAGCAGATTTAGGCGGAAAAATGGATTATATCAAAAAGGTTTAAGACGAAACTTTAATGAGAAACTACCCATTGAAAGAAGACGCATTGATCCATCCAAAATTAGAAAATTAAAACAAAAAATTGCTGAAGATAATCAAAAAACTGCGATGCTCACTAAAGCTGTATCGCTAATCGATCCCAAACAATTACCAAAACCAAGAGATGTTCCGATGTCGAAGGAAGTTGCTAAAGCCGCAAATTCAAAGGATGCTCAAAAATCTAAAGAAACTTCAATGTCCAGAAAGGAGTCAACCGCTAGTGTGTCTGCTCCATTAGTTTCAGCATCAGCTCATGAAGAACCAATGGAAAAAGCCTTCGACCCACAGCAATCCTTTTTCGAATCGGAATCTTTGTTGAGGTTCAAAGAGAAATCAAATTCCGAAGTTAAAATTATGCCACTTCCTGGTAAAAAATTACGAAAGCCTAACATCGAAAAGAAAACAGCGGTGGCATTTAATTTTGGAAAATTTAAATCAAATAATGGCCGACAAATGGAAACCATAGTTGGATTAAAAACTGCATTTGGAATTGAAGGATCAAAGAAATCATCAAATGTAAATGAAAAAAATGTCTCCGATGAAACAGAAAAACCATTAACATGGCGAGAACTCAAGAAAATTTTACAAGAAGGAAAATCCGATCAAGCTAATAAAAATGAAGCACCTAAAACGATTGGATCTTCAGCTGCTTCCACTTCCAAATCATCCAAGGATGAATTAGAAAATCAAAAGCAAAAGAAAGCGTTGAGAAAACTTTTAAAAATTAAATCCCATCAAGCAAAACAAGCTGAAGAAGCAAGGAAAAAGAAGAAAGAGGAAGAAAATGCTCGTCAACAAACATCAACAGAAAAAATGAATATATTTAAATTTTATGAAAATGAGAAAGCTAAAAAACAGGCAGAAAAAGAAGCTGCTGCAAAACAACCAAAATTAAGAATTGTCAAAAAATTAGTTAAAAAACCAATTACACCCGGTGAAGCTATACTTCGAAAAGTTCGTCGAAATGCAATTGCAAATGCGAATAAACAAGGAGGATATCATACATCGCCATTATTAACCATAAAATATATTTGTGAGCTTCAAGCATTAATTAGAAATTCACAAAATTCAAATATTCCTTTAACTTCCAAAGATTTTCAACAACTTCGTTTTAAATATTTTCCTTCAAAAAATCAAGAAGCAACTAAAAAATTTGAAAATAAAAAGAAAATGGATTCCAAAAAGTCAGAAAAATTATCAAAAACCGATATGGATTTGCTTCATAAAACTGCGTTATTAAAAGTTTCTGATTCATCGAAATTTGAAAGGCATGATTCATTTATTGTTAAACCCAAAGATGTTATGAGTGTAATGGATTTATCAACAAGAATTCCACGAAAAGAATATAATCCCGTTGAAGTTGATGAAGAAATATATACAATTATGAGGGAAATGGATTTGTGAAATGAATCAATATATTCAAAAATTTAATTAATTTATTAATTTATTTAAAAAAAAATTTTGTTTGTAAAATAAATTGGTTTCGTCATTCTTTATTTTTTTGGTGATCGTTGAAAGGTTTTTTTTAGCCAAAATATTTTTATTCAAATTTATTATAAAACGGTTTTTTTTGGAATTTATTTAAACTTTTTTAGATAATATATTTTTTTGATTGTCGCCAAAATGAGTTACGACAATGGAGAAGCACTTGCTGAAGTGGTAAGGAAAATAAAAAATATATTATTTGGTGAAACTAATTTTTTTCTAGGCCGCCGCAATTGAAGAACCAATTGATTTTATTCGCTTTGCCCTCAATGAACACGTTATGGTTAAAATGAGAACTGATCGACATTTAACTGGAATTTTACAAAGTTTCGATCAACATTTAAATATGATTTTGAGTGATGTTGTTGAAACCATTACCACTTCTGAAACTGATCCAGATAGTGCAGAAGAAATTGCTAAAACCACAACTCGAGAAATTCCATTACTTTTTATTCGAGGTGATTCAGTTGTTCTTGTTTCCACACCAAATCGAAATCCTAATTAATTTGAATCTCATTTTTCCATTTTCGTTTTTTATTTGTCTTTATTTATTAAAATTTGATTTATGTTGTTGACTCTTTTTTGAATGCATTTCTTAAAATAAAAAAAGCTTGAACAAATTATGGCAGAGCAAAGACAATTAAAAATTTTGATTAAAAAACATAATATTTTTATTTATAAAACAAAAAATCTCTCAAAAAAATGATATCACAAATAAAAGCTTTGCTGCGTAATAATATTTTAAAGTTTTGTTAAATACTGAATAAGTGTAAATTAATTAAATATCTATATTAGAGTAAGAAAAAATAAAAGAAAAACACGTAAGAACGATAAATGAAAGAAAGAAGAAGTTATAACATTTTGTTTGTTGCCTCATTTTTTAAGCATATTTGTGAACTATTTTAAAATCATATTCATTATTTACAGAATGCTTTAATGGAGCTATAGGTGACCCAAAAATTTCATATTTTTTATCAATATCATTTAATTGAATTGTTGAAAGATATGGAGTTCGTTGAAGGATATCATAGAAATCATTAGTATTTCGACTTTGTCCACCAACCATTAATCTTGTGCATGCATCCAAAGAAGAGCCATGGGAAACAAATAATATGTTTTCTAAAAAATGTAAGTAAGTAAAATATTTAAAGATTGTTAAATCGAAAAACTAACGATATCGAGTTTTTTCAAATAAAGTCTTAGCAACTTTAAATGACCGTTCATAATATTCGTGTAAACTTTCAGTTAAATTTAAATCAGATATTTTATACACAGGATTATAATCTTCTGAAATAGGATAGCCCGCTTCAGCTAATTCATCAAGGGTCATCCAATTTGGAAGTATATTTCTGCAAAGTTGAAGCCATTCAAATAACCCTGGTTCAATATTTAATTTTAAATGCCCAGCATTCATCCCTAAAACAATTGTTGATTTAGAGTTTTTTGGATAAATAAATTTTAATTTCAATGTTTACCTTTCAAAATCCCTATTGCAGTTTGAATACATCGAAGCGCAGGTGAAACAAATACTGCGTCAAATTTTAAATTTTTATCTCGAAATGCTCGACCTAGAAAATAGAAAATTTTAGTCTTTCAACTTAAAAAAAGCATAATCAAACCTATCAATTTTGATTGCAAATATCCAATTTCCGTTAATGGTGTATCAGTTCGAAACCCAGCCACTCCATTTGCACGTTTGGGTAAATTTCTTGGAATGTTTAAATTGAATGGGCGATAACGGCCACTTGAATCCACAACTTTTGTAGTCCAATGTGATGAATCATTAAAGCAAAAATCAACTCTTTCACCATGTCGAGCAATAATTAAACGTCTTGGTGGATTATTATTACTACTCATCAGAATTTTATATAAATAAATTTAAAATTAAAAAAAGAAGTTTTTTGTATGAAAAAAAAAATATGAGTAAGTTGTCAAGTTTCAATTTTTTTTTGACATAGATGTTGCTATGCACACAACCTTTTTTCGCTTAAAGACAATGATGTCTTGAAAGATACACCAAATCTCAAACTTTTTTTAGCAGTTTGTTGTCGTTAATAATTTATTTATAATACTCTTTCAAATTCATATTTTTTAAATAATTAATATTAGAAAACAAAGACAAAAGGCAAAATACTTATTAGTGGTAAAAGAGGGAATGTAAAAACAAAACAAATTACTTAAAAATTATAAAATAAAACTTTTTTTGTTTAGAAGTTTCAGAAATTTGTAAAATTATTAGTTATGCTTGCTTTGAATTTCGTGGATTTACAATGTACGACGATGATGTTTTTTGATTGTTTAAATAAACATATTGTCCAATTACTCGAGCAATTTCGGATCCCTAAAACACTTTTTTTATTACTCAAAAAATGGAAAAATTTGTTTGAATACCGAATCAGTTTCAATGCTTAATTTTGAGTCAGGAGCATTCTTATCATTTTCTTGAACAATGTTTACATCTAAAAAGCCATTTCCATTGATGGAATATTTTCGAGATGATCGAATCTGAAAATATTAATATTGAGTTTTGCTGCGAGTTTCAATGTAAAAAGGAAGCTTACATTATTAAGTTTAACATTCCAAATGGTTTCCATTGTTGTGGAAGCAAGAATTTTTAAGCCATCTTTGTTTACAGCGACTACTGGATTTTTAAATGTTTTTTCAGCTGCTTTGCATTTGGCTACAAAATAAAATGATGAACCATACAAAGGCCATTTTTCAATGAATCCTATAACAAATTTTCTTTTAAAATGCATTTTCTTTAATTATTTTCTAAACTCACTCAAAAATTCCAATCTTGCAAGACTTCCATAATAACTCGATGGAAAAGTAGCTAATTTTTGTTTGATTCTTTCCAACCAATTTGTTGCGGATAAATTAGCTCTTTCGAGAACAGCTCGAGGAACAATAGTTTGAACTAAAGAATCATTGAGGCTGTCGGGATTATCTGTGCTTGCCATAAATAACAAAGCCGCCAAAATTGCTGCATCATCCAAAGTTTTAGCCGGAAGTTGATTATTATTAGCGCTGTTAAATGGGATAACCGTTAATAATCCAGCCAAATAATTTGGAACCATTTGAAAGAAAAGTACATCGATGTATAAATTATTATCCTCTCGCAAAGGATGAATCCAAACAGTTCGAGTTAAAATTAAAATATATTTTTCATTTCGAGTTTCAAGTTCGGAAGTTATATCCAAAATATATTCATCATTGCTTAGAACTCGAAGAGTGCTATCTAAAAATTTTTTTTTAATTTTGCGTAATTAAAAACTTTATTTTTTGTTGGACAAACCTTTTTCCAAAATATAGCATAAAGCAAATTCATGCTGTTCCGCTTCACTCCAAACATTCATTTCAGTGCAAAGTTCTTTGATAATTTCTTCTGCAACTGTAATAGTTTTAATACTAATAAATCTTTTTTGGCCTCCAGGTAATTCAAAAGCTTGACGTTTAACATTTTTACCATTCTAAAAAATTTAGCAGCATTTAATATTTTCTTCTTATTGAAACTCACAGTAATGGCTTCAACTTCAGCAGCTGTTAAAATAAATTTTCTTCCACCATACTTTAACGTTTGCTGATAATTTTGTAAACAAAGCGTGGCTGTTCCATTAAAAGGCCGACGAGGATCATTTCCTATTTCATTTAAATATTTAAACAAATATGGTTGAAGTGTGGGTGAAGCAGCAAAATAGGCTGTTAAAATAGTAAATAAACGCCATCCAAGGAGCAAACTATCAGCTTTTGGACTTTTATTTGTTGTTGTTTGTTTAATTACTTGACAATAAACTTCATCAATAAGAGCTGGGAAATTATGACAAGCCGATAAAATTTCATAAACACAATCTGTGATTGTTTGACCTCGTTTTTGGCTTAAATCTCCCATGTATCTCATTATACCTAAAAACATTTATATTTTTTTGCATTTAGCTTTTTGAAGGATATGACTAACATGCAAAAATATCAACTGCAAGTTTATCCGCTTCGCTATTTTCCAGACGAATCAATGAATGAGAAATGGGTTTATTAGTGAATTTAACTTTATCTGTTAATTCTTGCCATGTCCATTCTTTTCGCTGCTTTCGATTTAAAGTTAATGAACCAAAATCAGAACTTCGAGGTTGGCGGAAATATCTCATAGCAAATTCTGTCATAGTTAATCTTTCATTTTGTTGTTGTGATAAACCATACATGCTTTGTTGATCTTCCCAATTTGAATAAACCTGAAGCTGTGTTTTGTATTTTTTTTATTTATTTTTAACGCAAAAATGTTTTATTTTTATGTCAAATTTTTTAATGTCATTAAATTTTATATTCTTTTTTCTTAAAGTAAAATCACAGGGTTACAGATAATATAAAATAGATTTTTTTATAAGTGCTTCGATAAAAACTAGCGAAATAAGACGACAAATAATATAAAAAGGAATAATAAAATTTGTTTTTTGAGCAAAGCTGTTGAAAGCTGAATAAATGGATACAAAAAATGGTAATATTTTTAATATTGAGGAGGTGGGGGCTGTTGATGTCGAATTGGCATAGGAGAAGCATCTTTAGGAAGAGGTTGGGGATACATTGGATCCCTAGGTGATTGAGGATACAAAGGATCCTTTGGCGATTGAGGATATACAGGATCTCTAGGTGATTGAGGAGGATACATTTGATCTTTAGAAGCTTGAGGATACATAGGACGTGGAGGTTCACATTCTTCATAAGCAAATGGAGGCCATTTAAATGAAAAGCAACAACAATGAATTCGATGATAGACTCTTTCACCAGCAACTTCACTACCGGCACCTTTTCTTCGACCTCCTCCAAAGAATCCACCGCCACCAGAACGTTTTTCACGAGATTGTGAAAATGCATTTTGATTTTGGGAATAACCATTCGCTTGACCATATCGAGCTTTGCTTCCAGTACCTCCACCGCCATGTGAATGAGATTCATGATGATAACGATAATGACCACCGCCACCGCCGCCTCCACGACTAGCAGCTGCGGCTCCGCTTGCACCACTTATAGCAGCCATGCCACCACCACCTTGTGAAGCAGCATGTTTACTAGTGGCAGTGTAATCCATATTTCGTTGGGCTGTTGCTTCATTATCCGCATATCCATCATATCCTTCTTCACCCAAATAAGCAGCTCCTCTATTTCCACCAGCACTAAATTGATGTTGTTGGTGGTGTTGTTGTTGCTGATATTGATTTTGTTGTTGATGTCCTCCTCGATTATCATATCTTCTTTGATAAACTTCAGACTCGGGATATCGAGATACTTGTGAATGTGGGGAAAGTTCTTGAGGAAGTCCTGGTTGAAATTGGTTGTTACGATATCCATAATCTTCATAATATATTGGTGGTGGAGCAGCTGTCATTCTATGTTGTTGGTGCTGTTGTTGGGATGGATAAACCGTTCGCTCAGTATTATATCGAACTTGCCGATCATAATTTGTCCAATCTTCATCTCCTGCTTCAGCTTTCAGTCGACTATCAAACTGATGTCCTCCGCTTGCTTTTGAATGAGCTGTAGGAATAGTAATTGTTTCATTAAAGAAATCTCCTCCGCCACCTCCTCCACGTTGTTGTTGCTGATGGCTGCTATTGTATTCATCACGTCTAGGTCGACGACCCAAAGATGCATGGAAAGTTGAATTTCGGTCTATCGAAGGATATCGATCATAATTATCTTCAGGAGCAAAATCTCTTCGATTATCTAATGATTTGGAACGATGTGAATTATCTAATGGTTGTCCAGTGGGATAACCGCCAGGATGTTCATCAATTGGAGGAAACCTTGAATGAGACCGAGAGTGTCGATTCGATGAGTCCATCATGGCTTGATGACCACCACTATCAAAACCAGAAACACACTTTTATCAACAAAATAAGTTTTTGTTAAGTGGATGACTAAAATATTAAAGATTTATAGCATCAAAAATTCTTTAAACTAATACAACAAGAACACGCTTAAAGAGAAATCGAAAAAAAGGTTTCATTTTTAACTTTACTAAACGAAAGATAGAAACAAATAAATGAAAGTAGTTGTTGTAAACAAAAAAAAATAGTGAGCGGAAGGGAAAAACAAGAAACCAAAATCAAAATCAAAAAAGAAGAAGAAGACGTTATAATTATTACTCTTTTTCCTATCAAAAAAGAATGAATTCCAATCAAATAATTTTTGCGGCAAATACTGCTGCTTTTTAGTTTCATTTATTTATTTTTTTCTAAAAAGTCAGTAGCCATTTGATTTGCAAAAAAAGGAGCGCTCGAAAGTATTAGTATTTTACGAAAAAATGGGATGAAAAAAAGTTGTTTAAAAAATGAGAGAAAGAGACAGAGCTGATTTTGGTTTCTTCTTCTTTTTTTTTGCCGAAAGAAGAAGATGTTGATCGGCCTTGTTAGATAGAAACTGGTTTGATGGAGGAAATGAAGAAACCCATATATGTATGTATGTACATATTTGTAATTCAGCAGCAACAGCAGTAACAAACTAACAAAATGTGAAATATAACATAACGTCTGATTGTGGCCTGCCCCAGTCAGCAAGATTCATTGTTGATTTTTTTTATAACAGATTTGCACTCTTTTTTCTTCTTTTCTTTAGGGGTCCGTTAGTTATATGGGATGGAAGACGATGGGTGAGAATCCATATGAAGGGTGTGTAGCGAGCGCATCATAATCAACAAAATATCTTACACTTTCTATTTATGCCTCTGCTTCTCTAATGTACAAATTTTCTCGCTTTCTATGATACAACTATCATATTTGGAACTACTTCTGAATGCACATGTGTGTGTAACCGATCGACGACTAGTTGCAAAAATAAAAAAAACATTAAACTGAAATTTATAAAAAAGGAGTGAAAGTGTATCATTTTTTTCTTTCTTCCTTTGCTTCAATAATTGACCAATTTAAACACTTCATTTTATAGGCGTTATCAAGAAGGAAAAAAAACTATATAAAATTTTTTAAATTCTTTAGCAATTTTTGAAATTTTTTATAAAAGTTAAAAAAACAAGAAAAAGAAACCAACATTTTCGGGTCCACCTCCTCCTCCACCATTGATGGAGCCGCCATAGAGTAAAGATGCATTGGCATTATTGTTATTTCGATGATTATGATAATTATTTATTTGAGGAATTGAAAAAGCAGCCGTACTGTTGTTTAAAGCAGCTGAAGGTGGAACATAAATTTCTGAACCATACTAAAAAAAGAAAAAAGCAAAAAAACTAGAGTTTGAATTAATCAAAAAATAATTAATTTTTTTTGTAAAAGCATACATCGTTTTCCATCATCATTGCTGTTGGTTGAACATACTCAGCAGGGAACCAACCAAAACGATTTCCAATTTTTCCATATAACCAATTTCCTGTTGCTGCTGGGGGCTTTTCATTATTTGGAATTTTAATAATCTGTATTATATCGCCATTGTGAAAGCTCAGATGATTGGTTTGATTAATTCGATAATCAGCAATTGAAATAACAAAAGTTTTTTGCTGTAATTAAAAAAAATTAATGGAACCAACGAAATAAGAAGAGGCAAAAAACCTTTGGAGTTGTATCCAAAAATCGATGGATAAATTCCACAACTTGTCGAGCGATATTGCATTTTAATGTTGTAATTATTTTTTGTTTGGATACAATTTTAATTGTTGTTGGTGGATCATAAACAAGGTCATAAATATCAGGAAAACTGTAAAAATAAAACTTTGTTTCCATTTAAAAAAACTAAAAAAACTAACTCAAAATGAGCTTGTGGAACCATGGGATCATTAACATTTTCAACATTTCTCGTCAACAATCGAATTCCATTTTCGCTTACACCCAAAATCATAAAAACCTTATCATTGTTTCGTTCTTCAATGACAGGGTACATCCGACAAAAGTATAATGGCCATTTTCGAGCTTCATGTATTACATCTTGTTTAATTTCAATTGAAACTGCAGTTGGGTTATCCAAAGATTGAATGGGAACTCGATATTTATCTGCAAAAAAAAAGAAGTTAGTATTACTTTGTTTTTTTTCATGGCCCATGAAAAAAAAAATTTGCAAAATTGCCTTAGGGTTTTTATTAACAAACGAATAAAACTAACTTAAAATTGAATTAATTCGATCACGCTCAAAATATCGAATGCGATGAGGTTTATTTTTGCGACAATCAGAAATAATTTGTGAAAATACTAGGTCAATTGCATCAATATCATCAAGGGTTTCACCAGGGAAAAATACCTATAAAAAATTTATTATTTAAAAAAATCTAACTTTGAATTGAATTTTTACTTCTCGACGAATAATTAATTTCCATGGTTCATTTACGAAACAAGTTGCTGGAACATTAGAACTGCTTTGACTTTTGGCGCTAATTAAAGATAATGATGATTTTGGTGGACCACCAGAAATGGATGGTTCATGATAGCTTTTATTTGCATCTCGAGAATAAATTCCTCCATTTGTTTCAGGTAAATAATGGCCGCCATTTGGAGAAGTGATATCTTTTCTTGGTAAAGTTCCATTTTGTCCATTTCTTGAATGCAAGCTTTCATTTGCGCCAATTCTTGATAAAGTTCGGTGATTTTCAAAATATGTTGGCTCAGTTGAAGGTCGATTAGTATTTCTATTCAAAGTGTCATTGCGATATGAATAAATTGGGCTTCGAGGTTGAATATCAATATCTCCAGCGAATCGAGGTGAATGAATTCCTTGTGGACTTCGAACATCCCCAGTCAAATAATGTGGCGAACCCAAATCATATGATTGTTGACGAGCGAAGAATTTTATGGGAGCTTCAGCTGCAGAAGGTCTTACAAATCCATTTCGAGCCGCTCTTGGGGTTGATGAAACTGATCGAGGATGAGGTTGATTATTCCTATATTCTCTTGGAGCTCTTTTAATTGTATAAGTATTGTTATCATCTTGATCATAATCGGGTGGCGGAATGGGTGCAGGAGAAGGATATCCATCTCCATTTGTAAAACCTCGTGGAGTACTTTTAGACCGATTATTTAATCCTCGAGCTCGTCGTTCAGCTGCAGGGGATTCAAATCTTCTATTTCGATTTGATGAAGATGATTGTCGATTATTATTTGGTGCATTTCCCATAAAACGAGCATGCTGGGAAGTTGGTTGAATTTTTCCAAGCCGAGAATTTTCCATCATGTTTGTGGGAGTGCGTGTTCGATCATTTGTACGCTAAAAATGTATTGAACAAAATTTGTTTTTAAAAAACGTTTAAAAAAGTGGTATTTACAATTTGCATCGTTGTTGAAGGTCGTGAAAGATAAATATCCTAAAAAAAGAAAGAGGTGAATAATTATGCGGTTGATGAGGCTTTTAAAAAAATTTTTACCTCTTGATTATCTTTAAAAACTTTATCGTCATTCATAAACATTCTAAAAAATAAATAAAATTATTGTTTTTTTTAATGCAAAAATTAAAAGATTCGATAAGTCAAGAATTATTTTCGCACAGTTTTAATGCCTTCTTGAACACTTTTCTTTTATACCAAAAAAAAAAAATGGATTAAAATTCCATCCTTGTTTTAATGCGTTAAATTCTTATCGTAATCCTAGGCGTGATTAAACTGCATTTACCTCGATACACGTTCATCAGTTGGTGCAGGTGAAGGTGTTTCAGGAAGATACATATTGTTTGCCTTAAAAATATTCTTTTATCTTAAAATTTTTTAATATTTATTTTTTTTTCTTACTCTTGCGGGTGAAAATAATTGACGTGAAGGTGGCAATGAACCGGAGTATCTTGAATCTCGGCCATCATCTGCGGAAAGGTTAATACTTGATGATAAACCAGAAGGCACATTTCGTCTTTCTTAAAAAATATGACGGGAGTATTTAAAAAAAAAGTAATTTTAAATACCTGAATTATTTCCATTACTATATCGAGGAGATAATGGAACTCTACGATAATTTTCAGTTGGTCGAGTTGTTGTTGGATAATAAGTTTCTGGACCTGCTCCACCTTTAATACTCGCAGCAATTAAATTTGTTGTATTATTTTCTTCATTTGATGGTAAAGCCTAAAATCACATTTCTAGAAAAATAAAACAAAAAATAAAAACATACTTGATCAAAAACTTCATCCAAAAATCTATTTACATCTCCATTATTTCCAGGAATTTTCATATTTCTAATTCGACTTGCAACACTCATATTTGCATATTCTTCTGGGGTCATGCGTTTCTTGCTGCTTGATTTCTGAAAATCAAAAAAGCATTAAAAATCCAATTCGCTTTTAATAAACTTACCAAAATGCCATTATTATTAGATCTTGGACTAATGGAATCATCATCCATATCGCTGCTATAAGCGTTTCTCACTAAAAAATTAATAATAATGATGCTATCATTTTTTAAGCTTTTTGCTTGATGTATTTTTCTTTCTTTATTTCAAATATAAAAAGCTTCTCTCACATAAGAGAGACCACTTTTTTTTGTCTTTTTGGATTTTTAGTGGTGTGCGAAAACCACTTGTAAAAAAAAAGAAGGACAAAGCCCATCCAATGGATTTCGATTAAACATGAAAAAAAAGGAAAAAAGGAAATGCAACTAAATAACTGGATTTTTGTTAGACTCTTTTTTAAGCTTTATCCTCAAAAAAAAAGATATGAAGAAGATGCGATAAAAAAAAGTGTGAAAGAGGAGACGAGACGATCATCGTTAATTAAACTTACTATTATTTGCTTCTTCTCCTTCTTCCGGTGTTGACCTACTCTTATCTCCTCTTGCAAAACTTTGATTTCTTGAATTTGAGGATGATTTTGAGATAGTTCGAAAATTTAAAAATGGAGAATCTTCAGGCGGAACTGAAGGAATTTCAAATTGTGAAATAGCATCAAATAAAAAACTTTGTCCATGAACAACGCTATTAATTTCACCATTATCAATAGTTAACCCCCATCCTTCGGAATCGATTAAACCACGTAAACGAAGGACACGTTCAACTATTTCTTCGATGGTTGTCCATGAATCGATTTCAACATCAATTGAATCTCCATCAGGAAGAATGATTGGAACCACAGATGATTGGCGACGATAAAATGATTGTTGCTCGAGAGCTGTGGATGCAAAAGTTCGTTTTCGGTTTGTATCATCGTGTCTCATTGAACGGAAAAGTCCATTAAGAAGTTGAGTGCTTAAGGGTTCTAATTGTCTTTCAAAGTAACTAAAAAGCATTTTTTTAAATTAAAAACGCATTATAAATTTTTTACTCTTTAATCATAGGAAAAATAAGAATTCCAGGTGGAAAACTATTGACAGCCATTAAAAGTAAATTCCATGCAGTTTTAGCATTTTCTGGAATTCGATTATTATAAGTTTGATTACAAAGTTGCATAAAAATTTCATCTCGTTGAGTTGGAATTTCGATTCCTTGTTGAATAATATATTTTGCAAGGACACATCTTTGTCCGGCATTCATGGTTGTATCATTCATATATCGAAGGATGAGTTTAAAAATTTCACAAGATAATTTGAAATCTTTTTCACTTTCTTTTGGCAAAAATGGAGTTAAAATTGGTTCACGACGAGCTTCAAGAATGTGATTCTAAAAAAGTCACTCAGCATAATTTTTTATTATCGAAAAAACTTTTTTACTTTTAAATTTAATTCCGCAAATTCTTCGATGGTTAAAGCTTCAACCATTGGAATATTTGCTTCCAATTTTAATGGTAAATAATTGGTTATTGTTTTAACTTTAGGCATTTTAACAGCTTCTTGATTTAAGACTGCATTAATTTCTTCGGGTAATTCATACCATTGAACAGGAGCAGTTGGGGCAATTTTTTCTTCAAAATTCTCTTCAAAGTCTTTTTTCACGTTCGGCGCTTCGCATAATTTTGGAGTATCAATTCGTTCTTCAATTTGTTTTTGTTCTTCATCTTTTATGCTTGCTGCGTTTTTCCTGGAAAAAAATAAGTATAATTTTTTTAAACATTTTTAAAATTAATTTCAAACCTTGCATTCCATCCTCTAAAAGCTGATTGAATTTTGATTGCAGCTTCCTTCTTTTTCTTAAACTCTTTTTTAGCCGCAAATTTTCTTAAATTTCTTTGAATTAAAGTTGCAGAAGAATCACGTAAAGCATATTTAGCATCTTCCAATTGTTTGAGAAGTCGATCTTTAAGAAAAACGCTATGACTTCCAATTGCAAAGTCTCCCAAATATTTGGTTCCTTGAGCATTTAAAATATCTTCTGAAACTTTTTCTGGTTCTTCATGACTTATTACTTCAATGGGAAGTAAGCATCGATATGTTTTAATAAAGGAGTTTAGACTTGATTTGTGAGAATATCCAAGAACACTCATTCGATAATTTTCTTGAATTGATAGGGCTTTCATTTGGCGGCCGATCACTTCGGCATCAAATTTGGAAGATGATCTATCTGCATTGGCTCTAATGCATCGAACAAAATGTACATCTTCGCTGCAACAAAAATTATTGTATTTTTTTGTTAGTCCAAAAACTTACTTTTTAAGTCGATCAAAAAGTTGATTAGCAGCTTTGGAATATTCATCTGCAACAAAAATGGTTTTATTTTTATTGCTGCTTCCTCCAGATTTTGGAACTAAAAATGCAAGGGATGGATTTTCAGATTCACTCAACAAATCAAAAATAGTTGATAATTCTGTCCATCGATTTTTATTTAAAAATCCATCAACATTATAATATACCACTCCAGCATAATGACGAACACCAAATTCAAATTTTTCTTTGGTTCTTGGTTTACAATAAATACTTTTATCCAAATGATTTAAATTTGCTCTTTGAAAGAATGCTTCATCGGAGCCTTTGGGGAATCGGCTTTCATCCATTAATAAAGGCAAAATTCCACATGGTCGATTAAAAATCATATTTACCATTCTTTCATTATCCAAATTTGATGGCATTCGATATTCACATGCAATTCCTTCATCTTCATAATCAGTTTGAAATTGTTTAAAAATTTTATGGATAAAAAGATTCTCAATTTTCTCATTTATTGCATTTACACAAAATTCTTCAAAAGTGTTATTATTGTATTTCTGAAACTTTTTTAAACTTTAAAATCAAAGTTTCAGATGCTTTTTAAAGATTACCTCAAACCCAAATAAATCAATAACGGAAATAGTTGCATCTGAATTTGGACATTGAAAAAATAAAGAAATGTGATTTAAAATCCATTTAAAAAGTTCATTGTAAAGTGTTTTTGCAAATGAATCACTTAAAATTAAAATAAATTAATTAATTACAAAAAAAAGTAAAAAAAATTACCGAATATCAAGTGCTTTTTCGATTGAATTTACTGCTGCTGATGCTTGAGAATGTAATGAATTCTTTCCATCAAGGTCATCGGATGATTTAGTTTGGGAAGTTGTGGTTAAAAATATTTTTTTCAAATCTTTTACATCAATTTCAAGTAAATGTGAAATCCATTTTAGTTCGGTTTCATTTGCAATTTCAACAACTTCCACGCCACCAGGAGCCTTAAAATTATTTGTTATGCCTCCTAATTTAAATGGGAAAAAACTTACAATTTGATTTTGAAAATAAATATTTCCAACGTGCAAGACCACCGATAAAAGCTTATAAATTAATTCTCTTTGATTTTCAGAGAATCCAATAATTTTTAAAGCTGATTGAAAAGCAGCGAATGCTTGTTTATCAACTTCAGGCACGCTTCGATTTCTTCCCTAAAATCCGAAGCTCAAAACTTTTTAATATTCAAGTCAAAAGCAAACTTGATTAAGATAAAAATAATCTTTGGTTGTTTTAATTCCATATTTTTCTTTTTGATTAAAATCTAATCCTGCGCATAATTGATATAAAACAGAAAAAGATTGTTCTCCCTTTTTCTGAAGAACTAATCTACTGAGTTCAAGAGGGATAAGAGATGAAATTTTTAGGCCTTGTAAATCATTCCTGAAAATACAAATCAAAAAAATAAAATCTTTTAACTTTAATCAAATTTTTACTTTTGATAAAGAAAATCCACGCTGTAGCCAAAGCGAGTGGCAGAATCATTTTTTAATGTTTTGGCACTTCCAATTCGATCGAGAATAATTTGAAGTGCATTAATCTAAAGAAAAACTATAAAATTAAATCCAATGCAAAAAAAGTCTTACATGATCGCAAGTAATTCGTTTTTTGCTTGATGTAGCAGCTAAAAATCTCATAGTATGAAAAGCATTGGTAGTTTTTCCAGAACCAGAATTTCCACTAAAAACTCATATATTTTTTTAGAACCAAGTAAAATTAATTTTTTGTTTAATGAAACCTGAAAAGTATTGTTTCTTGCTTTGACCCATTTACAATGCTTTTTAGAGCTTGATTAGCAACAGAAAAAATATGACTTTCATTTGAAAATGGCCCATTTTTAAAATATTGTTCAACGATGTGATAATCATAAATATCTAGTTGACGATTTGGATTTAATGCAAGCAATGTACTTCCAACAAAAGTCTAAATGGATTTTATCATTTTAGCTGCAAAAATCAAAATAAAGCTTACATAAATTTTGCTATTTTCATATCTTCCTTCAACTGCTTCCAAAATAGCATTACCGTTCCTAAAAAATTTATCGTAGAGTAGTAAACTTTGGGGCAAAAACAAACTTCAAGTCTGCCAGATTTTCTAAAAATCTGTAGCTTTTACTTTCGTTATTCATGTTTGTGATTTTCCTGAAAATAGCAGGAAATAAAAAGCAAAAAATTGGATTTTATTAATAACAACAAAGTTTTTCACTTTTTTAAAAACGAGCATTAAAAAAAGGAGAAGTCGATAAACAAAAGAAGGCAGCCAAACATACACCTAAACTATTAAATGGAATCAATCTTTTTAATTTTTTCTTCTTCTTTATTTTTTTTCCCGCACTCTCGAATTTGTGTATCTCCAAAAACCATGACCTTCACCTAATTAACGAAGAACTTTTACGCGTTTTCAACGTTTATAAAAAAAAGGATTTATAAAAATAAATTTAAAGCAGCAAAATTATTTATTTAAATAGACTTTGAATATTGATAAACTGCCAAAAAACAAAAACAAATTAACCAATTCGATTGAGGTTATGCATTTCATAAATGGCTTGAAAGAAAACTTTGCACATAAGCCATCACTGATAACTACATAGGGTGTCATACTCATTCTATTCGAAGACAAAAAATTTGTATTTAAGTATTTTACAAGAAATATGTATGTTGTTGGTATGTTAAAATACTGTATTTTAAGAATTTTTCAAATTGCCTTCAAAAAATAGGCAAGCAGCAAGTAAAGAATATTCGCGCTAAAACAGTTTTTAACAGCAAAAGCTGCATCAAACATTTGCTTCGTCTCTATTTTTTCAATGCTTAGAACGCTTCTTCAATTTCCTTTTTCATCAAATTCATTTTTGCGTTATTTATTTTCTTCATCCGGTACAATGCAGAATTATATTGGAACTCACGATGGCAAATTTCATTGTGATGAAGTTCTTGGATGTTTCATGCTTCGACAACTTCCTGATTTCAAAGATGCTTCGGTTATGAGGTGTGTTTGCTCATTTATTAAATATCTTTCTTTTACTAATAATTCATGTTTTAGATCTCGTGATTCTGATATCTTATCTCATTGCAAAGTGGTTCTTGATGTTGGAGGAGTTCATGATCCAGGAAAATTGCGGTTCGATCATCATCAAAGGTTAGTGGTTTCATATTCTTCAAGATTTTTCCAAGCTAATCTGGTTCAGGGAATTTACACATACTATGCGAACACTCAATACTCTTCCATATGATACAAAGTTAAGCTCAGCTGGACTCATCTATCAACACTTTGGTCGTCAAGTCATTGCAAGTATTCTTCATCTTGATAGTACAGAATCTCCTATTGTTGATAAACTTTATGCTCGAATGTATGAAAACTTTGTTCATGCTGTAGATGCTATTGATAATGGAATACCTCAATTTGATGGAACACCACGGTAACACTCGTTTTACATTTCAAACTTTACCACTTTTTGTTTTAGATACAAACTTTCAAGTACTCTCAATTCTCGTGTAAACTGTCTCAATCCTGCTTGGAATGAAAAAGATGTTTCTCCTGATGTTCAATTTCAAAAAGCTATGGATATCGTTGGTGAAGAATTCGTTGATCTGTTGAAATATCTTTACAACTCATGGTTACCTGCTCGTGAAGTCGTGGAAAAAGCAATTAAAGAACGTCGTGAAAATCATCCTAGTGGAAAAGTTGTTGTTCTTGCTGATGGTTCTTGCCCATGGAAGGAGCATTTCCTTGACATCGAAAGTGAAGAAAACATGCAAGGCGAAGAAATGTTATATGTTTGTTATCCTGACAGCAACGGAAGTTGGCGAATTCAAGCCATTCCAGTTGACATTCATTCAACTTTTCTTAATCGGTATGTTTTGTTAGAGCTATGGATTGGAACTTAATCTTAATCTTTTAGTGCACCATTACCTGAACAATGGCAAGGGTATCGTGATGAAGCACTTTCAAATCTTACTGGTATCGATGGATGTGTTTTTGTTCATTCAAGTGGATTCATCGGTGGAAATAAAACCAAAGAAGGCGTCATCAAAATGGCTGATAAAGCACTACAAATGTTAGGTAAATGGAAGCCTGTATCTTAATTTATTTCTGTGTTAATTTTCTTGTTGATTTTGTTTCATGTTTATATGCTGGTTAAATAAATTCTTGTTGTTTTAATGTGTTTCTTTGGAATTTTATTAATGGATACTTTTTCATGCGTTCTTTTTTCTCTCGTTTTAAAACAGCCATATTTTCTTAACTTTTTTGTTGTTATCAGTCATAAACGAATGCGTTTCGGTTTTGAATCAAACATTGTAATTTTTGAAGATATCTATGGTGCCACATTGGTTAATAAGGCAATTGGATTGTTTACTTGGCGGTCAAAATGAAAAAGGTTGGAGCGGCTTGAATTTAAGATTGAAGAAATGAGGTTTTCTTTTTTGCTTACCTTATTTGCTTTGTCACCGCTATTTTTTAAGATTGGAAGTTAGAAAGCGGCATGAAAAAATAATCTTTCTAAAGCATGCGGAAACTTCCAAACTTTGGGATGAAGCAAATTACGTTATTAAAATTCAAATCCACTCCCTTTACTGCTCCCGATTCAATTAATAAATCTCCATCAAGCACATCAGATTATGTTGATACAATTGATGATTAGTAAAAACCATAACTTTTTCATCAAAATTTGGGGTCTTCCACAAACTTTCACATCCACCTCAAGGAATGTATTTCTTGATCAAATCGATCAACTTAATTAGTTTGTATATTTAAAACTTAGTGATGATTATTTGGTAAGCTTTTCGATTGACGTGGCAAATTATTTCCTTGGAGTATATTTGTAAAGAGGAATTCATCAAAGCTCCATTATTTTCAAGCTTACATCTTTTTTGTTTCTTTCAGATTTGTTACTTATGGTCTTGAATGGGGCCTTACCTTCGGTAAGTCCCTCAAACTAAACATACAAACAAACAATCTTCGAAACCGTTACATTTTTACAATCAAAACGTGGACATTTTACACATTAAGGTATTTTTTGAGAACCCTAGAGAGTAGACCTGCTTTTAGGAATTCTAAAAAATTATCAAAGGGGAGATTATGTGCTTTTTTAGAGGGTGCAAAATTGGAAAAAAATAGAGTGCCCAAACACCCATGCGTGTCTACAACAATACAATTAAAATAAACAACATTGTCCATGGCCTTACAGGCTTACATTCCATTTTTCATGGTAAATTTTGGAGCCCTGCCTACGGCAGACCTCCTAAATTTTACAAAAAAATCTACTCCAATAATCAACGGTTTCCTGGGCCATGCATTTCCATATCTCTCATATTCGGCTACATCTTAACCACTTCGAGGTCCATTCCATAGGTCTAATTACACATGGGCCCTTCAAGCCCCAAAACACATTTCAACCCAAAAACAACCAAATATCGAACCAAACATAATCAAACAATCACCCGAAAATCATTAAATATCAACCCGAAAACCATCTTACATCTCACCAAAAACAACTAAACATTCACCCAAAAACAACTAAATATCCACCCAAATATTATAAAAAAAATGTGCCGAACGCTTACATGTTTACAACAATGCAATTACAATAAACAACAGGGCCCTTCGGCCAACATTCAATTTTCATGGTTAATTTTGGAGCTCTGCCTTCGGCAGACCTTCAAAATTTACGATATAAATCGTCTCCAATTAACAACGGTTTCTCTGGGCCACGCTTTTCATATATCTCATAGTCGGATATATCTTGACATCTTCGGGGTTCATTCCATAAGCCAAATTATACTTGGACTCTTCGGAACCAAATCCGTTTTGACCCAAAAACCACCAAATATCCACCCAAAAATTAGCTAAAGATCCACCCAAAAACATTTAAATATCGATTAATACATTACAACACAAACAACTAAACATTCACCCAAAAGTCACCAAATATCTAACCAAACTCAATCAAACATCTCACCAAAAACAACTAAATGTCCACTCAAAAACCATTTTACATCTCACCAAACACAACTAAACATTCGCCCAAACACAACTAAATGTGCACCCAAAAGCCACCCAAAAGTCATCCAAAAGCCACCAAATATCCACCCAAAAACAACTAAATATCCACCTAAAAATTTCAATGCAGACAATCAGAGAAAAAACAAATTTTTCACTTCCAAAAATGCTTTCAAAAAAAGCAAAGAGAAACTTTCGTGTCGAGAAAAATTTCAAAAAATGCAAATTTAAATTGACCAAAACATAGGGATCCTTGACTCTCCGAAGCGTGAGACCAACATATTCGGAATCAGCGTAAAAAACTGATCTAGGCTATCGGGACAAAACAAAAAAAAAGCAGAAACGACATACAGACAAACATACAGACAGAAACGACATTCCAAATTAAAAAGGAGGACAAGAACATTGGGGCCTTACCTTCGGTAAGTCCCTCAAACTAAACATACAAACAAACAATCTTCGAAACCGTTACATTTTTACAATCAAAACGTGGACATTTTACACATTAAGGTATTTTTTGAGAACCCTAGAGAGTAGACCTGCTTTTAGGAATTCTAAAAAATTATGAAAGGGGAGATTATGTGCTTTTTTAGAGGGTGCAAAATTGGAAAAAAATAGAGTGCCCAAACACCCATGCGTGTCTACAACAATACAATTAAAATAAACAACATTGTCCATGGCCTTACAGGCTTACATTCCATTTTTCATGGTAAATTTTGGAGCCCTGCCTACGGCAGACCTCCTAAATTTTACAAAAAAATCTTCTCCAATAATCAACGGTTTCCTGGGCCATGCATTTCCATATCTCTCATATTCGGCTACATCTTAACCACTTCGAGGTCCATTCCATAGGTCTAATTACACATGGGCCCTTCAGGCCCCAAAACACATTTCAACCCAAAAACAACCAAATATCGAACCAAACATAATCAAACAATCACCCGAAAATCATTAAATATCAACCCGAAAACCATCTTACATCTCACCAAAAACAACTAAACATTCACCCAAACACAACTAAATATCCACCCAAATATTATAAAAAAAATGTGCCGAACGCTTACATGTTTACAACAATGCAATTACAATAAACAACAGGGCCCTTCGGCCAACATTCCATTTTCATGGTTAATTTTGGAGCTCTGCCTTCGGCAGACCTTCAAAATTTACGATATAAATCGTCTCCAATTAACGACGGTTTCTCTGGGCCACGCTTTTCATATATCTCATAGTCGGATATATCTTGACATCTTCGGGGTTCATTCCATAAGCCAAATTATACTTGGACTCTTCGGAACCAAATCCGTTTTGACCCAAAAACCACCAAATATCCACCCAAAAATTAGCTAAAGATCCACCCAAAAACATTTAAATATCGATTAATACATTACAACACAAACAACTAAACATTCACCCAAAAGTCACCAAATATCTAACCAAACTCAATCAAACATCTCACCAAAAACAACTAAATGTCCACTCAAAAACCATTTTACATCTCACCAAACACAACTAAACATTCGCCCAAACACAACTAAATGTGCACCCAAAAGCCACCCAAAAGTCATCCAAAAGTCACCAAATATCCACCCAAAAACAACTAAATATCCACCTAAAAATTTCAATGCAGACAATCAGAGAAAAAACAAATTTTTCACTTCCAAAAATGCTTTCAAAAAAAGCAAAGAGAAACTTTCGTGTCGAGAAAATTTTCACGAAATGCAAATTTAAATTGACCAAAACATAGGGATCCTTGACTCTCCGAAGCGTAAGACCAACATATTCGGAATCAGCGTAAAAAACTGATCTAGGCTATCGGGACAAAACAAAACAAAAGCAGAACCGACATACAGACAAACATACAGACAGAAACGACACTCCAAATTAAAAAGGAGGACATTGGGAAAGTGGATGATATTGGAGTGGAAACAACTCGTCGTTTTATGCTTGAATGGTTATCTTTTGCTCATCGTTATGTTCCAGTTGGATTATTGGAAGTTTTACCACCAAAGATCAACGCAAGACCTCCAGATAACAAAGAAAGAAATAAACTTGAAAACCTGTTAGGTTCATCAAAATAATCAGATTGGGTCAAAATTACTGTTTTTAGGTAATGTACTAGATGGCTTCTTATTTGCACCTAAACAAAAAGCAAATGCGCATTAAGTGTTTTAATAAAGTTGTTTATTTAATTAAACCCGTTGTATTTTTCTGTTAAAATAAATGTTATTTGAAAAACGAAGCTATGGTTTTTCATTTCTTGATTTGTACTTTGAATTTCGAACATATGAAGCTGAAGAACCACAATCTTTGCAATGGCGACGAATTCTTTTTTTCGTTATTTTTACATTCATTCCATTTTCTCCAGCTCGATTGGGAATCCATATTCGATTGCAATGGCGACAATATGAGCGTCGAAGATCCTTTGAAAGAAGAGTTTGTTGAACATTTCGTATTTCATGAAGTTCTTCCATATAAAGTTTTGATAATTGTGATGGAGTATCATTTGTTGATTGGCCTGGAAATGTAAAGGAAAGAAGATATGAGTGATGCAAATATGACAAACTTACTCTTTTCTGCCATCATTTTAGCTGCTTGTTGTAGAAAACTTATTCGAAGTGAAACTTCATTTGGTTTTGGATGTTGATTAACTTCTTGATGTTTCGGTTGTTTTACTTTTCCACGACCCATAATGTTGAGAGTTAACTAATCAAAGTTAAAATGATTCACAAAGCGGTAATGCAATATTAGCAAATCAAAGGTTCTAACGTAAAAAAATAAAATCCTGGCATAATATGACAATATAAAAAGGTTCAAATAATCCATTCCACTACCATAGATTCAACTAATAATCTGTGGTTTTATAATAACGCATTTATTTAACAGAAAATATTAGTAAATTAGTACATGTGAAAATAAACAAAAATAATAATAAAAGTGAATTAAGTATTAGTGGATTTATATAAAGTGTTTTTGAGAACATTCTTAGCAAATTCATTACCAAGGTCATCGAAATCTTTAACACCATTTTTGCTGCAATCAACAATAAAATCCATGCATTTCTCTTGAAGTTTGGTAGGATTTGATATAAGCGAGTAATTTGCGATGCGACAGACGTTTGATGTGGAGATGTCATCAATCAAAGAAGATTCATCAATTTATGGCATATGATTCAATTAATGAGTCTGTTTTTAAGCTTTTTATCTAATCAATAAAATAATTATCAAGAATTTTAACTAAAACACAATTGTTTTTAAGTAATTACATCTATTTGTCATTTGTATTGATGTTGCATTTATTATCACATGTGTTGCTTTTTTATTTATTTATAAGGTACTTCATTTGTCTTAAAATTAACAAGTGATACAAGGAAATTGAATCAAAGTGAAATGAAAAGACAAAATAACCTGTTTAATATCTAATTTAAATGTTGAAGAATGAACGTTTTCCTTTTAAGGTAAATTTTCCATTTTTTCGAAAGAGTTTGAAATAAAATAATATGACTTTAGCTTGTTATTTTGTGTTAGTTGCTTTGCAGAAAACAAGCATTCACAATATTGGTAAGTATGTTTAATAAAATTAGTCAAATGTGCTGCTTTTTTTTCAGGGAGGATGAAAAGGCTTTTAGTGATTTGTTAAAATCAGATGAACAAATTCACCTTACTCCACCGATTGAATATGATGCTAATGGAAAAGCTCAGCCAACGGTAGTCAAAGTGAATATGTTGCTTCGAGCCATTTCACATGTTAGCGACGAAAATATGGAATATCAGCTTCAATTTACTTTTCGTGAAGAATGGCGAGATCCTCGTTTAGCTTGGGGAAATCTTACGAAGCATCCAGGGGATTTTATAATTGCTAATCCCGAACAAAAAATATGGAAACCTGATACTTTCTTTCAGGTCTGCCTTCCATTAACAAACCTAAATTCATATTTTTATCTTAAAATTTTAAGAATGAAATAAGTGGACATCGACATGAAATAGATGAACCAAATGTTTTAATTCGAGTTCATCGAGATGGAAATATACTTTATAGCGTTCGGATAACTATGACATTTTCATGTCTTATGGATTTTCATTATTACCCCATGGATGTTCAAGTTCGAGAATTTTATCTTCTTCTTTTTTGCATATTTTCTTATTTATTTGTTTTAGCATTGTAGCATTTTATTTGCTTCATATGCACACATAGCCAGTGTTATTGGTAATTTTTTAAAGTTTACCTATCTTATTCTTATGATAATTTTAAAGACTATCAATGGAGAAGCAGCCCCGGTGATCCCATTCAAATCAAAGCAGGTCTTTTAAATTCTTTGCCACAATATAAAATTACAAATGTTTCAACTGATTATTGCACAAGTAAAACTAACACCGGCACGTACTCATGCGGACGAATTTTTTTTGTTTTAACGAGAAGATTTGACTTCTTTTTAATTCACCTTTATCTTCCTTCTGCGGCTTTAGTAATGATTAGTTGGATTTCATTTTGGCTTCATCCATCCAATGTTCCTGGAAGAATTGCTCTTGGCCTTATTGTTCTTTTATCTTCTCACATTTTATCTTCGGGGTTAAATGAAATTTTGCCACCTGTTTCTTATATTAAAGCTATTGATGTTTGGATTTTTGGTAAAAAGAATAATTTGTTGTTGTAAAAATTGATATTTTTTATTTCAGCATGCATTATTTTTATTTTGGCTTCTTTGATTGAATTTGCAATTGTTACTTATTTATTTACATTTCAATTAGCTAAAAACAATAATTCAAATTCCATCGAACTTCAGCAACTTTTATTTGTGATTTTTTTTTCAGCTTTTTTAAAAGGTTAACAAATAATTTATAGGAAGATGAAGCAGAAAGTTTGAGAAGAGAAAATTTTAATACACCAAGTAGATTTCCCATTTATGATCAAATTCGTAGCGCTGTGGAAAAGGATGTTCGAATCATTGATAGGGTTTCAAGTAAATTAATTTAATTCATTTAAATTTGCTTTTTTAGTTAATCATGTTAAATTTTTTTTAGGAATCTTGTTTCCCGTTGTGTTTTGCATCTTCAATATTTTTTATTGGCTTAAATATACAAACGACAAATGAGTATTTAAAAAAAAATTAACCTTGAAAAGTTACGTTTTTTGCAGGAAGCTTTTTTAAAACTTAAATAAATAACTTAGTTTGTAATTTAACATTTTTTAAAAGGCACCAAATCCAAATTTCAAACCAACAAAAAAAGTAATAACGGTCTAAAAAAAATTTGTTTAACGCTTTATCCATCCATAATTTTTATTTTTGTTGTTTTTGGTGTCCATATAAAATAAATACGGAAAAGAAAAAAAGGATGAATGAAAAAGGAAGAAGATACATTCACTACTGACAGTCGCTCATAAGACTCACGGTTAAAATAAAAGATAATCAGGTCATGGAATGGAACGTTCTTGCCGCCGCGAGATGGCCACTGCCGTAATTGTTTCAACCCGTCTGTCAATTTTGATCATCGAGAGACGGGAAAAAAAGAGAAGTTTATGTCGAGAAAATAAAAGACCACCGTTTGGAATAAATGCCTTCTTAATAATATTCGGTGATCGTCATCAAAAACAAAAAAATTTTGAATAAAAATAATAAAACTTCACACATTTTTCTTGTGGTTTTTGAATGAAAATAATATATTTTTCCTAGAGTTATGAAATTTTTTAAAGTTGCTGTTTCAAAAAATTAAAAAAGTTTATTTTAGTTTTTTTATGAACTGATAAAGATAGATATAGACTGACCACCACCACGATTCTTTTTTTTATCAACTTTTGTTAAATTTTTTATGTCGAGAAAAAAACAAATCAGGTTTTCTTGCTTGCGATAACATTATTTTTTATAAACCTTTTTTTTTAATTCATTGTTTTTTTTATCTATCAAATTAATTCACTTCCAGGCACCGTCATTCATGATGGCTGCCCCTTCAAATGTGGAAATACCTGATCCCCAACCAGAGGATTCGGCTTCAACAGAAAGCAATGTTAGATAATTTTTTCTTGAGATTATTACAATTTTATTAACTCTTTTTTTATTCTTCAGAACACCCCCGATGGAACAACTGCCACTTCTGTAA
Organism: Panagrolaimus kolymaensis; assembly: GCA_028622995.1. Taxonomy (NCBI): domain Eukaryota; kingdom Metazoa; phylum Nematoda; class Chromadorea; order Rhabditida; family Panagrolaimidae; genus Panagrolaimus; species Panagrolaimus kolymaensis. The sequence goes on from JAJQJQ010000034.1 coordinate 377,677, forward strand.
AATATAAATCAATAGATAAACTTAATGGCGTTAGTTTTATTTCTTTCCTTTTTTTTATTACTTTTGCTTCACTTTAAAAGTTTTTAGGATGACAAAAAGCAGCAAGAAAAGATTGAACCTGATGATCCAGCTGAGAATTCTTCAGATGGATATTCTCCTGATGAAAAAGAAAAGATAGTATCAGGAACTATGGATCGAAATAAAAATTTAAAAGTTTGCCATTATGTTAGTGGAGGATGCGAAAATAAAGTCGCCCCAATTATTTATACCACTGATAGCTTTTTGGGACGAAATAAAGGTATGTGTTTTGAAGGAAAAAAATTTAGTAAAAACTGTTTGGATTTTAGCAATTAAAAAGAATCAAATTTATAAATTTCCTACTTTTCGATTTCTTGAAATTGGAATCAAGCGTGTTTTATTTCACATTGGCAAAACTGCAGAAGAGAATGGATTCCTTTATATGGTAATTTTGAAAATTTTAACCATTAAAAATTTGCGTAATTTTAGGCAGTCCCAATTTTTATGGTTCTTTTATCTTTAGCCGGATGTTTCGTATTTCGAGATAAATTTGAAATTAAATCACCATTTATGTCATTTATTTCACCTTTAAATCCCCCAACCACCGCCACATCTCCCGTTGGTTTGAGATCTTTAATGAGCTCGGCTATTTTTAATTCATCCAACCCTGTTTATGACACATTAGAAAGGTCATCACAAACGGAATTCGCGTTTATCATTTCTTCAAGGTTATTTTTTGACAATTTTTTTTTTCGACGTTTTTTCATTTTTATTTTTATGCAACAAAATATTTGAGAAAACAAAAACAACAAAAAAAGTTTAATTTTTTAGAAGTAATTATGACAGTGTTTTGGATCAAGAAATTTTAAATGTCTATTATGCTATTTTTGAAGAAGCAAAAAAAGTTTCTCCAATTATATGGAAGCAAGTGTGTCGAGAAGTTTGCAATGAACCCAAATTTGCTGTGGATCTCTTAAAAAGCGATGATTTAATTTTAAAATTTCCTGAAACTATAATTAAAAATGACGCATTTGGAAAGTATAATATTTCAAGATTTCATGTTGGAAATTTATTGGGTGATTGTGTTTTGGATGCTGATAATGTCATTCATAAAGCTGGAAGTATAATGGGAAGATTAAAGTTGAAGAAAAATTTAGGAAAGAAAATTTATGAAGATTATGAAATGAAACTTAGGAATTTGGTAAATCTTTAAATAAATTTAAAAAAAAACTATGACTTTTTTAATTTTTTTAGATTAGTAACATAAGTGCCTCTCCAGCTGGCTCAGAAATAATTATCCATTTTTGGAGTTTACAACAGTTCAATGATGAAACTGCTTCAGCTTTAACTGAAACTCATTTTGCATTGGCTTTTTCAGCTTTGATTCTCATTGCATTCTGTTTATTTATTTGCTCCAAATGTGACAGCTATCAAGTAAGCTAAATCTGAAATTCATAATTTTCAAACGGAAATATTTTCAGAGTCGCCCATTTATTGGAATTCAAATCTCACTCATCTGTGCCCTTTCTATTATTAGTGGTTATGCAATTTTATTCATTGGATATAATGAATTTAATTTAGCTGTTTTCCCAGTAATTTTTATCATTTCTTCCATTGCGGTTTTATCTTTCCACAGTTATCAAACTTCATGGTCACGATATTCCATGACTGCTCTTCATCCCATTGAAAAGATTGCTTTTATTGCAAGTTGGGATGGACCATGTTTAATTATAACTTTTCTTTCATTAATTGCTGCTACATGTATGTTTTCATTCAAAACTAAAAACATTCATGTTTAATAAAAATATTTTTAAGTAGTCGCAGCTATTTTTTGTGAAAACTCATTTATCAGTTATTCAATTTTAATTTGTTCTGCTGCTTTTACAACTATGCTTCTTTTTGGAGCTTTATGTTTCACGGTTTGCATTTATCGATCAGGTAAAAAAGAAGCAGAAGGTTTGAAATGGTATCAATGTTGTCGAGATGGAGATAAAACTTTTACAAGTTAGTTTTTTTATATCTTTCATGTTTTAAGATGGCTTTCAAATTTGTTTATTTTATAGACAAAACTGTGCCAGATTTTGATGAAACTGCTGCAGGAATTTTGCATGAAAAGTTAACGGATTTAAAGCCTCAATTTGTTCGAAAGCTTGGAGCTTTTCTTTCACGAACTGGAATAGCTGGATTTAGTTGTGCATTCTTCATTTTTTGCGCTTGCTTGACTCCTTTAGCTTTTCCAAAGGCAAAGTAAGTAATTATTTTAGCAGCTAAATTTTTCGGTTTACGCTTTTTTCCATTTATAGTATTACTGTAATGGAAGAAGATTTTGTAACAACTCATAGTGCTTCCAATGCCTATATGACCAATTTCCGAAGAGCATATCCCGATGTTGAAAAATACCTTGAAATTAGTTTTGAAGGCCCATTGGATTATTATGATGCCCATCGACGAAATGATATTTTAAAATTAATGGAATGGGCTAAAAATGAAAAATATGCTTCTCGAAGTATTAGTTGGTTAGCCGATTTTGATAGATTCCAAAAAGATACCATTTATGATGTAACACCTGTAAGTTGGAATCATGTAAATAAAATGATTAAAGAATGTTTTTAGCAAACTGTAATTCCCGTTATAAAATACATTTTTTTGGCTTCGGATGAATTCAAAAAATATTCAAGTGATATAAATTTTGATAAATATCATTCTCAAATTATTCGTTCACGAATGTATTTAGAATTGAATGATAAAGGAATCACTGAGAGGTAAAGAAAAAATGTTTAAAAATTAAAAGATAATAGAAAATGGTTTCAGAAAACAACTGGTTCAAGGTTTATTAGAAAATGCTAAAGACATGCATTTACCCATTACAATCAAGGCTCCATTTTTATTTTCAATTCAACATGATTTGGAAGTAAGGCAAACAAAAAAAGTTTAATCGCCTAACAAAAATAATTTTTAGGCATTTAATAATGTTTTTTGGACTTACATCGTCCTCGAAGTAACCTTCACCATCGCCATTTTTGTTTTCTCAAGTAATCCAGCCATTGCATATTCTCAATTTTTTGCAAGCATTCTTGCAAATATGATGATTTTTAATGCTGCAGTTTATTTGGGAATTGAACTAAATATTTTAACTTTAACTTCAGTATTGCTTGGAAACTTTTTAATTGTATCAGCTGCCATTCATTTTGGTTATTCTTATTGCAGTGCTGGAGTTAAACAAAATACTCATTCTTTGAGAGTTGAATATGCATTCCAAGTAAATTTGGAAATTCGAAAATTATGAAGTTAAATTTTAATTTTTTTAGTGCTCATTTATATCAACCATTTGGGCTTGTGTAACTCTTCTTGCTTTATTTATTCCATTATTAACTTTGCATATTCCTGTTTTGGAACAAATATTTAAAATATTTGCTCTTGTAGCTGCTGCAACCATTATTAATATTTTGATTTTTCTTCCTGGGTAATTAAAATATTTGATTTTCTTTAGTATTCGTCTGCTTTTTTAGACTTATGCTCCTTTTCACTTCCCTTTTTGCTTTTTGTAATACTCGATTCAAAAAATATCTTGGTGAAACGGATTGTGGAATAACTGAACAATCAGCGGAAAGTATATTCTTTATTCCATCTGGAATGGGAACAACCACGAAAGCAATTGGATATACTCATTCCATGAATCAAAGAATGATTATGGCTCCTCCACACCATTTTCATGAGCCTTCATCCACCATTGCAAGAAATCAACAACATCGAATTGACCGTTATTCTATTAACGATGCCTTAGATATTAATAATTGTGATATAAAAGTATGAAAACAATTAGAGTATTTGAATAATCAAAATAAAAAAATATTTTTAGTCTATTGATTCTCGCCGAGGTGGAAATCGATCCACTGCTATGTCTTCAAAACATCATACGCCTCAAAATGATCGTCGTCGAACCCTCAATCGTCGACGTGGATCAGATGTAACTGAACAAGAACAAATTTATGAAGAGCCTGAATCTCCTGTAAGCCCAATTAAAAATTTTTTTAAAAAAGAGCAAAGTTGTAAATTATTTGAAATATTTTTTAAGACCCCATTTACTCGCCCTCCAATTCTTCCAATTCGTGATTATACTCATAGCAATCATCATCCACATTCACATCATTCTCATCATTTATCAAGCCCATCACCCGCATATCCTACTTCTTCTTATCATCGAGGCGACGGTCTTCCAAGAGATGAATATTTCCGTTATGATCATCACCGTGGTGAAATGGAATTGCCACCATGGCGCCAATATTTTGGTCCACCACCAAATAATCATCAACGTTATCCCCATGCTCCTCCACCACCTACAATGATACCATATCCTATTTCCCCCTCAATGAGGTCAAGACGCTTAATGTAGTTAGTCACAAACAAAACAATTTTTGATTTTTTTCGTGTTTTTTTTTTAAATTTAAATTACCAGCTCAAAAAAACCTCATCTTTATTATTATTGTTTTTTAAACTTATGTTAATCAGAAAAAAGTACAGTATTTATTAGATTAATTTATTTATGCTTTTTACCCTTTTTTGTTTTCACCTTTTTAAAAACAAAGTATCCATATATTTTTTTTGTTAAAGAAAAAAAAGAGATCACGTGCAATAAATAAAAGTCATTATTTTTCTCTCTCCTTTCTTTCAATTTGTCTTTATTCATTTTCTGTTCAACAGTTTAAATTTTTTGATTTTTGCAGAAAAAAGAAATCTCTCTCCTTTTTTTGCAATATAATAGTTTTGAAGGATGAATGATGATCGGTGCTTTGCAAAATAAAAAATAAAAATATAGAATAGTTTTTTCATTAAACTACTTTTTTTTTAAATTTCGCGTCACTCTTGTTGTTGTTGCTGCTGATCATCATCACCTTTATTTTTTCTTTAAAATCGATTAATCGAAAAATTAAAATCCCTCCGATTTTTATTTTTCACTTCATTTTATTTTTTGCGCAATTTACACTTTTTTGATCCAAAATAAAATTTATTAATCGCATTCCTTCTTTTTTGAAATTTATTCTTTTTCTTTTGTGTATATCAAATTCGCGTTGTTTGCCACTTCACTTGTTTATGCGTTCAGGAATGTGCTGATGCGGCTGAGAACGAATAAATTCTGTTTGTGTATCACTTTTGTCATCGCGAATTGTGATAGACTTTCATGTCTTTTTTTTTTTTGCTGCGATGATCCGTCTTCATGAAAGTATTTTTCACATATTTTTGTGCGTGCATAAATGGATGCTCTGCTCGAAAATATTTAGGTGTTAATCGAATTTTTATGTGAAACTAACAAAAAGAAAGAAAAGGTCACCGTAAATGTGAAATTTTGATTTTTTGTTCATTTTTTATCTTTGGTTAAAATTAGCAGTTCCATGCTGCATCAATTTTTTCTTGACATTTTTTGTTGTTGTTTCATGTGCATTTTTTGAAGAGAAGCAAAAAATATGGAAGCGAACACACCACCAAAAATACATTGTTTTTTAACTTTCCTTATCATCACCATCGCCAAAAAAATAAATATTATTACCAACAAACACCACCATCAAAGGTGAAAAGGACACCATCTCCTCATTTAAATTCTTTTTTGGCATCGAGCCAACATCACTGCTTTTTTTTCTTACAATGGTCATCATTCGTTTTTTTCTTCTGTCTTTTTGCTTACTTTTTTTAACCGCAAAAAAAAACGAATAGGAAGAAAGAAACCGCAAGCAAGAGATAGGGCGACGTTCCGCAGCTTCTCTTTTTAAATATTTTTTACAAAGATATAATTGTTCGTTTTTTTTTGCTTTTCCATCCACGATTTGGACTTATTTTCATTTTTATGCCTTTTTTCCTGTCATTTAAAAGCAGCTTTTTTGTTTTAAATAATGTATTTTTTTATCCTCTTTTAAGCTACGTTTTATCCAAAGGTATTATTAATTTTAATAATTTTATTTTCTTTTTTTAAGTAATAGTTTTTCACTTTTTTTTAAAACAAAATATTTTTGCTTTAATTTTTTTTCTTTCCAAAGTAAAATTCATCGAAAGGGTTTTTCTTTGACATTGAGACATTTACCATTTTAAAACGGAGACGGTCTTTTTATTTTTTTAATAATTCCTTTTTTGGTAATTAATCCATGCTTTTTCACCTTGTGATACTTTCAATTAGCGTGCACAAGATAGGCTTTTTCCTGTATGGCTTTTTTTAAAAACATTTACTGCAGCAAGGAAAAAAGCAACACCGAGTAGTCAGGCATCATTCAAAAACGTTCAAAAGCAACACAACGTCGGTGTTTTTTTGGTAGAGAAAAAAGCTCACCATTTTTTTGAAGAAAAAAAAATGCAAGTCAGCAGCGTACATTTATTTTTTTTATTTTTTGCGCGCAATTTCAGCGCGTTGTTGTTTTTCCTTCATTTTTTCCCGCTCAACTCAGCTGTGCATTTGGATGGATGGATGTGGACGATGACTATACGTACGAGGTGAGATGCATCATCATCATCATCGGACCCAACGACTGACTGCAGCATTGCATTGGAGAAAAAAAAGAGTTTTTTTTCTTCTTCAGCTGATGTTCGCCACCCATCAGATGATGATGCCTCGTGCGCTTTTATTTTATTTTTTGCCCTTATTTTTTTCATATGGTGGTGTACCACCATCAGCGCTCTTTCTTTCTTTTAACCCCTCAAACAAACCCAAGCAGCACACAACCAAAACAAAACAAAAAAAAACGCGTTGTGGAGCACTGAATAGCTACTGCTTGTTTGCTTGCTTGCCGGCGTGCTTGCTTTGCTTGGGCAGGCAAGTTGTTGTTTGGTAGTAGCGAGAAAGAATGAAACTGAAAAATGAAAGAAAAGTATGGCGCGCGATAATGCAAAAAAAAAAATACATAAAAGAATCTTTTTTTATTTTACTGTGATCGGGAAAAGCAAAAAAGGAATGCTTGATAGTCGTCAACCTCTGCAAAAAGCTTGACTTTATTTTTGGCCTTATTTTTTTGCGACTACGCATAAGCAATGTTGTTTTGTTTTCTTATTGCCTCCTTCCTATCATATGTCTAAATGTTTTTTTTTGTTTCTATCTCTCTCGTTTTCCTTTTTTGGAAAAAGAACTGCAATGAGAATAAGTATGTATCCATCAGCTTTATTTAAAAAAATGTAAACTCTCTAACTCTATTTCTTTCTCTCGCAAAAAAAAAGGAATGCAGCAACAGCAACAGTGATTGATCCGATGCGTTGCCTGCGCATAACACCGGTTGACACATGTGAGCGTAGTGTGTTTGTGTTTGTTTGTGTGCGGATACTCTCACTCACTAAAAACGTGGACGCATAAGAAATTTTTTTATTTTTGGTTGTAGAAAAAAAGAAGAAACTTATAATATACATTTTTTTGTTTTGTTTCCCTTTGGATATGCCTTTATTTAAAATTTGATCAATCCCTCACAATTTTTTTTTTGTGGCCAAAGTCCATTTTATTTTTATTTTCTCTTTTTTATGTTCGAAAATGAACATGACTTTAAAAAAAACAACAACGTGTGAAGTCAGTCAGCTGTTTTTATGCGTGCGCTTATAACTTGGATCATGTGTTTTTTTTCTCGTTGTTGTTTTTCTCCCATGTTTTTTTGCTATCCTTGTAGTAATTAAAATGTTTATCGTTTTAGAGTTAACCGAAATTGGAGCTCCTTCACGGTGATTTTTAAGCGACATTGGTCGCGAGCTTATTCTCGTTGACTTTTTTTATTGTTGCTAATTTCAACCCCATTTATTTTTTTGGTTGATCGGGAAAAGTTGGTAGCTGATATTTTTCAAATATTATCTCGCTCATGAATTTTCCTTAAACCATAACCACCTGATTTCGCTGCTTCTTTGTTTAAATTTATTTTTATTTTTATTTTATTCTCTTACTTTATTATTATTTTTATCTCCTCCTTCTTCTGCAAGTTTACTGCCACCAATAATATCATCACTACCATTTTTCTTCACCTATCAGTAAAATTAAAATGAGTGCAATGTCGTCGATGGCTGAACAACCTCCTGCAGTATCAGAAAATTTTTCTTCTACCGGTGTTAATAACAATAATAATCAGGCCACATCATCCTCATCAACGACAACGAATTATATGCACATTCCACAAAACGGTTGCATAGATCAAACGTCAGCTATTTTCTCACAACCAAGTGTAAGCATTTTTTTATTTTTTCCCTTTTAGTTATTAAAATTATTGATTTTTTTAAACAAAAAAATATTTAGTTTTGCTTTCAGTCAATTTCTTCGAATAGTGGTCATGCGAATGGCGGTGGTCGACAACAACGTTGCTCATCAAATTATTCATCATCATATGGTAATAATAGCAGCAGCATGAATAGTTATGGTTCAACCCGTCATGATTCCCAGCATCATCGTGGGGGAAGTGGTGGTGCACCTCGAGGTGAACGACATAGTAGTTACAGTGGATCTGTAAGCTCATATCATACTGATCGAACTTCCCGTCATGATACTCAATTAAGTGATACAAATTTATTTATTCGTGGTTTAGCCCCTGAAACCACTGATGATCAATTACGTGAATTATGTGAACCTTATGGTAAAATTGTTTCAACTAAAGCTATTATGGATAAAGCCACGGGTGAATGTAAAGGTTATGGATTTGTTGATTTTGATACAGCTGAAGCTGCTCATAATGCAGTTAAATCTTTATCAGAAAATAATATTCAAGCTCAAATGGCTAAAGTTTGTTTCCTTGTATATTATTTTCTTATGAAAATGCGGCTAATTAATTTTCTATTTTTAGCAGCAAGAACAAGACCCCACAAATTTATATATTGCAAATCTTCCAGTAAGCTACAGTGAAAATATGCTTCAAGAATTACTTGAATCCGAAGGGGTTGTAATCAGTACTCGAATATTAAGAAATTCTGATAATACCAGTCGTGGAGTTGGATTTGCACGAATGGATAGCAAAGAGTGTTGCGATAAAATTATTGCGGTAAGTGTGAAAGAAGAAATGAATGACGACCTAAAAAAATAAAATAAAAATGACTGTAATTTTTTTAGAAGTTTAATGGAAAACAATTGGAAGAAAATGTTGACCCACTTTTGGTTAAATTTGCCGATAGTGCAAGAAAAATTAAACCACGAAGTAATGTAGGAAGTGGATTGGGCTTTTATAACTTTTCAAATCAAAGAGAGGTAATAAAAATTGTCAGCAAAAAAATGCAAAAATTAAACATAATCTTTTTTTAGTATGGAAATAATCGACAAAATGATCCAAATGCCGCATATAATCAAAATGCATATGCATTCCTTTCAAATGGTTTAAATAGCCAGCATCTTTCATATCTTCCAATTAATGCTGCTCAATATCAACAATATATTCCTGGTCCCCCACCTTCTTTGTTAGCATCAAATCCAGGTTATCAAACAGCTGGAGATATTAATGCTTTGGCTAATCAATTTCAAGCTGGCATGACCCTTAATCAAGTTATGCCAAATGGAAGCCAAAATTTGCCTACTTCCATGGAATCTGGCGGCGCTTCCATTCAACATAATGGCCAACAACCTATTCCTTATGCAATGCCATATGTTCAAGGCCCATATATGCAACAATATGTTACTGTAAGTTAACTAACATATTTAATTGGCTGTCTAATTATAGCTTTTTTTATTTTTTTAGCAAATGGATGGTCAAGTTTTTCCTTCTTTTATTCCCCAAGGACAATATATGACTCCAGAGGTTTGTTTATTGTTTATACTTTGCTTTATAATTTAAAAATAAGCCTTTTTTTATTGAAGATGTTTACGGGTGGTCAGCAACCAAATCCTTATCAAACCGCTCATCAAATATATCAAATGCAAACACATATTGAACAACAGCAACAACAACAAGATGATAATAATCATCACCATCATCATGGAATTGATGAAGAGGAAGATGATGATGATGCTCAAAGTGGTGCCGAAAGTGGTGGACAAGGTTTAGTATCACCAAGCACAACTGCTGGAAATAATTTAGCCGGAAAAAATGTAAATGATAAACCACAATCATCGCCAGCTGCTGAAAAGTGATTTTTATTTAAACATATTTTTTTCTTTCTTTCTTTGTTTTTGTCGTCTTCTTTGGGGAATAAGTATTTTTTATAGTGCATTATGTTATGTACCTATTTTTTTTTATTCCCTTTTTAAATAATGCACAGACTTTTTTTGAATTCTTTTTTAATTTTGCACACAAATAATTTCTATGACAATTTTTTTCTTGATTGTTTGTAAATAATTTTTGCTCTCATCATGTTTTTTTATTTAAACCTTCATTGTCTGAATTTTTTAAGCTAACATAGCTTTTTCCTGTTTCACCCAGCCTTGATTTTTTTTTGTTTTTTTGCTAAAATGCTCAATAGATTTTTTACAGTCATCTTTGACTACACTTTTTTTTCTAAGGATTTTTAACAGTTTTTACATCAGATTTTTTAAAATTTTATTTTCTGAAAGGGTGTAAATTTTTTTTCGTGTTTCCCGCTGATTTTTGTTAAAAAATATTTATATATTATAATTTTAAAAATAATTATTATTTCTTTTTCTTTTTTTAAAAATTTGATTCAAGTTTTTTATTTTTAAATTTAGCGCAAGTCGCTATAAGTGAGTGGTAAAGTTATGAATTAAATAATAGAGCCTTCGAAGTATCTTTTTTGTTTCAAGTAAAATCGAAAAACTTTTGTTGTCCATTTTTTTATTTCTTGTGTCTTATGTTTTTTCTTATGTAATTTTTATTTATAATTTTGTTTGCTTGTAAAAAAAATTTTCTGCGACTATTTTCGCAAATGTTTCTTTTTGTTTTTGGTTTTTCTCTTTTTCATTCGGGGTTTTGTAAAGCAAAAAAAAAATGTAAATTGTATAATAAATTTGTGCCTTATCGTTTTTTTATTTGATGCAAAAATTGTGAACAGTTTTTCTACTTTTTTTGTTTTTGGTAACTTCATTTTTTTTTAAATATTGTATTTATATTTATGAGCAAAAAAACGCGCACAAAATTTGTTCATTCTCCTTTCTTTTTTTGTTGTGCGTTTAATTTTTCTTTCTTTTCATTTTTGTCTTTAACAAATTTTTCGTTGTCTTTATTTTGCTCCTCCAATCTGCCATTGTTTTTGTTTGATTCTATCAAATCAAAGTCTGTGATTTTCAAAATAATTTGAAAGAGGGAGCAAAAATAAAAGCAATGTGGCTTTGATAGAAATTAATTTTTTTTTTATCTATTAAATTTATTTTTGTGTTTATTTGCAAAATTTTAAAATGTGTTTTTAAAAAATAAGAGAAGAAGAAAAAATTAATAAAGAGTTAAAGACAATATTTTTTTTTACAATGTATTTTGTTAGTACCAAGCAAGTAGCAATCAAAGTTAAAAGAGAAAACAAACACAAGTGTCAAATTTTAATTTTTAATTTTAAAAGCAAAAAAATTATAACACCACAAAAAAATATTTTATTATGAGGAATCAACAGCAGCAACGGGTTTACTTTCAAGTGAATAAACAGTATCAAAATAACCTGGAGGCATAGCTAAACTCCAATTTTCTCCCCGTGTTTCTTCCACTCGTTCACGGTCTTGCCATAAAAAGGAAACACGCTGAAAACATAGAAACATGTGAATTATTATATTTTTTGATTAGCCTTGAAAAAGAATGAAAGAAAGAAAAAACTTGATCATGCGTAAAAATATTTTTATTTTTTCTATGTGTTTGACTAAAGATTAAGAACACGGGAGGCACCTTTTGTATTTAATTCTATGAATTAATTTTAATACGGTGTTAAATTTTTTTTCACTCACTCGATTTGGAAAAATATTTTGAATGAATGCAAAAGTTGGATTCGATCGAATTGCATCCGCGATTGATGTGCCAATGGGCATTTTTTCTGCTTCCGTTTCATAATGTACCACTCGATGATCGGGGAGTTTACAACTAATTTTAAGATATCCAATAACCATATCAGAAAAGCGTATAAGCATCGTGGGTTGAATAACTGATCGCAAATTTCGTTCAGAAACTTCTTTACAACAAAAACCTGTTATAAGTCTGAAAAAAATTAGGTTTTGTATTTAGTTTAGTCTTCTTTTTTTCAATGCCATTTTCAATAATTAAGTATTTTTTTTTTATAAATTTTTACCCATCATTCCATTGCTCTTGCATATATTTGTTAACCATGGAAGCACATTTATAAAACCATTCATAAAATACACAAGGTATTGGACTTCCATCTTGCGTCTTATTTTCTTTATGGGCGACTGTTTTATTAAAAAAATTTCTTTTATGCACCATTCCATCGATGACGCAAAGTCGTCGAGCAAGATGATCAAGATTTTCTTCCGAAAGGCCTCGAGGTTCTGGAAGATCTACAGTTAATTCTTTGACATCTTGAGCTTCTTGAATGAGAGACATAAATTTAAGATTCAATGCATTTCGAACACGTTCCCAGGATACGTTGTCAGGGACAACGGAAAGGATACCAGTCTAAAAATAAGGGAAAAATAGAAAAAATAATACACTTCTAAAAAAGAAGAAAAGTTTACTCCTTCAGCAAAAGATCGATTCCAGAATAACGAAGCTTCAGCTTCAAGGGAAGAATGAACCAAAGCAGCCACGGGAAGGGAGAGTTTATATCCGCTGACTTCAATATAATGATGACCAGTTAATTCAATCTTTAAAAAATAGAGAAAGTTATATGTAAGTTTATTTTATCATGGAAAATTACTTACTTGATAGGCCAAATAATATCTCAAAGATGAAACTTTTGAACGACGAGTGCCTTTTCTTTCATCGCAGCCATTATCAGTGGCAGATCTTTTAGTTGCAACTGCGTTCTCAACCAATCTCTAAAAAATTTAGTTTTATAATTTTCGGATTTTGAAGTTTAAAAAAATTACAATTCGATCAAATGAAGCTCGACAAACTGGAGCCATATGCAAAGAAGTTGGTGGATCAGTTTGAAATTTGGCTTCATTATAAATTAAATGAAATGATTGTTCTATGGTTGCAGATTGACATGGATCTTGTTGAATTTTTCTTGCCATATCTTCATTAATTATTTCCACACGAACTTTTGAACATTGTGATCGAACTCCAAGCGCTTCGCCTCCAAGTAAACGAAGCTCGGTTTTGCATGGAAATCGAGTGCTTCGATGACTATCACTTCCTCGACATTTTACAAGAACCACAGGAGGCTGAATAGCAATAACTAAAGATTGCCAAACAAATTGTCGAGTATTTTGAATTAAATCATTTCGAGATTTATGCAATCTTCTAAAAAGGTCGGGCGTTGTGTTATCGATGATGTTGTGAAGTTGATTAACAATGTTTAATACAATAGCAATTTGTTGTCCACATTCTTCAAATTCTTGATCCATGATATCAAGAAGCTCATAATGCGTTCGAATTGCAGCTCGCGGGCCACAACTTATTTCTTTTTGCTTAATCAACCAATCCACGAGTTTTTCAGCTACAAGAATTTGCATTGCTCGACCCATTAAATTTTGAGAGGTTTCAATTTGGGACATAAGTTGCTGAAAAATTAAAATTGCTTTTTAGCTGTAAGGTTTTAAAAAAAGTGAAAAGATGCCAAAAAAATTTTACCAGCTTTAATTTTCCAATTTTGCTTTCAAGACCAAAAACATAATTTTGTAATTGTTGAGCATAATCATGAATTTGTTGAACTTCTGGGGTCATTAACGCTCCACGAATTGCTCGCTCTGAAATTACGATCTTTTTAAGGAAGCATGCAAACTAATACAAACCTTCAAACTTTTTATTAAGTTGCTTGAGTTCTTCACATCTTCCAGGAACTTCATGTTTAGCAGCCGTTAGCTGATTAAAAATGGCGTTGCAATGCTAAAATAAAAATTTAATTTTAAATGAAGCCACTTTTTTTTAAAACTCAAACCTGATTAGATTGAATAAAAGCTTTGATAGGATCAAGATTTCTTGTATCAATATAAAATTGATTACTCAATGGATTATGGAATGGCGAACTGACGGGTGTGTGCAAAGTAGGCAAGGTTGGTTCTGTTAATAATTCTGGTGGATGAAGAGGCGATAAAATTCGATCCATTTTTTTCTTTCTTCTTTCACATCAAAAAAGGAAAACAGATGTTCTTCTTTTTGGGAAATCAATCGTCGTCGTTAAAAATGAACCCCAAAAAATAAAGAAGGAAGAAAACTTTAAATAAAACAAATTATCTAAAACTACCGAAAACATCAAATTTAATTAATCGAAATCAAAGAGAGCAAGGAAGTTAGTCGAATCACGTAATTTTCACTTTTTCTTTAGTTGGGCGTAATTTTTTTAAACTGTAAAAGTTTTTTTTATAAAAAAGATTATGTTTTCAAAAATAATAATCTTGTATGATACTAAAATTTATAACAACAAAGATAGCAGAAAAGGTTCATAGTGGTATCAAACAAAAATCAAGAAAAATTAAAGTTTACTTTTTTTATAAATGTTTCTAAAAGAGAAAAAAACCTGAACGACGGTGGAACACAATCACTTGTCAAAAAAAAAGATGAAATAAAAATGAAAGAAAGTTTTAGTTAGTCAAAACACATACATGGGTATGCTGCTCTCTAGTTAATGCTGATGCTGCTACAGAGAAAATAATCAACGAGAGTCAACTCTTCTTTCTTTTTTCTTTAATTTTAACTAATTTAATTGTGCGTGTCTCAAAATAAAAAACTATCACACTTATAAATCACATTTTTTTAAAGTTAACCTTGCTTCAAAAAAGATTTTATGACATGATAACCTTCGAGAAACAAGAGAGGAAAAAAAGAAGTTTTTTTTGCTTTATAAGTTTCTCGTTCATTCATATCAGTTAATTAACTAAATAAAAAAGATGGATTGGGCATGAATGTATAAAAGTGAAAAATAAAAAATAATTTTTATTCAACGAAAAAAATAATTTCTGTAAATATTTTTAGAATTATTAAAAAATAAAAAAAGGCCTTGTTGTTGTTGATTTCATTTAAATACAATTACAGTATTAAAAAAATAAAATATTTTGCATGGTTTTTGTTTTAAAAAAATAAGTGAACACAAAAAAATAAACAAATGGAGGAATTTTATAATATTATTTATTGCCATTTACATGTTTGGTGCTGTTGTTGCTGCTTGAGGGCATAACATATTCATCTTCATTATGGTGGTGACTTGATCCGTTGTTTCCACTACCAAGTGGATTTGTAAAGCCGCCCATTTCATTAATTCTGAAAAAGAGAAACAAAAACATTTAAAAAAAAGAAAATTCAAGAAAAAATCAATCGATTTTTTCCACTAAATTTTTTTGATTAAAGTGAATCTGAATTTATAAGAAATTTAATATAAAGTTCTCATTATTCCATATTTTTTTAAAAGAGTTAATTACCTTGAATCACATTCAGCAAGCATAGCTTCAATATTTTTCATATTATCATCTGTTTCACTATTGGGATCACTATTTTGATGTTTTAATGATTCATGGTCTGAAAATGAAAAAGATAGGGTAATGAATTATTTTTGATTGCTAAATTTAAAAAGGTTTTTGATGCTTACTTTCTTCTCTCTTTTCGCCTGCTCGAGGATCGAATGAGTCATCAAAAACATTATCCATTTTTTCAATATGCAAGTTTTCAAGTTTTCTACCAACTTCGGGTCCACTTAAATCAAGATCAAAAAGAGGATTTGATGGATCAATGAGGGCTCTTGAAGCAGCTTGACCACGTCGAGGTGCAATAGGTGGAGGAACTAAAGGCAATATAGTCGTACCATAACCTACTGGAGGTTGTTTAGGAACGGGAGATTCGGGCAAGGCTGGACGTGATTCTTCTGTGATTCCTGATTTACGCCTTAAAAAATCATTTTCTATTTTTAATGCACGATTTTCTGCTTCAAGATTTTTTATTTTTTCTTGTAATTGTGTTATATCTTCTATTGGTGGAACCACTTTTGTTGTTTCTTTATCAATATATTCCTGAAACAAAAAAGAGTTAAATGCCAATAAATTTTCCGTAAAAATTACTTGAAGAGCTAAATCAAAAGCTTGACCAATGGTTAAAGTAATTTGTTCAGCAAGTTTATCACTTAAAAATAAATAACATATATGCTTATGTTTATCATCGCTTGCAATATAAGCAAATACTCTTTTATCCTAAAACCCAAAAAATTAAATTTCAATCAATAAAAAAAGTACGAATCATAAAAAAATTATGAGTTATTCTTACTTGTTTATCATCAGCACAAAATGAAATTTTATTTAATGGATGAACATGCAAAATTTTCTTATTTTTACTTTCTACAACTTGAACATGACGAGTATTAATTTTTATTTCAACTTTGGGCAATTTTCTCATAGATGTTTCCATTCCTCGTACTTGAAGTTGAAACCTTATGGCATGGATGGCATCTCGAACCACATGAACACCTTTGGGTTGGGCCACTTCAGTGCTGCCAAGCATTTTAACTCCATATTCCACTGTTCCACGAACCAAAGAAGCTATAAAAATATATATAAAATTAAAAATTAAAAACCAAAAAGGTAAAAATATAAACCTGAAGGATGTATCCATCTTGATGGGTGTTCTTTTAATGCAGCATGATTGCTGCTGCTTGATTTTCGTAAAGTATTTGGTAATAGTCCATTGGTGGTCGATGAAATAGAACGCTTTAACGTTTCATATACTTCTTTAGTTTTAGACATTTATTTTTAATATATATTTTTTAATTTACGAATAATATATTTAATAAATAATAATAATTTTAAATTTTTAAGCTCTCTTACTCAACCTTTTACACTTATGTTTTTTTTGTCCAGCTCACTCAAATATACACACGGAGAAAAAATGGATGAAACGATGATCGTCCTTCTTCTTTTTTTCTTTTTTTTCTAGATTCTCCACTAACCAAAAGCAGCGCGGTCAAAGCGAACAGCAAAAACGTCGCAGTCGTTGTTGTTGTTGCGTTGAAAAAAAAATATATAAAGATAGAATTTGTAAAAAAGACTGTCGTCGTCGTTGTCGGTCGAAAATAAAACACACACAAAAAATATGCGTCAGAAAAAAAAAATGGGAGAGGTGATGAATCAATCTACCGCAAAATGTGAAGAAAAAAATAAGTAAAAAAACAACAACAAAAAAATTTGATTTTTTAATTGCTTGCTTTTTATTTTTCAATCATTGCATTTATTGTGATCTGAAAAAAGTTATTTTCCAAATTTGCATTTTTAATTTAACGATTTCCATTGTTTATGGGAATATTAAAAAAATAAATATAAAAACTGCGCAAAATATCTTAAAACGAATTTAATTTTTTTAAAGCCAATAAAGGCAGCAAGCAACGACAACAAAAAAATAGAAGCAGCTCAATAACAACAATAATAACAATAAATTATTTTTCTCCTTCATCTCTTAGTTACTTAATATATATATATATATATGAATTTACAAATAGAATGGAAAAATATCAAAAATTAGGGAAAATTGGTGAAGGTAAGTCTAGCCACCTGCCCAAAGAAGTTATCTATGACATTAGAACTTGAAGATTTATGGATATCGTGGTTTCAGGAACGTATGGAACTGTTTATCGTGGAGTTATCAGAGATTCATTGGATTCGATTGCTTTGAAGCTGGTTCGATTAGATGATGAAGATGAAGTAAATTTTTTTACTTTTATCTATTTCCATTTTTAATTCGTTATTTATTATTATTTTTAAGGGAGTTCCAAGTTCAGCTTTACGTGAAATTTCACTTTTAAAACAATTAAAGCATCCCAATGTTGTATCCCTTTATGATGTGGTTCATTCATCGGGATCCCTCGTGCTTGTATTTGAATATTGTGATTTGGATTTAAAAAAATATTTTGATAATGTTGGAGGAGAAATTGATTCAATTACTGTTCGAAGTTTAATGCATCAATTACTTTCTGGATTAGCATATTGTCATGCAAATAATGTTATGCATCGAGATTTAAAGCCACAAAATTTACTTATAAATACTCATGGTCATCCATCCCCACAATTAAAGCTGGCTGATTTTGGTTTAGCTCGAGCATTTGGAATTCCAGTTCGTTGTTATAGTGCTGAAGTTGTTACTTTATGGTATCGACCACCTGATGTTTTATTTGGTGCTAAACTTTATAATACTGCAATTGACATGTGGTCTGCTGGGTGCATTTTTGGAGGTAATCCATATCAGTTTTTTTCTCAAAAAACAATTATTAAATTTTAAGAAATTGCAAATTCTGGAAAACCTCTTTTCCCTGGAGCTGATGTCGATGATCAACTTAAACGAATTTTTAAAGTTCTTGGAACTCCATCAGATGAAACATGGCCGGGAATTAGTTCCCTTCCTGAGTACAAACCCTTTCCATATTATAATCCCATTTCAAGCTTTCGTCATTTAATCCCAAGCCTATGTTCAAATGGTCGTGATCTCATTCAAGTTAGTTGTCACTTTTTAAAATGATTTTCTAATTAACTAACTTTTTATTATTTTAGAAGCTGATAGTTTGCAATCCTGTAAATCGACTCAGCGCTGAAGCAGCAATGCGTCATTCATATTTTAATGCTTTTGTATAATAATATTTTTTCTTTAAATTAAAATTTTTAAAAACATTCCAAAATAAAAACTTTTTTCCATCATTATTTATTTGATCAATGCAATCAACGACAAA
Source organism: Panagrolaimus kolymaensis (assembly GCA_028622995.1). NCBI lineage: Eukaryota > Metazoa > Nematoda > Chromadorea > Rhabditida > Panagrolaimidae > Panagrolaimus > Panagrolaimus kolymaensis. The sequence continues at coordinate 396,373 of JAJQJQ010000034.1, forward strand.
CAACAACGGTGATCACGAAAACAAAAGTTCGTCCACCAACAAAGACATGAAAGAAAGGAAGAAAAAAAATGATAAAAGAAAAGATGACAACAATATTAGCTTCAGATACCAAAAAAACCAAAGAAAAACAGATAGGAAACATTCGAAAAATAATAATTAAAATTAACGTTCAACAATTTTTTGGACGTTTCTTTGAACATTTCTTTCAATTTTTCTTCGCAACATTTCTTTATATGAAAAGATATCACCTTCCCATTTAGTAATTTTTTGATTATCACAAATCCAAATTTCTTCTGTAACTTGTTGAACAAGACGGAAATCGTGAGAAACAAGGATTAATCCACCACTAAAATTATTAATGGCTTCAGCTAAAGCATCTATGCTTTCCATATCCAAATGATTTGTAGGTTCGTCAAGTAATAACAAATTAGGTTGTTGCCATGCAAGCCATGCAAAAGATACCCGACAACGTTGACCATCCGATAATTGTTTCATGGGGCAAACCTTAAAATTAAAAATAAATTAGAAATGCAAAAGTTGTAATAATATATCTTACTTGTTCTCTACCAGTTAAACCATAACGTCCAATAATTTTACGCATTTCTTCAACTTCTTTAACATCAGGATAAGATTTCATCATGAATTCAAGACCCGAAAGTTCAAGGGGCAATTCTTCATGAAGATGTTGATGGTATCGGCCAATTTTACAATGAGAATGGCGACGAATCATGCCGTCAGTGGGTTGACAATCAGCTGCCAAAAGCTTAAGTAAAGTTGATTTACCAGCACCATTAGGTCCGACTAAAGCTACACGAGTATCAAGATCGATACCAAAATCGAGATCTTTGTAAATATAAGCTCCTGTTTCACTATACTTAAATGAAACATGTTGAATCATAATAACTGGAGGAGGGACATGAGAAGCTTCAAAAAAGTAAAATTGTTTAACCATGTCAGTTTGAACTCTTTCAGTCAAACCACCAGCAACCATTTTTGCCATAGTTTTTTCTTTACTTTGTGCTTGTCTAGCAAGTTTAGCGGAACCATGACCGAAGCGAGCAATATACTCCTATAAATATTTTTTTATCATAAAAGTCTATAAAGATATACTCTAAATTTACCTTCATGTTATTCAACTGATCTTGTTCCCATTTATATCGCTTGGCTTGATTTTCCAACAATTCAGCTTTGGTTCTAATAAATGTATCATAATTACCCTAAAATTAAAACTTTAAAATAAAAATTGACAAAATTTACTAAAAACTAACAGTATAATAAACAAGCTTCTTTTGAAAGAGATGAATGACATTGGTACAAACATTATTCATAAAATCTTGAGAATGTGAAACAATTAATAAACACCGTTTATATTGAGCCAGCTCAGTTTCAAGCCATACGCATGCATCCAAATCCAAATGATTTGTGGGTTCATCGAGGAGAAGAATGGTGGGTTTAAGATATAATGCTCGAGCGAGAGCAATTCTCATTCGCCAACCACCAGAAAAATCTTTGCATTTTTTTAGCATCATTGAATTCGAAAATCCTAAACCACATAATATTGCTGCAGCTTTTACTTCAGCTTTATCCGCTTCCATTTCATCCAAACGATCATAGATATCAAGAAGCTGGTTTTGACTATCTAAAATTATTAAGTTTTAGAAAATTAAAATATAAAGTAGTTGTTTGAAAGACAAACCTTCATCTTCGCATGACGCCAATTCTTCAGCCCGAGCTTCAAGCTGCTTCTTCTCTACATCAACATCATAAACGGCTTTTAAAGCAGACATTTCTGATGCAGCCATTTCTCGTGAAACCAAATACATATCAAAATGATCGGGTACTGGCATTTCTCGATGGTAAAGGGCTTGCAACAAAGTTGATTTACCCGAACCATTTAATCCGATCAAACCATACCGACGCCCTTGATTAATTTCCAATGTAGTATCTGTGACAATTTCTCGACCATGGAAAGTGACCGTTAATTGTTCAACCTTTAAATCTCTTGATTTTGGTTGAGATGCTAACACAGCTGCAACTGAACGAGCATGTGCATTTTCTATTTCAATATTTTGAAGAAGCGCAGCTGCGGCATCAATTTCCGCATTGATGTCTATTGTTGTACCATTGGTATCTGGGGTTTTAGTTCCGCCATTCTCCATAGGTTTTCTCGAACCTTTAACTGCAGCCTTCTTAGCTGCAGCTCGTTTTTGTTTGGCATCAGAAGGCATTGTTTTTATTTTGTTACCTAGAACAATATATATATAATCATAAAAAAAAGTCGAAGAGAAAAATGTGGTTAACGAAATGTGCGCGAGATTTTTTTAGAATTAGTTTAGTATTTCGAAATGCTTTCAAACAAATTCAAAAAATAAAGTCAATTTTAGGGAATAATTTTAAAAAAATATATTGAATTCAAGGCAATCGAGTAATTTATTTTCTTTTTGACGAAACAAATGAGGCTTATGAAAAAAAAATTAATAGGATAAAAAATTATTTCAAGTAAACCTCACAATAGATTAGAACTAATATTAACCAAATATTCCAATCAAAACTTAAACAACAAGTTTCTTATATACCAAAAAACGAAAATAAAATATTTTTAATCCTTAGAAGGATGAGAATAGGTGAAGAGAGGTTTCAAAATTAAAAAAGTCCAAAGTAAAAAAATCCTTAGAATGAAATAGGAAGCGCGACCCAATTCAACTCTTATAACGAAAATATCATCATCATCATAGTCTGTCTAGTTGTATGTCTGGACAAGCAAGCAAGAAAGCCCTCCCATGGATTTCCTATTGCATTAAAATAAAAGAATGAAAAGCAATAATAACAAAATTTAATTGATTTTTTTTTAAAACTTAAAATAAGGATAACTTTAAATAGTCCTAAAAATCAAAAAAATACACATATTTAAATTTAACTGAACAAAATTATTTGTTAAAATCTAAACCATTAAAATTATAATTTCACCATGTTGAGTAACTTTATTTAATAGGATAATGATAGAAAGATTAGAATTCAATGTAAAGATACTGAAGTGCTCCATAGCGTAAATTTTTTGTTTGTTCGGCTTTTCTAAGAATTGTTGTGCAAATACTTTTTTATCCGTGAACAAGTTAATCAATAAAGCTTCAAGTTTTTTGTTTTTACTTTAAACATTGCAAAGATAATTATTAAAACAGTTTTACAATATGGAAAAAAAATTAATTACAGATATTTTAAATACAATGCAATCAAGATTTTTACAACAAAACTAAAATTTTAAAGCAATTTTATCTTTCATGAATATGCAAATTAAAGATTCAGTAGCATTAATATGCGTTTTTTATTTGGTTTAAAATGCTATTTTGAAGTCCTATCTTACTTTACTTTCAAAACATTAGATTTTTTTATAGAAAAATAATTTAAAATTGTAAAAGCAATGTGCAATTTTAGGTTTAATCATTTCTTGGATTTGATATGTTCTTATTTGATTGAGTTAGTTGTAATTAAATCCCGCCAAAATCCTTTTTTTTAAATGGTGGAATAACGCTTGCATAAATATGAATGACCTTTTTTCGTTTTTTTAAACTTAAAAATCCTATTAGCGTTCATCCTTTTTTACGAATAGTTTCAATGCATTTTTTTTCTTCTTCATTTTTTGTTGTGACGCATGCTTTTTTTCTCTTTACACACGGCCTCTTGTCCTTGCCCTTTATTTTTCTCTAAAGGGACACAGTATGAATTGATGTGCAGGTTTTAGTCTAAAAGGGCGGAGAATGGCTCACTTGCGAACAAAGATCTTACTTTCTTGCTGCCTAACCTTATTGCTTCTGCGCCAAAAAGATTTACTTTTGCTGAGCGCCACTGGTTCCGACCGGGTAGAAAAAACTCAAAAATGGCAGAAAAAAAATCCTTCGATTCTAGAAAATTCTTAATTGATCTTGCATCTGGTGGAACCGCTGCTGCTGTATCCAAAACTGCTGTAGCTCCCATCGAACGTGTCAAGCTTTTGCTTCAGGTAAACAAAATTCATTTTGAATATTTGAAATATTAAATATTCAAAATATATTTTTTTAGGTTCAAGATGCTTCATTATCCATCGCTAAAGATAAGCGATACAAGGGTATCGTCGATATTCTCGTTCGTATTCCAAAAGAACAAGGGTTTGCTGCTTTCTGGCGTGGTAACATGGCTAACGTCATCCGTTACTTCCCCACACAAGCTTTGAACTTTGCTTTCAAGGATACTTACAAAAAGATGTTCTTAAACAAGTAAGACAGACGACACTCATACGATTAAAAACAAATTCAAATATATCTGGTTTTTTAGTGTTGATAAGCATAAGCAATTCTGGCGTTTCTTCGTTGGTAATTTAGCTTCTGGTGGTGCAGCTGGTGCAACTTCCCTTTGCTTCGTCTATCCTCTTGATTTTGCTCGTACCCGTCTTGCTGCTGATGTTGGTAAAGGTGCATCTCGAGAATTCAAAGGTCTTGCAGATTGTTTGGTTAAGATTGCTAAATCTGATGGCCCCGTCGGTCTTTACCGGTATGAATACCAAAAAAATAATATATACTAGCTTTTATAACTAAAAATATTTTAGTGGTTTCTTCGTATCCGTTCAAGGTATCATCATTTACCGCGCTGCATACTTTGGTATGTTCGATACCGCTAAAGTTGTATTCCAAAAAGGTGAACAAAGACTTAACTTCTTTGCCGCTTGGGGTATTGCTCAAATTGTCACTATTACTTCTGGTATCATGTCATATCCTTGGGATACCGTACGTCGTCGTATGATGATGCAATCTGGCCGTAAAGATATCATGTACAAGAATACTCTTGATTGCGCCCTTAAAATCGTCAAAAATGAAGGCATGCGCGCCATGTTCAAAGGTGCTGGATCCAACGTCATTCGTGGTACTGGTGGTGCTCTCGTACTCGCCATTTATGATGAAATCCAGAAATTCATCTAAGCCAAAAACAACAATAACAATTCTCATCATCCTTTGTTTTTTTTCATCTCGGCTTTGATCACTATATGAATTTTAAAAATATATAAAAAAAATTGTCTGGTATTTTGTAGTAGTTTTGGCAGTTTCCAATTTAGGAGTATTTTTTCTTCCACTGTTTGTTTTTTCTCTCTTTATACTATCGCGATGCATGCCTAAAACATGCTGCGTTTATGTTCTTTCTTTCATAGGTTGTTTTATTATGTAATTTTGGTTGGAGGGATATGTTGGTAGTATGTGATAGTTATTGTAACGCGATAAAGCTAAAATATTATTTTTTTTTTGTCGTTTTGGATTTTTTAAAACATTAAACTGAAAGGAAATCTCCTTTTAGCCTACACATCATCACATCATGTACCATAAGTTTTTTACAACAGTTGGCGTCAAGCACATAGAGCAACAGTGTATTCTTTGTTTTTTCCTTATCGTTTTTTTTCGAAGCTAGTGACGCAATCAATAAATGTGTGTGTATGCATGCATGGGCTAAGAAATGTAAGAAAGAATGAGTTGCTAAGGAGAAACGAAGCCGAGAAAAAAAAATATTAACGCATTTTGCGATTGCGATGCTTGATTTTTATTTTTTTGACTTTCTGTAAAGATAGAAAACAAGGCAATCACCCCAAAGACCAACTGCTTAAAAAACGAAAAGTTTCAGCCTTGTTTCAAGAGATGGTTGTTTGCCTTCAAATATTTTTTTGACTTGTGCATGTTATTGCTGCACTGCACAGACAAAATTCAAGCAAAGACGACGACATAATCTAAAAAATTTTCTTCCGTTTGGTCTAAAAAAATCAATCAATTTTTAACGCAACACTTTGTCGTCGTCGTTAACTTAATGACAAAAAAAGTTTTCTTTAAAACTTGAAACAAAAACAAAATGAAAAGCAGCTGAAAGCGATTTATAACTATCAAAATTTGAAACAAGTAAAAAATATAATATAGGAAGAGTAAAAAAAGAGGCGCATGAATTTTTTTTGTGAAATAAGAAAAGCTTTTACTTACATACCAACGGGCTAAAAATAATGGAGAATCACAATATGGGTAAGACTTCTTCTGGAATTTAGTTCATGTAAATTCATCGAGAAAATTAAATTTTTTAAAACTAATCATTAGTATCATAGACATATGTAATCCATTGTCGAAATAACCTAAAAGAAGTCAAAAAAGAAAAATGTTTACTTTTATTTAAATTTGATAAAAACAAAAATAAAAAAAATTTCAAGTGATTATCGAAAGCTTGAATTCCTATGCAACATTTAATCAATCTTAATTTCAAAAAGCTAAAACAGTCATGATACCACTCGAATGTGATAACTATTAGCCTTTATGAGAGAGAAAAAAATACATATCTGTAAGGTGTTAAAGGAAATGATTTACAACTATGTAGCACTTGTTATACGTACACGCTTATGAGGAAATTTCTATGGAAAGCAAGAGATATGTAAAAAATCAGAAGAAATAAAGCCTCTTGCCTTTTTTGTTCCCTCAAAGCTTAGTTAATTGTTTTTTTTTTCACAGATAAAAAGGTTTATGTTGGCTGGATTAACATGTTAGTAAATATTTTGGTATCATTACACTAAAAAATAGTTAACAAATTTTTTTAAAAATAATTTACTATTATTACTCTTGATTAAAGCTATCAGGGAAATTTAAGAAGTTGCCATAGTTTAAAGGATATTATCAGTTTATAAAACTTTTGCACAAGTTGAAAAGCAAAAAAAAATTATGAATCTTCTTATTTCTGTTCATTCGAATAACCTCTTTTTCATGTGTTGATCAACGAAAGAAAATCCTTAAAAAACTGTGAGTCCATTTAAAGTCTGATTTGTTGCTACTAACTGGTGCTTAATTGTTGATTTCCTTAAAGTATGTATGAAATGCCTCAAGGCAACTTACTTTTTGCCTATTAAATCATCATCTTCTAAAAAAAAGAGAAAGAAAAAAAATTACAAGTTTTTGTTTATTGAATAATTGAGCGCGTCCGCAACAGCATCACCGTTTTTCTCTACATATATTAATCACGTTTTTAACAAATCGTTTGGTTTTTCATTGTCATCTCTTCTTCTTTTTTTTATAAGGATAGCAAAAGTCAACATCATTTTTTTATGGAATAAAAAAAATGAATTGAAACATCTCCTTTTTTCTTTTTTGATTATATTTTTTATTTTTTGAGGACTTTAATTTTGCAACTTTGCAACTATTAAAAATATTTTAGACTTAAAAATAAATGTTTGTTTTTAATTTTTTTTCTCTCTTTTTTTGTGGATGGATATCGTTTGTTTAGAGGATTATTACATAAGCTTTATATTTGCAGAAGAACGGGAAAAAAATTGGAATATTTGCATTTTTCATAATTTTTTTTCTTCATAAGTATGCCTTTGACCTGCATTATTATTTTTGAAAATGAGAGCGAGAGAGGAAAAAAGAGATTGTAAAATATATATATGTGAATCGTGAGAATACTTCAATAAGTAGTACTATTTACACGATGATCGGAATATATTTTTTTTAATAATTGAAAAAAAACTTCAAAGATCACCAAATATGTATGGGACCGTAACGACATGTATGCAAATATCCATAAGTGTGACGACATCCATTTGAAGGGAAAGTCAAATACTAAAAAAAGATGAGGATACGGTAGTTGAATAATCCAAACTTTAATGTTTTTTTTCGTTCCTTCTGTGTTATAAAATTTGCAAAAAAAATTTTGTCATTGGTTCGCCTGCGGCAATCTTGTTATCAATTTTTTAATGACTAAATGAATGCATAAAAACGACTGTGATTGCTTTTGCATTGCTTTTGTGGTAAGCGAATTTATCGGGAGTCATCTCATTAGTTTTAAAAAAAAGTTTTTCGTCATCGAAGACGTAAAATAAAAAAATCAAGGTTGATGGTTGATAAAAGCCTGTTTGTTTGCTCTAAATCACATTGGTGATTTTTTATTTAATTTCAAAAAACCATTTCCTTACAAATTTTTTATTCCACATTTTTTTCTCTCTCAAAAAATAGTTTATTACTAATTTTTTTTAACGACACCTTGGGTTTTTTTTAATGATCTAAACCATGAGACTTGTTTTCATTATATTTTTTTGGTGACAACAATAAAAAATATTTATAAACTCGTTCGTTACAGTTCTTTTTTTGTTGTTGCTTTCTTTTGCTTGATATTTTTTTTGTTGTTCGATTTTATTCTTTCTTTTTTTTTCAAATGTCTTTCTTTTTCTTTTACTAAATTTTTCTACTTTTCACTTCAAAGTAAAACAAAATTTAAAATTTGAATAAATGTGGCGGAGCTTAAAATTTTTTTTGTGTTGGATGCGCAACAAATTTTTCTTTCATTTTTGAAGATGGGACACAACTCTTTCTGCTGCTTTTCCTTTCTATCTTTTTCTATCCAAAATAAATTGGAAGGACATCTCTTTCCTCAAAAAAAGGAGAAAAGATGGCTCTTAGACTTTCATGCGTAATCTTATTTATGCAATTCTTCTTCCTTTGTTGTTATTTTTGTTGTTGTCCGTTTTCTTTAACGCATAATTTCTAACGTCCGCGCAACAGCCTATCTGGTGGCCATGAAAAATTAGTGATAGTTGTCACTTTTCTTTTACATTTTATTTGAGTTAAAAATTTAGTATGAAATAAAAAAAATTTATTTTTTTTGGAGAATACTAAAACATTTTTTAAGCTTTTTTTATTGTTAAAAATATTTATTTATTGAGGTCAAAAAAAGAAATTTTCAATCAAATTTTCTTCATTTTTAGCATCACTCATTCATTCAATCATTTGAAGGTCAAAATAATAGGCTTTTCTTTTTTATAATTGAAAAGTTGAAGTTTAACAAAATAAAAAAATAAGTTTATTTATGTTTTGTTTTTCTATGTTCCAGCAATTCTCTTCACTTTTTTATTACTTTTTTAAACTTTACTACTCTAAAATGTATACAAATGTGGCAAACTGACAGCGGCAATTTCACTACTATTTTTTATTTTTAGATACGAAACCATTTTTTGTTTTGTTTTTGTTTTAGTTGTTTGAATGATAGCTTTTGATATGAGTTTTTTAAAACTATGTACCATTTGTCAGAGTCAGTCAAATATGTATTTTTATTTTCTTTGTCGTTGTCGATGTTTGTTATTTTTTTGATAGTTTTTCCTTCTTCATTTTTAAAGGCGTCTGGTGAAAATGAGAACAGACACCAACCTCGACTTTTTTACAACTCTTTTTTCTTCTGAGCGGCGATGTGCCATTTTTAGTTTTCTTGCTCCATTCAAAGCCTCCTCCTTTTTTTATTTTTACTCTATATGATATTTTTGTTTTTGGCATTGGTCAGTCAGTAGTAAATTCATTCTAAATTTAGCTGAGGCCTTTTTGCTTCTTTTTTTCTTCTTCTTATGAAGCTGGAAAAAAATGGCCAGCTGTGATGGAGCTATTTCTACCGACGACGACGACTACATGGAGAGCGAGCATTTTTCGCTTCAACGCGTTAAATAAGCAGCTTGGTGAAATTGCCATTTTGTTGTTTTATAAAAATAAATTCCAAAGTTTTTTTTATTTCAAAAAAATGACATTTACTCATTTTTATAGTTCTTTTTTTCTTTTTCACTTTCAAGGTTTTTTTTTGATTCATTCATTCATTTCTTGACGGAAGATGATGATTCTCCTTTATTTTCCTCCTTGTCCTTGCCTTCTTGCAACAAGTTAAATTTTTTTTGAAAATCAAAAAAAGAGAAAAATAGATTTGATGGAAGATTGAATAATATAAATATGAAAAAGGTGCGCAACCAAACAACCTTTTTTGAGAGTGAAAAAAAAAAATTGCTTCGCTTTTATGTATATATGTGCATTTGCGCATATTGTGTCTGAGATGGCAATTACAACCACCATGGAAAAAAGAAGAAAAAAAAAGGCGAAATATAGATAGATAGAAGACGTATTCGTTCGTTATTATTTTTGTTCGAGGTCATAACTCTAACAACATCTTCTCTTCGTATTCTTTTTTTTACTTGCAAATTATAGCAACAGCAGCATAAAAAAAAAGAAAAAAAAGCATCGCTTCAATACATTGCGTTTTAAAAAAATAATATTAAAAGGAACGATAGATACCTTTCAACTTTTCAACCTTCAATTTTCTTTTTCTTTTTTTCTTCACTTTTTTTATTTATTTATTCTTAGTTCCGATGCGGGAAGGATAACATTAAGGCTAAGCTTTTTTGATCGCTTCCGATTCGATATTCTACTTTTTTATTTTATTTATTTTAAAATTCTATCTATCGGGAAGCAAAAACCTTTTAAGCTCATCAAAAAAGAAAAAGAAACGAAAAAATCGGATTGACAAAAACCTTTAATCGACGACAATGATTCTTTTTTTCTTTTTTGAAAAAAAAATGAAGATAAAACGCGCACGTCCTTGGAAAAGAGGCAGCAAGCAGAAAAGCGTTATCTTGTCTTCGCCGCCGCTTTCTTCTTTCGGATGTCCACCTATATAAAAAAAAAGATGTGGCTTTCTTTCTGCTTTTGACTTCTGCTGCAGATGCTACCGCTATTTTTTATTTCAAAACTGAATCCTATTGTGTAAATTTTTTTTCTCTTTGTATCTCTTTAGGGCACACTTCTAACCGAGCAGATGCGCGGTTTGATTATTTTTTAAACTATTTTCTTCTTCTTCTGTTTGATATAATAAATGGTTATCCCTTTTCGCATTTTGCCTTCTTTTTTTTTGAGACTTTTTTTTTCGATTTCATTGAAAGAATAAAAAAAAATCAGAGTTGATTCAACAACGAACAACCAGCAACCAAGGTCGTTAGTTTTTTTTTCTAGATTTAATTTTTTTTTGAGTATGAATCAGTTATTTTTCACATCCTTGAAATAATATGAAAAAAAAGAAAAAAGAAAAAGAAATAACTATCCAAATCATTGTTTTCATACATGCATACTCGATTTAGATTATATGCCAATTTGGGGTGTGAGTATATACAGCTGCTGCTTGGTCGCCGCCGCTTGGTCATCGGTCTGTTTTAGCGAGAACACAATAATAATAATAAAAAAGGCGCAGTCAGTCGTCGTCATTCAGTCGATATGATGAGATTTGGAATCGTTTTTTTCTTTTCAAGCTTCTTGCGCAGCAAGAAAAGAGAGGTTTTTATTTATTATTTATGTATGCTATATTGACTTTTTGGTCAAACGAGTAAACATCAACCAAATGCTTTCTTGCAAAAAATTCTGCAAATTTTGCTTATTAAAAGTTATAAGAAGAAAAATTAAGGTTACGATGATGACTCTCATTTCTTTAAGAAAAAAAAATGTTGATATTAAATAGTCTTCGTTTTTACTTATCTGTCATTTTACTTTTACAAACGTTTTTTTGATGTAAAATTGGTGTCATAACGGTTTTTTTTGCTCCTTCTGGCGGCAACGATTACTACTACCGGCATTTTCGCCTTCACTTTTGCTGATGTACGCGACCCCGAATGAATTTGGGCAACCATCATCATTTGATCATGATGCTCTATCCTCCCATCTTTCTCTCTTCTATCTCTGTTAAACACCCGTTCGTTTATTGTTTTTTATGTTTCTCTCTTCTTTTCCATTTTTTTTGATCGTGTTTTTTCTCCACTTTTTTTAATTGTCAAAAACTTTTTCGTTGACGACGACAACTATCCATCCAATTTTTTTTCTTTGTTTGACCCATTTCCTATCCCTCTTTTTTCTCCCCCATCAATGTTAACTTTGGTATTTTTTATCTTAACAAAAAAAAACCATTATTTTATTATTTTGGCCTAATTTGATGGTCATCAGCTTTAAGTATGTCTCTCTCTGTGGTTAAAGGACTACTTACTAGTTTTTCGTTCAAGAGTTAACATTTTAAGATGAATGTTATTAAACGGTTTAAACTTTTAATTTCAAAAAAAATGTGACTCATAGAATTTTTTTTATTCTTCTTCCCGGGGAGAAAACGAAAAAGAAGATAACTACCGATTCACTTTCATTTTTTTCAACGAACATTTTTTGGATTCAGTTATTCATTGTTTTCTGGTTTTTTTTTTGATGGTATGAATAAAATAAAAAAGTGAACGACGACGACAACAAGGAGGATAAAAATTGAAGTTGCACCTTTGCTGAAGTGCGAATCTTTTTGTCGCCCTCTATCTCTCTCTCTTCTTCTTTTCCCTCAGGTAACAACGATATAACTAATATATCAATGTATACATATATCTAACTAGTTTTTTTTTCATACCGTTGCAATTTGATTCTTCCGTATTTTATTTATATATGTTTCCATTTTTTTTTCTATCTCTCATGTTCTTCTTCCTGATTGATTGTCCACAACCTAAAAACCTAAACAATAGCCTTTTATAAACATACATCTCCTCTCTTCTATTTAGTTGTCCAAGTGTTTTTTTTGTCTTTTTTTCTTCTTCCGGTCTTGTTGGTCAGAAGAAGAAGAAGAATAAATGTCTATAAACCAAAAAGCCTTTTTCATTATTTCTTCTCGCAAAAATGCTACTCAATTGTCTATTTTTCAATTCTTTAAGGATTACTTAATTTTCTTCTTCTCTTTTTTGTTTGCAACTTACACACTTTTTCTCACATACATACTTGCATTTCTCTATCTTTTTTTTTTTAAAACTGACCACTAACTGAGATTTTTTTTAAATGGGTGGTAGCAACAATGATGAACCATCATCGGTTCAAGTCTTGATGGTAAACTAACTAACTGGAGAATAATAAAAACCTTTAGCTCTTTTCATATTTTTTCTTTCAAAAAATCCTTCTATTGTTCGACCGTAAAAGCGAACTACTGCATCGCCGCCGAAACCGAAAAAGGGAAAAGAGTCTCGCCAACGACAAAAAAGAAAAGAATAGAGAGGACACTAAAAAATGAAAGAAAAATAATGAAAATTTTTTTTTGCAGTCAGCCGGGTGGCGGCTGGCTGACAAAAAACCTAACAAACCCCTTTTTCTGCGCCTCCTGTTGTGTATATGTTTGGTGTATGGCAGGTTATATTGTTACTTAAAAATTTTTTTTATGTGGTCAGTTTTTTGAAATTTTATCTATCTTCAAAAACGTTTGTTGTTTCTAAAAGAAGAAATAATAATAATTTAACGAAGGAATTAATTTTAAAAAATATTTTTTTAAAGTGCACATTTTATTTTGAAAAATTATATTTTTTTCTCAAATGTTCAATTAAATTTTTTACTACAAAAATAATAATACAAAAGTGATGCCAATATTAAGTGAGGCAATAATATTAAATAATAATCGGTAGGTTGTCTTTTTCTTATCTTTTTTCAAAACTCTCTTTATTTTTTTCTTCTGTTTTTTTTGATGGTCAATGCGGCGAAGCTCTTCCATTATTTAAAGGTTAAATTTATCCATTTTTTATTATTATATTTTCTGTTAGTAACACAATTGAAAAACTATCTCTTTCTTTTTATTTTTTATTTTTTTGCGCACTCCAGTTTCTTTTTCATAAACGACGTGACTTTTCGATTGTTGCTTATATTTTTGGTGGTTGATGATCGACTGGACATCCATCAATAATTCAATTTTTTAATATAGAGTCGAATCTCTCTTTTTTTCTATTTTTTCAATAAGCTGCCAAATCAATAGAAAGTGATTGAATGAGAGAGACTTGAAAGCGCGATCTTCTTTTTGAGGGACATTGATCGGACGACAAGAACGAATGAGCAGCAACAACAACAAAATAATCGCAATAATAATAATGGTGCTGCTCTCGCAAAAATATCTATCTTTTGACTCTCTTCTTCTTTGCTTAATTTTTTATTTTTGTGTTATTCATCACTCAAAAACAGCGCTTCTTTTTTGATACTGCTAATTTAGGGGTTCAAAAAAAAAAGAAAATAAGAAGAGTACCATCACAAATTTATTTGTTAATCCCAATCAAAAAAAAGATGGACGTCGTCTGTCTTTAAACGTGTTGTCGTCGTCTTTAGTTGTGTCCTTGGAACGAGAAAAGGAAGATTTGAAACCCTTTAATCCCCAATGTTGTTTAATTATAACTGTTGTGTCTTTTCTCACATCAAAATAATTATGTTTTTATTCGCTATTTTATTTTTATATTTTATTTGAATTTGATTTTGATTTTTTAATGATTATTTTTGCACTTACTTATTATTTCTTTATTTTTCCAGAGATTACAAGCTTCAGACCGGCGCCATCGTTGTCGATTCAAACTGGCACGAGCGGCGCCGACTTTTGCCAAATATGGCTCGAATCGAATATGGACGCTTTGAATCATCTATGACTTTACCAAGATTTCGATATGATAAGAAAAAGGAAAAGCCTAGGCAAGAAATTTGTGCACCCTTAAAATGGCTATGTTTTTTGATTAATTTTACTGTTTTTGTAAGTTTTCTTTTTAATTTAAACTTTTTTTTAAAAGTTTCCTTTTTCTTCTTCTTCATGGATAGTTAATTCCTTCCTTTTTCCTTTCTTTGAAGTTAAAACCATCCTTGTATTAAATAATAAAACTTAAAAAAAGCGGCGGCAAAAAGAACAATACCACCATCATTTTCTTTTTCCATTTCATTTTTGGAAATTGAGAAGATGAGATGATGCGCCGCTGTGGTAACCAGCTGGCACAACCACTAACTACTAAGCATTGAATGCATGCATCGAGGTCATACTTTTTTTCTTGAAAATTTTATTTGTTCTTGAAGAAGAATAAAGAAAAAGCCAAGAGGCCAAAAAAATGGAGACTAAAAAATTTTAATGATCGCAACGGGATTTCTTAATTTCCTGGTCGCTTTTTTAAAGCAAAACAAAAAGTTATAAATGTCCTTCAAAATAAATTTATGAGCAAAAAAAGAATGAATGAGAGAAAAATTTCTATCAATATTTTTTTGGCTAAATTGCTGTTCAGAAAAGTTTGAAACTAGTGATGGATAAAAAAAAAGCTAATTTCCAATAAAAAAATGGCCTTTGAATAGGTCATTAAACCGCTTGCTGCACCATCGAACTGCTGAAAAGAGAAAGTTGATTTTTATTTTTTTCTGTATTGACGTTGCTAACTAACTAGTTTTTAAATAAAAATTTATCGTGAGTCAATTTTTTTTTTGTCGTTTTTGATCTTTTATTTGCTCCCTGCTTTTATTTGACGAAATATAAAAAACAAAACAAAAAACTTTCAAACAAGTTTAAATTTTTTTTTGTGACGACAATTAAAAAGAATTGAAAGTAGCAATAACGAAAAAAAGTGTTTGTAGGATTAAGGTGTTCCTTCGGCGACAAAAGGAGAAAATAAAATAATAACGATGTTTGTCAAAAATTTAAATAAGCGGAAAATCCGTTCATTCATTCGTTTGTCGTTTGCTATTTGGCCCATCAAATAATAAAAATAAAAATTGCTTTTCATTTTGGCCGCCGCTCGTTGAAGCTTCTCGCTGCTTTTCATTTTTATAATAATAATAAAGTACTTTTCTTTTTTCAAGTGACATTTTATAGTTAGTTGCAGAAGAAAAAGAAAAGAAAAAAATTTGCATTAATGATTGTTTTTGGGGTTTTTCGACAAACGAATGAAAAAAAAAAGTATCGCTTAATCTTTCAATAATAATAATGGCTTTATTCCTTTCGAAAAAATGAGATAGAAAAGAGAAAGAGTCAATCAAATAAATTAAAAATGAAAATTTATCTACAAAATTTTTTTTAACCCCAAATAAATTTTTTCTATGCATTTAAAATTTAATATTTCACCCAATTTTTTTTAAATTTTTCATTGTTTAAAAAAGTATTTAAACTTAAAATATGTTTCAAAAAATTTAAATTTTATTTTCGAAACAAAAAAGAAAGAGAAAAAAAGGAAGATGGCGCTAATCAAAGCATTTTTTAATCATTCATGCGCAATGAAGCGAATAATCATACCAATCGTCGGAGGAATCGGAATCCGGAGTTGCTCGGATGATGATGGTGTCGTCGTCGGATGGATGTAACTCGACCCAATTTTTTTTCTTTTGGGAAGAGCTGCTTTTGATGATGGTTTTTTTATTTTACTGAAAAACTGTAATTGGCGTATATCGGAAATAAATCCTTTCCATTTTTTATCTGAACAATTTTGTGATTTTTTAATGGAAGCGAAAAAAAAAGTGAAAACAAACAAGCAAAATGAAAGTGAAAAAAAGGGAGCAAAATTTTAAATAATAAATAAATAAAAAATAAAGTTTAAATCAATTTTAAAAACATAATAAAATAATTAAAGCAAAATAGTTAATATTTATTTTTTTATTTCAGCTTGCGGGTGTTACAGCACTAGCATTGGGAATATATTTATGTGTAAAGGATCCACGTCCAATTCAAGAATGGGCTGATTTTATTCTCAATCCTGCCATATTACTTTGTGTGGTTGGTCTTTCAATATGTTTTGTCTCATTAATGGGTTTATTTGGAGCTCTTCGAGATAATGTACATTTGCTAAAAATGGTAACTCTTTTACATATAAAAAATTAGAGAATTAATTATCCTTTTTTATTTTTAGTTTGCCCTTTGTGTTTTCTTTTTTTATATTTTACTGGTATTATCAACATTCTTTTTATTCATATTATTTTATTCCGATACATCGGAAGGTGTATCAGCTCATAGTATATTATTATATTCAATAAAGAAATATCATACCAACAGAAATTTAGCGGATTTTGTGGATTATTTACAGGAACAAGTAAATTCTATTATTATTTTTTCACTTATTTTAAGACTAATGGTATTTTTTTTATAGCTGGAATGCTGCGGGGTAAGCTCCATGTCACAGGGATTTAGAGATTGGCAATTTAATGAACAATACAATTGTAATGCCTCTAATCCCTATCCAGAAAAATGTGGGGTTCCATTTAGTTGTTGCCGAAAAACAGTTGTATCTGAAGCTGCAGGATCTTCGAATCCATTATTACCCGCTATGAGATCACTACAATGTTGGCAAAATGCTCAAACTAAACGTGTACAAGATTTGGAAACAGATATTTATGTTCGAGGTTGCTTACAACCGATTCGAACTTTATTTGAAAGTCATGCCGTTCATCTTGGTGCCATAGTTGCAATTTTTATTATCCCTGTGGTAAATTAATTAAAAATATTTTTTAAACAAATTTTAAATCTTTTTAATGGTTTTAGTGTTTTTCTGTATGTCTTTCTCATTTACTTGCCCGCCAAATTGATTATCAACGATATTTACTCGAACGAGAAGAACGACAATTTAAACGCCGACAAAATCGCGAAAGACAAAGACTTCGAGAAATGGAAAAAAAGCAGCAACAAACGAATCGAATGATTGAGCAACAACAGCCTTTGCCACCTCCAACTTCAACAATTCCAAATGGTCCACCATTAATTTTAAATACAAGTTTACCCAAGAAATCATCTATGGATGAATCATCAAAAGATCGACAAAAAAGACAGCAAAAACAGAAACGTCGAGCTGTTAGCACATCCCCTTTACGTGGTGCAGCAACAAATAATAATGCAGTTTCCATAAATCCTACTGGTAATGGACCGGAAATTTCATCAAATAGAGTACCACATCCACCAAATGGGCCAACTTCTTCACCTCGAAAACAACAACAACAACAGCAACATAAAAACCGTCGACGGTCTCTAGTGCCGAATAATAATGGTGGTGGCGGACATCCTTCAAATCCAAATGGAATAAATTTAAATCCTTCTGCTATTGTCATACCCATGCAAGGAATAACAAATTCAAATCCATCAGATTTTCGAACTCATCAATGGGTTCTACAACAATCTGATATTTCGGGCGGCAAAAAATAATAAATTTATTTTTAAAAAATTGCGTGTTATTTTAACTTTTTTCTTTCTTTAATTCACAATTCCATTTTTTTCTATTATCTTTTATTTCCTATTATAATATTTTTGCCATGTAAACCTCCTCAGTTTTATAATATCTAACAAACATATGTACTTTGGGCGCAACGAGAGATTGGCTTTTATTCATTAAAAATTACTTCCATTACCTTAAATTTTTTTAAATATCTATTTACGAATAAGCTTCACTTTTATCTTTTATTTTATTTTATTTTTTTTCTTAAAATAACTTGCTTTTTTTAAAGCTTCTTGGAAGCTACTAAATACTTATTATCATTGCCAGCTTTGTCTTTTCCGGGTCAAATTTTTTTAATTACCTTTTTTTGTTGTTGTGTTGATTCTTAATTTTTTTTTGTTTTAAATTCTTTCTTGTCTTGTTATGAATGTTATATCGAGCGAGAGAAAACAACAACGCACATTTGTTCATATAAAATAAAATTCAAATTCAAAAGTGGTTCAATAAACAGTAAACAAAAATTTTTTTTTTGAAGAAGAATAAAACTGTTCTTTGTTTAAGCAACGAAAATAAAAATTAAAAATGAAAAATTGGTGGAGTATGGATTGGATTCCTTGAAAATGCGGGGTGCTTGGTGTTTCACATTTTATTTGTTGAGCAACTTTATTAAAGAAGGGTTTTGAACGAAATTAGATCAAACCGCCATTTGCCGATGATCCAATGAGGCATTTCATATTTTGTTGGCAAAACTCTGAAAAAAATATCATAATTAACTAACGAAATAAGCTCTAGAAATCAGCTTTCAGAAGTAATAATCTCTCAAAGAAAAAAAGGATTTTCTCGAAGAAGAAAAAAGTAAATTTAATCTAAATTAATTAATTAATTATTTTTTACATACCTTGTGAACAGCACATTACGGGTGAAACACAAAATCCAGCGGATGCTCCCACTTCGCAAGATTTTGGAGAACATGTTGGAGTTCCAACACATGAAAGGCTACTAACACATGCCTTAGATGTACAACATACTCCATCCGTAGCGCAAACACCTTCACCATTAGGGCCTAAAAATAATATTTTCAATATTTTTCTTGTTTATAAAGTTCTAAAAGCATTTTTTTACGAAATTTATTTATGGATAAATGTCAAAAAAAAGTCAACCACCGACGTGAATATTTGCATCTTAAACTTTGAAGCATGAAAATTTGTTTTTATTCGTGCAGAGTTTAAAAAAGTTTTTAAAAAAGGCGCTTAGACGTGTCTAAAAATAAGAAGAAAAAAAAGAATAAAAAAAAGTGACGAAAAAAGAGTAAAAGTATTTCTTTCTTTTTTTAATTTAGATAATTTTTGATAAAAGAAAAAGAATGGATCGCGTCATTCACAAAAATATTTTGAATATTTTCATTTGTAATCATTTCGTAAAAAAAGAAGAAATAAATAAAAAACTTACCACATTTTGCACATTTTACATTTCTTCCGTATCTTCGATAAGGACATGAGTTTAAGAAGCAACCAGATACGGATTGAATTAGAAGAATGGAACAAATTAAAGCAATTGAAAGCATAACTTTCGAAAAGTAAAAAAGGAAATAGTTATTGAAAGCGCGAGAGACTGTAAATAATCAGCCACCACTCGCCGTGTGTATATTTTCTTTTGAATATGAAAATATAAAAAATAGAAAAAATAGAATACCTTTCTTTCTTATTTAACCTTTTTTCTTCTCTTTTTCGTCAATTCCTCTATGTGATAAGCGGCTTTATATCTTGATCCTCCCTTCAAAGCCGATATCCACATAAGAAAAGGAAAAATACATTTAAGAAATTAGTATTATTATTTTTTGTCTTTTCTCTGTTCTTTAAAAAAAAGGTGTGTGTACATATGTAAAAAACCTTATGGACGTTAAGCTTAGTTAGGCTTTCTTAATATTCTCGTTGTCTTATCCCATTCCACAAATATATGGACACAGTAGTAATAAATATATATCATCAGTAAACGAAATAAAGATGATGAAGATGAAGAATTTGATGATGTGATTTCAAATTTACTCTTTTCGTCCTTACTTTTTTTGGTACAAATTTTATATTTAATTCGCATTTTTTGTTTTATTTTACTTTGATAAATTTCCTAAAAATGGGAACATTTTTGTAGTTTTCTTTCTCTCTTCTTCATCTCCATTTACCATTTTATTTATAAAGAATTTATCAGTGACGTCGGTTGAGAGATAGTAGATTACATTGAGAAAAAAAAGAATAAGTTTATTCAACCTCATAATACAAAAAAATTAGGAAGTAAAATTTATTTTGTACCCAACATAAAACTTTAAACTTTATAAAAAAGAAAATGAATAATTAAACAAAAATTTGAACAAATGTTCCACTTTTTTGTTGTTGCATTTTTTGATAATAAAAAAAAACAATAAAGTTATTTATTTAATTTATTTTTTCCACAAATAAAAAAATTGGTTTAAGCATTATTCAACCATAAAAATAAAAAATTCCCAGTACTTGGAGGAGAGCTGTTCATAAAATGTCCATGAAAAGCTGTGTAAACTATTCCGACACAGTTTTTTTGTGCTGTATACGTTGCATTTAATTTAATATCAAACAAAAAAATGTTCAGGAAAAAAGGAGGCGAGTGAAAAAAGAAATTCCAACTACTTTGAAATTGAAGCGTTTCTCAGCCATTTTTTTTTCTTCATTTTCTCACTAACAAGTGTTTTTTTTACTTAGCTAATTTGCAATTTTAAACAAGTTTTTGCCGTTTTTACATTTTATTCTCTTTTCTCGAAAAAGCGTTTAACTTTTTTTGCTTCTCCTCTTTTGTGTGGCCACTGAAAATGCCATCCATAAAAAAAGTTTAATGTTCGTGTTTAATTTTATTTTAGTTTCCTTTTGCAAGAAAAAGAAAAGGAGACGGTAATTACATTACGTTAACTTGCGTTGCAAAAAAATATCAAAATAAAAACCTTTCAAAAGTCAAGTCAGTTAGTTGGTTTTTGTTTGGAAGAACGGAAAGCTTCAATAATGAAACTATTATTACTTTCCTTTTTGAATGATGTTGGGAGTGATATGGCGTGTCTAATTCGCCCACAGTAAAATAAAATCCAAAGAAATGCTTATTGGGAGTATTATTTTTGTTATTCTGTTTTTTTTTTTATCCAAAAACTTTTGTTGTTTAAGTTTTTTTTCTATGGGGAAATTAACCCATATTGAAAAATGAGAAAAGAAAAATATCAAAAAACATATTTTTTTTATAAACATAAAATGAGTGAACTATTTCCTTCTTTCACATATATTTTTATATTAATATTTTGAAAGACACACTCAAGATTTTTTTTTTATCATCAAATCTGAACTTAATTATGTTTATTAGGTTAAAAAATATGATATGAAAAAAGCCCATATCCTCCTCTTTGAGGCTTTTTGATTTTTGTCAAAAAAAAGAGAGTGCTTTACTCCAAAGCTTTTGGGCTTTGGTTTAATATTTTTTTGATATTCCTTAAAAAAATTTTTTGTGTTTTAAGTAAAAAGAAAATACGAAAGGAAAGAAAATCTTTAATTATTAATATTTTTTTCTTTCTTTCATTCTTTGTTACAAATTTTTATTCCCATTATGCTGCTTGTCACAAAAAAAAATAAAAAAGAATACATTTATTTTGGTTAATTTTTGAAATCCTTAACCTTTCTATAAAGAAATTTTCCTTACCATTTTTATTGTGTTGTTGGTGACAGAAAAAAAATCGTGCTTTCGAGAAGAAAAAGGAAAAAAAATAATATTTGTAGCAAAAAAAACTCCGAACTGTAATCTTTTATTTTTTGCATTATTTTTTTTTCATATTCTTTTGTTTAATTTAAATAACCTTGCAAAAGTAAAAGTAAAACATGTTCGCATATTTTTTCTACTTTTCATTTTTCATTCTTCTTTTTTGTTTTCAGGAAACAGGAAACAACTAAAATAAAATTTAAAAATAAAAAGAATAAAATATGAAGACGTTGTTCTCGCTATTGTTCCATGAGCCAAGCACCATGAGTGACCAGGTTAGAATTACAACTTTTTTTTGTGTTTCTGTGTTGATGTTTCTTGTTGTTGCCATCCTTCTTTTTTTTCTATTTTTTACTTTTTTCCAGTTAGTTAGTTTCTCGTCAAAATTCAGAAGAATATTCTTTCAAACAAGAATCATTGTTTTAGCTTCTTTTTTTATGACAAAAAAAAATACTTTTCTTTTCTTCTTTTTTTAAAAGCTCTCATTTTTTGTTTTGTTTGAAAAATGAGAATGGGTTACTATAGCCGAAAAGCGCCATAAATAAAAAAAAGTTATTTTGACAAGTTAAGTTGTCGTTTTGTGTGTGTGTTTTAATGGAGTGAAACAAGCTGAAGCAAATAATGACGAGGACGATGTAGATAAGTTTCCCACAAAAATAAAAAATCCCTCCGATTTATTTCCTTATAGTAGCTGCTATTGAGTTCAAACAAAAACAAAAAGTAGTGAAGTTACTTTTGCACACTATTTTTTGGAGACATGTCATCTCTTTTTTTTACTTATGTCGTTTTTGTCTTTTTCGTTGAGTATAGTAAAGTAATCAAATTTAAATCCTTCAAAGCTCGAGTAAAAGAATTTTTTTCGAGATTAAATAAAATAAATAAATGATAGTAAATTGTCTTTGACTTTGATTATATGAATGTGAGAGCCTAGTTGGTTAGCAGCTATTTCGACATTACAGAATTAAAGGTCACCGAAAAAATATTAAAAATCTTATGACCTAATACCTTATTTCTTATATCTTTAATTAAGCGAACAAAGTTGAAAACTATTTTTATAAAAATCAACGTAAAAATGTTCATCAAAAATTTATATTTCGGTAAAATGGTAAAAGACACCTGCTAAAAGTATTCTCGAAAAAGGTTAACCATGACCTTGCTAAAAACTAATTTAAAATTTTCACCTTGCCCGTTATATATTTTTCCTTTTTTTGTTGCTGAAATATAAAAGTTTTGAAATAAATTATTTTCAGATCTTATAAATATAAAGAAAATAAAATAAGTTTTTTCATTTTCATTTATTTTATTTGACTTTTACTTTCTGAGCATTTAACTGTCAAATTTGTTCTGTTTCTCATCCGTAGTTTATTTAACTTTTATGCCTTTCTTTTTTATTTTTATTTAGTTACTTTTTTTGCTGCTTCATTGCACGTAAACTGTGTTCTTTTAGAAACGTAAAAAAATGAATATAAAAATGCTGTTATTTTATTTTTCTTGTTTATTTTTAGTTCAGATTCATGACGTCGAAAAAATCATTCTTTAAAGATCAAAATTGATTTTTGTGTGTAAAGTTTGCGTCCTTGAGTTTCAAGCGTCTCGGACATGCAATATACAGATTTCTTGAAAGGGATATTGTTTTTTTTAATGTTCCCTTGACATCGAGAAAAATATTTCAAAAGTCCATAATACTAATAATAAGTTTTTCTTTTTAAACTCCTGTTTTTTCCCGAAAAAAAGAGTAATACATACCAAATAAAAGACAATCATGTTTTTTTCTTTCTTGACAACAATGGATGGATAGGAGTTCCTTTTAGTTGACGACGACAAGTCCGTATCCTGGCTTGTCAAACATTTTTTTTTTCTTTGAAGTTATTAAAATTGGAACCTTACATATTTTTTTTATTTCCTTATGATTTTCTTTCTAAAAAAACTTATTCAAAGCAGCTTTAATTTTTGTATTCTTTTTTTTTTGCTTTACTAATTTGAAGTTAACTTTATTTTTTCATCATATCATCTCCTCGTGGGAATATTTATAAAGTGCCAAACCCTATACGTACTATTATTTTATTTTATTTTAAAATGTTAATGCTAAAAACTTTGTTTAGCAGGGCTTTGTAAAAAATAACAGAGGGGATGCAAGGACATAAAACGAAGCAGTAAAGGAAAAAAATGAATACCATTTTTTTAAATTTTTTTAAACAAAGTCTTCCTTCTTTCTTCTCCGATTAGCAACAGCAACTCTAAATGGTTGGTTATTTGAGTGCAGCTCAGCTGATAAAACAAAAATAAATAATAGTGTCAAATTTCTTATCCTCCGCGAAACTTCTGAAACCAAAACTAGCTTCTTCTTTTTTTCTTCCTCTAAATATTTCGTTTATGTTTTTTTTAAGTTAGTTAATGTCTTCCTCTTTTTTTCAAGGATAAAAAAAACATGTGTGGTAAAGTAAAAAAAAAAGAGTGAAAAAACTTATTTTATTTTTTTTTGTTATTGTGCTTTCCCTTTTCTATTATTGCTCAAATAACCGAAAAAATAAATTCACTGGTCCTTTCTAGACTTGGAAGATGAAAGCCTTTTAATTTGGCCCATTTATTTACGATTAGAAAGAAAAAAAAATAAAAGTTTGTAAAAAGCTTGTTTTTTTTTATTCATTTTATTTTACTCTTTTATTTTTTTTTAAACAAACACACGAAAATGCTTATCCTTAAACAACTTTCCCTTATTTTTATTTATTTCTTCTTTATGTTAGGACACATTGACATTGGGCCGTCAAGCTGCTGTTTTTATTAAATTCAGGAGGGAGAGTAGAAACTTGTGCCTTTTTTTTCTTTCATTGTCTCTGATGCAAAAATTTTTATTCTCTCTTGTTTGTTGCTTACTTTGCTTACAAAAAAAAACAAAAAAACACCATTTTCTGGATATTAGAGGCTAGATGTTAATTTATGATCTCTTGCGGGGGAGAAAATTAGAAGAATAAAAAATTATTAAATGAAGAAAAACTTTTAATTTTGAATTTAGAGAATAACATTTAATTTTTGCAACAAAAATAAAAGTGAGAGAGAAACAAGAAAGAATTTAATAAATAAGCGATGAATTTATTTTACAAACATTTATTTCAGTCGTCGTCGTCGTCACATTTCTGATTCTTTATTTTTATAACCCTAAATTATTTGTTGACTCCTTACTTTTTTTATTTCAATTTTATTAAGCACTTTTCTTTGCATTTTCACGTGTTCTTAAAGATTATCTCATTAAAATTTTTCTTCAAAAAAAAAAACAACTCTTCCTAAAAAAATTTAATTCTTTTTTACGTTTATTTCTTCTTTGCAATTTCTTTTACATATTTTTATTATATAAAAAATATTTTAACTATCTTTGAGTTTAAGAGGATTTAAAAAGTCATATTTAAATGTTATTCACACTGAATTCTTACTACTGCGAAAAATTGTATCAAAAACATATGTACTTGTTTTTCTATCTCTATCTATTTTTTTTATTATAACTTCCCTTTTGTTGCAAAACAAAAATAAACTTCCAAAAAAAAAACAACATCATTATTCGATTAACTAACTAACAAACAACAAAAAAAAGAGTAAATGTTTTTTATTTATCTCCTTATTAAAAAAAATAAAACCATGAAATGAACTTTTTTTTATTATGCACTTTTCCATTTCTTGTCATTTTTTTGGGTTAGCATTTAAACGTTCTTTCTCATTCTCCCTCATGTCTTTTTTGTCAAAAATATGGAAGGATGGATATATAAAAATAAAAATGAGGAATTGTCTGGTATAAAATTGTAATTAAAATATTATCGTCATTTTTTTCCTTTCTTTTCTTTTTTTTATCGTCGTCTTCACTTTTATTTTGTTATTATTATTAATGCTTTTTGGAATTAAAAAAATTGTTGTCTAAGAAAAAAAAGAACTTAAATTTAAATTTGAATTTGTAGGTAATGTTCATGGATTTAAAAGAAATTGATAAGCGATGTTCCCGTGGACTTAAATCAAATGCAACAAGAGAAGCATGGGAAAATGAGCCATTTAGCGATAAATGCCTTCAAGTATGTGACTTGACTTGACTGACTTGTTTATTCCCCTTTTTTTCGTAGAACCACTTTGTATAATATAATTTTATTTTAGAATTTTTTTAATGAAATGAATACCCATTTACGGCCATTCTCTGAATGGGAATCAACTTTATATACAACGATTTATGCAATAATATCTATTTTTGCTATAGTTGGTAATGGAGTGGTAATTTTAGCTGTGATAAGAAAAAAAGATATGAGAACTAATCGAAATGTATTAATTGTTAATTTGGCTTTATCTAATTTAATGCTTGCATTAACAACCATACCATTTTTATGGTTGCCTTCAATGTCATTTGATTTTCCATATTCAAATTTCTTTTGTAAATTTGCTAATGCTTTGCCCGGAAGTAATATATATTGCTCAACTTTGACCATATCGGTTATGGCAATTGACAGGTACAATTTTTTAGTATATTTTTTTAGTTGCAAACATTAAATTAAATTTTGACCATTCATTTTTTCTTTTAAATAAATAAATTTAAAATTTTTTAGATATTATTCTGTCAAAAACATGAGTATTGGAACCGACAGAAAACAATGCCTTCGAGCAATAATAGTTTCAATAATTATTTGGATTTTATCATTCCTCCTTAGCTTTCCATTACTTGTTTATTATAATACTAGCATGCTTTATGTATTTAAAGTGAGTAATCGTCAAATTATTTTTTTTGTGTGGAATATATTAAATTTAAATTAAAAGTCTATCTTTTATCTTTTAATTTTTTTGTTTTATAGGATGTGTGGGTTTATAATGAAGTGTCAAACACTACAAGTCTTCGAAGTTATGGATGGAGACAATGTCGACTTGAGCCATCTAAAAATTTAGATGAATCCGAGGATAATGTGGGTGGATTTAATGAAAGACGAACCATTCAAGTAAGTCATCAAGAAAAAATTAAAAATTAAAAATTAAAAAAAAGAAATACAAATTCCTAAATAACAACAAAAAATTATCTACCGTAAACCTTTTTATTTTTATTTTTTTTAGCTTGCGATGTCATTTCTTCAAGTATTATTTCTTTATGTTATTCCGCTAATAGTTCTTTCTATTTTTAATGTTAAATTGACAAGGTTTTTAAAATTAAATGCAAAACAAATAAACCGTGGACGCGGAACTGGATCGTTAGCTTTACGTCGTACGTCATTTGCACTTCCCATAAATGATCGTTCAGGCTCATACATCATGGCTGAACATACTTCAAAAACAAAATCCGTATGTTTATTATTTCTTCGTTTTTGTTTTATTTATAAATATTTTGGAGGATAAAAAAAGAAATAAAGCCAAAAATAATCTTATAAAATATTTGTTTTATTTTTACATTGCAATTTTTTGTAGCCTCGTCATATTGTTGTTCAAAGTCCAAGTGTTGAACCTGCAAGCCCTGCAGAAAGGGCATCTGAAAAACGACGAAGTCGAACGACGGCGTTGCTAATTACGATGGCAATGGCATATGGGGTTCTATGGTTACCATTTACATTGGTTTCATTTTTAATTGATCTAAACATTTTGGATGCTGTAAGTTTATTGTTTTGGTTTATTGTTTCTTTTACAAAACTTTTTAAAAATAACTTTTAAAATTTTTGAGAACAAAGACCCGAACATTGTTCTTTAGTTTTATTATTTTATTTTTTTTTGCAAAAAAAATTAAAAAAAGAAAATACAAAAAACATTTTTTCGTGCTTGACTGTGCAAGGGTTTTAAAACAAGGAATATAGTAAAAAATACATAAATCTGAAGTTACATTTAAATTTTTTGAGATAAAATAAATCTTTGATTCGTAAATTAATTTAACTTTGTTTATTATTTTTTGCATATTTATTCATCCTTTTTTTTTGCAACCGTAAAAGTTTAACTTGATAATCCTCTTTATTTATTTTTTTATTTATTTTATTTTTTTAAGGAAAATAAAGCTGAGCTTATTGAACGAATTGACCAAGCATGTAAACTAATTTCAATTCTATCAATTTGTATAAATCCATTTTTATATGGATTTTTAAACACAAATTTTCGTCATGAATTTACTGACATATTTCATACATTTATGAGATGTTTGCCATTATGGGTACAAAAATTTTCTTCAACCGGAAGTTATGCTTTAATCAGGTATGTAAAAATTATTTTTCTTTAACTTCAAAAAAATTTCCTTTTAACAAATTATATAAGGATTTATTTTTAGTCGAGGACAAAAACGTGCAACCGGTGCACTTCGAAGAATTCAATCGTCAATTCGTACTCGACAATCTGGTGGCTCATCAGACGATAATAATAAACATGAGTAAGCAAAAGAGAAAAACATGATAGACACGGGCTTATCACATAGTTTTCATACTTTTTTTTTCAGAGCCTCAGGATTACATCCACCAAATACAGTTGAAACGTATACACAATAAAAACAAAAAAAAATAATAAAATTATTATAATTTTATCAAAAATTATTTATAATATAATCAAATAAATTATAATTTTTACACATAAACCGAAGAATGATTGAAAAAAAGCAAAACAATAAAAAACAATGAAACAATGCAAAGCACGGGAGTATGAGAAAAAAAAGTTTCAAATTGCTTGAATTACTTGCCTTTTTTGCTTGTGTTTTGTCGTCATCATTGTAAGCTTTGATCAAAAGCATAATAATAAAAAAATAAAGAGACAAGAGAAATGTTATATATTTATTTTTTCATTCATCATTTTTTTATTCTATGTTTTTTGAAATTTTTTATTATTGCTTGCTTTTCAATTTTTTTTTTTGCACGAGACTCAACAACAAAAAGTCATATTATGATTTCATTGTTTTATATTTTTATCATTGTTTTATTAAACTTTTGCACATTAGTAATGATCTTTTCTTCTTCTCTTTTTTTTCTGCACTTTGAATCACAACATTTTTTTAAAATGTTTTTGTTTCTAAGAAAAAAATTTTTGTCATCCCGCCATAAATATAAATATATATATAAAAAATGATATGCTCCAACAATTTTACAATCTAATGTAATGTAATACCGGCTTTTGGAGGTTGAAGTTAAAGTTATGTAAAAAAAATAGAAATTTATAATTGTTATTTGCGTGAGTGAGCGATTTACTTTCATCTCTCTCTCTCTATCTATGTGTCATTGATCCTCCTATCATGTCCTCAAAATAAAAACTTAAAAAAGGCATAATACTTTCACTTTTTTTTTGACTGAGTATTGTCTATTTTCGAAATGAGATATGTATCTCCAATCCAAATATGCATGTCGACGGTGGTCCAAAAAACTCCTTTTTTTCATTCTTATTCATGAAAAAAAATTATGGGCAAAAATAAAACAAAAAATTTATTGTTTGTTCTTTTATGTTTTTTTTTCTTTCTCATCTTCCTTTTTAAAATTCCAATAATAAATATCATAACTTTTTTTAATGAGATAGGTCTCCTCTCATTTATGAGCAACATAACAGAAAAAATGTTTTATTGTCGTCATAACTTTTTTTTTGCTTTTATTTTTCAAATAAAACACTTTTTTTTTGGCGAGATATATTTATTTGATGGTATTATCTCATTTTTTTCTAAGGGCGATAAACGAGTTGTTAAAGGTTTCATTGTCCTCATCCTCTTTTATTTTTTTTCTCGCCTGTCATCGTCGTATTTATTTTTTTGTATGTTTCGATTCCTTTTTTATTGTCGTCAGAATTACAATATAATATACACTTTTTTTTTATTTCTCTGACGACAACATCGAAAAACGATTTATTTTATTTAATTTTTTGATAGTTGGTTAATCGAAAAAAGTGAGGTGGAAATAAAATAAATTCAATCGCATATACATATATATTTCTAAATTCCAATATTATTATGCCTTTTTTCCGGTTAAATATATTATTTTTTGTTGTTGTTGAATGATGATGAATGTTTTTTCTATCTTTATTTTTTTTTACTG
This sequence comes from Panagrolaimus kolymaensis, assembly GCA_028622995.1. Classification (NCBI taxonomy): domain Eukaryota; kingdom Metazoa; phylum Nematoda; class Chromadorea; order Rhabditida; family Panagrolaimidae; genus Panagrolaimus; species Panagrolaimus kolymaensis. The sequence continues at coordinate 425,902 of JAJQJQ010000034.1, forward strand.
GCTGCAACTACTAGACAATTACAATGAATCATTCACTTAAAAAGTGAAGTCGTTATTGCCCATTGTCGCTTGCTTTTTTATTTTTTTTTATTCAAAAAGTTATATCTCTAAATTACACATCTTTCTTGTTGATAATAATAGCACACGATAGTCAACTATACTGAAAAAATATTTGCTGTAAGAAAAAAAGATGTTTAGTCATCTTTAGCATTTGGAATATATAAAAAAAAAATAAAAACAATCTTGACCATGAGAAAATAAGAAAAAAAATTTCTCATTGCTCTGATTTTCTCATCTCTCATTGACTAAATAATCACTTTTTTTACGTTGATTTAATTTTCTTGTTTTGCTCTCGAATTAATTCTAAATTAGGATAATGCTCTCTCGAACTTTTTTTATATTTTTCTATTGACGCCGCTTGCTTAATCACTAAATTCAAATTGGTTTTCGAGAGATCTGATGACGAAAGAAATAAAAATATTCTTTTCACATCGTTTGATGTTTCATTGGTTTTTTCACTAAACACAAAAATTTTAAATAATAATAATAAAAAAATTTATGTAACAAAATAGGAAATTTTTTCATTCATCCCTGCACTAACGATAACAATAAAAACCAAAACTTAGTTGTACGTCGTTGTTGTTCAAGCATTAAATCCTTTTCCTTGATCCTCCAAAACCCCGTCTTTTTTACGTTTTATATTTTTTTCATAACAAAAAAAAATTGCAATTTCCGGTTTTGTTGTTAGTTTCAATTTCATATTTTTATTTTTTCAATTTTAATATGCAAAACAACATAGAAATATAATAAAGAGTGAAAAGCGTTTCTGAGAAAAATATTTTTTTGATCTTATCAATAAGTCATAGCTCCTCTTTATTTTCTTCCAAATTTTTTTAGCCTTGTGTCTTTAATTTTTTTTTTCCATTACCTTTTTTATTACCAAAATTTTTTTTTTGCGCAGTGTATTTTTCTTTCCTTTTTTTTAACCGCCGGAAGCAATTTTTTTTTTGATTGACTAATCGTAACTTTTTATTTCTCGTGGCAACAATGTATTTTATTTTTATTATCGATAGACAGAAGGTTAACGATAACTATCAATAATATTAATTGTGCGGGGTTTTAATACTTTCTTTTTTTTCTTTGCCCAATTTTTAACTAAAGAAAAAAAAAATTTTCTTCCAAATAGAAAGAAGCAAAGTATAAACTAACATAAAAGTAAAAATAATATCATAATGTAACTCTTTTGTTGTGTATTTTTTAAAATAAGCATTTTCCTTGCTTTTTGCTTCCTTTAACATAAATATAATATAGTCTCCTTTTGGACTTTTTGAAGTCAGAAAGAATTTGGTCACCAAAAAAAATTCTTTATTTTTTTTTGACAATCACCCTATCTAACGATGATTATCTTGCTGCATATTAGCTACGTATCATCATCATCGTCAGCTACTACGCAATTATTTTGCGTTTCAGGAATGATAAAAAAAAGCTGATAAAATAAAAGTTAATTCGCTTTGCAAGGTTTTTTTTTGTCTCTGTTGTCTGTGACTTGAATCCTTGTATATGTTCCCATTGAAGTTAACGTTTTTTTTGGCACCTAAAATGATTAAATACAATCCGCTTTCACCTTTCTTTCCTTTTTTTTATCAAAAGTTGGAAGTCTTTGTCGGTAGTAATCATTTTTTTGTTCTATGAAAAAAAGAAGAAAAGATTCCATGAATTTTTGCATTTTACGCTAGTTTCTTTAAAAATTAATTCTTATCTGTCGTTAATATCCTTAAAGCATGCTAATCACTGTTAAATAGGCTTTACGTTTTAAGTTATTTCTTTGAACTTTTAAACATTTGCGCCGACAAACTTTACAACTATCATTAACTATTTTAAGCTTCTTTCTTTTCTCTTTCATAAAAATAGAGTTTAATGTTTCAAACAAAAAAAGAAAGATTTTTTATATAAATATATTTTTTTATTCATAAATTTTCTTTTCTGGTCGTCTGGTCAATATAACATTTAGATCACGTTCCACTTTTGTACGTACAATTTCTATCTATCTCCAACCATCGCTTCTTAATTGTTTTATGTTGCAAAAAAATAGGAGAAAATTTTGCGTCATAGAACCGTGAGAGACTGAATTTTAACCTTCAAAAAAAAGTTTGCATCAATGTAATTAATTTTTTTTCTTAATTTAAATTTGATAATCAAAGGTACAAAAGTTTAGTTTCAAAGATTCAAAAAAGTAAACTCTTTTTTATTTTTTACAATCGTCTAATGAGTTTGACTTATTGACACTACACTATTAAGAATGAAACACTCTTCGATAGTAACGAACCATTAATCATAAATAAAATGCCTTATACCGACTCCGATGATTATTCACAAATATTTTTATCACCATCATCATAAAAATATTAAAAAATTTGGGGGAAAAGAAAAAGAGAGAAAATGTGATCGAACCAAATAGAGATAGATGTTAAGTTTTTTTTCAACTATTGAACCCTGTTTAATAATAATAAAAAATTGAGCGAAATATGTCGCTCTATTAATTTTCCTTTCTTTTTTTAAATTTTATTGTTAAGAAAAATTGTCTTTAATCAACATATATATCTAAAAACAATAGTCATCAACGTACAAACGAAGAAAAAAAAGTTGAATTTAGTTTTAACTTAATTTTTTACTTAATTTTTTTTGTCTTCTACCTAAAAGTTTTTATTATGATCGATGTCCAATAAATTTATTATTAAATTTTATTTCAAACATCACAAAAAAAATATTTTATGGAATATTCTCGAACATTTTTGTAATTCTTGCAAATTCTAGTTCCATTGTCTCTTTGAATTTTCGTACTCCATCATCGATCAGCATTGCAGAAGCTTATGCAAAATATTTAATTTTTTATATATTGTGTCGAAACAATATTACAATATTTCACTTGTCTCTCTTTTTTTTTCATCGTCTACAACTACTTTTTTACGTTGTTGGGGTTTTAAACAGAGACAACAAAATATTTGGCCCTCGTGTTTGTTCATTTATCATTTTTTTCATAATTGTCTTTTCAATTTTGGTGGTTTCAATTTAACCTTAAATTTTTAAATAATTAGACTTTAAATGTACTTTTAAGTAAAAATTTAAAGGTAGCTGAAATAACAAAATTGTTTGTATTTAAGCTTTTCCTTATGATCTTCATCTTGTTTACAAGAAAAGTTCTACTTTCAACTTTGCGTTGTTTTGTGATATGTATTTTCTTCTTCTCTTTTTTCATAAAAAAATTGTTTTGTTTAAAAATTAGATTATGACTAAAAGCTTAAAAATGTTTTCATTCTTCTTTCATGCTTTAGAGAAAAAATGCTGTTTTGTTTTTGTTCTTCTGCTACTTAAAGGAAAAAAATATGTTTGAACAAAAAAAAAATAAAAGAATAAAGAAATGGAAGGAATCTTTCGACAATCACTACCAAAAAATAATTGATCACAGGACTCTTGCATTTTCTTGTTGATAGTAAAATGGCTTTTCTCTAATTATGTTTTTCTTGGTTGAAATTGTTAAGAAAACTGGGAAGCGTCCTCTTTCTATCTCCAAATTTTTTGCAAGCATGTGTGATAGCGATGGCGCTGATAATATTAGCATTTTTGCTTGAGACTCTCTCGACTCGCCCTTTAACAGGAAGCTTTTTTGGAAAAAAACTTTTTTTATTTCTGTCATCGTCGCTGACAAATAATACTGAACCAAAGAGAAAAATGTATGTACATAATTTTAAGATAGCTGCCTACCGCCGAATTAAAAAGATGCCTCTAAAATATCTTTATTTTTAAAAGGCATAACAAAAATGTTGAAATATCGCTTTCTATTTTTTAAGGGTTTGATGAAAATTTATTTCTTTATTTGTTTTTATGATAAAAAAACACAAAAAAAAACCTTCCAAGACATTCATCAAGTCGTCTGTCTTCGACTTGCTATTTTGTTGTTTTACAGCTGATGCTTGCTTTTTTATGAGATTGCTTTTTTCCATTTTTATTTCTTTCTTCTTTATTGATGTCATTCCTTAAAAAAACTATCACTAAAATAAAAAACATTTTTTTAAAACGTGTTGGCTTTTGTATTTGTAACATTTTTTGAACCTATAAAACTAAAACTTGACGCCTCTTGTTCTTCTTCCTCCTAGCTGTCATTGTTTTATAAATTTATTCATGTTAGACAACAAAAAAAGAGGGAGAGAATATCAAATTGAGATAGCTACGGAGACGACTACGTTTTTTTGGTACAAAAAGTTTCGAAAAAAATCATATCATAAATATAAGAGGTAATGTTTATATTTTCGCACGTGAAACAGCCCTCCTTTTTTAGTATTTTTTTTCTCTTTGAATTGATTTTTAGGAATACAACTTTGAAAGTTTGTTTTGCTAGAGTTCAAGATTTTTTGGCCAAAAAATATGTTTTTATTAGCCATTTTTTATTTGTGTTTTTGACACTTTTGTGTTTGACTGAGAAAAAAAAGTTTGAAAAAATATATAAATTTTAAAATGATCATAAAAAAGGCTATAGCCCAGGCAGCAGCGCAATATTTACAGAGAGAGTAAGAAAGAAAAAAAGGCAAACAGGAGCTTCACAAACCAACAAGCTTTTTTTAGACAAATTTTGAAGCGTCTTTTAATAAGCTAAAAATTTTCAATGTTTTTTGGTTTGCTTAGTTAGATCTTCTTTTTTTATAGTTTTGCAGTTTGTAGTATTTTCGACAGGGCTACTTTTATCAAGAAAAAAGAAGGAATTTTTTTTTGCATGTGGTCCAAAATATTTAGGTACATTAAGTACAATTACACATGTCAGCGACCAATTATAGTTTTTTTTTGATTTTTTCATTTATTGCTACACATCTAATTAACGTGTCTTGTTGATATGATAAAAATATTTCAACCTTTTTCTTTCTTTCATTTTTTTAGTTGTCTCCTCATTCTTTCATTACGTTGTCTCTCTCTAATCTTGTTAAAATAAAGAAATATTTGTTCTGATAATGAGGCTGAAGTGTTGATGATATCCGGGGTAATTAATGATAACCAAAAATTTTTTGTTTTGTTCAAAACCACGAAGTAAAAATTAAGAAAAAAAGTAGAAGAAGCACATATACAAAAATTAACTCCAAAACTTTTCATTTAGAGACGAGTGAATTCCAAATATTTAAAAAACATATGTTTTTTGAAGGAAAAAAAATGACTCACTTCCCTTTTTTTAAAACCTTTGTCATTTTTTAACTGTTTACTTTGCGCAAGAAAAAAAAAAGAAGAAAAAAGAGAGATTTTTTTATAGTTGTTGTAATTAAGAACGAACAACCCAAGTTAAGTTTATTCATTCATTTATTATCGATCAGTTAAACTCTATTTATTTTTTTATTTTTACGTGTTTTATCGTCCTTGTCCCCCTCCTCTTTACGATGTCTCTTTTATTTCTTCTCTCGTCTCATAATTATCCACGAACGATAAATAATGATCGATTCCATAATCCCCTTTTGTTGTTTAAATTTAAAAACTTTTAATTCGGTGTTGTTTTTCATCTCATAAAAAACGATCATCTTTTTATTTCCATTTTCATTTTCGTTCGTTTATTTATTTCCAAAAAACTTTTAATTTGTATTTTTATTGTTTTTTGTTTTGTTTTTAAAACAATAATTTTTTGTTGGCGTGACTCCAATTTTTTAATTAGTCGTTTAAAAGCAACTACAACATACATATTTTTGAAACGCTTGATATTCATCGTTTTTTTTTGAGATCATAATCTCAAAAAGTCAAGATAAAAAAAATGAAAGAGAAACTAAAAGAAAATAATGTTTTTTTTAAATACTTATTTACAGACACAACAGCCAAACTGACGCGCACATTTTATTTGGTTCCGGCGGCCTCATCGTCGCACCAGCCGCGCGTGGTTCGTCGAATGCAATTACCCTTACAAACTCAGCAACAAACACAACAACAGCAGCAGCAACTTTCCTCCCAACAACAACAAAATAATCCTTCAACTATAATTCAAAACACTTCCACGAGCTCCTCTCAAATAAAACTACAACAACCTTCAATAATACATCAATCATCTCAACCACCATCGACTCCATCAACGACTTCGACCACGCCAAATGGAAATGGTTCTTCTGAACAAGTTTTTTATTATTCACCTTATTCAGCAGCTCATGATAGTTCGCCCCAATCTTTACCCGAGGATCAATTAGATTCTCAACTTGGTGAATATGAAGAATATTGGGATGATAAAATGGAATATTCAGAAGATAATAGTTTACATGGAACAGTTTTAGCTGATTATGATATTGATGATGAGCAACATCATATACCACAACAGCGTGGTGGCCGAGGGCAACAGCAACAAATCACTGTTGTTCAGCCACTTCAACATCATATTGTAGAGAATCATGCTAAATATTACAAAGTTGGAAGGTTTGTTATTTTAATATTTTTCTTTCACCAAAAAAAAATATTTTGAATTTAAGTTTTTAATTTCAAGGTGTATCATAATTTTATTTTCTGCTTTCACTTCTTTCTTTTGTCTATGTATTTTTAAAACAGGTTTTTTTTTATTTGGTTTGTTGTTATTTCTTTTGTTAATCAGTTAATTCCTTCTTTTAAAAAAAGAAGAAAAAGAAAGTTACATATTAATGGGTATTAGTATCATTGATAGAAAGAGAGATTGAAAGAGCAAAAGTCGAATGTGGTCAAGCTATTTTTATTTTTTTGAAGAAAATTAGACGAAGTACAGCAATTACTTAATTTTCATTATATTTATTTTATTTTTTTACAATTTATTTGAATCACACGCCCATGGTTTAAAAAAAGTAGAGTCACAAACATTCGCAAAAAAATAAAAATAAATCAATCGATTGGATTTTTTTTTGTTGTTGGTGTATTATTGCTGAACTGCAGTGATATAGACCCGCGTGAAAAAAAGAGAAGGCAATTGACCATAACAATAAATCATTTTATATTTCGGTATTTTTTCGCATTTTTGAGTCTGACTATTATTGTTTTTGCTTGAGGCTCCTTTTTGTCTCGTTTTGAAAGATTGTTTCAAATTCATTAATTTTTGTTTTTTTGGCTTCTAATTATTTTATTTTTTTGTTTTGTTTCGTTCTTCTTTTTCCCAAAGCTAATATATCGTTTTTTATTTGTTCCAATTTAAATTAATGCTATTCTAAAAAATTATTTTATGTCTTTTCTTATCTCAAACAAAACTTTTATTAGACTAATTTTTTATTTGATGACTTTTCCAATCAATCAATAAAAAATATTACTACATACAAAAAAAAATAAGGGTTAATTTAAACTTCTTTTTTTGTAGAATGTCTAATGGCGGAGGATCTGCCACGACCACAACTTCCGCATCATTTATAATTCGAGAGCGGCCAAGTAATTCTCAAAGTACCTCAGCCGCTGCTTCCACAAATGGTGAAGCCACTTGCGCTGTTTGTGGTGATGGATGCGCTAAATTACATTATGGAGTGTTAGCATGTTACGGTAAGTCATCGAAAATGTTTTTCGAATCAAAATTATTTTTCCATTTTATTTTTTAGGGTGTAAAGGCTTTTTTCGTAGAACCCTTACCGGGAAGTATCGATATGTTTGTCGATTTGGAAACAATTGTGTTGTTGATAAATGTATGTCTCATTTATTTTTGACACCCATCAAACCACAATTTTATTATTTTTTTGTGTTTTAGTCCAACGTAATAGTTGTCGATATTGTCGATTTAATCGTTGTTTGGAAGTTGGAATGGACCCAAAAGCAGTTCGGCCAGATCGTGATTTAACAGGAAAACAAAAAGTTCCAAGAATTAGAAAGCGAGCTATTGATGATGAATTAATCAATCATATGGTAAAATAAAAAAAACTTAATTTAGAGAAGCAAATACTTATTTTTCTTTGTCTCTTTTTTAGATGAGACTTCAAGGTGACGATTGGTCAAGAAAAATTCCAGTGGATGCAAAAGTATTATTAATGCAACTATTAAATATTGAATCGAAAGTTTCTAAAGGCGATCAAAGCAATTCGATGGTTGGAGGCGAAAAATTTGTTAGTAATAAAAATATCTCTCTTCGAGAATTATTTGAACAAAAACCTAATTTGGGTGCTCGAAGAACAGAGGTAACGGAAAAATTTCCAAAAAAACAGCTTTGATTTTTGGTTGGTTTTTTAGATGCGTTATGAACCATATAGGATGGCTCGATCGGAAGAACTTTCAAAAATCGCTCATCGAGGGGCTATTGCTGCAGTGGATTGGGTGGATAGTTTAGCAGAAATAGGAGATTTCGCTGATACTGAAGATAAAATAGCTCTTGTTAAAGCATGTTATGCTCCATTAACCATATTTAACTTTTCTGCGAGAACGGCGCAAAACACTAAAAATCCTGATATTCTTTGTCTTTGTTCATATTCATATGTGCCAAGAAAATTACCTCCAGAATTTAATGGAACTAAGTAAGCTTAAAATTTGAATCAAAAACAAAGGCAAACTCAAATATTTTTAGTCATTTATCAAATAATCTCATTGATCGAACTTTAAATGAACTTGTTGAACCTCTTCGAAAATTAAATCTTCGAGAAGAGGAAGTTGTGCCTCTTAAAGCCATAATTATATTAAATAATAGTAAGTTTTACAAAAAAAGAAAACTGTTTTTGCTAATTAAAAATTTTAGCCGCCAAAGGTTTATCTCCACAAGCTCAAGAACAAGTTTATGAACTTCGAAATAAAATTCAAGATATGTTATTTCAAGTAGTTAAAGAATTACATCATCCCATTTATAATCCATCTTCAAGATTTGGCAATTTGCTTCTTTTATTACCAACCATAACTGTAAGTAGTTAAAAGAGAAGCGATTTTAATTGCATCATCACATTTTCTCATATCACTTTTTGCCTTTTTCTTTGTTTCTCATCATTTTTTACCTTCCTTTTTTTTTCAGACGTTATCAGGAGTAATGTGTGAAAATATGCAATTTTGTCAAGTATTTGGTCAAAGGTCTAATTTGGAGCCACTTTTAACCGAACTTTTTGATGATCTTAGTGAACATGCAGGTGGACATGGAGATACATTATCTCCACCTCTATTTGATGGAAATGAAGTAAATCTACAACCATTTTTACAAGATAGCTTCTCAAAATGCCCTCAAACAACTTCAGTAGAAAAATTTGATGCTTGCACTCAAACTGAAATAGAAAATTGTTTATCTCCTATGAATTCATTATCATCGATATCATTAATAAGTAGCATGTCATCAAGTGAACATGGCGGCTGTGGTGGCAGAAATCGATCTCCTTCAATTGAAATTTTACAAAATGATGAGCTTCAAGAAGTTGTAAATCTTGAAAGTTTTGAAAGTATTTTTGGTGAACCTTTTAATAGCTCTGATGATTTTTCACCTGAAAATCTTTTTGATAATAATCAAGATATATTTAATTTGAATCATGGACATCTTTAAATTTAAAGATTTTTCAAAATATAGGACAGTAGAGAAAAAAAGACAGCAAAGTTTGTTTTCTATGCAAAAATCTTTGTCGTCGTAAAAACTAGTTATTATTGTTTATTGCTGCCTTACTTACTTTTAATTAATAACAGATACATAAGACTCAAAAATTATTCACTTTATTTGTAGCTTCTTTGTTTTCTAATCAAAAATCAAATTTAGTAAAAAAAATATTATTATTAATTGTTATACTGTAAAAAATATCACTTATTACTTACTTACTTGCCTTGCCAATTTTTTTTATTTTTGTTGTTTAAAAATCTTTATTTCACTTGCCCTTTATTCCGTTGAAATTATATTGTCATCATCAGTTGTTGTTTATACATAGAGAAAATCAACATTGGGTTTATTTTACTTTTATTTACGGTACATAATTATCATTCACTTATTTGCTTATAATAAAGCTTTTTACAGCTAAATTTTTTAAATGATTGTAACACAACACGCTTTTTTTTAAATTTTAAACGATTCATCAAAGATGTCAAATCATCCTTATTATTACTCAGACCTCCCTTATTTTATGATAAAATTTGATATTACATACTTATTTCTGTTGTTTTTTAACAATGCCAACTACACCTTGCCGTTATAAATAATAAACCTGATTAAAATTTTATTTGTTATTATTATTTTGCTAAATTCCAAAATCCATAAGATTGACGACATAAATATGAAAAACTAAAAATTTTATGAAAAGTTTACTTCATATTTTGAACAAGGGCCACATTATATAAAAAATGACAAAATAAAGTAAATCTCGTTCAAGGTTAAAAAATTCTTTTAAAATACTCATTCATTCCTCATTTATCGTTTGTATATTTAAGCCAATAAAAAATATTGAAGATGCAAAACACAACGGGAAACAAGATTCCTAAAAAAAATTTAACATGATTAACTAAAAAAGCAAATTTAAATGAATTAAATTAATTTACTTGAAACCCTATCAATGATTCGAACATCCTTTTCCACAGCGCTACGAATTTGATCATAAATGGGAAATCTACTTGGTGTATTAAAATTTTCTCTTCTCAAACTTTCTGCTTCATCTTCCTATAAATTATTTGTTAACCTTTTAAAAGCTGAAAAAAAAAATCACAAATAAAAGTTGCTGAAGTTCGATGGAATTTGAATTATTGTTTTTAGCTAATTGAGATGTAAATAAATAAGTAACAATTGCAAATTCAATCAAAGAAGCCAAAATAAAAATAATGCATGCTGAAATAAAAAATATCAATTTTTACAACAACAAATTATTCTTTTTACCAAAAATCCAAACATCAATAGCTTTAATATAAGAAACAGGTGGCAAAATTTCATTTAACCCCGAAGATAAAATGTGAGAAGATAAAAGAACAATAAGGCCAAGAGCAATTCTTCCAGGAACATTGGATGGATGAAGCCAAAATGAAATCCAACTAATCATTACTAAAGCCGCAGAAGGAAGATAAAGGTGAATTAAAAAGAAGTCAAATCTCCTGGATAATACAAGCCAAATCTGTCCGCAAGAATATGTGCCAGACCAAGTTTTGCTAGTGCAAGAATCATTTGAATAATTTGTAAAATCAAATTGTGGTAAAGAATCTCTGAAGCCCGATTTAATTTGAATTGGATTAGTGTCTTTCCATTGGTAATCTAAAAAAGTTAGAAATAGATTTGTCGACAAAATTTAGAAAAATTACAAATGTCATCGGCTGTGTAAGCGTAAGAACCAAATTGAAATCCGCAATGCTAAAACCCTCTTTCGAAAATTAAAAAAAAATGATAAAAATTCTATACTTGAACATCCATTGGGTAATAATGAAAATCCATAAGACATGAAAAAGTCATAGTTAGTCGAACGCTATAAAGCACATTTCCATTTCGATAAACTCGAAGAAAAGCATTTGGTTCATCTAATTCATGTCGATGCCCACTTTTTTCATTCTTAAAATTTTACATTAATCATAGTCAATTTTATTAAAGAAAACCTGAAAAAAGGTATCAGGCTTCCATATTTTTTGCTCAGAATTTATAACAATTAAAGGCGCTCCTTCCTTTGTTTGATTTTCCCAAACCAATCGAGGATCGCGCCATTCTTCACGGAAAGTAAATTGAAGCTGATATTCCATATTTTCATCACTCAGATGCGAAATGGCTCGAAGATAAGTGTTAACTTTAACTATCACTGACTGAGCTTTTCCATTCGCATCATATTCAATAGGTCTGGTTAAATGAATTTGTTCATCGCTCTTTAACAAATCGCTAAAAGCCTTTTCGTCTTTCCTAAAAGTAACAAAACATTTGACTAATTTTGTAAAACTTCCTTACCAATATTGTGAATGCTTGTTTTCTGCAAAGCAACTAACACAAAATAACAAGCTAGAGAAGATACATATTTAATAAATTCACATCTAAAAGAAATATAAACTTTACCTTAAAATTAGAAGAACTATCATTTTTCGACTTTCTATCTTTAAAATAAACAGGTTTTTATTGCATTTACTTTCATTTTACTTTCAACTACTAAATTTCCATGTATAATTTGTAGTTTATGAGAATTATTTTATACCTTATGTAAAAAATAAAGTAGTAAATACATGTGACAATCAATTCAGCATCTTTTTGCCGAGCAGAGTCTGCACTTGTTAAAAAAAGATGTAATTAAAACCTGTCATGTTTTATAACGTATTTTTAATTTTTCTTAAATTTATGGTTTTGATTTAGAAGAGTAAAAATCAAGAAAACAAAAACACAATAAATTAAGTTTTTAAAATTTTGATATCTTTTTTGTAAATGAAGAAAATATAATAAAGATAAAATATGTATTAATTAATTAATATTTGGTGATGCTTGACATACTTTTACAAAAGGAAAAACATAAAGACATTATTCTTTTCTTTAGCACCTTTTAAAAAATATGTTTTTTATTTTGCCACTACAAAGCTCACATGGATTTATTAAGAAAGTATGTATATTTTTTTCTTTTTCTTTTTTCTGTTTTTTTTATGCTGACTTACTTAAGCCCCTCATAACTAAATGAAATAAAAAAATAAAATAAAGAAAGAAAAAAACTAAAAGCTAGCTTCATTTTTTTTAGCTTTCTTACTTTTTTATATCTTGACTGCCATGATTAATCTTTATTTATTTAGTTATTAATTAGTTAGTTAATGGGCTGCGCAACAAGTATGTCTGCAACTCGTTCAAAAAAATTTCCAAATACTATCATAATTACGGGTACAAAAAATAATATTTCTTTAAAAGGTAAAGTATGATTTTTTATTTGTGTTTTATTTTTGCTATGTTTTCTTTCTTCTTCAGGTTATTTAGAAAGAGATGAAAAGCAACGAGAACAGCAACAATTTGGTAATAAAAATATTGTCATGGGATTAATTAGAGATAAAAGAGTGGGAAGACATAATAGCGACACAAATTTAATTCATGTGAGGCAATAAATGTTTTAATATTTTAGCTAATTTTTTCTTTAGGTTGGTTATTTAAAATCCAATTCAATTTATGGCAGACCTAAACCAAGTGGAGATGATTTTAAATTTATTGAACAAAGATTGACGCCGCATGAAGTTGAAAGCCAGCATACTGAAACTACTATTCTAACTGATACCGATAGTATGCAAATTTTCTAAATTTTAATTAAATAGAATATCTAAAAATACATTACTTTTATTTAAAGGGAGTGTCCCAAACGATGAGAAAACCCTTACAGCGGGTGTTCCTAGCCCGAAAGTTTTTCTTCACTGTCTCCAAGTCTTACAAAGTTTTACAAAGTTTTTTCAAAAGCTTACGAAATTTTTTCAAAATGCTACAAAAAGCTACAAAAATTCGTAGCACTTTGTAAGCTTTTGAGACAATGAAACTTTCGGGCTAGGAAAAACTTTCGGGCTAGGAACACCCGTCGTAGTAAAATTATTCTCATCGTTTGGGACACTCCCTTTAAGGCAGCGAAAAAAGTTATGCTGGTGGAGCTCGAAAAGGTAGAACCATTTTAATTCCACCTGCAAGGCAACAACAACAGCAACCATCTACTTCTCATTCATCCTCATCTAAAAATAGTCCACATTGGGCTGCAGCTGATTATCAAAAAAGATTTAAAGATGTAAGATTAAAAATGAGTAAAAACTATTCATAATAAAAATATTTTTTGTTGCAGATAAAAGATGTCAAAGGCGTGACACCCAAATGGAAGCAACAACAGAAACAAAATGAAACACAACCAAGATCCGAAATTCAAAGTGCTCAACCAAGGGAGCGTAAAAAGAAAGTTATTGAACCTCCACGAATGGAAATAGTTAATCATATTTCAAGAGAAGAGTATATAAAGTTAGTTTTAATTATTTATATTTTTCGCGAAACATCAGACAATTAAATGCTTTTTTATTTTTATAGCGAAGCTGCCACATCTTCAACTGTCCCAACATCTTCTTCTGGTCCACCAGAAGCATCTTCAATTTCCATAGTTCATGCTCAAGTTAAAAATAAGAATATTGCATCCTTGCAAAATGCTCAGGATGATATAAGTGAAAGCAGCTTTGTTGTTGCACATCATACTTTGAATGTATTTTTTGAGATTAAAATGTTTCTTAAAAACAGAGACCTTTTTATTTTAGGTTGCCTGGGAACAAGATTATCATCATCGCCGACTAAAATTAGAATGGCAAAAAAATGATTCCGATTCTGAAGGTGGAGGTGGCGAAACAACTCCGCAAAATCAAATAACCAACAAAAGCATTATTGAAGTCGATGAAATAAAAGAATTGAATAATTAATTATTAATGCCACCTTTTTATATTTATGCAAATTATAAAATTTAAATTAATTGTTTGCTGCAATTTTATTATTTTTTGTACACATTTATTTACGTTTCAAAAAAATCTTATACGAAGAAAAAAAATGTGGTTGTTACGGACATTGCATGTTTTTGTTGACGTTGTCATGACAACTTCATTAATACTCATGCATGTTCTTTTTCTTTTTTCTTGGCTGGCGGCTACTAAAAATAAAATCATAAGGCGGCTTACTTAATTTTTTTTAAATGTTGTTATGGCAGAATTACATATCATTGGTCAAATAGAAAGTGGTAAAAATTTTCCTGATAATAATTTATGTTGTCGATGGGCTTTACAAATAGGTACTTTTTATTCTTTTGAAAAATGTTATTTCTAACTATTGAATTTTTAAGGTGGTGGATGGAGAATAATCGAAGGAGAACATGAGGGCCAAACTCAAACAGATTTACCAACCACTCATGCAGCCTATTTTGCGCATCCAATTGAAATTCATTTAGCAACTAAAACAATTCAAGGTTGGCCAAGAATCAATATTGAAGTATGGCATCAAGATAATTATGGAAGGCAAGAAATTTATGGTTATGGAACAATTTTTATTCCCACTTCTCCAGGCGAGCACCTTGTAAGTTTTAAAACTTTAGAAATTATGTTTATTCATTCCTTTTTTTAAATTTAAGATTGAATGCCAATGTTGGAGACCGAAAGGAACAACGAAGGATGAAATAATGCAATATTTTGTTGGTGGTGGACTTCAACTTAGATCCCTTGCAGCTTTAGAATCACCCGAAGAAAGAATGAAATTGCAAACAATTGCTATGGGAACTGTGAGCTTTAGGTTATCACTTATTACTCGACATTTTGATAGATTTGGTATTGGAATATAAAAATTTATTAATAGAAAGAAATATACAAAATTATTTAATTTCAATTATAAATTTTAATAAAGTTAATTACAACAAAAAAAGAGTTAAATTTACAAAATTACAAAAGTAAATTCAGATCAGTTGAATTTTAACAAAAATACATTTAAAAAAAGATTATTTAGGCAGTAAAAGATTAATAATAAAATAATATTATATTTGGCATAGAAAGAAAAAAAATAAAAGAAAATAAGAGATTCAAAATCGGCAATCAACGAATTGCAAGATTCGACCAAGTATTGTCCAAGTATATTGTGAACCTCCCACATTTGTACATGATGCTATTAATGAAGGTGATGCGCTGATTGAGGCACGTTGCTAAAAAAATCCTCGGGTATAAAGTTGCAATTAACCGATTTGAAATTTTTGAAATTAAAACTTTTACCTGATCATAACCTTCTACTGTAGCAGCTTGTCCACCAGTTGTGCATGTAATTGCCACGGTAGCTGCTTGACTATGAGTATTTCCAAAGCTTACATCACTGTAATCAAATCGGTATTGATCTGCTTGATCCACAGCATTTACAGGATAAAGAATGAGATCGGAACATCGAGCTCCAACAAATGCTTAAATTTAATTTATTATTACTTTTTTTGCTTTTATTTTCATTTTCCTTTCTGATGTTTTTTTTTTTGCTAGTGCTCCAGAGATTTTGGGAAAAAAATATTCAATGCAAAAATACGTAAATCAATTATGAAATGGTTGACTGCGCTAAATAATAACCTTTTTTTCTGGATTTCAAAAGGGCAAAAAGCTCGTTTTGAAAGAAGAAAAAAATATATCCAATAAAGGATGATCGACTGCTGAACTTTGGATGACAAAAATAGGATCAACAACAACACAACTTTAGTAGCAGAATAAAAAAAAGGTTAAAAAATCGTAAAATAAAGCAATTTATTTTGCAGTAAAAAAAACAGCTCTTGCAAAGCATAAAAGTTTGAAGAAAAGCAGTTAACGACAAAAATGATTACTTACCTGGATCTTGACTTGGAACAAATCCGGGTGGAGCACAACAATGAATAAATGATATTAGAAACAGAAGCAAAATGAGAAAATGAAGCCTCATTTCGGCGTTAATGAATATCCGCTAATACTTGACAATGTTTTGAAAGATTACGGTAATACACTAAAAATAATATTTATTAAATTAAAAGCAAAAGAAATTTTTTTTGACAGTTATAAAATAAAATTCTTGAGAAAATAAATAAATTCGATTTCATTCCAAAACAATCGACCGGAAATGGAGAGGCACGGATTCTCTCTATATTATTTAAAAAAGAAAAATAAAAAAAGAACAAAGTCAAAAAAAAATTGAATAGAATAATTTTTTTTCGGAGGCGCAAATTATAAATAAATTTTATATTCAAAAACTGTAAGATGAGTTTCTCTTTTTTTCTTCACTTTTCATTTTCTGACCCATAGAAAGAAACAATGAAGAACGAGGGATACTAAAAATGACCATCAATTTTCAAAAAAGGGGAGAAACTACTCCGTTAAAAATCAGAAAGCTTCTCTGCCTAGGGCAACAAAAAAAAGAAAAAAAAACGGTAGCCGAGGAGACCAAAAAACAAGAGAATAAAAAACCCTAAAAAGTAAAAAACAAATGTTTTATTACGAAAACTTAACTAAAAATTTTAAACGAAAGTATTACTGTCACTTTTTATAAATATCCTTTTTAAAAAAGCCGAAAGAAGTGAAAGGTGCTGATGATTTTTTTTTACCTGAACCCCATTTACCGTTTTTTTGCATTTGTTAGTCAAAGGCAAGGGTGGAGTCTCAAAGCTGACAATAGACAATAGTATTTTTTCAATTTGGTCATTCTTTTTTTTGTTGATGTTGAGCTATTCACTGTAAACTTGAATTATCTTTTTATTTCCCAATTGACATGATCATTGAAGCGGATCTAGAGCAGCAGCAGAAGTAACATCACAAATGCATACTCGTTGTTGTTGCTTGCCATTCGATGATTATAACTTACTCATATTAATAAAGAGAATGGTTGGTCTACGAGAAGAACAGGTTTCACAATTGTGACAACAGCAGGTAAGGAAAATGACCACAACTCATCCGGTTTTTTTCCATTTTTTGTTGTAATAGTTGGGAGATTACTTGAGGGCATCTGAGATTTAATTCTAAATAAAAAAATTTTTACAAATAAAAAAAACTCGAATGAGGCAAAAGAAATCCGATTTATTAACGTCATAACCACGTAACAATAATATGCAAATAAACAAATCATCAACATAACAAATACATATCTAATATAATTAACTAATATAAACTAAATCTAATAAGTGTATTCCATCTCAAGAAGAGGATTCAGCAGCAGTTTTTTGTATGATTGCGACAGCTTTTTGAGCAGCTTCTTCAAGACATGTTGCAGTAATAAATGGCAATCCACTGTTTTTGAGACATTCTTTTGCAGCATCAACGTTTGTTCCTTCCAATCGTATGATTAATGGCACATGAAGTTTGATTCTTTTACATGCTTTGATAATACCTTGTGCAACAGTTTCGCAATTCACAATACCACCAAAGATGTTCACAAGGATTCCTTTTACCTGAAAAAGAAAATGTAAATTAAAGGAAAAGGTTTTGATTAGCTCACTTTAGGATCAGAACAAATAATTTGAAATGCATGATAAACTTCATTTTCGGTAACAGCACCGCCAACATCAAGAAAATTTGCTGGACTTCCACCAAAATGTTTGATAATATCCATCGTAGCCATTGCAAGACCAGCACCATTAACTAAACAAGCAATATTACCATCCAATCCAATGTAGTTGAGATGATGTTTCTTAGCTTCAATATCACGAGAGTCTTGTCCTTCATGATTATCCATAGCAAAAATATCTTTTTGTCGATAAGCAGCATTATCATCGAAGTTTAACTTTGCATCAACAGCGAATACTCGACCATCATTCGTTTCAGCTAATGGATTGATTTCAATTTGAGTGGCATCAACTTCAATGAAAAGTTCATACAATCGTTTTATTTGTTCAGCCGCAGTTGAAAGAAGTTCATCAGGAAATTCTAAGAATTTTGCAATCTTTTTTGATTGATATTCAGTGATTCCAGTGGTAATATTGATAGGAGTCTTTAAGATCATTTCAGGCTTATGTTCAGCGATATCTTCAATATCCATCCCACCAGCTGGTGATGCAATAATAACAGGACCATTTGAATCACGATCCATTAAAATGGCAAGATATGTTTCACGACTGATTGGAATTGATTCAGCAACCATAACTTTGTTTACTTTAACACCGGAAGGATCTGTTTGTTTTGTAACCAAGCGCTTTCCGATCATTTCTTTTATTGAATCAAGGATGTCATCTTTTCTAAAGAACAAAATTATGATAAGGATATAGATTAATAAAGTAGCATACATACCTTCTAGAAATATATACACCACCAAGATTTGTAGGACCATCAATGAATTTTCCTTTGCCGCGACCACCAGCAAGGATTTGAGCTTTCACAACATATTCATCATGATCTAAAGACGTTTATTAATAAGGCACAACAGTTAAAATGCATACGAAAGCTTTCAAGACATTTTTCAGCTTCATTTACATTGTCAGCAACAAAAAATCGTTGAACATTGCATCCTTTCTTTTCCAGCAAAGTTTTGCTTTGGTATTCTTGAAGATTGAGGAAACGCACTTGAGAACAACGCTAAAAAAATAAACGATGAAAAGGCATACAAATATAGAAAAATTAAACATACCGAAGAAACACTCTTGATAATTTTAATGTTGTTTCGTAGCATTTGGTAATAACTGAAAATACAAACATTGTTGAGTAAGAAAGTTGTCAGCAATAAAATCAAATAACGGTAACAAAAGTTATAAATGATCCGCGAAAGCTCAAAAAACAAACAAATTGCACGAAAAAGGAAAGAAAGACCGGATGGATTAAGTTTGAAGTGAGCGACATAATGTATTACTCAATCAAACGCAAATAATAAAAGTACCTAACTAAAAAAGGACAGTTTTACTCTAACTTTTTAAAAGATTATTGCATAATGGAGTGTTTCACAATAAACCGTGAAAAGTTAGCAGATGGCGATGGTTATAAACCTATAATTGGCCAAGAATGGATTTTATCTAAAAAATTTAATGAAGAATGTAAAGAAATTTCCCCAATTAATTATGTATGTTGTCAAGCTTATGTACAAATATTATTTGAGGAAAATGGAAAATGGGTTGAAGGAATGATAGGAGAATTGGTAGCTTATAAAAATGAAAAGTCTACCAACGAAGCGGATATGGTCTTATCATTTTTCTCAGGACCGCGGCAAAGATTTGTAATAAATGTGTAAGTTAAAAAATTTGAATATATATTAATTGAAAAAAATAAAACTTTACAGCTCGGAGATTCAAAAATTAACGAAGCCACATCCCAATCTCTTAGTTTTGATACATGGCAAAACTATTATGGGCTTACATTTTCCATTGGAGCATAAAAATAGAGTGGATGTTTTCTACAATCAACTTAGACCCCATTGTAAGGCATAGTTATAACAGGATATAATAATGTCATAGCTTTTTAGTGCCATCAACCATTTTTGCACATAAACTAAAGCAAGTTGCAGAAAATGTTAGTGAAGAAATGAGAAAAACGGCAAACAAATTGATCAACACGTTTTCAGTGGATGAAAGCAAAGGAGGTAATCAGTGGCTCAATAATCAAAAGAAAATAATGTAAGCTATGGAATAAAAAGCTTTTAGGTTATTTACATAAGTTTTAGTACAAAAATAATAAGAAAAAATTCATCTGAGAAAGCTGATGCAATAAAGAGCAGACGTCGATCAGATCCCCAATTATATCCGATGCCGATACCAATCTTAGCATCAGAAACTATCATTCACCCAGCAACTACTAGCAACAATAAACCTCCTCAATCGGAAGCACCAAAATTGGATGAAAACATGAAACCCAAACAAAAAGAACAAATAAAAAACGCGGATAAAATGGTTATCGAAAATATCACGATTAAAAAACGAGTGACTTTTGCTTCTGAGGAACAACAAAATTCTCTAAGAAGATCACAAAGTTTAAGAAAATTTTATAACGAAGAAGTTTGGATTCATCAATACACGACGACCATACAAGCATCACCCGAAACTTACTCTTCGAAATCAAATGTGAAAAATTTAATCGAATTATGGAATAACAAAACAGATTAAAATCATGTTTTTTACATAAGGAAATTATCTCGTTAATAAAGTTTACTACTATCAAAGATTATAAGAAAAAAATCTAAAAGTTTTTTGTTTGCAAAAAGTAAGACTAATTCAAGTTTGATCAAGATTGAATGATCGTCGCAATTTTTTTTCGCCTTGAGAAAAAAATGAAAAATATTACATTCAAATAATTGGAGATCGAAGAAAAAGCTTTTGATTTTTCTTTCTATGTTTTCTAACTTATCTTCTTCATGCATAATAAAATTCATTACCTCCTGTAATTGACTACATATTTCTGAGTCCAATGAGATACACTTTTTGTAAAAAAAAAAAAAACAAAGCTAATAGTATTATGCAAAGTTTATTTTTTTGTTAAAACGAATTTGACCAGCTTGTACATCGGTTCTTCTTTAGGTTATAAACAATAACAGGGAAAGAAAATAATAAAAATGGCACCAAAAACAATAAACTAAAAAATCTTCATCATTGATATATATGTATTTTTAATAGTGCATTGCTTCTTTATAGCTTATTCGATCTTCATCATTGTCATAAATATGAGGAACACCTTCACCACCACCATTCGGTGCATTAGGTAAGCAACCATGTGCTGGAACATTTGGTAAACAACCTGATGCAATTCTCATCGCTTCAGCTAATGCAGGTGGTTGTTGTTGTTGAGTGGAAGAAGCTTCAGATGGAGTTGAATTTTTTCCTTCATGTCGAAGTGAATTTCCTCGAGTTGAAGACATTGTACTACTCATGGCTGTTGTGGTAGGAGTATTATGGTGATGATAAAAATTGGAAGAATTATTATTATTTGTTATTGGAATGGAAGTAATATAAGCAGTTGTAGTAGTTTTAGTTGGAGGAGTTGTAACTCGAGCTGATGAACCTCTAACTGACGATCCTCTAACAGATGATCCTCTGCTACATAAATCAGTTTGGGATACACTAGTCACTTGTTGTCGAAGAATTTTAACATATGTTGCATATCGTTCTCGCTCATTATCAAGATATCTTTCACGATAAAAATAATCAAATACTGGTTTTCCTTTTGCTTTGATTGATGGAGCATTACTTCGAAGATTTACTAATCTTTCTTCCATTTCAACTACTTTACCTTGATGTGATCGAAGTTGAGCTTTCTAAAATATCAACTTTAAGGCTTAACTCTTATATGCTTTACACTTACCATGGCTAAATTAGATGGGGCAGATGGTAATAAAGGTCGATTAAAAATTATCGAATTACTATCAGATCCTGCGGGAGGAGGCAAAGCGGGAGTTGAAAAAGCGGCAGCAACAAAATTAATAGCATCAATCCATTTATTTACCTAAAACATAGAAATTATGCTTGAACTACTAAATAAATATGAAATCTATGCTCACTTCAACAGAATCACCAGTTTGGAATAAGAATTCTCCAAAATTAGCAGTACGAAGACGAAAAACATTTACACGTTTTTTATAATCAATAGGAAGGGTAGCTATAGCATGATGAAGGAGTATACAATTATTATAAGTATTAAATCTTCCATCATCAAATCCATGTTCAGATTTATGAAGATATAATACCATTCCGCGTAAAGTAGCATAAAACATTTGCCAATTTCGTCGACCAAATGGTGCTGCAAAAATACTTTTATTTCGGCCATTTAAATCTAACCTTTTTACTCACTTTTTTTGCCATCTGCATCATAAACAGATTTTTTGACTACCCATCCATGTTTGTAATCAATTTGATCTTTTATTTCAGCGGGATTATATTTTTTAGATATCTTTCTGCTTAAACGACGGAATACACCTGAAGCTCTTGTGGAAGCATCAGCATTTGTATCAGGGATTTCATCATCATTACTAAAAAAGGCATAAAATTTTTCGATGTTTGCAACTCCTTCAACTCACCTGAGATATTTAAATGGTGTGGATTTTACAGCATTATATAATACTTTTAACATACTCCTTTCATATGTATATTGAGTATGAGATAAATTATCCACAAATTCTCGTACAGTCATTTTCTTTCCAACATTGGGACCATGCAAATCTGTATTAAGCAAAATAAGGGCACAAGTTAAAGCATGAATTTCATCTAAAAATTAACGACCATTTTAAAGACACCATTCAAAACAAAGTTTTATTATTTTTATTACCAGGATTTTGAAATAACGTAGGATTACATTCAAAATATCTTCCAGCAAAAAAGTATAATAGTTTTGCTCGATCTGAGCTTTCACCGGTTAAACAAACATGCATTAAAAATTCGCGTAATGCTGCATCAATTCTCAAACCAGAAAAATTAAATAAACCAAAAAATTCGTTTGAAACTGCTTGAGCAAATGCATTAGATTGCATTAAAAATTTGGACACGGTTGAACGTTGAAAATTTTTCAAATCATACATTTGTTTTGCAGTATGAATAACTGCATCAGTATCCATTATTCTTGTTGAATTATAACCGGGTTGAGGAGTATCAGAAATATTATCAATCGAATGGTCAACATTATTATAAACATGATTTTTTGAAGATTTTTGTGATGATGGTGAAAAATCAGGTAAACCATTTTCAATAAATTTAGGAATAATAAATGAATGAGGTTTGTTAAATTCTCCCTTTTTTCCTCGTCCATGAATATTATGCATAGCGTTTTCAGGAAGAGTGGAAGATGAATGATTTGTTGATTCAATATTATTTTGTAAATTTGATACACATGCTTCAGAATCCATGCATGAATTTTCATCGTTTTCATCATCATGTTGATCCAAAACTGATTCAGATTGTGATGCAGGAACAGCGGTTTCAGGATTAAATCTTCGCTGGTGTTGTTGTTGTTGGCCATCATGTTGCTGTTGTAATGGTGGATATTCATCAAATGGTCCACGTTTTTTAGGTGTTGTATCAACATCACTCACTTGTGTTGATGGAGGTAATTGTTCTTGTCGAATCTAACCAAGAATAAAAGATTAAAGAGAAACATAAAAAGCAAAATAATAATATACATACTTGTGCATATGATGGTGAAATTTTTGGGTTGAGATTAAGCATTTTATCTCCTGTCATTAAAAATGCTTCATATCGTGGAGTTCGTTTCTCTTCACCACTGCTGCTATTTTGTCGTGGGGTTGAAGGAGAAGGTGAGGCAGGTAAAGAAGGTTCATCAGGATGTTTTTCAAGAGACGAGCTTGAAACGTTTTCACCGTAATCTTCATGTAAATCTTTTTGAGGTACTTTCTCCCCAAATCGTGGAATACGTGAAGGTGCTACTACTGCTGGTTCATCTGATGATCGTGGTTTCTGGTTTTTAACTTGGGTTGGTATTCGAGAAATGACTTCCGCCATTTCGATAATTCCAACACACAACAACACCCGCTCTTTGCTAAAAATTTAGCAAAATCATAGTAACAAATATATAAACAAAAGAAAAGATAATGGAAGCGCGTCAATACACGCTTTTATTACAACCAAAATGATAAAGTTAAACACATATTTATACTAACATATAAAAAACAACAACAAAATATAATTTACTCGTAATGTTAAAAAAGAGACATTACAACAATCATTCAACTATATATGACAAAAATAATACGTATCATTATGGAGGCATACGAAGAGCACCATCTAATCGGATAATTTCACCATTGAGATAGCTGTTGCCGATAACATGTTCAACAAGAGCACCATATTCCTGTGGATTTCCAAGACGTTGTGGATTTGGAACTAAATTGGAGAGAAAAGTGCGGACCTAAAAAAATGAATGTTATGAGAAAATCAAAGAAAAAAATCGGAGGATCAAAAGAAATTGAAACAAAATACAATTCAGTCGCTAAATGCATCATTTCTTCTTTATTTTTTTCTGATCATAAAGGATCAAACTAGTCTTTTTTAGAAAGCGATCGACACCGTCAGCTAACTTTTAGAAGCTAAATCTCAAAAATAAACAAAAAAATATGCAATGAATGCAATCGACCCTTGTCACTTGCTTTTCCATTATACAGTTAGATCGAAAAAGTTATACTCAACAAACTTTAAAGAAAAACAAAATCCAGTAAAACAAAAAAAGAATGCATCATATTTTTTCTTGCAAAGCGAAATCGTGTAAAACAACTGTTTTTGATAAATAAATTGAAAAAGCAAAACACGAAAATGACGATTAGGTTGCAAAAAAAACTTCGCATTTCGCTTTCCAAATAATCATTTTAAAAAATATTGACCTTTTTAACCTTAAAAATGTTGTTTAAAGCAATAAAAGCACAAAGCGAAATAACAATGAAGCAAAGAAAAAAGGCTGTTGAGTGTGTAATCAAAAAAGCAAGTGTAATTCAAGCAGCTGGAACAATACAAATGTTTCAAGCCAATCGTGGCAAAAAATCGTTAAACCATAAAATTTTCCAGCGTTTTATGCAAATTCAACAATGAGTAGTCTTAAAAAAGGGCATGTTAGCTTCTAATATTTCAAACCGCCTGTGGCCACACAAACAAGCAAGAGTCTTATTCTTTTCCACAAGAATAAATGAGACTCATCACACATTCATCAACCTAACTCGGCAGCAGAATGAACAATGTGACAAAGCTTCTTTTCCAATGTCCTTTTCCCTTTTCAACATCAACCATTTGGATGCGCTCAAAAAATTCTTTCTTTCTTTTTTTTAAACTCAAAGTAAGCAAAACAGACAGCCGCGTTTGCAAGGAATAAAAAATAAAACTTATTTGCGCAAAAGCGCCTTTTGTTCACCTTTCTGTCAAATTGTCGGCAAAATTAACGAAGATGAAGAATCAAAGAAAAAAAATACTTACCTTGTCAGGAAGAGATGAAAGTAGAGGTGTATCAAATAATCCAGGAGCAATAGTCATCACACGAATACCAGTATCAGCTAAATCACGAGCAAGTGGCAAAGTAAGAGCAGCAATAGCTCCTTTAGAAGCAGCGTAGGCAGTCTGAAAAACAAAGAAACATAAGTTGCACATACATATTTCACAAAAGGTAACTTAAAGCGATGGGTAATAAATGTTTTAAAACCCAAATATTCGAATGATACTAAATTTTGTGTAAACATCAGCAACAAAAAAACACAATGATTCGATAAAGTAAACAAAACTTTAAAACCCAAAAGGTAAATATTTTCCTCTTTACAAAAAAAGTCTTACCTGACCAACTTGTCCATCAAAGGCAGCTACTGATGCAGTGTTAATAATGACTCCACGTTGTTGGAAATCATCCTTTTCGTTTTCCATCATGATAGGAATACTAAGACGAATAACATTGAAAGTTCCCAAAACATTGACTTCAAGAGTTTGTCTGATTTTATCAAGAGGTTCAACTTCTTTCTTAGCTGCACTATAGAGCTTAAATGCAAATGCAATCCCAGCACAATTAACAACAGCATCGAGACGACCAAATTTGTCCTTGATAGTATTCAAAGCCTTATTGACATCGCTTTCAGAAGTAATCTAAAAATGAATAATAAGAGAGTTCAAAAAAAGACAAAACTTACATTAGCTGGAGTGAAGATAACATTTTCACCAAGTTCTTTTGCCACATTTTCACCATCAGATTTTGGTAAATCAAGAATAACGACCTTTGCTCCTTGTTGAGAAAGATATTGAGCAGTGCCTCGACCAAGTCCTGAAGCGCCACCAGTAACGAGAGAGACAAGACCCTAAAATTAAAAGCCATTAAGTACTTGTCCTTGCATGAAGTGTTAGAAAAAAAAGTAAAAATGAACCAAAAAAAAATCGATGAAAAAAGGAAAGCAAAAAGGTTCAGGAAATGTACTAATACTTTTAGCATTTTTTCATTCCATTATAGCAATTAAAAGTTATGACTTTTTTACCGGTTTACGAAGGAAGAGCAAAATAATTAAATTAGTATGTCAAAAAGGGCGAAAAAAAGTTAAAATGGCTAAGAGAAGTTTAAAAAAAGTGTGTTCATGATTTCACAGCAGGTCATCATCATTCTTTTTCCAATCTATTCGAAGAAAATTATAAAAAAAAGTTGACAGCACAAGTTTCTTATAGCGCTTTTAAAAACTTTTTTTGATTATCCCAAATCAATGTTCCGGAATTGCAAACACTTCATCCGTCAATTTGTCAAATATTTATAACGGAAATCACTCTCCTTTCTTTGCATGCGCAATTTAATGCAACATTTTTGGTTCATTTCTCGAAGTAAAAAAATGGAAAAGAAAAACTTGCTTACCTTGACAGGACGGAGAACAGAACCGCCACTCATGATTCTAAAAATTTCAAAAATTTATTACTTTTAGATGGTCATCTTCGTTTAAAATTGATTATGTTAAAGTTTTTAGAAAAAAAACGTATCACGCAAGACATAAAACTAATTTATTTGAAATCAATGTGAATCGAAAAATGGGCAGCACAATATGGATATGTATAAAGGGACTATTATAAAGGTAAATAAGCAAGAAATAGCTATGGAAATATTAATTTTTTTTACGATACACAAAGTTATAAAATTTTGTTTAGGAAAAAAAGATAAAGGACGAAGAAAAATTTGGTGGCAGTGCTAAAACAAGCAAAACTAACTGAGAAAGCTTTCGTGGCAAGAACAATGGAAACGGAAATGAGTTGATTGAAATTTTTTTTTCAAAGTTTTCAATAAAAGTTTCAAGGCTTTTTTCATGTTTTGATAAAGCATTATTATTCCTTCTTTATGAACAGTTAAATAAAATTTCACATTAATCCTTATTTGTTGGTCTTTCATTAAGATCTCCCTTTTGTCAAAGTTAAATAGAAGGAAATGAAAAATATATAGCAAAATCTTTATTATTATGGCACTATAAACATTTTTACGACACTATCTTTAATTTTTAACTAACATGGCAAATATCATCGTTTTTACGATCACCTGTTGTAATAATATCGGCAGCAGCTTCATCACCCAAAAAGCTAAACTTTCTTCGTAAACTTGAATTCAGAATTTTATCCATCAATGCTTTGATTAGATATGTTGAAGCTGTAGTAGCTTTATCTTCATTTGTATAAAATGGTGTAAAATCTGATCTATCTAAAATGCCCTTTTCTTCACAAAATATATCAAAAGCTTCTTTAATAATTGTATCACAATTAATGGGTTCTAAGAAAGGAAGTTCAGGATTTCTTTCAGAAATGGTTGAAATAATACAAAGCAGTTCAACCACAAGTTGTCGATATTCTCCATGAGCTATTTCGCCCATCATTGATTCAATTTTATAAGAAAATGTTAATTCATGAGGAGTCATAATTTTGAGAGTTGGATATTTAGGAAGTTTTCGATTTGCAATAATTATTCCTTCATTTGCACGTTCAAGCACTCGCCAAACCCGATCATATAAATTTGTTGGAACTCGATTTAATGCACCATTGAGTCTTCGAATTTGGAGTGGAGTTAATAAATGCCAATTCTTTTTCAACAACAATGCTCGCAAAAGATCTCGAACTATTGTTGGTGGAAGGTCATATACAGTTGCATTATGTAAAATACCTAAAAATTAAATAATTAATATTCCATAAAAATAAAGGATTAACTTACCCAATTGTTTTGCAACAGCATTAGGACAACTGCTTTCAAGAAGAGATGCAATATCAATAATTTTTCTTTCTTTTCGTAATCGAGTTAAACCTCCACCATTTTCAGTTCCTTCTTTAAAATAATTAAGCAAAAATTGCATTGCTTCTGTTAACCAATTAAGTCGAATGGCAAGAATTCCATCAAATGCATCAGGTTTTTGCAGAACTAAATCTGCGCATGCTATAAGCAATTCTTGTTGGAAAACAATGGTATGAGGATCTTTAGGATCAGAGCTTTCAAAAATAACTCGAGCAATTTCAGCTGGAGTTAATGGAGATTGAATTGTAACTTCATGACAGTTTTTTCCACCAATAACAACCTAAAAGCAAAAAACTTTAGTAAAAGTTTCTTTTAAAAAATAATTTACCTTTTTGCCTCGGACAAGCAAATTTGTGATACTTGGAGCTAAACTTGTTATCGTCTTTCTTAATTTTGCTGCACAATATCTAACTAGCCACCATAATCGCCATTGACTTGCTTGACGATAAACTCGTTCAAGCCGAACTTCAAGAGATTCTCCATGAACAACAAAATTGCCAGAATATCGAGACATCATGGTCGAAATTGCAAAAGCAAGAGGTCGCAAATTTTCAATATCATGATTTATTATAATTTGAAACAAAGTATGGTCATCGTAAGTAAGAAACTTTGCCTAAATTTAAGAAAGTGTAAAGGCAGCATACAAATTTTTAGTAAGCAAACCTCTGATAAAACTGTATCTTCAGCTGGAATTGGCCTTAATGTTTCTTTAGATTTTAAATGTGCAGTTGTTGCATCAACTTCTTCAAAAATTGTTCGATCAAATTCAACATCATCCAATTTAACAAAATCCACGTGTTCGGTACAACCTGTATTTAACAATTGCTAAAAATGAAGAGAAAAAAGTGATATGAAAAAGGTGTTAATAAAACCAACATGAATCCGTCCAATTCGAACTCGAATACCATTAATAAATCCAGTTTTAAGTCCAACTAATAAATCTAGCATATGCTCAAAATATTCTCCAACAACATTTTCTTCTCGAAGGACCATACAAAATGTTGGCCTTCCAGCTAATTTCCATCGACGTGCAACAAATTCAATGTCTCTCTAAACACATAAATTTGTAATTATTTTTCCATAAAGTTTTTTGTTTTGTTTTAGACTCACTTTAACATCTTCAATTAAAGTTGCTGGATCAGCACTGGTGTAAAAATCAGTCAATTCAAAAAGCAATGGATAGCAGAGGACTGTAAGTCCTGAAACTCTAAGAATCTTCGCAGTATTCAAAGGACCAAAAGGTCTTGGAGGTCTTCCACTTAAATTCATTTTCTTATCCTTTCCAAGGGCTTCAAAAACTTTAACCATTCTCCAACTAGGCCAAATTTGAACAGGTTCTATTTCATGTGGGGTTTGAGTGCTAATACCGTAAGTAGCAAGCATCGATTGAAGTTTAGCTGATTCAGCTATTAATGCAACTTGAACTACTGGATCACCTTCCATGCTACCCTAAAAATATGCAATTTTATAATAAAAAATAAAAAATATTTATTTAAAACCTGAAAGGCTGAATGTCGATTAACACTTTTAGGTCTTTGACTGGCAGGAAGATGACGATAGATGGGATCGAGATCACTCGCATGAATTAACTTTTGTCGAAGTAATAAAGTTATGAGATAAATAGCATTGGACCATAAATGATGTCCAAATTCTATGGGATTAATGGCATAAAAGTCTTGGCTATTTTGTGCTGCTCTTTCTTCTTCCGTATGTTTTTCATCAATACAATAACATTCAGGGCAAACCATTAATCCAGCTTAAAATTTGACAATATAATTAATTTCAGATATCTAAAAACATGGGCTTACTATAATCTCCGGGAACCATTAAACTATCTAGTTTGGCCCAATATCGATCTGCAACAGCTTGGTTTCCTTTAAATTGAGCTAAAAAAATATTAACAATTATAGAGTCACAACTTGGAAATTTGAGAAAGCACCTGTAAGAGCAATGTAAGCAAAAAAGATAGGAAATTGACTTTCAATTCCACGAAAATTGTAAGTTTCTTCTTCATCCGTGTATCTTTGAGTTGTGTCTTCTATTTCAGTTTTATATCCATCACGCAAATATCTTCGAATTCCAAATCTTCCTTCCAAATGTCGAAGAATTTTATTAAAAGTTTTATCAAATAATTGTTGATCATGGGTGGCAAAAGCCGGCCATCCAATGGCAATTAAAAGTCCGGCATCAGTATTTTTTGAACTACTTTCTCGAGGTAAAATTGTTTCAAATGTTGTTCGATTTCTATTATGTCCATCAATATCCACATAAATAACTGATGAACTTGTACCAGCTGCACCATAAGCATTAAAACCATTAACAGCTTCCAATGCAGCTTTAACTAATCCTAAACTGCTTGCATGAAGTTCTGGTACTCCAGTATTATATCGACTTCCACGTTCCCAAAGACCAAAATCGGGTGTTCGATAAGTTCGTTCAATATAAAATACAAGATTTTGAAGGAATGATACTTCATGTTGGGTGTAAATAATCTGTACTCCTCCACCCGTCATTTCAACCAAGGCAAGAATAAATAATGCAACGATATCCATTTGAAGATGATTATATGGTGAATTAACTTCAAGTCCAGTTTGTAAATCAAATCTTGCATGAAGGGCAAATTCAGGGGAATTATTATCTTTGAATTTATTGAGCTTAAAAAACCTTCGATAAATTTTATTTTAACAATTTTTAAATTAATCAAACCTTATCTATTTGTTGCATCCAACAAAATAATATACCTCTCATAGTTTTCACGGCGGTTTGTTTGAGCTCTGTATGCCTTCCTCGATCATCATCCAATCTTCTGAAATTGCGTTTTTTTTACTAAAATTTTATTTCCATTTCTTTCAGCTTACTTATATGCAATTGAACAAGCCCAACAACTCCAAGCACAAAAAATACTATCTTTAACATAACCTGTTCCTTTATGAGTTGAATATCTTGGAAATAATCCAGTTGTTGCACTTTGATAACGAATAATAAGCTTTTGTGCTAAAAAGCTATCAATTTTAAAAATATGAATAAACGATCACAAACATACTTAAATTATATACATGATCAACTCGATTAAGAGAATTTTCAACTAATGCTGGTTTAAGGGTCTGAAGAGGAGTTAAATAAGCTTGGGTTAACCGACGTAAACGACGATTCTTTTCTCCTCCTGATTTACTTCTAACTGACATCTGAAGAAGAAGAAAATTTACAACTCAATAATATATTGATGAACATAAAATGGTCTCTT
The DNA here is from genome assembly GCA_028622995.1 of Panagrolaimus kolymaensis. Classification (NCBI taxonomy): domain Eukaryota; kingdom Metazoa; phylum Nematoda; class Chromadorea; order Rhabditida; family Panagrolaimidae; genus Panagrolaimus; species Panagrolaimus kolymaensis. The sequence goes on from JAJQJQ010000034.1 coordinate 457,160, forward strand.
TCACGAATATAAAAACAACAACAAACAAAATGTTCCGATAAAAAAAAGGTGAAGAAAATATGTATAAGTATGGAGTTTAATTTTTTTTAGAAGATCAATCAGCAAGTTGATATGTTTTTGCGATCAGTCGTGGTTCCTTTGCTTTTTTTCAATTAACTGCTTGCAAAGTGCCAATAATTTATAATATTTGTTTATTTCAATTTTTTGCTTTTGCCTTTTTTTCTTCAAACTTTTTTCTTTGCCGCCGATTTTTATTTGCAAACAATTTTCAAAAAATAAGCCTCACCTTTTTTATAAATAGAATAGAAAAATAATACCTATTAATCAAGTATCTAGTAAACACAATTTAAAAAAATAGGTTGAACTTCAAATTAGAAGCAAAAAAACACTTTATTTTTAATTCCCATGACTTTGACGATTTAACCTGCAAAAAAATAACGAAGATCAAGTTTGTTTCAGGAACTACCAACTAAAAAAAGGAAAATATTTGCGTCTTCTTTAAAAAAATATGAGATAATTTCTTAACTTTTAACCTTATGATGATATTGGTATTTCCTCGATGATAACAACTTCTTTTTTTTATTTTAGCTGGTAGTACACTTTTTAAAAAACGAACAACAACCTTTTTTTTCTCTTCATCCATCCATGTGTAATGCACGAGCGACCGCTTGCTCAAAACCTAGCACATAATAACAACGAAAGCGACACATTCCTTGCTATTTTTTTCAATTTCCCATTGCTGCAAAAAAAAAAGAAAGAAAAAAACGTGTTTGTCCGGGTTGTACATCACCGATATGCGGGGTTATCGGGAGCAGTCTAATATGCACATCGTTCGTTCATCATTTCACTTCCATTGTCTCATTGCGTTTTCTAACAAAAAAATATTTAAGTTTAGGACACTTTGTTTTTTTAGCAGATGTAGGCTTGAGGACTTAAGCACTTGCTTGAAGTCACACTTTTATTTTCCTGCTGTTATTTTGTCAAACTTTTTGACGTTATAAATAGCTTAAAAAATAAGTGCACGCGGTTAAAAAATTTCTTTACGAAGGTTGAATTTTTTTTTCTTTCTTCCTTTTCTTTTAATCTACGAGCACTGGTTTCTCATAATTCAGCTCTTTAATATTTGGTTTCTATTTTCGACCAAAGCTTTTTAAAGCTTGTTTGGTTGTTTTTCTTCGTGTGCCTCATTTCGTTTTGTTTCATAACCGCTATTTTTTTTTTCTTCTCTCTTTCGCTTATCATTTTTGTTGCATTTTTTGCACAAACCACCGTAACACTTTTCACTCATTTTATTTTTTTTCAGAATATGGGCAGTATACCGTTTCTTACTGAAAGGGTTGCAGTTGTTACTGCTTCAACCAAGGGTATTGGATTCGCCATAGCAAAAAGATTGGGTATGGATGGTGCTTCGGTAATTGTTAGCAGTAGGAAAAAGCAGAACGTCGATGTAAGTTATTTTATGCGTACATTAATTTTTATTCATTTACTTTTTTAGGATGCTGTTAATGCTTTGAAAAATGAAGGCATCGAATGTTCGGGAATTGTTGCTCATGTTGGTATTGATGAAGATCGCAAAAAGCTTATTAATTATGCATTGGAAAGGTATGTCTTTTAGTTGTTTTACTCGTTTATAAATACGTTTATTTTTTAGATATGGAAAATTAGATATTCTTGTATCAAATGCAGCAGTCAATCCAACATATGGTAGCTTAATGGATGTTACAGATTCACAATGGGATAAACTTCTGAATATCAATGTTCGTTCTGCATTTTTATTATCACAAGAAGCTGTGCCGCATTTAGAAAAATCAGGAAATGGAAATATTGTATTTGTATCTTCTGTAGCCGGGTATTCTCCAATTGAAGGTATTGGAGCCTATTCTATTATGAAAACTGCATTATTGGGTATCAACAAATCATTAAGTCAAAATTTAGCACGTAGAAATATTCGGGTTAATGCAATAGCTCCAGGTTTGTTATGGTCTTTATCATATTGCGTTAATGGTGATTCATTTTAGGTGTGATTCGAACAGATTTTAGTCAACTACTTACTGATGGACCAAATGCAATGCAAGTTGATAAAGTTATTCCTTTGGGAAGATTTGGAGAAGCTGATGAATGTGCGGGAGCTGTTAGTTTTCTAGTATGTTACTTTTGCCATCTTTTGTTTTGATCTCAATCTCTCTTGTTATAGGTATCAGATGGTGCTTCTTACATGTCGGGTGAAGTTATTGGAGTCAATGGCGGCATGCAAGCTCGCTTCTAAACAAACTTATATATCTCATCATTATTTATGCCAATACCTTTCAAAGGCTTCCTAATATGTTGTATTTGTTTGTTATGTTATTTATAAGCTAAAGAAATTTACTTTAAAAACGTGTTGGGAAATAAATGATATTTTTGGAAGATTATTTTTTGTTTGTTTTTAATTTGAGGAAAATGAAAACATTTTATGAAATGTATGTCTTGTGTTTCAATTATGCACTTTTCTTTCTCATATGTATTACACTCCAAAAGAAGGAAATGATTCTCGTTCCGGGTTTTCCTATAGGAAACACCTTAACATCATTTTGTCAAACAGTCAAATGGCCTATCACATGAATGTCAATAATAATAAATTATAAATGAAGAACCAAAAAGTTTAAAAAATGCATTAAGATTGTTTATGTTTTGAAGTATGAATTCCAATGAAAGAATGAAGCCATAATAACATAGTCATGAAAATCATGTGAACAACAGTTATAAGGTTCAGTAACTTTGGAATTTTTTCAGTTAATGATGGCTTTGATATCTTCCAAACAATTTTATGTGACGTTTATAAATTTAGTAGTAAACTACTTACTTACTTTAAAATAGCTTTTAAAAAAAGATTTCACAAATTCACAAGAAAATACTAACATTGTTCTATAGCTTTGTATCATTTTTTCCTTCATTTGTGGATTACCTTAATCAAAGCTTTATTTTTTTATGCAAACTGTTGGAATAATAATAATGAATTTTTTGTTTGTTCTTTACTCACAGATGATTGCCTTTTTTATAATATAGTTTTTTAAATATGAGTCTTCAAAAAATAAAATTTTAAATCGGTTTTTTTTTCTCAGCCATTTTGCGCAATGAAAAGAAAAAATATTGTTGAACCACCATAAATGAACTTTCTTTATTTTCGCTGTAATTATCCTTGAAATGAATAAAATAAAAATAATACATACTCGACAATCGCCGCCGAAAGAATATGTATGTATATTCAAAAGTCATACGGATATGGTTGGTTGTTGAGGATAAAAGCTTTTGTAAATCGTCGTCGTCGTTGTTGTTATTATTATATGTAGTTTAAAATAAAGCCCCTAAAAGAGATACATGAATAAAAACTTGTATGTTTGAATAAAGTTTATTTATGGTTTGTCTTTATTTTCCATGTTTAATAAACTGTATCAAGTGGAATTTTGCGTCGTGATACAATAACAGCAAAAAAAGCGAAAAGCATTTTTTCTTTAATTTTTTTTATTTGTCGTGAAAATTATGGAGGAGGATGGATTATTATATGCTTGAAAATTTTTTCACGATTGACCTCAAAATTTAAGACCTCCTCCTTGAAAAGTTGAACGTTTGATTTTTTAATTTATTTATATAATTTGCTTTTATTTCATTGCCATCAGAGGTTTCAAATCAAAAAACTTCTGAAATCCTATAGCTCGATATTGACATGCTCCACTGATTTTCTCTTGAACCATGTATTTTATTTTTAGTTTGATTTTTTTTCTATCTCTTTCGCTTCCGTTTATTACCCTTAACGATTCCAATTTTATTACTGCATTATTTTTTTTTTTTGCGGGTATTAATGACTAAATAAAACTTTAAAGGAAAGTAAATTCTCCAGAAAGCGAAAAAAATTGTTCATTATTTTACCGTTAACACGCTTCTCATCATCATCTCACGGAAAATAAATTTAGAAGAATATAGGTCGTTGCTGTTACTACTTCCTTCTTCTTCTTTTTTTCTCTTTCTTCAAAGCGATGGATGCCTTCTTGTTTCTCATCATGGGTCAGCAGCAGCAGCCGAGGTTTCAACTATCGCAACGAGGAGTTAAATTCTCCAACTTTTTTTTATATGTACATACATAAATATTTCGTTAATTCGGAAAAGAAGTGAAAACAACAAATCAGCCCACCAACCGACAACCATCATTACATCCTTAAAATAATGTGTTATGCCCTAAGATACATATGTATAACTCTCTCCGCTTTTTTGTTTCAATCATGAAATTTTTTTTAGTTAAGTTCGTTAATTAAGATATGATTTTTTAGAAGAGACCGTGAAAGGGTCGTTTAAAATAAACACTTTTTTGTGGGTGGGTTTTTTTTAAACATTTTTTCTAATCGATGTTATTTGGAACCATTGGTGATTAAGTTATATCGAAAAGTGGAGCTTTAAATGATTTTTTTCACTAACATCAGTCATCAATTTTTATGAGTGCTCGTTACCGTAAACCGTGCCGACTTCTAACTAAAGAAAGTCCTTATTTTTTTTATTGTTTGTTTGTATTACTTCAATTTGTGGCCTTGAAGTTTTGAAAGTTAAAAAAAATCTTGACCAAATTTTATTCCCCATAAAAACCGTTTATGTTTTGTTGTTGTACAACATATTTATGCGTGGCCTCTTCTTGAGTGAGTTACGTTCTTTTTTTTTCTTCATGTAAACTTAAGTTAAAATATTACTACGCGGACCTCATTTTTATGGTCAAAGAGACTACGCTGCTTTTTTTTTATTTGATTGCCCTAATTTTTTTGACAAGCACATGAACTTTTTTTCAGTTTATTTAGTTTTTAAAATTATATTTTAAAAGAAAATGAAAAAATATCACTTTTTATTAATATTATTATTTATTATTTTAATTAATTATTGTTATGGAGATAGCAGAATTTTGGCGCATTATGAGAAAAAACTAAATAATTTAACTAAAAAACTTAATAATGGTAAACCGGTAATTGTAAATGGAAAAATGAAAAGGTTTTTATAATTTTTCTTACAAAAATTTACAACAACGGTAGAATTCTTTTTTTTCCAGGTATAAATGCGTGGAAGAATATATCCCAGTCGATGAATTTGGAAGTATTATGGAAGTGGAAGCTTCCAATAATCCAAATTCAAATGAATCCTCCTCATCATCATCAGATGCTGAGCCAAAAGGAGGAGGAGGAGAGCACTCTATTCTTCCATCGAGCAGTCGTTCAACTCCAACGGAGCCATATTCAGTTGAATCTAATTCAGAAGCGATATTACCAAATGGATTAAATATTAAAAAAATTAAACATGCCGCAACACAAAAATATGAATCATCATCATCTATGGAAAAACAGAGCACAACCTTAGAGTAAAATATTATTTTCCTAAATTAATATTTTTAACTTGGTTATTTTCAGTTCGCGATCCATTCCTGTGGATGATACTGATTTTGATACCGAAGAAGCAAATGACGCAGAACCTGAAATTAGGAGAAATCCTTCAAGAAAGCAGCCGCCGCAACTAAGCAGCTATGAATATCATCATCGACGACCATTTTCTCGCGATGTTTGTTTATTTTTTCAATTTAATATTTTTGTTAACAAATTCTTATTTAGTATGATGATTATCAGTATCCTGATAACGACAGAGATTATACAAATTCCGAATATTATCGTCGTCCAAAACGTCCACAAACATATTATCCTCGATTACATGTAGCATCAAGGATGAAAGGAATACCAATGTTTGAGGTTTCTTATTCTTTTAAAGCTTTAATTTCTAAAACTGATAATTTTAGCAAAGAAGGCCATTAGCGCTAAATAATGATGATTATGTTGATAAACATTATTTACCATTACCTCGTAAACCATTAATGCAACAACCACTTCCACCTGCATTCGAAGATAGATGGCGTCATTCTTTGCCACCTCCACCACCAACAGAAGGACGTGGTTTACTTTCTTCTAAACAATTTGTTCAACCATCTCGGCCTCTTCGGCCATTACCACTTCCACCTCCACCACCTCCTCAATATTCAATGTCATTTAAACAGCAATTGGATAATCGTAAGAACTTTCATTCATTCATTCTAAAACTAAAATTTATACTTTTGTATTTTTCAGCACATCCAACTCTTGCATCCACTTTTGTAACATCGACTACAGCGCCACCTCCATCACTATCATCCAATGCCCCAAATAATATGCAAATGACTCCAGAAAATTGTCAAAAAACTAAAAAACTTGCAAATAGCTTTTTGATCAAAGATCCTCAAGCTTGGATACGTCAAAATTGTGCCTTTGCTCAAACATTCTTTCCTAGTGTTTCTTGTGCAGACCTCAGTACTTTTGTTGATTCATGTTATCGCCATCATTTTTTCTAATATATAATTATAAATTAATCAGCTCAAAATTTTGTTTATTGTTTTGTATATTATTTATTCATTCATAAAATTTCACTTTGATTTATGAAAAATTAATCACTTTAAAGCAACCCTAAAAATCCACCAAAACATTTATTTTGCTGCTGTTAATTAAAAAAAGAAGCGAGAATAAGAAAAAAGAAAAGTGAAGATGTGCAACAACAAAAATTCATCAGATTGGCTTTAACATAAAAAACTGGTTCCTTTTCCACCCATAAGGGTTTTTTGGCGAATGCTGATGTATGAAATCCTAAGGTCCTTATTCAGCCGAGAAGATGTTCTCGCCCCAAATCAATAATTGCTAATCATTTTTAATCTTATTTTGAAACAAACAAAAAATAAATAAATGAAAAAGTTACTTTGTTTTGTTATTATTTTTTCTGCTTTCTTTATTTTGGGTTACTGTAGATCATCCTATTATTGGTGTAAGTTTTTGAGAGTTCACTTTTTCTTTGTTCTCTAATATTTTAATTTCTTCTTTCTAAAGCTACTCGAATTTTACAATGCGCTAATCATGGCCTTCCTGTTTCAAGATGTTCTTTACAGGAACAAGATCGACAAACAGAGTTAAATCCCGGTTGCTTTGAAGAACTTGATCAAGTTTGTTGTTGTTGTTTGTTTATTTTATTTCATACTCAACAAAAGTTTTAGAAAAATAATACTCGAATTTATTGCCGTTTGAATTGTGAAGAATCCGATGAAACTACAGTTTTAGCAAAAGTTCCAAGTTGGAATCATGAATGTAGTGGTCATTTCACCTATCAACTTGAACGTCGAAGACAAGATTGGTATATTTTTGTTGTTCAAATGGAAAATAAACATAATTTGATATTTTAGGTATTTATGGCGATCAGGAAAATGTATTAGCACCACCATAACCTTCCAAATTCGTTGTGGATTTCCTCGAGATCCAAGAATTTTTTACATTCAAAATAAACATTTGTTTGAATACGAAGATAGCGAAAAATAACTAACTGTAACAACGGACTTAAATTAATTTATTGTTTTCTTCCATTTTTTTATTGCGTGATCGATATCTTCTTTCTTGAAACCCTTATCTCTGTTTTTTTTTATGATTCTTGAAAAAATAAACTAGTTCAAGTAAAAATAAAATGAACCAGATAAAATTTTGAAAAATTTGAAAACGGATTTTACAGGGGAAGAAGAAAAATAGGTGTAACTAGTTTGTTGTTTAAAAAGCGTCGCATTATTGGGTCATTATCATCACTTTGGTTATTTTTTCAAGGGTGAAGAACAACCATTATGATTGCTCGACTTTGTTTAATCTTTGCTCTTGGTATTGCTTTTATTGCTTCACAAGAAGCTGGATTTAAATGGCCACGTTGGGGTAAGTTTATATGATACAAACAACTCGACCGTCAATAATTTTAGAAGAACGTACCTTGGATTGCACTTCCAAGAAAGCTGGTGATCAATGCCTTTTAATTGCACCTAAAGCTAAAGTTCAACGTGATCCAGCCAAGTATAAATGTCGTACAGAACCTATGCCTCAAACAGAATGGAATGTCCTTGCTAAAAATTCTACCACTCGATTAGCTTGTCCCATTGGATGTGAACCAGATGCAGATTTATCGGTCATTCAAAAACGTCCAATGAATAACACACTTTGTCAAAAATATTTTACATACGGTAAATATCGGGATGAAAAAGAAAGTGAATGGTATTTATGGATTACTGAACCATGCCGAGCAAACTTAACAACTCATTGTCGATTTAATGATGTTCCTTTAAGTGGAGCAAAATAAATTATTATTTTTGCTATTTATTTTTCTGTGGATCTAAAACGACTAATACAAATGTGATAAAACAGTGTATGCAAACGTTTGCTTTAAATAGAAACACAAAACATAATCACTTATAAAAATAGGCCAGATCATTGCCTTTTTCCTCATACATATGTAGTAAGTGTATAGCGAAGAGATCGTAACTGGAAATGATAACACAAAACGAGAAGTTAAAGTTCTTTATTAAATGTAAAATATGAAAACAAAAAGAATAAAAACTTTATTTATCAAAATAAAAACTCAACAAAAAATAAAACAAATTTTAAGCAAACATCATTATTTCTTTCAAACTTTATTTATCAAAATAAAAACTCAACAAAAAATAAAACAAATTTTAAGCAAACATCATTATTTCTTTCCATGCGATCGACCAAAGCTAGGTTTGCCACCAGCTCTTCCAAAACTAGGTTTGCCACCAGCTCTTCCAAAACTAGGTTTGCCACCAGCTCTTCCAAAACTAGGTTTACCACCAGCTCTTCCAAAACTAGGTTTACCATCAGCTTTTCCAAAACTCGGTTTACCACCAGCTCTTCCAAAACTAGGTTTACCATCAGCTTTTCCAAAACGACCACCTTTTGATTTGTTTCTTTGAATGGCACCAACTTTGCGTTCGAGGTTTTCCTTTCGACGATGTTCTTGATAATCTTGAACTTTCTCTTTCTTTCGACGTATTTTGAGGATTTGTTCAGGTTTCTTAACTTCATCACGAGGGCCACGTTCATTCTTTTCTTTAGTATGCCACATTTTTTTAAAGCGACGTGCACGGTTTTCTCTTTTATCATCTTCTCCATCTTCTTCGTCCAAGTCACGATATTTCATCTTTTGTTGAGTTTGCCATTTTTCATATCGTCCACTTTTGTAAGAAGCTGGAACCATAGTGCCTTCTTCAGTTCGAATACGTTTCACAGGTTGTTCTCCAACGAATCTCTTAGTTTTACGGTCCCTATAAATTAGAGTTTAGAAAATAAAAGCAAAGTGAAAAAACATACCATTTTTTCTTGTTCTTATCTTTATAAAGTCCTTTATCATCATCAGCAATAATGTCGATAGTAGCAGATTTAGCTAACGCATCGAATGAATTTGGTCCATTATCAAGAGCATATCCTTTTTCAGTTTCATCATCAGCAGCTCTGTATGAAATATAATGCTCCATTTTATCACGTTCTTTTTGATCATCAAACTTGCGTTTCTTTGCTCTTCTTGTTTCAACGCTTTTTTCTCCATCAGTTGCATCCAGCTTTGTAACTTTGACAACATTATCAAAAGATTCAATAACATCGGTATCGGAGTTTTCATCTTCTTCTGATTCGGCCTCTTCCTCTTTGTCTTTCATATGTTTTTCTTTTTGAACTATCTTTTGATGAGCCTTTCGCTTGGCTTTCATAACACCAGCAGAAGATTGCTTTGAATTGGCATTAAGTTCAAAGATGGTTGCTTGAGGACGATAATTTCTAATCTCTTGGAGAACATCATAACCAGCAGACATGGAATTCGAAGTATCAAGAATAGGATGAGGAGCACATTCAAGCGTTTTAAATTCTTTCTTTGACCGACGAACTGATTCAGCTGAAGGAGGTGGACGAGTTCGAATATATTTCTTCATAGCATTATCAGATTTGTGTTTCAAGTCACTGACTTCCATAGAAATTTCATGTAAATTCTTCAGGAACTCCGTTTCCATATGCACCAAATCTTCAGGAAATGTACCCAAAAGCGTTTCATCAGCTAAAATAAATGTTTGTAAAGCAAAAAATAAACCATTAATATTCCTAACTTTTGTAAACACTGTCTTTATCTGCAATTTTCAATGGCCGTCCGAGAAAAAGAAATAGGTCGAGAACATAAGACATTTCTTCAGGAGATACCAAGCTATACGATGTTCCAGATTGTCCAGCGCGAGCAACTCTTCCCACACGATGAATAAACAGCTTTGATTTGGCAGGAAAATGAACATTAATAGCATTATCCATAAGTGGAATGTCAACACCACGAGCAGCAACATCAGTAACAACTAACAACATGCACTGTTTATTACGAAACCTGAAAGATGAGAGCGGTTAAAACACATTTTTGTTAATAGAAACAAACCTTGTAATATTCATTTTACGAGCAGCCGCATCCAGTTGACTGTACAAAAAGCAGCAATCTAATCCAGCTTCAGTTAAAATGGTTGAGAAATATTCGACATGTTTCATAGTTGCACAAAAGATAATGGTTTGTTGATTATCTTTTACTGCTTTACGCGCAAGATAAAGTAAAGCAGAAGATTTATCATTATCTCGGCATGAAAGAAATACCATTGATAATTTTTCCGAAACTTTAGTATCAGCATCGAGACGAACAAGAGTAGGATCAGATAGTCCAGCTTTAGCAAAATCAACAAGCATTTTGGGAAGCGTAGCAGAAAATAGCATAGTTTGTCGACTTTCAGCAAGACGTTTGAGAATATCATGAAGTTGTTCAGCAAATCCCAATTCAAATAATCTATCAGCTTCATCAAAAACAATATACCGAACAGAGTTGAGCCGTAAATTCATTTCCACAGCAAGATGAAGCAAGCGGCCGGGAGTTGCAATAAGGCTAAAAAGTACTTTAATAGAGACAATGAAACTGATCTAAGTACATACATATCAGGATTTTCGTGAAGAGCAGTAAATTGTTCTTCCATACTATCACCACCAACCATACAAGCACATCGAAGTCCAGAAAATTTACCAAGCTAAAAAGACAACAAATATAAAGGGGTTATTCAAAACAAAGGTACATACCTGTTTTACAACTGAAAATGTTTGTAAAGCAAGTTCACGAGTAGGAGATAATAGTAAGGCTCTTGTTCCAGTGGTTAATCTTTGTTTCAGTTTTTGAATCATTGGAATAACAAATGCTGCAGTTTTACCACTTCCAGTACGAGACATAGCAACAACATCTTTTCCATCAAGAATTGGAGGAATAGCCTTCCGCTGAATTGGAGTTGGTTGTTTATATCCAAGTTTTTCAATTGCTTTGAAGACAGAATGATCAAGTCCTAAAATTTAAGAATTAAAAAAATATTTGCAAGAGAATAAGCTACCTAAAACCTGCCAACCACCAGCTTTCTTTCCTTTTCGGTTATGTTCTGCATGAAGATCATCATAATTTTCTGCTAATTCCATTGGTTCATCTTTAATTTCGTCCATTTTTAAAATAAAAAAATGTTAGAAAAAAATCTAGGAGAAAGGAGAAAGGAAAGAAAGTTTTGTGAATGAAACATTCAACACTTTCACAAATATTTTGGCAAAATGGATGCTGCGTCCTTAAATTATGAAAATAGCGGGGAAAAGTTGTTTCTAAAAAATTTATTTTTAGCATTTGTAAAAATCTTTGAATTGTTGATTAGTTGCTATCTCTTTATTTTTCATCATCATGCCTGAATCACATTGCAGTTACCATTTGGAACCCATTCCTGGCATGGATTTAGTAAGAAAAAATTTTGAAGCCATTAAAGGTGCTTCAAGCGATGTTGCTGAAGCTTGTTCACGAATGTCTCATGTATGATTGATTCATTTTTTATAAAAATTTATGAGAAAACTTAAAGTTTAATAATTTCAGATTCCCCTTTCCACTCGTTTTATGTTATTAGAACGTGGATACTTGCTTGTTAGAGACGATAAATCATCCGAAAATGCCGAACGTAAAGTTTATGTTGGTGAAGCAGAAGTTGAAGGTCCCATTCTTATTCAACAAGAATAATAAAATCTCGCCAATACCAATTTATTTTTTATGAATTTTATTTTTTTGCCTTTATATAATACATATCTAATTTGACATTTGCTTGTTGCTTGAACTTTTTGTTGTTTCATAAAGCACATTTTTTTTTGTTATTAAACTTTTGACTTAAACAATAACGGCCATGACTTTTTGATCTCCCACGGGAACATCTGTTTTATGCTTCAGTAAAAAAAACCAAAACTTTTATGTATTTTGTTTTTTGCGTAAAAACTTTCTTTCTACGTATGTGTTATTTATTTCTATGTTAAAAGGCTAGCAGCGTTAAGAAGAAGTAAGTATCAAGGGAGAAATTTTTTTTCTTCACTTTTTTTTTTCAAAAAAGATATGTATGTAAGCCCGTCCATAAATAACTCTTTTTCTTTTTTGTATATAAGTATAAGGAGGAGTCGAAACAATTTTTATATGTGTCATGTTAACTTGACATAGGAGGAAGAGAAAAAAAATGCAAGTTTTTTTTATTCTTGAAAATGGAGTTATATGCCGATGAAACTCGTCCTCAAGCTTGCTTTATGGCATCAGCAAAAAAAAAAGAAAGGAAAGAATAGCGTTAGCAAGCAGCAAAGGACAAAAAAAAGCACACGCTTTCATATTTATTTTTTTACGTTGTTGTTGTTTCCTCACATTGCTTACGGCTTTCTCGATCCTTTTTTTCGTCTTTTTTTCTATCTAACTCAACCAAGTCGGCAACTGGTCTTGAGAGAAATGTGGTGACGCCCGCCAATGTTTCTTCTTTTCGATTCCATTTATTTTTTTCTCCTCCTCGCTTTTTTTATGCCATTTTTGAACCTTTTTTGCTCTTTCATTGTTTAACGAAATGCTAAATTTAAAAGCTCTCTCTCTCGGAAACATTATGCGTTTTTTTTTCACTCGCAAAAAGCTTTTTTTGGTGAATAAAAAAGAATGGCTTTTGAAATTTTAGTCAGATATTTTTTTTCTTCTTTCCTCAAGCTACTTACTTAAGTTAGTTAGTTGGAGTTCAATGATCTTAAAAGCAAGCTTTAAGTAAAAAAGTTTTTTTATTTCTTAAAACCTGAAAGTCATTGATCTTTTTTTCTTCTTCAAGTGCTTAATGAATGTTTTGTTCAAAGAGAAGAGACTTTTTTCCTTCCTGTGAGTGAGTGAATGCGCAACAACAGCAGCTGTTTAAAGTTTCGTAAAATAAAAAGAAACAAGCAAGTAACTAACCCTCACTCATCATTTTTGGGCTTTATTTCATGAAGTATGAAATTAAAGCTTTCTCTGTCAGATAGAAATAGAGGAGGAAAAAGAAGAAGAAAAAATTACTTACATCGCGTGGTTTTTATTTTATTTTTGTGCGCGTGGATGGAGATTGTGTTGACATGGGCCGCCTCAATTTTTTAAAGTAAAAAAAAACCTTGCAGTTACTTTGAGGTTGAAAGAAATATCGTTGTTTTTTGTTGCGCAATTATGAGCGATCAAAACAGACCCATTGAGCAACAACAACAAGAACAACCGATGACAACTGGCGGTGGGGAAGACGGAACTACAACCACAACGACAACACCTCCAACAATTGCGGCTGCTCCAACTTTTAACCTTGTTCCACCACCTGAAGGCAATAGTGGAAAGCGAGCTGGTTGGTTATTTTATTTTATATATTTTTTTCTTCTTTTCTTTAAATATTTCTTTTGTTGCACCTAAAAAGCGTTTTTAAACTTTTTTGTTTGAAAAAGAGAAAAAGTGAAAACGAAACAGAAAAAAGTTAGTTAATCGAATGAACGACGGCAATTGTGTCTTCAACGATTAATCTTATAATATTATGGATGTCCTCACTTATTTCGTCGTTGTCGTTGTCTTCGTCGTTACACTATTTTAATTTGAGACAAAATTTATATTTATTTATTCAATTTTTTTTAAGAAAAAGAAAAAAGCTATGATTTTAATTTTTTTCAAAAATTACTTTTAAATTATTTTTTAAAATTAAATTATGATTACATGCTTATCAAATTCCACCATAACTGAAAGTGAATTCGATTTATTTGAAAAATTCTTTGCAGATGAAATTGATAATGAACGTAAATTTGCAAATGTTGATGAAATTAGTGAAACTGATTTACGTAATGCTTTATTGGTGGAAGCTAAACGTCGAAAAGTATTTGGTACAAAAGCTATTAACAAAATGATTTTTGAATCTGTTGAACATACTTGCGTTTATCATGTGAGTAATTTTTCAAATATTTTTAATTCCAAAAAAGAAGAAGAATAGAGCTAATTTTTTTTAATTTTTAGTATGTACTTGAAAGCTTTACTGAAACTCGAAGCACTGCAGATGGAACTGAAGCATATACCATTGGACAATATGTCGAAAATCATGGAGATCCTTTAGCTATGCAACTTGGAGCAAGTACCAGTAATAGCTATTCATATCATGCAAACCCATGGGATTATGAAGTGGCTGCAGATGAAGATTTTAAAGTTTCGGTAAAAAAAGAAATATTTATTTTTGAAGATAGAAAAAAGATTACGATAGTTATTTTAGACTAAAGTTTTTGAACTTCCTGGGTCCACAAGATTAAACGGTTGCACTTTATGCAGCGCAGATGGCGTGATTCATTGTTTTCATTGTCGAGGTTCAGGAAATGATAAATGTTCATATTGTCGAGGCACTGGGATGAAAGCTGGGGTAGCTCATCCTGCAGTTTATACTCATCCCATGGTTGGACAATTTCCCCACGTACGCAAATTTTAAAATTATCTAATCATATTTGTAATGGTTTTTGTTTATTTAGGGTGATGCATCTCGAGGCTATCCAGGTTCTGGAATTGCAATAATGAGATCCAGTCTTATCAATAAACAAACGTATGCGGCTGGAACTCCAGTGCATTTTATGGTTAAAGCGGGGCTCCCTCCACCTGGAATTGGTCATTATGATCTTTGCTTATTTTGTCAAGGTCGAGGCGTTCGTGAATGTTCCAATTGTAAAGGAAATGGAAAGAAAGCATGTAATGTATGCGGTGGACATGGAAGTGTCAGAACTTTTACCAAATTAAAAATATTCTTGTATGTGTCAAAATAAACTTTAAAAGGAGCATCATTTATTTCCTTACTTTTTTAGCACCGTCGAACATTCCGAATTTTATACGCCCTCAGAAGTGCCAGAAAAAATGTTGAAAACTGCAACCGGAAATGTAATATTTCAAGAAACTCAGCCTTATGTAAGTTTTTTTAATTAAAGTCCAGAAAAAAGTAATACTCTTGTCAAATTTATTTTTTGATGGGCTTAGAACTCCTGTCTTAAAAGTAAAAGCAAAACTAAACTAGACACGTGAATTATTATTTTTTTCTTTTTGAAAGGCGAAGGTCCGTGTGTTTGCCTAAAATAGCCTTCTTTAACTTTGAGGAGAATAATTTTACATTTTTTGCAGGTTTTGCCATTGAAAAAATTCTCAGTAAAAGAAATAAATGAAATCAGTCGGAAATATTGTGCCCAGCATTTACAAAAATCTCTTGGAGCTTGCCGTGTAATGAAAGTAAGAAAAGCAAAGAAAAAAAAATTACGATATTTAAATTATTTATTATTCCATTCTTTTTTAGCAACGCCATTATGTTGAAGCTTATCCCGTTGCAAAAGTATTTTATAAACTTGAATCACGTTCAGGTTATTTTTATGTTTTTGGTAATGAAAGACTTTGCTATATTCCAAAGACGCCGTCGAAATGTTCAGTAATTTAATGTAATCTAATTTTTGAATCTTATCTTTTAACCACCAACTGCATTTTCTTTTTCCTCTGATTTTTGTGCAAAAAAAAAAAAATAAATATTGAAATAAGTATGTATAAAAATAAATCGATTAACGTAAAGTCAGTCAAAACAAGAAATTTGATCAATGGCGTGGTCCTATTAAAACTTTGTTAAAAAAATAAGTTGCGAAATAATCAATGAAAAAGAAAGAAATATAGGAAGACAGCTGAAGTGAGAGAGAGACACTTCTTTCCTCGAGGTTTTTTTCTTCTTCGCCTGAAATAAAAACAACAAACAAAAAATAACATAAAAGTAGCGAGGATGCGTTGAAAAAAATAATAACAAGCCAAAATAGTTGATGACGACTAGAATCAGACCTATCTATTTATTTTTAACTCCAGTTAATTTATTTTTGTCTACTCTGGCGTATATGGTTGATGCTGATTAAATTTTTAATATTATAATATTTTGTTTTTATTTTATTAAAAATTGTAACAAAAAGAAGTTTATTTTTAGAGGTGAATTTTTTCGAAAGCTATTTTTTTGTTGTCATCCAACAATTTTGAATTTACAGACTTATCAGTTCAACGTTTTTATTGATTATTTTGGTCATTTTCCAAGAAGCTGTTGTTAGTTAATTAACAATGATGATAACGAGTACAGTAATCTCTTGCAACAATGCCACAACAAGTTCAATTTATTCGGAAGCTTTATCATTTCCTGAATTCTTTACAAATTATGAATCAATTCATTATTTGATTGGACTTTTTGTTTATATAATTGTTAGTTTCTTAAATTTTATTTTAATTTTATTTTTTATTTTCAAACAAAAGTCTAATTTTTTTTGTTCGTTCGGCTTATCATTATCTAATCTTCGTCGCTTGCTTCCTTCTTTTGCATTAAAACATTCTTTTTTACTTCTCTTTTTTTTAAAGTGCCTATATTTCCTAAAAAAATTGTCTATGAAATTTCAATTTCAAAAATTTTATGCATCTTCTTTTTTTGGACTAGAGTTTTATGGATTGTGCCGAAATCCTTCATTATTCTTATAGCTTTTTCACTTTAAAAAAAGATGGTCATTGCCAAAAAAAAAATAAAAAATATGTTGAAAACCAAATAGGAAAGGAATCGCCAAGGGAAGGCGGGTCGGTCTGGGTCTTCTTCGAGCATCTTCTTCTTCTCCTTCTCATTTCCCGAACAAATAAAAAAAACAGACGACCGTTAAAAAAAACCGCACACTTTTTTTTTCGTTTTTTCTTTTATTTTTTAGACTTATTTTCACATCTCTTCTTCTTTAAACACAAGCCACACTTCAATTTAGGCAACAAGAACAACAACAAAAAAACGGCCATTTGGCAAGTATTATATAAAAAATAAATGAAGAAGAAAGGTTCCTCGATTTCAATTTATTTTTTCCAAAAAATAACAAAAAATAAAGTCCTCCTCTTTTTTTCTTAACTAACTTTAATGTTTATTTTTCTTCAATTTTTACAATCATTTTGATTAACACCGCAATTTTTGTTTATATATTTCTCAACAAAAAAATTTATTATTCATTAATTTTTGAATGGGAAATGCTTTTTTTACTATTTTCTATTTTGTTTAGTTTTCGTAACTGACCCTAGCTTTTTTTCGAGGAGGCCAACTACCACCATACACGTTTTTTTTCTTCTTTAAAGCCATTTGTTATTTGCAATATTTTTTGTCTAATCATTTTCGATTTATTTTTTCATTTGTTGCGCTTATTTAAAATAATGGCAGTTGTGGGCTGTTTGTTGCTCATCCTCCTTCCTTTTTTTATTTTCCATTTATCTTTCGTGTCTCCCCATTTTTTTGTTCATTTGTTTGGTAGAATGCAATGGTGAGAATGCCAACCAACGACCAAACTAAAAAAAATTGCATCTAATTTAAATGAAACACACCACACCATTTTTTTTATTGCTGATAGGTTTTAATGATTATTTTCTTGCAATTTGTTTCCCAAAAAAAGAAGAGATAACAAAACTATTTTTTGTTGTTGGTGTCCTCATTACTTTTTTTATCCTCTTTAATTATTTTTTTTCACTATTTTTTATCCATCAATGAACATAATGTTTAGCACCACACCACCACTTCCTGACCCATATTTTTTTACGTTAAAAATTCTTTTTTGTTTTGTTTTGAATATTTGTACTTTCTCTTTTTTGCGATTTGGTTTTGCTTTTTTACGTTTTTTTTAAAAGTCCGAAAGTTTATTTGCTGATATTATGATAAATGTAGAGAATGTAGTGGGCGCGATCCAGTAAAAAATAGGAAACATACCATGGCCACCTTTATTTTTTCTTTTATTCGTCATTGGTGTTTGTTTTTTATTGCGCACAAAAAAATGAAACTCAAAAAACTAACTTTGAAGAATATCAATTAACTGCAACAACTCATTCGTCACCGCGTTTCTTTTTTTCACAAAAAAAAAAATAAAAGTGAACGGAAAGAACGAACAACTGACTTGAACCATTTTTTTTCTTTCATGCCAGTGACATTTCTTTTATTTTATTTCAAAGCTTTCTTTTTTTTCAAAACTCTTAATCACATTTTTTCTTTTGCGGTTTTGAAATTAGAAATTTGACATTTGATACATTTTGTTATCATCATTGATGATGACGTTCGAGGATCGTTATTTCATTTAATTTTTCGTTTCATTTTTCGTTCATTAAAAAAAATAGTCAAGTCAAACTTTGATCTTAGTCATTTTTTCTTTGTTCTTCTAATTAACAAGAAAGAAATCGATCGTGAAAATTATTATTATATTCTTTATCGTTTCGTTTCTAGTTTTTCCTATTCATTTTATTATTTCTTATTTTTATGCAACAAATAATAATAATAATGCACTTTGAAACCGGCCTATTGAGTTTTTTTTCTTTCTTTCCTTCTTTCACGTTCAATCGCCGACGACGCCAAAAGAAAGGATGAATGAGAAATCAATTGCGCGAAGTTCTAATGATGCTCATTTTTTTTTTGATTTGATTTTGTTTGATTTTTTGGTTAAACTATCAAATCGCGCCGCCGACGCCTGATCAAAGTTGTACATAGGAAGCGCAAGCAATCAAGTCTTGATTGTTGTTGATTAAGCGCGCTTTTTTATTTTATTTTATTATGACTGACTGTGGTTGACGATGATGAGTTTGCTTTTTTGCTTTTTTATTGAATTATATGATTCGTCGTTTTTTTAGATTTTGATTGCTTACTAATAATGTATGTGCACACTTTTTTATTTATTGCATTAGTTTTTTTTCTCTTTTTTTTGCCTTGTTACCACCACCTATCGAACGATAATATCATCGTTGACATGTGATCGGTCTGCGCTTCTTCTTTTTTTTCTGAAAAGCTTATCTAAACCATTTTTTATACAAACACCTATCTACCTACTTGGTGGTGGCGGTTAAAAAAAAATATGTTTTTTTTCAGTGAAAAAAATCTGTATTGCTAACCTTTTTTTATTCTCTTGTTTTTATCCATTAATGCTTTAAGTTGTTGCCAAGAAACAAAAGGTCCAAGACTGGTGGTTGTTTTTTGTTGTTGTTTTGTTTTGTTTTTTGCTTTAACTACAATTTTTTTTATCATTGTTATTGTCCATGTTTTTACAAAAATAACTCATGTTTTTTTTTTTGACAAATATATTTCCTATTATTACCGCTTATTATACTTCCTGAAAAGGAGAACTCGTTTTTTCTCTTCTTCTTCTTATGATTCATTTCGAATGAATGTTATTGAAAAAGTGATATTAGACAAAAACATTTCTATATCAGATATTGCGATCAAATTTGCCAATAGTCTTATTTTTTTCTTTCGTTTTTACATTTTAAAAGGCACGCATTTTTCTCAGAAAATCAATTTTTTTTTCTTTGTCTCTATTTTCTTTTATACTCTAAAATGTTTTTCCTTCAGCTTTTTTTATTCTGAAAATGATCACTTTTTTTAAAGCTTGTTAAAACTTAGACTTAATCATTGAAGTCAAAAGAATTTTAATCCGGGAATATTTTGCTACTTTAAAAAAAATTTAATCCTTTAAACTATTTTTAAAATGTTTTTTAATTTTTACAATATTCCTAAAAGCTTATGTAAAATATAATTATTTCAGACCCTTCGCCTCCGTTTGCGTCGTGGTTCTTCATCTTCTTCCTCTACGGTTGTTAATATGGGACCATTTATTGAAGAAAATAATGAAATAACAACAGTTGTGAAAATGGCAACAACTCAACAACATCATCGAGCAGGAACTTCATCTTCATCATCATTAAGTAATGAGGATTCAGAAGAAAGTAGTTATATTGATTCATTAGAAGAAGGTCGAATGCCATTATTGGATGATGATTGTGATTATGATGATGATAATCATAATCAAAGATTTCCACCAAGTTATAGTGAAATTATGATATCTGAAACCGATGTTAAAAGTCGAATAAAAAATGTAGATTATTCAACTATAAAGTTGCCAACTGAAAGGCATAAAGCAGGGGTAAGAACCTTACTAAATTTTTGTGGGTTTTATAACAATATTTTTTTAGGTTGCTTTATGTTTACTTTTTATTGCTGCAGTATCGAATGATATTGTATTATCATACATTCATGATATCGTGCCTGAAGGCAAACCATTACCTGATGTAGTATTTGCTCATACCCCATACATTCCTCAAGCCCTTGCATATTCTGAATATCTCATGTTAACACTTTTTGCGGGTTTATTATTTTTAACTGCTTTGCATAAACATCGATGGATTATTCTTCGACGTATTGCAACAATAGGTTCATTACTTTATTTTGGTCGATGTTTAACTATGTTTGTTACTCAAGTCCCTGTGGCTGATGCAGATTATTATTGTTCACCTAGATTTGAAACTCCTCAACGAACTTTTGCTAATATTATACTTCGAGCATTTAAAATTGTTAGTGGAGTTGGATTAAAAATTAATGGAAAGCATACACTTTGTGGGGATTATATTTATAGTGGACATACTGTAGTTTTAGTGACATGTTATTTATTTATTCAAGAATGTAAGTCATAAAATAAATTTGTTAAAAATTATAGGCTGTTAATTTTTTATATTTTTAGATAGCCCAAAAAATTGGAAAATTCTCCATTTTATTTGTTTTATTGCTTCATTTCTTGGTGTATTTTTATTACTTATTTCTCGTGGCCATTATACTATCGATGTGATTGTATCTTATTGGATTTCAACAAGAATTTTTTGGCAATATCATACTATGGCAGGAATAGCTGCACTTAGAGTAAGTAATAAAAATATAAAAAAAGGAAGCATTGACGACAGACACATTTTTATTTTATTTTTTTGACCGGAAACAATTTATTTTTATTTTCATTGTTTTTTAGGAGAATCGTTCCCCACATAATCATTTATGTAAAGTATTTTGGTTTCCACTATTTCAATATATGGAATCAGGATGTTTGAGGCCAGTTCCGCCAAAGTAAGTGTAAGAATGAAATAAATAAAAAATTTATTATTCATTGTTTATTTTTTCTTATTTATTGAATAAATTTTTATTTTTTAGGTATGGTCTTCCATTTTCATGGCAAATATGTAAAAAACGTTTCCATAGCATTCGATGGATCAAATTCAATAATAATTAGACACAAAAATAATTAGTATTAATTCTTTATTCTTTTCTTTAATTTTTGTTACACAAAAACCATGAAACAAAAAAATCGGGTTTTATTTGTCTTTGTCGTCGTTAAAAAAATCTCTAGTTTGACAAATTCTCTTTAAATTTACGTGTGTTTGTTTCTGTTTACAACAAAGAAAAAATCTTTCTCAGTTTTTCTCTTATTTCTTATGTTTTTGCTGCTTCTTTGCTTTTATCAAAAAACGGTTCTTATTTTTTTGGTGCTTTTGAAACGTGTTTGTACAGAATTTATTTTTTTGAAAAAATTTAAAGCTTAAAATATTTTTTTTAATAAAGTTTTATAATCATAACAAAAAACGTCATACATATGAAAATGGTTATTTGCCTTTGTTTTATCAGATTGTCTCGAGAGAGAGAAAAGATAAAAGTTAGGAAAACATTAAAACCATTTTTGTAAGCATTTAAAAAATTATGTATTTGCATTTGAATCAATTTTAGCGGAAGGGAAAAAAATCAAAAGTCTTATTTATGATTCAATTTGATAATCTTTAGTTTTTGTACACATTTTAAAGGAAACACTTGTGACTCAAGGCATTTTTGTATAACAAAAAAAGAAAGCTAAAAGCAAAAAATGATTATGCGATTTCGCAATGTTTATTTTTATTATACAAAAATAAATTAGTCAAAAATAAAGATCGTTATTACAAGTTATGAGCTTGCTCGAGAAGCTGTAGATTCTAAAGGTTCAATCATGCGAACGCTTAAAATCAGTCTATCTTTCACATCAAAATAAGTAACTCCATGAAATCCAATATTAAATAATACTCCAATATATTCACAAACAGCGAATATATCGTATCCTAAAAATCCATTCATTTAAGGTCTGATAAAACAATTTTTTTACTAACCTAAAGTAATGCATTTTTTCCAATAAAGAATAAATGATGTAACTAATATAGGCATAGTAGTAATATAACAACACATAAAAAAAATTTTAAGTCGAAAACTTAAAACACCCTAAAATTAAAGAAACTTGAATTTGATTAATTTTAAAATGTATGTTGAATCAAACTGACATATGGCTTAATATAATAAATGGAATGTCGATGACAATAAGTACTTGCAATAAAAAATCCAATTCCACAAAACCCAAAAATGTAAAACATGATTACGTGAATTAGAGTGTTTTCCCTTTCACCAATAATAGAAAGGGCTCCAAGGAAGAATAATTCGCCCAAACCAACAAAAAGATAAATGTATCGACAAAATTCATAAAATCTCCTGGAATTATTATTTTCAACATTGACATTGAAAAGTCGACGGAATCGAATAACTATAAAAAAGCTTTAATTAATTCAACCTTTAAACGAAAAAGGATGAGCTTACATCCGGCAATAATTTCTAAAATTCTTATTGGAATGTGAGAAAAAATTAATATTTGCCAAATCGTTCTTTCCAGTGGAAGATTAATTATCCTTGAAAGTGATGGAAACCGTGCTCGCTGAAAAGCATTATCGTTTTAATAAAATCAGAGAAGGTAAATAAAAAAACATACTCCACATTGCCAATTATAATTACTAATTTGTGAATTATGAAAAATTAAAGCAATAGAAATGGATAAAATTGCTGCACAAAGTGGAGGAAAGAAGCCAAGAACAAAAATGGGTGTTGGTGTCATTCTAAAAAAAAATCCATCAAACTTGAAAAAATGTTTATGTCAATTACTTGAAAAGTTCAACAAGCCTAGAATTGCCATCAGTAAAGTAAACATAATTTTTAGAGGTGGCTTCTTTAACTTGAGAATTTCTTGTTGGCGCCACCGCCACCATTTTTTGCTGAAGAGATATTCAAAAGTAAATTCTTTAAAATTAGTGATTAGAAAATCACCACAAAAACACGTTCAAAAATAAATAATATAAAAAAATGACTTTGAAACATTTAATTTATTGCACAAAAATGCATTTCATTATTTCATTTTATTTCTCGATGGACTTACACTTGAAAAATCAACCAACACATATCTATGAAATTGTCAAGTCAAAAAAAAAAGAGAAAGAGAGATTTCACTTTCATTTTGGAGAGTTATCCACAACAAAAAAACCAAACTTATACACCCTAAGGGAAACCAGTCGGTCGATCGCCATCAGTAAACGAATTTGATAGAATTAAAAATATGAAAAAGTTTCAAGTCTAAAACCTTTTTTATCCATCAACACAGGAGGCAGTTGTTATAGGCAAGGCATGATCGCTTCAATCTTTTTTTAATCGTCCATTTTTTATCCATCTATTTATATATTATATTATATTGGATATATTAGTTGTTACTCCTTCTCTTTTCCCCCATAAAATTGCTTATGTAATAAATAATGGAAAAAAATTCATTAAAAAAATGTGAATCCTCCTTGATCGAGTTTTTCTTGCTCATGTCCATCCAATTATGCATGTATCGTTTACTTTTTATTTATTTGTTTTATTGTCTAATTAAAAAATAGTTGAAGAATAAAAATGAGAAAGCAATAAATACAAATGGAATGGAAAATTTCGTCGCGGAGTTACAATAGCTTGCTTGGTTACAACAACACATAGTTCCATGAACGCCGGCAAAGTCGATGTTTTCACATTTGTTTCCAATGTTCTGTAAAAATAATGGTTAAGGCATTATTGATCTCGAATTATGTATTTTGGTATCAAATTTTATTGCTTCATCCGAGATTGCTTTTTTTACTTATTAGTAATTGAGACGATCTTTTTTTTATTACACATTTGCTTAGTCATAACGAGAAGTCAAAAGCTAATTTGCCAGCTGTTGATCGTTTAAATGGTCAAAGTTGAATCATCGCATTTTTTTCTCTCTCTTATTTTTTTATTTTGCGCATACAAAAAAAATTGGTTAATTTTCTAGTTTTACAAACTTGATTTAACAAAAAAAACGGAAACAAAAAAGTGTAGCCTTCGAAAATCCAAAATAAAAATCCTCGTGAAAGCGAGTCTACGTTTATCGCATCAATGAATGAAAAAACTTACCATACAAATTGCATTTGAGCATCCAAGTTTCGTTACTTCTTCAATGGATGCGGTAGCAGTAAATTTATAACAATAATTATCCAATCCAAATAAAGAAGTACATTCTTCAGCATCTTCTTTTTCTTCTTGTCCAACAATATATTTAAATCCAGTATAACACCATATTCGATAATTGGTAGCAAAAGTTGTATTTGCATAAAACAACAAAATGATAAAACAAAATGAAACTTTGGTCAAAAACATGAATCAAATCAATATTGTTGTGTGATTTCTTCTTTTTTTTCTTTTTTTTGCCTAAGGCAGATGAGAAATTCAATTTCTCTCGTTTGTTAACCCTTTATTTGACAACTGCAACTACCTACTACCTTGCAAACAAATGACACAGACAAATCGCATGATTCATTCATCGTTGTTTAACTTGAAAAAAGGGCAAAAATTTCAATCAAATGAATAAACTTTTTTATTGTTTTACAATACAAAAGAAAAATAAAACTCTGAGCACTACAATAAGATAATTATTTAGCCGGCTTGTTTTTAGGGGCATCACAGAGATTAGAAAAAAAATCTTGGAATGATAAAATAAAACAAGATAATAAAGGAAAAGAGAAAAAAAAGTACGTGCAACAACGACAAAGGTAATACACAGAACGTATCTTCTTTATATAATAAAATAATACATAATACAATTTTTCATCTACGGTAAACAATATAAAATTAGTTAAGTAAGTGAAACAACATTCAAACAAAAACAAATACAAAGCCATATATCATATTTTTCTTGTTACTAGTTCGAAAGTATCATCATGAAGTGTTTAATCAAAGAATTTGCGATTTGGATTAGGTCCAAAGAGAGCAGTACGAATTTGCGGCACGATTTGTCCTGCAATCAGTTCAAGACGAGATTCAAGAGTTGATGTAACCTTAATTTTTCCAGCTTTTGCATACATTTCAACACCACCAGCACAATCAGCTGAGAGATAATGTTCAGTGTCAATTTTAACCTAAAACAGAATACCAGATAATAAGATAGAAAGAAAGAAAATACAAAACTTACGTTAGAGCGATCACCCCAAACTTGTTGCAATTCTTGGAGACATTCAGGCAAGAGTTTCTGTACGAGTTCTTCATCCTTATGACGACACCGAAGTAAGACATCTTTTTCGAGAAGTTGGAAGAGAGCCTGCATCATAAGACCTTTCAAGATTGAAGGATAACGATTGCCATCACCAGAAATCTTTGATAAGTTGCTTGTTGCTTCATTCAAGACACTTCGTAAATGATCTTCCCGAGCTTTCAAACACTTCAATCGACCAGTATTTTGCATATTCGAACGTTGAATTTTTCGTTGAAGTTCTACTTGCTTTTCTTTCTTCTCAAAATATTCGAGAATCTTTGTTCGTTGTTGTTGTACCAAACGACCCTGAAAAGTATGTTGTTTTCTCCATGTATATATTTATATGATAGCTTACTTTTTCCATGTTGAATTCTTCTTCAGCTTTGGCTTCAATTTCTTCAGCTTTTTCATTGGCTTCTTGCTCAATGAAGGCCATCATATGCCGCAATTGCTTTTGTACATCGTTATCTGAGATGCCCATTTTGTCGAGATTTTACGAAGAACTGAAAAATTTGGAGTTAATTATAGCTTCACAAAACAAACACGCAATGACACATAAAATTAAAGGTAAACATATAATAGCAATCAATGTAATAATAAAAGCATTTTAGGAAAATATTCGATAGAGATGAAACAAAAAAAAGGTTGAAAAGAACAGAGAACAACGTTGAAAAAAATTATGGCAATGGACGGAGACCAATAATCGATCTTTGTTTTTTCGTTGCAAGAATTTTTTTTACGTTATTCAACCAGCTGGAAATTTTGTGAGAGGAGATGGATAAAAATGAAAGCAATTCCACTAACAATTTTCCATCCATTTTTTATTAATACTTTTCATTTTACTTATGTATAAAAAACCTTTTTAGTTAATTAAACACTCAAGAACCAAACTGGGTAATTAATCCTTTTAGTTTAGCATTTTTTAAAGATGCAAAGTATTGGTTTTTTTCTTCTTCAAAATTTTACAAGTAATTATTGTTAAATCTTACTACATTCTTGATACTTGCTTTGGAGGTTAGAGGTTGTGTCGATAATTAAAACAAATCATGCAAAATCACTGGAAGGAATTTTTAAAGCATGTATTTGGTTAATAAAAATATTTATTAGCCATTATTCGATTAAAAAAACAGTTTAATTATAAAAAAGCAAAGCAAATTAAAGAATGGTTTAAAAGGAAGAGTCAGGTTCCGAGGCGTTCAAGTTTAACCAAGTAATCCAAAGAGATTATTGAGAAGAGGGAAAAACTTTTTGTGGATGGTTCTTTTATGGGGTTTGGGAGCAACGGCGGCAGTTTCATCATTTAATTCTTCGGTTGGAACATGGTTTAATGGAAGAAGTTCTTCCATGTTTTCATCATCAGAGAATTCTGAAATTATTTTCATTCATTTATGACAAGTATATTATCAAGTATACCTAAATCTTCTTCCAAGATGTTCAAGGCATTTTTGACTCGTTCAAGTTTGTTTCGAAGTTCATCATTTTCATTTTTGAGGGCAACGATGGAAAGTTGTTGTCCAGGTGCAAATTCATCATCGTGGGCATCATCTAATTCGATGGGTTTTGCAGCAAAAAGCTGGAAGCAAATGGCGAATACAGCAAGGACAAAAATTGCTTTCATTTTGAAGCACAATCAAGAAAGTTTTTCTTACAATAAAAGATATGTTGTAACGATTTCATCTAGGGCTTTTTATATTGAAATTTTGTTTTAAAAAATGTAAAATATTTTGTTTGTTTTTAAAAATCATAATTAAAGGGACATAGCTATTTCATGCCTTTTCAAAAATTTCGATACTGGGGCTGATAGGAACAGTCGGGGCGGCGCGTGTTTGAATTACCGTGTCATTTCTGTCTTACACGGTAATTCAAACACGCGCCTTACCAAGTGTAACTTGCAGTGCCCGCAAACGAAATTTCAAAAAAGGCATGAAATAGCTATGTCCCTTTAATCAACAAAAAATTATTTGATGATGAAGGTGTTTTTGTTTTTAAAAATAAAGATTGTTGTAATTTTTTCCATTTTTTGTGGTTTATTAATTTGCTTGGTAGAAAACATTTTGAGAAAATTTAGAGTATATTTTTTTTGAAACGCTTCTCGATTAGAGAATAATTTTTACACGAAAACGAAAAGCAAAAAACATTGTAAATTTTTTGTTTGTCTGAAAGCATAAACCCATGAATACACTTTTATTTCTTCTGGTTTGATCTTGAAATTAAAAAAACAAAGTTAAAAATGATTTGGAATCATTGAGAGAACGGTTATCGAAGGTTTTAGGAAACGACGATGGGAAAATACACCACACCCAGAAATTATAAGTACCTAGATTAAGGAAAATAATAAGCTTTTATGACATTTTTGCTTGATAAGGTTGCTCTGACGCTTAAAACATTCTTTATATTTTTTATTTTATTTTTATTTTTTTAGTTTTTGGGCAGCAGTGAAATTTTTTTTATTCCATCAACAGCTTTTTTTGTTGTTTTAAATTTCATTAAAAAATATTTTGCTTTAAAACTAAAAATGAAAAGTTGTTTGATTTTTATCCTATTATTAGGATATTTTCCAATAGTCAATGGTGATTTTACTTTAACTGTATTACTCAATGAATTTAATAATGGTCAAGGTTTTTTGGCTAACGGAAGTCATTGTAATCCATTTTGGTATTCTGGACAGAAGTGTAACATTCAATTAAGCATTGGTGTTGATTTTAGTCCGAGGTTAGTTAAATGTTCTTGAAAATTAGTTGATATAAAATTTCAGCGGTATTGATAACTTTTGCAATAATAACTTGACAACAATGGTAAATCTACAAAATGTAACATCAAATGCAAATATGATTGTTTTTAATGAACAAAATTATGGATCCTGGTCGAATCCAAATACTTTTGTCCAAATTGGATATTATACCGTAGGAGATATGGTTAAGGAAATAAAATTTTATTATTTATTTTAGGGCTTCACATTATGTGTTGTTGCTACAGAAGCAACAACCGCTGCTTCGATCGACACCTTTTACACTAACAGAATTGAAGCAGAAAGAGTAGACGATTTTACTTATTTTTCACATTGGAGGTTGAATGATACTTTGGAACCGACATTGTAAGATAAATCACCACCAAAAGGATTGTTTTATAAAAATATATTTTAGGATAGGTTTTGCATGGTCTGTTCGTGGAGATATGCAATTCACTCGACCAACTAAACCACCAACTACAGTTGTCACTATTCCTCCACTTAATTTACCTTTTGATTGCGAAGATGCTCTAACAAAACAAAATTTGACTAAATCACAAAAAGTTACTATTGCTTTGGCTAATAATGTAGGAGTTGATGTTTGGTGTGAAATTCAAGGCAAAACAGCTCAAACCGTTATCATGTCAAGAGGCCAAGTTTCGGCTACTCCCGGTTTCGATACGTTAGAATATGCTGCCTTCACTAAAAACCAAGGCACACCAGGACCCAATACCGATTTCTGGGTTGGTTTGGATAATATGAACATACTTACAACAGGAAGAGCTATGCAATATAATATGACCATCGTCGCATGTTGTGGTAACAATGTTGCTGCGCGGCAATTTTATCATTCTTTTATGGTGATTATTTGTTACATAACAAAAAGCATAAATGTTTTTTTAAGATTGGAAATGCTTCCACTTTCTACAAACTTCAAGGGGCAGCTGATCAAGGTCAAAAATATGGTTTAAGCAATGGCCCTCCTACAGATTTCGGTAGAAAATTTTCAACAAAAACCAACTATTATGGACCTCCACAATCCATTTGCTCCGCGGCTTCACCGGATAATAGTCCAAAAGGGAACCTCGGGTAGGACATATTGCTTTGTTAAAAAGTCTAAAATATATATTTTTTTAGTGGGTGGTGGTTTGGATCTTGTTCGAATAACTTGAACGGACATTATTATAGCAAAAGTGATACAGCCGTATGGGCTGATCCCGATCAATGCAGCCTCGAAAAAGAGTAAAGTTCAGCCGATAAAATTAATATTTATTTCCATTTTTAGCGAAGTAACAAAACCAACACAGTTTGGTCCTGGAATTGAGCTTAATACTGAACCTATATCAGGTGATGATTATCTTAGTTGGAAATCCTTCACCAGAGTTCGAATGGCAATTTACCAAGTCACTGGCAATGGAGTTCCAACAAACACTAATTTCTGTAACGATGTATAACAACATATTAATTTTTTCTTTCTTCATCAAATAAAATTATTTACTAAAAATTATTTCGATCCATAATGGTTTTTCCATTTTAATATTGAAAAGACCTTTTAAGATTTTTGTTTTCATTTTTTAATTTTTTTTAGAATTAAAATATGGTTTTAACTGTTAAAACTATAGTCGTAAGTTTTTTTCTTCTCGAATTTGCAAATGGTTATTTTTTTTACAGATTTTATGTTTTTTATTGCCCAATGTATCAGCTGATTATTTGCTTACAGTAATATTAAAAGACCTTAAAATTGATGGAAACCTTGGCGGATATAACGAACCTTGCAGCCCATATAATTATAATGGTATAGGCGTTAAATGTTATCCAAGGCCTAAAATATGTATTGAGCCAAAAGAATTGTAAGGTTTTATTTCGTGAAAAGTTTCATACTTAATATTAACTTTAGCTCAACCGATGATATAAATCAATGCGCTATTGGAAGCTATATTGATCTTGGAATTTTTAATAATACCAACGAGGTTACATTTAACATGTCTGAAAGTTCTGGAGGATGGTACAATCCTACAACATTTTATTTCTTTAGTGATTTCTCAGGATTTAATATTAAAGTAATTATTTGGAATGCTGATGGAACAAATTATCAGAAAATTGATCAATTTAAAAAAGAAGTTGCGACGCTTTCACAGCAAAATTCTTCTGCTACAATTACCAATTTGCCGCGAGTAATAAGGTAAAAATTAATTAAATATAAATAAATTACAAATATTAAAAAATAAAATTATTTAGTTTCAATATTGAATGGTTTACAACAACACAGCCCATTGGAGCACCAACTATTCCTCCATCCACCACTACTGCACCTCGTTAGATAAAAAAAAGACGGATATAAATTAATCATCATTTTTAGCGCCATCAGATTGTGACAGCGTTGGAGTAGCTGGTCCAACTGTTATTAATATTGGCGGAACAACAATAGCAACGGCTTACTGTGATGGAAATGGTGGCACAGCAATTCAAAGGTAATCTTTAAAGTAGCCGTAAAAACTTTATTAAAAAAAAATGTTACAGGAGAACCGATGAATCACAAGCATTTGAAACTAAAACTTTAGCCAATTATAAAGATGGCTTTGGTATTCCAGCTGTAAGCTATTGGCTTGGACTTGATAATATCCAAAAATTAACTAACACTCCACAAGCATATAAAGCAGCTATTTACGCTTGCTGTGGAACCACGAATCCTATAATTGAACATTATGCGACATTTAAAGTTGGGGCAGCACCAAATTACCAGTTGGCAACGTCGACAGAAAGTGGAACTTATTTAAATACAAACAGCACTACGACACATGGAGTCGATAATGGCTCTCCATTTTCTACTTTTGATGATTTTAACTCTCCTACAGTAGCAAAGGAAATTTGCGCTTCAGCTCATGGTGGCGGGTTTGTTTATTAATTTTCAATACTTCCATAAATAATCTTTTCTTTTTTTTATAATTTAGAGGGTGGTGGTTTGGTTCATGCGACAATAACCTTAATGGATTTTATTACACTACTGACCCCGCATATGAAAGTGCAACTTGTAAACTCAATGTTACTCCTGATATAATATTAACTGATAAAGGTCCTGGAATAGCTTACCCCGTTCAAACAAGCTATAAAAAAACTCAAATAGTCCTTTATCGAGTTGCAACTACAAAAAATGTTGATTATGAAGCAGTTGCACAAGATTTTTGTTCTTAGTTTAAATTTTATTTTGCATATTAAATAAAATAATTTCTCATATACTTTTGCCTATTGAGAAACTGAATTTAGACAGTCTTAATTATTGTTCCTTGATAAGCTTATTTCCCATACGGTAATCTTCTTTGACGCATAAAAAAATCTTATCAGTAAAATACCTTTTTAAAAATAATTGCAAGCTTAGTGAATTGATTATGGATTAAACCATTGCAAAAAGAGAAAAAAATGCTGGGAAACAAATTTGTAAAAAATGTTTCAGTGAAAAAAAAAATGAGACAAAAAATAAAGAAATATATTAGTTTTATAGACAAAAGAATTTTTAAAATCGTAAAATTAGTGTTTCTTTACAAAATTTTTGCGTTAAAAAGCTCCAAAATGACAAATTTAAGAAAAGAAAAAAGCTCAAAAGTTGTGAAAAGAAGATGGAGAGTCTCAAGGAAAAAAAGTGGCAGCAAATAAACACATATATCGAAAGTCAGAAGAAAAAAAAACTCAGATTTTTTTATTTTTTCAGAAATAAGCTACGAAGGTTTGGCATTCCCATTTTTACAGCCGATTTCTTTACTCAAGAATATTGAGGATTATGATTTTTCTGGAAATCCATAAATAAACAAAAAAAAAGGAAGTGATTATCCGCAAAATTATTTATCACATTTTATCTTTGGAATTAGAATTACTTGGGTAATGTCTTTTCTACTCAAGGCTATTATTAGAAACATTAACCAGGATTTATTTGTTCAAGGAAATTTTTTTGTAAAATAGGGAAGAAAGAAATCTTCTTAAAATGTTTAATTTTTTACTCTTTTTCATATCACTGACATCATCATATTTAATTAACCAAACGACGAAAATAAATTATTACATATAATAAGAAATGTTTTTGGCTCACTTTTTGTTGTTGGTTTCTAATTTACACCTGTTATAGAAAAAAAAGACTGACATTTTCTTGGAAGAAAAAATAAATAAAATAAAAATTCGAGGGCTTAAATTAATTTATAAATTATACTAATTTGTTCTATTTTGTTTTTATTTTGCTAAACCGCCTAATTTAATTGAATTTATTCTTGATGGTTGGTGGAAAATGAAAATAAACATTATTGAAATTATGCTAAAACATGCATCAAAAAAAACGAGAGAGGAGGATACACTTTTTATGTACATTTTTATGATTGCGTTGGATTTTACAATTTGGTGGACCCCACCAACTTATTAAATTTTAATGTTTTAACTTTTTTGGGAGTCCTCCTCTTATTCTTATTGCTGTTGCTATTGGAGAAGCTTCTTTTTTTGTTTGTTGCATGTCTGTGTTAATTTGCAAAAGAATTTGTTCTGTTGTTTTTTTTAGCTTGCTAGCTTGCATTCCTTCCATCTGCCGTAAACGGAAAATACATTAGACGAAAGAAAATTAAGAATTCATCGACTCTTATCGGTTTAATAAATTCTATAGGTATATTTTCTCGTACAGTTTTTTTCTTTTCTTTTATTTTTCTGGTAAAAGCAAAGAAAAAAATAATTTAGCATTTATTATTGTTTTTTAGCTATTAAAAGTCGAATATTATCAAGGGAATGAAAAAGGTTAATGAGTGATGTTGTTTGTATACTACAAATTTTTTTCATACATCAAGTTTATTTGGATACAAAATTTTATTCTTAAACTTTAGTCGTCGTTGTAATTGCTACTCTTCCATTTGCTTTTTTTTAATTTTTAGGTTAAAGAGTATATTAATTTTCTTTTAATGATTCATTTTCTTTTACGTCTTGAGTGTCGCCAAAAATTAAAAACTTATCTCGCTCGAAAACTTTATTTATTTATTTTTGTATTATATTATGTTTTTACTCAAAGTCGTCTGATTGCTCTTTAATAACATAATACAAAGTTAGTCTACTCACTTTTAAAAAAAATATTAATAATATAATATTTATAACTCCCAAATGGATATAGGAAGAGCATGACCACGTTTTTTTTATTTTTCTGTTGTTATCTGAGACACCAATTCTCATATGCTTTGATGCCCTTTTTTCTCTCTCTTCTTTTTTTGTCTTTCTATGGTACTTATTTTTGACCATAAAAATGCATGTGGTTTTGACAAATTCTTTTTTTCTTTATTTTATTTCTTTCCAAACCTCCAAATTTTAAGAACACAGTAGTTTAATCTGTTTTGCAAGTTTTATTTTTGTATTTTGTTCCCATTTTTAAACCATTTAAAAAGATTGACGACGACAATAGTTGATGTGTCTTTATATCGTTTTCCAACCCCCATGGGAAAAGATAAAGGCATCATCACTTTTGGAGCTTTGATCAAATTAGTTGAGGGTGGAAAAGGCAGCAGCTATTGCTTGCGTAAGATGGATGGATGATGTTGGTCCTTCGTGTTTCGGCATTTCTTTTTTACACTTTTATTTTTATTTTATTTTTTGCATGCATTCTTAAAATAAGCTAACTTTTTTTTAATCTTGCAGCATAAAAAAACCAATTTGGAAATTTGGACAACGTTTATGTTAGGACTCCGACCAAATAACATGAGGTCAACGGCAGAAATTTACCAAATTTTGCTTATATTTATTTTATCAACTTCACTAATTTGCTGCAAACCTTTAGAAAATGTTTTAAAAGATGGTGAAAAAACTAATACTGAAGAGAATACTGTAGGAGAAGAAGGTTTACCAAATTTGAGGAAAGTTTTGTATCCCACTTACGCAAGAGAACCATATGGCACTGATTTTTATTCGTAAGTTGCTTTTATAATTTAGTTAGAATTTTACTCGAAAATTTAATTATCATTTTTTAGAAACATTGATATGGGAAGCCCATCATATGGAACTTGGGGGCCAATGTACAGATACAATGACTTATTTGACCGACCTATGAGATCTCATCATCAATTTGGAAATGGTAAAAATAATAATTTTACAATCTTTATAAATTGTATTTTATTTTAGACCAACTTCCTTCCATTTTTGTTCAAAGCCCTCAAATAAGCAGTTATTCTTCATTCAATTCTGGTGGCGGCCAACGTTTACCTTTTGTACCATTTTACAGTGGAATTGGAAAAGGACGATAATAACTTTGTTGATACTTTAAAGAAAAAATCTTGAGTTAATGGTGTAAAATAAATACAAACATATTTAAAGAGAAAAAAAAATGAAGTGTTTTTATTAATTTTTTATTTTTTGTTCTAACAACTATTTATTGTAAATTTACATAAAAAAATAAAATTATTTCATTTTGTTGGAGTAGTTATTGTCGCTCCTCCTGAAGAGCTTTCATCTTCAATTTCGATTCTGGGTTTTTTCATTCGACTTTGAGTGGAACGATATGTTCGAGAATTATAAGCATGCGGGGATAACCGATTGGGTGAATTTAATTGAATTGTAGGTGTTGGACTCGCTGCACCTGTTAATGGACTAGCTGCGCCTTGCATTCTTCGATATCGCCTGCCTCGAATGCTTCCACGAATGCTACCAATAAATTTTCGAAGGGATTTAGTTCGCTTTAATGCACCTTCCCCACGGAAAAACCCCCACACTTTAGCTGAATGTTGGCCTAAATCCATTTTTTATAGAAATTTAATCTTTTTTTAAATAAAAAATTGCAAACCTTCTGGTTTATCCATTTTAGATTGGACATTTAAAAGCCAAACAAAAAAGAATACTGTAACAATAAGAGTCAAAAAATTAATGGAAGTAAAAAATTGTGGTCCAAAAGTATTAAGCACCTGCAAAAAAGAAAAAAGAGGGATTAAAGTTTTGTATTTAAAAATAGAAATTTTTGTTTACCAAAGTCAAAAGATATGGTGACACTAAAGGCGCAAAGAAAAATCCGCTTATGAGTATGCTTACATGATTTTCTGAAAAATTAATTCTGTGAAAATACAAATCCTATTTTTTTCGAATCAAAATAAACATACGTGATTGCCTCCCAATATATAAAGTTAAAGATGGAAGAATCATAGAAAAACCAAATCCATATAAAGCGCTGGAGATTAATCGAGTAGGCTCGAATGAATATACGCAAACTGAAACTCCACAGAGTACCTGGAAAAAAATGGTAGGAATAAACAACCAAAAAACTTGAGATTTATGAGTGGAACGATGATTAATTTTTTGTTTTTGCAAAAAAGAAAATACGAAAAAATTAATTAAAATTGCAGAATTAAAAATGTAATAACAAAAAAAGAAGGGGATGATTAGCTTATTTAATCAACGACACTTTGGGCGGCTACATATAAAATTGCTTTTATTTGGAGGAGCTTCAAATTGCTGTATTTAATTATTTTTAATTTTAATTTTAAATTTAGAATTGTTGAAGGAGAAAAACAATTAACCTTTTTGACGTCATATTTAAGAACTTTTGTTATTTCAAAAAAATGTTAATTAAAAAAACTTACGAAACTAAGGGATAGGATAATATTATGTTCATTTTGTCGGCAAATTACTGTATACATAATTCGTCCAATGCAAAAAGAAGCCTGAAAAAAAATAATACTCATAAAAACAAGATTTATTGATTATTATTATTTTTTGAAGATTAATAATCTTACAGAAAACACGATAAAATAAAGGGGTAACATTTCACCTTTATTATATGAAAAAATAAAATATGGAAATACTTGAAAGAGGGCATTAGCAAAAAATCCAATCACTGAACAAAGGAATAATAATTTTTTTGCATGTTCATTTTCTTGTGCTGAAAGGAAAAAAATAATATTATAATTTTTTAATTAATTTTTATTTTTTTATTATTAAATTGCAATTTACCAATATCATTATAAATTTCTTCATTTGTGTTTTGGGATTTCCATAAAGTGAATAAAGGATAAAGGGATGAAGCCTATAAAGTTAAAAGAAAATAAAAAAATAGTGAATAGAAAATGAATGAGTAATCATCGCACTCACTTGAAACGCGGAAGAAATAGCTAAAATAATTGAAGATGAATATCGAGAATGAACCCCCATTGGAATAATTTCTGGACCATTATAATCATAATAAATTGGCTCCCGGGAATTTCGTTGTTTTGAATCATTTTTTGAGGAAGTTGTTTCATTGCTTGAAATTATTGTTGAACAAATAAATATTCCGCCTGCGCAACAAGCATAAATGATTGAAATCAATAAATTTTTTTGTGCGACATTTACATTTTTGAGAGATAACTTTATCAACGTTGAAAATATTGCTCCATAACAAAATCCAATACAAAATAAAAGAAATATTGGAATGTAAAATACATCGACGACGGAGAGAATACATTGGAAAATAAATCTTACGGTAGCCAAAATAAATAACAATAACCAATTATTTATTCTAAAAAATAATAAATTTTAAACTTTTAACAAAATCAATTTGTTTTTTTCTCTTTGTTGTAATTTTTTCTGTTTTTCTTCTAACTGGAAAAATAAAGGATAAGAAGATGTACTTACTTTGTCCGTAAAAAAGCATCGGCAACAGTACCCAAAAAAGCTGAACCACTAAGGCTTAAAATAGCTATGCTTAAAGGTAAACCCGTGAAAGTTTGATGCGAATAAAAAATTAAATATGTACAATCAAATCCCAAGCATACAGCTTGCAAAGAAAAAACATATAACATTTTAATATTCGGTGCCAGCTCATTCCTAAAATTTTAATTACTGAAAAATAAAAACTCAAGTAAAATTTTAAACCTACCAAAA
Source organism: Panagrolaimus kolymaensis (assembly GCA_028622995.1). Lineage (NCBI taxonomy): Eukaryota > Metazoa > Nematoda > Chromadorea > Rhabditida > Panagrolaimidae > Panagrolaimus > Panagrolaimus kolymaensis. The sequence goes on from JAJQJQ010000034.1 coordinate 494,204, forward strand.
AACAGTTTGACCAGAAGATTCTGCCATCCTTCAAAAAAAAATAAATTTTATTTTTTATTTTTATTTTAAAAAATGAGTTTTTTTTCTTTCTCTCTTACCTTTATCAATTCAAAAAAGGCATAATAAAAAATATGAACAACAACATCGAAGCCGGATGAAGATTAAAGCAAGCCACCCAGCCGTCGCATGTGATAATAATCCTTTACAAACAAAATATTACTATATTGCTCTTGAAGAAGAAAAAAATAATAAAGACAAAATCGAAGAAGACGTTTGACGAAAGAAATATATTTAAAAATGAAAGTTGACGTGCTTAGAAAATGCAAAAAATAAAAATAAAAATAAACCTGATTTAGATTTAACAAAACAACAAATTTTAAGCAGCAAGCTTTAATAAAAAAAATGCACTCTCCTATTTGAAAGGAAATTAACTTTTTTACTTTATTTTATTTTGCCGTATAAATTTTATTTTCTTTTGTGAAAACAAATTGCAAGACTCTGTTTCTTTTTTTCAAAGTTAAAGTAAAGTAATTTCCACCTGTGCTTGTTTTAGTTGTCCAAGTAACCTTCGATCGACCAATTATAGCTAAAGTTGCATTCATTAAAGATGTTTAAACTTTAAAGAAGTCAAAATTAATATTTATTAATTGTTTAAAATTATTAAAAAAAAATGACGCATTTCCAGTATTATTTTTTCTTGCAGATGTGTTTGTTTCCGGTAATATTAGCCTTTGGTGCTTTAGAGGAACATCCGATTGGCTAATAATAATAAAAAAATCTGACCACTTTTTCAAAAATTGATTTTAAACTTTAAAAAAGCAACCTTTTTTTCAGTTCAATTGTTTATAATTTTTTTTTATCTCGTGGTGCTTGTCCCGCTAACGTGGTTGCTTGCATTTTTTTTTTTGTGACGGAAGGAAAGATTATTGTTAAAACTTTAACTTTTTTTTCTTCTCTTCTCTCACTTTGCTTGCGTTCAACAACGGCTTTTCCCATATTCTTTTTTGTTTTGTTTCCGCGTGGTAGTGCTTGTTGCTCTTCTTCATTTTTTTGTTTCGACGCAATCATAAAACGTTTTGTTCTCGAACTCTTGGGTAAAAAGAAAGCAATTTCCCAACGCGACATTATTTCATTTTTTACTCTTTTTAAAAAACAATTTCAATCTTGCGAGCAAAAAGTTAGTTTGGTTATAAGCCGATCATTTTTGTCGTACAACTTTTTATTATTATTTAACGGTTTAAATTATTGACAAAAACCATTTTTTAGTGAAAAAGATTTTATTAAACCATGTCCTTAACTCCCAACAATGCATGTTTTTGCCCACAAATCAATCCTGGTTCAGATAATTCAATTATAAGTGGAACTCCAATAACAAGTGGACCAAATCTTTTGGCTGATACACTTGGAGTATCACCTCGTTATCGACAGCTTGAGTGAGTTGGGGGAAAGAAAGAAATGAAAATAAATAAATAATCAAACTACGATTTTTCTTTTATTGTTACAAACGTCGTTTGTTTTTAGCACAGCTCGATGGCACTCAGCTGCTCACATATACCAAAGCAGTCGTTCACATTCACCCGTTCCATCGGCAGCCCCACAATTTCCATTTTCTTTTGATGAAAGAGAAAATATGTGTTTAACCCCACAAAAATTATCTCAACAACTTTTAATGCAAGCTGGATTAAATAATATTGGGTTAGTTTCTTTCTTTTTTTTTTGTTGCCTTTTTTTGATTTTAATGAATGAAATTTTTTTAGTTCACCAATATCTTTAGAAGATATTGCTTCAATTAATCGTAAACGATATCGTGAGACAGGAGAACGAAAAGCTTTTAATGCTGAAGGAGGTCCATTGGAACTTGAAGCCATTGCAGCTGTTCACGAATTAAGCAGCGTCGTAAAATCTATAAGTGTTTCAGAAATTCTTCCTCGAACCTCAGAACTTATATTTGTGAACGTCAAAACAATGGAGGGCATGCCAAATGCTGTTTATTTAATATTTGAAATTTATATGTTTCTTTTATTTTTATAGACCATTCATACACACTCGAATTAACTATGAAAGGTTGGAGGGTTGCGTCACCACATACTGATTGTATGAATGGAGATTATAAACAGGTATTTTTTTGTTTATAATCCTTCTCTCATTCATTTTTTTCGGATTAACATTGAAAAACAAAATATAAAAAACATATTTCATATTTTTCTTATTTTTTGTTTATAGCTTGGGCTTCACACAAAATATTTTGAAAATGCTCGACAAGTCTTGGATGTCATTTCACCTGGGCATATTAATCACTTCCACGATGTGTTATCCGATAGATTGAGACAATATGCAAGCAGTGAGGGAGAGCCAGATGAGGTAAGATTGTTTTTAAATATTTATAAAAAAAAGAAAGAAAAAACAATTTTCTTAGCAATTTTTATCACCATGTTGGTGTCAGAAACAAGAAGCTATCACTTTGACAGTGCCGTCTTCTTCGGCTTCTTCTTCGGAGAATACTACCAAAATTACTAGTCAACTTAAAATTGATGATTTACCTTTTCCATTTTCTGATGAAATTTAACAATAGAGCTTTTTTTCTTCTCACACCTAACTAATTTTTTCTCAAATTTTTTTAGATTTAAAATGGTATATTCAAAGTAATTATTATTGACAGCTTACTTCGAACTTTTCCCCTTATTAATATGTATATTTAACTCATAATAATTCATAGAATATTTATACCCTTTAAAAACATTTTATTAACAATTACGGAATGTGCCTTTTTTACCTTGTGCTTCTTTAGATTTATTCCTGGTATTATTTTAAACGAAAATAAAATAATTTTCTGTACATTTGTTTAATTTTTTACACACATATTAGCAAAAAGATGGTAAAAAATAATTTGTCTAACTATGATATTTGTCCAGGGTTAAAAAAATAATGTAACTTTATTTACAGTAATTTTACAAGGCATTATCAATAGCAAAATAAATATTTTAATGGCATTCAATGAGAAAATTATTCAGGTGTCAAAACTTCTTCAGTTTAATTTCCTAAAATTGATTTGAAATATTAATAAAATCTGATGGAAAAAATATAACGAGTCAAAGTTTTTTTTCATAGTTTGAACAAAGAATAATAAACACAAAATGCATTTTCAAAAAAAATATTATGGAAAGAAAAATTCTTACTTATTTCATTTTCCCATGGTTCAGGTGGCGGATATTCATCATAAAATCCTTTTAAAAGATCTACCTTTTTGAAAGGCAAAATTCTTTCAAAGTAAGCAAAATATGGTTGCATATGTTTGCCGAAAGCAAAACGAAGGCAAGCCAATGCCCAATTTTTAGACGCTTCTTCAACCGTCGCTCCATCTGTAAAAATTGTCATACCCATAAATTCAATATCGGTATTTGGAATAATTTCAGGAATTTCATCGACATTGGCACTGAAAAACAAGAAACTATTTTATCTAAAAATGCCGTAAATATACGTACCAAGCTTTAACATGGGGAACAGGATCGTCCAAAAAATAAGCATCAAATTCATCTCGATTTTCACCAGATCTTCGTAAAATATCATTACAATATTCTCTACCCTTTCTGCTTCGTTGTTGAGCATGTAAATAAGGATAAAGTTCATTATTTTCATCAAGTTTATTTAGAAATAACCTTGCAACCGCTGTTTTTGCTTCTTGCTTTGTAGTGGCTTCAGCATAAAATTCTTGTCCTCGAAATAAGGCTGTAACACCAAAAAGTTTTGGATTACTGTCTTTAACTTCATCTTCTTTAATAAATTTCATTTGAGGCATTTTGTAAAACGATGCACTGAAACCTGAATTAAAATGGAGTCAAAAACAAAATTAATTATCTCACAATTCGTACAAAAGCGACTTTGGATCTTTATTTCCAATTTGTTCAGTTGTGAATTGAGATTTGGTTTTCAAAGCCGCAGTTTTTTCATTTAAAATTTTTGCGCATTTTTCAAGGTCCTTCGGTAAACCAAAATAATTACATTTCGAGATATCTCTTTTAATTGTATCTTCAATAAGGTAAATTGCAGCTAAATGCCTTGCAATATACATTGATGGATTTTTTGCTTCAAAAGTTTTTTCACCGTCAACTAAAGTACAAATCCATGTAGTATTCTAAAATGTTAATATGATTGTATTTTGCTTGAACGTTTTTTTCTTACTTTTTCGAAATCTTCTTTTCGAATAATGGGATTATATTGAAGAATAGCATATGCTCGCTCAACAAGCTGAAGAGGTGATAGATGTTTATAATTCTCATGAATCTCATCATCATTTAAATATTTTTCGTCATTTTCATCATCGCTTTCCTAAAAGCAAAATATTAAAATTTTGGCCCAAAGTGAAAAGAGTTTTACAGGGTTGCTAACTATTTCATATTCATCTGAATCATTTGCAGGTACAAAAAAAACTTGCTTAAGTCTTTTAATCTATAAATATTCCAAAGTAAAAAGCACTAATTAAAATCCAACAAACTTACTATTTGCTCTCTTTCTTCTGAATCAGGATCATTCAAATCCATTTTAGAAAAACTACCTTTCAATTTTAAAATGAAAACATAAACTTTAATAAAAAGGTCTATGAAATAATAAATAAATAAAAAAAGAAGAATGAAACTATAAATTTTGTGGTATGAAATATTTTTAGACTTTGCTTCAACGATAAAATAATTTAGCAATATTTAATTTGTTTCATTCAGCTTAAATTGAAAATTTTGTTAAACTTTAATCCTTTCTCATCTTGATCTTTAAAATATTTGAACTCATGAGAAATTGTATATTCTCGAGCTTTTTTATGTGCTAATTTAGAAAGGTTTATAACTTCAAAGTAAAAAGCTTAAAAAAAATTCTTTATGTTAAAAATAAAATTCCTGAGAAAATTAAAATGTAGTATCTGAATTAAGAAATTTAAGAATAATTAAGCTATAGTTTTTTTGAAGGAAATAGTTTCACACGCTTTTTAGTGAAAATTTTTATTATTGGATTTATACCTTTGGATTTTATTTTTGTCTAAAACATAATTTTTTTATAAAGTTTTTTTGAAAAAATAAATTCAAGGTTGCTTGACATTTCGATGCTCAAAAAGTTAGCTTCAACTACTCCCAATTTGGCGAGATGCCTCTAAAGCTCCCGATCAGCATATATTTGTTTGCCTTTTGTATTTTATCGACCATTATTACCTTTGCCTTTGTCCCCTTTTTGACTATTTTAAAATTTATGCTCCTTTATTCTCCAAGTAATTAGTTATGAGCATAATAAATTTTAATGCTTAGCAACTTGTCGCTACGAAATTTTTTTGTTATTTTCCTTTTTAAATGACTAAACTCTATTAAAATTTTACCATTTTTTTCTTCTAATTTACTTTTCAATGTTTAAGATAGTTGTAATGTCAGAACAACAACAAGAAAATGATGATGGAGAGTTGGAATCAACGAGTAGTGAACTACCCGAACAAAAATCACAGAAAGCTCCATTGCTTGAGAAAGTTGGAGTATTAGAAGCTCCCGATTGGCCTGTTACAGGCGCATTTGATCCTCAAGATATTGGAAAGAGTATGGCTCAAAGGATGTGTCATTGGGGTCCTTTACTTGCTGTATTTCTAATTGCAACGGTAACTTTAAGACTAAAATCAATATATAAAAATAATTTTTAGATAGGATTATCATCTATGATAGTTTTTTCAAGTTATTGGCCTCCATTGGAATCAATATCGGGTTTAATAAATATTTCAGTTTTTTTATTATGGAATTATTTATCACTAACTAATTTTTTTCAAGCCACTCGATTTGGTGGTGGATATGTTAAATTAGGTTGGACACCCGAAGATCGTTCCTTTCACCGAAAGCTGCAATATTGCGTGATTTGCGAAGGATATAAAGCTCCAAGATCTCATCATTGTGCTCGATGCAATCGATGCGTATTTAAAATGGATCATCATTGTCGTAAGTTCTGGAACTCTTTACTTCTAAAATGGTCTCTCTTTTAAATATTTAATAAATTATAGCATGGCTAAATAATTGTGTTGGAAATCGAAATCATGCATTATTTGTTAAATTTTGTGCTGCTTCAATTATAGGTTGTCTTCATGCTGCAATTATTCTTTTTAAGTGCATTATAACTACTATTTATTTGGTAAAGCTTTAAAAAGTTTTTTTGATGAAAATAATATTTATTTTTTTCTTTAGCTTTATTACGCTGATAAAACTACGCGGGTTATTCCACATGATTTACCAATAACTGATATAAATACTATGATTGCTGCATTAATTGGTGCAACTTTGTCAGCTGGTGTTTGTGTTGCACTTTGTCCATTACTTTATGTTCAACTTTGGTCTATTTCTCATAACAAAACTTACATTGAAGATTATATTGGTTTGTAAATTCATTCTCGGGAAAAAAGTTTTGATTTTTCCTTCCTTTTTTAGTTGCAAAAGCCGATGCTCGTCGTCGCCCAATCGATCCACCTTTTGTTTTTCCATATGATCTTGGATGGCGTCGAAATATTTATGAAGTGTTTGGAAACGGAACTTTTCCATTCGGAAATGGCATTTGGTGGCCGATTCGAGGAGATTGTACACAATTTACTTTTTCTGTAAGTGTTTATTTGCTTTTGGTTATTTAGATGAAAGGAATACTCAAGTTAAAAAAATGTAGTTTTTTTCAACAAAAAAAAATTATAACCGTATTATTCCTATATTTTAATTACATTTTAAAAATTATTTTTGCAAGGAGTTTTGATCAGCTTTTTCTCTCAAAAATACGAAGTTTTTTATTTCCTATAATTTTAGGAAGAACAAATAGATCAAAAACATGTTAAAACTCGTCATGCCCGCATTCGAACTGTCGGAGTTGATTATAATGGTGGAATGTGTATGGGTGCATTGCGACATGGAATCAGAACTTTCTTTTGTCAACCTTTAACCGATGGTCGCCGGGTTGCTGTTTCAGCGGGTGATAGATGGGCTATAACTCGAGGAAATAAATATTGGGTTTATGCTAAGAAAGTTGAAAAACAATCATTCGTGGATGGAGATGGTGCAGTTCAACATAGCTTTGTTGGAACTGATCATTTTGCAAGAGGATGGTTTCCAAAAGTTTGTCTTGAAGTAACTAAATCGGAATAAATAATTCCAAAGTTGACATTTTTTTTCTTGATATTTTTCTTACCCTTTAATCTGTGATTTGCCTAAAAATCGAACTCATCTTGATGCCTTTTTTACTTTTTTTTGATTGATACTCTTTAATTATATGTTTGTTTAAATATACTTTTTTTCTTCTTTGACGCAAAAAAACTAACGAAAGACTCAACTTAAATATATATTTATGCCTTTGATGCTGCGATGCCTTTACTTTTGAAATATTTTTTTTTCTTTTTAATGTTCGAGTAATAATAATAATAATAAAAATAAATGACTCATTGACTTCATTTTTTCTTTTCTTTTTGACAAGCATCGGCGGAAACAGTCAAATACTTCTTGAAAAAAGATACAACAAAATATTTTTTTGATTTTGAATTTTTCACGCCTGCATTGAAATATTTCTTTTTTACATTTTTGTCTTCGTTTTCGGGCACTTGACGTATAAACTTTGACACGCCCATTATATTTATTTTTTGCTTGCAAAAACCAAAATGGCGGCGCCTTTTTTGAAGGTTCTGAAAGGGTTTTGGTTTGTCCGTCGCTTATGTATATGCGCATTTTTTCTTCTTCTATTTTTCAGCTGGCAACATTGTATTTTTTCTCTCCTTCTTCTCCACTTCTTATCGTTGGTGTCCAAAAGCAAGCAGTGTTCACTTCTTATTCTCGTCTTCTTAGCGACTTGGCAGGCATAAACGCGCATATAACAAGAAAGTGGGAGAGAGGAAGGAATTATAGCTCTATAGTCCCTACTACTGCCTAGTGACTACTACTACTGCAAAAAAAAAGAAAAAAATATTGAAAAGTTAGCTTTATATTTTTTGACGGACTTATGAAAAGTCAAAGTCAAAAATATGATTTGAAAGAAGAAAAAGTGGATGTACCGCTGCTACCTTCCTACCTGCTTCCCGCTTGCTTGTGCATTTTGTTGTTTTGTTTTTCTTTTCAACTAACAAAAATAAAATCTTTTTGTCTAGGCCTATCGCAAATTTTCTTTTTCTCTTTGATGGTGATGGGTGTTGTAAGCAAGCACACTATCCGATTATTACTCACACATTTTTTTCTTTTGTTCCCATCTAACTTTCTTCCTCCCATTTTTTTTTCTATGAAGTTAAGAAATCATCCCCTATGACGTGTTAGACATAAAACTGAATCGTGCGACAATAAAAAGTTGAGGAGGATATAAAACCGAGAGTACTCTTATGTTTTTACTCACTCATCTTACAAAAGTTTTCTACGAGTATCATGGCTTTCCAGAAACTTGGTACCGTTTATAATTTACCTTCCAAAACGCCTCCCAATCCTTATTCAACCTCAAATATGGCGACTTCAACAAAGCCAAAAAATTCAACTGGAACGGTAGTTGAAAAACATGTTGATGTTGATTCAATGCTGGAAGATTATGCATGGAGAATTTTCAAAGATATGTCTGGAATGAAAAAAGCTGGACTTGATCAATTTCGAGGCCTCGATCGTGAAGAAGTTGAATTTATTTTTGTAAGTGATAATCATTTCTCTCTCCTTTCTTTCGTTTGCCTTTTTTTTCTTTCTGGGTCAAAAATATTTTGATACACATGTTTATTTTCGTTGCTGATTTTTATCTGTACAAAAAAATCAATTTTTAACTCTTTCTTTTTGATGGTTAGTGTCCATCGGCTTTCGCCCTTTTTTTTCACCCTCTTACTGCTGGTTGGCTGGTGCCAGATGTGTTGTTGTTGTTCGATTTCATCGTCGCCATATTTTTTTTTATTCTTCTGCGCATTTAGTATTAAGGAAAAGATAGATATTTTTGAATAGCAATTTTTTTTATTCTCAGACATCTAGGATAACAATAGAAGGGAAAAATTTGAAAATTTTTCAAAGCCTTTCAAAAGAAAAAAGTATCGATTTCCTTAATGCTTGAAAAAGAAAAAATTTTCACTAACAAAAAAAACATTCTTTAGATGTTGTTGTTGTTAAAAAAATACTAATGACAACGAGAAGATGGAAGAACAACAAGGACTCCCATTTCCATGTTTTTGAGAGAAAAGAAAAAACATAGAAAACAATGCTCTTTATTAGTCATAAAAACAACTAAAAACCTTCCATGATTCTTTTTTAATGCCGCACTTTTACACATAAAAAAATTTTGGAGGTAAAAAGAATCTTAAATTTCTTTATTTTTTTTTTTGATTTATTCATTTTTGACTCTCTTTTTTTTCGTGAGTCAAGTGAATGAGAATCTTTACCTTTTTTTCTCCACCATCACAATAGGCAAAAGGCGGATTTCAATCGCACTTAAAAAATCCCGTCATCAATGAAAAAAATAGTTAGTGTTTTTATAAGTGTTTGCCAAAAAATATATAAATTCACATCATTGATGAATAGTTTTGACTTCTGTTGACGCATTTTTTCTTTTTTTCGTCAAGGACAAGATTGATTTAGGCTCAGCAGGAGTTTTAAACACTATCTCCATGTCAAAAAAAAAATAAAAGAGTTAAAACGAGTTTTTTTATTTTATTTTATTTTTTAAAAACTAACTTTTCTCAAATAAAAAAAATAAATAATACAAAAAAAAACTGAGGGTAAATCTCAAAAGCAAAATTAAAAAAATTACTTTCTAAAACTAACTTTTTTCAGAATCGAAAACGCTTAATTTTAACTCATGAAGAACCCACATATTCCAATATTCAACAAACTGGTGCTCGCCCAAATACTGTGTTCAAATCTGTTTTTACAAATAGTACCGCTCAAGCTCAATCATATTCACTTAAAACTGAACGAACGAGTGAAAGCGTTTGTGGAGTTATGAGAGAGCAAGGATTTATGTTTGGCGCCGAAGCTGAATTAACTTTAAAAACTCCATGTAAGCTAAAATCATAATTTTTTTTAAACTAAATTTTTAAATATAGATTTTTTTTATAGGTGAAATTGCTGAACTTAAAACCGGATTTAAACATAAAATTCATTTTAATTCGATACAAGAAAATGTTAAATCTGAAGTATTAACTTGGAGCGTGGATAGTAATATTATAGTTAATTCTGGTGTTCAAACTGAAGCATCCATTGTTATTGAAGAATTAAGTTATCATGGAACATATCAACTTATTTCAACTTTATATGGAATGATTACAATTTCAATAAAAAGAAAGAGAGATGGAGCTCTCGTTTTTCCAGTTACAGCAAATATTGCAACCATTTTTCAAGATTATATTGGCAAAAATGATCCTCGCTTGAAAGGCGTAGCTTCAATTGAAAGCAATAAAGTTAAATTAACTTCGAAAGGACATTGCTATTTCCAAGTAAGTTTTTTATAATTCAAAGATTTTTTGGTAGCCGTGACTCATACAGTTTTTTTCTTGACTTTGGAATTGATACTTTTGAAATTTAACAAGGGTTTCATTTCGAAAAAACTTTCTAAAAGCGAAATCACTTTTTAAGAAAAAACAAGATTGAGTTATGAATAATAATTTTCTTGACACTTTCAAAGTGGCAATTTTTTTATATTTCAAGAAATGACTTCATCTTTCAAGACAATATTTTTTGGTTAATTCTGCTTTCGAAATAAGCTTTGCGTGTGTGCTAAACTATGACAATTTGTTATATGGCTAATTTTAAATTTTTCGAGGCTTTTTTATTACGAAATTATTCGTCAAAAAAAGCTTCACGCTTTTGCGCGATAAAAATAGAAACAATGAGTTTTGAAATTTAATTAAAAATACAAAACTTGCAAATTTTTGGACCAAATAAATTTTTTCGTTTACCTTAAACTCCTTTAGATTGAAAAAGCATAGTTAATAATTTAATTTAATTTTTTAGTTTGCAATGAAACAATATGTTGATCTTAAAGATGTCCATATGGATATTGTCTCTGCAACTAATCGACTTCAAATGAACAATCCTTCTCGAGGCGGCTATCAATAAAAAGCTTTAAACCGAAGCAAACCTCAGCGAACAAACAATCATAAATAAATATTTATTCCAAACAAATTTTTTATTGATTAAATTAAATTTTATAACTTAAATATTACTTTTTTAATTTGCTTTATTTGTTTCTATTTTTAATATTATTTTTTTATTCTCACGGATTTCCTAATTTCCATAATTTTCTTTTTTTTTCGCTTAAATCTTCATTCACAACGAATCCTGCCTCTCCTCATTTTTTAAAAATCAAATCAAAAAATACAATCATTACCCACTTTTTTGTGTCTAGCCAAACTTTTCTCTTATAATTATATTTTTATTTTTAAAAGTAAGAAAGAAACACAAAAAAAGTAAGAATAAAAACAAAGATAGTCGAAAGTCGTTTATGGACACGAACATAGAAAATGAACAAAATACATGTGATAAGCCACAATCAAGCCACATTCACTACACTTTTTTTAAATATCCAACAATCTATTTCATTTCATTTTTGACAATTTACTACAAAGAGGCATGGTGGTATTTTTAGAGAATGATTGAAGTTGCACTTTAACACCAAAAAAATATTTGGTAAAAAATGTCTAAACTTTATTTCATTAAATAATAATTTAATTTTTTTTTGATTAATTTTCTCTTGTCAGTTTAGAATTACTTTGTAATGTTTTTATTTTTTATTTTGGTTATCAAGACTTTTAAACATCCTATTTCGGTATTTTTTATATCAGAAATAAAAACTTAACGTTTTCATTTTTCTTAGATTAATCAGAGTAAAAATTTGACCTCGAATAGAGCCCATTGGTCGCCAGTGATCGCTTCCCTCATCGTATATCTTATTAATATGATTTTTTTTCTTTCGGGTTGACTCTTCCTTATTTGTATCTTTTTTTATATGCAAAGAAGGTCACCGAAAGAAGTCTCTATTTTCTTTTTTCCTCTAAAAGTTGCTTCCGGATATTTTTTTTCTCCTTCCCACATAAAGTAAACCAAAAAACAAACGTTTTTTGTTTTTTTGTAATGAACGAAAGAAAGCATAATTAAAAAAAGAAGTATTTTTCGATTATTTTTTGTATATTGTGTTTGTTGGTTTTTAAGACTTTTTTTGGCGTGATCTAAGAACATTAATTGTAGTTTGTGGCTTTTGGCGGAAAAAATTTAGAATAAAATCACATTGTTTTTCAGTCATTTTTCTCAAACTTTTTTCCCCATCGTCATGTCGGCTACTTTTTCAATATTTGGTACTTTAACAGGATGTATTGGTTCCATGACTTGTGTGGAATCTTTAGCAAAGTAAGATTTTGAAGCTTAGAAGTGAGATATCTTAATAAATGTGCTTTTTAGAGAACAACCAGGGGCAATGAATTTGCTTACATTTTCAACATTTTTGTTTATTACTCTTGAAGGACTTTTTGTAACATCAAAATTTTTGACTATTCCAAATAAAATTCCATTTCGAGGATATTTGCCTGTTTGTGCAGCATTTTTCTTTGTTAATGTTATTAACAATCAAGCTTTAAACTTTCATGTTCCTGTGCCACTTCATATCATCTTTCGATCAGTAAGGATTTTTTTCTGCTTTATCAAAAACCAAATATTTAATACTTTAAAAAATTTCAGGGTTCTCTTTTAACGAGTCTTTTAATGAACAGATATCTCTTTGGAAAACATTATTCAACCAAAAAATATGCTTCGGTTATGGCAATCACCGCTGGCATTATTTTATGCACCCTCGCTTCAGCTTCAGTGGAAAAAAAGGAAGCAGCCATTTCACTTGAAGATGCACAAAAGCATTATCAAGAATGGGTGATTGGAATTGTTATGCTTACCGTCGCTTTATTAGCTTCATCTTATCTTGCTGTGCTTCAAGAACGAATGTATAATCAATATGGCAAACATCCTCGAGAAGCTATGTTTTATATTCATGCCATGTCTTTGCCTGTTTTTGCTGTAATGGGAAATGATATTTATGATTATATGATCAAATTCTCAAATAGTCCATCGTATGCTTTTCTTGGAATTGATACAGGTATCCCACATTTATGGGCCAAGCTTTTTGGAGCATGCGTGGGTCAATGGTTATGCATTTTATTTGTTTATCGCCTTAATTCTGAAGTGGATTCTTTAACCGTTACATTAGTAGTGACTTTAAGAAAATTCCTTTCTCTTCTTATATCCATTTTCTGGTTTGGAAATATTTTTACTTTTCAACATTGGGTTGGTGCTGCTCTAGTTTTTGGTGGAACTCTATGCTTCTCTGATTTTAAAAAGAAAAAACAAAGTTAAAAATTCATTTCATGTTTCATATGTACTTTACTTATTTTTTGAATAGATGTTTTGTATTACAAATACTTAATAATAAATGATTTTTATAATTACAAAATGAGTTATTGAACCATTGGAAAATTTTTATTGTCGATGAAAATCTGGGTTTTAAAAAAATGTTATTTTTAAGGGTATTCAAAACAGAATTTACTATAAACGGAAGCGATCATTTTAAATTCTTTGCTACGAAAAAAAACAACACTTTACTCGTTTGCTGTCGTTTCAGTTCAAATTTAAAAAATTCCAATTCAGGGCCTCATCATCTTTGATTCATTCCTCACAAAGTATTAAATCTTGCAAAAGAGCTGCTACAAATTAGAATCATTTTAAAATGTTTATTTTTTTCCATTATCAAATATAGCAAAATAAGAAGATAATGTACATACAAAAAAAATATAAATGTAATATGAAAAGGATAATATAGCATATCAAAATTTTAAAATAATATATAATCTCACGATCGTCGTCTGTCTATTCATCTTCAAAACTCAATTTTTTAGGGGATACATTCTTTCGTTCTCGTGCAGCATTTGCGTTTCGAATAACATCGGATTGTTTCATGGTGTAGCGAACTTGGGATAATTTTGCTGTTACTGGCGACATCATAGCATCTGAAGATGGACATCAAATTCAGCGAGGCCTTTACGTAATTTTTGGATGGCGGGAGTAAATTTTAACTAAAACAAAGATATTTAATTTTGCAAAGAAATCTTAAAACAAATAATAAACCTTTTCTTTATCCGGAAATTGTGCGAGGCCTCTATCATTAATTAAAGCATGATTATTATCATCCATTTTTTCATCGGTAGGGTTATTAATTTTTTGTTGGCGAGGAGTAACATTTTCTTCTTCAACTTCGACATCCATTTTATTTTCAGATTCGGTTGACATTTTGGGGATTTTTTCCTTCTAAAATTTGTAAAAATGAATTAACTTTCGGTTCAAAAATATTTATATATAAAATTTAAGAAAATATTAGCGAAGAAAACGTCTAAGAATTTAGTAGTTTTAGTGTAAGCAAATGGATCATTTTCCCGCCAAAATAAGAATTCAAAAAAAACAAGCTATTTGCGTTCAAAAAATAAATAAAAGGAAGATGTTTCTTTTTTTCAAATGGCTATAAAAAAATTAACATCGAATGTAAAGAAAAAATAATATTCAAAGAAAGAAGCGATAATAATCATTTTTTTATTTCTGAACTAACTCGCAAAGAATAACAAAAAAAATGCAAACCGAAAAGTTATAACTTGTTGCTTTAATTTTTTTTATTTATGCCTTGGAAACAATCAAACGATAAAAATAGCTTTGAGCAAATTAACACTTTTTCATCGCCAATAATTTTAATCAAACTTTGACCTTCATTAGTTTTCAAGGAGCTGATAAAAAGGATAGGTTTTTTTTTCAAGATCTCTCTTTCTTAAAGGACCCTGTTCATTTGATCTTTTTTTCAAACTCGCGTTTGATTATTCCCTCATGCCGCAATATTGCAAAGCCCGTAAAGTACCGTAATGTACAGTAATTTTACGGTCAAATTACTGTACTTTACGGACTCTGCAATATTGCGGCATGAGGGAATAATCAAACGCGAGTTTTAAAAAAAGATCAATAGAACAGGGTCCTTTAAGTGATAGTAAAAAAAGAAAATAAAAATTTTTATGTTACTGTCATTTTGTTCATATTTTTTGTTACATCATTTGACGATAAAATATCTCGACCTTTTTTCATTGATTTTTTATACCGCTAAAAATAATATAATTTAAAGTTTGCTTTTATGGATATTTTCACCATCTTGACACTTTCTTTACATTCTTTGGGGTCTTCTAATTTTCTTAAAAAAATTCTAATATAATATTAATGTTTAAAAGTGAATGGTTTAACATATTATTAAAAGAGATTTTAATGCATGTAAAATATGGCAACATAAAATAATGAAAAATTTGTGATTGACTAAATGTTTGACGTAAATGAAAAAATCTTAAAAGATAAATCCTACTTTTTTTGTTGCTGAAGAACTTTCTTAAAAAAATTTCCTTTATTTCTCAAACATCGGCAATCTAATAATGACTAAAAAGATAACAAAAAAATAAATAAATATTAAGTTCAAAAACAAAAACAATTTTAAAATCGTCACAAAATTGTTAGGCTCCAAAAAATATTGTTCTGTAACTTACAATTTCATTGTTGAAAAAAGGAAGAAATAATCACCAAAATATTTTCATGTCTCTCTCTTTTTTGTTTTGTAATTTTTAAGATATTACTTTTATTTTTTTTTGTTTGTAGTAAATAAGCGGATAATAAAGTAAAGGTATGATGGCGCAAGATTACTCAAAGTATGCTAAAAAAAAAAGAATGAAAATGTTTTTTTGGTTGCTTTTACTTTGATACTTTTTTGTTATTTGAAGAAATATGAGTATTGACCTCGAAGCGGGTAAATTTTCTCGTCAATTTTTACTTAAACATGGTAAAATAAGTTCTGTATTACGTGAACTTAAAGAAAGGCGGCAAAGGAGAAGTAAGTGGTTGATTAAGACATATTTATTATTATTTTCTTTGATATACTTACTGTATTTTACAATTTTCAGAAAATGCATATGGCTTTATATTCGGACTTATTTTAAATATTGCTGGTTCAGGCCTTGGACTTTTAAAATGTGAAATAGATCGAAAATTAATTGAAGTTGAAATAGATATAAAATTAGAAAAATATGGTAATTTAAAATTATAATTTTTATAAAAAGGGATGTATGTTTTTTTATTATTGATTTTAGGTTTATTACCAAATTCCACCAGTTTACTAGATGGTGATAATCCACAAATGAATTATAAAGTTCCAAGCATTGTATTAGTTGCATTGACAACATTTGGCCGAATTTTTAATGTTATTGGAACTATTAAAATGTTTCAAGTAAGAAATCTTTAATCATATTTTTTTATTACCGATGGTTTTAAAATTCTGAAATTTTTTTTAGGCATTTACTGAATTCATTTCTCAACGTCGAAGAAAACATTTGAGATCGACGACCGAACGATTAAGTTCAGGTGGCGAACAAGGAGACTGGGGTGAAGCGGTTATGGAGTGCTGTACTTTTTGTGGTGTATAAAAAATAAAATATAAACTCCTTTATTTCTTTTTTGTGAAATAATAAACTAATTAACATAAACCCTTCTCATTTTTTTCTTGTTTTATGTGCGTCAAAAATACAAAAAATAAAAAAAAGTTTTTAGTTTTCGTTTAACGAATGTGTATTCATGGAGATTATGACGTAACAAACTCTCCACTATCAGTAAGTAAGTACAATGAAAGCGAGAAATATTTTGTTTTTGGTTTGCTTTGTTTAAAATTATCATAAATAAATGAGGTAGAAAAAATCTCGAACAAAAAAGTCGCTTCCGGCGTCACATGTAGCACTATCGTTGGGAAGAGCGAGCTCCTCGTCGAATAACTTTTTTTTTGTTGGTGTGTCCGATTACAAACATTGAATCGAATCAATTTTATCGTCGTCGTCGATATTTATTACCATTGTGGTTTGTTGTTTTTTCAATATACTACTTTTTGGTCTAAAAAACAATTTTGTTACATTATTTTTTTTAATTATTCTTAACCCTTCTTTTTTAGTGCAAAAGACTAAAAGACAACGACTAACTTTTTTTGTAGGAAAAATTAATTAAAATTAAATGAAAATAATCGACGGTGGGTGGATAGTCTTTTTCTTTTTGTGGGGGTGTTTTTAATTTTATTGATACCTTACCTTTTTTGTTGATTAATGTTACAGATCAATAGAATAAGAAGAAAAAAGAAGAAGAAGAGAAAAAAGACTTTGCACTTTAAACCAAAATGAAAAATGATTTATTATTGGTTTTAACCGTTGAATCCGTTGTTATTGGTATAGTTGTTGGTTTTGTTATTCGCCCATTTAATCCCAGGTTTAAACCTTTGAAATATCTGTGCTTAGTTTTAACAAATCTTCAATTTTAAGCAATGATACCATTAGCCTTATCGGATTTCCGGGTGAAATATTTATGCAAATTGTTGAGATGATGATACTTCCTATGATTGTATCTTCTGTTATTAGTGGTAAGTGCTTTCTTTCATTTTTTATTTCAGCAAAGATTTATATTTTTGTTTTGTATTTGTTTATCCCTCATTTAAAAATATAAAAATAAACTTTAAGCCCTTTCACAAATTCGTCCACAAGATACTGGCCGTATTGGAACATACACTATAGTCTATTACATGCTTACGACATTCCTTTCAACTTTTGTATGTTTATTATTTTAATTAACCCTTTATCTTTGATTTTTGTTTTAAATGTTTTATTATTATTATTATTAGACAGGAATAGTTTTGGTTTCTTCCATTCATCCTGGAGATCCCGCACTCTTTCATAATTTGGGCGAAGGCACTCTTGATGATACCGCTTTATCAACATTAGATACATTTCTCGATCAAATAAGGTAATAAATATTTTGCAAGAAAAAAAACAAAAGATAAACAAAATTATTTTTTTTCTTTTGCAGAAATATGTTTCCAGAAAATATAATTCAAGCTACATTTCAACAAGTTCAAACAAATTACATTCCCGTAAAACCCAAGCTTCAAAGGATTCCAACAAACATAACTAATATTATTAATGGAACAGCCATGACGACAATGTTAAATATTACAACACCCCAACCTTTGATGAAACCAATTTTAGAATACACAAATGAAATGAATGTCCTTGGTAATCTTAAAAAATTAAAGTCTTAAAAGTTGCAAAATTTGTTTTTGCAGGTTTAATTGTATTTTGCACTGGTTTTGGCATAGTTTTAAGTATTCTCGGCGACCAAGCTCGATTAATGATAAATTTCTTTATTGTATTAGATGCTGTAATAATGAAATGGATTTCAGCATTAATGTGGTGTTATCCTATTGGAATTTTATCATTAGTATGCAAAAATATTGTAGATATTGATAATCTTGCTGAAACTGCCCAAGCCTTAGCAATGTATGTGGTTACTGTAATTTGTGGTTTAATGATTCATTCACTTCTTACTTTACCATTGCTTTATTATATTTTTACAAGAGGTTCACCATTTAATTATATGACTGGAATGCTTCAAGCTTTAGCTACAGCTTTTGGAACGGCATCGAGTGGCGCAACTTTGCCTGTAACATTTCGATCTTTGGAGGAGAATTTAAAAATAGATCGAAGAGTCACCCGTTTCGTACTTCCTTTGGGAGCTACAATTACTATGGATGGTACAGCCCTTTATGAAGCAGTGGCAGTTATTTTTATTGCACAATTACATAATGTTAAATTAACCATATTTGAATTATTAACTATTAGTGTTACAACTACGATAGCTTCCATTGGGTCAGGTTCAGTTCCAGCTGGATTAGATACCATTTTGATTGTTTTAACTACAGTTGGATTACCTGCTAAGGATTTAAGTTTATTATTAACTGTTGATTGGTTATTGTTAGTTTTAAATCCTACTATTTTTAAACATTAAAAAGCCCCATTTTTAGAGATCGAATTAGAACTAGCGTAAATGTTCTTGGTGATGGATTTGGTTGTGGTATCATTTATCATCTCTCAAAGGCTAGACTTTTAGAAGCTGATAATGATGAACTTATACGACAAATTAAAACTGATATACGTGAGTTTGTTTGAAAACCTAAAATTAAAAAAAAGCAAAATGTTAAAACCAAATAAATAAATAAAGATATATTTTTTTAGAGCTTCTTAATTCTGAAATCCCAATGGTTGTAACTCCAAGAGCTTCTTTGAGCATGCCGCCACCTCCTTCACCGGGTGGTGGTGACATTCTTTCTCAATCTCAACCTTTGCTAAATAAACAAACATCATTTGATGATGGCCCTAAAGGCAGTAGAATTCCTATGAGTATTAATAATCAAAAAACTTCTTTGGAAGCACCCAAACAATCAAAACAATTTTATTATCAAAGTAGGAAAGGTCAAATAACTATTCCAGTTCCCTCAGCTTCAGGCTCCTCAGCAGTAGCAGCAATAAAATCCGGTTATAATCGTCGATACTCGTCCCAATCGATGGATGAGAGACGTTCACTTTTAGATGGTAGTATGGAATTTACTGTTTAAGTTTATTTATTAATTGTTATTATTTTTTTTATTAATTTTGTGTGAGTTTTACACAAAAATGAAAAATAAAAATATTTTTTTTATATGTGGATTGTAAATAAAAGTAAACAAAATAGAAAAATAAATAATTACAATTTTTTAAGAAATAAATATGATATTTAACTATAAAGGAATTGTTGATGAAGTATCACTTCGTGGGAGAGGTGGAGGCATATTTGGTGGCATATGTGTATTAAATGAATTAGCTGGTACAAAATTTGTTGAATCCATTTTAAAGCTAACTGTGGGTTGTTGAATCACCGTAGCGGGATCTTCAAATTTTTTTAATGGCTCGGAAACAACTGAAGGAAAAGAAAAAGCAGGATGGTCAATATTTATTCCAGGAGTTTCAATGTCAATAGAATTTGAATGTGGTGGCTGTGGAGCTGATGTCGAGCCATCAGCTTTTCCAACTAGCCAATAAGTTTCCATTACACCTTTGCCCTAAAAACAGTTTGATTTTTTTGGGAATATTTTTTATTCTTTAGTATGTATGTACCTTAATTATTACTTCTCCTCGAGGTTCAGTAATATAACCTCCAACAATTTTAGTTAAAAATTCATTTGCTGTACCAGAAATGTGAATTCTTCCAGCTGAAAATTTTTAAAATCCTTTAAAATAAAAATGATCCTGAGTTTTCTTACGTTTCCCATTACTTTCCATCCTTGAAGCTGTGTTTACACTGTCACCAAAAAGGCAATATCGAGGCATAGTCAATCCAACTACGCCTGCCACCGCAGAACCTTAAAGTTTCTTTCAACCCTTTTATCAAATTAAAAAAATATATACCAGTATGAAAACCAATTCTTAAATTAATCCTTTCATTGGGTAAATGTGCAACTCGAAAGCTGGTTAAGCTATTCAAAAAGGCCAATGACATATCAGCTATTTCTTTTGCATGTGAATCGCCATTTCTATGTGGTAAACCAGAAACACATAAATATCCATCGCCTAAAAACCAAAGAATAATAACAAAAAAGTAAAAATAATTTCCTTTATTTTCCAAAGATAAACTATTTTTAAGAATTTGGTTTGTTAATAAATTCGCTGCTTACCAATAGTTTCAACTTTATAAACATCATGTCCATCAATAATGAAATCAAAAGTTGTGTAAAGATTATTAAGTAAATTTACAACTTGCAAAGGCGTACATTTGCTTGCTAAAGTTGTAAATGAAACAACATCACAAAAATATATTGTAACCATATCAAATGATTCTGGTTCAACACTATGTCCGAGTTTTAATTTTTCTGCTACTTGCTTTGGTAGCATTCGATAAAGCAAAACGTCACTTTTCTTTTTTTCTTCAACCAATTCTTTTGTTCGCTCTTCCACTTCTTCTTCAAGTGAAGTTGCATATTGTTCTAACATATTAAAAACATAATCCATTAAACTTTGCTTTCTAAACAAAAAATAAATGCAAAATTGTGGGAAAAAACAAATACAAAAAATACCCTCGCTTATTCATATTTTTAATAAGACTTTTAACCATATCCATTTTTGGCCGCTTTGATGGGTTTTCATCCCAGCAATCTCGAATTAAATGCAATAAATTTGTATTTATTTCATCATTCATATCTATTTCAGGCCGAGCTGGTGGCTCAGAACTCCGTTTAACAGCAAAAATTATATCTACAAAAAAATGTATTTAGAAAATTTGTTGAAGATCACAGTAGTTTTTTGCAAACCATCAATTTCATCTTCTCTATCAGAATAATTCCAAGCTGGTCGACGATTAATTAATTCAGAACAAATTATAGCAAACGAATAAACATCACCAGCTTGTGAACCTATTTTATCGTCTTCGCGGAGATGTTCTGGTGCCATCCATAAATAACCTAAAAAACAATATTTTTGTTTTAAAAAAATGGAAAATAAATTTGTTTTATTATTTTTTTACGTTTTTTGGTAATTGGTTGCAATGCTCGAACAAAGGGAAGTCCATAATCACTAATTTTAACTTGCCATCGATCATTAATTAAACAACATTCAGAAGTTAAAGCTCCATGAAAATTAATAAATGAAGAGTGAATTGCTGCTAATCCCTAAAAAATTTCGTTAACAAAAAAGTTTGAATTAAAAAATTGATTTACCGTTGCAAGATCTCTCATTAAAGCAAAAATAAAGAATGAATCAGATAAATAATTATCTTTAGCTAAGACATCCTTGAGTGAACCACGACTAGCATATTTCCAAATTACTATAAAAACTGGGGCATCGATGCATACAGCTAATAATCGGTTTACATTATCGTGATCAAATTGTCGGATCTGAAATACTTTTCACTATTTTCTGCTTCTTTTTTTCTTCAAAAAAATCTAACTTTTCGAACAATATTAAATTCAGCTCGGCCAAATTTTGGCCTCACAGTTTGCTTTGATCCAAAAACAATTTCTTTATTCCATAAAAAGAAAGCATGATGTTCAGTTTCTTCATGATTTTCTGTTGTTGTTCTCGTTAATGATGAGTGCCCGCTTTGCATGCTTCTCATACTTTTAATTAAATCACTTTTTGATAGATCCGCTGATAATTTTGTTAAATCAATGATACGAAGCTAAACATTCAGTGTTCATCTTTCTTTCTTCAATCCTTTTTGACCTTAAAAACATTAACTTTGAGCTACAACTTTAATATTTATATGTGTACCTCCAAATGAAACATATTGCTCCAATAAATAACCCAAGAATAATCAAACCTCCACCAATTCCAATAATTATATAACCCGTTGTTGAAACCGGACATTGATTGCCTGAGAAACCGCAAATGGGAATTGGAAGAGGTCGTTTATAATTTCGACTCGACCAAATTGTTGTGAACTCATCTTGATATTCAGGTTCAAATGAAACTATATTAGCTTGAATTGAAATTTTTGCATATACTGTTGGTTCATCCGTTGAACTTAAAGCTGTAATAGAAAACACAGGTTCACGAGTGCCATTTTCATTAATTCTAACAAGTCCTGTCATGCCATTAAATTCTCCACGAGATAGGGTATTTACAAGGGAACCATTTAAAAGTTGTTCAGGGCTATATGATTCCAAAGTTTTATTTACAGCTCTTGCATACATATAAGTTGCGTCATGTAATGATCGAACATAAACAGATGGCTAAAAATTATAATTTTTTATTTTGCATAAATTTTTAATTTAATCTCTTCTCTCACTTGAGTTTCATTAATAGTTCCTAAACACATGCCATCACAAAAGAAAGGATATTGACCCATTAAAGATTGAACTTCTTTATTAAAATTTTCTATTTCTTCTGTCGATTGATTCTCCAAATCAATCTGCAAAAAAATATATCTATGGTTTCTTTTTTTTTCTTCTCCAAATTAGTAAAATATTGAGAAAAACATACGATTATTGAACGTCTAGCTGTGGCCTTTGCTTCCTCATCTAAGCCATCTGGCGGGTCATTGTAATCAACCCAAAATCTTACGGCTTCCGAATTTTTGTCGCTGTCTGTGTTATTCACTAAAGTTCAAAGAGATTAATTAAAAAAAGAAAGATTAATGATTGCCTTGTCTAAGCATGCCTTGACTTCGAAGATCGGGAAAAATATAAACATATTCTTGAGTGTTCATTCCCTTTTCATCAGCAGCTATTAAAAATCTTCGTTTAGTGTCATCATTATCAAAACAAACAACGATTACTAAAATCATGGGATTTAAAAACAAAATGTTTTAAGGAAGAAAAAGGTTCTTACTTCTTGCCTTAGATTTTAAAGTATCAAGGATTTGAAGCAATGCAACTTTATCAGCGCTGATTTGTCTTTTAAATGAAATGTAAATATCATCTGTTTGATCCGTGACCGCCTTCTCAAAAACGCTGTTATTACATTGTTGGTTTGTCAAAAAAAAATTACCTCCAAATCTTGTTGCAAAAAATCACATTTCCTTTGCTCTGAATCTAATGTGTAAATCAAAGCAAATTCAGTCCAACCATATTCAAACATTATCTCTTTCACTGCTTGTCCCAAACTAAAAACAAAAAACAAAATGGTGTGTTTTAATTCAAAGTTGTCAGTCACATACGTAAAAGTATTAGCATTAACATTGGCCAAAGTTGGAAAACGAACGGCATCCGTGAGCTCAGATGATGATGAAGCTCCCCAAGTAAAAATTGGTAAATTATAAAATGATCCAAGAATCCCCGATATTAATGCAGCTAAATTTTTTTTAAAGTTAATTAATTTAACTCTAAATTAATATTATTACATGTTGTGCATGGAGGCCCAATAATTGCATGTACTCCTTCATTGTAAAGTCTAGTTGTAAACCCAGCAGCTAAAGCTTCATCGCATTGATCCATATACCAAACAAAACTAAAATTATTAAATATTTTCTTCATTTTTTTCAGTTTTGTTTAGACCTACGTAAAATTAACATTTCTCAACATGCCTTCCTTTTCAACTCTTTTTAATGCAATGGTTATTGCAGGCGCAGATTGACCAAACCCCATTAAAGTTCGTAAACGATAAGTGGAATTTGGAAATAATAATCCAACTTTAAGATGAATAATTCCATCGCTGTTTGGAGCAACTGATGATGGAATAATGCCACTTGGTGGAAGCGATGGAGTTATAACTTGGCACTGTAAAAACAAAGCTAACTACAAGAAAAAAAATCCAAAACTTACATTAGCATAAAAAAGGTTGGAAGAAATAATTATAAAATAAATCCACATTCTTACTTACTTAAGAGTCTATCGAAGCAAATGAAGAAAATGATATGCAAAAACATGTTTTTTTTAAAGGATAAGGATTCTTATAAATGAAAACCATACAAAGTTAGAAAAGAAGCCTTCCAAAAAGGGAAAACTTTGATTTGTCATTGTAAAAAAAGCAAAGAAGCCAAAAAAAATTAATCATGTTTTTTGATACATTAACATTGTCCTATAAAATTTGTCTAATATTTTTTAGTAAAATATTTTGTTTGGTTTGATATATAGTAAACAATGGACTTCATAAAGGATTACAGTCAAATGTACATAATATGAAAGGTGATAGTAACTCACAGGTTTAGAGTGTATCTTTCATCTCAATTATTGATTGAATAGCTTGTTATGACGCTTATTTCAAAAAGAGAGTGGGAGAAAGCTGCTAGTGTTCTAAAAATACAGTAAAAGTTTATTGACAAATAAAACATGAAAACATACAAAAAGAGGTTAACCACAAAGGTTTACAAGAACAAACAAAACATGATAAAGTAAACTTATATCAACAAGAACAAAAAATAAAATTCACATGAAATCACAAACGAAAAATATGAATTTAGAGATTACTTTCACTAAGTTTTGATTCAGCAAGAGCGAGATTTTCTTTGTAGTTTGAATTATTAAGATCAAGTTCAATTGCTTTCTTGTAAGCTTCGATTGCTTCGTCATAACGCTTAAGTTCGTCAAATGTAAAACCAAGTTGATAATAAGTAAGAGCGTATTTTGGATCAAGTTCAATAGCTTTACGACAATCCTAAAAAACAAATACAAAAGGTTTAAACATTATTAAAATAAAGTATTACATTGATCGCATTGTCATATTGTTTAATAATGCAATACATAGAAGCACGACCACAAAAGAAAGGAGAACCAGGACTCAATGCAATGGCTTGAGTAAACTTTTCGATTGTTCCCTTGTAATTATGAGCTTTGATACATTCTTCTGCATATAATGATAGAGCCGTAGCTCTTAAAAAATTAACACGTGCTGGATGAGAAGAACCTTGGTTGCCCTAAAAAAAGAAATTTAAAGAAATGTTGCATTAAAATTTACATAAACGAAAGGGATAATAACTTACAGCATTATTACCAGCAGATGATGATTGATTAGAGCCCATGATGAACGAGAAATTAGCTAAAAAATAATGAAAGTTTTAGATGTAAGAAAATTCAATGACGCGAAAAAGTCAAGAAACAGAGCAAAAATACGATGAATGAAAGTCGAAAAAAGAGATGAATGTAAGTTTTTAGTTTCGAAAGCCACAAATTACGTTTGCTGCAATAGCTCTGTTTTTTTATAATATAAAAATAGGATTACTTTAATTTTGGCGCCATTTTCAGCTTTGATGAAAAGTGTTATATGATAGAGGCTATTTAAACATAATAAAAACATAGAGTAAAACTTTATTCTCAAACAAAAAATGATAAACTTTAAACAAAAACAAAATTAACCAGAAAGGTTAGAACAACAAAAAAAGCATGATAAAGTAACAAAAAAGTTTGCTTAAATCAACAAGGCAAAAAGCTCAAAAAACAAAGAAATAACAATAGAGAAGAGAACACAGCAATTAGGCTTTATGTTTGTTGATAAGCTTCTTCACGAACTTTTGCTTCAGCAAGAGCAAGGTTTTCTTTGTAATTATCATTGTTTGGATCCAATCGAAGAGCTCTTTTGTAATAATCGACAGAATAAAAGTAATAACCTTGACATGAAGCGATGAACCCCAATCGACCAAGAGCTTTAGCATAATTTGCATCAAGTGAAATAGCAGTAAGGCAATCCTAAAAGATAACAATACGATTACACATTAAAGGATAGCAATGAAAATAGTATTTATTAACTCACCCTTTGAGCATCGTTATATTTCTGAAGACGACAATATGCAGCAGAACGATTACAATAATAGACAGGATCTAGTCTTAATGCAATAGCTTGGGTGTATTTGTCAATCGCTTCGTTCAATTTTGATGCTTTCATGCATTCATTTCCATCTTCTTTGAGAGCATTAGCTTTTGAAATTACTTTAAATGTCGGAGGAGAAGATTCTTGTTCCATCTAAAAACTAGGTGAATGAAAGAGGAAGCAACACAAATAAAAGAATATTTCTTACGGCTTTAAGCTTTTCTTCAATACCAGCAAGTCCACTTTTGTAATCTTCATTTTCAGGTTCAAATTCAAGAGCCTTCTTGTAAGCATCAACAGCATCATTATAACGATTTTGACGATTAAATGCTAATCCCAGAATGGCAAAAGCATGCGAACATTTAGAATCGAGTTTAATAGCCGTTTGACAATCCTAAAATAATAACTTGGTACTAATATAATAAGAACGAAAAATATAAACTTACATTAATGGCATTATTGAATCGATGCATAGCAAAATAGACACCTGCACGGTTACAAAAGAAAGCAGGGAAAGGATACAATGAAATGGCTTGATCAAATTTTTGGATTGCTTCGTTGAATTTTGCTGTTTTCATACAATCCTGGGCTTGTAAATTTAGAGCAAAAGCTTTTCTAATATCATTCAATGTTGGAGTCGACGATTGCTGTTGATCCTAAAATATCAAAATGATGCTGCATTAAAATTAACCATAAAGATATAAACTCACATTGATATTACCAGATGGTTTACTTGACGACATGATGCACAGAAAATGAGCTAAAAAATGAAAGTTATAAATGTAAAAATTAAATGCGCGATAAAAATGTCAGAGTACGGAGAAAAAAAGAAAGAATGAAAGTCGAAAAAAGAGAGCCACGACGTTATAAAAGTGAAATAGAAACGGCCGATGAAAAATGTTTTGGCATTTAGCGCCAATGACAAATGGCAAAGGAAAGGGAATTTTCATTGAATTTTTTTGGAAAAATTACTATTTTTTTTGCACTAAAAAATTCAAATCTCAGCAATTATTCAGTATAAAAAAAATATGTCTGAGCGTTATAAACTTCAGAATCTCCTCAACATATCCATATAGTCAGTTTTGGAAAAGTAAAGAAAAAAGAAGAAATGCTTGCAGAATCTTCTTTTTTCATGACATCTTTTTCTATTGTGAAATTGTGAAAAATGTTTAAAAAAAATGGCAGATTTTCTCAAACTTTTAGAAATAAATCTGGTTTAATTTTATTTTATTAACTAAAAATCATTTCCTTTAACAGAATTGATACATACATATCTTTGGACCATATTTCAAGTATGAATTTGGCGCCAATTTGTCGTTATTCCACAACAAATGGATGCAACAAATTTTTTCATCAGCCAGCAAAAGAAAGAAAGCACATCAAATAACCAAATAGCGGAGTTTTTTTGATTTTGTTTTATCTTCACTTTGATATTATTTTTCTCGCATCTATTGTAATAACTTCGTCTTTCTTTATTTATTATTAAAAAGGGCTTTAAATGTTTGACCCAGGTTATGAAGAGTTATCGGAGCAACAATATCCTTTGGTAGGTTAAAATTATAATTTTCTTTTGCGAGATAATCTATGAAACTATGTTTTCAGGGTAAAACTTGGTTAACCTCTTCACCAGAATTATATAAAATTGTATTTGGTGATACTTTATTTAATGAACACATAAGTACCATTCGATGGAGCATAAAACTTTTGGAAGATGCATTTCTTCGAGGTCCATTTCTCGAAGATTTAATTGAAATTAAAGAAGCTTTTACAACCATTTTAAAACTTTTAAATAGATATCGGTTTTCATTTGAAGCGTCAATGGAAAGTTTCATTAAAAAATTGGCTCCATCGTTTATTGAAAAACTTGAAAAATGCGAAGACAACAATGTAAACAAATTATCAGCCGAAGATTCCTTTGATTTATTGGCTGAAGCTTATGAGATAATGTGTTGCGATATGGAATTGCTTGAGCGTTTAGTAAGCTTTGTTTTGACATACTTAAAATTTAGCTATTTTAATTTACTTTTTCCAGGAAATAAGCGATGAAGCCCTTCGACCTGAAGTTCTTGCAACCAATAATAAAAAACATAAATATTATTATTTTGGATGGGATTTAATATTTTGCACTGTTCCAATTAAGTAATATCTTTATTTTTTATTCAAACTTTTATTAATCAAAAAATAATTGTAGGATGGATGGAGAAATACAGGAAAGCAAGCCATATGCAGTTGCATTCAATAGCTTTGGATTTAATTATCTTTACAATAATTTTATTAGCAGAAAACGAGGTAGTAAAATGTCTGAATTGCTTCAAGATGTTAGTCAACAAATGCAAGAATTTACTTCATTTATGGAAAGTCGCCGACTTCCAAGTCTTAGAATACAAAATCGTTTGCGTGCTCCATCTCAACCTGTATATGAGCCATTGGCGCATAGAACTCGTCGAAGAGAAAAGCAAGAAAGTGTTGAACCAACTAAAGAAGATTTGAAACTGCAGCAAAGAGAAGTAAGTTTTGTGACTTTTTTAATAATTGTGAAATCAGCTAAAATATTTCAGGATCGGGCTGCCAGAGCTGCTCGCCGTGAAGAAGCTTTAGCACTTGAACGTGAAAAACGTATAAGAAAAGCTGAACAAAATCCACCACCACCAATTGCCTCTGAGCCTGTAATGGAGGAAGTTCCCGCCATACTAGAAGACCCAATTGATGTAAGTTATTTGAATATAAAACTAAAACAAATTTCCTTTTATTTTTAAGGCCCTTATAAATAGCGTAATTCATAAAGCTGGTGAAATGTTAAAAGCTGAAAAACGAAAAAAGCGTCCAAAAAGCACCAGTCAATTTTATAATGATGATACATTTTTACCCGTGGGTGATACAAAATATCTTCGGGTTGAAAATCTTAACGGCGATGTAAAAGCAGAAATTCGAAAACAAATGAGTCAAGGAAGAGCAGCCCGAGCAGAGGCAAGAGGAGATCCAAATTCAGTTGTAACAGCTCCTGAAATTTCATTAGCTGCTGCAATAACAAATGTAAAACAAAATCACGAAGAAATAATTCCACAAACTATTCCCCAAAAAAAAGAAGATAGCTTTATTGAAAATAATAAATATGAAGCTATGGATTCTCTACCTCAACCAAGAGTAAATATATTATCCCAACCTCATAGATCTATGATTCCACCACCTTCAAAATCAATATTAACTCGGCTTCCACCTGCTCCAAATGCAGCTCGCCCAGCAATATTATCTCCAATCATTCGATACAGAATACAACCAAATTCTGCAATGAATAACGAATCTCCATCAAGAGTTTATCAACAACATGTATCAAATATTCCACAACAACAACTAACATCTTCTTTTTCGCCTGGTCCTTATCAACAAATATCAGGTATTCCACAACAACGGAGAATGTTTATTCGACAAAGTGATTCATCTTCGCAACGTTTTATTCGGGTTATTCGCCAGCCGATTCGATATGTGGGAAATCATAATTCATATGTGATTCAAACTGCACGACCAACAACAACAACAAACATTCCTCGACCACCGCAACATCCACAATCTATTATGGTGGTTAACAGCAATGGAACGATGACATCAAGACCTCAACCAAACTTTGTGAGACGAGTGGTTCCTCAAAATGCTTCAAGAATGGCAATGCAAGTTAATGGTTCATTTAGACCTAGCGTCTATAAACAACCAATCCCCAATAATTTCACTTCAAATCGGATTCTTTCTCCAAATATTATTCCTATTAACCAAACTAATGGTAATGAATCAACAACTTCACCATTGCCATCAAATCGAAAAACGAGAGAAAATGACACACTTCCAGAAGAACAACAACCAATAATGATGCCAACTTTAAAACGATTTGATATTGCTTTAAATAATACTGAAATTCCTAATGGTAATGCTAAAGTTGAAATACTTTCAACCAATCAAACTTCAAACCAAAGTTTTAATTAATTTTTCTCCTTTACCTTTTTAATCAAAACACAAAATCACTTTCTGCTACAATAAAAAAGTTTTAATTTTCTAAATATGGGTTTTTGTATGTCTATTTTTGGTTAACTGATCTCCGCCTTTTTTTGTATCCCATTTTACTTTAAATTTTTAAAAAATGAATAAAAAAATTATGCAAATGTCTGTCGATCAACATTGATAATGGTGTAACTGTTACATGTATACAGGACAAGCAAACAAAATGTGAGCAAGGGTTATTATTTTGCACATTCCGCACCACACATGGGCGTATAAGTACCCTAGGTTTTCAAAACTTTGCTGCCTATAAAAAAATCACGTACTCTCCCCTTTGATTAATTTTTCAAACTCTTGAGAGATCGCTGCTGCCTATAATTTTTTTCTTGAAAAAGAACGTACTCCTCCCTTAGTATATTTTTTAAAATTTCAAAAAAGTGGTGCTGCCTGCTGCCTATAGGCTACCTAAAAAGGTACCCAAAGGTACCCAATGCGCATGTGTGTTCCGCACACAGATTGCTGCTTGTTATCTTTTTGCACCTTGACCGAAAAAAAGTGTATTTTTATTTGAAAGGTTTCTTTATTTTGCCAACATTTTAAGAGAAACCAAATCAAAAAGATGCAAACTGTCTCGGCATTTGATCAAGCTATGTCTTCGGAATTATTTGTGGATATTATGAAACTATTTTTTGATCGAGGTTGGATGGTTGGAAGTGGTGGTGGAATGGCGGCTGCTACTTCCAAAGCTGGCGTTCTTTATTATTCACCCTCATCCGTTCAAAAAGAAAGATTATCACCGTTTGTCGATTAGTTTTTAGATTTAAAAACTGTATAAAAAGTTTTAGAAATGATTTATTTGTTCTTAACCAAGAAACCTTGGAACTCGTTTCACGTCCATCAAATCCTAATATTCGTGAAAGTGAATGTGTCCCAGTTTTCAATATGCTTTTAAATGAAGATGCAGGTTAACAAAAATTTTATCTTCAATGATAAAAATAAAGCCTATTATTTTAGTAACAAATTGTGTAATTCATACTCATTCAAAATATGCAAATCTGTTGACTCAATTATTGGGACATGGTGAAACTTTTGAAATTTCGGATCAAGAAATGATTAAAGGAATAATGAATAGAAAAACTCTAAAAAATTATAGTAATATTGAAGTTTTACAAGTTCCTATAATTGAAAATGCAACCCACGAATACATGCTTTTGCCGCAAATTAAACAAGTATTAGAAAAATTTCCTGAAACTTCTGCCATTCTTGTTCGAAATCATGGTTTATTTGTTTGGGGTCCAACTTGGCAAAAAACTAAAATCATGTAAGATTAATTATTTTTTTGCCACATTTTTAAGCAAAGCTAAATTTTAGGTTGGAATGCTACGAATACCTTTTTGAACTTGCTTGTGATATGATAAAATGCAACGTTCCATTGGTGAAATCGCATAAAATTAATTAAGTGCCAGGTTAAATTCTTAATTGTTATGCTTAATTATTAAAAATTTTATGGTTGTTTAATTCTTTCCATTTGATAAAAATAACTTTATTCTTTCTTTTTTTTTGGAAGTATTTTCCGAACCAAAATTAACTAAAAAAAACTTCTAATAATCTTAGAAAAAAATGAAAAAAGTGAAGTCAAAAAATTATGCTCGTGTTGTCTATTTTGTTCCTTTGTATCTCTGCTTTGAAAATAAATTTAGATTCCAATACATATTAGTCATGCTTAATAAAAATTAAACAATCCACCAATTTTCTCATTGATAGGATCAAAAAAAATACAGCTTTAATTTTTTGCTTCTGTATAATGAATGCTACCGTCGTTGAAGACTTAAAATCAATAAAACAAAATTCGTTGGTAATCCAAACTTATTCTTCTTTTCTCGTTTTATCTTTGTTCAGTCAAAAAAAAAGTGAAATCACTGATAAAAACAACTTTCATCGAGCTTTTTTCCATGTTTGTGTCATATTATTAGCGTCGCCAATTTGATTATTTACGTCTTTAATGAGCAATACACTCTCACGAAAGTAAAGAAGGAGAAAGAAGGAAAGAAAGAAACGGTGTTGTGCAAAGATCTTTCGTTTTTCCATTTTTAGCTTTGTCAAGAGGAAGAAAAAATAAAAAGCGTTTTGCTTCTTCTTATTTTATTTTTTTGTATTATTATTATTCTATTAATTTCCATATAACGATTCTCATTTAACAAAAAATAAAAGAAAAAGAATTTGTGTGAATTGAAAGAAAAAAAATTAATTAAAAGAAAAGCTTTTTGACCTTTCTTGGTGTTCTTAAAAATTATACAATTTTTTGTTGTTGTTGTTAAATATGGCAACAATGGAAAATTCTTCTTCAAATGATTCTTTGCTTGATGAGGTAAAAAAAATTATCTCCTTTTTTTGTTGATAAAATTGATTAATTTTGTTTATAGATCTTTTCTGCTGTCCATTTAACCCCAGTAATGTATCTTGAACCCGATTATGAAATCCATGATGAAAAGCCAACCCCTAAAAGTGGAGGAGGCCATCAAGATTTTACTCCAACCAGTGATGATGAAAATGCTGCCCTTCAACGTTTAGATGATATCCTTCAATATCAGCGATCTACCTCTGGTTCTTTAACAGGAAGTGAACCAGCAGAGGAAGAAACAACCACTATCAAAAGTAATAGCACGTCATCAACTACAATAAAGTCGCCTCAATCTTCGAGAACAAGCACAGTTATTGGAAGCAATAGAAATGAAGTAACTCCAAAATTATTATTTTTTATCTCTAAAACTTGATCTTTGTTTTTAGCCATGGACAGAAGAAACTTATGATCAGTTTGATCAAGCTCGTTTACAAGGCCCTCTTCGAGTTATCGATTACCAAGAAAGTCGTAATCGCTCTCGAACCATTGATAGTCAAGCATCTTTAGCTGAAAGTCGATTTGGTGGCTTCGATTTATTTGATGATGAAGGACGTGCTCACGTAAGCAGCTTAGATTATTGCAAATTTTCAAAAAGAGCTAAACTTTAGGGAGAAATAATTAATTTGCATCACAATGAAGTTGCATATCCTCGACCAATTCCCGCTGTTCAAAAGCAAAAACAACGACCACAAAGTTTTTCCACACCGCCAGCAAAATATGAAGGTTCCATTGTTGATAAGCAAGTCCTAAATGAATACCATCGACGTTTAGCAGAAACCAAAGCAAAGGAACAAGCATTGCATGAAGAGGTAAACAATTTTACTGATTAGAACAAAATTAGAAAAATTATTTATTTAAGATTCTAAAAACGCAATCATTTGTTTTGGGAAAAGAACTCAGCGTTCGACAAGCAGCAAAAGATGCAAAAAGACAAATAAAAGATATGGAACGTATTTCAAAACCATATCAAGAAGAATATCGACAACCTCAATCAAAAGATTATCATCATCCAATTCAACAAATGGAATATCGGCAACAACATCAGCAGCCAACTACTAAATCGAATGGACATGATAAACCAAAGGAAGCATCTCCGCCGGAACAGCGAGAACCTCCATGGAAATATGAATTTAATTCAATCAAAAGTGATTCTAATTATTCAAAAAAATTAGTTAGTTAGAAACCATATTATTTTTTAGGACAACCATCAGTAGATATTTATGAAGAATCCATTCCTGTTTCACTAATTCTTGGTGATCAACTTGCTCATGCAGAACTTATTGAAGTTTGTCCAGCGTTTCGTTATTTTATTCCACAACATGAAAGAATTCAACTTTCAAAAAATATTGAAAAAGTTATTTTTGGTGGTAATCAACAACCAACAAGCGATGACAAATCCGTTCTTCTTTTTGGCCCGGTAGGTTCTGGGAAGACAGCATTCGTGAATACAATTGCAAATTATCTTTATGATGTTAAAAAGGAACAAGATATTCGATTTTGTGTAAACTATGAAAAGGATAGCAAACCAACTAAAGGAGTATATGTTTATGTTTTCAATAACACAATTTATCCTTATCGTATTACCATTATTGATACTCCTGGCATTCCAAATCAAAAAGGATATACTAAAACTTCCACTCTTATTCGAGATTGGTTTGAAATGGTAGCTTTTAATTAGCCATGCAAAATCTTAATTTACTCCATTAATACTTTTAGGAGCTTGAAACAAGTGATAGCATTAGAATTGATGCAATAAGCATCATCCTGCGACATGATGAAAATGAATTGGGATGGCCATTAATCAATGAGCTTGCTTCAGTTAAACGCCTTCTCAAAGATGATCTTCGAACCAATGTAATGCCAATTACAACTTTTGGTGAAGTTTTACCTCAACCTCAAGCATTACGTTCAATAGTATTTGCAAATATTCCTTTTGTATCTTATTATAAAGTCAATAACGCTGGTTATATGGAACGTCCAAAAGGTGAAAAGGCTTTAAATCATAACATGTCATATAAGCATACGGTGGCTGAATTAGAGCGTTATTTCACAGACCTTCATGAACTTATGACTCCTTTACTTGCAGTTCGAAATCATCAATAAGTTTAATATCTTGAATTACAAAATGAAATTAAAATACACGTAATAACTAAAACTATAATTTATAAAACCTTTTTGTAACATTGTTAATAAAAAAGATTCATTGTGGTCATGCTATTGACGAGAGGGAGACATACTAAATAATCATTGCAAAGTTTCTCTTACTATTATATGATTCAATGATACTGTGTTAAAATCGCAATCATGAGTTAAACTTGACGCATGTTCAAGAATAGTTATAAATAATCTTCAATAGAAACACACCAAAAAAAGAAAACGTTTATTTAAAATTAGCTTTTATTTTACAATCAAATTTGTAACAATTATTAATGACATAAATATCTTTGTAGCAAATAAATAAAAACAATTACAAAAGCTCAATAGTAAACAACACAAACAAAACAATAATTAAGTGTAAAATGTTCTTTACTCGGATTTTGCATGATCACCTGCTGTGATAGCTTTTTGAGATTCTTCTCCTTCAACAGCTTGATCATCCACAGGTTTTTCAGCTGAAGTACCATATTCATTGACACGAGTTGGATCAACACGATAAATCCATCGTTGATAAATATAGATCAAGAAGATAATATCATCACGGAAGCAACCAATACGATAGAGAGTTGGCATACGAATAACAAAAGCGAAGAGATCATCGATGAAAGTATTGATAAATTTGTATGTAAGCATCCGCCATGGAAGATGAGCAACAGATTTTAGTTTGTAATTGATGAAGAGCTGAAACACAAATAATATAATAATAATAATAACAAATAAAAATGAAGTTCAAACCTGAGGAGTCATCATAATAAAGCCGAATGTTAACAAGAACCCGTAAAGCATGTTAAGGACAAAGCTGTACCATCCACGTTGTTCAACATACATCAAAGAATAAACAGCATATCCACCAAGAAGAGGAAAGATAACCCATGAAAGATACTTGAAAGCCAGTTGATCGTATACCTTAGTATCAGATTCAACGTAAGAGCCTTTGTCAGCGAACGAAAGACGAGGAATAACACCAGCAATCTTGTTTTCATAATCAATCTTAAATGCAAAAGCGGGTAAATATCAACAATGCGATACAAAACAACTTACTTTAACGTCCAAACATTTAGGAACTTTCCAAAATTCGATGAGAAGACCAAAGAAGACAGAACCTTTAACAACCCAACTAGCATCATTATCACAAATGTAAAGGAAAACGATGAGAGATTGGAAGATGTTAAAGAGAACGGAACGAACAGAAAGACCTTCAAGACTTTTACGAGTTTTCCAAAATTGAATATCATTTTTGAAAGCCAAAAATTCCATGATTGTGTGAAGAATTGAGACAACGACAGTAACACCGAGAAGTACAGGATTGGTTTCAATGAGAGCTTGCTTAAGAACATCTTGATCGCCGCCTTCTTCATCATCGTTTCCACCATTGAGCAACTTGGTCCATTCACCTTGAGTCTAAAAAAAGTTCATAAATGAAAGAAAGTTATAAAAAAACATACTTGTTGAGAAGCATAGAGCTGCCATTTGAATAAGGACAATGGAGAGAAAACAACAGTGAAGTTCAAAGTTGTCAGCGATTCATTGATTGTTACATATTCACTGTTAAGATTCCAATAATTGTTGAAGAAGATAACAGGATAGTAGTAATTGTCGACAAGATCAAACTTGATTTGCTTATCCAATGGTGCAGGGATTTGACCTTGAGTCCAAGCGGTGAAATCAGTTACCAAGTTGACAGTCAAATTTGGATGCCAATAGTTGAGAACTTCGAACTTCACATTTTCCATTGCTTTCTTTCGTTCATATTCTGACAGTTCTGTTTCACCAGTGAGCAAATTTGATGTCAGCTTGTAATGACGTTTCTTGTACTTGTTTAGTTGAATTGATCCATAGCTGACTTCACGTTTGTTATAATTTCTGTCTTTAGGATTGGGAGAACGATGTTGTTTGGTGACGAAAGTATGAAGGTAAAGAGATTGATTATGCAAGAGACAATCAGGAGTTGGCATTGAAACAGATTTCATGTAAGATCCATCGCCGTTTTCTCCACTTGACCAATCACCATATCTTAATCCTTTCTTTGACCAGAAGAGAGTATCCGAGTTGTTGAATTCACTGAATTTGTCATTCTGAAAACGAAGGCTTTTATAAACTATATGCACATTTAATGGATAAAAACATACCGAAGAGCTCAAGTACATGTAAAAATCATAGATTTCTCCATTATGAAAAAGATTATGAGCTGGTGAGAAGACTTTTCCAGCTGGTGCAACGACTCCACTTCCAGGTTTCACAGCTTGTTGTTGATTCTGACCCATAAAACTTCTGATAGCATAGGATATAAGATACATAAATAGAATCCTTGTTGCCAAAGACTTTAATTGTCCAACGAACCCAGCCTATAACAAATCATCATGATTAAAGCATTCATTGAAATCCAAGAAAAAACTCACATTTTGTGCCGGTTCTGGAGCGGCTTCTTGTGCCACCACTTCTCCAGGCATCTTTCTGATAGGCTAAAAAATGAAAGAAATTATTAAAAGCTTCAAAAACACACACGAAAAATGGTGACGGAATAAATAAAAAAGCGACACGAAATTTTAATGAAGAAGTAAAAATAATACAAAAAATGAAAGAGATTGAAGAGCATGGATTTGAAGTTTGATGATGAATGAATGAAACATGGAACAAAAAAAACGTTGAATGAATGAAGAAAGGTTGATTTCACCAAAAAAAAATGTATGTAAAATTTCTCATTGCTTTTGCACTCTTGGAGCGAAAGCTATTTTAAAATAAAACAGTCAATTTGCTTGTTTTGCGCTATGTTTTTTTTTTTTGATGCAAGCCACCTCAAGTAATCAAGTAGCAATAATAAAGTGGTGGTCATATATCAATCATCTCTATAATACCTCTGTAAACAATATATTGTTAGACATCCCAAAATTAGTTTTTCCATAATAATTCGATCTTAAACCTGCATATTCAATACGTGTTTAAAGTTTTACTACTAAAAAGTAATTAATATTTAGAAACGGGCATAAATAACATTTGTTGTTTTTGTTTGATGGGTGCTTTAGCAGGTTTCTTATATTAATTATCCTTTTGACCAATAATATATTTTTGTGAGTTTTTTCTTTGTTTTTGTTTTATTATTATGAGTAACACATTATTGCGTTGTGAAAGAAAAAAATAATTGAAACTGTTTACGTTTTTTTTTGACTGATAGCAGCAAGTTAATGTACATATTTAAGGCGTGATGAGAGAGCATTCCATATTGCGCTTTATTTAGATGTAATTCTTTTTTTTACCCATTTTTTTAAGTTTGGAATAGCATTTGATAATTTTGATATCTTTTTAGTTTTTGACATATTTATTATCAACTAACATCCAAACAGTCAAACATGTCAAAAGGTTAGTGTTAAATAAAATATTGATTACAAAAAAGTTTTTAAACCAAAAATTTTTTAAGTTCCAAAAATGGGATTTAAACTTAAAATGCCTGATTTGCCTCCTCCACCAGATGTTAATTTGGAAGATAAATTTATTATGAAGTAATTTTTTTTGTTTAAACCTAACAGAGAAATATAATAATGATGAATGGTGTTTTTAGAATGGAGGATGGAGCTGAAGTTGAAGTCATGGCAAAAGATTTAGAGCAAATTCGTGAACTTGGAAGAGGCGCATACGGAGTTGTTGAAGAAATGAGACATTCATTAACCGGTGTTATTTTTGCAGTAAAAGTAAAATCAATAAATCTTTTCATATTCAATTTTTTACTATCGAACTTTAGCGAATTCATTCTTCAATAAATGATGAAAGTCGAAAGCGTACTTTTGTTGAACTTGATGCTTGCATTAAAAGTGCTTGCTGCCCACAAATGGTTCGATTTTATGGTGCCATGTATCGTGAAGGTGATGTATGGATTTGTATGGAAGTTATGGATACTTCTCTTGATAAATTTTATCGCATGTGCGTTGATTCCCGTCATCAAGTGCCTGAGCCATTTATAGCTAAAGTTGCACTTTGCGTGGTTCAAGGACTTAATTTTATGAAAGAAAAGCTTAATCTTATTCATCGAGATGTAAAACCATCAAATATATTATTAAATCGCCAGGGTTTAATTAAAATATGTGATTTTGGTATATCTGGTAATTTAACTAATTCCGTTGCTAAAACTATGAATGCTGGATGTAAACCATATATGCCACCTGAGCGAATTGATGGTGATACTAAAGATTCCTATGGAGTTCAAGCAGATGTTTGGAGTCTTGGTATTACATTAGTAAGTGTTTTCACCAAATCAAAAATAAGTAATATTTATGTACAGTGAAATTTTAAAGGTTGAAATTGCTGCGGGTACTCATCCATATGGAAAATGGAAAACTCCATTTGAACAATTAAAACAAGTTGTACAAGAGCCTCCACCATCAGTTAGTAAAAGTCTTGGATATAGTGAAGAATTTCATGATTTTGTTAAGCAATGGTAAATAACTTAAAAAACTAAATTAATTTTTTTTGTTGTTGCTAAAATTATTATTATTAATTTTTTTTAAGCCTCATCAAAGATTGCAAACAACGTCCAAAGTATGCCGCACTTTTCGAGCATCCATTCCTTATCAATGCTCAAAAAGAAAGTGAATTTGATATGGGTGGATTTATTTCAAATATTTTATAGTAAGTTTTTGTTGCATTTATTATTAAAGACTATAAATGCTATGGCGATTTAACATCGAGAAAAAAATATGAGTAAAACAGGTGTTTTAAAAAGTTTTGTTAAAAGTTTCTGTAAAAGCTTTTCTTCCATCTAAATTCTAGCCAAAAACTTTTTTTGGTTGTTACGGTAATCGAGACGCTATATGCATTTTTCGCTTCAAATACTTCAAATAATTAACTGATGATAATAGCTTCATTTTTATTATTGCATTAGTCATACATACATACATAGATAGGTCAATAGGAATGTATGTCTGTTACCTGACGTAAGTTTAAACCTTATCTTTCATTTTTGTCGTAGTTTTTTTTTCCAATAAAAAAATATAATTATTTCTTAATTTTTTTTTAAAACTTTTTAGTGCTTCAAATCTTGAACGTGAGCAACGTCTCAAAGGAATAAGTCTGGACAACGATTAAACAAAAAAAAAACAACAATCAAATATTCGAATAAGAAAAAAACGAAGAAAGTACTATTATTTTTTTTTTTTAATTTTTATCTAAATACGGTTTAAAAATTTTTCTCCTCAGTAGTTATAATTTATATTTCTTTTTTTTTCTTAAAGGACCATATTCATTTCATCTTTTTTTCAAACACGCGGCTGGATATTCGTCCCCACAAGCGCCCACACTT
Source organism: Panagrolaimus kolymaensis (assembly GCA_028622995.1). Lineage (NCBI taxonomy): Eukaryota > Metazoa > Nematoda > Chromadorea > Rhabditida > Panagrolaimidae > Panagrolaimus > Panagrolaimus kolymaensis. Next base: position 534,173 of record JAJQJQ010000034.1, read on the forward strand.
TGCGTGGTCGAATATCCAGCCGCGTGTTTGAAAAAAAGATGAAATGAATATGGTCCTTTAAATTTAAAAACAAAAAAATGATTGTTAAAGTTTGCTGCCGATGAAACATTTTTTAGACTAAATGGCAATCATATTATTTTTTTCTTGTTTTGTTTTATTAAATCTTTTTGAATCTTTTATTTAAATAATGCTTGCTTTTTTGTTATATTTTTCTTTCTTTCTTCTGACACCATTCGTGTTACCGAAAGTGGCCTTCAAAAACACGTTTTTTAATTATTGTTCTTGTTACTTTCCAAAATAATTTTATAGACTACAAAGAAAAATTATTGTAACTTTATTATATATTTTATTTTTAGTTTAAATTTTCCAACAACAAAAAAATGTTAAAATAAATTAGTTTTAAAATTTATAAAATTCGAAATTATTGTTTGTTTGTTTTTTCATAGAAAAAAGAACATGGCATGCTCTGATTTAGAGTATGAAACCATTTTTAATGGAGTTTTAATAAACAAATATTTTTCTTTCGTCAAATAACTTGCAACTTCATTCGCAATATTCTTCCATAAACTTTCAGTAAATGCCAATGATGAGCGAATGGTTATGGTCACCTTAAAAAGGTTAGTCAAAAACTAAAAAAAAATAAGGAGTACAAATTTTTTTACCTCATCAATGTTTTCAACATTTTTCCCTGGAGAATCTTTGTTATAAAAATAGCGAACACTATTTCGAACTACACGATAACGTAAATTTTTGCGGTCAAAATAATCTCCACCGAATTCCTCAAGGAGAGCATTTTTAGGTGTAAATCTTATTTTTATTTGATCTTCAGGGATTATTCCAACGTTTAAAACTTGCAGTGCTGCTGTTACCTAAAAAAATTTACGAATTCACTAAATTATTTTAAAAAACATACCGCAGCGGCGACATCACCTTGAGCAGTTTCAATTGCATTATCCGCATCCAAGGCTTGATCGCCACTTCCACAATAAGGCGAGCAATAAGTCCAACTAACTGGAGGCGAACAAGAAAATCTCCAAGTTGGATTTGTTAATAACCGTGGAATATAATCTGAATGTTTTCCAAATGGCATCCATTTGGATCGACTAAAACCTGGGAATATTTTTGGTAATGAAAGTAACAAAGGAGGAAATGGAGTTGCAGTTGTTGTTGTGGTAGTCGTCGTTGCTTCTTCCATAGTGGAAGGTTCGGGAACAAGAATTTCTGTTTCATTATTATTTGATTCTTCTGTTGCATTAAAAAAGAGATTATCAAATAAATGATCGTCATCTAAATTATTTTATTGGAGTAAATAATTAGAACCTTGGTAGCTTACTCGCTAATATAGGTGAAGATCCGCATGAATAAACTATTTTCCATAAACCAATGAAGAATAAAAAGTTTAAAAGCATCATGGTCGTTGTTGAACTATGTTTTTGATGAAACTGAAGTTAGCTTTTTTTATTGGTGTCAGAGGTAACACTTTTTTTTATGAAATTTCTTTAATCAAATATTGCTTCTTTTTTCGTTTTAAAAAAGGGAAATCGAAATCGTATTTTCTTTTTCATTCATTCATGCTTGCTTGTTGCTTTAGGTCAAGAAGTTGTTATTTGTCACAAATCAAACAACAAGGAAACGGCGAAGACGTCGAAGGCGATGATCAAAAAATATTTGAATCTTTTTAAAAAGGTTTTATTTTTGATTTCATGGTTTCGCAATTGCTATTACCTACCACCATTTTGAAAAACGTGATAAACATGAAGATTGAAACTTTCTTTGGTTGTAAAAAAGCTATGAGCCAAATATTTAAAGGTCAAACAACATTTTTATTTTTCTGGAAGGGTAAGAAATAATTTGCAAAATTTTGATTTTTTGTTTGATGTTTCACGAGACACAATAAGCCTTTGATTTTTTGTTTTTTATTAATATCAAAAAAGCTTCTTTTTTTCTCCAAAAATAAATACACAAAAATAATATTAAATAATTATTTCAATTTGCTTTGGAATACCTAAAATACAATATTTTCAACAACAAAAAAACATTCTCTCTCGAACTTCCAAAAAAAGCAAATGGGACAATTTTAATAATGCAGAAAAGAGAAGAAAATTTTTTATAATTTAGAATACAATTAATTTTGGCACGAATATGGCTTCTAAAATCCTGTATGTATTAGAATAAAATAATAAATAAAGAAAGAAATTGCGTGAGCGTCGAAAAAAAAATACCAGGAAGTTGTTGCTTTGTGCTACGAGTAAGTTAGTTAGGGTATATCTCTCCTTTTTATATTCCTTTAGTTCAGAAATTAAACGCTAAGTCAAAGCTTTTTTCTTAAAAATTATAATTATTTGTTAGCAAAAAAATTTTTGGTTTAAAAAAATAAAGAAAAAAACTGCTGCTCGCTGTTTACTATTTTTCTTCTTCCATTATTTTAGTCATTAGAAAAGCCAGAATATTTGAAGACTAGAAAAAATAAATAACATTAAAATTATAAAACTTACATTTACATTATGAAAAAAAAAGAAGAAGAAGCTTCTCTTATTGCGAGGCTTTAGTAGTTGTAAAATGAGAAGAAAGAAGACAAAAAAGTGAAGAGGACGACTAATATTCAGAAAAAAAAAATTTGAAAAACAAATTATAATAATAATTAGAGTTGATAAAGAAGAACAAGAGAAAGAAGGGAGAAATATCAGCTTGCTTTGGACAATTGATATCCATATTTATTTTATCCTTTCTTATTTTGCTTCCATAAAAGTTTGAAAATCAAAAGTAAAAGATAGAAAAGAAGCAAAAAAGTCCCTTGCCATATAAAACAATAAATATAAAGAAAGGTATCAGATGCCATTTATTTAGTTTTAGTTATCTAAAAAAGAATAATTTAGTAAATTTCTAACTTCAATAAAAAAATAAGATTATTTATAACGACAAACTTACGCATAGCTTTTTGTTGAAGAAATTGTGCTCGATCGGATGATCCCTCATAATTAGGATGAGAATTTTTTTCATTTTCTGGATATTCTCGTGATACAACGCAAACAAACTCTTGTTGAAATTCACCATTTTGTTGTATACTTTCATATCCAATTGGAATGAGCTTAAATGGTAATAAAATATTCCAAGGATTTTTAGTTGGAATTTTTAATACCTGTTTGAATTGCCAACCATCAGATAAATGAGATATAACTGAAGTTATTTCATCGCCATGACATTGTAAAACCCGATAAACATGTTGAGTATTATTCTTAAAAATAAGTTGCATTTAATCAATCGATTTATTTTAGAGTGGAAAAAAATATTTACCTTTGGTTTGCTTTTAGTTACAATATGCTCTTTACAAAGAGTAATTAAGCCAGGCATGTTATAAAATTCTGCTTCCTCTAGCAAGCCTTAAAAAATGCATTTTACAAAGACTCATTTTTATATATTCAAACAAACCTTCTTCGGTGAGGCCACCATTAAGGATAAGTTTACCATGGCGTAAATAATTTAAAACGGATGAAAAATATTCTGGATCTCGATCAATCAGAAATGCACCTTCATCATCCTTTAAAATAAATGATTATTGAAAGAAAAATCGATTATTAAAGATTTCAAATTTGTCGCTAACCCGATCACTTGGTAAACCTTCAGGTTCCTGGCATAACCGAGCTAAAAACGAATTTTCTTCGCGTGAAAGAGTTTGTCGATGAGTTTGAAAGACCTGTAATTTAAAAAATCAATTAATAAATATCGATTCATAAAATGATTGATTTTTTGTTCTTACTTTTCCACCAACGTTTAATTTAATCCATCCAGGTGGTAAACCGCTTCCACCACCACCTTTCGATGGTGGATAAGAATTTGTACCATTCATATTAAATACCCAAAAGCTAATTTAACTGTTTTATTATAAGAAGTTATAAATAAAATTTTAATGCTAATGAAATACTCAAAAAAACTTAAAAAGCTTTAATTCACGCAACAAAGAAGAAAGAAAAAATGAGGAAACAAAACGGACAAACAACTTTTCTTTTCTTTTGTTTTTTCAAAAAAGTTAAAAGCGTATGTAAAGAATTGCACTTTAATTACCGCAATAAATAACTGTTATTAAAAGTATTGATTTTTTAAAAATAAATGCCGAATTAAGAATAGTCCTTTCTTTATATATTTGCAACAACAAAAAAAACGCGTGAAACATAATGAAACTAAAAAATGCAAAATTTATTATAACGGCATTAACTGTCTTAAAACGAAAAATCATATAAGGCGGATGAAGAAAAAAAATGTTTCTCCCCAGATGAGTCCTTGAGGCACGCACCAACAACAACTACCAACACAAGACATCGTCGTCGACATCCATCTCGAGGAAGAAGAAGGAATGGATGTGTCGTTTGCATTCGCAAGTTCATTTTTCCTCTTATGGAAAAAGAAGATGGAAAAAAAATTGGGATGCGTCAGAGTTGAATAAAATACAACAGCATCAACTCAACCCAAAGTGGCACGAGACTCCACTGCATTCAGAGAAGAAGATCCATCCTCAACAAAAAAAAAACAAAAAAATGTTCTTGAAAATGAATGCATATACATACATACATGGAAAAGGATAATAAGCAGTTAGTTGATAGAAGAAGAAGAAAATAGACAGTATCAAATTTATTCATTTTTTATTTCTCTTTTTTTATTTTTGAAAATATTTAAAAAAAATTCATTAATAAAAAAACATAAAGGAAAAATACTAGACCTTTTAAAAAACGATAATGTTTAAATATGGCATTTAAATTTTAAATGGTAAATTATTTCATTTACTACATTTTTTAAACTAAAATCTAAAATTAGAAACTTCAAAAAGGCACGTATTATTGGCACACAAAAAATTACCATCTAATTATTCAACAAAAAAAAGTTATTAAAAGCCTGAGCAAATTTAAAAAAGGGTGAATTAAACTCAACAAAATAATGTTTTTTAATAGAATCTAAGAAACACAAAAATAAAAAAATATCTCTCTCAAAAAAAAACTATAATCAACGGTATTCAATTAAACCAACAAAAAAAAGTGCTATGACTAATTTAAACTGATGAATAATTAGGTATTCCTGAATTTGATTCAACGACGGGCGGATTTGATTCTTCTTTATTGAATTTGATCAACTCATTTGACGACAACGACGACGACGACAAATTTGAAGGGGATCGATGCAATGGAGTTTTTTCAAGCTTTTTAGCTGCTACATGGACTTGCTTCAAAAAATATGGGCCTCCTCGATTTACTATCCAATTATAAGCATATGTGGGGATATTAGCTTGAGGATCATCATGATAAGTCAAAACATAATCTAAGCCATTCTAAAAAAAGAAAATCAAATTAGTTTTAGAAATAATTAAAAGTAATGAAAAAACTAACATCATCAAAACTTTTATGAGCATTTATAACCATACTGGATCGATAATTATTTACTCGAACATGTTTACTCTTATCTGGAAGAGATTTTTCATCCACCGCAGTACTGCTAATTATCACTTTTCTATTATATTCATCAACAATTTTTCTTCGAATATAAATATATACTCGAGCATTCAATGGAAAAGGATATTTTGCAACCCATCGAACTACTTGGGTATCACTTGTTGGATCATCCCCGAGAACTTCTAATTCAAGTACATTTGTATCCCATTCAAGACGATACTCAACATCGCACTAAAAAAATTCATTAATTCAATTGAAAAAAAATTTATTATTTGTTTGTTATTTTCAAAAAAAGCAAACAAAAAATTGCTTTCTTTCTTTATCGACAAACCTGTGCATCAACAAAATTTCGTGGAGTTATATCGTAATACGTTCCAGAACATTTATATTCATAAAGTTCTTGCTTTCCAGGTAATTTTCGACGATATACTCTTAAATCCTTTTCTTCAACCAAAATTTCCCATCTATTTCCAGCTTTATGCGAATGATCTTGGGTTTCAATTTCTGATGCTTCACTAAAAATTAAAATTAAAAGCTTTTGTGGAATCCTTAAATATTTTAAAGCTTTATTATTACTTCTTCATTTCATCATCCGACATCCCATAATCTTTGATTGAAATACCTGTAAGTGCAAGAAAACATGGAGGCTTATATAATTTTATCGCTAAACGCTTATATCTTTGATAATTATTCCATCTCGTTGGATTGAAGGTAGCCTAAGAATTATTATTAAGCTTAGAAGTGACTTAACAAATAAGATACAAACCCTTTGAAGCCTCTGGAAAATCCGAAAATATGTAAAAATTCTTTGATACATATAACTGCTATTTATCACCAACTAAAAAAATAATAATGTTTTTCTTATGTTAGAGCATCAGTGATCAACATAGAGTAAAGAAGAAAAACAAGCAAAAAAAAATAGTTCCAATATTTCGTCTCGGAACCTTTGCTATTAGCGATAGATAACAATTGCAATTGCTTTTCACGCTTTTTTCTTTCTCTTTGTTTTATTGGTGGATGAAAATTAATTACATGAATAAAATTTTTTTGACGTAAACAAGATCAAAGAATAAAACCAAGGCATTTTTGCATTGTTAACTTTTCATACTGTGTTTTAAAAGGTCTATCAGCGAGGGCATAAATCCGTAATGGATTCATTTTATTATGAATCGTCAAAAAACGAATAGCAATTACTAAAAAAAACTAAATATTGAAAAACCTTTTTGTAAATTTCAACCATTCTTGATTTTATTCGCAAAACTGTCTTCTAAAATTATTTTGAGCTCCATAAAAACAAAAAAGGTGCATTCTCAAGACGAAAATATATAGGTGGCACAATCTTGTTTCTTCCATCTTCACTTTCGAAGACAACTAACATAACACCATCGCAAATGTAAAACCTGTTTTTGAACTATTGAATAAAATTATAGTTATTTTTATCACTTTTTAAATTCATATTTTTTTAGACGTTGGAGTATCTATTTCTTCGAGTAAGAAATAGGCATGAATCCGGAATGGAATCCGGTAAGTGATCCACGTTCAACTTGTTGGTGTTGCAGATCGGCTAAACTAAAGCGAATATTTTTTTGTTTCATTTATTGGATGGATAAATTTGTTCGTAGAGGTCTTGGAAAGGTACGTTTTTATATATATTTTTTATCTTTAACAATATCGTTGTTTTCAGGTCTTAGTTGTCGTTGTTTATGGATTGGTATCATTTGTATTTCTTATGGCACTTGGCATTGTTCTTCCTTATGAATCTTTATGGATGCCTCTACCATTGATATGGTTGGTCATACCGCTTGCATTTTATTTTATCATCAATATCATTTACAACTATCATATGGCTTCATCAACTCCATCTGGTCGTCCGCCAAAAGTATGTTTCAAACAAAACTATGATTACTTGTTGTATCTTCTGCTTTTGTTCATATCGCTTTATATGCTTTTAACCATTTTCTTATTACAGAGTACTCGTGAACCACTTTGCTGGAAATGTCATAATCATAAAGACATCAATACTCACCATTGTAGTATGTGTGATGAATGTGTAGTCAATATGGATCATCATTGTATTTGGATTAATCGATGCGTTGGAGCTGGAAATCATCGCTATTTTATTCAATTTACTGGCTTTCTTGCCATTGCATGTTTACTCTATTGCACTGTTGGATTTTCAACCTTTTATTACAATTATTGGCATGTGAGTTCCTTTTTCTTATTATGTTTTAATTAAACAAACTTTTAATAAGCCAGATACAACAGGTGAAGTTAGTAATAAGGAAATTACAATAACTAATGATTTTTGCTTGTTGAATGAGGAAATTATGTAAGGTTTCAAAGGATTAACATTTGAAAATTCTCTTCACGTAATATACTTTTATTGCGTAAGAAAGAAAAAATGAGAGGGGTTTTTCTCTCCTGCGTAATTTTATTCTTGTTTCGATTCTTGGTAAAGGATTAAGCAAAGTTGACGATTTTTTATCCATCCTTGAAGCTTTTAAGCATATTGTCATTAATGAAATTAGGGAAATAAGATATTGCACGAAACTTCTGCAATTTTTCATGCTATCATGTGACTATTAATTAGCATACTTTCAACACTTGTGTGAACGTTATTATGTCATCCACATTAGCTAGCTTTTACTGAAAATAGTTTTTACATAATTTTATTCATGTCACGCATATTCTTGTTTTTCAACTTTGACCTTATCTTTCTTTCCTTTTTAGCCTAATAGTGATACTGTACTTTGTCATCAAAAACTTGAAGAATCATATTTCTGGATTTCAAAATTATGCTCTTATGGTGATGAAGCAATTGGAGCTTCAATATTCTTTGGATTTTGTTTATGTCTTATAATTTTCTGTCTCGTTGGTGGTCTCTTTATATGGAATATTTTATTGGTTTCTAGTGGTTCAACTTACATCGGGTTATTGGTATGCTTTCTATCACTTTTTTTTGGACAATGCTAATGTTTCTTTGTTTTAGAAAGGTCAAAACAACGATTGGACATGGAAAGAATTCTTTTGCCCATGGTTAAAATCAGATTTTTACTACATTTGGAAAGACTTCTTGAATCTTCATCAAGGCCGTACTTTTTGGCGTCATATTGCTCTTCCATCTTCTCATCGTCCTATGATTCCGCTTGATTGGGGTGATAAAACGGGTCCTGATTCTCAACGATTATTGGATGTTTAATGGTTACAACATCGTTTAACTTTTACATATTTCATACATTTTACGTGCATTTATAATTTACTTAATTTTCTTACATATTTTAATTTTTTGTACGGGTTTTTTCTTTGTTTTCTTTTAATTGTGATATACTGTATAATAAATAAATTGATAAGCATATTTTTTATTTACTTAATAATTTATAATAACAAAAAATAAAGCATACTATAAAGACAGACAATGGAGAAAAAAAAGGATTTTCTTTTGATACAAACAATTACAAACATCAATCAACAGATAAGGAGGCTTATAAAAATAGGTACAAAGACGAAGAAAAAAAACACAGACATAAATAATTTCATTAAAATAAATGAGTAATATCGTTGACAAAAAATACAACAAAAAATAATAATAATAAAAAACAAGAAATCGAAAGCAGCCCCACATTTTTTGCAAGTTTTTTAGAGCCAACAATTTTACTGTGGGTTTGCATCATAAATAAAAACAACCAAAACAAAAAAAAACAAATACGAAAACAAAGTATGTAATATCCTATTTTTGTAATTAGAGAGAAAATGAGTGATGAGAGGTGAGAAAGAGACAAATTACCTATAACATGTAAACCAGTTGTTGTTTTGTAAAAAAAAAGAAGAAAGAAGCAAAATTTGTATATTATATTATATTTTTGAGGAGGTGAGATTTTGTAGAGTACGAAGATTAAAACTACATACATACAAAGACAAAACAAAAAAATATTATAAAGAGGATATTAGGCTTTGTTCATTTTTTTGTTTGCGTAATAAATATTTTTTTTTACAATAGTATTATGAAGTTCGGCTTTTTAACATTTTTTTTTTGCAAAAAAAAAGAGATCATAACATGATGAGAGAAAAAATGTATGGAATGATTTATTTATAATTATAAAAATTAATATTCATCATCGAAAATATTTAATGATTTATTAATAAAAGTGTGAGTGTGTGTGCTTGTGGCGAGCAACTATTTATTTTTACTTTTATGCACTTAAAAAGCAGCGGGGGAAGCAATTTTAATTAGTTAATAAGTAAGATGCATATTAAAGAAGGTCAAAGAAGAAAAAAAACATATATAACTTTTTTTCTTTCGGTTTCTTGTAAAAAAATGTAAAAAATGAAGATGTGGAAAGAAGAGAAAATATAAAATGATGGAAGAAAAAAATAAAGAAATTGAAGATAACAATGACGAGGTGAGAGAGGCATCTATTTTTTGTCTTGAATATTCAGAGATCAAACTAAAATATGTGGGATAAAGCTTTAAAAAAAAGCAAGCGAATATATTGGTATATTTCTTTTTTATGGGTATTTGTTTTGCGAGATCTAATAATAAAAGAGGGATCTATGCCTGCATGAAACAACAACAAAGCGCGCAAACAAAAAAAAAGATATATTAAAATTTTATGTCGGTATTTCAGCTTGAATTGGTACCATAATATTCGCATCGCCATCAGTGTTAACATTTGCCTGAAACTTTAAAAATGATAACCGTGGTAAAAACATTGTAAAAAAAGAAAATATTTTTAAGGATAGTCAGAGAAGAAGAATGAAATTCCTCCACGTGAAGGTTTAGAAGGACGTGATACAATATAATAATTTGTACGACGTATTGAACCGTCTCTTACCTGAACAACTGGGATACAAGCTAAGGCAATAGTTTCAACATGTTCTGAGTATGTATTACATTGATCATCAAATAATAATGTTCGAACTTGATATCGTAATGGTTCACATTCAAATATTCGTTTTCCTACAAGTTTTGTGGATGGTCTAGGACATGAGCATTTAACTTCAGTTAATGCAGCTGGTATCCTCTGAAAAGCACTTTTTTTAGTTTGCAAAGTTTGAGTAACAAAAATAAAATATCTTACTTTAGGATTATAATTTAATATATATTCAAATTTGCATAAAGCCCTTTCACGTAAAGGCGTTTCTGAACTTATTACACTCATTTTTCGTGTATTACATGATGAAGCACCGGATGTCACTTGTTCACCATGCCTTAAACCACCTTCCTAAAAATTGCTTGCTTACTTACTGTATTTCTTAATTCCCAAAATTGCTTTAACAAACCTGTATTTTTAATAAAGCTTGATGATATGAAGGTATAATAGGAGAATAATGTGAAGTATTTTTTCGATGCAACCATTCAGAAAAACTTTGATGATGATCCATATTTTGATATCGACTAAAACATTCCTCCCTCATATCGAATGATTCTGATCTGCAAAAAAAAAATTTCAATGTAAAATAAATCTTTAAATCTCACTTTATTGAACCGATAATGTTTAATAGAATAACCATTAATAGGATGCATTTATGGAAAGACGATACCAGTATCTAAAATTAAATTTATTTTTAAATGGTAATTTGACACTTTCTGCTTTAAAAAAAATTTTAGAGCCCTAATCTAAACCTTTTATTCCTGATTGTCTCACCTGAATTTCGTTTTTGTACATTTAGGAAAATAATAAAAAGTAAAATAAGCAACGACGACTAAATAACAATAATGCCTATTCTTGGATTGGCACTCGCTGAAGAAAAAAAGAGAAAGTTATGATGTGATTTGTTTTTTTTTTAATTCTAAGCGAACAAAAATAAAAAATTGAATTATTAAACAAAAACGCGTTCAAGATTACCTCAGTCCTCACACACAACAAAAAGGTAAATAATTTTTTTAGAGAAAAACAATACTAAAAAAAATTACAACCAGACATTTCATAAGCTACCGCCCATTATAAAAAGGTAGTAACAAAAATAATAATAAAAAAATAACCAAAAAGCAAAAAAATATTGTAATTTTTTAAATACTTTATTGTTTAAACTTTAAAGAACATATAATTTGGAAGTTTATGTTTTTGAAAATTAAATTTAAAAAAATAATTAAATAATAGCGTTAAAAGAATTATAAAAATCTCATTGTGACGTCGTAAAAAATTTTTTTTTATTCAGAAATGTAATATCCGTGTATTTAGAGAGAATGTGAGAAAGAGAGAGAAAGGGAGAGTCCAGGCTTGCTTTATTTGAGAATTTGAAGAAAAAAATATTTCATCTTTGAAGTTCACCTTTATTTATAAATCAATTAGAATAAATAAAAAAAGAAAAGCAAAAGTCTAAGTAACAAAGGTAAAAAATAAAGAATTACAAAGACTAAATGGAAAAAAAGATTAAGTAATAAATAAATAAATAAAAGGCTTACAGTAGTAAAACAAAAAAGTTGTCGAAACATTGAATATAAAGTGCTTTTGTTGTTGCTGCTTTTGTGGCCTAATAAAGTAATGAATGGAAGAAAAAATAAATAATCTTTTTTTCTTTTCTTTGTACACAAAAATGACATCAAGAATTTACTAACTAAACGAAAACAGATGATGATAAAAAAAAATGGTGGTAACTAATTAATGATGATATCTCTTGTTTCTTTTTAGCGTGCTTCACGTTTCAAGGTTTCATTTCTTGCCTTGACTTTTCTTATCCCACTCCGCCCACTTTTTTTTATATCACGAAAAAAAAAAACTACTTATCAAGGTTGCTCGGTTGGGTTTATGAAATGCTAATTAATAAAACAAAGAAGTTAATTTTTTTGTTTGATTAAAAAAAGTATGACATTTTATGATTAGCATAAATAAAACGTGAGACAGAGAAGAGCAAAAAGAAACAAAACAAAAAAATTTGTATTCGTCAAGTAACATGCATATTCGCAACAACCTTCAAAGCAAAGACAAGAAGCAACAACAAGTTTGACCTTTCATAGTTGCTTTTTTTGTTTTTACTTTTAAAAAAAGTGGGTTAAAATAATTAATAAAAAGCAGCCTATAAAAGTTTTTTCTTTTTTAATGGAAAGAAAAGGGATTTTTTCAAGGAAATAACTACGAAAAAGAAATCTTAATTTAATGTTTTATTATCTTTTGGATAGTTACATAAACATATATGTATGTATACATACAAAGGGGATTATAGTAAAACAAAGTATCAACAACATATTCATGATTCGGTGCAAAAAAAAAAAAGATTTGATCGTCACACATTCTTATTTTTTTCTACGTGGAACATTATTGTATCCTTTCTAAAAATAAAAAAATGAGGCCAATTCATTTTTTTCTTTAATCTTTTTTTATTGAGAGAGAAAAGAGGAATAAAAAGAAATACTTTTTTTTAATGACTACGGTATTTTTTTTTCTTAGTGCAACCGAAATAAAATTCTTTAGCTTTTATGGTATTTTTTAAAGAGTAAAAATTTATTTCTTTCACGGCAAATTTTTAATTTTTAGGGGAAAAAGCTAAACATTTTTATAAAGCAATGATCCCATTTATTTATTTCGTAAATCTCCTTCCGCATTTTTTGCTTTTTAAAAAACAAATAATTTTTTTTGTTTTCATAAATGTTTTTGATGAAGAAAAAAAACTACTTGAAACACAGCTGTGTAATGTTAATCTTATTATTTCTTCACTGATTAGGTCACACTCATTCCATTCATTGATGACATTTATATTTCCTTCAAAGCAAAACCTTCTCCTCTGTTTTTTTAAAAAGCTAAACGTAGGCAAAATTTTCTAGGGTAATATTTTATGACGCTGTTCCACTTAAATCATCACCGGTAGTAGTAGAAAAGAAAAATAAAGGAAGTTAGAAACATTTTTTTGTTTATATTTGCATTGAAGCCGAAGCCAAAGCCCAAAAAAAGAGGGAGGAAAAAGCTATGATTTCACTTTTTTCTTTTCTTGTTAGGTAAGTAAGCAAGACAACCAGGAAACAAAGAAGATTAAATTTAAACTAAACTCAAAAAAAGCAAAGTAAATAAAATCATATAAAAAAAGGTATAAACTTACTTTGCAATAAAAATTATTATATAAATTATTATACAACATAATTCTTTTTTTTTTTGTAAAAAAAAATAGAATAAATAAAATTAGAAGGCGGGAAAGGAAGAAATCTTTTAATAGCAAAAAAATATTAATAAATATCAGGTTTTGAATATTTTATTAAACACTTCTTCTTTATTTTAAAGGAGTTTCATAAAATTCGCATCATTAACATAATTTTCTTTAATTTAATTTTTTGAGGTGTGTGTAGCCGTTTTTGATGAATGAAAGGATATATTCAGTTTGCTTCTGCCAATAAGAAAAAAAAAATGATGTGACACGACCTTTATTTTTATCTTATGCCTTCTTCAAGCTGGCTTAACAAATATATATGAATATGTATAAAATTCAAAACGATCTGAAAAGAAAAAAAGGCTTATAAAATTAAAGCTTATGTTACTCAATAAAAATTTATCCCGTTTTCAATTTTTTTTTTCATTAAGCCGGAAACATGAAAAAAAAAATCTTTTAAAGTTCTTTTTTATTTTATTTTTTGACCAAAAACGAATTTGCAAAAAAATGAGTGAAAGAAAAAATTGAATGAATGAAATTAAAAAAAATAAGACGGTTTCGATCTTTACAAAAAATAATAAAAAAATAAAAATGATAGGAGAGATTTTCTTTGAAGGCACACGTATCCAATTTTTCTTAAAGGCAAGAAAAAATATATAAAAGCTGTATGAAAAATAAAAAATAAATGTACATTGACTCCGCCTTTTTTGAACCGAGCAACAAAGGGGCTCGGCTATGGTATGTATCATTGGGCAGCAGCAGCAAGGTCAAGTTTATGTTTTCGCCTAATGCGTGTTACATATGTTTTTTTTCTCGAGGCAACAATAACATCATCCTATTGTTTTTTTAATTTTATTTATTCCTTGTTTGCTTATTATTAGTTTTGTGATTAAATAAATAATAAGGGAAATAACATTAAAATATATTGGATAAATTAAATTCGTTGACATTTTCGTCGAATAAAAATGAAACAAAAAATAAACACACGTTAAAAATTAAAACACAACTCAAAAACTCAAAAAAATAATCAAATTTTATTTTAATAATATTTTTTTTAACAAAGAAACAGTAAAAAAATTTGTGATAAATAATTATTTTATTTCTTTCCTATTTTTTTTCTTGGTTGCACTTGATTATTTATTTATACTTTTGGTAATAAAAAAGAAAAGAAAATGGTAGTTGTAAAAATTATTATGAAAGCTCTGAATTTTTTGTTGGGACTAAAAGTGTAAAAAAAAGTGTTTTAAAATTAATAAAATTTAAATTTAAATTTAAATTTAAATTTAAAGTAAAAGTAAAAGTAAAAAAGCTTTTTAAAGAAAATGGCGTTAACTAAGTTTTTTTAATTTATTTTACTAAAATAGATTTAAACAGATGTTTAATTTTTAATTTTTTCTGCGGCCATATCCATCTAGTTCAAACTTTTTTTACGCCAATTTGTCGTCTAGTTAATCTTAGATTTTTGCTTATGAAAAATTTTTTTTAATTCATAAATAAATTTTAAAGCTTTATATTTTTTGAGAAAAAAGTGAAAAATTAATCTCATGAGTCGAACTTGCTATTTTAGTTCAAAAATTTATTTTTCGTCTTAATTAAATCAAAACAAAGGATTTAAAAGATTTGAGAACAACAAAAAAATATTCATCAAGAAAAAAACTTGATTCCAAAGCTTTCTGGATTTTTTATTTTGCAAAAAAAAAATTTATTTAAAATATTAATTAGTATTTTTTGAGATTAAATATTTTATGATTTTGTCTAATAATCGCTTAAATAAATAATCACAGCCCATGTAAAATGAGTCAAAGGAAGGATTACGGTAGTCGTCGAGCGGAGAAAAAATGAAAAAAGAAGAAATGTCAAATTTTTTAGACATGTGTGGGAGGAAAACAGAAAGAAGGTGGTAGTTTGCTATTTTCTATATTGAAACAATCCCCTTTAAAACTTCCTTATGTTAAAGAGGAACTAGTATAATTTCCAAAAAAAAACAATAATAATAAGCACTTATACAGTTTTAGTTTTAATGTAGGAAAAATTTATGCGAAAGAGAAAACACATATTTTTTGGAGCTAAAAAAACTATTTTTTGCAACAAAACTTTTTATGGAAAAGATATAAATATTTCTCGTGCTATTTTCCTTCGATAATGACAGTTCAAAAAACAAAATTGTAAAAAATATTTTAAAAGATTTCAAGAAATTTCAATAATATTTGGTTATTTATAGTAAGTTTAAAGAATTTTGGTCGGTCGAACAACAATCTCGCTTGGTCGTCCAAGAAATAAAAAAAACTTGGAGAATAATACTTCTTTGACTGAAAAATAATATTATAAAAGCTTAATTTAGAATCTCTATTGTTATGTTACGTAAGCATTCAAGACATGACCATGAAACCAGGTGTTTTGAGGATAATGAGACAGCGATGACAAGAAGGGGATATGACGCTGCGGAAATGCCTCAGTCGAATAATAATAATGGAGTAAGTTATGGAAGAAGAAAAAAATTGAAAGAAAAAGAAAACAAAATTGCAACAAATCCTGAGAAACAATAGAGAGGGGTTATTATTTATTATTATTTTATGGTAGCTTTAACATTGGATAATAAGAAAGGGAAGATTAAAAACTTATGGAAACATTAATTTTGTTGATTATCTCTCTTTATTAGCAGAAATTAGCCTCTGGATTTTTTAGCTAATAACAATAACCATTAATTTGTTCAACTAAATAACTTCAAGAGGATAAAATAAATAAATACAAAATCAAGGATAACCGCCAATGACATAATTACGTACGTTCCAAGAAATGAGTGAGCCGTAGTAATAAAGAAAGAGTGAAAAATGAAATCTTTCTGTTGTAGCTACAGCGTTTTTATAACCCCAAAAAGTCGAGGGAAAACTTTCAAGTTAAAAAAAAAAGGAAAACATATGTAAGAATGTAAAATTTAAAAATTTCCTTCTATTTCATTGCCATTTTTTTCTTGATATGTTTTTATAAGATTTAGTAATTAATAAATACAACGTCGAAAAGAAAGCATATAAAATTTTTTTTGTGACGCATTTTAACGCTTTCTTTTTTTGCAACCCATTTCTCTTCATTTATTTCTATCATAAAATGGTGGTGGTGAAGGAAGAGAGAAACCTTTTTATTATTATTATTATTATTATTATCAAAAGTTATAAATAAATTTAAAATTTTAAAAAAGACAAAAATAAATGAATGAATGACAAAATAAAACACATATTTGTAGAATAAGAAAAGAAAAAATATTTATATATTATAATTTTTTGGTGGCATAGTCAATGTCGCTTATTGGTGGTAATTAATTAACAGCAAAAAATGAAGAAAGCTATCACAATAATAATTTATGATTTATGTTTGTATATCAAAATCAAATATGTAAAACATGCAAGAAAAAAACATTTTAGATGCATATTCTGAATAATTTTTTAAATATGTATGCGGCTGCATGAAAAAATCAAGGTTTTCCAGTCGTTTTTCTCATTTTTCCACCCTTGTTTTTTTGGAGGATAAAAATTATAAAATTATGATGTTTGAATGAATGAAAAGACAAAAAATAAAGACTAGCAAGAAAAAACGAGAGAGATAGATGATAGACTAACTATTTAAATATTTCAAATATTTTTGATGAAAAACATAAGAAGAATAAATGATGGTGAAAATGAGGACTTTGAAATAATATAAAGCAAGCTATAAATCCAGTTTAAAGTTCAAAAGTTAAGAAGAAAATTAACACTGTACATTTTTTTGTTTTGAGAAAAACAAAAAAAAAGGAAAAACATGTTTGAACCCAAAAAATAAAATAACTTTTTTTACTCGCGATGTGCGAAAATTTAAAAATTCATGAGAAGATAAAGTAAAAAAAACAATAAAAAAAAGAGAGGCAAAAATGTTTTTTTCTTCTTCTTTCAAAATGATCCATGCCTTTCCATTATTCTCCTCCTCAATTATTTGTTTGCTTTATCCATAGAAAGCCATTTTCTCATTGCTCGTTTAATATTTGTGCTATCATGCAATGAAGATCTCAATTCATCGGCTTTTGCTTTCTTCCATTCTTCATATTCATTTAATGGTCCACCACTTACTCGACGTTCAAGTTGAGCCCGCAAATTACCAAAATCATATGCATCTCTTTCTTTAGCTTGAAGTTCTTCAATCTTTTCTGGTGTTAATTCTATGCTATGTCGATGATTCGTCGCAGTTGAACTTGTTGGAGATTTATCATCATAATTATGATGGGACTTTGTAGTTTTATATTTAAATGCCGTTGATGCTGTTGTTGAATCTATTACATTCATAGCTGATTTTGTTTTATGCGGTGGACGAGGAAGTGTAAAATTCCTTTCTTCTTCACCTTCATTTTTACGAATAACATGTTTTAAGTTTTCTTTTGAAAACGTCACCACCGACGACTTAGTTTTATTCTTGGAGTCGTCGCTGCTGCCATCTAATAAATTATCCAATGACTTATTTTTACTTTTCGTTGTTGTTTCTTTTTTGACCTAGAATATAATTCCTAATTTAGTAATTTCGTATTTAACAAAATTTAAGCGACTACAAAAAAAAAACACTTACGTCGCTACTACCACTGTTATTATTAGGCTTCGGAGGTTTTGAAGATATTTTCTGTTTTCTTTCAATTTTAGCGCTTTCTATTTTTTCACCATTATCGATTATAACTTCAGTCACTTTTTTGGATTCCACAACTATGGCACCACCAACATGTTCAGCTTTTATCGATTTCATTGAAACTAAAGTTTTGGTTTTTTCTTCATCTTTCAATTTTAAACTTTTTTCAGAAAGTTTCACGCCATTTTCTGAATTGGATTGATTTAATCCAAGCTTTTCCGTTGCGGTTATTTTCTTTTCTGCAAGAAGTTGAAGCACTTCGGGGGTTTTGTTCTCTGATTTTTCTTTTTCCACTTCTTTAACTTCCTTTGCATAAAGAGCTTTGGAAGAAGTTTTAGAAATTTTTTCTGGACTTTCTTGAATGTTGGTTGACGAATGAATTGCAACTTCGCATGAATTTGTATTGGATTTCTTTGATTCGGTTGTTGTATCATTCATCATGCTATGTTCTTCTTTAAAATTTTTATTTTTAATACTTGTTCGCTTTTCGCTTACAACTTTTCTTTCAAATTCCATTGGGATCTCTGTTTTGGTTTTATTTTCGCTATTTGCAGCAGCAGAAGAATTAACAGAGATTGATTCATTTGAAATAATTTTTTCAATTTTAGCAGGAAGTCCATTAACTTTAACCACATCCGTTGCTGAAGCCCACTGTGTTGTTTTTAAAGAAGGATTATTTTGAGAAGATTGAGGCAATCCTCCTGCTGGTATACTTGCTAGCCTTTTAATTGGAACCACACCAGACACAGCAAATTTCATGGGAGGTTTGAATTCAAGATTTTGTTCAAATCGGCCCAATAAATTTCCAACTAATCCACCTGGTTTTGCTGTGGATGGTCGACGCCTTGCAATTAAAGCTTGAATAGGTTGAGTTTCTGGATTTTCCATTGGTGGAAATCTTTCAGAAGATTTATTACTTTCAGGCATAAGATTTTTGCTTTTATCATTTTTAATTATTGGTGGAGTATCAAGAATGTTTTCGGTTGATTTCTTTTTAACTTTTTTAGTTTTCATAGTTGGAACTTCCACATCTCGCAAAGTTAACACTGGTTTAGCTATTTTCTTTTTTCTTACAATTTTCTTTGGTTTTGTGCCTCCTTCTTCTTCACTCGTGGCTGTTGCAGTTGTTGTGGTGGTGGTCACAGCTGCAGACGTCGAGGATGATGTCACTCCAAGTAAGTCATTATTATTTTCTGGCATCTTTGTTTCATTATTGGTTGACGCAAAATTATTTTTGTTATTCGCAACAATAACAACTTGAGGATCTGAGCCTGGACTTAATGCGGAATCATGAGAAGAAATTTTAGATGAAGGGGTTTTCTTCTTTTTTATTTTCTTGGATATTTCATCTGATGACATTTCATGTTCTGATGTTTTGGAATCCAAAACATGTAATTCATTCTTTGAGGATGCTTCGGGTATAGGCGAAGGCTCCCGCTGTGGTGTTCGAATATCAGTTTCAATGGGAATATGAATCATGACAGGTGCATCTGGACCTTCCACAGCTGAAACTTTTGTTGAACCTTCTCCAAGACCACTATCAAGTCGTTGAACTTTAGCATCGATTTCATCTGTTGAAAGCATAGATGTTGAAGGTTCGGGTTGTTCTGAATTATTTTCCGCCGCATTTTTCCTTCTTTTTGCATTCATTGCAGCTTTTAATAACGCAGGTGCTGCACTAGGTCCATCTCCATTTGCTTCTTGTTCTTTAACTGCATTAAGCATAGTTTGAACATATACAATACCAGCTTCACTCTTTTTCTCTTTAAGAGTTTTAAACATGCGAATAACTGAATTAACAAATAATACAGCAAATACAGCGCGCTAAAAATATATATTAAAAAAATTAAAAAGGTAATTAAGAAATTATTATTACCCTAAAATTTTTGTTTTTAACATAAGTTCGAAGTTTGGCGGTATTGATTGGACTGGATTCATCTGCACGATTTGCTAAAGCATTTTGACGAGCTTTTTCTCGATGGATTTGAATCCATGGATGTTGAAGGCATTCAGCGGGGAGCATGCGCTTACTTGAAAATAATCATTTTTATCTTTTGGAACGTTTGCTTATATTCAAAATTTACCTTTTATCCAAAATTAATAATTTTTTAATAAAATCTCGAGCTTCATCTGATATTCCATTATCATCAAATTCTTCACAAAATTCCCATAAACCTCTTTCAACATTAAAATAAGTGAGGGCTAAATTATCACCAAGAAAAGGGGATTCACCGGATAATCTAACAAAGAAAAAAAGTAATATTAAATACCAAAAATGAAGAGAAAAGCTTACAAAATATAAACAATTACGCCGACACTCCACATATCGGTATGAAAATCAAGGGGTTCAAATTTAATTACTTCAGGAGCAGCAAATTCAGGGGTACCAGCCATAAATAATAAATCATGTTCGCCGTCATAATATTGAGCAAGACCAAAATCAATTAATTTTATTTGATTTCCCGTTTGAGTAGTACACATAATATTTTCTGGCTAAAAATGGTGGGCCATAATTAACTTTCATAGGTTTCAAAAAACTTTTTTACAACAAAATTAAAATTTTTCTTTGTTCAAAAAGATACAAAACTAACCTTGAGATCAAGATGAATAATATTGTGACTATGAATATATCGTATAGCTTCACATATCTGATAAACAATCATAGCAGCAGCAGTTTCAGTTAAAATATAATCTTCTTCTACAACCCGATCAAATAATTCACCACCTTGAACACTTCAAAGAAGAAAAAAATAGTTAAAATTGGTTTTTAAATTTCCTCAAATAAATCTTACATTTCCATAATTAATACAACTTCAGTGCTTGAAGTTACAAAGGCATCATATATTTGTGCAATACATTTATGCCTCATTCGAGTCATAAATGATACCTCTTTTTCAACTTGCTTTATATCTGCTTCACGTTTTAATCGAATACATTTTGCAGCGAGTTCAAGTTTAGTTGATTTTTCAACGCATCGATAAACTTGGCCAAATTTACCTCTAAAAAAATTATTACATGCGAATTTTGTTTGTTATTGTATGTAAATTTGGTAATTTGCTTTCAGACTGACTTACTCTCCCAAGCAATCATATGAATCATACCAATCTGTGAATTTTTCATTTGTTTTTAATAAAACACAGTCTCGAGCATCGAATGGTGGAGTCCATTCTTCTAAAAAATTAAAAAAGGTTTTAAATTAAATTTTTGTTTCAAGTGTTTTTGTTTTTAAACAAAGTTTTAAAAAAAATTTAAATGATTGTTTACAAATAATTTTTTCGAAAAAAGCATTACAAGTGTTTTAACATTAAAAATCAATTTTTTTTTCGTGTTGCTTGTTGTTTCACAAAATAAAATAAAGAAAGTTTTGAGAAAGGAAAGAAAAAAAATTATTTGCAAGAAGGAAAGAAGTTAGTTATCACAAGTGAAGAGTGAGTGAACGCAGCTGTTTAATTCAAAAAATAGAAATTGAAAAAGAACTGCGTCATTTTTATTTTTATTTTTCTAGCTTAACGAAACATTAAAGACGCTCCAAAGATATTGTTTTTGTTATTATTCCGAAATCCATAAAGTAATTACATTGTTTTTTTTCCTTTTGAATTAACTCTAAGCAACAACAAAAAAATGGTAGACAAGTAAAGATAATTTAATTTTAAAATAAGAAAAATTAATAATAAACTAATTGAAGCTTGCTTGCATGCTTACCGTCATAACGATCACATTCGTCGACTTTAATAACATTTGCAGCTTCTTCGGCAGTCATCACCGTTGTAATCGGCAAAAACACCATTTTTGTTATTTTTTGTTTCTTTTTTTATCAAAATAATGGGCGGAACAATACTAATGACGAATTGAACGATTCTGAATCAGATGGGGAGAAATGCTGACGAGCATTTCATTTGCGCCCTTCTTTCTTTTTTTTGAAGGAGAGCAGATTGCTGCTGCTTGAATTCGGGCTCTTCTATTTTTTTTTTGTTCTCCTTATGATTGCTTTTCCTTCTTTTCTTTTTTGATGCCTTTCTGAAATAAGAAAAAATATAAAAAGAAACTGTGAAAAACAATCAAAAAAAGAAAAAGAGAAAAAAATAGGCAAACAAAAAAAGAATCATGATTCACGAACGAAGGGGCAAGAATAAAAAATTTTGGGGAAAAAGGAAGAAGAAGTATTTTTCTGTTAAAAAAGGAATTCAAAAATTAAAAATTGCATAAAAAAAAATTGGTTGTAAAATTATTTATGTCAAAGATTTATAATAATGAAACAAAAAACACATGGGAAAAATAAGTTTAAAAGCGAACAAAAAGAAAGTTCAAGAAAATAAACGCGGATGAGAGCAACAAAAAAATATCGTTACTAAGAGTAATCTTTAAGCTTTACAGTTAGTTAGTTAATTAGCTCGCTTAATAAAAATATTCACGCGCATCTTCATCATCAAAAATATAAAGTTAATTTTATTTTATTTTTATTTCTTATATCCCTTCATCCGCGAGGATTATTATCCATTTTTCTATTTATCCATCGCACTCTTCCAACAATAATAACAAGTTTAAGATAGATAAATGCATACATACAAACATACACGCACCACAACCACACGCTTATACCAGTAAATAGATAAAGAAATTTCTTTTAAGTTTTTTTATTGAAGACAGGAAGAAAGAAATAAAGAAAGCAGCAGCTAAGTTGTTAAGTTTGAGCTAGGATCAGCACCTTTTTGTTGTTGCTTGCTGATGCTGCTGCTCCTTTATTGTTTTATTTCTTATGTTCACTCGCTCAAAGTTTAAAAAAAAGAATGAAAAAGAAGAGTGATTTTTTGTGTTCAGCTTTCATTCACTTTTTTTTCTTTTTTCCTCCTCATCGGTTACCTTTTCTTCTACGTTCTCATTTTTTTTTTCTTCAACTTTTCAAGTCAGCCGACGTTTGCTTGCTTGCTTGTTTGAAATAAAAAAGCTAGTGGATTGAGGAATGAAAGAAATATAGGCTTGGCTCTATATGAAAGCCAAGCCCCATTGACGTGAAAGAAAAGAAGAAGAAAAAAAGCGGAAAAGAAGAGGATCATCGATTGATGGAATAAAAAAAAGCAATCAAAACCATGTGAAAAAGTTAGAGAAGTTAGAGGAAATTCTTTTTCTTTAGAGATCACTGTTAAATGAAAGAGAAATAATAGAGATAAAAAAAAGTTAGTTGTGACACTCAGGTGTTTGCCGCCAATGTCTGGATTTGTGGCAGCAATAGCAGCAGCCGTGACAGGCACGCAAAGTGGGGGTGGATAAAGGAATAAGAAATTATTTCTAAAAATAAAAAAGTTTAAAAAATTTTAACTTTTAGGCTTGTGATAAATAAGCACAAACTTATGTAAACTTGCATCAAAAACCATTCGATTGCATACTAATAAAAATGAGTGATTGCTTGATTGCGTTTACCTAAGCATATGTGAAATTTTTATAATTCAGATTCCAAACATTTGGTCATTCAATAAAATTAATTCAATGTTTATAGCATCATAGTTTTTTTTATCCGATATTGTAGCTCAATATTCACTTAAAGATTTATTACAAAAAGTGTTCCCTACATTTGTTATGACAAAATAAAAATTTGGCGTCAAATTCAAACTTGAATAAAATGTAAGTCTAGTAAATGAAAAAATAAAATCCTAAAACTTTTTTAAAAACAAAAATATTATCTAAAACTAAAGTTTATGACAATTTCATGAAAACATAAAAATTCAAGAAAATTATAGGTTTCATTTGTAAATTTTTGGCTCTTGCAACGGAGAAAAAACTGTAGCTTTCACAAATTAAAAGTTTTTCAATGCTCTCTTTTTTGAATTTTGTTCCTCTTTTCGGCATTATTTTATTATTATAATTATTACCATTATTTTTTACATTTATATATTTTATCTTTTAGCTAATTTCTCGTTCATAATGTCGTCAAATCAACCATCTGCTGGTAATATCAATGCGAGTTTATATCTTTTAGTTAATTTTGATGCAACTTTTTTAATATCATTTTTTAGAATAAGCAAGGATCTTCTGCTCCAACGCTTGGTGATACTGAAAAAGCTATTGCTCTAGTTTTAGAAGGAAAAGAATGTGTCGGAGCTTATAAATACAAGGAAGCAATTGAAAAGTTTTCTCAAGCGATTGCATTGAATCCTAATCCTGATTTACTTTGTTGTCGTAGTATTAAGTATTGCAATCTTAAACAATATGACTATGCGATCAATGCTTTATTTTTATGATATTAAAACTTTGTGTATTTGTTTTTTAGGATTGCCAAAAAGCTATCGAACTTGATCCAAAATGTGCTAATGCTTATTTACAACTTGGCTTTACATTTGACGGACTTAAGCGTTATGACGAAGCAATCGAAGCTTACAAGAAAGCTCTTGAACTTGATCCTGGAAATGAACGAAGTCGTAGAGGTCTTGCTCATGTTGAAGAAAAGCACAAAACTGTGAGTTTTATGTCTTTAGTTCATTTTCTTTCACCAAGTTTTTAGATGCAACAAGAATCTTCTCTGCCAACATCTGAAACAATTTCAAAAGCTAATGCTCTCAAGGAACAAGGAAATGAATGCATGGAAGCCTCCAATTTCACTGAAGCAGTCAAAAAATATACTCAAGCCATTGCATTGAAACGAGATCCTGTTTATTACTGTAATCGCGCCGCTGCTTTTTGCCGTCTTAAAAAATATGATGAGGCTGAAAATGTGAGTTTTCATTCTTTCCTTCAGTTTTATCATAAATTCATTCATCTTTTTTTTAGGATTGTCGTGACGCATTTTCTCTTGATCCTGAATATGCTAAAGCTCATGGTCGTATAGGATTCATCTTTTCATGTCAAGGTGATTACTTGGCTGCGTATTCAGCTTATAAAAAAGCCCTTGAATTGGATCCATACAATTCAAACTACAAGGAAAATCTCGCTCTTGCTGAATCAAAAGTTCGTGAAGCTAATCATCCATCATAAAGTCAAATAGCTGTGTTTACTTTTCTTTTGTTTCTGTTGTTGATTTAAGTATACCTTTTTTTGTCAATTTATCTTGTTCTCTTTTGTTAACCTTTATGGTTAATCTGTTTAATATTTTTTCATGTTTTGTCAATAAAATTTTACTGTATTCACCGACAAGTCTCTTCCAGCTATTTTTTTTATTCATTTAATTAGTAATGAGGAAAGGTAATCTTGGTAATGTTAGCTTTGAATTACTATAACCATTTCATACATATGTATACTCGATTGTAATCTTGTTAGAAACTTTTTGTTTATTGAACTTTTTTTTAATGCACAAACTAAACCTGAACAATTAGACAAATTAACGCAACTATGAAACACACACGATCAACCCAAAAACATACTGCATTTCTAGAGGGCATTAAAGCATACCTACAAACAATGCGAGAAAATGCAAGAAGAACTTGAAACAAATAAGAAATTTAAACTTTTATTTCACTTTTCGTTGATATTCTTTCATCGTTAATATTTGTTGAGGGATAAAAATTATTATTTTCTTTTGTTTCTTCTGGGTGTTGAAAATATTTACGATAAAATTTTGCATAACATCCACCAGAAATATATACAAAAACTTGAACTAAAGAAACTATAGATCCTCCAATCCAAAGTGATACTTGTCCTAAAATTTGAATTATGTTTTTTGGTTAAATAAAAAAGTTTTACCACCAAGTTGAGCAATGAAAGAACTGGGTGTCATAGCAAGCATATGTTTAATAACCGTATAATCTAAGCTAGTATAAAATATTTCTAATATTATCATATTTTGTAATTCCTCGGTATCATTTGTAAAAGCTAAAGCTTGTTGAGGAGATAAATTTGCTGTGCTCACTGTTTTAATATATTTCCAATATTTGCATGGAGCTTTACAAATTGAGCGACAATGCTAAAATTTTATATATAAAAATTATTCATAAATCAAAATTATTACTTGAAAAGCATTTATGGCTTCTTCATTGCTACTAAACATGGAAGGATAAAAACATTGTATCACTTGTTTGGTTGTACAAATGGTTGGATTTTGTGGGTTTGCAGCTGCGATTAAAGAACAGTTACAAATATTTTCAGCTTTTTTAGTCAAACAATACTAAAACTAACAAACTTTTACCAAAAATTTCTTCTAAAAGTAAGACTAACCTCGAAGCACCAAAGTCGACTATAATTTTTAGCTGAATCATCAAAGCAGGTATACCTTGGTGGATCATCCATAAACTCATATTGAGTAGCAGATAAGGGCATAATAGCATGAACACCAGATGAAATAAAAGTTAAATCATGATCCACTCCATGCCCGGGTTCAGCCAGCTTTACAACTATTCCATCATTAAGCATTTGGTTTACACCTGGATTATATAAATGTGTGGGTAATGTTATAACTATCCTTTGACCATAACCAAATCCATCACTCATTTGTTCACCACCTGGTAATCGAAAGCATTTACCCGCTGAAGTCATTAATTCTGTGGCTGATTTGCATAAATGTTGATTAGGAAAAAATGCTTCACATGCAATTGAAGCCTAAAAACTTATATTTTATTTTTATATAAAAAAAGAAAAATGTAAAAACAACTTTGTGCATAAATGTGCTAAAAGTCATATTTCCCATATTTGCAATAATTTTAGCTATAACTTCGTCATGCTCATCCACGGCACTTTCAACTTTTTCTTTCATAGGTTCTTGAAATGGAAACATCGGAGGACCAGGAAATGCTAATTCTAAATATTGAGCTAATTCCCCAGTAATATTTAATTCATTTAAATAAGTTCGATTAAAACGATTAAAAGGACAAATAATAATATCAGGAAGTGCTAATTTTTGACCCGCATCCGCAACAAAATATGACACTACTAAAGGTCGATCACGATATTCACTAATAATATTATAACATCCTTGAAAGGTGCAAAATACAGATATAAACAAAATTAATATCCATAAAATTCGGGTTGAAGTTACATTAGCTTTACAAAAATCTTTTACGCCATGAAAAGTACTGTACTCCTGGAAAAAAAATAGAGAGGCTTATAATTTTGGTGGTTGGACTAAAAATTACTTTAAATAAATTAAATCCATCATCACACCATTTAGGAACTTCTCGAGCATTTGAATTATCAATGCTCGAAGAAGGATCAGGTGACGCCTTTGGTATTTTTTCCCTTAAAACCATTTTGAAAAATTTAAATTAACTCAATCAAATTATCAACCTTACAACCATTTGGATTTGAGGGAAATTTTCATCATTTTTATTATTAATGGATCCATTCATTTCATTAAAATAAATATTTTTTTGTCATAATCTTGGACATTCAAAATAAAAAAAGAGAAAAGATAAGCTAAAAATGAAATAATCAATGATTTGATCCTATTTTTATGTTTTATACTTTTATTAATCGAATCGAAATTCCTATCAAAAAAGAAAAAAGAAAAGAAGATATTGTCACAAATGATGAATTGAATCACGGGGAATAAAAACATTTGATGAAAGCTAGCTAAAAGCCTAATTTTTTTTTTCTTTGAGCCTCAATCAAATAAATAATAAATTTTTTAATTATTATCGCTTTTTTTAAAGAAAGTATCGATCAAATATCAATATAGCTAACTTCTTATTCTTAAAAAATAACTGGCACACAAAATCATAAAAATGCAATTAACACTAAAGCCATCAAAATGAAAATTGACAATTTAAAAAAAATTTAAGTGGAAATAGTTTTTCAATTTTTACTGCCATTCCGTCCCGTTCCCATCGTTTAGTTAGATTTTTTTTTATTTTTTATCTATAAAGGTGGTCGGTCGAAAGAAGATAAATAAATAGCAACTGCTTTTGCAAGTTGGTTTTTTTAAAGCTTCAAAGTCAAAGGTAAAAAACGTCAAAAGATTTATTTAACGAAAAATGGCTGAGTGACTTAAGCCCAAAAGAAAAATAAATGTATGTCGTTAACATTTCAACCAAACAAAAAAAGTACGATCCATGACAATTTTGATGACAGATTTGAAGAATGGTTGCAATTGAGGAGAAATAAAAAGAAAATAAGGTTGAAGAAGCAAGCCACATTCCTTCAAAAAATAAAAAACCACAAAATGAAAAAAATGAACAATGAATAAATTTTGTTTCTTCCGTTTTCTTTTTCATAACGTTAAAAGTTTAAAAAAAATTCCAGGAGAAAAAAATTTGCAAATCTAATTTGATTTCAATTGATAGAACGCTGAAAATTTTATTAAAAACATGGCAAAGAAGAAAAAAGTTTTTTGAAATGGAATTGTTTAAAAAAAGGAAGAAGAAGAGGAAAGATTTTTTTATTGTTGAAAGTTTTAGCTCAAATTTTTTTGGAAAGGATAAAAAAAAGAGAAGAAATGAGAATAAAAAAACAAGATTACCATTTTTGATATGGTTGACAGAAAAAGCAGCCACTATTATGTCAGGCAGGAAGCTGGAATGAAAAAATTGCAAACCTGCGCATCCATAAAAAGAAACTTTGACTTTTTTTTCTCTGTTTGTTGTTTGTTCACTGAAATCTCAAAACATCAATCAATCGATCAATAACCTTTGAAACATACTTTTTGCGCATTATACAAACAAAAATGCTTTATTGCTTGTATTATTTTTTTTCAAAGAAAATACAATGTTTGTGGAAAACCAAATCGAAGACGGCTAAAAGTCTGACGGGAAAGCGTGTATTTTTGCGCAATCAACAAAAACCTATTAAATAATTTATATGTTTGTTTCAAAGTGATTTTTTCATTCACATTTTTAATAATAATTTTTTTTTATTACCAGTACTTATATTTACATTTGTAATAATTATTAAACAATTTAAAATATACAAAAAAAAGTAAGGAATCTAAAACATTTTGGAAGTTAAAAGAGTGTTAAAATGATAACATCATTATCCGTAACAAAGATACCAAAAACAAAACAACAAAAAACAATGTTAATAAATATTTTTACATTTATTTTGTTTATTTTTTTTATGACATTCTTGCGCTTATCATTGTTGGAGGCTTTAAAAATCCTTCATCACATTCATGTATGGTTGGAGTAAAGCATTCATCGCTTAATCGACTTTCACTGCTTGGTGATGCTGATCGTGATGGCCAAACATCTAAGTTTGTTGTGGATTCAAGGCTTATTTTCTTTCTTCTGCATGAACTATTTGAACCTGTTGAAAAGCTATTGCTTTCTCGTCGAAGTCTTTTCATTTCATTATAGTATCCATCTCGAACTGACGAGAAAACCTAAAAATAAAATAAAACTTTATTAAATTAAATTATTTTTTGTTTTTAAGTTTTTGAGCTAGTTTTCCTTCCTTTTTTTGCACCAAAAAAAATTGTTTTTTGTTTACAACTTTTTTTTGACCAAAAGAGCAAAAGCAAAGCAAAAAATAAAAAATTAACTAACCATTGTAATAAATTGTGAAAAAGCACTTAATGTTTGATGCGCGGGATGTATGGCATTATCAAGAAATGTGCATTCTTTTATAGTTGCATCAGCAATGGTTGAAAAAAAATCTGCTTTAAATCCAATAACTCGATATAAAACAAATCTTTCACCAAAATCTTCAGCCATTTTTTTAATCTAAAAATTATAGAGAAAAAAAAAGTTAGTAAAAAGTTAAAAAATTATTTTTCGAACCCTGACCTCGTCGAGGATATTAATATTACACACAGTTTGTTTCAATAATAATTTTATATTTCCTTCAAGTTCTTCTCGTTGATCGTTGGTTAAAGTAACATAAAATTTTGCAAAGTCCAATCTCATTTCCGCAGTTCTTTTTAAAATTTTTCGACCAACAATTTCATGAGGATTTAAAAAGCAACTTGTAATGATTTGGCGATATTTTTGTTGAATGATGGGATTTTTTCGTTTAATGCTATTACTTCGATCACTGCTTGAACTTGCATTTCGATTTCGATTTTTATCCAATTCAGGCCTATCAGGGATATTTTTATTCACTAAAAATTAAAAATTTATTTCTTCATTTCAAAAAAAAATGGTAACTAACCTATTGGCAAAAATCCATCATTACAGCTAACAGAATATCCAACTCGAATAACCGGAGGATTATTGACTATTTTTCCCGGGGTTGCAGTTACTGATTGTTGACGTTCAGGAAATGATTGGCGTCGATTATCTTTGGATTTGATATCTCCGCGAAAACTTCGAGGCGAAGAGTTTTTAGATGAGTCATTTCCCATCTTTATTTTCTCTAAAAAATTTAAAAAAAAATTACTCAAAAGCGAAAGTAAAAAAAAGAAAATATATTCTAAAATGCTTCATTAAAAAGTCTCGTGATAAACTCAAAATAATAAAAAATAGAAACTAATTTTTTTCTATTTCGTCTTCTTTAGAAAGAAAAATATATTTAAAAGAATAAATGTATTTAAGCGTAAGTAAGCGTACAAAAAAAACATAAAGGAAACCATTTTGAAAAATAAAAAATAAAATAATAATAGAAAATGATAGAGACGTTAAGCTTTTTTTCCTTCACTTAATTTATATTGTTATACGTAATGGCTATGGCAAGAAAAGGCAAGGAAAGAGTTACAAAACAAAAGGAAAATATAAAAATATTAAGTTCTTCAAAAATAGAATGACAACAATAAAGAAAAATTAGTTGGATTAAAAAAAGTGAAGGGTTTTAAAAAATGGCAGAGAAGAAAGACAAAAAAAAAGAGATGGAAAGAAATGAAATAATAAGAAGTAGCTCTTTTTTGGTTTAGTTTGTCAAAAATAAAAACATCTTTTATACACTTTCTTCATTTTTTTTAGTTTTGAAGTTTAAGTAAGTAATTATTGACCATGAAAAAGAAAAATATGTTTAAATGTTTCCGTATTTACTAATATTATTATTTTAATAGCTTAAACATTAATATACACACCTTCTGTTATTTATATAAATGATTAGAGGCCAAAACAAAGTACATAAAATTTTTTTAAAAAATAGTTACATTTAATTTTTTAAATGGTTATTTTGTTGTTGGAGGATTTCGAAAAAAAAGAAGAAAAGAGAATGCTAGAGCACTTAAAAATAGAATCATAATTTATTTTTTTCTTCTTCTTCTTCTGAGCTTTGAATTAACTAACACCCCTTATTTATTTATTTTTACATGGGAATGGGATGACGCAAATTAACTACTAAAAACTACCAAAGCTTTATTTTTTTCTTTTTTTACGCATAAGATTACTCAGTTTTTTTTTTAAACTCTAAAACGACAATAGCTTTTAAAAAAAATTACGGAAAAGAGAAGGAAGCAATTTCTTCCATTTTTGGGAAGTCAAAAAAAAAAATGAAGAAAGAAAGGAAAAGTTGAAATAAAAGAATAGAGATTTTTCGCTTGAAAGATGATGATTGACAAGATGCCAACAAAACTTTCGTTTCCCCTTCCTTTTATTTTTAAAATAATATCCATGGCATGTGGAAGATGAGAAAATGGGCCTTATAGCAATCTGATACCTTTTAAGTTAAAATGGCATCGAATCTCGAGAAAAAAACTTTTTTTATCGCAATTCAAAATCGAGAAATAAGAAGGAAGCAATGAGACCAGAATGAAGGGAGAAAAACCTGAAAGTTCCCTTCCTTAAAATATATTTAGGGCACAACAAAAAATAAATAAATGAGCATATATTTGCATTTACATATATATAGTTTAAAAAAAGAAGAAGGAAGATGTTAAAAATATTTTTTAAAATAGAATAAATAAGCAAGTCAAAAAGAAAGATAGACTTCCTTCTTGATGGAACAACCAAAGAAAAAGATGCTTTAAAGACGTCATGTTTTTATTTTCTTTTTTTTTCAAGAAGGAAACTCTTTCTCTCAAAAGTCCATGTCTAAAAGCATAAGTAAGTTTTCTGCGTCAATTTCATGGTCATGACAGCCAACAGCGGCAACGACCAAAATATGGTTTGCTAATTTTTTGTTGATGCTGCAAAAAATAGGGATATCCATGTCTGCTTTTTTGGATTTTGGAAATTAGGATATCTTAAAGCGGACATTCAAAATGACCTCATGTTTATTTTAAACAAAACAAAGCAACAAAAAAAAATGCAACTAAGTAATTGGAACACATGAAATTTTTTTTTGTAGTTTAGTTTATCGCTCTTTATTTTCTATTAAGAAAATTAATAAAATACTTA
Source organism: Panagrolaimus kolymaensis (assembly GCA_028622995.1). Classification (NCBI taxonomy): domain Eukaryota; kingdom Metazoa; phylum Nematoda; class Chromadorea; order Rhabditida; family Panagrolaimidae; genus Panagrolaimus; species Panagrolaimus kolymaensis. Next base: position 566,466 of record JAJQJQ010000034.1, read on the forward strand.
AAAACAATGAAAAAAGATTCAAATTAATATCTATTGTTGTCTCACCTTCTTATTTCTCATTTTTTGGTTTGTCTGATTGCTTTCTCATAAAAAAAATAAAACCCTTTTTAAAAAAATAAGATAGAAAGTGAGGCTTAAAACAAAAAGGCCACAGAATGATAAATATGTATATCACAAATATCAAAAGTTTAGTTTCTATCCATTTTCTTTTTTTTCTCTCTCAAATCCTTCTCAGATAATTGACATTTTCATGTTTAACAAAAATTGGAATAAAAGACTAACATAAGATTTGTTTGTATTTAAGACCAAATAAAGCCGGATTTATGGGTTAAGCTATTATTTTCATTTTTTATTTTTCATGATGAAAATAAAGAAAAAATAGAAAAAGAAAGGAAAAGGTTATACATATTTTCTTTTTATTTATTGTAACTCAAAAAGCGAGTCAAAAATAAAGCCGAAGATGAAAATGAAGAAGAAGCTCTATTTATGACACCTTTAGTTAGTAATAACCCGCTTTAAGACAACAAAAATTTCTTTTCTGTCACCTTCAATTTTTTAAAGCTTATTTGCAAATTTAATGCCTTTTTTAAATACAATCATTTACGTCAAAAAAGTAAAATAAAATTGTTCTTATTAAAAAAACATTTAAAAGAGACCAGCAACAACAACTCAGCTGCTTTTTTAAAAAGTTAGTTATTAAAATTTAAAATTTAAAAAAAGCCACGCAGCGTGAAAAACCATAAAACTATCATCAAAATTTAAAATTTAATAGAAAAAAACAAGCTATTGAAAGAAGAAGAAAACGAATACGACGCTTTATTTTTAAAATGGCAAAGATCTCTCCCCTGTAAACAAGTTGCGACATTCATTACCATGCAAAGCAAAAATAAAAAAGATATAAGAAAGATGAGACCTCCTGTGAAGAAGACGATTCTCAAACTCCAAAAATAAAAAGAAAAATAAGAAATTAGCTCGAAGCATCAGCTTTTTTTGATGCTTACGTTATTTTACGTTAACAAATATATTTTTTTTATTTTCTTTTTTCTTTGATGACTACGATTTTATAAAGTTTTTTGTTTTTATTTTTTTATTTTGAAAATGATGAAGAAGTGGATCATCAGGCAAAATAGCTGCAACAGCAACAGCCTCCTCCAGTTTTATTCCAAGCTACTTTAATAACAATAAAAAGAAAAGACCAAAAAAGCAATAAAAAGTTAGGGGGAAAGCTCATCATCATCAACTGACTAATAAAAGAAATATAAAAATAAAAATAAAAGATGAAGACACAGATGTCAAAAAGCAAATAAATGGACATTGGTCATTTTTGTTGTTGATCATTTTTGCCAAAGAAAGAAAAATAATTTTAACTTTTAAAAGTAAAGACGACGACGTCAGGTGGTGTTTTTCATATATAATTTTTTTTTCTGTCTCGCCACAAAAAGTCACGACCTCCCGCTGACTGGGCTGCTATGTGACAAACCGCAAAATTGTTTACGAAGTTTAAAAGTTTACTAAAAAAAATTAAATATCAAACGCCAAACTCAAAGCCAAAGTCAATTTTATTTTTATTTACAAAGATGAAGAAGAAAAATAAGGATATTAAATTTTATTGGTAGCAAAAGCAAAATAAATGAGTAGTGTCAGTTGCTTTTTTAAGTAACAACAAAAACTACTATAATAAAATTTGTTGTTATTTTCGGAAACAAAAAATGCTTTTATTTATAAAGTCTCGATGTCGTAATTTTCAAAATAAGATTCTTCGTCAGTCATCATCTTTCCTCCTTCCTTCCTTCCGAAAAACTGAATATACTATACAAAAAGGAAATTAAAAAAATAAATTACAGAACAGAAAAGAACAGAACTTTCTTTTTTTTTTAAATGCCACCACCAATGTAAATGAGTAAGTAAATTTATTTATATGCCAAAAGAGGATGTGTTATTTATGAGAGATGAAGAAAAAAAAAATGAGGATGAATAAGAAGAAGAATTAAATGCCGGATATCTTAAAAAAGGATGGCAATAAAAAAAAAGTGAATGGGTGTAAAAAAAGTTTTAAAAATGCAATGTAATGTTTTATTCTATCTATTTTCTGCGTAACACAACAAAAACACATTTTTATTTATTTATTATTTATTAAAATTACATCTTAAAATAAAAACTTTCCAAATGAATTTCATTTTATCAGCGAAATAACAAGAAAATAAAAAAATTTTCTGCTTTGATGGAGCAACAAAAAGCAAGTAAGAGCCTTATTAAAGATAAACGCCACTACACAATTTTTTTTAAATGTTTTGTAACTGTTCAGCCTACAAAAAAATATCATAGATGCTTAAGTAATTGAAAAAGAAAATACAAAAGTTATTAATTAAAAAATATTATTGGAATAAGAAAAAAAATCCAATTTTTTTAAGTGTCTTTGTTGCATCATTTTATTCTGATTTGAGTTGTCTCATAAAGGATTTCAGGATTTGCAGCGGACATAATGGAAGTAAAAATAGTTAAACTAAAAATCAAAACCTTTTTAGCTGATAAAAAACAATTGGAAATAAAAAAAATATTACTTGTTATTTATAGGTGATTTTCCTAATACTGCAAACAAAGTCTTTGCATTTAAATTATCACGTTTTAATTCATTTAAAAATTTCATTGCCATTTCTCTGCAAAAAATATAAACTTGTTTTTTTCCATTGTCTTTTAAAATAACGAACCGTCTATCATCACCTGGAGCCTTCCATCGATCAAAATTTGTTTCAATCAAAAACCAACGACCTTTGGCTGAATTAAGACTATAAATGTCGGCGGTTGACCAACGGTTACTAAAAAAAACATAATAATTCAAAAATTCAAAAGAGTAGTTTTTTCTTTTTCTTTGCAATCTTTTTTTTTTTGACACAAATTTTGTATTTCTTTTACCGAGTAATTATAACGCCTTCGCCTGAATTTATCCCCGAAACGATTAAATATGAAGGAGCCACAAAGTGTACTCGACTTAAATGCGTTACAGCATCCGCATAATTATGCTTGGTTTCTAATGTCTGCAAAAAATAAATACGATAAATGGCTTTTAAAAAAAACGTGGCAATTAAAATTGCTAACGGCTCTAAGATCAAAGCTGACAGGATTTTTGAACATTGTAATAAGTTCCATAATTATGTTATCAATATAACCGCCAGAATCTTAAAAAATTATACAGTGAAAAAAATTTTAAATGTGTCATTATTATTTAAATAATTAATTAAAGACTTACATCGAGCATTCAAAGACACCGCATAACCATTTGGTTTTTGAGCGGTTAAAACTCCAACATAAAGTACAAAAGTGGTTGTAGTAAAAAGAGTGGTGGAATTCTTAGTAAAATCGGCTATAATTGTGACGTTTCTAAGTAATTCACCCATATCATAATCAAGATTTCGACCATGTAAAATTCTACCCTTTGTATCTTCAGCAATTATTGAAGTGCATGCAAATGGAGCAAATATGCTATAAAAATAGAAAACAAAAAAATTAATTAATTAAAAAATGTTATTTTTTAAAATAAAATAAAAAAATTTATTACTGTCGATTGAAGCTTGTGATGTCATATAAAATATTCATGCCCACAACTTCTCCAAATGGCAATCCAGTTCGATTGGAAATAGCTCTCATCTCTCGAACATATTCTTCGTCAAAAAGAGCTGAAAGCTTTTCAGCAATCCAAAATAATGGTTTGTGTAAATTTTCAGGGATAAAGGATCTAAAAAAATAAATAGCTAAAAATAATTCTTTCTCAAAAAATGGAAATTTCTAAAATACTTTGTTTCATTCAGAACCGCGGGGATTTCTTCAAGATGATCATCAATTACTTCATTCCATCGTTCTTCAGGCGGCAAATCCAAATTAATTTTATACCTTTTTGGAATTTTAAGTTCATCACAAAAACAAGAAGTTAAAATTGAGGTTAGCAATAAAAAAGTAGGAGCAACAAGTTTCATCCTCGTTGTTTTTAAACTTCAAAGCCGATATTTTTGCCTTTTGTTGACTGCAAAAAATTTTTTCTTCTGCCTTTATATTTTTATCTTTCTTTAGTTTTTTTCTCACTATCGTGGTGTGATTCGATACTCTCTTGGGGATATTAATCTTTATCTCACATATCTCAAATAGATCGAATGGTGGCATTGCTTTTTATTTTCGGTTGTTTGTCTTTTTTTCTTTTTTGTTGGTGGCAATCAAAAAACTGCTGGTTTGCAATTTATATGTTTGTTTTTTTTTTTGCTTCAAAAATATTGGTATTCACAATACACAAGAAAATTAGAGGGTGCCTCCCTTCCCTTTCCACATGAATGCCTAACATATTTATATGTTCTAATACCATTTATACGTGTTGGAAATCATTATTTCCTGGCTTTCAACCTATTCATTAGTTAATAGTGCAATTTTAACGGTTTTTTGACTAAAACTTTTTCCTAATAACATTGTTTATCTATGAAAATAAGATCTTGAGACCTTTGATATATAACAAATTTGATTTTCCTTATGAAATTTATATAAAAGCTTCTGGGAATTTCTATACAATCCGGCAAAACTTTTTTGGAGCGTAAAAAATGTGTTCAAAACTTTCATTCAAAATTTTTTCGCAACATGCATTTTGCCTTCCTTTGCCGATTTTGCTTGGTGATGAAGGCGTTCGACTTGCGCATGGAAAAAAGTTCGAATCCTTGGAGGTGATATAAAAAATTATGAATATGTTTAACTATAAAATGGAGGGGAATATTTTTAAAATAATTAATGCAAATTATTGGGATTATTAAAATACATAATTATTGAAAATTTTGCATTAATTGTGGATTTTTTTGCCTTTTTTGAATCAAATTAATGATGTTTCTTTTGTGAATCATTTTAAACAAGGAACTAATTATTTTTGGGATGTTTAATTATGCAAATTTATCATGAAAGTTTACATAAATTAGCAAATTATTGCATGAAATGCGTATTTTTAATCGTGTATCTATGGGAATATGATTTACGAATGTTTTTTGAAAAAGACTCACAAACTTTTAAAATGTGTATCAAAAACCTTCAAAGTTTTTCAAAACCCGATAAAGTCAAAGCCATTAAAGGAACATAGGTTTTTGATGCCTTTTTGAAAAATTTCGATGACACACAAGCGAAAGTTAGAAAAAATGAGTCTGGGGCAGAGCGGCAAATTCAAAAAAAAATTACACGCTCATGAAAAAGGTTGCACGGAAAAAGTTTTTTGAATTTCCCGCGCTGCCCCAGTATCGATTTTTTCAACTTTCGTTTGCGTGTCATCGAAATTTTTCAAAAAGGCATCAAAAACCTATGTTCCTTTAAACTTATTTAAAATTTTAAGAGGATCAATTAAATACGATAGGTGTATATTTTTAAGTGTATCGAAGAATGTTTTTACTAATTTTGGTGGATTTATGAGAAGGCATTGGTGGATTTTTATTGATCAACATCACCACATCGAGGGGCGCGTAGCGCCCCTTTTATAATTCTCCCTATGGAAGTTTAATATCAAAATAAAGAGAATTGTGTCTATTTTTATGTTATATGCCAATTTTATCTCCCTTAATCTAATGTGGATCCATCTGGTTCTCTTTACACAAAAAAGTAAGAGCCTATTTTCCTTCCTGCTTTTTCCAACTTCATATAACCTAATTTTTTTCACAGATTCTGAATCCGTAGAGTATGGGGATCATTATATAGTCAACAATTATCAAAAATTAGCATAAAAAAATTTTCGACCAAAAATGAGGTTTTTTGACTAAAACTTTTTTTCCAACTATTGGAATATAGCTGAAACTAGGACATTACCTGTATCAATATATAGCGAATCTGATTTTCCTTTTAGAATTTCAATAAAAGCTTCTGTGGAAAAAAAAAAGTCTATGAATGTTGATATTTGGAGGTACAATTTTTTTTCTTCAAAACTTTCGGCAAAATTTTTTTGCAACCTGCGCTTTTCCCTTTGTCTCTTTGGCGCAATGGAGAAGGCCAGGGACTGCCAAAAGCAAGAAAGTAAGAAAGTTCGAATCCGAAGAAGTGATTAAAAATAATTTGAATATGTTTTTAACTATGAAATGAAAGGGAATATTATTAAAATAATTTATGCAAATTTTTGAGCATTTAAAATATGCATAAATATGGAAAATTATCATATTTTCTACTTTTTTACACCATTTATCTATAAAACATTAAGGAATCATTTGTAAATGTTTTTTAACAATTTTTAAAATGTTTTGGTGAGGTATCAATGAAAAAATTTGCATAAATTTGATATTTTCTGAGACTATTACTATTTTCCGTGGATCTTTAAACTGTTTTGGGTGAATTTTGATGGATCTTTTAACTATTTTAGTTCGATTTTAATGGATCCTTGGGTGGATAGATCTTTGTTGATTTCGGGTGGATGGATCTTTGGGGATCTACAGTTGGATTTTGATGGATCTTTTAACTGTTATGGGTTCGGGTGGATGGATCTTTGGGTGGATTTCGATAGAGCACCATATTATCACGATATACCAGATGGAATTTTGGGTGGATTTCGATAGAGCACCATATTATCACGATATACCAGATGGAATTTTGGGTGGATTTCGATAGAGCACCATATTATCACGATATACCACAAATCCCAACAAAATGAACGAAGGCTGAGGTCCGGCACGAAGTGCCGGGCCGAAAGCTTTCTCTTATTCTATTAGGATATGTGGATCCACTGGTTTCACATGCAGAAAATTTGTGATTAATTTGGTTTTTGAAATGAATTGAATGAACTTTCATTGAAAGAAAAAAAACTTCCTAACATACACATAAATAACAAATGTGCACTAATGAACAAAACAAAAAAAACATTAAAAAAATTTAAGTTAGTTTTAAAAAAATAAAAAAAGAAAAACAAGTTGAGAATAAAAATAAATAAAATAAATTATTTGCTTCCAATTTTTTTCTAAACAAAAATTTATTTTAATATATGACTAGGCATAAAGCGGTCTTTCGGGCCGCAAGCAATTGTGTCTGTTTCATTTATTGTTTTTGCTTACAGTTTATAATAGTAACAGCTATTCCTTACCTTTTTGTTATAAAACAACATAGGCTCTTTTGTTACCACAAAAAAATTCTGTGTGCTTTTTGTTAATGCTTCAAGCCACTTAAGGCGAGCATGTTTATAAAATTAATCATGAGATCCTAATCCAAGGGATCATTATCCTTATACCAACCACCATCTCAGCGACATTAAAGCGCATTTTATTTACTTTCGTTTTAAAAATATTAGATCCTTATATCCTTCTCCTGCAATTAGCTCCTTGGACCTTCTAATATTTTCGGGTTCTTGGATCCTCATACAGATATTAGGTATTTGTATCCTTCCACTGATTGGTACCAAATGCTTACAAAAAAATCGACAACAACAACTCAAGGCCACTCCATTTTCATGAAATGCAGACGCAAGTGTCTTTTACTCATTCATTCATGTTTATGCTAATTTTAAAGATTTTTATTTCATTTTTTTGCAACTTTCTCATGAATCGTTTCCAGGTGAAGACGCACTGACAATGAAAATTGTAGAGAAGGAAATAATCCAGCTTTAAAGAATAAACAACAAATGACCTGTTTTGATTTCATAAAAATTTAAAATAAAAAAATAACATAACTGAGCAATAATCAATGAAAAAAAGGAGCCGAATAATAAAAAAAAACACGCATCATCATCTATGGGGAAAAGAGAAGTAAGGGGGAAAAATGGGAGGAGGTAATTTTAACTTTTTTTACGAAAAAAATATACGTATACGTCGGGAACTATCCTTCTTCTTCTCCTTTATTTAGGCGTTCATTACTCTATTTGAAGAAGGAAGAAGAAATAAATTTAAAAAAGACTAAATAAATTTGTAAGAAAAAAAACAAACTTCGTCGCTCGCTCTCTCATCCTATCAACCAAATTGCGCAACAAAAGTTCATTCTGTCTCGTTTTTTTCTTCGTCTAAAAGGTTTATACTTTATTTTCTGTGTGTGCTTATTTTTTAAAATTTTTATTGACTCATCTCACTTTCCTAAAATAAAAGATGATGCTTTTTATAAAAGTTTGTTTAATTTATTTTTTTAATTACCCTTCACAATTTTAAATTTAGTTGAAAACTGGGCATGCTTTAAGTGTCGATTGTGGGGAACATGATACGGTAGAAACATTGCTACGTGAACTCAACGCAGAATATTCTCAAGATTATATTGATGTCTCTCATAAAGGTAATAATAATTATTGAGTTATTTATTTCACATTTTACATAAGGCAATTAAATTTTATTAGGTAAAGTACTTGATAGAACACAAAAATTAAGCGATTATCAAATATATGAAGGTGAAGTCCTTCATGAGGTGTAAAATGAATTATTAACAATGGATCTCAAATAAATGACTTCTTACAACAATTAAATGATAATGACAGAATCAAAAACAAATTTTGTTTCAAATTAAAAAATAAAGTGTTAATCCCAAAAAAAAGATTAAAAAATGACTGTTGTCAGCCAGTTAGTTAGTTACTCATTTGCATAATATTTTTTCCTCAAGTTTTTTAGGTAAAATTTTTTGTTTAAATAAAAATAACTTTTTTTATGTTAAAAAAAGATCATTTACGTAATATTTTTAGAGATCAATAAGGTCACATTTTTTTCGACAAAAATAAATCACGAAAAAATTTTTGTTTGGATTGTAAACAAGATAAACAAAGAAAATTTTAGGAATTGTTTTTTTAACTAAAAAAATTTAGCTGACAACAACAGTCTTTTTTTTTAATTTTTAGCTCATATTATTTGTTCTCTTTTGTTTTTTGTTATTGTTTTTTTAAAGTACATTGTTAAAAATTAAAAAATATATTATTTTGATATGCACTTTTATTTTTATATTTTTTATGATTTAAAAAAATAAACAACTTTTTTCTTAAACTATGCTTAGAAAATAAGGAAGATTAGATAAATTTTTCGTTAACCCGCTTAAGTTTTCTCAATCAAAAATAAAAAAGAAAGAATGACTGAGAAGAAAAAGCTCTTTTGTTGTATTTAAAGTTGAAGTTGATTTTTTTAGGCAACATTAAGGGCTTCAGCCTTTTTAGGAGAATTTTCATTTAATAATAAATTTTCTGCTGCAATATCTCCTCTTCGATTATTTGCATTTGACATAGCCCAAGGTTGAATATTGCCTTTAGCAAAAATAGAGAAAAATACTGCACCAAAGATTAAAATAGCCCCAGTAAGGTAAAAGACTGTTTGCCATTCTTCTTTTGTTCCCTAAAAAAATGTAGTCTAATGGAATGGATTGAGTAAAGGTATGCAATCAAGGAAAAATAAGAGGCTTAAATACTCTATTTATCGTTCGATAAAAATATTTGAAAACCACTTACATTGGGTGTAAGCCATCCCATGGTTAAAGGTGCTAATACTCCAGCAAAACAAGAAATAGTATTACCAATACCAAGGATTGGTCCAGCAAACGTTGGAGCCACATCTAGATAATTAACTACAAATCCAGCATATTGAATACCTGATAGGCCAATGCTTAAAGTTATGAGTACCACAACGAGGGATTCTTGTCCACATTTGCAATATCCAATTAAAACAAGGAAAATTGCTTGGAAGCCGAGAGCTAGAAAAAAAGTTTTTTAAATTTAGCCTATCAAAAATGGCAGCTGCTATAAATTTGGTTGACTGAATTTAGGCTAAAGATAATAAAATTATTCATTACCTAAAATCATAGCAATTCGACGAGTGTTTAAAGTGGATAATAATCCTTTATGTTGGACGGTATCAGCAACGAAACAACTAACATTAATCATTACGAAATAAACTAGGTATGGAATGGAAGACATGAAACCCATCTAAAAAACACATATTTATTTTGAATTTGCATATTTTTGTTTCACGTTTTTTTGTTTTTGTTTTCGCTTACAGAAGTTAAATCAAATCCAAGAACATCATTCATGAATGATGGTAAACTGGTGGCCATCATATAAGCTCCCCAATCACCAGCAAAATGTCCAACAAATATTGCCCAAATTGGTAATGAAGTTAAAATTTTAGTCCAAGGAACAGGTGGTGTCTAAAAAATAGCCCATTTGTCTCATTTTTTGATCATTGATCCCGATTAAAGGACGCTCAACTCACTTCATCATTAGATTGTTTTCCGTTAGATTCATTCAAACTTTCAACAATATATTTCTTTTCATGATTTGTAATTTTTCGATGCTTTTGAGGGGTATCTGCGACATACCAAAACCATAAAGCGCACCAAATTAATGCCACAACGCCTTTAAAAAATCAGAATTTATGGAGTAAAATTCTTTCGAAAACAAACCAGAAATGTAAAAGATCGAAGGCCAACCACCCATTGGACCATATTTGCATAATAAACCAGACATAGGCATAATTAAAACATTACCAATTTGAGCTCCAGCATAACTAACTCCAGTAAGCAAACTTCTTTCAAGTGGTGGAGCCCATACAGACCACATGGAATGCATTGCAGGGAACGTAGAGCCCTATAACTTAACTTTTAATTTTTGTTTTAAAATCCTATTAAATTCAAACCTGGAAAAATCCAAGTAAAGCCCGAATTGCAACAAATACACCAACATGAATATTTGCAGCGATGGGAGTAAGTAAAGTTAAAATAGCTCCGCCAAGAGCTGTACATCCAATAACTAGTCGAGCACCAAATTTGGAAGCTAAATATCCAGCAAGAATTTGGCTGGACATATAACCCCAGAAAAATGCAGATAAAATATTTCCTTGAGTTGTTTTGCTCCATGCAAATTCACCTTCAATCTAAGAATATTTTTTATTAATTAACGTCTTTAATTGATTCTTTGGATTTTATATTTGTTAGGGAATGTAATTTTTCAAAATATTTTTTTTAAAATGGGTATCAATGCTCAAGATCAAATAAAGACAGACAGACATTCTTCCTTCCAGTTTTTATTACTTTTCGTGGGCCTCAAAAGAACATGAATCAAAAAAACTTTTTTTACATAGTTTTGTATCGTCTCCATTTTTTAGACAAATGTGTGAAATTTGAAAACAGCCATCAAAAACAAGTTGAAAAAAAGGGCAACGATCATTTTCCATTTCGAAAAAGGAGATTTACAAAAAAAGTTTTTTAATTGTCTAGGTTCTTTTCGTTTTTTGCAAAAAAAAAAACTTTTTTAGGTTGAAATTAAAATTACAAACAAAACTAACCCTATCTTCAGGAATACCACTGGCATTTAAATATGATTCACGAGGACATTCACTTTCTTTTAATTCCAAAGGAATAGCTTGTCCCGAAACTTCCAAGGCGGTTGTATTAACCATACATACGATTGCAAAGCTAACATTACTTCGAAGGGCATAAATAAGGATAGTACCCAAAAAGCATACAAATGCCAAATTTAACCTTGTTGAAAGGCAAATACCTGGAAATTTTTTCATCGCAGAATTTTTTTTAGAATTGGAAAATATGCTGGTTAAAAGCAATAATTATTCCTTCTTTATACTGAATAAGCACTGAGATAAAACAAAAATAATAAAATGTTTAAAGCATTTGGTAAAAATGATGCAATATTTTTTGTTAAAATGAAAAAAAAGCGGCGCCATCCTTTACGGCGTTCGTCGTTGTAATTTCGTTATTTTGGCGCCATGTGATATTCTGTGATTTGGTGGTTACTTTTTTTTTCTTCACTTTTCTCCCTTTAAGCTAAACAAAAAAATAACCAAGTGCAGTATGTACTCGGCCTCGTTGCTCAGTGCAAAAGCAAAAAAGCTTCCGACAGACGGGTGCATTGCGCGTGCGCAAAAAAAAAGGGAAAAAGAAGCAAGCTAAACAACGAAAAAATTGCATCAGACTGAAGAGACGACAAACTAAGCGAGCAAGCACCGAAAAAAGAAGAAAAAATTTCTATGGAAGCATTAAAATTTTTATTAGCTCATAAATATTATTCCAAAAATGATGAAGCTGGACTTTTTGAATTGATTATTCCAATAAAAAACTTTGAAAAAGACATACCTGATTTTTCGACGACCATCTTAAAGTTGTCGAAACTTTAAAAGAATCTAAAATATAAAAAGAGAAAAATCTATCTTTAAAAAATAAATGTTCTATGATTTTTAAAAAGCGTTGTTGAGACACGACAAGAAAAAAAATAAGAATAATGACACCAATTATAAAAAATTCGAAGGTGTTGGTTGTTGTCTATCGAAGTATCTCTCTTCTTTTTTTTATTAAATAAAAAAAAACATTTGAAACACGTTTTTTCCATTCATTCATTTTTTTAAAGAATGATTTGAAATAACCACAAACTAAAGAAGTGAAAAAGAGAAATTACTTTGCGTCATAGACCGCACATGCACTTTTTTTGCTAACTAACCACACCACGCTTGTTGCTGCTGCTCTTGTTTCATACACATATATATTTTATTTTATTTCACCTTCTCATGTTCATTTTCATTTTCACTACTTGCTTCTTTTTGTTTGTTGCTTCATTCATTCCAATACAGCCTCAAAAAAATTAGCAAGCAACAAGCAAGCTTAGTTTAAAAGCAATAACCGCCTCTTTTTTTTTAAGCGGCAGCCAAGAGAAAAATTTATTTTTCCGAACACCACTGCTTTGCTTTGATCAAGCAACGGCAACGTTCAGCTTGGATTTTTGACGGATGACGAAGAAAGCACGCGTTTACTTTCTCGGCTGCTTGCCAAATATTAAATTTCTTAGGAAAATAAAGATGAAAAAAAAAATATGATGGGAATGTTGCAGCTTTCACGAGGCTTGATTATTTAAACGAAAAATTTTTTTTTGCGATGATCTCGTGTCACAATTTTTTTATATTTTTGCTTGTCAAAGTCATTATACTTACTGCTTATTGTTTTTTTTTTTGCATTCATAAAAACAGAAGAAAAAAAATTCTGTTGACGTAAACCTTTTATTTCTTTGCTTGCTTGCCTTTTTGATTTAAAAAAACTTAAGATTAAAAAAATTTATTTGCAAACATTATTTTTTAAATTAAATACAAAAAAAAACATGTGACCCGTGATTTTTCTTTTTTTAAAAACAATATTTAGGTATTTGTTTGTTTGTAAAACTTAAACATTAAGATAAACACTCCAATATCCAATATTAAAAATTAAAAAGAAAATAGGAAATACAAATCTTGAGTATAAATCAACTTTGGACGGATGAAATCTTCTTCGACGTTGTCGAGTTGTAAATGGTTCAGCTGGGGATAAACTTAATCGATTTGGCATTAAATTTATTAATGGTACGGATTGTTCAGGGCCACCATTCTGAAAAAAAAATTAAAGGAAGTTATAAATTTTCAATTTCGAAATCTTTTTTTAAGCATTAATTGTAACAATATTTTTGTGATTCGATTTTTTTATAAAGAAAAAATGCGATTTTGTTGTTTTTATATTTTACATCCATTTTTTTTTCGAAACCAAATGTGTTATTATTTTGTATGTGTTTTTTTTAAGGTAAAAAAAAGCAATCATTGCAATGCCATCAATCTTTTTTTTTATAAAAAAAAAGATAGCAAAAGAAGTTTTTAGTTTGCCATATTTCATGCAAATTCATTCTTTTACTTTCTTTGTTCTTTTTTTTCAAACAAGAAAAACGTTTTCCTTAAAAACACAGATGAAAAAAAGAGAGAAAACAAACCATTGGTAAGTCAACTCTTCGAATGGATCGACGAGTTTTGGGCTCATTTTTCTTTGCTTCTCCAACTCGAATCGATGTTGGAGTTTCATCAAATTCATAATAGCATAAAGTTGTTGATGGCTTTTCTGAAGCAGTTCCTCCTCCTCCAGATCTAGTTTTTTTTAATATGTATCCAACTGCGGCATATTCCAGTAAACTCGCAAATACTATAAATTTAAAAGAAAAAAATAATTAGAAAGTAAAAAAAATTTATGTATTCATAAATAAATTTTTACCTATGAAAAAGCATACACCCAGAAAGACGTCTAGACCTTTAACATAGCTAACCTATAATTTTACACAAGGTTTAAGTCAGATTGATATAAATTATCGCATTCGCAAAACTAACTTTTGGCAACGAAGCATTTGTTGATGTCATTAATGTAGTCATTGTTAAAACCTTAAAAGCACTCGTAATTAACTCCTCCATTTTTTTTTATTAGAATTTACCGTAGTAACACCCAATCCAACTCGAGCTTGAATGGCACCTCGATCAAGCCAAAATGAAACAAAAGAAATAACAACAATTAAACTGGCAGGAAAATAAATTTGAATTAAATAAAATCCAATATTTCTTTTAAAAGTAAAAAATGTTGTTAATCTTGAATAATTTCCGGTACTCAAGGATATCGTTCGTTCAACATGAAAATGTTGACCTATTGTGAAATGAGCTAAATGAACATTTTCATCTATTGTTACCGCATTGCTTTGATGCCAATGATAAATTATATCAGCCGTGGAATATCCATAACTCTAAAAAAGGGACAAAGAATATATATAATCAAATTTTAATATTTTTTAAACAAATTTTTAAGGAAAGAAAAAGAAGAAAAAAAATGGTCTTTCGTCTTTGAACATTCGTATTTTTGTCATAAAAGTTTTTATTAAATGGAAAATCTCAAGGGAAAAAAGAAATAAATAAAGCAAAGTATAAAAAACTTTTTTTATTTTTACCTCAATTTCAAGTGCACATATTTGAACATCCAATGGAAACTAAAAAATATATAAAAACATTAGATTTTTTAATTGTGAAATTTATGAATATTCCCTTACCGTATGTAAATTCATTGGACAATTTGCGATGACGGTTAAACGAATACTTCGAACTACATTTCCCAAATTATCTATTCTGAGAAAAGAATTATGTGATGTGGCTTCATGGAAAAATGACTTCTTTTCATTTGGGAAAAACTAAAAAAATTATGCTTTAATAAAAGTAAAAATTATAATAAATGCTTTGCTTACAGTATCAGGAGTCCAAATACTTTTAACCATATCTATTCCGATTGTGAGAGAAGTAGTTTCTTCACTTTTATCAAAGCTATCAAACATAAGCCTGGTATCCCTCCAAAATTGTCTCAAATATAAATCTACTGTGTAATCCTTAAAAAAATTTATTTATTGCAAAATAAAAAAGCAGCTAAAATAAAATTAACGAACCATTGATACTTCTGATACTGCACTTATTGTTATTACATGAGCCGTAACATTAACTTCTGTGGGCTGACCTATAAAAATTTGCTTTTAAATTTTATTTTTTTTCTCTAAAATTAAGAGGCACATAGAAGAAGTGCTAATTTTGTTTAATTTTTAAATTTGTTTCTACTACAACTTTTTTTTGATGTTGCAACACATTGATTTTGAAGGGTTTTTTTTTGCTTTTGTTTGCGTAATCATTTTATTGAAACTTTTTTTCTTGCTCTTTTTTTTATTTTTTACAAATCAGTTTTGTTGCTTTTATTCAATTCTAAAATGTGAAGAAAAAATTTCATTGCAAACTTTTCAAAAATTTATAATTAAATTTTTTAAGAGCGGTTGAGCCAAAGAAAAAAATGAAACAGAATCACAAAACTTTTTCCATCAAAAGCATTTGTATAAAAAGATACTTTTGAGGTTAGCGGAAATAAGCTTGAAACAAAAAGGAAATTAAACAAATTTGTATGGCTTTTGAACTTTGTGTGTGAAAATTTTTTGTAGCACACTTATAAATGACGCATATCTGCACCCATCCTTTTTTTTCTTGCTCTTTCCTGCTTATGCTGCTTTTCTTAAACCTTCACACTTATTTTTTCTTTATTGCATTGTCCTAAGGTTGTTTAGCTCCTTTTCGTAAAAAAAATCAGGTTAAAACACAAAAATGAAAAATGTCCATACAACCATTTTTATCGAATTGTGTTTTCTTTTTTTTATATCCCCTGCTATAGCAAAGTAAAGTTTTTTTTGTTGCCATTCTTATTCTTCAAGTTAACAATTTCCGTTTGAACAGGAGAAAAAAAGAAAAGAAAAAAGAAGCAATCCGAAGAATTTAGCAGCAATGAATGAATGCAAGTAGCAGCATTTTTTGTGACGACGAAAAAAGAAAAGAAAAAATGGACAGGTTAAAAAAGGCTAAAAAAGAAAAGAAAATGCCGCAAATAATTTTTATTCCTTATTCATCACTCTTTTTTTTTGTTATCGTTATTATTATTAGAAAACTTTCTTTTTTTTTCCATTCCTTTTTAGAAAAATCGAGAGTTTATTCAAAATATAAATTTTTTATGCCCATTTTTTGTGTCATTTTTTGCTATTCAAAACGAACAGCGGCGCGACAACTTTTTGTGTTAAATAAAATTTCAACAAAACACAAAAAAATAAATAAAAAGAGAAGAAGCATTAGATGATTGAAGAGGATTCTTCTTCTTTAAAAAAAAAAAAAATGCGAGCCAAGTAAGTTTCAATCAAAAAATAAAAAATAAAATTATGGCAAAAAAATAAAATAAATATTTAGGTGACTTTTGATCGTCAAAAAGGCCGTTGTTGCTTTTTGCAAGACTTTTCTCGAAAAATGTTTTCTTTTTTTCAAGATTTATGGTTTTTAAGAATCCATATTTTTATTATTTTTAATAATATGTTCCGAAACATAAAAGCGGAAATACTCAAAAAATTAAAGTGCAAATAATCAATTCAATGTTAACATGCAAGAAGAAAAAAACATAGCTTTAAAGTGCCTTTTTTTGTCTTCTTCCCTAAGGGTCGTGTCCTCATACGCTTATGAAAATAAAAAACAGAAGAAAAAAAAATGGAAAAATTTAGACATCATCTTCTTCATTTTTTTACTTTGAAATTTTCTACTTTTTTTCTTACTTCTTCGCAAATTGGGTAATGACTTTGAAATAAATGCGAAAAAGTAAAAACGTCATCGAACAAATTTTTTTGTTTTAATAAAAGATAAGAAATAAAAAAAAGAAGAAGAATTATTAATAATACTTACCACCATAATTTGGTCGAATACGTCGGTCATGACTAGCAATTAAAGCGTCAAGTATACGACTGACATTAAGTTCAAGTTTAGTATCATAGCTGTAAATCAAAAAAAGATATATAATAATAAATTTTCGGTAAACGCTTTTTTATGATATTTGTAAAGAAGTTTTTTTAAAAGTATACCTCGTAGGTTCAATGGAGTCTGTTACTTCCGGAGTTTTGTATTCTATTTCTTTGTCAGATTTAGCATAAACGTCCTAAAAAAATACATATATCATCATAGTTGAAAATAACTATAGCAAAAAAAATATAAAAATTATTACCCAATTAACTCCCGTTTGAGTTTGTCCATAACAAATATGTATAATAAATATTAAAATAATATTTAAATTTGACAATATTAATTTATGCATATTTTCATAATAAAAATAAAATACTAAAAAAATATTTAATAAAAAAATATTAATGAAGCTTGCTCTCTATCTTTCAAAAGCAAAGCTTTTATATTTTTGTGTTAAGAGCAGCTTTTTAAAGTCATTTGAGAATTGAGTTATTGTTGTTGGTGATTAATAAACAACAAGTAAAATAAGTAAATAACCTAAAGAGGAATGAATTTAAAAATATTATAAGTAGTTGTTGCTTAATTAACATAAAAGCAAACTAAATTTTCTTTTGAATTGAAAATGTCGATAAAAAAAGGAAGTGTAAAAATAGTAAAAAAAATTAAAGAAAATGGAAGCGTTAAAAAAGTGCAAAATGATGCTTTAAAAAAATAAAGGGGAACAAAATGTGTCAAAATTACATATAAATAGAGACATGAAAGGGAGAAGAAACAAAACAAAAAAATAAGCCTTTCTTTTTTTTTAGGTGAAATCGAAGCCAACTATGTTTGTTGTTTGTGGCATTGATTTTTTTTTTTGAAAGCGGATAGATAATTTAATTTAATTTTTGAAATTCACTCTTCCTTCTTTTTTTCTTTTTTTTCTTTTTGATTAAAATTTACCAAAAAAAAAACGATGTTATTTTTTTCTTAAATATATGGGAATGAAAAAAATATAAAATAAACTAACATAAAAAAATTTTTTTCTTGTTGTTTATACACGCTAACTACTAACGTTTATAACATTTTTTTATAAATCCCAAAAAAAAATATTATAAACTTTTATGAAACATTTTTTTATTTCTTCTTCTGTTCAAATTTTTGCTTCTTTCAGCTACGTTTATTTTATTCAAAACTTTATTTTTTTTTTTTTTGCTTTACAGAAGAAGAAAAAAAACAGCAGGATGTCAAAAAAGAAAAGAAGAAAGATAAAAGGTTGGAAAAAAAGTTTAAAACAAGCAGCAATTAACCGAAAGAAAAAAAAATGGAAGAATTCCATCAAAAGTCCAATTCAGTTCAATCCAGGTAGTTATGCTTTAGAGCAGGCAAATGAAAATGAAAGCAACAACAACAAAAAAACACGCTGAGAAAAACTAAGAAAAAAAAATTAATGGCTCGAAAATTAAGCAGAAAAAAAAGTTTTTTTGTCAAAACACGAGAAAATGGAAAGAAGAATGCAAAATAACAAAAAACTTTAGACAACACTTTTTGGCACACCGTTTAAAAAAAGGTTAACATCATCTTCTTCATAACCATTGACATCATCATCACTATTGCTAACAAAAAAAAGAGGATTCTAGCTTTTCCTACTAAAAAAAGGGTTTCAAGCACAAAAATTTTTTTTTCTTCCTTGAAAAGAAAATAAGCAAAATAATGAAGATTTAAAAAAGAAAAATGAATGTAGGGCGGCGCTAGAAAGCTTGTCAAATTCCTTTTTTTCTTCTTTTTTTCTTTCTTCAAAAAAAGATGGGATGAAAAAAGAATGCCGGCATATTCTTTTTTTACTTACTATATTCCTTGAGCTGCTCTCCACCTCTCTTCCGGAGTACATATTGAAAAAAAGGTTAAGTTTTGGGTTAGTTGTGGAAAAAAAAAGTAAAAGTAAGTAAGTTAAGGAGGAGAAGGAAGAATTGGTTGTTGTTTTTTTATTTTTTTTTTCAACGTCGGCACAACATGAAAAATGAATTCCATTAACAAAACCACACACAAACACATACACTTTTTTTTCACTTCTCTTCCAGAAAAAAAAACTTTCATGACGCAGACCACCTGTGAAGCTATTTATTTTTTAAAATAATAAAGTAGCAGCACAAAATTGAAATTCAAAGTACAATGGTTAAAAATTGTCTAAAAAACTTTTTTTTGACTGACTTTTAATAATGATTCATGACGTCGACAAAAAAAAAATGAATGTCATCGGAATGAATTTAAAAGGTAAGTCAAAAGTTGAGATGGTTAAATTTTTCTAAGTGATTTCGACGGAGTATTATTAAGCAGAAATTTAACCAAATAGCCAACAACGTTATTTAACTAAAATCTTCCAATAAATATTTTAAAGTTAGCTTTAGTTTTATTTTTTTAATGTAATCACAGAGTTAAGAGAGTAACCAAAAAATTATTATTCTCTTTGTAGTTGTTGATTCTTTGGAGACTAAGTTAAAACTTGAATCATTGTCAAATAATTAATTATTTGTTGATATCAATTTCTTTGAAATCATGAATGGCTTTTATTTTAACCCTTTGGGATGTATTTTCATCTGTTTTTTTTTAAACTTTTATTTTTTGTAGAATATTAACCTTTTTTTAAAATATGAAGAGCTAACAAATAAACATTAATACAAAAAAAAATTTAAATTGATTGGTAAAATAATTATTGTTTATTCGTTTCTTCTGCCACCATTTAAGGAAATTAAATTTAAGTATGCCAAAACAAAGCTTACTAAACGTTCAAGCAATTCCATATCACAACACATAATCTCATAAGCTTCAGCCAATAATTCAAAGGAATCTTCTGCTGATAATTTGTTTACATTATTGTCTTCGCATTTTTCAAGTTTTTCAATAAAAGATGGAACCAATTTTTTAATAAAACTTTCCATCGAAGCTTCAAATGTGATGAAGCAAATTGCCGCAAAGTATGGCTTTATGGAACTAATGAAGAATAGCGAGAGCAGCGAAGCTCCAGCCTAAAAACTTTTGATTGCCTTTCACTTTAGCCACTTTCTTTATCTGTTACTTTTTACGCTTGTCTGTGTGTTTGTGCCAGCTGATAGCTGCTTAATAAATATTATTGTTATTTATCATCGCCTAAACAAACCGCTGCCTTAGCATTGGTGACGAGGTGCGTGTTTTTAGCCTTTGATATAATCTTGATTGCAAGATTATTGGGATCAACGAAAACAGCTGATTTTGGATTTAAAAAGCAAGGATCTTGTTTTATCAGCATCCAAATATACTCGTGAACGTTTATAAAGCTTGGATACAAGTCTTTATCATCTAAAAAGCCTCCGAAAAGAACATCAGCAGAATCAGCGTGGTATCAGTGTGAGATCTTGAAACAAGAGTCTCCCTGAAACAACTTTTTGAGTATAACAGCAAGCTAAACGGATCGTTTTACCCATCAAAGCAATGAGTAATATCAACATGACCGGAGATCAACATAAAGCTATTCCATCAGTAGGATCTACTGTGTGGCCTCCTCAACCGTATCAAGGAAATGTTAGATTTGAAGTTTGGGAAATGCAGCTAAACCTGTACATAAGATCTCGTGGTTTAACGTCGGACATCGACAAGGTAGCATCGTTGTTACAACACATCGGTATTGAAAATTGTGAAAAGATCATCGATTGGACAAGCGACGGGAAACCCGAAGCTATGAAATACAATGAACTGATCGTACTTGTTAGAAGCATGTTTACAAAGAAACCGAATTTGTTCTCCTTGCGCATGAAACTTTTCAACGAAAAACAACAGCCAGATCAAAGTGTTCAAGATTACTTCTCTCATATGGCACAGCTACTTGGTCAATGTAAGATGCAAGACATGACCGCAGAAGAACATGGAGTTTTTGCGATATTGCGTGGTTTGGAAAACGACAAACTTCGTGAG
This sequence comes from Panagrolaimus kolymaensis, assembly GCA_028622995.1. Classification (NCBI taxonomy): domain Eukaryota; kingdom Metazoa; phylum Nematoda; class Chromadorea; order Rhabditida; family Panagrolaimidae; genus Panagrolaimus; species Panagrolaimus kolymaensis. The sequence continues at coordinate 587,417 of JAJQJQ010000034.1, forward strand.
TACATGATGATGCCATCACATGATCTATCAACTATGGATGGTGCAAGGAACATTGCGACCAGTTTTGAGCAAAGTCAAGAAGCTGCGAAAGAACTTAGAGGTGACGACGGAACGTCAAGACCCTTCAAAATAAACATCGTTGACAAAGTTAACAAATGTCGTGATTGTGGTGGAGCACCGCATCGATTCCAAGATCGTTGTCCAGCAAAGAATATGAGATGTTATCGTTGCAATGTAATTGGACATTTTTCTCGTGTATGCCCACGTACAGGTTGTCGTGGAGGTAATAATTATAATGATTCACGTACAGGTTGTCGTGGTAGTAATTATGGTAATGTTTCACGTACAGGTAGTCGTGAATATATTCGTCAAAGTCCATGTACAGGTCGTCATGGTAATGCTTCGCGTACAGGTCGTCGTGAAGATGGTTCATCTTCTAGGGAAGGTTATAAAGGATATGTACAACACGTATGCCAAGTAACATCAGGAGCTGATGCGAAGCAACAAGAATACATTCCTCCAACGTTTATCGAATGTCAAGTAAACAATCGTCGTGTAAGACTTCAGCATGATACTGGAGCGGCAGTAACTGTGGTCAATAAGAAGGTGTGGTGTGCTTTGGGAAAACCAAAGTTACGAGAAGCATCCTTTGATCTAGCAGGCTATATTGGTCATCAAATACCTATCCTCGGTGGATGCACTGTTGAGGTTAAAATCAAACATGAATCGAAGCCGCTGTATCTTACTGTTGTTAAACATGGATCAAACTTGCTTGGTAGAAACTGGATAAGTTTCTTGAACTTGTGTAAAGATGATGAAGTTCCACAACGAACGATGTATCTGAACAGAATCGAAGTCGTTCAACAGCGACAAAAGAAAGTCTTGAAGCTTGAAAAGCTGCATGAGGATCTTGTGCAAGAGAAACAAAAGCAAGTGAAAAAACTGCATCGTAATAAGCTTGATATACCTGGTGCGGGTGTTAAACAAAGTTTTTATTTATGTAAGCGTCGGAGAAAGGAAAAGCAAAGTGAACAGCATAGTGATTGGGAAGCTCGAAAACTCGTAGGATACTACGATTGCTCAACCAAATATGAAGTCTGTAAAGCAAGACTTGGTGCAAGTCGAGCTACTTATCAAGGGTCAAAAGCTGATCAACGTATGAAAGAAGAGCCACCCGAAATGGACTATAGTTGTAAGGGGATTACAACTAAGGGAAGGTGATGAAGCAAATTGCCGCAAAGTATGGCTTTATGGAACTAATGAAGAATAGCGAGAGCAGCGAAGCTCCAGCCTAAAAACTTTTGATTGCCTTTCACTTTAGCCACTTTCTTTATCTGTTACTTTTTACGCTTGTCTGTGTGTTTGTGCCAGCTGATAGCTGCTTAATAAATATTAAATTTTTTTTATTGATTTCAATAAATTATTTTATATGTTACACTGAAACAAACAGCCGCAGCACCGTCTTCGATTTTTAACAGTAAAAAAATTTTTGGTCCGACAATTAGTTATATTTAAATTTTTTGCTTAAAATACCTTTTTTCAAACATGCTTTGTTTCAGAAAACAATAGAAAATTGGAAAAAAAAACTAAAAATTTTATTTTGTAATTGACCTTATAATTATTATTTTTTTCAATTTACACCAAAACATTTTTTACATCAAAAATCTTGCGAATATACGAGTTGCTTTTACATCTTATCTAATCAAGAATAAAACAAAATTTTTAATTTTTAACATTTTTAAAAAAATTTTTCAATATTAAATAGTTGGTAAAGAAGTTGGGTAATAACAATCGAAGACGGTGCTGCGGCTGTTTGTTTCAGTGTAACATATAAAATAATTTATTGAAATCAATAAAAAAAATTTAATCTCATTAGCCGTCTAAAAGCCAAATCAATTAAAATTTAATCTCTTCAACCGTCTAAAAGTTTTTTCCTGAACAGCCTTTTGTTTTTTTACATAGTAATCTTGTGCACTAATCTCTTGAGCCGTCTGCAACAATAATTACTAGAAACTCCGCTGCCTCCGGTCGGCGATCTTACTTGTTTTATTGAAAAATACAAAATTGCCACTCGTATTAATGCCTATGTTTTAATAATTACTTTTCCAAAAAGTTATTGTATTGACTTTTATAAAAATTAAAACTTTTCCCGAACAATCTTATCACTCGTGTCTATTTTAATCACTTAATTTTCAATAATGAGATCCTAAAAATTGAAACATGTGTAAGCCTTTAAAACTTTTTTTTTGCACGAATCAAAATAAACAATGAACTGAACCATTAAAAAAAAATTTATACCAGCTTGTGAAAAATTCGCAAAAAGTTAAGGTTATAGTCATCGAGCAAGCTTACAATAGTTAAATCACTTAATTTGCGCAGCAAGCAAACCCATGTTTTGCTGATTTTTTATGTATATGAAAATTACCCAAATCATTTCATCGCGCTTGGAAAACAAAATATAGTTTCATTCTAATTTATGCAAATTTTTTAGGTGAATTTCCTATTTTAATATAAAAGATTTCAAGATAAGATACAAAAAAACAGAGAGAAAAAGAATAATAATATGTATGGGAAAAAGCGAAGCCTAGTAGCCCTGGGACTGCGACCAAAAGTAATCGAAAACGAACGAACAATAAAAATTAATAAGAAGGAAATATTCAAGTTACTTTTCGATTAAACTCACCGAAAATAATAAAAAAAGTTCCCTATGTTTATTCTTTTCATAAACTAAACGTCAGCGTACTTTTAATTAAATTTTGCGTTTAGAATACCTAAAAGTTTTGTATGCTAATCCAATTAAATTTAGAAAAAAAAATATACGATCCAAAAGCTTAGTTAAAAAAAATTTCATTGAAAATCGTTAAAAATAATTTCGCTTTAATTTCATAATAAAGAAACTTAATATTCATAAAAAAAGTAAAATTTGTGAATATTTTATTAAAAATTTGCATATTTTCTAATGAAAACATTATTAAAAATCATAAAAAATTATTTGGATATAATTGTCTCAATTCAATTAAAACAATTTATTAAAAAAAATTGTGGGGATTCGAACCTATGACAGAAATATCCAAACATCACCGCCTTCAACGCCTACGCCACACAGCAAATGTATAACAAGGAACTTTAGCCAATGATATTTTTACTCTAAATCAAAATATTTAAATTTCCATAGCGGCATACATCTATTTTTATGTGATGTTTTTTAAAGTTAGCTTACTCATAGAGGTAATTGAGGGTGGAGAAAACGATTTTTATAGCCAGAATATGCGTTAACTTTGCTGCAACGCTCAGCGGGACATTGTGAACTTTTAAAATGTTGTGATTAAGCACTTTTTTTCTATACTTCCTTCTATTTTTTTTAAAAATTCGTCAATGCGACGAAAAATTGACCCTAAAGAGCCCTCTAATATCAACATAATTACACGAAATAAAAAAAATCATAAATTTCGGTTAGCAGATCGGGCGTTCTCATTGCTAAAACAGCCGCACCCCTCGCTTCGCTCGGGGTGCGGCGGGATTATTGTTATTTATCATCGCCTAAACAAACCGCTGCCTTAGCAAAATGAAAACCGATATCTATTCAAAAGTTTTAAAATGGTTGTAAAAGCTTCTTTAATTTCAATTAAATCTTCGAGGATTGGACCTCGAAGAAAGGCATCTTCCAAAATTTTGATACTCCATCGAATGGTACTTATGTGTTCATTAAATAAAGTATCACCAAATACAATTTTATATAATTCTGATGAAGAGGTTATCCAAGTTTTGCCCTGAAAACATATTTCAAAGATAATCTCGCAAAAGAAAATTAGAATTTTAACAAACAAAAGGATATTGTTGCTCCGACAACTCAACTTTTTTAAAAAGGTTTTCATTTTTTGTTTGAAAATAAAGTTTTACTGTTTGTTTTTATTACGTTTAATAAGCCTCAATCATATAACACTTTTTATCAAAGCAGAAAAAGGCGCCAAAATAAAAGAAATTAATTTTTATTTTATAAAAAATGAACTTCTTGCAGCGAACGCAATTTGAAGCTTTTACAATTAAAAAAACTTTCATTCATCTCTTTTTTCGATTTACATTCATTTTTTTACTCTTCGTTTCTTACCATTTTTTTCGCGTCATTTTTTTTCTTACATCTAAAACTTTTATTATTTTTTAGCTTATTTCTCGTCCATCATGTCGTCAAATCAGTCTTCTGCTGGTAATAACGCTGTAAGTTACTATTTTTTTTCGCTTATTTATATTTAATGCAACATATTCTTTATTAAGATTCTCTTTTTAGGTTATGCAAGGATCTTCTACTCCAACACCTAATGATATTGAAAAGGCCACAGCTCTAGCTTTAGAAGGAAATGAATATATCAATGCTACGAAATACAAAGAAGCAATCGAAAAGTTTAGTCAAGCTATTGCAATTTATCCTGATCCTATTCTTGTTTACAATCGAGCGACTATTTTTTGCACTCTTGAACAATATGAAAATGTAATAAATGTAAGACTTTATTTTTATAATATTAAAATCTTGTGTATTTATTTTCTAGGATTGTCGTAAAGCGATTGAACTTGATCCGAAATATGCTAATCCTTATGCTATGCTTGGTATAGCATTTTATGTTCTCAAGCTTAATTATGAAGCAATTGAAGCTTTCAAGAAAGCTCTTGAACTTGATCCTGGAAGTGAACGAAGTCGGATTGGTCTTGTTTATGCTAAAGAAAAGCTCAAAACTGTGAGTTTTCATTTCTTTGGTTTTTTTCTAATACCATTTATCACATTTTTAGGAAAAGCAACATGTTTCAACGCTATCAACAGACATTATTACAAAAACTAATGCTCTCAAAATCGTAGGAAATGAATGTATGAAAGCTTCCAAGTTCGATGAAGCAATCGAAAAATATACTCTATCCATCGAATGCAATCCTGATCCTGTTTATTATTGTTACCGACCGGCTGTTTTTTGTTCTCTTAAAAAATATGATGATGCAGATAATGTGAGTTTTTCATTCGTTCCTTCATTTTTATTATAAATTCATCTTTAATTATTTTTTAGGATTGTCGCGACATATTTTTAGTTGATCCTGATTTTGCTAAAGCTCATGGTCGTATGGGATTCAACTTTTCATGTCAAGGTGATTACTTGGCTGCCTATTCAGCTTACAAGAAAGCCCTTGAACTTGATCCAACCAATTCAAAATACAAAGAAAATCTCGCTCTAGCTGAATCAAAACTTCGTGAAAGTAATCCCTTAGATCATATTTTTCAATATATGTGATTTCATATGAGTTTTAAGTCTTGTTCTTGTTAGGAAACTTAATCATGTATTTTGCTTGTTCTTGTAAACCTTTATGGTTAACCTCTTTTTGTATTTTTTCATGTTTTACTAGTAAATAAAATTTTTGTGTATTCACTAACAACTTTTCTTCAAACTATTTTTTTAGAGTAAGATTTTGAATGCGGTCACTGATCATACTGATGCTATTTTCATTTCGTTTAAAAGACAAATCAGCGCTGATAAAACTGCATTGCTTCCCATTCTTGGTACTTTAATTTCGAGGGCAAGAAGTAAGAACCCCTTTCTTCCTTCAAACATTTTATTCAAAGTCCGATGATTTTAGTATGTAATTGTTTTTTGTTTTGATGATGATTACCGACTTTCTTTTAAACAAAATAAATTCTAAAAATAAAGTGTATTCTTATTTCATGAAAAAATAATAATCCACAAAATTAACGTTTTGCGCTTTAATTTGTAAAAAAAATGGTTCTTGCAACGGAAGAAAACTGTAGCTTTTACAAACAAAATAAAGTTTTATTTCTCTCTTTTTTCGACTTTCATTCTTTCTTTTTTTCTCCGTACTCCGACATTTTTATCGCGTAAATAAATTTTGTTTTTCATTTTTAACTTTCATTATTTTTAGCTTATTTACTGTTCGTCATGTCGTCACATCAACCATCTGCTGGTAATATCAATGTGAGTTTATATCTTTTGGTTAATTTTAATGCATCATCATTTTGATATTTTAGGATCAACAACAATCTTCGACTCCAACATTGGAAGATATCAATAGAGCTTTTGCTCTACATTTAGAAGCAAATGATTGCATTAAAAACTCTAATGACAAAGAAGCAATCGAAAAGTATACTCAAGCATTGGAATTATTTCGGACTCCTGCTTTTTTTTGTCATCGTGCAATTTGTTATGGTTTTACCAAGCAGTATAATAATGCTATTAATGTGAGTAAATGTTTTTTACATCTTCTAACTATTGTGAAAACTAACTATTTTAGGACTGTCGTGCTGCTCTTGAAATGGATTGGAAATATGCTTTTGCTTATGCTATTTGGGGTAAAGCCTTTTGCCATCAAAAGCGTTATAAAGACGCCATTAAAGCTTACAAGAAAGCTCTTCAACTTGATCCACATGATGAACGAAGTCGAAGAGGTCTTTCTTATGTTGAAAAAAATCTTAAAGCTGTATGTTTATATATTCGGTTATTTGTACTTTAATTTGTTCATTTTTTAGAAAGAAATGTCAAATCCAACACCAGAAGATATTACAAAAGCAAATGCTCTCAAGGAAGAAGGAAACGAATACATGAAAGCATCAAAATTCAACGAAGCAATTGAGAAATATACTGAAGCTATCGCATTGAACCGTAATCCTGTTTATTTGTGTAATCGTGCAGCTGCCAATTGCCGCCTTAAGAAGTATACCGAAGCTGCAAATGTGAGTATTCTTCTTGCTTTAAGGTACGTAATATTAAAGTTTTAGGATTGTAAGGATGTAATTTTTCTTGATGACAAATATGCTAAAGCTCATGCTCGTATGGGATTCTCTTGTTCATGTCTTGGCAATTACTATGATACTGTTGAATATTACGAAAATGCTCTTGAATTGGATCCCATTAATCAATGTTACAAAGAAAACTTTGCTCTTGCTAAAGCTAAACTTCGTGAAACTTAACAACGATCATAAATCTTCATTTCTATGTTTGCTCTTCTTTTGTTATTTCTTTGTTTTTTTGAGCTTTTGCGTTGCTGATTTGAGCAATTTTTTTTGTCTATTGATCATATTCTTTTTTGTTGTTGTAAACCTTTTTGATTAAAGTTTATCATTTTTCGTTTGAAAATAAAATTTTACTGTTTGTTTTTATGATGATTGATTTACCTCTCCCACTACTTTTATTATAAACTTTATAACAAGCTTTCATGTATGATACTCAAAAATGTAGGCTTGATTTGCTCCACCTTGTCCCAACATATAAACAACCGCGACTAACACTATCAAATTGATGCAAAGAAAGCCTTGTTTTGTAACAATAGTGTAAAAATTCTGTGTATTTTTAGTTTATAACAAAAAAATCTCCTTGTAACAAAAATTTATATCGTTATGGTTCATATTATAAAATGCCTTCAACCAGATTTTTGACGTTCTTGAAGTTCTGAAAGTAGTTTTTTCAATTCTTCGATGCCTAAAACCAACTAAATTACATTTGGGTTATGTGATTAAAAGATAGCTTACGCAAAATATTATGCATTTCTTTATTAAACATTGGTTTCGTAACTACTTGACGAAATTGATGGATGATAAAAGAGAAAAATATTCGCTTTTTTTTGTTAAAAAGGTTTTTTTTAAAAATCCTATATTGGCATTTACATAAAAAAATGAGATAATGTTACACAAATATTGTCATAAAAAGTTTATTTAAAAAGCGTAAAAATATAAAAAAGTTTAATTAAAAAATAATGGAATGATTTTGAAACAATAAATAAAATTAAATAACCGTGCAAAAAAATGAGATCCAAAGACTGAAAAAAACATTTGGTAGACTGACGATAACAGCATTTTTTAAAAGAGATCATAATAAAAAAATCATAAATAATTGAAAATGTAAAATTTTTGGCATTTAAAAAAATTTAATTAAAAACTTTAAAAATAAATGACTAGCTTTAATTAAAATAAATTTATAAGAAAAGAAAAAAAATTAAGTTTTAAGAGCTGCACGAGCGTGCATTCTTGAAATGGCTTTTTCAAGCGAACTTGAAGATGGATCATCATCTGAATTATCTCCTCCACCATCTTCACATCCATTTGTCCCATTGCTGTTGGATGGAAAATCTTTATTTGGGGAGGCAGCAGTTGAAGGCGCATTGGAATCGAATGAGTTTGTGTTGACTAAAGTTGGGGTTTGACTTTTAGATGGTTGAGAATCTTTTGAAGCTTTAATTATTTCCAAGAAGCCCTGTAAAATTAAAAAACTATAGTTTTGGTTGAAAAATTTTTTATGAGGAAAACTCACTTGAAGATATTCTTGAGTACTTGGGTCTTTTGAGGCATGAATGGAAGCAGCTGTGGGAATTTCAATTCCATCTTTAGCCATTTTAGTTTCTTTTGCTTTTTGTCGAGTTCGATGATTATGGAACCAATTAGTAACAGTTCTTGAAGAAAGCCCAAGACGTTGAGCTATTTGCTCAATAACATTTGAAGATGGACGAGGTTCATATTGATAAATATAATATAAAGCTTCTTTTTGTTTATCTGTGATTACTGTTCGTTGAAATCTCTGGAAACATATTGTTTTTTTAATTCAAATTTTTATTGACATTGAACTTACTGGTGTTCGTTTAGCTGGAATGGGTGAATCATCATCGGGTGATGTTGATTTTCTTTTGATCGATGAAGAAGCTGACGAGTTATTATTATTATTGTTATTATAACTCAAAGTATCAGTAAATGGCAAAGCTTTCTTTAATAATTGTCCAACCGTAACATTTTCCAATGCTGATAAATTGCTATTACTCAAATTATTTGTATCAATTCCACTTTTTCCCAAAAGTTTCAAATGAGCTGAATTAAACTTGATGGCTTCATATTCTGAGCCTACTTCACTTTCGGGTTCAGTTTTAATGGATCCGGTATGATGATCTCTGCTTTTAACACGTAATATTTGAATTTCAGGACTTTTCTCATGATCATCACTTATGCTTCCTTGATCATCAAAAGAAGCATCAACATCTTCAGAAGGAAGAGGATGAAAACTTTGACATTCATCAAGGAATAATTTCATTCGAATAAATGGTTCTCGACCTTTGTGAGTAAGCATATTCCATCCTTTAGGGCGAGCAAGCAGATCCGAAACTGAACCTTGTGATAATCCCAAAACTTTTTCACCAAATTGTCTTTGACTTATTGAATGACAAACAAGAAAATCCTTTACCTAAAAATTTTTTTTCACTTTTATTTATTTTTTAGCTTTCTAAAATTGTTGTTAGACTTACTTGTTTAACCAAATTTTCTGTATTTAAATAATTATATTTATCAAATTGTTCTTGTACAATTGGAATGGGTTCTGATTTGCATTGATTCATAAATGTTGTACCGGGTGATGGAGAACGTTGTGGTTGTTGTTGTTTGATGGAATCTTCCATGGATGGAGATAGTTGTTGCAAAATTAATTTATGTCCATTGCTTCGTGGAATTGGAGATATTGATTCAGCTGTCATAGCTCTTTCTATACTTGATTCTTGTTCTCTTAATTTAGCTTTTTCCGCTTCAAAAATATCTATTATTTTTTCTTTTGGTATATCATCGTGTCTCCATCGGCTATTGGTTCTTCCAGACAATGTCGTTGTTGCGGGTACAGCAGAAGATGATGCTGATGCTGAGGTGGCTGTTGGTGGAGGAGAAGAAATAGATTCTTTAACAACTTGAGTAATTAATTGTGGAGTTGTACTGGTTATTTCAACTGTGGCTGTTGCAGTTACAGGAATAGAAGGTGTAGTAGTAACTTGACTTGGAATTTTAAATGGTTTAATTGGCGGCGGCTTCTAAAAAATGAAATTAATTTACATAATTTTCATGGATTTTTAATTTTTCTTACATAAATCGGTTTTTGATAATCTTCTATAGGCAAATCAGGCACAGATGAAATTGGAGCTAAAGGTGAAAGAGGTTCACCAAAAGTTTCAATCAAACTTTCAGGGGCTGGATGTTCCACTTTATCACATGGCATTGATACTCTTCGAGGAGATAAACTGCATAAAAGTTCTATAGCTTTATCATCACAAATCCAACCAAATAGGCGTCGAAATGCTTCTCGACCTTTATCAGTATGTTTATGCCATTCTCGAGGTTTAGAAAGTAATTCACTCAAAGACCCTTGTGATTTAACCACTCGATTCATAACATGTTTAGCAAATAATCTTTGGCCAATATTATATGCAGTCATTAATCGTTTAGCTTGTTTAGCAACTTCACCAGTTTTTAATGCTCGATTACCCAAGCGATAAATATTTTTTTGCACTCTTTCTTGTAATTGCCTAACTATTTCATTATCTTCCGCTGAAATTGGCGGTGGTGTTGATGTTGAAGTTGAAGTTAATGTTCGATGATGAGAATTATGCTGATGTTGTAATTGTTTGATAGGGGATGAAGAAGAAGAAGTGGTTGTTGAGGAAGCATTTCCGCCACCAGCTTTGCTGCTATTTCCACCACTGGATTTTGAATTAATTTTAGGTTTATTAATAATAATTGGAGTGGTAGTTGGTTCATTTGCTTGATTAACCTTAAAGGGCAAATAAATTTTTTTAAGGTCAAAAAGCATTCTTAGAAAAACTTACAAAAAGCATTGATAACAAACTATTGGGATTAATTGGAGATTCTGGAGGTGTAATATCTTTGATTTCTAATGGTTTAGGCTATAAAAAAATAAAAGATGGTAAAAATCATCAAAAGTGCAAACAAGCGAAAACATACTGTATCATTAAATGACCAATTATTATTGTTATTATGATTTTTGCTATTGGATGCTGATTTCATTTGTATGTGGGGCTTTGAAAATTCTGATGGTTGTTGATTGACTACAACTTCAATTTTGGATGGTCTTGTTGTTGTATTAGTGTTGGCGTTCATTGGCTTATCATCAAGTCCAAGTAATGAGAGGGTTGAATTTGGTAAAAGCAAATTTGATGTATGACTTTGCACAAATGAATTCAATGCAGCACAAACATCTTCGGTTTGTAAAGTTTTGGAAAGAAAAAATTCATCGGAATTCTTTTTATTCGATGATGACGAAGATTTTTTTGTTTCAGTAATTGTAGCTTTAATTTTTGGCACAGATCGTTGCTTTAAACTTTCTTTAAGGCCATTCACTTCAGATTTTAATTGATCAATCACTTCCGCATATCTTTCAATTTCTTGTACCAATTCCCCATTTTCATTTTTTATTCCCGCATTCTCTTGCTTTAATTCTTCATTTAATTCTTGAACAAAATTAAAATCATGCTTTAATTTACGAATTTCTTCTTTCAGTGAACGAATCTAAAAAAAGAAAGGAAAAATGTAATAAAAGCTGTAATTTGATGTTTGATTGGAGCAAGCAAAATAAAAAGCCGGAAAGACGAACATTTGCATTTATTTTTTTGAAATGAAAGAAAACACTTTTTTTGGTTGCATTCAATCGCTTTGCTTTGGTTTGTTTCTTTGCTTGCTTATTGGCTCATTTGCAATCGAAAAAAGCAAGCGCTCGCTTGTTTTATTTATTTCACAGTATCGATACTTGAAATGCCGACTACAAGATAAAATTAAAAAAAGGAGGAAGAAGGCCTACTTACTATTCCTCGCATCTGCTCAAGATCTTCTTCATCAAATTGCAAAGAAGAAGGAGAATTTGAACGACTTTTAAAGCAAATCGTTTCCGGTTGATGCTGCTGCTGCTCTAGCGACGAAGGTTTGATTTCCTGCAATTAATTGATCATTCAAGAGAAAAAAATAAAAATAAAATTAAAGTTTAACCCCTTTTTTTCTATTAATATAAATAATAATAAAAGGTAAGAAAAAAAACGCGAATGTTGCCATAACGACGACAAACGACTATTTTATATTTATTTTTTTAAAGCAAATCAAGACTCCATTTTTTTTCCTTTAATAGAAGCAGAGTCCAGCGTTTATGCTTTCAAGAGCTGATTGCTTATTTACTCCTTGTTGGCTCGTGACTACTACTACCACTTGGGAAAAAAAGAGTTAATGAATGATGGCAATCTTTAATCATTTTTAAAAATAAAAAATCAATACTTACTCGTGTTAATCCGTTTGGCAATATCACAGTTTCAGTAAACATCACAAAAGAATCTTAATTAAAAATAAACTGACTAGATGTGTTTTAGGAAAACATATGAAAGCGCAAAAGAATTCTGAAAAATAAAAGATATAAAAAAATGGGGCGTTACTGTAATCGCGCAAAATATTGATCAACAAAAAAGATTATTCAAAAAATATAAACGCGAAAAAATAAAAGATGACGATATTCTTCGATTTCATAAAATAAATTGCCTCAATTATTTGACAATGACTGTTACAAAACGCTATCGCTCTTTTTTGTTCAAAAAATTTTGAACAAATGGCAATCATCAGAAAAATAAAACTAAAAAATGGAAAGAAAAACGAGATCAACCATGGTCAAGCCAGTCAGCATCCATGGCTTAGTATATTTTTTTTGCTTCCTTTTTCAGTCTTCGAATGTTCCCTCTTATTTCTGAATATTATAAAAAAAAAGTGGCAGATGGCTGTGACAGTGTCATGAGGACGCGGAGACTCCTCTTTTTTCTTCTTTCTTGTTGTATTCAAGAAAGAAAGAAACAACAATCATCCATGATCATGGCTGACGGCCGGCTGGTTGGCTGCTGCCCTCTTGTTTTGCCCCGGATGCGGCAAAAATACAAAAATAAGCATCGATTGCGGTAGCAGCCGGCTGCACTATTTCAAAGAAAAAAGTAATATCAAACAGTTATAAAAAAAGAAGACGAAAACATGCCAGATTTTTTTAAGAAAAGAAAAAAGATCAAAAAAAGTAATCAAGAATCAATGAAAAAAATAAATAATGGATGCATTCATAAATGATTGATTTTAAAGCTCCAAAAGAAAAGAAATGTTAACGAAAAAGGAGGGAAAAATTTCAAAATGGCAAAAATATTGAAAATCATCATGAGAAGAAGGAAAAAAAGTAACAACGACACCAGAAATGAAGCAATTTGAGTCTTCAAAAAAATCTTCTTCTTCTCGTTTTTTCTTTAACGCTCATTTGCCTCTCACGTATATTTTTGCTTTGTGCTCAAATGAACGTGAACTGAGAAGAAAAAAAAGTGTGAACAAGAATGAAGTCTCCTCCATCGTAGCGCAATGCCATAAAAATAAAAAGTGAAGCTGTGAAACAAGAATGGAAAGGCAAGAAAAAAGGAGTGATGCCGTCGTCAGCAACACGCTCATTCAACTAACTGACTGACTACTGACTGATTACTAGCGGGCACGTCGCCGTCGTCAACGAAATAGAATGAACTAAACTGAAAAAAGAAGAAAATAGAAAAAATTGACTTGAAGGCAAATCGAGTGACGGGCTCCGCCTGCGCTCCATTTTTATTTTAAAGCTGCTTCCAAACGCCTGCGCCTAGTTTCTCGTTTGTCAGGGTGGCGCGAGAGTAGAAGAACAAGAAAAAAAAATCGACTATGCCGTTTTTGGTTCTTTTCCTGTTGTTCTTCTTTAACTGTCATGAGCATGGAGCACAAGAACAACTCATGCCGAGTTTGTTTCAAGCTTTACTTTTGTTATTAAAATCGGCCACCGTTGCGGCTGCTAGCTGCTTCTATGGCCACATTCGATTAAAGAAAAATCGATGCATTCTGATCGATAAGAGAAAGCAGGCACTGCCGTCGTCAAAGAGCTTTATGTCTTCATTGCATATTCAACATCCATCATGAACGGCATAATAAAAAAATTGAAGCAATCCTAAAAATATAAAAACGAGCAGCATTTTAGTCAGTTTTAAAAGCCTTTAGGGCATTTTGCTTGATGTTGTTCATGTGCGCGAGTTTTGGCTTGCTAACTTGCGTGTGTCGTTAGTTATACGATGCCCATTTAAAGCATAAAACAAAACAAAAAAACACTCATTCAGTTGGAGAGCACCAGAATGTCAGACAGAAGCCACTGAGCTAGTTGAATGTCAGTCGGTCAGAGGAGAGTGCTAACGGCAACAACGCCGAAAGCTTATAAACCAAAAATGGCAAAAAAAATGAAAGAAAGAAAAATTGAGAAAACGTAAACGCGCGCGGCATGCTTCTTCTGCCTCTGGCAGTATTGAAAGCGAGCAAGCAATTTTGAATTGAGTTGATGGCAAAGTGACTGAACAGAATAAAGAATAACGACAACGACGCTGATGTGAGTGAACGAACGAACGAATGAGAGCCAACAACTGAAGGCAAATGCCGAGAATTGATGCTATACTACTTTAGGCTCTTCGGCGATATACATATATGTAGATTGAAAGGGGTTTTCTTCTCTTGTTCAGTCAGATGAATAGATTGCCAAAAGGGGAAAATAGCAAAAAAAAAGAAAAGACAAAATGGGATGCATATTCATTCAATGCGCTTTTATTTTAGTATTTTAGAATGGATAAAAGCAAGCAGCTTCAGGCACCATCATTTTGTTTTTTTAGAAAGCAATTAAGCGTGAGGGATACAATGATTAAATTCTTGAAAATATTGATCCTAAAAATTTTGAAATGCAAAATGAATGATGGAGTAAAAATAAAGATACTAATTAAACAAATCTTTGAACTAATAAATAGTGATTGCTACATTGTTAAAAATAAAAATATTTGATAGCTTACAAAATTTGCGATTTTTAAATTCTTTAAAATATAAAAACTTTATAAAAATAAAAAAGAGGCATTAAGAATTGCCTAAAATGGAAAAAGTGAAAGAAAAATCATGAAAATCTTTTTCTTCCATTTCAAAATTTTAGAAGAAAAAAGGAAACTTTCGCAAGACATAAATGATGATGCTTTTAAAAAAAGTGTAAACCATGGATTTAAAATAAAATGTTAATTAAAAAAGTCTTAAATTTATTTTCACCATCGGGGTTGCTAAGATCACATTTTTGAATGATCACTTTATAAATAATTATTTATTTATAAAAATTTATTGTTATTTTACATTCTGTGTCTATCTTCTTTTTTGTTTGCGGCAATTTTCAAGAAGCCATTGATTTTTTTGTTTGTTGATTTTCCCTAAATTTTAGTTTTTTAATCATGATATTATTGATTAATTACCAGATGTTGTCGTCGGTAGCAGCAGCAGTAATGAATTTACTTTTATTCTCCCTCACCAAACAAGGACACAAAAAAGAAAGAAAATGAAAATGAACTCAATCGTCGCCGATCCATCCATGATCGTAGAAGAAACAGAAAACCATCTGCCCTTTTTTAGGAGGATCACATAAGTGGCTCTCTCTTTATTTCTTTCAATCGAAGACAAAAACACAAAAAATGGCAATCATAAAAATAAGAAAGTAAAAAAGCCAAAAAATTGAGGGAAGATCAATTTTTTATGTTATTTAAGAAAGATACAGTATTCGTTTCGATTTGTGGAGAAAAAATCTAAAAGCAAATTCTTTTAACAAAAATTTGCATTTTTTCTCTTTTCTATCACATTTTTTTCATTAAAAATCTTCATTTTTTGATATCAAAAGATTTCATCGAATTAAAGAAAACAAAGCCCATAAAATAAAAGGATTTCATGATGCTGAAATGCTGGCTGGCGGGGCTTGATATGTATGTGATTCTGTGTTTGATGGTTTCATCCGAAGTAGTAGCAGAAGCAGCACACATTTATCTCTTCTTTCTCATTTCTTCTTTTATTTTTTTTCCATTTTTATTTTAGTTTTTTGTTCAAAGGCAAATAAATATAGACGAATCGGAAATGTTATTGACATCGAATGAACGAACGAAGAAAGCTGAAGCTGAGCGGCAGCGAAGGCAGCCGTAGTCGCAGCAGCATTGACTGAATTTGAAGCTTATTTATTTCACAAAAAAAAAGTCAGTTATTCTCGGGCAAACTGATGCATTTTTTCATTTCTTTCCTTCTTTGGCAAAAACGATGCTTTTGCTTCTTTTCTTCCTTTTTTTTCTAAAAAAGAAATGAGTGAGTCTGGATGAATGGATTCAAAAATCGATCAGAAAAACAAACCAAAGCAATTCGAGATTTTTTATTCTTTCTTTTATTTTGTGAAAAAGGATTTTGCTTTTATTCTTCTCCATTTTTTCTTCCTCTTTGAACAGAAGCAAACATTATTTGCCAAAAAAGGAGAGAGAGGGAAATCGAAATTGAAGTTGGATAAGACAGATTTGTCAAAAAAAAGGCAAAAAAGGAATGGAAAATGAGTCTTTGCATGCAATCCTGATGGCGATTTTCCCAAAAGCAAAGCAAAAGAAAACTAAAAAAAAAGCAAAGCTAATGTTGAAAGGAAAAAGGAAAAAAGAAGGATTATTGAAGGAACGAAGAAAATAATTTTGTTTAAAATTGAAATATTCTAAAAGACTTATTTTGAAAATGTGATGGAATAAAAAATAAATCATTTTTTTTAAAATGTGATTTTAGTTGGGCAACGGAAATCAAATACAAAAAAAAAGTTGTTTGAATATAAGAAATTAAAAGTTTATTAGTGACATCAATGCTACAGTAGAAATAAGCCCGTTTTAGAATATAGGTTTGATTGGGATAAAATTTTTAAAAATCTTTGTTTCTCTAACTTCAATCATATTTTATATTTATTACCTTTATTTTATTTTATGCACACACATAAATCATATTTTAGTAATAATGAAAAAAATCCCAAATAAGGCATTTCTAATTTTTCGCAATAAAATGAGAAGAAATACATACTATAAACAAAAAATTATCCTAATTAATTTTCAAAAAAGCTGAGCCGCCAATCATTGAATCGACGATAATCTTTACGCAACCGAACATCTTCGGGTAAACTATGTAAAAGTTCAGCGGCTTCCTTTTTGTAATCACGGAAAGGAGGATTAATAGCTTTTGGATGAACAGATTCATGAACATGAAGTTTACTGAAATAGCCCCTTGGTGGCCGTTCAATTTTAAGATTTTCTTCAACACATCTATCTAATACATGTTGTTGGGGTCGGCATCTAAAAATTAATGATGTCAACATACTAAGATATGATTAACACTAACTTGGCAGTATAAACCTTGGAACTGCTTTTATCGATGCAATCAGCATAAACGCTAGTTTCATTATGACATGTTCTTTTAAGAGCTTGCAAAAATTTAACTCCACATGCAGTAACTTCTCGACCTTCTTTAATAGTTTTACGTGGATCTTCAAATTCAATTCGGCGAAGGGTAAATTCCTGCAAAAAATAAATAATAATGGGTCAACTAACTTTAAAAAAAGAGATGAAAAATTGCCTTGATTTCATGTTCACATGTACGAGCCATATATGGTGCTACAGCTTTAAACCATGGAGTTGAAAGTGTAATATCTTGAGGAACTGTAAGTTCCTCATCCGATGGAATATGGGTGTCATTTGTTACAGGCATATTGACTAAAAAGAAAAGGGTGGGATTAAAAAGATATATATACTATTATATGCGAAGCAAGTGTTTGTTAATGTATGAAAAAAAAATTAGATTAAATTAACAAGGATCAAGACCGAAAGATTTGATTGATTCAATAAATTTTTTTTTTGGAATTTGTTCCACCATCAAAAAAAAGAAAGCAAACAAATGCACAAACATTGTTCGTTGCAAGATTCAAGCGTAAGGCTGATAGAGCAAATGCGATTGCACGCACGCGCATTCATCGTTCAAAAATTGAAACAAACAATGTTTTGACTGTTTTCTTTCTTCTTTGGCACTTTTCATTTGATTTTTTGTTTGCATTTTTCATCGACCATGTAAACCTACCACGTTTAGCAACCATAAATATGCTATGCTTTTTAAACATCAAAATCACTTTCGTTGACCTTGTTTATTTGAGAACGTTCTGCTGATTGCGCTAATTTTTAATCATTGTTTCATTTCCCTGTTTTGTTCGATTTCGTGCTTATTTAGTCTTGTTGCCTGTATCACTTGTTTTCTCTATTTCCATAGTCATTTCTTAGTTTAGCTTCGATTTTACCGTTTGAATTTTAGCTGTTTGGTTTTTTTTTTCATTCGTGTTTTGTGTGTTTTGAGTGAATTTGGTCTAATCACGCGCTCTGAGTCATTTTTTGCATTTGTTTATTCGACCGTGAAAACACCATATATTCTTTTGTTTATTAAATCATTATTGCAATCACTAACTTTGATTTATTTTAGGAATCGACCACGAACTAACTAACATTCATGGCAGCCGCTGATGAAGGTCAACCTCTTTTATCTGGAAGTTTAACTGAAGGTGGACATGGATCGTTTGGTGATAATAGTCATATGGAACCAATTGCAGTCAATCCTGAACAAGTGGCAAGTGTTACTGAAGCAACTCAAGAAAATGGTATGCTATCTTATTAAACTACTTTATTTTGTATTTTCCTAACTTTTTTCAGGACCATCTGTTACTTGTCGAGTATGTGAACATGAAATCTCACTTGATGGTCGAATGATGAATCATGTCGTGCGATGTGGAAGATGTAATGAAGCAACACCAATTCGAGCTGCTCCACCTGGAAAGAAATATGTTCGATGTCCATGCCATTGTCTACTAATTTGCAAAGCTTCTTCCAGTCGTATTGCTTGTCCAAGAGATAATTGTCGTCGTGTTATTACTTTGGGACCAAGTGGACCTGTTGGAACTGCTATCAGAGCCCCTGCTGGAACTTGTCGTGTTCAATGTTGTGAATGTCAAGAAATTTTTATGTTTAATACATTAAACAATACATCTGCCAATTGTCCACATTGCCGAACTGTG
Organism: Panagrolaimus kolymaensis; assembly: GCA_028622995.1. NCBI lineage: Eukaryota > Metazoa > Nematoda > Chromadorea > Rhabditida > Panagrolaimidae > Panagrolaimus > Panagrolaimus kolymaensis. Next base: position 606,157 of record JAJQJQ010000034.1, read on the forward strand.
TATGTTTTCATTTATTTCTCTTCAACTATTTATTCGCATTAAAAGATTCGTTTCAGCTCTTCCGTTGGAACTCGGTATAAACGAGCACGTGCGTCGATTTTCTTCTTCTTTCTAATTTTGGCTGCAGGTTTTGGTTTCGGATTATCGGTAAGCCATTCGTCTTATCTTTATACTTCTTACCTTCTTTCTTTTAGGTATCTCTTGCTCATGGTGCTATTGGAGGATGGTTTGCTGTATTATTAACAATTGCCGCTTACATTGCTGCAGCAATAATGTTATACAAATGCGTCTACTTCTTACGAATGAAAGTTAGTCAAGTTCTTGGACCTGTTTAACAACCTCATGTTTCTTGTTATATTTACGGTTTTTCGTTTTTATTTGTTTCATTGTATTATATGTATTACTTTTTCATCTCTTTACCTTATTTTTAGTAGAAAAATAAATTTAACAATAAAATTTTTTAAATCTCTTTTGTTCATCATCATCACACTTGGTTCTTACCAAATATACTTATTTGGATCTTGCAAAAGAAGTAAAAGCGTATGTAAACTAATAAAAGTCATAAAAATGGTTGAAAAAATTAACGTTAGCGGTTACATTGAATTTGGTCAAACTATCAGTGAATGCCTTAAAGATGGAAAACAAGTTTTCGTTTACTTTATTGGTGATCGAGTTGATGGTCAATCATGGTGTCCAGATTGTGTAAAATCAGATAGTTATATGGAAGATGTTTTGAAGCAAACAAACGCAACCATTCACCTCAATAAACCTCGAGTTTTTATTACATGTTCTGTTGGCGATCGAGAAACGTTAGTTTGAAGCAATTTCATTCAGAGTTATAAAAAACAACCAATTTTTTAGATGGAAAAATCCTATCAACCCTTTCAGAAAGGAACTTAACTTAAAATCTATTCCATCATTTATGGAATACGGTGGCAAGGTTCTTGATGAAGATTTGTTAACTCCTGAATCAGCCCTTCAAACTCTTTCCGATGTCAATGGAGGAACTGTTTAAGTTAAGACTACTAACGTTACAAATTATGCCTGCCATATTCTTGTCAAATAAAAAATTTACTGATTACAAATTTGTGTTAGCAAAGAGATGCTTTAAATTTTTAACAAACAGAAGCATGATTAGATTTGCAAAAAACCATTCAAGCGGTCTGGTTTCAAAAGATGAACCACCAACAATTTAGAATGCACATAGATAATTTTTTTCAAAACACAAAAAATCAACAAAAGTTTCATGGAACAAATATGTATGTATACGGTATTACTTATGCCAACAAATAAAGGTTTCAAGATTTATTTTCCTCCCTACTAAAAACATGTTGTTAGTCGCAGTAATTTTATTTTTCATTCAAAAAAAGTAAAGGGAAAAATTTGCAGGTAAAATATGAACTTTCATTTGCGTCAGCAATATTTGCCATTTTGTTGGAAAGCACGCTTGTAAAAGGTTGATTGAGGCGATCCAAATGCAAATCGAAGAAATGAAAAAGCAACTAACATATCTTCAAGAACGTCAAAAATCTGGTAAAAGCATTTTATAATTAGAACAAAAGCAATTTTTAATTCGTTGCGATGAGTTTCTTTTTGTAAACGAAAATAAAGAAAAATTTTACAATATTTTCATGTTACGAAACATAGCTGTGCCTCAATTTGATAATATCCATTGCTGCAACTTTAATGTCATGATATGGTGAAAACTACTTTAGAAAAATACATTTTTGATGTATTTATCACTCCGCATTTTGATTGAATAAAAATTTGTAATGAAGTTATATGATAAAAAGATAGTGATAAAGACGTATTAAACTTAAAAACAAACAGTAAAACTTTATTTTCAAACAAAAAATTTAACCACAAAAGGTTCAAGTAAAAACAAAAAACATGATAAATTCACAAAAAAAGTATACTCAAATCAACAACAGAAACATACAATAAAAGTTAAAACAATGGAAAACAAAAGAAAAGCAAACAAAGCCATTAGATTTTATGATTGTTGATTCATTTCACGAAGTTTTGCTTCAGCAAGAGCAAGGTTTTCTTTGTAATTTTCATTGTTGGGATCCAGTTCCAGTGCATTTTTGTAATATTTAACAGCACCAAAGTAATCGCGAAGACATGAACAAGAGAATCCAATATAACCATGAGCTTTAGCATATTTGTCATCAAGAAAAATTGCATCACGGCAATCCTAAACGATAGATGTTACATACTTTAAAGAAAGAAATATACTCACAACTTGAGCTTCGTAATAATTTTCGAGATGGCAAAAAGCAGCAGCAAGATTACACAAATAAACAGGATTACGGTTCAATGCAAGAGCTTGAGTGTATTTGTCAATCGGTTCGTTGAACTTTGAGGCTTTCATGCATTCATTACCTTCTTCTTTCTCAGCATTAGCTTTTTTAACATCTTCTGGTGTTGGATTTGACATTTCTTTCTAAAAAATGAACAAATTAAAGTACAAATGGATGAAAATAAATAAACATACAGCTTTAATATTTTTTTTCAACATAAGCAAGATTGATACGACTTTGTTCATTTCTAGGATTAAGTTCAAGAGCTTTCTTGTAAGCGTCAATTGCATCCTTATAACGTTTTTGACGAGTAAACAAAGCTCCAAGTCGAAAATAAGCATTTTCACATTCAGGATCAAGTTCAATTGCCGTACGACAATCCTAAAAAAATACAAAGTTTGTTATCAACAAAAGAGAAATAATGTTACCTTGATGGCATCTTCATATTGATGAATCATGTGATATACACCAGCACGCATACTAAATGAAACAGGATCGCGATAAAATGCAATTGCTTGAGTGTACTTTTCAATTGCTTCGGAGAAGTTTCCATTATCGACACATTTATTTCCTTCAATAGCTAGAGCAAGGGCCTTTCTAAGATTTGCAATGTCATCTGATGTTGGAGTTGAAGAACCTTGTTTACCCTAAAAAACAAATGTTTACAAAATTCTGTATCAAAATTAAGATATTAACTCACATTGATGTTATCAGCTGGTGGTTGATTTGACGACATGATGAACGAGAAATTAGCTAAAAAATAATGTTAATTTTAAATGTAAGATGATTTTAATGGCTATTAAGAAGCGGAGCAAAAAAAGTAATGAAAGTCAAAAAAAGAAAGGAGTAAATTTCTTTTTGTTTATAAAAAATACAGTCCGCATTCGTTGGAAGAACCCCAATTTTTCCAAATGATGCTTACATAGATATTTTAATAAAAGGTATGTCCAATGACTTATTCAAATTTTTTGTCATGGTAGTAGTATACCATTTTTCAAAAGTTTTCTATTGAAAAAAATCCAAATTTTTGATCGTCTGAATGTGTTTCGTTTGAATTATATTATAGTTAATTATTTATTTTTATAAATGTAAAAAGACACTTCATTATGGGTAAGATTTTTTTTTGATTTTTAAACTCTGCTACCCGATAAAATTTTTTATGCTGATTCGTTGTACCTTTTTCTTTGATTTGATTCACACGTGTCTTTTGTAATTCTTGATAAATCAAAACCCGGCCCAGAATCTTATATGAGCCTTATTATAAATTTGGTTTTATTTTTTATTTTACTTAACATTAATTTTTTTTTTCGTTTTGAATGATTCTTACAAACATAGAACAAAAGAATAGAGTTAATAAAATAGCCTAAATAAAATTAATCTCTTGATTTTTTTGCTTTTCTTTTACACTTTAAACTTGAACTACAAAAGTTTGTTTGCATGACTTTTAGCTGCTGCCTACGTATTTTTTTTACGCGGTATAAACTATGCAAAGAATGCAAAGTTTACCCTTTTTATTATGTCACTTCTTTATTGTTATTTGTTCAAGAACTTGACATTCCGGATATTCTAGTTCCTTTTTTTTCTGACAAATAAAAGGTATCAATCAAAATGGAAAAATTTAACATTTTGAAATTTTTTTAGTTAAAAAAATCAAAATGAATTTTTTTTAAAGGCCATTATTATTTTATTTTTTGAAGGTTGTTCTTTTGCGTAATTTTTCTTTTTTTCTTAATGCTCTTTTGTAATTAATATCAGCGGGGGTGCTTCTATTGCTTCTGACTGCTGCGTGTTTTTTTTTTGTGATAGGTGTTCGGACATTCCGCCTCTCAAAATAAAATTTATGGCGGTGATTGTTAAATTGCTTCGGTTTCCTTCAATTTCAAAACACTTTCTCTCTTCTCCTTCTGTTTTGTTTGATGGTTCAAGACATCACAAATTAGCCCATAATATTTTTTTTGAGGAGAACGAAAAAAGGATCGCTTTTTCAACGTCGGCGTCTGACATGAGGGAGAAGAAGAAAAAATGGAAGGAAGAAAACTTGAATTTTTCTTTTTCTAGCTTCTCCTGCAAGCCATCCTTCTTTCCTTTTCGCCTTGCGTGTAAAAAATCCGGTTTTTTTTTCTTCAATATCGTAGAAGATAGACGAAATGGAGTTCCTTGCGCCTTCGTCGTCGTTGTTGTTTTTCATTCCTTGCATAGAAGTTGAAGGTAGACCTGAAAGTCAGTCAGTCATATTTGCGGCGGCGTTATTTTTTTTTTTTCGATGGTGAGAGAGCTTGCCTTTGCCTTGTGTTTGTCGTCGTCTTTTGCAACAACAAAAAAAAAATCAAATCAAATCACTATTTATTTTTTCTTTCTCGCGCACACGCCAAAAAGATAAGCAAACGTGCTCATTCTCCATCAGAAAGATCTTATTTGTGAGCATCATAGCTTGTTATTGGCATGATTGGTGTGTGCTCTCCCAAAAAAAGTTCTTTCATCTTTCTTCCTGTTCCCCTTCTAACTCTGTTGTTTCTGAAATGTTTTTTTCTTCTTCATCTTCCTCTGTTATTTGCTAGAGGGTAAAGTCAAAAGCATTTTTTCTAATTTGTCATTTTTTTTCGTTCGATTTTTTTTCTTCTTATTTCTATGTTTGTCGTCCAAACATTGATTGGATCTTTATTTTTTTTGATCAAAAGCTACCATCAATTTCACTTTTAGTTTTTTTGCCACCACAAACACCTTCTTCATATTATTTTAATTTTATTTATATATAAGAATCTCATTCGAAGCAAGCTTTATTCATTCCATTCCAGAACAATGGGTTCCTTTAGTCGATGGTCAGCTTATGGATCAGTTGGAAGGCTAACAAAATTTTTATTTTTATTTACAAATTTTATTTCAATGGTAAATTTTATTTGTTTAATAATTTTTAACATTACCGATTTTTTTAGTTATTTTTATCCGTTGTTTTTGTATATGGTTGTTGGTTAAATCATAATAGAGCTCAATATTCTGAATTACTTGCGCCTAGTTTATATGTAGATGTTAGTCGAATAATGATTATAGTATCATTAATTGCAATAATAAATAGTATATTTTCATTTTATTCTGTTCAAAAAGAACTTCGTTGCATGATTTATTCTTTTGCTACAGCAAGTTTCATACTTTTTATTATGCTTTTAATGGGCGGAATAATGGGTTTTGTATTTTATCAAAAATTACAACATCAAATTCCATTAAATTTAAAAATGCTTACATCTTTAAAAGAAACATATGGGTTATCTGATTTTAAACCTATCACCGAAGCATGGGATGATTTGCAGAGAGATGTAAGTTCTTTAAACTTTAAAGTATTTAATTTTAATTCCCACGCTTTTTTTAAATATTGACATTGCGCTTGAACTTGAAAATGAAAAAAATTCTTAAAAGTTGCAACAATAAATTTTTTAAACTTTTAAACTTTTTGTTTTTGAAGTGTCGGCGGCAATCGTTTGATTTATTTTTCTTGCAAACTTTAAAAAAAGAAAAAGCAAAAATCATTTTTTTGTTTAAACAAAAATAAAAGTTTAAACTTTTTTTTAGTTTAAATGTTGCGGGGTTGATGAAGATAGTAATTATATGGTGTGGAAAACATCAAAATGGTATATGCATCTTAAAGAACCCAAACAACCCTTGCCTTTATCATGTTGTGTACCAGGGGAAATTGATGCATGCCTTCAAGGAAATATAACTTCAATTTATACTCGAACTTGTTATATGCCACTTAAAAATGATTTATCCATTGTTATGAAAGTTGGATCATGGATTTTAATGGTTGCAAGCTTTTTTATGGTAAGCATAGTTTTTATTTTTTTAAAAATAATGATTGGTTTCTAAAAAAAAGCTGCCAATTGCCGTTTAATTCTTTTCATACAGTAATTTTCTTTAAAAAAAATTTATTAAAATTATTTACTCATTTTCAGCTTGTTCCCGCAGTATTCGCAAGTGTTTATGCCCTTTTAATAAGGAAATAATAAAAAGATTTTGTTATTCATATTTCCTCTTTTTTTCGTGTATGTATGTGTATGATTTCTTCCTTCCTTTTTATTATGTTGGTTGTTGATATTTTCCGGTAGTATTGACTCACTCATATTTCGAACTACGTGTTTTTTTATTTTACGATATTTTTTTCTGTGTATAAGCGTTTTGTTGTATCAATCACTTCTTTTTTATTTTATTATTTGCAATACTTTAAAAAAAAAACCGACGTGTTCTTTGACTTCCTATATTTTCTTTCTTTTTTTTCTTTGCTCTTATTTTTTTCCCATAAAATTCATAAAAAAAAGAACAACTAGTCATGTAAAAATAAATTCTTGTTTCACGCCTCTTTCTTTTTTATTTCTGTAAAAAGTTTTTTTTAACAAAAGTAAAATTAGTTAAATAAAAATTCTTTGAATCTTATTCATTCACACATTTTTTTTTCTTCTTACAAACAAAAAGAAAACCTTGAACTTTTATTTCAGTATTTTTTTTTATATGTACATACATCATCAGCACGATCATTAAAAAAGTATATATATGGTAGTAAGTAATTTTTCTACCAAAGAAACAAAAAAAAATTAAATTAAATATGTATCAGAAAAAAGTAAAACAATAATATTAATAGTAGCACGCTTGAATTTGACAATGACTTAAGGCAACAATAATAAACATAGAAAAAGAAATAAATACAAAGAAAAAATTTTAAAAAATGGAAATATTATCACAATAAATAAACTGGGACACATTGATTAAATAAAAAAAGTAAAATAACACAGAAGTTTGTTTAACTTTAATTTTACTTTTTATTTGTTTATCGAAGAATAACGAAATACCACTTTTAAAGGACGCTTTGAAATTGAATTTCTATCAATTAAATCCTTAATTTTGAGATTCTTTGGTAATGGTTGAAATGGATAACGTAAAACTATCATATTATCAAATTTTGATAAACGTTTATCAGAATATTTAGATGGAGGGCAACGAACTCGAAGAACAAATTCTTGAGTTGTTTGTTGTTGTCTTCCTCCATCATTTCTTGAAATTTGTTGTGGTTGTTGTTGCTCATCAGGATTTGTGTTTAATCGAAGAATAATTTCTTGTCTCTCACACAGAATTGCAGCAAATTCAACTTCAAACTAAAAATTGCAAAAATAAATAATTTTATTCTAATGAAATATTTTTTTTACCTTTATCCGAGCTCGAAATTTGCTTTCAATTTCTGATCGAACTATCAAAAATTCTTGTAAATGTCCAACTAAAAATTAAATAAAAAATTTATAAAACATTTTTCTTCAAAAAGAATTTGGTTTACCTGTTGCATTGGTCGGCGAATAAATATACCTTGGCCTTCTCATACAATTTGGTATATCTTTCATTTTAGTTACAGAACTATCAGGAAATAATATTACACCCACCAACATTCCATTATTTATTTTTTGTCGATAACTTAACAATGGCATATCCGGAACGAATTCTCTTTCTTGTAAAAATTTTGACATAAAATCTTTGGGAAATAATTTTAATATAAATGCAGGCAGCAATGAAAATAATTGTTTTATTTCTTTGGTTGAATTAAATGGAAATCGAATATCTTGTAATTTTGCAACAAAGCTGGGTCGAATTATGCTACCACAAAGTGAAAAGGCTTGCAACGAATTGGATGATCTCGATGATTCAGAAAGATGCAGCAAAGAATTGGGTTCCAATATAAATGGCAATTTTAATAATTGATGATAAAATAATTGTATTCCACCATTCGCGGTTATTAAATGTATTACATCATTTAATTCAGGTTCAACAAGAGAAAATTTAAGTGAATTTGATGAAGTTTCAGAAAATGAGGAACTACTATTATTTAAATCTAGCAAAAGTGGAGGTGTATCAGGGCAAAGTGAATCAGATGGCCCTGGAGCTGATTCATCATCACAAGTCCATTGATTTCGATAAATATGCCTTTCAAGTTGGGATTTATTTAAGCATCCATTTACATCCACTCCTGTGGCTTGCAATGCTGCATATAAATTTCTTCGACCAGTATCATATTCTTTTGATTTTAACTAAAATTAAAAAACATTTAAATATATATTTTTTATTTTTTTGGAAGATAGAAAGTTGCTTACTTTTTTAATAATTTGGCAAAAATTATGATCTCTCAAAAATGGTGAATCCTTTAAAAATTGTCCATCACATTCTGGACATCTTGTTAATGTAATATCTGCTCCATCCACAACACATCCAGAACAAAATCTGTGCATGCAAGTCTAAAAAATTTAAACATTTATTTAATCTTCAAAAAATCTAATTTAAATAAATAGTATTTTTACCCTCGATAAAACTGGATCAATTAAAAGCTTTTGACAAACTTTACAACTTAATTCATTTCGAAATTTTTCTAATACAATACCAGAAAATGCTGAATTAGAATGTGAAGGAGAATTATTAGATTTTAATAATACTGGAATGGGTACTCGCTGTCGATCATACCGATTAAGCACCAAGTTTACATTTCCCTCAGATTTGATTAGCGACGACGACGATTCATTCGCAGTCATGCCCTTAGAATTAAAAGTAAAAGTTAAAAAGTAAAAATAATAATAGAAAGTCAAAACAGATTAAAGCTATCAAAAATAAATATCTCTGATAAAACGAGACAAAGAGGCGCAAGATTAAAAATAGGCGGAAATAACCTCAATAAAAAATATATATTTATTTAAAACAAACCGGATTTTTAAAAGCATGAATAAAAAAATATGAAAAGAATAAAAATATTGATTCAACGAATTAAAATTTTAGCTTTACAGAAATTTTAAAAAAGTTGTTAAAAATAAAAACAAAAAAAATGCAAATTAATGTTTGAAAAGGCGTGAACTCATAAAAAAAAGTTCAAAAAATGAAAAATGGAATCAATAATGGAGACATCTTTTTTCTTTTTCTTCTCTCATAGGATATGCTCGAATGGGAAACCCAACAAACAAAAAAACTCTTGAAAAGAATACGACTGTGTTGTCGTCCTTTTTTCCATCGCTTGCTATGAATTAATTCTCTCAAAAAAATATTTTCTATATTTAAAATTGTTTGAGTTTAATTTTTAGCTTATTTTCATTTTTTGGCGGTTAAATAATTTATTTTCTTTATCACTCATTTCTTTTGGAATGAGTATATTTGGTCCAACCACGACGGACACTATTACTGGAGGAAAAACTTTGGAATTATCTGAATATGATAAAGTAAAAATAAATTTTTCGGAGGAGAAAAAAAATATTTATAAAATAAAAAAGAAATATTTTTAGATTCGTCAACCACATTTAGCAGTGAAAGATGAAAATGAAATAATTAAAATAGGTGTTCGAACTTTAGCCACCGAATTATCATGTCCCATTTGTCTTGATTTACTCAATGTCACAATGACCACAAAAGTATGAAATAATCAATTTAATTTAGCAATAGGGCTTATCGCCACTCCTTAAAATTAAAATTTTTAGGAATGTTTACATCGATTTTGCAATGAATGCATTTCAACTGCTTTGCAACGTGGAAATCGCGAATGTCCCACATGTCGAAAGAAAATCGTTTCAAAGCGTTCACTTCGACGTGATGAAAATGTTGATGCTTTGATAAATACTTTGTGGGCGGATAGAAAATTATATGATGAAATGCAAACGGCTTCATTAAAGAGACTGCAAGTTCAAACTGGATTTCAAGCATTACAAAAAAGTATTGAAGCAGGAATTAAAGCTCAAGCAGCCAATCGTCGACAAAGGGTTCAAGGGTCATATGATTATGAAAGGAGAAAAAATCGAAAATCTAAAAAAGGGGTCAATGCTAATGGAATACAGGGAGAATCATCACAAGATGTGGAAATGGAAGAAGATCCGCCAATTGGAGGAGATTCAATGGATTTTGAAATGGAAGATGAACGAGATCGAGAAAGGGAAAAGGTTTATGATTTTCCAAGCGATGTTAGCAATGACGAAAATAATTCCGATACTAGTTCAGGTTATTATAATTTTTTATTCTAAACAGAATTTTTTGCTTAATTTTGTTTGTAATTTAGAAGTTTCATCAGATTCTTCTATGCTTTCATTTGATTCTTCCGATGTTGAAACAGACCCCGAATTGCTTGCAGCTGAAGCAACTTTGGAAGAAGAAAGATCTCATATTCGTTATTCCCATGGATGTAAAATTATTAAAGAAACTATACAAAAAATGTTTGAACAATTTGATAAAACTGGTATCCCTCCAGCTGTGATTGATAATAGTCCATTAATTTTATCTGCAAAAGTAATAAACAAAAAATATTTTTTGGCAGAAGATTTATTTCTTTAAAATTTTAGGATGAACACAAAAAAATGAAACCCGAAATAGAATTAGAATTAGTTCCAAGTGTATTATTACAGAAAAAGGATAATCTTCCACCAATTTGTTTATTAAGTCATTATGTTAAAGTTCCATGTGAAACTAAAAGTTAATTTTTTTGTTTGTTCTATGTTACTGTAATATTTAGCGAATGCTTTTTTTAGTCCAACATTTGAGCAAATTTATTCCTCTAAAATGTGCAGAAATGATGAAAGAGGATGGATTTAGTGAGGAGGAAATTAAAAATGGCATGACAGCACCTGAACATTTTTATGTTTCGGTTAGTTTTTTGTTTTATTTTTTTCGTTCAAAAAGCTTTTAGAGTTTTTTTCGTTTGTTAAAAAATTCACTTTGTTTCTAGGCTCCTAATTCAAAAATTCGTAAATTAGCTTTAACGGATACAGTTAAAAATGCATTTCTCTCTTCATCTGGAACATCCGAACATTTGCTAATATTTTTTGATATTGAACCATTAAAAATGTTTAAACCTAATTTGCAAACATCAAAATCAACAACAACGCCAACAACAACATCGATCTCTTTGTAACTTGTATTATACTTATCATAACTTTTAAAATGTATAAATTTTTTTTTGAAAATTTATTTATTTATTACATCACTTAATTTTTTTTTTTTTAATGCATTTTTTATCTGTTTTGCAACAGATAAAAAAAACTCGAAGAGAATAATCAAATCAATTTACGTGCGTAAGAAAAAAAGAAGTAAGAAGATGAAAATTGTCTAAAAAAATGTATGTACATACTCGAAACTGATGCCACTTTTATTTTATTTTCATTTCATCCATAATGTTTCTCTCCAACAACAACGACAACAAAAAAAAAAAATTCAACGACCGAAATAAATTTATTTTCTAAGTCACAAAAAAAAGTGAAGAAAAAAGTTTGACGATGAAAAAATAAAATAAGAAAACTTTCTTTCTTTTTTTCTTCGAAGCTTTGCCAAAGCGGCGGCGACGCAGAGCCTATATTCGCCGTCGCTTCTTTTATCTTCATCCTTCTTCTTCTTTTTTTAGAGGGTGAATCAAATTGAATTTATGATTTGGACAACTAACAAAAAAACCTTGTTTTGAGGAGTTGTGTCGTCGTCTTAGTCAGTTGTTGCTGCTTCGCCAATTTTTTTAGAAGTCTTTTTATTCATTTTTGCAATATTCTATAAATTCTTTTTAAAGAGCCGCCTCAAAATTTTAAAGGTACTTAAAAAATTTTACTATTTGGAGATGACGATTAGGAAATTTAGTTTGAGCTTAACCTTGATTTTTTTCTTTAAATTTTTACAAGAAATTTCTTTCAACATTTGTTTTAAAGAATCATCTTTATTTTTTTAATTCCCATTGGAACAATTTTGTTTTGAGAAAGAAAACCACGTGTAGAAAATTTGTATTTAGTAGACCTAACTAAAATGCAACTTAAAGAGAGAAGAATCTCAAGAAAGCAAATGAATGCTTTAAACAAAACAAAAAAAAATAAATGTTAAATGGACTGTAGCGGCGGCATCCATCGAAGCGCATTCCTTCCTTATTTTTTTTTTTATTTTTTTGCTTACTCGTTACACTTTTTTTTAAGAAAAAGAAACTGAAGAAGTTGAAAAAATGAAGGAGGATAGTAGCGAAGAAAATGTGAAATTCCTCTAAGTGTGCCGCCGGAATTGGTGAATTTGTTGTGCGAATTTTTTTGTTGTTGGTGAACTAAAATGCTTTTGCTTATATTTTCTACGTGGTTCTTCTTCTTTTCTCCTTCAACCATCGACGACGAAAACGACGATGACAAGGGATTAGACTTAACAACGCTTTCGCTTCTCACTATTTTTTTCTTTCTTCTTGTCTTCTTTTTTTGTTTCTTTTAATGTTTTTCTTCTTCCTTTTTTGACTATCCTAATTCTCCTCTTATAAGAAATTGAAACTTTTCATCTGTGTTGTTTTTTCTTTTTGCCCCTGGATTGACCATATTTTTTTTGTTTGGTTTTTATCAAGACAAATGGACAATTTTTTTTTTGATGGAGATCGTGAACTGTCACAAAAGGGCAAACAGGAATTAATATTTTTTCGGAGGTCGGGTCCTCAAAAAAGAAGAAAGGATAGAAGGAAGATACTCTTAAGTGCCATCATCATTATTTTTCCATGGTAGCTTCATTTTTGTTTATACGCTGCTACTTCCCAAATTCAATAACCAATATTTTTTTTTTTATTTTTTTTTAAATTTAAATTTGCGATCCACCGATAATTTTATTTTCGAAAAACATTTTTGAAATTGAAATAATAATAGCTTCGTTTTTGGGTATTTGTGTGTGACTACAATGGAATTAAATTATTCCTTCTTAAAAAAAAGTTGTTTTGTTTGTTCCCTTAAGCCGCCACAACCATCCATTTCTATTATTTGAGGGCTTAGTATTCATTTTTTCATCTTCTTTCAAGTGGTACTCACTCGTTTAACTATTATTATTACAATATTCATCCATCAACTTTTAAAATTGGTACTAAGCCCATGTTTTTTTTTCTCTCGACTAAATCTAATTTTTTTTATCACTTTTCTTTTCGTATCTTTGTCTAATTTTAGAAAAGTTGACGTTTACTTTTTTTCTAAAAATATTACCATATTCCCATATTTTCATATGAAACATGATTTTTTTTCTTGGGTAGTTATTTATGGATATAATTCTTGTCATTGTTTTTTATTTTTTTGAGTTTTCGAAAAAAACGATATGCCATATTTGACACAACAACAACGACAAAACAAACAGCAAACATAGAGAGCCGTTTGTTCATTTTGTGACAAAAAAGTCTAAAAGCAATTGATCACTGATTGTATCATCTTTTCTTGTTGTTTTTTTTTTTGCCTCCCGGGTGTGAAAAAGACTTCTTTTTTTTCACTTGACTTTAGACCTCCTTTTTCATCTTTTTTGCCACATGGGAGTTTGTCGCGTTTCACTTTTTTTTCTTTCCTCAAGCTTTACTTCTTCTTGTCGCCTTCTTTTTTTACAAGGAGTGATGTTACATATATGAAAACAGCAATGGATCACTTAAATGCAACTAACTTTTTTGTGTCTCCCCTCCTCCTCTTTCTTCCTTCCTTCTGAAGCTATGTTATTTATTTTTCTTTCTTGCTTGCTTTATCTCAAAAAGCGATCCATCTTTGACATATATTTTTACTTATACAAAATATTTTTTTTAAAGGCTTGTTTATTTTTTTCTAAAAATTTTAGTACGGTATTTTTTTAGAAAAATCCCTTTTTGCTCATCTTTTTTTTCTTTTTTTTTTGTCTTGGACATTGGCATACAAGAAAAAGAAAACCCATTTTCATACATATTATATTTAAAATGGGCCACTTTTTTTGCTGTTGGAAGATCGTTTTCACTTTTTTATAAGTACCAATTTTCGCAAAAAAAAGTTGTTAGATAAATAACAAACGAGCTTTTTTTTTATGTGTTTTATGCATGTTATAACTTTTTTTTATTTGGAAAAAAAGTGTCTAATAATGCTTTTTTTAATATTATTCATGAGTAAAAAAGTCATGGCAAAAATTTTTCCCCAAAAATTTTTTTAAGTTGTTATAATAAATTTTAATTGAAGCTGCAATTCGCTTATTAATGGAATAGCGTAGGAGTGGTTCACTAATGTTTTTTTAAAGCACTCATATGTTTGCCATTTGCTTGATTTTTATTTATTGCTGCTGCTGCCAAAAAGGTACTCTCACTCTCGCTTCAGTGTAAATTTATGATTTTTCATTTTTTATGAATTCACTTATTTTTTCTTTCTTTTTAAAGCAAAAGGCATTCTTTTATTATTATTATTTTTAGCAGCATTTATTTTTGACGTAGTCTCTTTCTTTTGCAAAGCTTCCACCATGTTAGAGAATTTCTAAAAAAAGCAGCTGCTTTTTTATTTTGTAAATTGGCAAAATCTGAAAATTTATTTTACCGTTTACTTTTGAAGCAGAGCTTTATGAACTTTAGCCTTCTAAAAGCAGGAGCAAAGTTTTTTAAGAACTTATTTCAAAGGAAATGCTTTTAAAGCATCCGATAAAATTAGATTGTCCACATTTAATTTTGACCTCTTTTGTCTTTCATTTTTTAAACAAATCAGGATGGTGCCATGAATAAATAAAAAAAAAGTTGAAAGTGATGGCATTTTTTTTCGATCTCTAAATCTAAAAAAAATTTCTTAAAGTATGTGTAAAAATTAGTGAGCGTACTTTAGGAATAAAATTATTTTTAACAAATTAAAATCCATTAAAATTTTTGACCGTTAAAGAAAATCCATGATTGTAAAAAAGCAAAGAGAATTTTTTTGATCTTTGTTTCTTTTATTTTTGAAAAAAATAAATTGCCAAAAGTTTTTATTTCCAATTAATTTGAAAGCTTTTATTTTAAACCTTTTATTTATTTTTTTCTTTCCAATTTCTTTTCAATTTTTTTTTATTATAAATAAATATTCTTGAATAAGCGAATAAACGAATGAATAGATTTTTTCAGGACCAATAGCTTTATAGTCAGGAGAAAGAAGAAAGAAATAAAGATGAAGAAGACCAAGCTTATTTTTTTTTTGGCAACAGCAACGTTAAAGAAGTGTTTTGATTTCATTGTCGTCGTCGTAGTCTATAGTCAGTTGCCGCCGCTTCTTGAAGGTCGATGTATTTTTTCTTCTGCTCTTCGCCGTTATTTTTTTCTTTTTCATATATTTAATTTTTAAGCTTTAAAAAACGTGCAAAAAATAAAACGGTTAAAACATCGAAGGACCTTTTTTCGATTCTCTCGACTCTCAAAAAGCAACAACTTTTTTTCTTCTTCTTTTTCTTCATTTAATAACAAACACGAGAAAATAAAAAAAAATGACTTTGAATTTCTTTTTTTTGTGAAACATTATTTTTATTCTTCCTTATAAGCATGTTATTATTATTGTTGCTTCGTTCGCATTTAGTCAAAATGTTTTTTTTCCAGGTGGAATGAAAATGGAAGAAAAAAAAAAAATGCTAACCACAAGGAGGAAAAAAATTTGGGAAAAAATACAGCCTTTTTTCTTCTTCTCTCATCAAGAAGTCAAAGCCACAAAGAAAAAAAAGATTTAAATTTTCGTTTTTGGACTTTTGGTTGGTAAAAAAAAATTATGTCCAGCAAAAAGTTTTTTTGTTACAAAAAAAAAACAACAAAAAAAGCTAAAACAATAGAAAATAATTATTTTAAGCTGTAGTTGTTTTAAAGACTAATGCTTTGTTTTTACTACTCTATCGTCATTATTTTCCATTGATGGCAGTTTTACACGTGTTTTAAAATTTAATCGGTCTTTTTTTTGTTTGGTTATTAGAATAATTTTTTTTAAGAAAGAAGAGGAAAGTTGAGAACCATACTATTTTTTTTTGTTCTGGCTTTATTCATTCACCATTTTGAAATGAAATATCTTTCGATTATTCTTAATCAAACAAAATTTTCATTTATTTTTTTATATTAAAATCTAATTTTTTTTTATCTGTGTCTTATCCTTGCAACTTTTTCTTTTCTTTATCAAAGGTTTAAATCACTCTATTTTTTTTTCTTTGCATCTGTTAAATTTTTTATTTTATCTTATCCTTTAAAAAAAGAAAAAAAAGATAATTAAATCCTCTTAAACAAAAACGAACGAAGCAAGTGGATTGATCATTTCTTGAAGCTGCGGCTACTTGACTTCTAGCTTTCCCACACGTGTGCCTTTTTTTTGCTTCGGTCGGTCTATATTCATACATACTGTTGCCAAAGGCGTTAAGATTAATGGCTTTCAATAAAAGGAAGCAGCATCGGAAAAAAGAATAAAAAATAAAAAAAATATCTCAATGTGCATTCCAAATTTATTTTTATTCAAAAGAAGAAAAAATAAATAAATTGAAAAATAAGGGAATTTTTTTGAGCTGATTTATAGACAAAAGAGCAAAAAATGACAGAATTTGCGTGTGATGGCTTTCATCTCTTGTTTTTTTTCCACATCGTTTCTATTTTTCTATTTCCTGAAAATCTGTTTTTTTTATTCAAGGCTGTAATTTTAGAAAATTGAAAGAAAGAAGAAAGGCAAAATTCTTATTGTTTGAAGAATATTTATTTATATTTATTTTTATTGTTGTTCCACAAATCAACACTGACACTTCTCTGCAATTTTTTTTATTCATCTCAATGTCAATGCCAAATCTCGTTGAATATTATTCGAGATGCTTTTCATGCATCTTGACAAAATTGTAAAGGTGCATGATTTTATTAAATAAAATAATAGCCAATGAGGTTTGCCGTTGACGGGAGGCGGCAAGCCGTATTAAATCGGCTACTATTACTCCCGTCTCGGTCGTCACGATATAAAAATTATGTGTTTATATCGACGACCTTGATTTTAATTTTATTATTTAATTATATAAATTATTCATCAGCCTCCGAAATAATAGTCAATGAAAATAAAAAGCATGAAGAAAGAAGTTATGAAGGCCTTAAAGAATTACACATTGGAGCTTTATTTCCCATGGAAGCTGGAGCTGGAGGTTGGCCGGGTGGAGTGGCTTGTCGACCAGCGGTTGAAATGGCTTTTGATGATATTAATAATAATCCCAATGTTCTAAATGGCTATGTTTTAAACCTTCATAGTTATAATAGTAAAGTAAGTCAGTCATATTTGAGGAAATCAAAATTTTGGCTTGAATAGAAAAAAGCATTTTTTTTTCAGTGCCAACCCGGTCTTGCCTCAAAACAAATGTTTGAATTATTATATAAACCACCCGTCAAACTTATTCTTCTATCTGGTTGTAGCCCGGTCACCACTGTAATAGCAGAATCTGCTCCAGTATGGAATCTCATGGTGGTATGAAAACAAAAAAAATTTATACAGTTAGTTAAAAAAATTTTTTAGTTATCTTATGGAGCCAGCTCTCCCGCATTATCTAATCGTGCAAGGTTTCCAACATTATTTCGAACTCATCCATCGGCAAATATGCAAAATCCATCAAGAGTAAGAATATTTCAAAAATTTAAATGGAAAAAAATTACTATTATTCAATCAGTGGAAGAAGTATTTACTGAAACCGCAAAAGATTTGGAAGAGCAATGCCGAGAGAAAGGTATTCGAGTGGAAAGGCAAAGCTTTTATGGTGATCCAACTGATGCAGTTAAAACTCTTGTAAGGCAAGATGCTCGAATAATTGTGGGATTATTTTACGTCACCGAAGCCCGACGTGTTCTTTGCCAAGTGAGTTAGTTTAAAACATTTTATTTTCCACGGAAATGCTTTTTAGTTTGTTAGTTTATTTTCGGGTCACAAAAATGAAAAGAAATTTGTAAACGAAGGTGCATCCAAGCATCCAAGAAAAAATCTTTTGTTTTAAATATTTTTGCAAAATAAAAGAAAAAAGAAAGAATAAATTTAAAAAATGCATCATTTCTTTTGTAGGCTTACAAACATGGCCTTTATGGAAGCAAATTTGTTTGGTTTTTTATTGGATGGTATGCTGATACATGGTATCTTCCACCACCGGAAGAAGGCCTAAATTGCACAGCTCAGCAAGTATGAATTATATTTAAAAATATTTAGCTCGTTTTTTTATATCAAAATGTTGTTTTAGATGGCTACTGCAGCGGAATACCATTTTACAACGGAATCCATTATGCTTAGTCCTGATAAAAGACCAGGAGTATCAGGAATGTCGGGAGTGGAATTTCAAAATCGCTTGAAAAATGTTCTCAGCACTGATCCAGCTAATACTGGAGGATTCCCTGAAGCTCCTCTTGCTTATGATGCGGTATGGGCTATGGCTCTGGCATTTAATTGCACTTTGGGTTCATTACCAAAAGGCGTCGAATTGGAGGATTTTAATTATAATAATGCCATAATTTTTGAACATTTATTTGAATGTATTCGAAATACTCAATTCAAAGGAGTTTCGGTAAATTATTATCACAAATTGATTTATTTAACTTTTAACTCTTAAATTTAAGGGTAACGTAAAATTCTCTGATTTGGGTGATCGCATTGCTAAAACTCAATTTGAACAACTTCAAAATGGCAAATATGTTTTACTCGGGTATTATGACATCTTTCAACAAGATTTAGATTGGTTTGGAAAAGAAAAATTTTTTACTTCACGTGGTGCTCCACCTGATTCAACAATTATTAAAGAATCATTAATAACAGTTAGCATCGAATTATATATATGTGTAATAATTTTTGCCATACTTGGAATAATATTTTCATTAGCTTTATTTATATTTAATGTAAAATTTTCTTATCGAAGGTCAGCTCGTGAAAAACACGAAATAGTTTAGTAATATTTTTTAATTTTACAGTATAATTCTCCAATCTCAACCTCAATGCAATAATGTTCTCGTTGTTGGCTGTGCTCTTTGCTCAATTAGTTTAGTTTTGATGGGTTTGCCTGCTGAAGGAATAACCTTTCCACGTGATTCCTTTTCAGTTTTATGTCACGTAAGTTTTTTAAAATTTATTTATTGCTTCTCAAAAACCCATAAAATTTTATTTATTATTTTAGTCACGTATTTCGATTCTTATGATAGGCTTTACTTTTGCATATGGTTCTATGTTTGCAAAAGTTTGGATTGTACATCGAATGAGTGCAAGCGAAAATCAAGAGCTTGCATTAATAACTAAAGAAGAGGTTGGTTTAAAATTTTAAAAGTATCCTAAACTTTTTGTTATGAGATCTTTAATTTCATCTTATTTACCCCTAAATCCTTTATTCCCTATGCATCCTAGCCACTTTTTTCTGTTCCCTTAAAAAACTATAAACTTATAAAACAAAATAAATATGTTTGCAACCCTAATTTTTCAAAAATTGATTTCTATCACAAAAATAAAGTTTTTTCTTGGTTTAACACATTTTTTTAAATAGTTTTTTTTAATTATAACAATTTTTATTTAAAACAAACCATCAATTTCTTATGTTTTTAATCTTAGAGAGTTTTTTTATTATTATTTTATTTTATCCCTTTTTTACAAAATTTATTTCTTCCTTGATGGATGTTTTGTGGCTTTTTTTGACGCTGGTTATTACTGTAAAGTAAAAAGTTTGCCAGTAAATAGTAATTATTATTAAAGCTTATGTTATTGCATTAGAAAATAGAAAAAAAAATAGAGTTCACTAAATTTTTATAATTTTTTAATATAATCAATCCATCTTAGTTTTTTTTTTCACAAAATCCAAAAAGATTTTATAATTAAATTATTATTTTTTAATCACCTGTTTCCCTTAATTTTATTTTTCACTAAAGTATGCAAAAAATGCACAGGATGATGGATCACCATGGGAAAGTATACGAATGCTAATTGCTGCAATGGTAGGTCGGCAAGCACTTGTAGCTGCAGCATTAAGAAAAATTTCTACACATGCTTATGGATCACTTATTGCAAGACGACCCTGTTTATTGAATCAGGTGTGTAAGATACAAACAAAAAAAAGTTAACTGTAATAAAAAAATTTCCATATTGTTGTCGTCGTTGCTTCTCCTTTGTGCTAAATTTTTTTAATAATTATCGTTTTTTCTTTTTCTTTTTTTTGTGCTTGGTAAAGTTTTTGAAGTGTTTTTTATTGGAATTTAAAAATTACTAAGCCACTTCTATTTTTATTAACATTTATTTTTTCCTTGCGAAAATAACTTCCTTTTTCAACTCTCCTTTGACTATTTTTTTAACCTTTGTCTATAAATACTTTTTTCTGCACTGTTTTTTTACTTTTACTTTTTTCCAAAGTTTATGTTGTCACTATCACTTCTCGCACCCACTGGAGTGAGTGTGTGTGTGAGCGCTATTTTTACCACACCAAATCAAAATTAAAAATATTTGTGATGTTAAGAAAATATCTTTAAATTTTAATATTTAGCCTATTCCACCTGGTAAATTTTATGCTGTAATTGCAACTTTATTTGGTATTGATTCATTAATAATTATATTTTGGATTATTTTGGATCCATTACAGCGTAAAGAACAAAGGTTTCATTTACAAGTAAGCATCTCTCAAGAGAAAAAAGAACTTTGAGGGATTAAAATATTTGTTTATTAGGATGCCCCAGTTGGAACCGAAGAAGATATAAAATTATTACCAATTTTGGAATTATGTGAAAGTAATCATCAAGAAATGTGGATTGGTAAAAATACTTTTTTCTCAAAAAATAGTTAATAAAAAACTATTCCATATTTTTTTAGCGTTGATTCTCGGGTATAAATGTCTACTTCTTGTTTTTGGTTTATTTCTTGCATACGAGTCTAGAAATCTTAAACTCAGGTATATCAACGATTCAAGATTTGTTGGTATGGCTATATATAATGTTGCTATTCTATCACTTGTTACTGGTCCCGTTGTTACTTTACTTATTCGAAATCAAGGAAATGCTAATTTTGCTTTTGTTTCCATTACAGGTATAAAAAAACACTTTTTTGGGATTTATTTATTTTAAAAATTTCATTTTTAGTGTTATTATGTACATTTATAAGTATGGGACTTGTATTTGTACCTAAAATTCGACAAATACATAAAGTTCCACAATCTAAAGATGAAGCAGCTACAGCTAATGCATATTTGCGAAGTACTATATCTAAATCAGATCAATTACGATTTGAACAATTATTGAAAGAAAATAATGAATTAAAAAAACAAATTGATATTGTAAGCAACCGTTTATTATATTTTTTATTAAAAATTGATAAATAATTAAATACTAATATTTTAAGCGTGAAAGTCGAATATCAGAATGCCGCAAAATTCTTCATAGGAGATTGGGTAAAAAAGCCATCATTGATTCCACAACTGGCGGAGATCAACGTTCAACCACCAGTGTTGTAGCAAGAACTGAAATAACATCAGCTTCTCTTCCATCCACGATCACAAATAATAATAATACAAGCATGTTGGCTGGAAATGAAGAAAGTAGCACCATGGAAACTTTTAATCTTCATGATCATAATTCGGATACATTGGAAGAAGATAATACAAATACAACAACAAATCATCAAAATAATTATGATCAAACATTATTAGATGAACCTATGACTCAATCCACTGGTGTCACAGTTACAACTACCATTCTTCCAACAAGCAATAATGACAACACGGGTAAATTCAATCTAAATTAATTTTTTCAAAATTTTCTAAAAAATTATTTTTTATTTATTTTTTAGGTCCATTCAGTGATTTTGATAGCAGTTCGGTGACATCAAATGAAATACTTTTATAGTTTATATATTTATATTATTATGCAAATTCTAAAGTGCTTTGCTTTTTATTTTACCTTTAAAACTACTGTAAAATGATTGTTTTTTATTGCTCTGCTGGCGCCATCCAATTTATACATATGCTTTAAATGCTTTAAATTAATTTAATAAAAAATATTGCAATAATAAATAAACTGTTTTCTTTCATTTTTCTGTTTTTACTTTTTAATTATAAATTTTTTCTTTTTAGTTTGGTAAGAAAAATCCAATAATAAAGATTAAATGAAATGACACATTTAAAAATACGTAAATAATTATTTAAGGAGTAGGCGTTAAAAAAAATAAAAGAAAATTTAAAATGAAAATGGCATTTTTGTGGGACTTAAAACAACAACTTTGTTATTTTGCTTTTGTTTTTTTAAATAATGGATTTCCTTTTTGAGATCAGAAATTAAAGGCAGAGATTAAAACATAATATTTTTAAAAGAAAAATATTAATTTTGGAAAAGTAAACTTTTAAGCTTGAAACATCATTTTTTAAAATAATTATAAGAATAATACAAAAATAATCTTTTGAAAACAATCAAAGATGCGAAAAATAAAATATTGATGACCCATTTTTTGTTGCTCAAAATCAATAGGAAACTATTTTTTATATTTTGTACAATATAACAAAAAATTATGACGCCACATGAAATTTTGTATTTTTGCCTTTTGCTTTCTATCTTTTTTTTTATTGTTTTAATACCATTTTTCTGTCTCTGATAAAATATTCATCAAAATTTTTTTTAAAACCTGTGATTGGTTTTTTAAACCTATAAAAACTTAAATCAAAATCACACAAAAAATCGTAAATATTGTAATACCCAATTTTTTTGTTTCTCCTATTTCAAAATATCTATCCATCCATTTTTTTTAAATATGGGTGACTATCAGCTGATTTAAAAGATTGGACACTTATTTGTATGCATGGGTCGTCAGCTGATTTTGTTGTCTTAGGGTTGGGTTGGTTAATTCACTATACATTTCACTTCGGTTTTTTTTTTTTTCTCTCGTCCGTTTTTATTTAAAAAAAGAAGACCATTGGCTCTGAGGAAAAAAAAGGAGAAGAAGTTTTTTGGTCCCTTGTTTAAAATAAAATAAATTTTTTTCGGGAAAAAACGAATGACGTCCTTTTTATTTTCTTCTTCTTCCCTCACTTACTGATGGTCGGTCTCCTGACTGACTGACTGACTACTGACTAAACTTGCAAGCAAAGCAAAAAATGCAAGGAAGAAGAATAAGGAACGGAAGTATGGACATGCAGCAGCAAGTAAAGGATGGGAAGATAGTCTTATGCTTTTCTTTTAATGTAAGTGTTTTTTTCTTTCTCGTTCTTTCATCTTTTTTTTTCTTTCCAAAAAGTAAGAAGCTTTGAAAAAGGAAGAGAAAGACAAAAAAAATTTTGTCATGAGTTTTATGCTCAAACTGAGGAGGAGGCTATTTACTGTTCATTGTTTACGGTCACAAAAATAAAAATAAAAAAAATAGTTCACTTCCATATTAGCAAAAGAAAAAAACTAAAAGTAATTCTTAGAAAAAAAAGTAACAAAAAGTCGCAATTTTTTTTTGTTGTTTTGCAAATAACAAAAATTAATGCTATTGTATTATATTAAAAGCAGCTTTTACTAAACATATAAGAAAACAAAATATTTTACTATTATTATTATTATTATCTCTCCATTTTTCTGTATTTTTAATGAATAGTAATATGAAGGAAGAACGGACGAACGGAGAATGGATTTTGGTTTTTAAATTAAAGCTACAGCTCTCACGTCACTCTAATGTTGTTTCAGATATTAATGTTATAAATATATTTTTTACACAAAAAAATAAGTGACGCGAGAGTTTTCCCCCTTTTTTTGTTATTTGGTCGGTCTCGAAACAGTCACTTAAGTAGAACGTTTTAAAGGTCCCGCAATATATAATTGGGTTCGAATTCGTTCCGGTAAATATCGGCGATAATTACTGATGTTGTTGCCCACCTTTATTTTTTTTTTTTTTGCAGTATTACCAATTTTCACCCACCTTGTTGCAATAGCAATCATTATTTTCCCCTTTATTTTTTTTCGATTGTCTCATTTGATAAATAAAAACAAAACAAAACCAAAAAAAAACCAACCGGTAAATAAATATAAACCTGTGTTTGTCGTCGTATTTGTCGTTGTTGAACTGAACCGTTATGCTTCCACGTCCATTTACTGCTGCTATTAAAAGTTGGAATGAAAATAGTAAAATAAAATAAAATTCTTTTCATTTTTATCGTTTTTCCATTCAATTATTCTTTTTTTTTAAACTACATATTAAAGTAAAGTAAATAAAAAACAATCATAATAAATTAACACCATCCATCCATTATTTTTCTATGTTTCTTTGTTTGATTCCCAGGCGGGCAGTATTGATAGCCGTTGAACCAAAAAAAGGAGGCATAAACAACAACCAGCTAACCACACTGCCACCTGGTAAAATCAAACAATAAATAATTTAAACAGTAAGAATTTTGATAACAACAACAATCTTCTAAGCAAGTACCATTGCGCAAATATTGTTTTTAACCAAAATGGCAAATATGAAGTTCTATGTAAAAGTATGCCTTTTATCAAAAGCCACCACCACCTACATTCAATACAACGGGCGGAGTCCCTCTTTTTTTCTGTTAATACTTTTTAAAAGCAGCAATTGCGTAGCGGTGGCAACGCCCGTTATTGACAAAAGTTTTCTTTGGGGAAAAAAATAACTTTGGTTGTCATACCTCATGTTATTGTCTCACGTTTTTTTATGCTTATATCGGCAAAAAAATGATGGGAAAGAAGAAACATAAATAAAAAATTATTTAATCAATCAATTTAAAAAGCTTGAAATAAAAAAAGGTTTGCAAAAAAAGGAATAAGTTGGATAGAGTTTAGAAACCGCGTGCCATGTCCTTGCATTCTTCTATGCTGGAAAGAGGCAACGTGGCAAGCATGAAAAGTAAGAAAAAAGAATTTTTGGGCATTCCACTTTGTTGTTGTTACGCCCTTTAAAAAAATTCCAAAACGGTTTCCTTGTGTCAAAAAAATGAAACAAACGAGGAAGGAATAAAGAAAGATAATATGATTGTCGAAAGTAAAGTGGTTACAATAATAAAATATAACTCAAAATTATGAACGCCGTTCTCGGACAGACATTTTTTTAGCCAAGCATGGTGTGACCTTTCTAATCAGCATCAATAAAGAAAGAGGGACACAGAGACTGAAGCCGAAGCAAAAAACGTCATCATCGTCCGTAGGCGTATTTGGTGTTGTCGTCGCATATAAACAAACATCTACCACCAACTAACAATCCTCCTCTTTTTTTCATTTTTTTTCCTTCCTTCTGATGCCTGCTGACTGTTGAATGAGGAAGGAAAGAAGAATGACAGAAAGACGAAGAAAAAAAAATACGAAAGTTCCTCTTTTTCCATTGGGAATAATTTTTTTTTGTATGCGCAAAAAATAAAATTATTTTAGCCATTTTTAAATAAAAGGTATTCTTTTTATTCTTCAAGGTGGTATTCGACGACAAATTGATGATAATGATGATTAGACGACGACAAAGCTAGATTTATATATAGGTCCAAAAAACCCAAATGATGATGATCATCAAAAAATAGAAAACTAACAACAGCTGATTTAAAAAAGAAATGAAATCGAGAGAGAAAACCTTCGAGAGTGCAGCAATAACGAAATGGCAAAAATAAATGTATATGTGTGACCTTGAGATGATCTTTGACTTGAGGCTAACCAACCGAAGTTTTTTATTTCAATTTTTTTGAAAAAAGATGAAAAATCTATTTCATTTTATTTTTTAACTTCAAAGTAACATATATAAAAACAAACACATACATACACACCGCAAAAAAAGAAAAGAAGAAGGGAGAGATTGCTAATGCCATTCAAAGCAGCAGCAACGAACATATGATTTTGCGTTAACATAAAAAAAAAAGTGAAAAAGAAAAAGGGGAAAGAATAGAAACTCACAGCGGCCAAACACACGCAATTGTTGTTTAAAAACTTTTTAAATAAAAAAAAACACAACAAAAAAATAATAAACGCTTTTTCAAGATTTTGTTGAAAAGTTTTTTTACCGCAGCCAAAAAATATCCTTGAATAAAAGAATAGAATGAAAATGCGGGTTACTCACATGGCTCGGGCTCTATATTCTCTGATGTTCCTCTGCCGCCTTCCGTTTTTTCTCTCACAAAAATGCAATCATTTTATTTTTTTAACTGAAAAAAAAATTTCCGTAAAATTCATTCTAGAAAAACCAAGAAAAATAAGTGAAAAAAAAGAAGTGAGTTAGTTGTTGTTGTTAAGGGAGGAGGATGAAACGTGGCAAAAAAAATCTAGGACAAGAAAATAAGCAAGCAAAAAGAGAAAGAAAAAAACGGAACACGGGACGGTAAACAACAAAAAAACGGAGAAGAACATTGACCGCGTGAAAAAAAAAATGGAAAAAGAAAAAAAGAAAAACCGGCTGATTGAGGCGGAGTTTCAGTTTTTCTCTTTTTTGATGATAATAGCTTTCTCATATTTTTTTTTTAAATTTTAAATTTTAAGAAAAAAAAGTTTAATTAAATGTTTTATGTCTTCTTTTTTTTGAAAGTCTGTCTTACAGTAAACTTGTTTTCATAATTTTTTGATGGATTTTATAACACACTGTCAGGCAGTCAATAGGAGCAACAAAAATAAAAAGTGTGAAAGCATAAAACAGTGTGACTAAATGTATGAACAGGACAAGGACTGTAAATTGAAAGGAAAGTTGACAGAAGAAGACTTCTTCCCATTTTTTTATTTTACAAAGGTGGCAGCAGTCAGGAGCAGAACAATAACAATGGTAAAGCCTTTTAAAGTTGAGTCACGGACAAACATTTTTTTTAATATTTCACTATCTCGACCAATTCCAACCATCCCCAGCTGACTGACTGACTGACTGACTGTGTTGTTGACAGGCAGGCAGGCAAGGAAAGCAAGCATGCGAGACCGAAGCAGTGTCGAAGTTTGTTGAAAAGAGAGAAAAGGAAAGAAGAAAGAAAAAACGTCAAAAAAAGAACATGAATTAAAAAGTGTTCTGCTTTTATGCCCATTTATTATTATTACAAAGACAAGAAAGCAAGCAAAAAAAATATTTTGAGAGTAAAAATTAATTTTGTGCAGCAGACTCAATACATTTTGAAAAAAAGAAGAAGTTTAAGGCGTTAGGCTTTTTTAAACATTAATTAATCGGGGTTCTAGATGGTTAGGTGAAAATGTTTGTGTGTACTCTGAAAAAACTAAAATTAATTACTCACCATTAGTTAACAACAAAAAACATACAAACAAACATTCTTTGCAATTTTTTGAATTTTTTTTATAAAACCACTGTCTTTTTTTTCCAAGTTCAACAACAATGAAATGAATGTTCTTATAAATTTGCAAAAATAAAAGAAGAGAAAAGATGGGCGTTGTTATTTTTTTTTCTTGTTGAAGCTGCTTTTTTATATTATTAGATGTTTTTTGCCTTAATTTTCTTCTTCCTCAACTATTTTTTGTTAGTTTGTTTATTCAAAAAAGAGGAAGCTTGCATTAACGTCATAAACCCTAAAATAGTATTATATTTGATTTCAAGTCATCATCAAATCCGTTTCACATTAAAAACATTTTCTAAATAAGGAATCTTTGGAAATGTTTCTGGATCCCTCTGAGGATAGAAGCTTGCATACCAGATAGGTGCATTTACGAAATTTATATATTCACCGAAAATACAACATCTGGCACGAAAACTACTATCTCAAATTAAAATCATAAGAAATTATTGAGGCTAAAATCCAAATTTTCTAAAAGTAATAAGTTGTTCTCTTTGAGTAATAAAACAATCAATTTCTGTAGCAAAGGTAGTCACAAAAATTCTGGTGGAACATGGCAGTTTCGTAAATGATGAAAGAGAGAGGAACAAAAAAACCTACTACGAATCGGACGAATCGGATCAAGAGATGAAATTGATTTGATGGTGGGGGAAGAAGGTTTACCTGTATATCGAATAATGAGCAAAAATACATACGAAATATTTATCCTCAACATTCAGAGAGAATACAGGTCATTTTAGGATTAAAGGTAGAACACTTTTTTCTTCTCTTTTTTTTCGAATTATTTTTTAATAAAGTTCCAAATTTTTTGGTTTCTAATAAAATAAAAACATACCTATATAAAAAGCTTAAACTCTCGCCTAAATGACAATTTTATATTATCGGTTTCAATGTTTTATACGCTAAAAAAATTTATTATGGGCGGAGTACGTTTTATTATTTTTTTTGAAACATGATCAAAAACTATTGTTGTGGTTGTTGTACACAGTTACACGCATGCGGAACCGCCTTGTTTCTAATTTGCATAAATTAGCTAAATCATGAATCGCCATCGCCTTTGCCACACGTCGTCGTCGTCGAAGTATCGTCGGTTTTTTAACAGACTGAAAAAAGAGAGGATTATCTCCCACAAAATAAAGTTGTAAGTGCTCATTTTCAAACGAGAGAGAGACAGAGAGAGATAGAATTGGATATTAATTTTATGAAGATCGGACACCACTTAAACAAAAGAGAATATAGTAGTGACCACTTTGGTTTGAGAAAAATTAAATTCCAAAAGATTATTAATCAATTGAAAAAATAAAACAAAAACGGATAGACTGATTAAATATGCAAATCCTCATAAAATCTCGACACTGTTTCGAGAAATATAAAATAGCAAAACCAGAAAAAAAATTATTAAATCGGAAACAATAAAATGATAATAGACATTTAATATTTAATATCAATAAAAAATACATTTTTTATAATTTTTTTTCAGCCATTTTAATTCACAAAAATGATTTTGTTTTATTAATGTTAGTGCTTTTGGTAAGAAAGTTTATTGAAAATCCAAACATTAACATTTATTTTATTTTTTCGATTAATTCGCCCTAAAAAGTTGCTTAAAGTTTTTCCTTTTTTATTTTTTTTGAAAGAAGAATAAAAAAAGAAAGAGACAGGAAATGGCAAAAAAAAAAAGAAGCATGCGATGCATCATTGCAAACTGTTCTTCTTTTTTTAAGATTAAGTGAAAGGAAGTGGATGGAGAATAGCCATCATCATTGATTTTGTAAAAAAGAAAAGAAAAGGAAGAAGAGTTAGTTGTTGTTGTCCAGCAAGAATAAAAATGAAAACAGACTTAATTTAGTCCTTAAAAAAATATATTCTATTGACAAATAAAAAAATTTGTTGCTTGAAATATATTTTCAAAATGAAATGGAAGAGGCGAGAACGAGAAGACCCATACAAATAATGTCTAGTATCTATTTATCTATGTGGTCACTTCTCTGCTGCTGCTTCAGAATTAAAGCTTTCTGTGGGCAGTATTTTAAAAAGAAAAAAAGAAGAATGCCTTTTTTCTTTAAAAAAAGATAGCCATTCTCTCTTTTTTCTTTCTTGCATCGTCTTTAAAAAAATATACTAAAAAAATTTGAAGAAGGAAAACGGCTTCTAAATAGGCTAAGAAGCTATACGAAAAAATAAAAATAAAATTATTTTTGGTTTAACCATTAAAATTAAATATATTTATGGATGAAGATGCTATGACTGCAGCCATTGCAATGGCGTATAGTAATGATGGTGATGGTTATCACCAATTTCGAATGGGTTGCATTCAATTGTTTTTAAAACCTCACATGTGGTAAGCCTAGTTTAAATTGCTGTTTGTTTGTCTGATGTTTAGTGTTATTTTTATTTGCTTTATTTTTAAGTGACACATTTTTTCTTTCTTTTGCAGGTTTTTTGCGACAATTGAATTTGTTTTATCTCTTTTTGGTTTAATCTTTAATTGTGCTATCACTGTTTCAATATATTATTCCATTCCAATTTCAATTATTCAAAGGAGAACTTTAGCAACGATATCTGTGAATTGTGCTTGCATTTCTGGATTGCATTTAGCAAGGAATGTTTTTCATGTTGTAGCTTTTCATTATCCATGTATAACTATTGTTACAACTATTAATTGCAAATTACAAGAATTTCCATTAGTTTTTCTTTACATTCATGGCGCAGTTTTACCCGTGATTTTAGCCATTCAAGCTTTTTTCAAACATAAGTAAATTTTCAATTTATTTAAATAATTATTAATTTTATCTTTTGTTTTTCAGAAAAAATGATACAATAATATCCTGGACTAATGCTTGCACAATTCAGCAAACCAGTGTCCTAATAATTTGTGTATTTCTTTCCTTGCTTTTTACTGCTTTTGATGAAGATAAAACTCACGAAGAACTTTTACAATGTTCCATAGTAATGGCATTAAAAGAAAAAGATATGACTTTTTGGTTGATTACTACTTTAATTCTCGGACATGCAATTGCATTAATTTTAATTCAAATTGTTGTTTTTGCGTGGTTTAATAAACCCATAACTTTTCGAACATTTTTTAATCGAAGTTTGCGAGATTTATTCGTCATTGAATCAATTTCATGGGAAATTCTTTTATTGCTTACTGGAGTTTTAGCTGTGTATGAATTTGTTTCACTTCAATTATGCGAAAAGGTAAGAGACTTTTTAAGGGTTCTTTTAATTATAATTCAATTTTTAGTGCTTAATAATAGCGATAGAAATTGCATTTATTATACTGCCATTATGCATTTGTTGCGCCCATCCACTCCTAATTATTTGGTTCATCCTTCCCGTAAGGAACGCTGCTGTTCGCCTTTGCTCTTGTTTAAGCAGTGTTTTACCTGAATATGATTTAGTAAGTAATTTTCCTAGAAGGATATAAAACAATTTTTAAATTTAACTTTAGCCAACCCCTCCACTGCCAACTCCTGAATCTCAACCTATCAGACAAATTCCTATTATAAAATTGCCAATGTAAAAACGCTTTTTTTACTTTTGATTTATTTTTTCTTTTCACATTTCAATCTTTCAAAAAAAATAAAATACATTTATACAATAAAGAATAATACTATAATTTTTTTTGATTTAAATAAAGTATCCATCAGAATCAGAAGCGCCAGCTTGTTGATCATCAACGAGATCATCAAAAGCGCATTCAGAAAGGGAAGGACAACGGCGAACTGGAGGGCCATTACGCATGCGGCGGGAATCTCGAGCTTGAGCAAAACCAACACGTTCTTGACCGAAATCAAAGACGGTATAATAACGACCAATGAAAACATCTCCAAGAATCCATAATTCTCCAACACGTTCAGGAAGGTCAATACCCATAAATCCAGAAAGGCAAATGGATTTTCCCATGGTTGTTACATTAAGGATGTAATCTTCGCCCTTAAGGGTGTAAGATTGTCCACCAATAACGAGAGAGATTTCTGGGAGTTGAGGAACTTTTTCACATGGTACCATATACTAAAAATTATATCGTTATTATTTTCTGTGCTTCTTCAAATGCCTTTTTTGTTACCTCTCCTTTCATTAAAGGTTCAGCTCCAATAAAGTTTTGAATGGCTTCAACTTGCTTTTTGGGTCCAGCAATAAGTGAAGTACCAGTGTCAGCGATAGCCTTAAAAAATTGTTTGACGTACTTGGGATAAAAAAAGAATGAAGTAATAAATCAAACTAACTTGACAACCATTGGGGCATGCAAGTTTGCCATCACGTCCAATGATAGCATCCATTTTAAATTGCCAATAACCTTTACGTGTGACAGCGGAATATTTGATTGGAGCAACAAATCGACGAGGATCAGTTCCACCAAAAGTTATTTCTCCACCAAGTTCTTCATTGGGATTTCGATTAAGCCAAAAAGCAAAAATGGGTTGAGCGACTTGTTTTTGAGCAATCATTTGATTAAAAACGGGTTTAACTCCAAGGACGGAGATTTCAGGAAAAGCCATGCCAAGAATGCCATCAAATTTGGCTGCAACAAAAGTAATTCCGGGTTCACTTGTGGCTTCAGCAAATTCTTGATTATTCACACAAATTCCAGCAACGCAAACTTTATCTTTTGAGATAAAACCTTTCATGGAACCAGTTCCATATTGAATTTGCATTTTACGTCCATCCGCGACATAGGTGGTTGAACTACCCGAATCATATTTATGATGAAGCACTATAAAAAATAATAATAAAAAAGATGCAAACAAACAAGTAAATAAATTTATGAGAGACAGGAAGAGTCATAAATTAATTGAGATGAACTGATAACAAAAAAGAAAACAACAACTTACAGCAAGCGATGTCATAAAAAGGGCATTTCTTTGATGGAATCCAAAGATTACTAGAGCCAGTATCAAAAATTACGGTGAAATTTTGGGGTGGACTGCCAATGGAAATGATACCATAATATTGGGCCTTAAAAAAGGAGGATAATTTTTTTATTTGGATATGACAAAGGCTTACATCCATATAATTTTTAAGGACTTCATCTATTTCTGTGCTAACTCCTTGTCCATCTTCGAGTTCGTCTTCAGCTGAGAAAGCTCGTTCAGATGCAAGATTGATGAAGCGAGTACGTAAGGCTTCACTTCGATGTTTAAGATAAACTTCCCATGAACCCGAATTAGATAATTGATGTCGAAGAGTTTCAATCTTTTTTAATGGTATTCTAAATTATCATATTTTTTAAAATCTCTGTTATTAATAATCAAATTAGGTGCTTACCTTCGAAGCTTGGCTTCAGAAAAAATAATCGAACCATAAATACAAACTAATAAAAGGAGCAAAGATGATCGACTGATCGCCATGATGACAAAAATAGTCGAATGCTGCTGCTGATTGCTGCTTGATTATTTCCTCTTATTTTTGCTCACTACTCACCTGTTTGTTATGAACAACTAACCAAATGGACAAAACACTTATTATACACAACAGAAGGCGGGGTTCCTCTCATAGCCCTGGCCCTTGATTTTGCTTTTGCCCTTCTTTTTTTATAAAAATATGAGAGTAAATTTGTAGGAAATTATTTGGCTCTTATCTTGTTTTTCTCTTTCTCGTTTCCCTTCCTTCCTTCGACCCAACCAATCACCTTATTTATTTTTTTACTGATATCCCGTGTCACTCAATAAACAAATGCGTGCCGCTCTCTGAGACTTTAGCAAAAAAATAAAATGATGAAGAAACAAGCATTTTTTGCTCGATTGATTTGAGCAAGGGTCATCCATTTTTAACTGCTGAAGCTGCTGATTTTTGACTTGACATTAAAAAAAGTTTTTTTCTTCAATGACTAAATTTCACATTCATGTTTTTTGTGCAAAACATTTTAAAATAATAAATAAATCAGTTAGTGTTTTTTATTTTTGGAAATTAAGAAATAAACAGAAAAGAAAAATTTTACTTTAAAAAATAAAGAGGATAGGCAACAATAATGACAACAAAAAAAAGTGGAAGTTTCACTCAAATATATTTTCATTTTTCCTCAATCAACGAATGCATTGAAGAAAGACTCTCATCGCGACTAAGAAAGAAAAAAAAGCTCACATTTTAAAGTTTTTGAAAAAAAAGAATACTTTGATTTCGTCGCTTCTTCGATGAAATTTATTTTATTTATTTATTAATTAGCTATATATGAAACTATTTAAAAATTAAACGACGACGATGCGGGTTCTTCAACATGATTTACTTGGAGCTGGGCATTTGCCAATAGTATTTGGCATCGTTTTTACTTTTATGCTAGGTTTGAAATATTTAAATTTCATGATGATTTAAAGTTTATATAAACAATTTTTTCATTTTCAGGAGTAACATATTGTTTCTCAGTATCTCGAGGAGATGTGGACCCAGTATTTCCATATATTTCTGCTTCAGGAAATACCCGACCCGAATCTTGCTTATTTAGTTTATTACTAAATTTTTGCTCATTTCTATCTTTTTTACTTGTTTATTTACGGTAATTTTAATTAAATTCTTAAATATTTAAAAATAAAAAATGATTATTTTTAGATACAGCTTGATCGCAGAATTAAATCGAAGCTTTGATTTAACATTAAAATTTATAAATAAATTTTCATTTTATTTCGGAGCTGCTGGAGCTGTCGGAATGTTTGTTGTAGCTAATTTTCAAGAAACTGCAGTCATTTGGATTCATCTCATAGCGGCAGTAATATGCTTTGGTGGAAGTGTATTATATATGCTTATGCATGCATGGATTTCACATAGAATGGTCCCACTTTATGCTTCTCGACAAATAGCACATATTCGAACATCTTTAGCTATTATTGGATTAATTTCTTTTTCCATTGGTATGTTCCTATCTTCTTTTTATATATTTTTTTTATTAGCCATAATTGGAGGGAAGAAAAAGATAGATACATAGACCAAATAAGTGGCTAAAATTTTGGATGGAAGTTTATTTTTATTTTTAGCCATGAACTTTTTTGCATAAAAAGCATGGTTGCATGGATGAGTTATGGTCTTTGCACTAAATTCTCATATCTCAAAAAATAATGTGGTTATTTGCCATTTGCCTGTAATTAAAAAACGTTCTCGAGATAATTAAAATTGATAATAGATTATTTTTCTTGGAGAAGTTTCAAGTTTATTTATTGTTTGTTACCTTGACTTTTGTTACTTTGACTTGATTTTCTATAAATTTTCATCATAAATAATAATCCACTTGATTTCAGCCCTAAGTTTTGGTATCTATGCCGCTCACGTATATCACATCAAATATCCAGATAAACCAACCCCTCGTCCATGGTCGCGTCATGAGCAGCAACCTGTAAGTAATTTCCTCGAGTTTTTTTTCTGCTGCTTTTTTTTTGCTAGAATAAGTAGGTGCCCAATTTTCTTTCCATAAAACTATTATGCTTTTTTGCTTGCTTTTCTGTTTTTTTAAAAAACCTTAGATTTTTTAAATTGGCCGTTTAAAATGGAAGAAAACAACTTCCTTTCTTTTTATTCTGTGTATTTTTTTTTTGTAAAGAAAAATTCATCTAAAGAAGCAAAAGAAAAAAGATTTTTAAAGCAAAGGTTTAATTTTTTGTATTTATCCCAAAATAAATATGAGACATCACTTGCTCACCTTTTTTTTTATTCTTTAAATAATCATATCCTAAATATCAATTAATAGAGCAGCTTTGCTTTCCAAAAAAAAAAACAGCAAACAAACACGCACCTTTTTTATATTTTGTTGTTTTTATTTTTTGCTTCATCAATTTTAAACACATGTGTGTGTGTATATTAGTCATATATTTTTTAAAACATTATTGAACAAAAAAGTTTTAAATGGCATTAACACAATTTTTTAAATGCCGCATGAGCCAACAATAAAAATAAAAAAAGAAAACTTTAGGAATAAAAAAAAAACTCAAGGGTAAAAAATACTATGCATTGAAGTTTTCAAAGAAAAGTTAATCATAGCTTTAATAGAAAACGGTAGCTAACAAACATGTTAAAAATAATAATAAAATAAATAATTTTTAATAGAATTTTCTAGTTTTTTCCTTTCTTGAAATTTGCTTACTTAATTTAATATTTATTAAAAAAAATTGGTAAATAAAGTTAGAAACAGAAGTAATTAATATTATTTTATTTTTAGGGTTATGAATTTCATGTGGCTTCAGCTGTCGCTGAATGGACTCTTGCATTAATAATCATGAGTTATTTCTTATCGTATTCTCGAGAATTTGAAAAAATTAGGGTTGAAATGAAAGTTCAACCTCTCGTTGCTCATCTCGATCATAGCCCTACTTTTGGATCATTAGCCAGTTTGCCAGCTTCGCCTTAACTAAACTTTCATCATTTTGAGATTTTTTTTTCTTTGTTGTAAATATGTACCAAAAATCCCAAACGCTGCCTTTGCACTATTTTTCATCCATTTTTTTTTTGCCTTGCTATTTTTTGTATACGGTAACTGTGTTTTAAATAAATATGTACGATAAAAAAAAAGACAAATATAGTATGGGTTTTTTTTTATAATAATTATTGTGATGATGCCGTATGTGTATTTATGTATAAAATAAATTTCATTTTTTCCATTTTTTTTCAATGTCATAAAAAAAAGAAAATTAATAGAATCTCTATTTTTTTGTTGCTGATAAAATTATTTCTTAGAAAAGAAGAAAAAAGGAAGCTTTTTTATTACATTTTTTTTTTCTTCACTCCATTGCAGCTTTTTTTTTATCGTCGCTGTTGAATTATATTTACTAAAAAAGGAGGAGAATCATTTTTTTTTTCATTCAGATTACTTAGAAACAAAATTTATTTTTTTTAAATTATAAATTTAAAAAAATTTGAAAATTTCTTCCTTGTTAAATTTTTTTGTTATCTTTTGCAAAGATTTTTAATTTGTACTCAAGTGCAAGTAAAATAAGTCCCCTCAGAAACAGAACACAAATTTCATTTTATTTGTGCTTTGGTTTAACCTTTAATAAAAAAAGATAAAACAAAAAAATTATTATTAGCAAACTTCACTTTTTCTTAATGTTAGAAAATGCACGTTGTTGCTTGATTTAAAAAAAATAAAAAAGCGGCATCCATCACCAAGCTAGCGTTGCACTTTATCTTTTTCTCCTTCTTTTTTAAAAATCCATTGTGATTTTATATTTTTAGATTTCTTCTTCCAATTTGATTGAATGAAGATTGAGGACAAGCAAATGTTTAAAATTCCAATTCATCTCCAACGACAAAAAAAACTTAAACTTTAGTTTCTAATTTTTTTCTTTCTTTTTTTGAAAAGAAAAAAGCGCTGGCGGAAAGGAAAGACTGCGTTTGACGTTCATCGATGAATTTTTATTTCAGACAAATCCTTCTTTTCCTTCGTCTTTCAATGAAGTTTAAAAAATGGCATTAGCAAGCTTTTTTTTCTCTGCCTGCTGTGTCGTTGTCGTTGTTGGCAAGGCACGTGCTTTCTTTATTTCTTTTTTTATCAATTAGTTTAGCGAGAAGTGAAAGAAAAATGTGGAAAGGGAAAAGAAGAAAGAAAAGAGAATTCGAGAGTGATGACATTCTTTATAAAAAAAAACTCAATTTATTCAAAATAAAAAAAAAACTTCTATAATAGTTTTGTTTTTCTCGTTGTTTTTTTTTTCTTAGAAAAAATTGTCATAACCAATAAAAATATAAATTTATATTTATATTTAATTTTTACTCAGTCACATGGATAAAATAATTCGTCGTTGTCAATTAAAAGAGGTTTAAAAAAAGAGAAAAAATATGGGAGTTGAGACCACACAAAAAATGACTCGTATAAATTATTTGTAAAAAATCTTTTCTTTGATATTCAAAATTTCAATCTTATCTCATTTTTTATATGTACTTTCAAACACAGTTAAATTATATTTTATTTATTTTATAAATAAATTTATGTACACACACTTTCTCAAAAAATCAAAATTAAAATCACAAAAAAAAATAATTCGTTGAACATAATAAAAAAAAATGCGACGCTTTAAAAAACATAGTTTTAAAAATACGTCGGCAAGAATGCGGAAATCTCATCTTTTTTTGTTAAACCTAAATTAATTTACAATATAAATAATAAAATTTAAATTACAATGCCAATGAAAAAAAATAAAGTAAAAAATACAATTTGAATGCGCGAATCTTCGATGCTTGGGAGTGACAATAAAAAAAATAGAGAGAGATACTGACGGAATAAAACGGGCACATTTTATTTTGCACCCTAAAAACCGAAAGCAAAACTTGAAGAAGAAAAAAATGAATAACCGGTGAAATAACAAATAAAATTTAATAAAAAAATATGAAAAATTCTGGTAAAGTTTGAAACATAAATGTATTTTTTTGTATCAAAAAAAGGTAAATCGTATTTTATTTTTTGTTATGTACCCTGTTTAATTTTTTGAAGACTTTCAACCCCATAAAAAACGGAAAAATAGCTAAAACCCATGAAAAGGAGAAAAAAATTAAGAAACTACGCGGAAAAGGATAAATACAACAAAATTTTTAATAAAGGAATGTGTCTGTTTAGTCTATTTTATGAAATATACAATTTAAAAATTTTTTAAGACATAGAGAATACAAAAAAAGAAGACAAAAATATAAAATATTTAATTAATAAAAAGAAATACTAATAACTATAAAGAATAAGAATGCTGGGATTTCAATGTTTTTGAAGGTGACTGACAAAACTGCAATACTTTTTTTTGTACTTTTTTGGTGGATGAAATTCGAAAAGAATGGATACAAATTTAATAAAATTTTCATTCAGTGTTTTTTTCGTTGTTAGATGAAACCCGTTTAGATAATAAAAAAAATGTTTTCACTGGGGCTTTTTTCAAGAAAAATAATAAGTATTATAAATGATGATCATGTTTTACAGCTTTCTGCATGCATCTTTGTACAATGGAAAAATACAAGAAGAGGTTTTGAAACATTATTAAGCAAAATTATGAGGTCCACTAATTTTGAAATCTAACCGGTAAAGAATATGAAGAAGACTATTTTTGTACCGTAGGAAAAAAATCTAAAAAAAATTATACTGCTTAGAAAATGACGCATTGGGATTTAAAAATTAAGCTATGACTAACCTTGAAAAAAAGAGAGAAAAAGAAATTCTATAAGAATATTCAAGAAGTATCCATAGGATCCATTCTTATAGATGAATGAGAAGCTGCAACTATGTGAGAAGGAACACACCATCCATGAGCACCAGGACCAAATTTATATACTAATTTTTTGGGATATAATCCAGTTTTTGGCACAGGAACTAATATTTGTTTTTCATAATATGTTCTAAAAAATGGAAAACATTTAATTAAAGCTTTAATTTTTTCTATAATCTACAGTAAGAAAAAATGAGATTAAATAAAAAACATACCTCATAGCTCTACTTAATTTTTCATAAGTCATCTTTTGATTATTTTTCTTATCACCCCATAAACGTGCAAGTTTTTCAGATTCCACTATTCTGAATACACCTTCAACGGGATCTTCCCATCTAAAAAAATTTGAATAATTTTTTGATAAACATAATTTCAACTTTTTTCAAATTTCCATACCTCACAATTGAAGGACAAGTGCATGGATCTTTTAAAGCTTCACGAATAAATTCCCATAATTTATTTCCTTTTGTATGTTGGGATCTCTTTCGCGGTTTTCCATCTTTATTTTTCTTTATTCTTAAGCTTGTAACTCCATGGAATGAATGATCACCTGCAAAAATTATTTTGTTGTCAATGTCAAAATTAAATATTATAACAATTTTTAAGGTTAATATATTTTATGGCTTTTTATTAAAAATGTCTCAAATAAAAAAATTAAAGACTTAAAAAAATATTAAATAATGCTTTATTATTTTCAAAAACGGGCATGACGATGTTCCTTTTAATCCAGTGCTTCCTTATTTTAATATTTAAAAAATAAAAAAATATATGGCTACTTTTTAGGTTTGTATTTTGTCACTCTGTTTTTTTTTAATATCATAAAAAATCATCCCCACTTTTCAAATTTATAAAAAGGAAATCGAAAAGAAAAAATATTTGTTGAATTAAGAAAAAGTTTTTTCAACCGTCAAAATTGTTGTGTAAAAAGAAAAATTTAATTAAGCATGAAAAAAATAAAAAGAAAGAAAGTAAAAAGTCAAAGTTTAAAAACTTTTAGCTGCTTCTGCAAATAACTAAAAAACATACCTCGAGAATCATAAGAAGTTGTTGTTGAATTACCATTATTTGATAATGAATTCTGTGCAGCTGCAACTATTTGA
Source organism: Panagrolaimus kolymaensis (assembly GCA_028622995.1). Lineage (NCBI taxonomy): Eukaryota > Metazoa > Nematoda > Chromadorea > Rhabditida > Panagrolaimidae > Panagrolaimus > Panagrolaimus kolymaensis. Next base: position 645,673 of record JAJQJQ010000034.1, read on the forward strand.
GCTGCAGAAAGTTGATGTTGCTGTTGCTGGTGTTGTTGTTGATGAGGAGGAGTTCGATGATGTAAATTATTTAATGAAGCTGCAGTAGGTGGTTTTAAAAATTGCTGAGATGCAGCTGATGCGGCGGCGGCTGCTGCTACGGCAGCTGCATGTTGATTTAATGTATTTTGAATTAAAGGTGAAATGGGAGAATTAATTCCTAAGAAACCATTAAAATGATTATTATGAGATTGTGAAGATGAGGATGAATGTGAAGAAGGTTGCATAATTTCAAATGGCAATCCTCGACTTGTGCTTGGTCTTGAATCTTCTTCAGGTGCTTCTGTTTTGTATGATGATCTCATCCATTCATCAATCATATTGTCTTCTAAAATATGATAAATAAAAATGTTAATTATTTTTTGTCTTCACGTATTTTATTTTTTTAACGTTCGCAAATGATGTGCTATGTATTTTTTGATCGACTGGTTCTCTCAAACAAATGTTTTTCAGCCACTCTTTTTTTTGTGTTTTTTTATCGATTAGGTAATTGAACAAAAAATATATAAAAAATGAAGATGAAAAAAAGTAAACAACTATGAAAAATGTATTAAGTGGTGTGGTGAATAATGATGATGAATTTCTCGTCGCCGTCGCTATCAAATACATACATACACACCCAATTTTTTTATTCAACAAAACTAACTTTTTTTTTAAATGTAAAACAAGGCAGGCGAGTAAGCTGCCCTCATTCTCTCTAACTCTAACACAGCCATAGAGGGGTTTTATCTTGTTGCCTTTTTTGCTCTCGATTGCAAAGAACAGAAATAAAAAAGAAAAAATAGGAAACAAGCAAAGTATTGACTTTTTTACGCCATTTTACTTTAAAATGTTTTTTTATTTGGACAAAAATGGACTCTGAACGTTTATTTGATAAAAAAAAAAAGAAGGTAAAACAAATAGGTATTGTCGAACCAAAATTTTTGTTTGATTAAAACCAAAAAACATAAACAGGCTACACCCAAAACTGTGTAAAACAATTACGAAAAATGAATTACTGCACGCATAAATTTGTTTTAAAGTTCTCAATTTTAATTTGATAAAAATAAAATATAAAATTACTCACCATTAACAAGTTTTCTAAATTCATTAAAAAGTAATGAACCATATTGAGGATCACGATCCAAAAAAGCTTGTTCATTCATTAATAATAATCTTGGGCCATTAAAAGTTGCAAATTTATGCATGCTTATATTTTCCACAGCCACATGATTCCTTCTTGCAACATCTAATATCCAAGCTAATACATCATCCATAACCCATTCTTGTGGTTCTTTATTTCGAAACCCAGCTAAATCAACCTTTTGATTATTTGGAATAGGTTTTAATTGGGTTGAATTCATATGTGAACGCAATATATGAGGTCCTAAATGATCGAGTAATGCAGGCAAACACATGAGCTGCGGATATAATGCAGCAGCAGCGGCAGCAGCCGCTTGGTTCATGGGCGATGGATGTTGTTGTCGTTGGAGTTGTATTCCTATTCCTTCGTGTGTCGTCGTCTGCTGCTGTTGCTGTTGGTTGTGATGCTGCTGTGAAAGCCCAATAGGCACCGCCTGCATCGACTGCTGCTGTATGTTTTGTGGTTGTTGCTGGTGGTGAAAAGGAGACGACGATGAAAATGTCGTTGACGAATTAGATGGGGCTTGGAATGGCAAAGAAGCTGCCGCTGCTGCGGCTGAAAGCGTTGACGCCAGTGTTAATGCTTGTTGTTGATGTTGGGCAGAAGTTGTTGCAGAAGAGTGTGGTAGTTGTTGATGTTGTTGTAAAGCTTCTTGGGGATTATTTAATGATGATAGATTCTGAAAAAAGAAAAATATTAAAAAGAGTTAAAAAAACATTTTAATGATTAATACTCATAAATAATATTTATGAAAAAATATAGCGGGGAAAGGGTTAAAAATAAAAAAACGCATACTTGATTTTGTAAATGATGGTTAAAAAAATTGATTCCTCCAACACTATTTTGATTTTGTTGTTGATTTGAAAGAGGTGAAACAAGTTGAAATGCGCTTGAATGTTGTGGAGATAAAAATGAATTATTATTATTGTTGTTTCGAGAATCGATTGATGGTGGATTGCTAAGAATTGAGTTAGCAGCGGTTAAAGAAGAATTTAAAATTATTGGGGTCGATGGTTTTCCGTTATGCTGTTGAGGCGGCGGCTGTACAATATTTGTTGTTGACGTGTTTGATGAAGGACCGCCGCCGACGTTATTATTGTCGATGGTGGACTGAGCGTTGACCGTTACTGCCGCTGCCGCTGCCGCCGCTGCTGCTGCTGCGCATACGTTTGCTAAAGCATTGTTTGCTAACGGTCCGTCATTTCCACGCGGAATTGAGTTGGTTGTTGCTGTTGTATTTGATGATGAAAATTGTGCAACTATCGATGCAGCCGTGGCGGTGTTGGTATTACTGTCACCATTTGGTGTTGTTGCAAAGAGGTCAATACTTTTATTATTTCCATTAATGGAATTGTTGTTTGCTAAACGTTGGTCATTTTCAGCTGCAATAATTTTTTGTTGCTGTTGTAAGATTTCATGATTTTGTTGCTGCTGATGACGTTGTTGTAATGCCGCAACTAAAGCTGCAGTGGTTGCAGCACTTTGACGTTGAAAATTTTGTTGTTGTTCTTGATTATATTGAATTAATAATGAATCAAATTGTTGTTGAGGCGTTTGGGGTTGTTGTAAAGGTGTTAGATGCTGCGAATATGAAGGTGTATTGGAAGATGGTGGGCATGATAATTGTGATGTATTTGTTGCAAATGCAGCAGCAGCCAACAAATATTCCGCCGCAGCTGCCGACAATTGCGGCTGATGTCGATTTAAAGCAGACGTGTTGGTAACCTGAGATAAATGTGGGGTTAAAGAATTTAGTGGATTGTCTGGTCCCAAAAAAGTTTTAGCTGTATTATTTTGATGTTGTTCAAGAAAAGCTGCTGCAGTAGCGGAATTTATGGTTGAATCTGATTGAGCTTGAGCTGCAGCTAATACGCTTGATAATAAATTATTTGTGGTATCAGTTTGAGTAAAAAAATTCGTTGTCGCTGTTGCGGCAATTGAAGGACACGAAGTTATACCGCTCAAATTAAATGATGGTACACCAGCAAATGCCGACGGTGGAGGACTTGATGCAATTGCTGGACAAACTTGTTCACTTCTATTCCACGCCAAATATCTTTTCATATTCGGCAGGCGACAAAGCGCAAAATAAAAATAAAATTGAAGGCTTTTAAATACGGACCAGAAATTCACAAAAAAGAAATAATCTGGTCAGTAAATATTAATACAAAAAAGAAGGGTTTTTATATTGTTTCGATTTTTGATTGAAGTAAATTACACTGCATAATATACCATACAAACAATACAAATAATGGTTACTGGCCAAAAACAAAATAATAAAAATATTCGTTTCGTCTTTTGGTTAAATAATAAGAAAAAAATAAATTTGTGTTCGGCTTTGATTGCCCCTAAAAAAAGAAAGGCATTTAAAGGAAGTCAAAATATAAAATTAAAAAAATAGGAAGGAGGCGCGACAAAAAAACGTGAAAATAGGTGGCGGCATACGTAATAAAACTTTAAATTAAAATAATATGCTGTTACTTTTCTTGGCAAATAAGAAAAAAATATGGCAAAAAGTATTATTAAATGGTGTCGCCGCGCATAAAAAAATTACATAAATAAGTTAATAATTTACAAGCTTCATACTGTAGCAAAGAAAATTAAATAAATAAGGAAGGAAGGATTTAACATTATTAGCAAAAAGGTGCTTTTTAAGATGGAAAATAACATCAAAAATAAATTGGGATAAACAAATACAAACAATTTTTTTATAAGGTGTAAAAAATAAAACTCGTGATGATAAGATCAAAGCGCAGACACATATTTTTTTGTAATTGTCTGATGGAAAAAAACAAAAAGAGAACCCAAAAAAATAATAAATTGGACATTCGATAAAACTAAACTTAAAAAACGTCTCTTCAAGCTTAAAATGAAAAGAAAAAAATTAAGAAGGCATCACAAGGGAAGACAAAAGAATGAAAGAGAAAAAACTCGGCAAATTTTTTTTTGTTAAACTTATTTTTCCACTCAAAAAAAGAAACAGTTGGCAAAAGAGAGAAGAAAAAAATTGAATAAAAAAGAAAAAAGTGTGTCTTCTTTATTTTTTTGTTTTGTTTTCTTCCTTGTCCGTAAGAAATAAAAAACCAAAATGAAAAAAATAGCGAGAAGGAGATAAAAGAAACCAACACATATTGCCTTAAAAAATAAAAAATAAATGTTGTGTTTCTGATGAACAAAAAAAATAAAATAAAAAAATAAAAAAGGACGACGACGACAAAGTTGTTCGAGACATGCGAACACAAGAAAGAAGAAGAGGAAGCTCCAACTAAGAACAAATTGCTGCGCATGAACTACGCTACTACTGTTGCCAGACTTTAAAAGGGAAAAAAGGAAATGAAAGAGAAAATGGTGGACGAGAAGACAAGACAAGGCAACATTCAACATACATCCATCTCTCTCTTACACGTTTATTTTTTTTTATTCAAAAAAAGAAAAAAGAAGGAGAGAAAAAATACACACAGCATCTGTAAGTAGTAGTTGTTAAAAAAAGGAGAGTTTTTTTTAAAACAATTTTGAAAAAAAAGCAGCAAAAAATGTATCTCCCTTAATAGGTTGGAATAAAAAAAAAGGTTGCATAGAAGTATTAACTTGGGTTCTTTTTTTCTTCATTAAAACATTGTGTTGTCGCCACATTTTTTTTGTTGTTGCAAAATAAACCAGGAAGTTTATGGTTGGGAAAAAAGAAAAAAATATATTAAAAACACGGAACTTTATATATGTATATCACCCGAAAAAGAAAGTGAAAGAAAGAGAAAGAAAATATTGGTATTTTAAAACACGAACCAAGAAAAAAAATAATAAAAAAGCCATGTGACTGCTGCGAATGCCCAATTTACTATTTTTATAATAATTTTATCTAATGTGAGAATATATTTTTAAAATTTTGACTACAAAAAGCAACTTTTTAAATCCAGCCAATGATACCATTATAAAAGTGCAAGTGTTTTTTAATGCGAAAAGAAGAATATTAAAAAAAGAGTAAAAGGAAAAGTTGTCAGATATAACACTTTTTTAGAATAAAAAAAAGAAAACGTTATTTTCCCTTGTGGGTTTTTTGAACATTTAAACAAAAATAAAGAATAACGAAGACGTGATCCCAATTCAACCATAAGCAAGCAAAGTAGAGAGTAGTATGGCTTTTTTACACGTATATATGTATTATATTTGAAATGGAAAGAGGGAAGGAAGTCCGGGGGCCAACAACCACTTATCTGTCAATTGTCGAGAATAAAAAAGAGTCTCTATCTGTTGCCTATGCCTCTATGAGCCTTCAAAGTTGTTGTCAATCGCCAACTTATTTCGTTTTTCTTTTTTTTCTAAATAGCCTCAAAAACTCAAGAAACATACATTCGTAGTGACTAAGCTGTCGCGTGCCAACAACAACTGTGTGAAGTCTTTTAGAAGAAAAAAAAACTTTAGGCGTTAAAGAAGAAGGAAAAAAATAAGCATCCACTTTTAAATGAAAAAAAGAAGCGGAAGCAGTTTGCCACTTTTTTTACTGCCCTTTAGCAATGGCACACATAAAAAAATGAGAGAAAAAAGAAAAAGAAACGAGAGTTTCAAAATGGCCTTTGAACATTCAGCCAGCGGGTTGTCGTTGTCGTGGAACAAACTTGCTTAAAAAGTTTTTTTTATCTGCAACTGCCTTTGCGTGAAATTAGTTTGCCAATAATAAGTTAGCTAAAAGGAAAGCAAAAAAACGAAGTCAGTCTTCTTTCATTATTTAAAAAAACTACCTTACATAAGAGAAAGAAAAAACACACCATTATCAAAAGCGGGCAAGGCACATTTATATTAAGAAAAATATTTTTAAAAGAGAGGAATGGAAAAAGTTGCCTGTTTTAAAACTTGACATATTCTATTTTCACGTACGTATATCACGGCAATAAAGGTAGTAAGTAGTTGGTGGTATGGCCGATGATGTCCTCTTTGACAAGCGGCAAAAAAAAAAGAAACAAAAAACAATAAGCAGCCTAGAAAAAAAAGTTTCCCCTACGGTCTTCGTCGGTGGCACATGAAAAAAAAAATGATGCCCGGAAATGGGCGGTCGTCGTCGACATCGTCGTCGCATGGCAGCTCTCTGAAGCCGCCTTATAAAGAGAGACAACTGAGACCAAGCTTCACGTCTAAAAAAATTAAAAAAAAAGGAGGAAGGAAGGAAAAGGGCTTTTGCTTCTGATGTGGAAGGAAGAAGAAAAAAAAATGAAAGAGAAAAGAAAGAAAAAACGAACAACGATGGCATCGAAAACCAAAAAAAAGCTAACCACACAGTTGTTGTTGTTGCCTGCTAATCTTCCGCCTAAAGAAAGAAACATTTTTTCTTCATTTTTTTTTTTTTGCCACATGAGGACATAAATGTAAAAGGCGGAGTTTTTATTAACCAAAAAAAAGAAATAGAAAATGAAAAAAACTAACTGACGTCGTTTTTTTCCTTCTTCTTCATTTTCTTGGTTTGTGGCCTTCTGAAGAAAAAAAAAACCGACATCCACGACAAATGAAGTGCAAATATAAGTAAGTAGTTGTAATAGTAAAATGGAAGAAGAAAAGAGAAGAGAGTTAAGGGAAAGAATAATATAAAATATTCAATAATAAATATAAAAAAAGTATTGAATACGCACAGTTAAAAAAAGGAAAGTGTAGGTTGTGGAAAGAAAAAAAAAGTGAATTTTAAACAGAATTAAAGAGGGTTTACAGTAAAAAATGAAACTATAAAAAAACTATTGTTAAAAAATTTACAAGTACATAGACAAAAAAAAAATGCAAGAGCAAGAATGAAAAAAGAAATGACGTTGCAAATAAAGAGCAAGTCTAAATGTAATTTCATTCGATGGATATTATAGTTAAAAATAAAAAGTTTCATTACTTTTATTTCATTTCTATTTTTTTGGGAGATATAAAGAAATTTTAAGCTCATAAAAAATTCTATGGGTTTTGAAAAAAAAAAGAAAAAATGTGACCCACTGTTGAAAAAGCTGGAAACTGTAAAAGTGCAGAAGCTATCAATTGTTTTCCCATTCACCCACTTCAATTAAAGCAATTTTTTTGCAAAAAAAAAATCATTGATTTAATTTTTTATTTTTTTGGATAGAGAGACAGCAAAAAATAATAATGAAACAAAAGAAATACTCCAACCAAAAAAAACATGACAAATTATATCAAAAAAAAGAAAGGTTAAAGCGTTTTTTAACGCTTCATAAAAAAGGGAAAGAAAAATACAAGTATGCTCATGTGTGTCTCGCTTTGTTATTTTGAAACTACAACCAACAACCATGATGGGAGTCGATAATAACAATTGGGTAGGGAAGTTCATTTAATTTTATTTTTTGTCGTCCTTCCTAATATGTCCTTTCTTCTTCAAAAAAATTCACGTGTATTTATTGTAAAAAAAAGAGAATGGGTTGAAACTAATTTTGAGAGGAATGAAAAAGAAAGAAAGAAAAATATCAAAGGCAACAAAAAAGTCAAAAAAAAAATCAAAAAATGAAAATTTACCCTAAATGAACAAAGAAAAAAAGAAGGGCTATTTGGCAGCAAATAAAACAGGAGTAAAATTTGTGTATGTTCAAATATGCACAAAAATAAAAAATAGTCAAGTTGATTTTTCTTTTTATCTTGTCTCTGTTGTGTTTTTTATTGGTAACAAAACAACCTTTTACCGACCGACCATTTACTGTTTTGGAAGGATTTTTTTTTATTTGACGTGAACTAAAAGAAGAAAAAAAATTAATCGTAGCTAATCAATTTTTTTTTTCTTCTTTTCTTCCTTCCTTCCATTTTTCTCTCTCTCCAAACTCTCTTTTTCTTACTTTTTTTGATTTTCTTTAATTGATCGTTGATTTGACATAAAATGATTATTTATGTTTTGAAAAGGAAGAGGAAATTAACTTTCCATTTCAATGGTTTTTTCTTATTGTGATCAGAAAGAAAGAACAATACATACATTTTTAGTTGGAAGGAGGAATGGGAGGGGTACTTTATTTTAAAGACAAAAAAATAGTTAATCATACATTTTAGAAAACGGGAAACAAAAAAAAAGTGTTCATAGGTCAATTTGAAGTAAAAAAAGAAAACAGAAGGAAAGGAAATGAATGGTAACCAACCACCCGAATGAAAGGAAGAAGAAAAAAAGTTAAAGACACCGCCTATTTTTTTTAAACATTTTTTTATGTACTTCTTGCATAATTTTTTTGAAGAGAAATAAACAGTATGACAAAAAGTTTGAAACATAAAGTTAATTTCCTTTCCTTTACAACATCGAATAAAAAAAAAACAAATATTCCAAACAATGTTTTTCAACAAAAAAAATAAATGTGTTCAATCTCACGTCATTATAAAAAACTTGGTTTGAATGAAATTAAATGATAGGAAGAAAAATAAAATAAGAAACAAGAGTAGGGACAAAAAATGTCGCACTTTTAACTAAACAGCAAATACATAAATGGCTAGAGCTTCCTTTTTTTAAAGAAAAGAAAAAATGAATTTATTCTCGATGTCGGGACAGAAAAAATAGGAGAAAGAAGGCCTTCGACCTTTTTAGGAAGAAAAAGAAAAAAGAAATAGAAAAAAAAGGGAAAAAAATGTGCAGACACGCGTCTATGTTTGCGGAAACTTGACGAATAGTTAGTTAGTTTGTTGTCAGCTGAAATAGCGGCAGCGGCAACATCAGCAAGCCCGGAAGCTATGTGTACGCATATTTTTCTAATATCTCTCTCTATCTTTCTTTCATTTTCGTTCTGTGTGTTTCTGCATGCAAAAACACAATTGAAGCTTTAAAGAAAAATGAATGGGGAAGGAAGGGTTTTTATGTTTAAAAAAGGAAAAGCAAAAAAAGGAGAAAAAGAAAAGACATTTTTATGATAAATTATTATACTAAACATCTACTTCTGCTTTTATTTTCTACATCTACATCTACTTTGATTTTATACACCTACAACTTCTACTTTTATTTTATACATCTACAACTTCTACTTTTTTTCTACATCAAAAGACTGATACATCAACAGCATTATTTTCAAAAGGCATAAAACATAAACGGTTATCAAATAGATCAATTTAATTGGGTTGGGTGGTTTAAACTAAAATAAAGAAATAAAGAAATAAAGAAATAATGATACAAGTTCTTAACGATGCATTGATACAATTTTTTATGCTCCTGATAGTCACAAGGTCAACAACTATCTGACTTCAAACCGTGTGTTCTGAAGTCAGAAGAAGTTTAAATAATAAAAAAGAAGAAAAAATAAAGAAGGAGAGATGGGAACCATGCAAGACACGAAGCGTATTTTTCTTTCATTCAACATGATAAACTTTTATTTACGCTTAATAATGATTATAAAAAAATATGTGTGTTAAACCGCCTAATTTTAAATGCAAAGCCCGATGTTTTTCAAAAAAAAAAAACATTGTTTTTTTGCGTAGGCAATTTAAAAATTAACATAAATACTATTCCAAGAATGATCAAAATAACAACTGTTTTTGTTTTGTTTTTTTAGATTGGAATAAAATTAATAACTGACCACTCACCGGTCATCTGTCACTTGGATTTTCCATATTTTAGCTTCAAAAATTTTAAAAAAGGAAGAAGAAGAAAAAAAACACGATAATCACGTAAAATAAAAAAATCAATCCTTGATTTTTTTCATTTTTTTTTCTTTCCTGGTCTACTACTACCAGGTTGGTTTTCTGATAATAAAAAAAACCCCTTTTGCAACAACTTTAAAGATAGATAATGATGATTATGACTGAAAATACTGCGCACTCACTCCATCACGTTCGTTATCGACTTTTCTTCCTGACTAACTGACAAGAAAGAAAAAAATATTTAGGTCTTTCAAATGGAACACTCTCACTCCATCCATACTTTTTTCTTTTCTTTTTTTTTTCATCATTAATTTATATTTTAGGTATTCTCAGGAAATAAATATATAACAAATTTATTTCTATAAAATAAAAAACATACTTAGAAAAAGAAAAAACTTATACATATTAAATTGCTTATTCGAAAAATAAAATGAAATAAAGAAAAATAAATAACTAATCGAACATCTTTGCTTTCTTTATTTATTTACTTTTATTTATGTTCGTCATTATTATGCCTAAAACATAACATTATCAAAATTATTTTGTTTCTTTTTTCTCCTTTACCCACGTTTTTTTTATTTTGCTGCTGCTTATGCTTAAACCTCTTTTCTTTATTTTTTGCAAAGAAAAATTATTTTTTTGTGTGATTTTCGTTTTTTAGAAAAAAAAGTTCCATAAATTATTAAAATGGTATCTTCTTCAATGAACTTTGCCGAAAAAAGAAAAATTTTTTCTTTGCTTTTTTGTTGCCTTTTTTCAAGTAATAATGGTTCCCATAAAACGTGAGAATTCATTTTGCAACAACAGCATTTTTTTTCTTGGCATAGCTAGCATAGCAAGCATACTGTCGTCTACATACATATAAGAAAAAGGGAGGATGGAGAATTTATATTTCTTGAATGTGTAAAGTGTTGCGTGCGGCAGCAAGCGATGTTTCTAAAAATTTTTGAAAGAAAGAAAGAAAAAAAGTTTAAAAAAACGGAAAAAGTCGAAGGAAGGAAGGAAACACGTGAATGCCAATGCCAATGGCAGTTAACAGAAGCAGTCTTTTTTAAGTCTCCAAAATTGCTTCAAAAAAAGACTAACCACAAAGTGTCAAGGGGCAAACTTTTTTCTTTCTACATATATATGCTTGAGAAATTTTTTCCATTTTTTTGTTGCAAATATGGGGAAATGAACAAAGTTTAAAAAACGAAGAGGTCGAGAAGTTCATAATAAAATATTCCTGCAGACTTTGGATGCCATAGATACTGTGTGTTAAAAAAAGAAGAAGAAGCTAATTTCAAAAGGAAAAAAGGAACCATTGTTCTCTGTTTTTATTTTGTTTCTAGTTATAATCATCATTTCCAGCTAGCCATCCAAGAAGTCTAAGAGAGAGAAAAATAGTCAAAAACAAACACAACTTTTGTAATTGTAATTTTAGCAGCAAAAAAATATATAAAGAAATCCGCTTTTGTTGCAGCAAAAAAAGAAGCGGAAAAAGAATATCGTATTGCAACAACAGAAACTTCTATAAAAGTCTCCTTCTCTCCCATCATACTTTGTTGTTGTCATTTTTTTAAATTCCTTTCATTTCTTTAAACAAAAAAAGCCAAAAATGGAAGGAAAAAAATAGCAAATTAATCTTTTACTTACTACTTACTTTTACTTTATCAAGTCCGACAACAACGAGGAAATCCCATGGATTTTTGGATTTTGGAAGAGATCAAGCAAGATGAAAGAAAGCATTATAAATGTTGAAAACATCTAAAAATACTTAAACATATAAGTAGGCTAATGTGAAGTTGAAATAAAAAAGAAGTAAGTACATATAATTTTTTTTATTTTATGAAAAGGAATTTCCGTTTTTTTCTTTCTATTTTCGAAACATAAATAGGGGCTTTTTAAATTAATTAAATGTATGAATGTTTAAGATTTATGGTGCCTGTGCCAGAAAGTATAAAATGGGAAAAAAAGGAAATAACAACATACTGCAATTATTTTTTCATTTTTATTTTACTGTAGTTAGTTTCCGTTGAAAGTTTCACATTTGCAAAAATAAAAAATTTCAGGGGCGTAAATTATTATTTTTAATGAAAAAAAGGAAATAATAACTATCTAACTCAAAGCACAATAAAAAAGTACGACCTCTGTAGTATGATTAATATCCATTATTTTCTTAAATACACTTTAATAAAAAATAATTTCAAAAGTAATAAATTGTAAAAATGTGCTGCACAATAAATGTTTTAAAAATAAAGTTATTACATGAATGTTTTTTTTTCTTTCTTAGAAAGCAGCAGCAACAAAAATAACAGTAATCTATAATTTTTTTAAAATATAAATGATAAAAGTTTTGCTTCCGATGAAAATAGAAAAAAATGTGTGATTAAGCAACTTTTTAAACTTCCGGAATTTTTTTTTTAAAGATAGATTTTGTTTTTTTCCCTCTCCATTTTCTTTATTAAAAAACGGAAGGAAAGGTGACTCTAATAACAAATTAATTTTAGTCTTTTAGAAGAAAAAAATGTTAAAAGCTTTTGGCGTTGGCTAAAAAAATTTTCAGTATTAAAAATTAAAGAATATTAATAAAAAAGATTTTTAATGTTTCAAATCTATAAAAAGTTCTTAGCTCTTTGCTATAATTTTGTTTTTTAGAATGCATTAATAGCATCATTTGCAAAAAGAGTCACAAACTTGAACTCTCATCGATGATAGAAAAAATATCTATTTAAAATTCAGCAAAGAAACTTTTTATTTTTTCCATCTTTTCTTGGATATTTTGCCCATGTCATATTTCTTTTTTACATTTTCCTCCTCAATTTTAGAATTAATTTCATAATCATAAGACTTCTTCGTGTGTGTCTCATTCTACTCATAAATAATTTTAAATACGTATGTATATTTTTAAGAAAATAAGACGAAAAAGAAAAAACGATAATTTACAGGTTGTTTTTAGAAAAGTGGCATTATATTTTAGAACTACGCAAAAAAGCTTTTAAATTATTTATTAATAAACAGTTTTTTTGATTAACAGTTACTGCTGCTATTTGCAGAAAATGCCAATATCAAAAAACCAAAATGATTTAATAAGCATTATATTTTTATTTACATATTTTGCAAAAAAAATATATATCTAAAAATGGCTTTAAGAGGATAACCCCCTTAAGAAGGAGAAGTAAGGTGGATTATAGTTAGCAAACAAAATGCAAATTAGCGGGGAAAAAATATAACAACAATAATAATCCAAGCAAAGTATATTTTATGCAAATGTACTTCTGGGATCAAAACCAAAAAAGCAAAAAGTTAAAAGAATTTGTTAGCCCTCCTCCATTTTTGACGTGTCTTAACACATTTTAAACCGATTAAAGAATTTTAACGCAAAATGAAACCCAAAAAAGAAAATTTTGAACATTCTTGAAATTACTTTATCCATCGTCAAAAAAGTTATTAACGAAATGCGTCAACAACTTTTGACACCGTAAGACATGGCAAGAAACTTCTTAGATCGGCGACATAATGCTTTTGCTTTTTTTTTATATTTACAACTTTATTTTTCTATTCAAGGAGCCACCCAACCAAAAAAGGCTTATCAGTCAAAAGGTAGCATATGATGATAAGAGCAAAGAATACACATACAATCGCTTCCTTCCTTCCGGGATCAAACATAAAACTTTTTGTACATAAGAAAATACACAAATAATCTTTAACTTTTATGTCTTATAAGCAAGCTACCACCAAATGGCTACAAAACTACAAAAATTATAAAAAGCTTGAAACACTTCAAAAGTTTCTTTTTGAAAATTTTTGAACAAAAAAATAAAATTAAAGTTAATACTTTTGTCATTTAAAATGAAAATAAATATTTAAAAAACACTGATGTTTGAAAATTTTATCAATTAGAAAAAAAATTATGCTGGTCATTCAAAAATAAAACAGGAAAAACTTTGCTCATGTGGTGAGTTTGAAATTAATTCAATGACGCCCAAAAACAAAAGAAAACTAAACCAAATTAAATTAAATATTTTTTTGTTGCATTTTTACCTTTTGCTTTGTTATTGTTATTCCAAGCAGATAATATTTTCTTTTTTCCGCTAAGCATCTCCAATGTAATGCGCAACACATAATTCATAAGAAGAAGATGATGTTCTCGAAGCGAAGAAAAAATATAATGAAAAAACAAGCAAGCGATAGAGTGAGTCTCTTCTTTAGCAAAGGTGTGCGCAACTTTAATATATAAATATAAAAAAATGAATTTCAACATTTGGGATATTAAATTAAATAAAAAAATATTTTATGGATCCAATGCGATATTTTGGGTAAGCTTCCTTCTTCATCCATTTTAGACTCTAAAATTAGAACGATATTTAAGCTACTTGGATGGGGTTCATTAGGAGTTGGAATATGGTTATATATTGAGCAGCATTCATATTCCCTTCTTGCTCCATCAAGTTATTCCGCTATGAGTGCTGCAGGACTTTGCATTGCTATAGGTTTATTGGTTATTGTTGTAGCTGTTGTTGGATGTTTGGGAGTATGGAAACGTTCCCGCTGCTTTTTAGGTTGTGTAAGTACAAAATTATAAGTTAATTCCTTAGTCATATTTTTTTATTTTTAGTATTTTGCCGCTGTTTGTTTTCTCTTTGGAATACAATTAATCACAGGTGTTATGGGATTCTTTTATGAGGATTCTGTGAGGCATCGAGTTAAATATGCATTATATACAACTATAAACAGAACAAATATAGTTAAAAATTACCCCGTAAATCAAATTGCCATTACTTGGGATGAAATGCAATCAGCGGTACCTAACTTTTAAAAAATAAGATAATTTAAGAAAACAAAAGTTTTAGTTACATTGTTGCGGAGTTGAAGGATATCATGATTGGTTTTATTCAACTCGATGGAAGAAGAATGAATTTGTGCCCGATAGTTGCTGTGATCCCGTACATTTTTCAAGCGATGATGCAATGCATAATTGTGGCAAAAGTGTTGCAAACAAAGAAAGATGGTTTAAAGAAGGATGTCAGGAGCATTTTACTGATTGGCTGCTACAACATACAACAATAATTAGATTTTTTACTATTGCATTTATGCTTGTTGAAGTCAGTTTTACTTTGAATATTAATTTTTTTTCTATTTGGTAATTTTTCAGGCAATAATTTTGATATTAACAGTCAGAATATATCGTCACATGAAAACTAAAGATAAAGATCGATATACCGTTGAATATCGACAAGGAGCTGCAACCACCACCGATCAACAAGAAGGCAATTGTAATTTGTTGCAATAAAATACATATGCAAACCCCAAAAAAATATCACTCAATAATGAATCTCAGAGAAAAAGAATTACATGTGCATTTAGATAATTTTATTTCAACCGGTGTTACTTTGCTACAATTTTGTATTAATCGATGTATCATTTTTACGCATTAGATGCTCATCTTCGACAAGCAACTTATTATCATTTTATTATAGCTGCTTAGGTGCTAGAATTCCATAATCTCAAATAGATATTAGAAAATTTCAAAATCTCTCTTTATTTGGTGTTCAGGCTTGTTCACCAATTTTCTTTGTATTTTCCTTCTTCTACCATTAAAGTACAATAACAAAATTTTTTATATTTTTATTTTTATTCAGACGCTTCATTAACACGGTTTGCAACAAATTATTATTATATATAAAAAAAATATTTTTATGCTAACATAAAAACAAAAATGGTAATTATTATTTCATTTTTTTTTTGATAATAAAATGTTATAAAAAAGAATCAAAAAAAAGTATGCTAAGGCAAAATGTTCACAATTATAAAAAAATCAAAAGACAAATTTGGGTTGGAAGAATATAGTATTATAAAAAGTTTGTAAAAACCTGCACATTTTAAAACAGTTTTTTTTCGCATAAAAGAAAATAAAAGAAAAATTGGAAATGTTGGATTTTAGTTTAAAAAATTGATGAATTCATAGCTTTAGTTTTAATGTTGGATAGCAAGTTGAGGAAGTGGAGCTTCAACGGTTAAAACTCCATCCGTGCTTAAAGTGGATGAAATTGATTCAGGATTGGTTCCACGAGGTAGCATAAATTCCTAAAACATTATTCAAAATGTTAACAAACTTCTAGGTTTAAACAAATTTTTTACTTGGTTATATTCTCGATAAACAGTGCGAGAAGGAGTTTTCTCTTCATGTTTGGCATGAACCAAAAGTCGATTATCAACTGTTTTTACGGTTACTTCTTCAGGTTTATATTGAGCCACATCAAAACTAAAATTTAAGTATCCATCATATATTATTCGACGCAACAACGAAGACAAAAATATACTTACCGCAATCGCAAAGTTTTTCCATCACTTTCATCTTTAATTAAGGGACTTTTTAAATTATCTAGATATGGATCATATATAGGACGTGTCGACATGAGATCTCCACCGTGTCCTGAAAAAAATAAATAAAACCAATAAAATTATGTATTTTCTCCTCCAAAGTTAAGTTTTTTTATTGTTTGTTTTTCAAATTGATGAGTGCATGGATGTTTGCTAACAAAAAAAAATTTGCAAAAGAAGCTATGTGCCAAAAGCGACCGTTAGTATGCTGCGAACATTTTTCTTTTTCGTTTCAGCATTCATCCATCCATCAAAAAAAAGCAAGCAAAGCTAAAGGCGGCGGCATTTTTTGAAAAGCCCGAAAATGGAATGAATGCCCTCGATGATGGGCTTACTTTCTCTCTATCTCATACATGCCACCAAAGTTCATCTGTCTGACAAATGGCTGTTGCCACCAACCGCCATCAAAGTGAGAGAGATGGAGGTCAAACAAAGTTAAAGGGGCAAATAATGAAGGAAAAGCAATATGAATATTTTTTGTTGCAGATATTAATATATTATTAATTTTTATAAATTTTTGAATTTATATTCTTACCATAATGACGATCTCCACCATTATAACTTTGAAGCGGCCCAGATCCGCCACCAATATGTGATCTGCCTCCAGAGGTTCCAGTGGTTGGTTTATATCCTTAAAAAATAAATAAATTTTTCAAGCTTTTAAAAATAATATATAAAAGTTATTAATACCTTCAAATTCTCGTCTCAATCGTTGCATTTCATCTTCAACTCGACGCATTTCATTTTCAAAACGATCCCGCATGCTGTCGAATTCAGTATCAATAACAGAATAATTGCTGCGGGTTACGTCAATTCTACGCTCACCGGTGGCGCCACTCATTTTCTTGCTGAAAGAAAAAAGAAAAGAAAATGCATGGGCATCAAATTTATTTAAAATTTTATTATGAAAAAGAAAAGAAAAAAGACAAACTTTTGTCGTTGTCGTCGCGCATTTTAAAAAGAAAAAAAAAGAAAAAAAGATAAGAAGAGAAGGAAGCGAGTAAACAAACAACAGCAAAATAAAAGTTAAAAATAATTTCAGGTATGTGTGTGCATAAAATTATTATTAAAAAATTTTTTTGATAATAAAAAAGATGTCAAGAAAATTATCGAAAAATTTTATTAAATTATTTTAATTTTTTGTTCCCGAAAAAGAAAAAAGGGATTTCAAAATAATAAAATGTTCAAACATTACCTTTGGCTGCGCAATTGCATATTTATTTTTATATTTTTATTTCTTCTTTGATTTTTTTTATACACTTGAATAGATTTTTCGGGAATAATACAACCAATAAGTGCAACAGGAATGAAGGAAAAAAACCAAAAAAGGCAATAAAGTTTTTTGCAAAAAATAAAAAATAAAACTTTGATAAAATTTGTTTTTCTATATATAAAAAATGCTTTTCGCCGGGAAAAAAATAAAATAAATGTTTGTATGGTTCGTGATTCAGCTATTTTTCCTTCCTCGGCATTAAAACAAAAAAAAATTGCATCAACAAATAATGCTTGCTTTTGGTGGTTTTATTTTACGATTTATTTTTTTATGTGGAAAAATGAGGAGTAAAAAATGGCGTACATTAAAAATAAAGAGAAAAATAGCAAAGAAAATAAAGTTAGTTAAGTTTTGATAAAAATAAAAATAAGAAAAAAATACGCAGAAGAAAATGCTTAATGCTTTTAAAGACTTTTCTAAAAATTTAAGATCAAGGGACATTTATTTTTTTCTTGACATTAAGTTTTCTTTCTGTTGCGCAAACGACAAAAGCAAACAACACAAAATTGCTAAAGGTGGCTTTATGAACAGGGAAACAAACATAAAAAAAATCAGTGGGGGCGTTTTTAGTTTTTGTTTTAAAAAACTTTTCTGGAACAAAAAAAGATTTATGAAATTAAAAAAGTAAACGCAAGCACACATGTTTTTGATGCATGCATATTTTTTTAAAAATAAATCAAAAAAATTTTGTTTAAAACATGACCTTTGCAATGCGTATTACTATTGCTGATTGCATTTTAGCACTTGAAATGAAATAAGTGAAAGAAAAGAAAAAGAATGCATTTTCAAATCTGAATAATAAAAGGAAAAAAACGTAAAAAACGCAACAACAAAAAAACCAGTTCAGAAAAAAAATAAATATATTGTAAAACCTAAACCACAAAAAAGAGAAAAGAAAAAAAGTATAATTGTATTCAAAGTACTTATATCATTTTTAAATTGTCTATTTTTTTTTAAAGAAAAAGAAGAAATATCTAACTAGATGTGGGAAAGAATAAATAAATTTGCATTTGGCTCCTTCTTTTTTTGAAATAGTAGATAGTAAAGGTAAACATTATTTTTCTTTCTCTCATTTTGCTTTAGGCAAACAACAAAACAACAATCCTCAAAACTCAATTCGACTTCAATTTCGATTTGGTGGTTAGTTTGCTTTTTTGCTTTAAAACTAAAAAAAAGAATAAAATAGCTCAAGTTGCAAATTTATTTCAGACAGCAAAAAAAAATGAGAGAGGAAGAGACAAAGATTGCGGGGGTCAATAAAACAATCAAATCCTTCCGGTTTCTCTCTCTCCAGCATGCTAGCAGCAATCGCAATTCGACGATGTTAAAAAGTTCAAAAACGACAACAATAAAATTAGAGAGGACAAACGTCAAAGAAAAATATTTGTCTGTTTTTATGATATAACAATTACAAACAACTATGAGACATTCAATGCTATTTTTAAGAGATTCAAGCAATAGCAGCAACGTTTGTCATTCCATATTAGTTAGTTAGCAAAAAAAAAAATGAAAGAAAAACACCACAAAAAAATTTTGTTAACAACAAAGGTTTGATTTTCTTAGTTATTTGCTGCTGTTGCTGCATCCTTCTCACTCTCTTTCATTTCTAAACAGGCGGGTTTTTTTCATTTATGTTGACAGCCAAATAACTAAGACATTTTCCTTATTTCTTTTTTTCCCTTTCTCCTGCAGAAACAAAAAAATAGCATTCCATGGGAGAAAGAAAGAAATAGGAGGAAGAAGAGGAACGACGACAACGTTGAAAGTAAGAAAAAATTGCCGGTGATGTTCTTGCAACACGACTGCCTCTCTCTCTTTTTCTTTCTTTCACTACCTATCGAGGCCATCAACACACCGTTGAATTATTTTTGTTGTTGTTGTTGATTGTTACTCAACGTGAGTTATTGAAAATTTGTGAGTTGGTAGGTTGGCTCGCTCGTTCATTCATTCTCCAAATACTTGTGCAACAACCTGTGGCTAGAGGCAGTAACAAAAGAAAAAAAAATTATCGTCCACGGTTGTTACGAAAGAAAGGTTTTTTTGCTGTTGCCACCGCACACATTCTTTTCAAAGATTTTTTTGGAAAATAAAAAAAAGGTGTTAACATATTTTTAACAAAAGTGAATGAAAAAAAAAATGAGTTTTATTACTAATTAATAAAGAATTTGATTGAATTCCAATTTTTTTGTTGCAAGGGAATTTTTGATCATTTAACTTAAAAGTATTTTTTCGTGTTATGGTTTTCAAATTTTTAGTTGATTTTTTAAAACAAAAATAAGATTCGATCATAAATAAACAAATGTTTTCTTCCTGCAAAAAAAACAGAAAAAAGATTCAGATAAAAAAAAACATATTTCTTACTTTTTTTGGTTGTAAACACAAAAATGTAAGTTATATTTTCGTAGTTTCCATAAATCGTCGCTGCTTTATTTCTAATTTTTATTTGAGAAATTGTATTTCTTATTAAAATTAATTTATTATTATTCTTATTAAATGATTATAATAAATAAGACTAGAAAAATCAAAGTAGCCAAAATGATTTAGGAATGTGAGCGGTAATTGTTTTTTTAGCAGCTTGTAAAGCTTTCTTGGATAAAACGTTTGATCCACTTCTCTTTGGACATGGACAATATTCATGGGCTGTTGTACCATGGATTCCTGCAGCTCCTGGTTCGCCAGGTGGCCCTACAACTCCTTCTTTACCATTTTCACCAGGCTCGCCAATTGGGCCTGGTAATCCCATTGGGCCAGTTTCACCAGATTCACCTTGAATGCCAATACTGCCTTGATCACCTCTAACGCCAGGAATTCCCTTTTCTCCTTTTTCACCAGCAACCCAAAAGGTTCCGTTCTTTCCTTCAACACCATTAATTCCATCTGGACCATTTTCTCCTGGTGGTCCATCTTCACCAGGTTCTCCTGGTGGACCAACAACACCAGGAGCTCCTTTACCAGGTGCACCAGGCTCTCCAGGAGGTCCAACTACGCCATCTCGTCCTTTAGGTCCTAAAAACAAAATATTTATTTAAAAGAAAAAGTGTTTCATAATTTTACCTGGTGGTCCAACAGGTCCTTGAGGACAGATAACAACTTGTGATAGTGAATTTGCTGTAAATGTTATTCCATTAGCGCCAGATGCACCTGGTATTCCAGGAACTAAAACAAATACATGATTCAAAGAAAAATATTTGCCAAAGAATTTCAAACCTCCATCATATCCTGGTTTTCCTTGAGGTCCAGGAGGACCAGCTGGGCATTCAGCTTTATAAACAGATGGTTTACATTCTTCAGTTTCTTTCTGATGAAAATTTCCATTAGTATTTTTCTCTTTAATTAAATTTGGAAGTTTTAGTTGCTGTTGGTAGCTATCCTCAGCATCTGGGCTACTTTCATTATCAACGTCATAGCCTTCTTTAGTTTTGGAACCATAAAGTTTTTCCATAATCTTTAATCGACCTTTCATCGAACCTGTAAAAATTTTTAGATTTTGGTAACTATTTTTAAGATAAAATTTTACGTCGTTCAAGATTATTAAGAAAATTAAATTCAGCCATTCTTTTTTCTCTAACAAATGGTGGACGTCCATATTGTTCTTGAATAGATAGAAGTTCATCCCATAATGTATCTGTTTGAATCTAAAACTTCCACGATTTTATAATTGCTTAAAAAAATATTAAAATTTTAAAAACCTTAAAATCTTTCATTTCTCTCATAACAAAATCCATAGTATCATCTAATTCTTTAGTCCATTCTTTCATAATTACAGCAGGAAGTGAAAGAGCTAATATACTTAATGTAACTGCAACCAATACAGCAACTCTGCCTCTATCATAATCATCCCATTGCTGAACATTATAATCACGAGAAAGTCGGATTTTAACACTCATATTTTTTGTTGTAAAAAAGAAAACTAATTAAATAAAAATAAAGAATATCTCTCAACCAAATTTTCACGAAAATGGAGGATGGATGTAATCTTATTTTAGGGTGGTGGAAGTAACATCTTTGATTTTAATCTTTTGAGGGCAAATAAAGGTCGCATTTTTTCTTTAGTCTTTTTGAAGCCTTTTTAAATTTATTATATATATATTTTTCTTTTTTAAAAAATCAATGAAGTTGGGAATTTTTGCAGGTAAATTGAATAAATAATAATCAATAAATAAATATGAATTTGTTAATCAAAAAATTACCAGTTTTATTTAAGAAAAATGTACACAGAAAAGATAATGATAAATAATAAATTATTGCTAAAAAGAATAAAATGAATTTAACAATAAAATTTTTTTACTATTAATACTTTATGTTGATGATGTAACAATAATACTCCATTTCACAGTATCTCTATCTTTTTTATGACATTTTGAAACAGCATAAAACGCAAGAAACAGCACAAGGCCAACCAGGAGCACGACGGCAACAATCATCAACAATTCAGATTTTGCGTCGTATGAATGAGAGGAATGTCCATAAATATTTTGAGCCACTGGAGGCAGATCGCCGCCCTACAAAAAAAGTTAATAAAAATAATACATTTTTAAGTTTTGGGAAGTAAAAGAAAATAAATAAATCATACATTAATAATTTCAATATTAGTAATATTTAATTCCATTTGTTTTTGAAGTGGATGGCTTTTAGAAATCCATTGAGGTGGTATTTGATTGAATGTTTCATCCACCCTTAAAACAATGTAAAATTCTCGCATATTTGGTAAACCATCAACGCAGCGTTTGCGAACAACAACGATTTCTTCCTAAATTTAATTATTTTAAAAAACTTTATGGGATTCAACGGCCTACTTCTGTGACTCGTCCATAATCAGCCAAAATTTGAATTAAATGAAATTCCATATCAACATCATGTCGATCTTTAGCAGCAATAATTTTTGCAACAATATTTGGATTACCTGGAACTTGAACAACGTGATCGCAAGTATCGTGATTTGGATGCTAAAATTTCAAAGATATTTTAATTTCCATAATATTTTTGAAGATATCAAAAACTAACCGGAACCCAAATTGCATCATCATAATTGCATACACAACTTGGCTTATTTCTTTGATAATTGCAAGCAAAAAAATGTTTTTCAAGCATTGGGCATTGAGTATAAAAAGAATTACCGGTATTCCATGGAAGATCTGTTTCTGCTGGGGAAGTGACAATAGTTTCTTGAAATAAAGCATCCGAATCCGTAAATAATAAAATGAAAATAAAAAACATGGATGAAAGTTTTTTTCTTGATGGCTATAACTTTTTATGTTTATGGATTTTTTAAATGTGCTTTCTTTCTTCCTTAGAGACATTCCTATCCTTTTCATCTTTTTATGGCTTTATAATCCAAAAAATCCAATGACTTCTTTAATAATGAATCCTTTATCTCACACACATAATCGTTTTCTTCCTTACTATGTATTTGCCTTTTTTTGAAATCTTTGAAATATTATAATTACTTGAAAGTAGGGTGGACCGATCTACCGGTAGATTGAAAAATCGGTAGATCTACCGGTAGATCTACCGGTGGATCTACCGGTAGATCTACTGAAATCTACCGCAAGTCCAAAATTCGAAAAGAAAGGGATTTTGAATCAAGGAATACAAAATTAAGGATATAAGGCTATTTTTGGGCACAAAAATAGGTTTTGCAAACTTTTAAAAAAATTTCAATTTTTCAACAGGGTGGACCAAGCTATTACTTTCCTATCATAAACTCTCCCCTGTTAAAAAAATTCAAAAATTTTCGGAAATAGAGAAAACATCGTTTTTATGCATTTTAGAACCTGCTAATTCATAACTTTCGCTTAAAAAACTCCGAGAACGTCTTTTTTTAAATTTTGGTGGCGCGGTAGATTTCGGTAGATTGGAAAATTTTTTCGGTAGATTTCGGTAGATCTACCGGTAGATCTACCGGTAGAATCTACTGGTAGATCTACCCGGTCCACCCTACTTGAAAGTGAGAGAGATAAAAAAAAGTTTCAGAAAAAAACATATTTGTTTCCCTTTCTGTTTTGATTTTATGGATTAAAGCATTTATTCTTGCTTGGTTTTTTTAATAATAAAAAATTACCTGGATGAAAATGCAAATTAAAAAACAAAACAAAAATGCTCATCATCAGGTCAAAACATTAAAGCTGTTGTTTATTCCGATACTTAAAAGTGAGTTTTAATCATGGAATGAAGGAAGTCGAAGAGGTCTAGCTCATGTTGAAGAATTTTTTTTAGATCCTTTGTATCAGCTTTTATGCGCTTTTAATTTTTTTACACATGCAAATTGCAAAGATAATCATTGCCTGCGCTTTGAGAATGATAATTTTGCTTTTACATTGATTTACGCAAATTTTTTCATTTTCTTTGCAATTTTCCCATGCATCATTTTCGAGCTCGAATGAACGAAATAACGCACAACGAAAATTAAAGGGAACTAGAAGCTCCGCCGGCCTTCGGCCAGCGATGTAACTTGTTTCATTGAAATATAAAAAATGAGTTTTTAATTTTCCATGATCGTGGACAATTAATTCAAAAATTAACCTGCATTAAACGAAACAAAAGCATGCTAACTACTATAGAATCTTATATTATCTTTGAATTCTTTAATATCGAAGAATTTTTAAGGTTCCTTTGATCCTCCTTTTGCTATTGGTTCCTTGGGTCTCTTCCTTGCTATTGGGGCTTTGGATCCTTTTTTACTTTAATAAATTGCCTCATTAAAAGACAAACGACCGTTTATCACCGCTTCATTTTTATGAAATGCAAACGCTATTTTCTTTCCTTGCGCATTCATTCATTTTTTAATGCAAATTTTTTCATTTTCTTTTCATTTTTCCCATGATCGATTTCCAAGTGCGCACGAACGAACACACAATGAAAATTACTAGGAAGGATAGCTTTCTTTTTTAGCTAATTATTCATTCATCATGGGCGCAATTGAAGCTTACAAAAAAGCTCTTGAACTTGATCCTAGAGATGAACAAAGTCGAAGTAATCTTGCTTTTGTTGAATTAAAGCTCAAATATGTCAGTTTTTATTTCATTTGTTTTCTTCGAATTCCATTCATAACGTTTTTAGGAAACACAACATGCTTCAACTCCAACACCAGAAGATGGAACACAAGCAAATGCTCTCCAAGTCGAAGGAAATGATTGCATGGAAGCCTCAAAGTTCAATGAAGCCATCGAAAAATATACTCAAGCTCTTGCATTGAAACGAGATCCTGTCTATTACTGTAATCGTGCCGCTGCCTTTTGCCATCTTAAAAAATATGATGATGCTCAAAATGTGAGTTTTCTTTCTTTGCTTCATTTTTATCTTAAATTCATTTTTGATTAATTTTTTAGGATTGTTGTCACGCAATTTTACTTGATAGCAGATATGCTAAAGCTCATTGTCTAATGGGATTCATCAGTTCACGTCGTGGTGATTACTTGGTTTCTTTTTATGCTTATAAAACTGCTTTTGAATTGGATCCAATTAATTCAAACTACAAAGAAATTCTCGCTCTTTCTGAATCAGAACTTCGTGAAGCTATCCAACAACTTTAAATTTGTATTGTTATGCATATTTTTCTTATGTGATTTCATTTGAGTTTTTTAGTTTTATTGTTGTAATGAGTATACTTTATTATGTTCTTTTTTGTTCTTGTAATCCTTTGTGTTTAACCTTTTTTACTTGAATAATAAAGTTTTACTGTTTTTATGAACTCTGTCCGACTAGTTTAAGCATCGTAATACCAAGCTTTAATTCAATCCAACAATGAGAGTAACAAATAAAATTAAAGATGTATGCTTATAATTACTCACTATGTCATAATATTATGTTGCTGCTAGAATTACTAACAAACTCTACCAAAGCTTGGTTTTATAATAAAATGTTCATTAAAGTTAAAAATTTAATCATCGGCCTTTTTGTTGCTTCGGCTTTCTTTTTTCTTTCTTTTTTTTAATTATCCTTCTTATCTCTATGTTTGATAATTTTTTAATTTTATTCTCTCGGATAAAAGTTAACATCATTTGTTTTGTTTTCTCTTTCAACATGCAAAAAATTTAGAAATAAGCTTTTTATATAATGGATTTTAATTTAAACCTTTAAAATTTTATTTAAGAGTTTCGTACTTTGAGTTCAAATAAATAATTTGTATCCAAAAAAACTTTTATGCTAATTATTATAATAGCTAATAAATTTTTTTAGATAAAATCGTCCACAAAAAAATTTCTTTTTTGAAGAATCTTGTGAAATGAAAACTAAATCTTAGCATACTTACTTGCTATGTGTTTGCTTTTTTGTTAATTTAATGAGATGCGTGGGAAGAAGAAGCTAGTTTAAAATGCATTTTTCCCCAAATTCAACAAATGACACTTTTTTTTTTAAATTTCTCATACAATTTTTGGAGAAATCACTCTCGTTGAAAAAGCTCATAATCAAAGAAAGAAGCATAATTAAATGTTCATAATTTATTTGAAAACGAAGAGGATTGACATTTTTGCGCAGTTTAAAGTAACCAAAATAAAAAAAGTGTATAAAAATAAATTATTAACAAAAATAATAAATCTTTTTTTTATGCTAGCAAAAATATATGATAAATTTGTTGTGATGGTGGTAGTAGTTGTTGTTGTTGATCAGAGGAGAATATTTGTTGTTGTTGGTGTTGCTGTAACGTTGGATCATAATCATAATTAGGTTCCATAGTTGCCATTGATCGCTTTCCTGGACGTAAACCCCATCGTCCACTTGCAAGGGTTCGTTTGGCCATCATTATTTGACGAATATTATGATCCGAATCCATCAACCCGGTACTTCCATAAATCAATGGATGCGAAAATACTGTAGTCGAAGAAAATAAAAGAAAATATGAAATAACTAAATATAATCGTAGTGAAGCCGACATTGCCATTGTTTTTTGTTTATAAAGTAGCAGTATAAAATTTATATGAAATAATTTTTTTTACCTAAAATAATGTCAAATGAAATTAGAGATTCTTAAAATTATAAAGAAGAATAAACGAAGAAGAAGAAGAAATGAAATGCTGCCGATGCTCCTAAAAGCTTTAAGGTTTTATGCTTTTCCTTAATGTTTTTGTTGTCGTTGTCGTTGCCATTAATGTGTAGTTAGTAATGCCTCCTTTTTTAAGGACAATGAAACGACAACGACAACCTCAAAAAGCAAAGAAGCGGGCGGAAAGATTCTTATATACCCCATTTCTTCTTCCTTTAAATGATGTGTATGCAGATGTTCTTATCGGATCAGAAGCTTCTCTTCTTTTTCGTTTATTTTTTAATTTCCAAATAAACGCAGGGGTTTTTCTTATTTTTTTTAGAGTGAAAAAGGCAAAATATGGCAATGGTCATTTTGGTAGTATTAATTGCAGCTATTATTTGTTGTATCAAAATTGTAATTTGATTCTCTTCAACCTTTACTTTTTTTGTTATTTCTACCAAAATAGAGCTGCCGCTTGTTGTCTTGAAAGATTATCACAAAGTGATGTGTATAAAAATAGAAAAATTCGTATATTTGTTCAAAAAATTTTTTTTAAATAGTAACATTGTATTATTTTGGTTTTGATGGTCAGTTTTATTTATTTTTTCTACCATAAAATTGTACAAATTTTTGCAGCAAATAATTTTTTAAACTCAAAGACAAAGGTTAAATAATAAAAAAACAGAAAGAACAAAGAATATCAGTTGTTTTTACATTTTTAAATAAAAAGAAGTGTCACTTTGATCAATCATTGTAATTTTGTGGCAGACAACTCAGCTTGATTATTTTACTCTTTTTTCTTTCTTGTTGAAGCTTTTTTAATGAAAGTGTTTTGAAGCATAAAAAAAGATAGAAATAAATCAATGTTTTTTTATTCTACCTCCACTTTTTTTTCTTCTCTCAAACATTGGCATCAGAGAAGAAGAGATTTGAAGAAGATTAACCTTTATTTGCAATAAAACTAAAGCATAGAAGATAGAATAAAAAAAAAGTTTCGGTCATTGCGAGAGGATGGAGTCGCTGCTGCTTCGTTTTTGCATATATTTTTTTTTTCATCCGTCATCATCAGCATCATCATCGGGAGTAAAGTGCGCAAATATTTGTTTCACCCGAACCAGTAAAGCTAAACCAACCTAAAACCCGTTTACTTTTTTTTAAATGCCATTTACTTGATTTTCCTCATTTTTTCTAGCAAATTATCCCCACTTTTATGCTACACACTTTGTTGTCTGATCAAAGATTGTGTGTTTTTTTCTTTGTTTTCGAACATCGAACATGTTTTTTTTCTTCAACGTCAATCAGTCTTCTTTTTCTTGATATTAGTGTTATCAGAAAAGTCATTCACTTTTTTTTGTTCCATTCTTTTTTTTTTGATTGAAAGTCAAACAACTGATGAGGTAATTTGTGTTGTTTGAGTTAAGAGTCGATGGAAAAAAATGAAAGAAATTTTTATATTTAAAGCTTCTCTCAAAATATTTATATATATTTTTTTGGGGATATCTTTTGCATCAAAACTAATTGTAAAAAAAAAATCAAGTTGCGCGTTGTCAGGTGTCTGAAAAAAAAAATGAAATGAAAAAAGTCATAAAATAGTTGGTGTCATTAATTTTGTGAACCTTCTCACTTTTTTTAATTCATTTTTTTGCCAATAAAGATTCATCGATAACCAAAATACTTTTATTCTAATAATTTCCTTTATTAATTATAGCTAATTTTTATTTTTCCATTGCGATTCATTGCTTAACTCGCTTACTTTATTTAATTTGACGAGTTTAAACCAATTTTCTTACATTTTTATCCAACAAAAAAAATTAGATCGTAAAAGCATTTTTTTAATGGCTTAAAGACGATGACGACTAGCGGTGCCTACTTTGTCTGCACTTTTAACAAATTGGAGAAGAAGAAAAATGTTTTATGTTCGATCATTTATGGGATAGAAAAAAAGTGAAAGTAGTTAGTTTCAAAGCTATTACTTTTACTGCTGCTGCGCAAAATTTTCATTTTTAAAAATAGACAACTACAACAAACGACAGCTATGTTTCATTTCATTCATCATGCAACCAACAACCTTCTTTCTCCATTCATTCAGTCATTCATCATCAAGTACATGGCAATGGCATGACATGGCAGCTTTAAATAGCGCATTTATTTTTATCCTTGTAAAACTTACAACTTTTGGAACAACAAACGAAAAGCATTGATGCTACTAGCTTCTTTTAGCACCCTTGAAGAACTTACTCTTTTCTTGGAGAAAATTATTCTAAGATCTTTGGCAAGAAAAAAAAACTAGAAAAACTTACTTTTTTATTTTCCTTTTTCTCTTCATATTTTTTTTTGAAAAAAAGTTTTTTTGTGCTATTGTTGTTGCGTTGTTAACATTTGAAAGTAAAAGAAGGAGCAAAAAAAAAACGGACAACATTTTTTTTATGTACATATTTGTGCCCGATTACTCTTTTTATTTTTATTTTTTGCTGCTTTGCTTTAAGTTTATTTCCAAAGGTAGACAAAGAAAAAAAAACACCGACCAAGTTGTTAGTAGCTCTGTTTTCTTCTTCTTATTTTTTTCTACTCTACCTTTTTTTACTGTTTTCAAAACATGGGTAAAATAAAAAAATGCTCATTTACATTTTTTTTTCTTTTTTTTTGGTTTTGGCTGAAACTTCTCTTTACTCTTTTTCCGTCCAACATCACTGCCGTAATTTTTATAAACGATACTTTTTTCATTTTTCATGATTGCGGCGCGTATAAGAATTTTCGCTGATGATTTATTATTGTATCATCATCATCGTTGCTGGAGACCAATTTACAATTGACCTATCCTTAAATACCCGCGCTTCGGAAAAAAAATTCCCTAAAGAATAACTAATTTTTTTTTATTTTCGCGCTTCCGTTCGATTCAATTAAATCAATGAATGGTCAAGTGTCTTTTTTCTAATCGCTCGTTCGTTATGGATTTTTGACTAAAACACTTGGCTTTGACATCAACACATCCATCCATCCAACCAACCAGCCAGCCAGCCAGTCGGCCATCAAACACTTGAGAAAAAAGCTGGCTGATCCCTAAAAGTTGTTTTAATAATAAAAAAGAACGAAAGAAGAAAAATAAAATGAATATAACTCATTTGCATGCATCAAAAAAAACGGGTGTAAAAAAAGAATAAGAAAGAAAAAAGATGCCATTGTTATTTTGATGACCATCATTTTACGAGGAGGCCTCCTGCTGCTTCTGACACCAAAGCAAAAAAAAGAGAAGAGAAAAAGATTCAATTTCGCGCCTTTGTTTGTTTCTTTACAACTATGTTTTTTTTATTTTTTAGGTTTTCATGTTTTTTAGTTGTTGTAAAACCCAGACAAATTTTTGTGATATTACTTTACTTTTTTTATTCATAGTTGCTTGCTTATTTTTTAAATTAAATACAATTTTACAATTTTTTAACTTTGTTTCTTTTCTTATTTTTCAAAGCTAAATATAATTATATGTTTGTTTTCATGCAAGATAAGTTGCAGCAAAAAGTAAAGTTGGTTAGTTAGTTTATTAGAATGGCACCAATTTGTGGTGCCATTCTCTCTTCCCTACTAAATTCGCTTACATAGATGTCTTTGGCTATCACTTCTTTTATTTTCTCTTGTCTTGTTTAATGTCTAAAAAAGTGTAAATAGAAAGTGATATAATTTTTTTATGTTTTGGCACCAATGAGCATCGGAAAAAGCATACTTCCCATTTTTTTGTGTCTTTTTCAAAGGTTTTCAAGACAAAAATAAATAAAAAACATGTAAGCTTTTTGTGGCGGCTACTATTTTAATTGAGAGAGAAACTATGAAAATAAAAATATAGTCATTGAGAATACATTGCTGCTGCACTGCATTATTTTGGTAACTGAAGAAAAAAATATTTGCGTTAAAATAAATGGAAAAACAAAAAAGGATGCTTAATCACGCCATAAAAAATAGCAAGCAGCGGCGAAAAAAATAAAATATGACTATGTTTTTTTATTTTTGCGCCTATATTTTTCAGTCTTTCTCTCTTTCTTCTGTACAAAGTTTCATTTTTTATTTTGGTTGGTTTCAGGCAAAAAAAAAGTACGAATTTTATTGTTTTTTCTTTCTAAAATTTCAAACTCCAAAAATGGACATTTGACCGTTTGCTTTTATTTTTTGGGGTTATGGTGCGATGATGACTGTTATAATGAGTTAGTTGCGTGCATTTCGTTTTGCGCCATTTGTTCTTTCCATCATGTTTTAATTATTATTTGAAGACTGTTTTTTTCGTTGTAATTATGAAAGGGTGAAAAGCAGCAGCAAGAAAAAAAAATGAACGAAAAGTCGAAATGTCACATTTGCATTTTACATATTCTCATTTATTTTTTTTGCAAATGTTTTTCTTCCTTTTTTCTCCATTTTTTTAAAAAGGAAGAAGATAGCCTTCGCGGTCAGCAAAACTTTTTTTTAATGTGTGGTAGTAGTGATGGCCAAAGGGGCATTCATCATTTTTTCTTTCTTTCTTCTTCCTTTCCCCCTAAGTTTTTTTCCACGCTTATCATATATACCAGCCAAGCAAGAAAGTTGTTCTCGTACAAATATATATGTGTTTTTTTTTATTGTACAATAGTAAGGCGGTTTTTGAAGCAATAGCAGTAGTGGTGGCAGCAATATGACTGACTGAAAATGAAAAATGCGCTTTTGTTTTTTCCAACCACCGCCAACAACAAGCAAAAAATAAAATAAAAAAGAAACGTCCGGGACGTTGTTGTTGTTGCATTAAAAAAAGACAGGCAAAAATAAAATAAAAAAAAGAGCGATGATGAGCAAAGAAAAAAAAATGCAAGTCGGCAGTGTCGGTAGTGAGAGTTGCTGCTGTTGCGCGTTATAACGGTTCAGTCCTTTTTTTTACATTTATTTTATTTAATTTTTTTTGTTGCCAATGTACGGCTTCTTCTTTTTTTCGGAAAGGGTAAAAAAAGATGAGGAAAACTTTTGTTTTCTACGTAAATAGAAAAAAGGGTTTTAAATGAAATTAAATGAAAGTCGTCTAAAACTTTTAAAAATGCTGAAAATCTTTTCATGTCCTTGAAAAAAAGAGTGAAATAACTAAAAAAAATCATGAGAAAAAAAACCTTTCACATTTTGAAGCGTGAAAAAACAATACCAAAAAATTTTCCCTATTTTTTTCATTGTTTTTGTTTTACTTCCGATTATCGGGGTTTTTTTTATCATTGAAACATGATGCATAACTTTACAGGTTTTTTGTTGTTTTAATTGAGAGATTTTTACATTTTTATTGATACTCTTTCCGTTTTTTTCTCCACTTTCTTTTTAACCCTAATTCCTTTCGCGTTATTATTTATCGACACTCCCAAAAATTACAAAAAGGCAATCTCTCTTCTTCTTTTATTTTTCATGAAGAAAAAAATATCACAATAAACGCATTAACATTTTTTGGCCATTCTTGCTCGTTCAGTTTACCGTTTTAGAAAGAAAAAACACGTTTTTATTTTAAACAAAAAAGTGAACATTATTTTTTTGGTACAAATAACTTTTTTTTCTAACCATATTACCATCAAATATTTTTCCTTTTTTTTCAGTTACGTCAGAAAAAAGAAAAGAAAAATGGTTCATTCCTTTTGTTTTACTTTATTATCAAAAAATGCTTACTTCTTCAAAAAAAAAAAATGATGCTTCAATTCAATTAACAACAATCTTTGGCTTCGCTTCCTCCTTTATTTTTTTCTCTTTTCTCACATTATTTGATTTGATTTGTTGCGTTCGTTTTTTCTTTTCTTCTTTTTAGCAGCAAAAAAAATTGGTTAATGTTTGCTTAAACTTGGTCTTTTTTTTCTGCCTGCAATTATGATTCAAACCTTCAAAAAAAAAACCATTACTGATAACATTCTTTTTTTCTCCATTACCACCAACCGCCGCCGCGCCGCCACCATGGAAGGAGAGACAAAAAAAAATTAAAAAGAAAAACAGCAACTAAGCATATTTTTTTTTCTTTTTGGGTCACTTTTTTTTTAAATTCTAATATTCTTCTTCTTATTTTTTTTCGATTTATGCTTTAAGCAACTATTATTACGAGAAGAAATAGTACCACCAACGTTTTTTCCTTGTTTCTTGTTTCTCCTTTTAAATTATGTCTTTTTTTCTTATGCCACCCATTTGGCAGTTGTCTTCTTCTTTAAAAAAAAAATACTCGCAAAGCAAGCAGCTTTAATGAAGTTTCTTTTCTTTTGTTTTTTGGCTTCTCTGAAAGAAAAAAAGAAAAGGAAAGTTAGCTTTTTGATGTACATACATTTAATAGCTATAACAAATGTTTTTCTTTTTTATTATCGTGTTAAAGTTGATCCGCTTAAGGAATCTACTTAAAAAAATAAAATAAAGAAAAGATCCGGCCAAGTGATATATCCTTGAGTGCCTAATGTATTTTTTTATGTTTCATTTCCCAATCGTTTATGTATACGATCAATGACGGCTCTTTTTTTTCTCAATCTCTCTCACCGCAAAAAATAAAATAAAATAATGAAATATGTTTGATGGCTGTGGCGTCGACCATCGTCGATGTTAATATATCTATAAAACGTATAATTTTTATTTTTATTTTTTGCTTGCCATCATCAATTCTATGTTTTCTTTATTATTCCCCTTTTTGCTTTGCTTTTGCGCGGTGATGGCAGCGGCGGTTGATTTTCGCCTTTATCAACCGGGTCAATCTTTTTTTTCTTAGTTTTCTCCCATGTCCAACAACATATTCTTTTTTGACCTTCAGCTTTTTGCTTTTTCGTTGTACCACCATCATCATCAACCAACTGATTCGACTGACTTTTTATTTTATTTCATCTTTTTTCTTCTCCGATTTATTATTTTTTGGGCTATCCGACGTCGGCGGCGCGTGTTTATGTATGTATAGATATATTGTTATTTTGATCTTAAAATTAAAATTTAAGATCAAAAAAGCTTTTTTATTTTTTTATGTTTTTGTCTATCCAACCCATTTGACACCTAAGCTTTCATTTCGTATCTCATTTTTATTTTCATTCGATCTTGTCTTTTTTTAATGAGGTTCAACAAGATGAAGAAGTCACCCAAATAAGAAAAAGACAGGTGCCGAGATTGTTTCATACAATTTTTTTATTCTTTTGCACAATCAAGAATGGAATGGCATTCTATGTACTTACTTGATTTGCAGTAGCAGCAAGCAAAGGCAGGCGAAAAAAAGCAGGTGCGATAATGTTTACTTTGTTCGTTTGTGTTATTTTTTGTTTTCTATCGCGCACACCACGCTAGATTTCCGCTACTACTACTACAGCTACTTATTTACTTCAATATATGTTAGCGGATCTCTCTTTTCCTCTGTTTGAGCGCATCCTTCCTTTATTGGCCAACCACCCAACACAAAAAGCTAACCGAGTTTAAACTAGTCAATCTTTTTTTACTACTACATTCATTTTTAGCCATTTGTGTCAAGTAGGTACTATTTGCTTGCTTATTTGCTAAAAACAGTGGTTTAAAAAGAGCTTTTTTGCGATTTTTTAAAGAAACCTAAATGTGTTAGTTAGGATGTGTGTTTAATTTTTTTGCAATTTTTGTTTTTTAAAGCTTTTTTCCATTTTTTTATTAACTCGATTATTTAATTGCCAGCTTTCTATTCTTCTTATTTTAAGACGACGTTGACCTATGTGGGAAAGGCGAAAGAAAAGGCTTTAATGTTGCGATAATCCGGCTCGGTTTCAACTGGCTGGACATAATCATCATCGACCAGCTAACCGAAAGAAATAACGTCTTTTAATAAACTACTTAATTTTTGCTTTTCCTCCTTTCCTTCAGATTTTCATTGTTATATTTATTCTTTCCATTTTTGCAATTCTTTTTTTTTAAATTTTGACAGCAAACCTTTTTTTTCACGCAAAAAGCGTGGGAAAATTTTAGCTTATTTTGCAATATTTCCTTTAGGGGCTGGGCTGCTCATCTTCACTTTTTAATGATGAGTGATTTTTAATAAAATTATTCCAAAAAAAGTCGTCTAAAATTAATTCTGCAATTCCAAAACTCAAATTTGTACGTTTTTATTGTTTTTGAATTATCTTTCTTTTCTTTTTAAAGAAGATATAATTAAATTGATAACCAGCCCAGCACTTTAAATTGTTTTCTTTTTCATTTAAGTTTTATTTTTATGAATTTGGATATAAATTCATATGCATATGTAATTATTTAATTGGCGCAAAATACTTTTT
Organism: Panagrolaimus kolymaensis; assembly: GCA_028622995.1. NCBI lineage: Eukaryota > Metazoa > Nematoda > Chromadorea > Rhabditida > Panagrolaimidae > Panagrolaimus > Panagrolaimus kolymaensis. The sequence continues at coordinate 680,244 of JAJQJQ010000034.1, forward strand.
TTCTCATCTTCTCTTTCTTTAGGGCATGTTAAAAATTCATTTTTCATAAAATAATGTATGTATCTCCTAATTTTCTCTTTTTCTTTCTTACTTATCCTTCTTTGATCGCCACCATCAAAATTATGTTTGTTTGTATTTTAAAATATAATGAAAAGGAAACGATGAAAACGACTAATTAGAACAAAGTGTGATGATAACTTCCATTACTACTCCCTTTCCCAACTAACCAACCAACCCGACGACGTTCCAATCAATCGATTTCACTTATTTTAAAGGCTTTCGTGAGATTTTTTTTCTTATCAATTTATTTCGTCGTCAGTGGTGTTGGTGATGAGAAAAAGTTCCCCACTCTCCTTTTTTTTTGACTGGGATGTATGAATGTATGTATGTACAATAATTTCTTATTCTTACTCATCAATATATTTATTTATATTTTTTAACAAAACACTTTTTTCTTGTCGATAAAAATATTATATTGTTTGCGTGGGTCGATTAAAAATTTATGTATATAGATCGCGTCTTAATCGAAAGAGAATCATTTCCGTTGTTGCTATTTTAAATTTTAAGTTTAGTTTAACTTTTATTTCTTCTAGAATGCGAGGGACTAAAGCTTCTTTTCTTCTTGGAATCTTTTTCCTTTTATGCAGCAGCAGTCTCAGTTATGCCCAAAAATTATCTGAAGAAGATGCGCTTGAAGGAAGTGCAAATTTAATGAGTCCAGATGATGAAGATTTTAATGAGGTTTGTTTTTTCCTAAATTCGAAAACCATTTATAACATTTCTTCTTCTTTTTTTAGCATTCGGGTGAATTACCCCCAGAAGAAAATGATACACATAAAGCTTCCACATTTAAACCTCATTTTGTTACTCAACCAAATAATGTAAATGAAATTATAAAAGAAACGGTTGCCACTGAATCTCCAACAATTACTGATATTACCAGCAGACCGGCACCAGATGCTGATGGGTTAGATAGTAATCACACCATGATCCTTATTGCCATAGGTATTATTGTTACGGTATTAATTTTATTGGTTTTGGTTATTGTTTGTTGTAGGAAAAAAAAGAGTAAGCTTTTTAGTTGAAAGGAAAAAAATTGAAAATTAATGGTTATTTTTTTAGCTGATTATACACAAGGAACACCTAGAGTTTAGAATTTGAACTTCAAGATTTAAAAAATTTTACACCGCCATAAACTTCTTCTCTTCTTTTTATTAATTTTCAATGCTCAAAAATATATTATAGCCTCCGAAACAAAGCAAAAAAAAAATATAAATGGCAGGACTCTTCTTTCAACTACCAAAGCTTTAGTTTAATTTGCCTATGGTCAAACTTAACAGCAGCAGGTCGAGACCAGATATTTTTTAATAAATTCTCTTTTTTTAAATTTTTGTAATAATTTGTAATAATTTTTTTATGCTGCTTATTTTTTTGTTTGATATAATTAATATGCAAATTTTTTATTTTTTTGTTGCTGTTAGATTTTTTATTATTATTCTTGTTTTTGAAATTCGGGTGACATTTGGCTATCTTTTATTTTTTTAAAGTATTTAATTAAAAAAGCCAAACTAGCTCTATTTTTTTTATCTAAAAAAATTCTGTAAGAGCCTAATTAACGACCAATTTTTAAAAGTTGTTTATTATGCGCTTACATTTTTCGTGCAGTTCTCTCTCTCTTGTTCTTCTTTATTTCACTTTTGTCTATTTTTACCGTTTCTTTATTTTATTGTAATTTTTTAATTTGTTTTATAGTCCCCGGTTATAGCATATCTCTTCTATATTTTTTTATGTTGCTACTTGTTTTAATTTGTCCTTTAATTTTAATATCAGCTCATTCTTTCTTTTTTAACTATCTAAAAATTCATCCCCGCCAAACAAAACAAAAAAATTGAAAAAATAAAAGAAATTTGTTTTACAAGCTATGATTTTAAACATACAAAGATATAAATAATAAATAATACATAGACAAAACAAAATTTAATGAAAGAAAGTAAAAATCATAAAATTTATTGGAAGTGAAGCATGCTTAAAGCGTTCATAAAGATTGTTGCAAGTATATTTTTAAAAGTCATCATCGGCAAAATTAGAGAGAGAATAAGATGGTCCGTTTTTTCTTTTCTCCTACTTATTTTTTTGGATATGCCTTGCTTCGGCATTGGTCTTTTTTTCTCACCACGCAAAAAGAAATGAAAGCGCGGTGGAAAAAAATTGAACTTGTTCGTGGAAGGCAATACTAACAATAACCAACCTGCTCTTCTTTAATTAATTCACAAAAGACCTTCATTCGATTCTTATTGTATTTGGCTTCTGATGGCACAAAAATAAATTATTATTTTGGTGATAAAATTATTATACTTCAAATAAAAAAGTGGGAAATTGATTGAATTTTTTATTTTATTTTTGTTAACTAAATTATTAATAAAAGAGATATTCGAATATATAAAAAATTATGAGTGATTCATTTGAAGAACCACCTGAAGGTTCTGGTGGAAGTGATGAAGAGTATGAGTTAGAAAATGAAGAAGCGGAAGTATCAGAATCCCCTGACCAGCCTGATTCCAAACCACTTCCAACAACTGCAAAGCCAAAAGCAGTTCGAACTATTACTCCGCCAAGGATGGAAACTCCAAATTTATTAAATGATTTTTTATATACTGATGAAGAAATTAGTGAAGAAGCAAAAACTGAAACCTCTAAAGGTGAAGTTGATGAGAAGGATGTTTCAAAAGCAATTAAAACAACTTCAAAGGTTTTTTATATTTATGAATTAAATATTATAATTTAAAAATGAGTATTTTAGTACAAAGGCCATGTTGAACTCGATCCAATCATTGGTAAATTCCAAAGTGAACCACCACAAAATTATTTGCTTGGTGCTAAGTGTATTTTTTGCCGAATAATTATAAATCCAGCTCCCATTGTCAAATGTTTAGAATGTTCTTATGTTAATCCATTTATTTGTATTCCAGTAAGACAGCTTATTTTCAGTTTTGTGATATAAGTATAATATTAATTTTGTAGTGTTTTCGAAGCGGCACTGAAGGTGGAAACCATCGTCGATCTCATTCATATTCTTTATTAGATCCCAAAGGTCCTCCAATATTTAATATAAAATCAGGCAAACGTCAATTTGGAATTATGGAAGACGTTGCATTATTGGAACTTTTATGCATAACGAATCAAGAAAATTGGTAATTTTTTGTTAATAAAAAAATATTTGATCCTTCATTTTCTCGTTTTTTTAGGGATGAAAAGAATTTAGTATTCCCTGATTTAACTTATGAAGATGCTTTAGAACGTTTTGAAGCTCTTTTAATGTCTGATATTGGTTGTTATATTCGTGAAAATGACCCTCTGTAAGTTGTTGATTTTTTGTTAGCAGCAATAACAACAAATTAATATTTTTAGTTGCGCACTTCGTCGTCCATTATCATGGGAAACAGCAGAAAAATTAAGAATTAATTTCACTCCAGATAAAATTGTGGAACTTAAAAAATCTATTCCAAAAGCAAAAACAAGATTTAGCGGTTACTAAATAAATTTATTTTGTCACAACAACAGAAAATAATTTTAAAATTTTAGATATTCTTGATACAGCAACAACGCTTAGCTTTAAAGAAGGATCATCCAGTCGAAAATCATCAAATGCAAAGATGGAACCTGGTTCACCTAAACCTGGACCTTCCCATCGTCAAACTCATTCTGCTAAAAATAATCAAGCTTATAATAATATTCAACAAGATGATGCTGATATATTTTTCCAAGAAGTTCTTGATAATGTTTATGAAAAAGCATTAAAAGGAAAAACAGAAAATATTAAATTACAAAAACCTTGTGAATCCAAAGAAAGCCCTTTCAATCCTTACAAATTTTGTGCGTTTGTGAGAGATAAAAGTAAAAATGAAAATGCGGTAAAATAACTTTTCCAAAAATTAAGATTTAATATATTTTATTATTTTACAGTCAACAACACCCAAAGTCATTGAAAAGGAAGCAACAAGCAGCAGCGTTAAAAGAAGAAGTGGTAAAAAAGCTTCGAAAAGGAGAGGAAAAATAGCTTCAAGAAGAGCAAAAGTGGATGATTCGGATGATGAATTAATGGAAGCATCAACCAATTATGCCGCTGAAAATGAAACTCCTCGAAGATCTCTAAAGCATACAAACGATGGATATAAAAATCCGTTGATTGAAGTTGAAAAGAAACGAATTAAACATGCTCGATATCGAAAGCAAATTCGTGAAAAGGATACCAAAGTTAAAAAAGTTGTTAGATCGAGATTAAATTCCGATCCTGAAGAAGAAGAGGATAGTGATTCCACGGAAACTCCTGAACCTGAATTAACTGCAAAAGCTCGAGCTCATCAACGATTAGAAAAATTGCTTGAAACATTTCACATTAAAATGGGTTTTTCTGAAAATGATGATTGGGGAATCGAAGTGGATAATCAATTTTCAAACGCATTGGATGCAAAAGATCGAGATTATGATGAAGCTTCACGATTACATATTCGGCAAGTTGGTGCTCAAATCAATGATAAACCAATTTTACCATACAAAAATCAATTAATTAAAAAGCAGTTGAAAAATTTAAATGGCAATTTGGGTAAAAAATGGAAAACAAATTTTCAAATTTCTTCAAGTTTGTCTCCTTCAAAAAAGTTTGAAGATCGTTCTTCGTCATCGGAGGAAGCGAGTTGTGATTTCACTGATGGCTTTTATGAAGTTTATGAACCTCCATATCAACAATTGGGAGATTGTGAAAAAGCTAAAGATAAAACAAAAGACAGTAGTAGCAATAAGGATAATGCCAAAGATAATTCTAAAGATAATAATAATACAAAAGAAATGTTAACTGAAGCTGAATTTGAAAAAATTACATACAATCAACGCAGACATGATTATGATTGGGTTAATAAAAATGATGCCGAACTTATTCTTAATTCAGTTACTAAAAGACATGAACCTATTGACTTTTCAAATAGTAAGCTTTTTATTTATTTACAATAATACTAATACTTCTTTTTAAATATTTTTTAATTTTTTAGTGGTAAATATGACAAAAATTAACTCATATCAACGAGTTTTAAAAGAGCGAAGCGCTCAAGCTTCTTTTGCTCGAGAATATGGATTATTACCCATTTTTATGAAATATACCGAAAATGTTTCATATCCCATTGGACACTCCCCTGATTTAGATGCGCAATTTGATGAAGCAGGGTTTGGTGATTTGAAAGAAAAATATCGACCTTTACTTTTGCCTCTTCGTCAAGTGGTTACGAAACCAATGTTTAATGAATATGTGCATAATATTTTGCGTAAGCTTACTTTTAATCACAGAACCAAAATTAAATTTAGTTACTTTTAGGCATCGAAGAATTGAAAAAACAACTTTCAGATCTTCAAGAACGTCAAAAATCTGGTTGAAGGCATTTTATCATTTGAACCATAACAATATAAATTTTTGTTACAAGGAGATTTTTTTGTTATAAACTAAAAATACACAGAATTTTTACACTATTGTTACAAAACAAGGCTTTCTTTGCATCAATTTGATAGTGTTAGTCGCGGTTGTTTTAATGTTATAATATGGTGGAGCAAATCAAGCTTACATTTTTGAGTATATTTGCCATACGTGAAAAGTTGTTATAAAATTTATAACAAAAGTAGTTGGAGAGGCTTACTAAAGTTAATAAAAACAAACGGTAAAACTTTATTTTTAAACGAAAAATGATGAAATTTAACCAATAAGGTTTACAACAACAAAAACGAATATGATATATTCACAAAAAGATATGGAAAAAACAGAAATAATAACAAAATTTAAAGCTCAAAAAAACAAAGAATTAGTGCACAAGATTACTATGTAAAAAAACAAAAGGCTGTTCAGGAAAAAACTTTTAGACGGCTAATGAGATTAAATTTTTTTTATTGATTTCAATAAATTATTTTATATGTTACACTGAAACAAACAGCCGCAGCACCGTCTTCGATTTTTAACAGTAAAAAAATTTTTGGTCCGACAATTAGTTATATTTAAATTTTTTGCTTAAAATACCTTTTTTCAAACATGCTTTGTTTCAGAAAACAATAGAAAATTGGAAAAAAAAACTAAAAATTTTATTTTGTAATTGACCTTATAATTATTATTTTTTTCAATTTACACCAAAACATTTTTTACATCAAAAATCTTGCGAATATACGAGTTGCTTTTACATCTTATCTAATCAAGAATAAAACAAAATTTTTAATTTTTAACATTTTTAAAAAAATTTTTCAATATTAAATAGTTGGTAAAGAAGTTGGGTAATAACAATCGAAGACGGTGCTGCGGCTGTTTGTTTCAGTGTAACATATAAAATAATTTATTGAAATCAATAAAAAAAATTTAATCTCATTAGCCGTCTAAAAGTTTTTTCCTGAACAGCCTTTTGTTTTTTTACATAGTAATCTTGTGCACTAATCTCTTGAGCCGTCTGCAACAATAATTACTAGAAACTCCGCTGCCTCCGGTCGGCGATCTTACTTGTTTTATTGAAAAATACAAAATTGCCACTCGTATTAATGCCTATGTTTTAATAATTACTTTTCCAAAAAGTTATTGTATTGACTTTTATAAAAATTAAAACTTTTCCCGAACAATCTTATCACTCGTGTCTATTTTAATCACTTAATTTTCAATAATGAGATCCTAAAAATTGAAACATGTGTAAGCCTTTAAAACTTTTTTTTTGCACGAATCAAAATAAACAATGAACTGAACCATTAAAAAAAAATTTATACCAGCTTGTGAAAAATTCGCAAAAAGTTAAGGTTATAGTCATCGAGCAAGCTTACAATAGTTAAATCACTTAATTTGCGCAGCAAGCAAACCCATGTTTTGCTGATTTTTTATGTATATGAAAATTACCCAAATCATTTCATCGCGCTTGGAAAACAAAATATAGTTTCATTCTAATTTATGCAAATTTTTTAGGTGAATTTCCTATTTTAATATAAAAGATTTCAAGATAAGATACAAAAAAACAGAGAGAAAAAGAATAATAATATGTATGGGAAAAAGCGAAGCCTAGTAGCCCTGGGACTGCGACCAAAAGTAATCGAAAACGAACGAACAATAAAAATTAATAAGAAGGAAATATTCAAGTTACTTTTCGATTAAACTCACCGAAAATAATAAAAAAAGTTCCCTATGTTTATTCTTTTCATAAACTAAACGTCAGCGTACTTTTAATTAAATTTTGCGTTTAGAATACCTAAAAGTTTTGTATGCTAATCCAATTAAATTTAGAAAAAAAAATATACGATCCAAAAGCTTAGTTAAAAAAAATTTCATTGAAAATCGTTAAAAATAATTTCGCTTTAATTTCATAATAAAGAAACTTAATATTCATAAAAAAAGTAAAATTTGTGAATATTTTATTAAAAATTTGCATATTTTCTAATGAAAACATTATTAAAAATCATAAAAAATTATTTGGATATAATTGTCTCAATTCAATTAAAACAATTAATAAAAAAAAATTGTGGGGATTCGAACCTATGACAGAAATATCCAAACATCACCGCCTTCAACGCCTACGCCACACAGCAAATGTATAACAAGGAACTTTAGCCAATGATATTTTTACTCTAAATCAAAATATTTAAATTTCCATAGCGGCATACATCTATTTTTATGTGATGTTTTTTAAAGTTAGCTTACTCATAGAGGTAATTGAGGGTGGAGAAAACGATTTTTATAGCCAGAATATGCGTTAACTTTGCTGCAACGCTCAGCGGGACATTGTGAACTTTTAAAATGTTGTGATTAAGCACTTTTTTTCTATACTTCCTTCTATTTTTTTTAAAAATTCGTCAATGCGACGAAAAATTGACCCTAAAGAGCCCTCTAATATCAACATAATTACACGAAATAAAAAAAATCATAAATTTCGGTTAGCAGATCGGGCGTTCTCATTGCTAAAACAGCCGCACCCCTCGCTTCGCTCGGGGTGCGGCGGGAATAACAAAAGAAGAGCAAAACAGAAATGAGAATTTATGATCGTTGATTAGCTTCACGAATTTTAGCTTTAGCAAGAGCAAAGTTTTTTTTGTAGCTTTCATTGTTCGGATCTAATTCAAGAGCATTTTGATAATATTCAACAGCAACAAAGTAATGGCCAAGACATGAAGCGATGAATCCCATACGACCATTAGGTTTAGCATATTTGTCATCAAGAAAAATTGCATCCTTACAATCCTAAAACTTTAATATTACGTACCTTAAAGCAAGAAGAATACTCACAATAATGGCATTATCATATTTCTGAAGACGACAATAAGCAGCAGCACGATTACACAAATAAACAGGATCACGGTTTAAATCAATAGCTTCCGTGTATTTTTCGATTGCTTCATTGAATTTTGACGATTTCATGTATTCGTTACCTTGTTCCTTGAGAGCATTTGCTTTTATAACATCTTCTGGTGTTGGAGTTGAAAGTTCTTTCTAAAAAACGAAAAAACTTAAGTACAAATGGATGAAAAATATATAAACATACAGCTTTAAGATTTTTTTTCAACAAAAGCAAGATTGTTTCCACTGAGTTCATCTTCAGGATCAAGATGAAGAGCTTTCTTGTAAGCGTCAATTGCATCCTTATAACGCTTTTGACTGGAAAAAGCTTTACCCAAAACAGAATGAGCAAATGCATATTCCGGATCAAGTTCAAGAGCGCTATGACAATCCTAAAATAATTTTCACAATAATTAAAAGATGGAAAAAATATTTACTCACATTAATGGCATTATTATATTGCTTAGTCGCACCATAGCAAACTGCACGATTACAAAAGAGAGCAGGAGTCTGATATAATTCCAATGCTTGTGTATACTTTTCGATTGCTTCTTTGTAATTTCCGTTTTTAATGCATTCATTTGCTTCTAAACGTAGAGCAGTAACTTTATTCATATCATCGAATGTTGGAGTTGAAGAACCTCGTTTATCCTGAAGATTGATATATAAAAATGTTTTACCAAAATTAACCAAAAAATATATACTAACATTTATATTACCAGCAGATGGCTGATTTGACGACATGATGAACGAATAATAAACTAAAAAAAGAAAGCTATGAATCTTCAAAAATAATAAAATGACGAGATAAAAATGTTAAAAACAGCTCGTAAGAAAAGTAATGCAAAAAAAATAAACGAATAAAACTTTCTAATTGGTAAATATAAAAATTATTTAGACTTCCACTATGTCTAGGTTTTCTTATTTTTATTATTTAGCTTATTTCGTAATAGTTTGTAATCATTTTCTCTCCAAATTTTAGTCACCATTTTCCCTGCTATTTGTCCATATCCTATTTTGAATTTTCTTTGTGTCTTTTGTGCGCCGCCGTTAATGGCTGTGAAAGCAACCTTTTGATTCATCGACTGGCACGTTTATCGCCTGTAATAACTCTGGTGAGAGCTATTAGAGAGAGCGACTGTTTTATTTAGTTTATTCCAAACTGAACTAAAGAAAAATACAAAAATTCACAAAAAGAGACAAATCTTCAAGATCCGCCTTTAGGGAGATACATGAGTTTAAATGTCAAATGGCACAATCAGATTAGAGAGTTTGGAGTGGGAAGGAATTTGAGCTGGCGGCCAGATGGGCTATATCAAGTGTTTTTGAGCTTGCCCAGCTTTGCCGATCTCAAATTCCATCGACTATAATATTTTACGATAAGACAGATTCAAATAAAAAAATTGATTAATTAAAAAAATACAGTAACTTCAAGTTACAACATCACCCATCCATCCCCTTTTTTTGCCATATAAAAGCATTGTTGCTTCTGTTTTATGGAATGTGAAGTTTTGGAATAATATTTGGATTGAAAATAAAGTTAATTTTTAAAGACAAACCCGCCGACGACAAAAAATGAACAATATTTTTACATTATTTTTATGTTACAAAACATAACTTTGCCTCAATTTGATAGTATCCATCGCAGCTACTTTAATTACATGACATGGTTGTCGCTATTATTCATCTTTTCCTTTATCTTCCCGCTTTCCTAGACTTGTTTACTATTTGTGGTTTCACAGCTATTACTCACATTTGTTTACAACGTCCACTAAATATCATATCCTTTTCTATCTATCTCTCTTTTTCTATTTCCCGCTTTTTATCCTTTTCACTATGATTCACTAACCATTGCAAACCATATAAAAATCACCGCGACTTAAACTTTAAACACACTTCGTTAGGCCTCACACTTCAATGAAATCGCATTTTGTATTGGCTTTTGGTTTAATGCATTTCTATTTGTAAAGTTTAAGAAAAGACCGTTTTTCTCTTTTCTCGACAATGGTGAAACTAATTACAACATTACATTTTTGAGGTATTTATCACTCTACTGTTTGATTGGATAAAAACTTGTTATGAAGCTAAGGATAAAATAGTGATAAAGACTTATTTAACTTAATAAAAACTAGCAGTACACCTTTATTTTCAAACAAAAAATTAAACCACAAAAGGTTAAATTATCAAGAACAGCAAGAAAGTTCAAGTTCAAAAAACAATGGAAACACAAAAGAAAAATATGCAACACAAAACAGATTTAAGGTTGTTGATTAGCTTCTTGAAGCTTTGCTTCTGCAAGAGCAAGGTTTTCTTTGTAACTTTCATTGTTCGGATCCAATTCAAGAGCTGCTTTGTACGATGTAACAGCATGAACATAAAGACCAACACAGGAAAGGATAAATCCCATTCGACCATGAGCTTTAGCATAATTGTTATCAATAAAAAGAGCATCATCACAATCCTAAAAGATAAATGTTGCGAACTTTAAGGTAAAAATAATGCGAAAAATATACTCACATTTAAAGCATTGTCATATTGGAGAAGTTGGCAATGAGCAGCAGCCCGATTACACAAATAAACAGGATCACGGTTCAATGCAAAAGCTTGAGTATATTTTACGATCGCTTCATTGAAATTGGATGCCTTCATACATTCATTTCCTTCTTCTTTGAGAGCATTTGCTTTTGAAATATCTTCTGCTGTTGGAGTTGGAGATCCTTCCTATAAATGATAAAAAACAAATGACTGAAGAAGAAAAAAAACAGAAACATACAGCTTTAAAATTTTCTTCAACGTGAGCAAGATCTCTTTTATAATCTTCATTTTCAGGATCAAGTTCGAGAGCTTTCTTGTAAGCTTTAATTGCATCGGTAAATCGATTAGCAGAAGAAAATGTGAACCCAATTTGAGAATAAGCAGTTGCACATTCAGGATCAAGTTCAATGGCCGTACGACAATCCTAAAAAAATACAAAGGTTTGTTATGAAACAAAAGAAAAATATTGTTACATTGATGGCATCTTCGAATTGATCATTCATGCAGTATACACCAGCACGAAAACAAAAGATGATAGGATCAGGGTTCAATGAAATTGCATGAGTATACTTTTCTATCGCTTCTTCGTATTTTGCAGCTTTCATACATTCATGTGCAGCAGATGTGAGAGATACAGTCGCAAAATTTGCAAGATCATTAAGAGTAATTCCCGACGATTCTGGGTTAGCCTAAAAGAGTTTTTTAAATGTCTTACCAAAAAATGATATGAACAAAAATGAGCAATAACTTACAGCGATATTATCATCAGGTGGTTGATTTGACGACATAATGAACACTAGATGAGCTAAAAGATGAAAGTTATAAAAGTCTTTAAAAATGATAGCGCGATAAAAAATGTCGAAAAACGGCTAAAAAAGAGGAAACAAAGTTGAACAACAAAAAAAAAGAATGAAAACTTTTTTTGGGCTGAAAAATTTGTGTTTGTTTTCGGTGTAAGAAACACAATTTACAAATGAAAGAGCAAATTTTAAATTTTTGTTGCTTTTTTTTGTTAGGTTTTCATGAAATATGTATAGAGACCGGCAAGTCGCATGCATGCCTGAGTGTTCCCCGTTATTTTTTTCGTCATTTAAAGCGGTAAAATAATAAATTTTTTTGCCAAGTTCAAAATTTTTCAAAACACCCTGTTTTTTTGTAAATTTTACAAAAAATGCACTGCTCTTTTTGTAAATGCCCCGCAAGTTTACAAAAAGAGCAGTGCATTTTTTGTAAAATTTACAAAAAAACAGGGTGTCTGGAAAAATTTTGAACTTGGCAAAAAAATTTATTATTTTACCGCTTTATTTCATACGCGAAAAAGAGATTATTTTTTATTTATTTAATAAAGAACCTTTAAATTAAACATATTTATCTTAATATGTAATTTTATGTCCTGATTCCGAATATCCAACTTTTGAACCAAGTTTTCCTTCATTAATAGCTCCAAAACACACTTTTTTTGTGTTTTTTAGGGAATATATATTTAGCTACGACCCCTCTTCAACACTTTTTTTGTATGGGTCGATAGGAAATAAAATTCTACATTTTATAGTAAAGATGAAAAATCTCCCGGAATCGTCCTAAAAATATGGCATCAAAAAAACTAATTATCTAGTTGATTTTGCCATGGAAAAGCACAAAAAAGAAAAGAAAATGGTTGCTAGCCGCATGCTTGCTGCATTTTTACCCTTTCATTGAATAAACGAAAAGTGTTCTCTCGAACGAAAAATTTTTGATTTTACAAAATTTTAATTCGACTTTTTGAGGTTTTAATTAAGTCTTCTTCCATTTATTTTTTTATATTCGGAATATTCATAGCATAAAATACTAGGTCCATACAAAATTTTGCAATTTTCAAATAAAAAAATTTCGAGCTGCCGGTCTCTAAATATGTATTCATTAATTTTTGGATATTATTTTGTTAAAAAAGAAGTCGGTGTTTTTAATTTTGGTTTTATTGAGTTTATTACACAATATGAAGGTTATAAAAATAAATAAACAGTAAGCATTGAAATTAACAATCGTACAAAAAAAATTATAATTGACTGATTTGGTATATGCATTAATGATATTATTTGATTCGTTAGTAAAATCAGCAAGTGAGTGACTGTTACTTTGTAATTAGATCTGTTGGAATCCTTTTAAAGGAAAAAATACCTTTTTTAAACGAGTTCTGCATAAATTTGTACTTTTTTTTGCTTTTTAGAAAATTTTTTTGTTACGTCCTCGATCTTAATGAATGACTTACACGTATTTTGTGATTAATACTCCGATATGACTAAGGTTTTCTAGTTTATTGTCCAGTATCGTAAATAAATAAATAATACAATCAAAAGTTATTAGTAAAATGGAACATTCAGTTAATATCAAAAGCTTAGTTTCTGGCTCGTCACAAGGGCCAGAATTTAATCGAAAATTAGGCAATGTTTATTTACTAGTTTTAGTGGCTTTTGTATGGTCGCCGTGGTTTCCTGATGAATAGTGGTCAATGATAAAAGTGATATTACTGTAATGACGTGCTGCGTGGGCGCGCCGTGAAATGGTGTGATACCTTGTCATTCCAAAGTCAGTGAATCACCAAGTTTTGTATGCCTGGCGTCTCTCCATATTTAGTGATCATTTAATGGTCGCGGAATGATGCTTTATGACATCATCTATAGTAATTTAGTGGCCCAGCGAGATTGATAAGCTCCATGTGGCAATCTTGTGGTAGGACCGAATGCCCTTTAATGACCAATACATGTATCTTTACTTAGTTGTTCTGAATTTATGCTTCAAGTTCAACAGATTCGTTACATTTTTATATAAAATTATGAAAATAGACATGCGAATATGTAGCGATCGAGGCTTATTAAACTTAATAAAAACAAACAGTAAAACTTTACTTTCAAACAAAAAAATTTACGATAAAATGTTCAAGCAACAACAACAAAAAAGATGATAAATTCACAAAAAAGTATACTCAAATCAACAACAGAAAAATAAAATTAAAGTTAAAAAAACAATGGAAAACAAAAGAAAAGCAAAATCAGCGATAAAGTTTTATGGTTGTTGATTTGCTTCACGAAGTTTTGCTTCAGCAAGAACAAGGTTTTCTTTATAACTTTGATTATTAGGATCCAATTCCAGAGCTTTTTTATACGATTCAGTAGATAACAAATAAAAACCTAAACAAGCAGTGATGAATCCCATTCGACCATGAGCTTTAGTATAATTTGCATCAAGTAAAAGAGCATCCATACAATCCTAAAATTATGATATAAGATTGTAGAAAGGAATAGCAATAGTTTTAACAAAAAATGCTGCAAATTGATTCACGCTTATTTTTCGCGCTCATTTTAAGCAATTAAACTCAAGATTCGAAAAGTAGTTATGAAATAACATTAAAAATTACGACAAAGCTTGATGATTTATTTCATTGCTTGTAATTAATTTCCAATGGATTTTAGTTTAGATTTTAGCCAGAAAATGGAAATTTATGCTAATCTTAGGAAAACTCAATGATTTTCTAATTTATTGAACAAAATTTGAATTTTGCTATGAAGTATTTTTTTTTGTCATTTTGCATTAATTCCATTAATTTTTCATAATGTTTGCGAGAGGGGGTCTTTTGAAATCCTTCTTTTAAAGAAAACAAAATTTATATGTTTTTGAAAACGGAATTTTGTATTAATTAGCTTTTTTTGCTTTCACGAATGTTTTTTTTATGTATTTATATAAAAAATAAACCTACGAACTTTTGGTTTAATTAACCAATTAAATGATAAAAGTGTAACTAGTTTGATTTCTATGATTTCGCGAAAAAAGGATATTCGTTAATTATTCCGGGAATTAAAATATCCGTATCCTTGTTTTTTATACATGTAATTTTTTTTCTTTTTCCACGAATTCAGTAATTTGATGGATCTTTGGAGATAAAAGAAAAAGTGAAAACGATAAAAAAAAAAAGAGTTTTTTTTTGACCTAGAATAATCTAAAAAACAAATTTTGGTTGATTAAATTTTTTATCATTATCAGTTGATGTTAAAGAGTTATCTCTTTCTACGTGGGTGATCTCCATAAAAAGTGAAAATATTAAAGAAATTAATCTTAAATTTTTCGTTTGTATATACCACTTCTTTTTTTTCGTTGTTCCAAATGTACAAAAGCTCCGATTTTTTTATATTCGTGAAGAATCTAAAATTCAAAATCAAAGTAATTTTAGCATAAAAGAATTTTTTTTCTCTTCCATTTCTTACAACAAAAAACTTTTGTAGCCTCAAGCAACAGAAGCAAAACCAAAGAAAAACCCTTGCAATTGACCGTATTTAAATTGAAAGAGTGGATTTTATTTTATTTTTTTCTTACGCAGCTCTTGTTCTAAATTATTTTCTCTCTCTTTTTTTTTTATTCTCTTTCTTGGTAATAACCTTTTTGAAAGTAACTAACTAAAGTTGCTCAATTTTCTTTCTTTCATTATTTTTCTTTTCATGATTTTTTTTATTACTTCGAATGAGATTGGTGAAAGAAAGTGAGGGGAAAAAAGTCATTCGGTCATTATTGTCAAACAAAAAAATAAATAAAAAAGCAGCACAATAATTAAGTTTCTTTGACTTTTTTTTGAATCAAAAATAGGGCACTGCCTGCTACCTCCTCAAAATCCTTTATAAAACCCTTAAAGATGAAAAAATGAAATGAAATAAAAATAAAAAAGTTTTAAACTAACTAACTAACATACTACTCTAAAACTACGGAAGCAAATTAGATTTAAAAAAATTTTTATTTTAATTTACGAAATAAATTTTTCCTGTTTCATTTTTTTTTCTTTCAAACATCCGCTCTTTGAATGGTTTTTAAGAGGAGGAACTTTGACTTCGATAATCTTTCAGTTTAAGTTTTTTTATGTTTTTTCGGCTACTACATAAATAAAATATATACTCGATTCGAAGTCATTCCCTTTTTTCAAAAGATAGATTTAGATTTAGTTAGGTTAAGTAGAACTTATGATCCCGCGTGTAAATTGCTACTGCCTTCCTTCTTTCTCGTTATTTGTTGTTGTTCCGGAAAATGTCAAAAAAGTAATGAAAATAGTTTACTTTATTATTTTTTTCAGGAAATATGTGGTTGAAACTTATTGGGTATAATATTTTAATATTATTTTTTATCCATGTTGGAAATTGCCAAGCAGCTTCAAATGCTAAAAGTTGTGGATATAATTCGGTTCCATATTTCTTTAATGTTGATTTAAATGGTTCACCTGAAATTCAATGTGAAATGCCTCCATGTTTTGGAGGATCCCCACCTTCATCATCTGAAGAAGAACCCTATGAATTTGGAAATCGAAATAGTATGGGTTTGGGTCGACGAAGAAGACATAAAAAAAGTTTGGGTGAACGAATTGCTGAATGCACTGGACGCTTCACTGAGCAGGTGTGTTCTCAACCTGATGAATGGACTGCTGGGGTCATGGATTACAATAATGGCACCCATCTTTTATTGAAAGCTGAATGTTGTAGTTATGATGGATTAAATAATGCGTCATATATTACAACAAAAACTTTAAGACCCGGTGAAAATTATGTGGGTGGTAATGTATTAGAGCAAAACAAATTAGTCGCGTTTGATTTGATTAAAGAAGTCCGAAAAAATGTTGATTCCAGTAATCAGTCAGTCATCCAAACATTTTTTTTGAAATTAAATTAAATAAATATTTTTAGAGCGGTTTATGTTGTAACTATTTATCGGATGATTTGCATTCCGGATCCCTTGGAGCGTCGAAATAAAATTTCTCCATATTTTGACAATGATGGAATTTATGATTCTGAAGATTTTGGACTTCCAGCTGGTTATCGAATGAGATCCCGAGCTGGTGAATATGCTCTTCCTTCTTACAATGGCCATCATAATCGTCGATATCGTCCAATGTATCGTTCACAATCACAAATTCGTCGACGTCCTTCTCCTCGAAGAAGATATTATCGGCCACTTTTTGATGAATATGATGATTATTATGATTTTGAACCTTTACCCGTTGTTCGACGACCTTTGCGTAGGCCTTATAGACCCAGGTTGGTTTGATATTATAAGTTATAAATTTTAGATAATTTTTTTTATAGATATGAAGCAGAAGCATATTATGGACCAAAACAAAGAGCTCGTGCTTATGCTGAAACTGGAGGATACAGTAACCCACAAACTGAGCCTTTGGAAGCATATCCCGAACATGAAGAAGGACATAAAAATCCTTTGCCCGCTGCATATGGTGAACAATCATATTCGCAACAACCCCAAAATCAATTACCCTTGCCTGAAATTCAACCTCAACAACAAAGTTCTTTCATTGCGCCACCACCTCCAACTCTTCAAGTAACAATTTTTTTTGTGATTTTCCTTTAAAATAATGTTGCGCATTTTAGGGTTATGTTACACCTCAACAAAGCTATTTACCTCCACCACCTCCTCCACCACCACAAATTCAATCCTCATACAACGCATATCCAAGTTATCAACCATCACCACAAGCCACTTCTTGCGTAGCAGATCCTTGTGCAGCTAGTCAAAGTGCTTACCCACAACAAAGTTATGGCCAAAGTAGTGGTGGTCAAGGAGGTGGAGGTGATCTTAACAGCGTTTTCTCTTCTTTGCAATGCTTCAGCGGGGATATGACCGTTCAAACTCCATCTGGACTTAAACGAATGGATGAATTGGAAATTGGTGATATGGTTTTATCCATCGAATACTCAATGGTAAAAAAAATTAATTAGGTCAAATAATAAAAATAAGTAATTCCTCTTTTTAGATTTCTTATACCCCTGTAGTGATGTTTTTACATAACGAACCAAAGGAAGTTGCTATGTTCAAAGAAATTGAAACCGCAGATAATAAAAAATTGAAGCTTACTGAATTCCATCTCATTTATGTAACAAGTTGCAAACAAGAACCTCTTAAACTTATTCATGCAAAAGATGTAAAAGTTGGACAATGCGTTCACATAGTCGAAGATTCTCAACAATCACTTAAATCAAGTGAAGTTATTGCAATTAAAGATGTTGAAGAAATTGGAATTTATGCTCCTTTAACTTATTCTGGAGATGTTATGGTTAATCAAGTTCTTGCAAGTTGTCATAGTAATATGGGAATTCAAACTCTTCAACAAACTTTCTTTTCATGGTATCGAAAAGTTAGTGGAACTATAGCTTTAATGCGAAGCATGTTTGGAATGGAACCAAATGAAGAAATCAGTGGCTGTTTGCCTTATGGAGTTAAATATTTAACTTCAGCTTTGGATGTCATTGTTCCAAAATCACTCTTTTCTTAAATTTAATTTATGGGTTTTTCAATATTTATTTTTAATGTAATAAAAAAATGTTTGTATTTTTATGGTTGAGGTTTTTTTTGAAATAAATTATTACTCTTTTTGGTAAAATTGTTTAATTGATTTTTTCTTGAAATTTAAGTTTAAAGAAAAAGGCAAAACTACAGCTTTAAAAAATTAAACCATTTTTGCCACAGCCAATTTTGCTATGCATGTTTACCTTAGCAACTATGCACCCTAGCAACAACGATAAACACTTGTTTTGAAAAGAAAAGCCAAATAGGAAATGACGCGAAAGGAAATTAAATCCACTATTAAATTGAAATAAGAAAAGAATAAGAATGGCTGAAGCAGAAGAAATTCTTCATGAAGAATCCATCTCCGGCGCCGTTGTCGCTGAAAAGAATGAAGCTAAAGATGAAAGAAAAGACATCGACGACAACGTCGACGACGGTGAAGTAGAAGAAGAAGGAAAACCTCGTAGTCGTCCAATAACTCCCGAACCTGCTTATAAACGATTTATAAAACCAACGATGGTAAATAAATGCGCTTCTCGATTTAATCGAAAACTTCATCGTTTATTTCTTTCAAAAGATCTTGAAGAATGTTCATTGATAATTGAGGTTAGTTAAATATAACAGAAATGAGAATTGTTTTTATTTTAATTTTATAGCAAATGCTTGAAAATGAACCCGAAGTTTTATGTGAATATGCTTTAATTTGTAAAGCTCAAATTGCTAAAGAACGGGGTGATGCTAAAACTGCAGTCAATTCTTTAGTAACCGCATTAAAACATAATCCAAATTCATCAAGGTAAGAGACAAAAAGAAAGACTAAAAGTTTAGTAAGTATTTTTTAGGTTATTATATTTATTGGGAAAAGCGAGATATTTACAAGGCGAACATTTAAAAGCCATTGAATGTTTTAAACAAGCAATGGAATATGAACCAAATAATTGGGTAACCATAATTTTTAATTTTTAAAGAAGTTTTGTTTTTTTAAACTTTACTTTTTATAGAGATGTTATTATTGGTGTGCTCGATCTTATTATCATTCAGAACCTGAAGAAAATAACGCTAATTTAACCAAAGTAAAAAATATAAATATTTGCTTTATTTATTTTTTTCTTGCAAAAAAAGCAATTTTCTTTTTTTTTGCAGGCTCAAGAAGTCCTTATGAATTGTCCGAGTTTGGATAAGTGCGTCGATATTTTAGTATTTTTGGCAAAACTGTGTGTGCAGAAGAATGAACTCGTTCCTGCAATGGAAGCATTTAAACGAGCCCTTAACCTTGAACCCGAAAATCTTGACATAATCGCTGAATTGGGACTTCTTTACCTTAAAAATGGAAGTGATCAAAAAGCCTTTTCATGGTTGGGCAAGGCGTTAACTTATGATGCCACTCACGTTCCAAGTATTCTTGCCGCAGCCACAGTGCTTCAAAAAAATAATGATTTTGATGTGGCTTTAACAAAATATCGGTAAATCTCATATTTTTTAAACGACAATGAAAAATGTTGAATTTTAGTGTCGCTGCAGAAAAATGTGATTACAATGGTCCTCTTTGGAATAACATTGGCATGTGTTTTTATGGAAAAGGAAAGCTTGTAGCTTCAATAATTTGCCTCAAAAAAGCCAACTATCAATGCCCTTTGGATCCAAAAGTTTTATTTAATTTGGCTCTTGTTCATCGAAGTATGCTCCAACATGCTTCAGCATATCATTTTATTGCTTCAGCAATTAATTTACAAAATAAAAATGTTATATTTATTATGACCATTGCAGGTAAGCAATTTAGTTCACTTTTATAGAAATCCAGTTTATATTAAATTTATTTAGTAATTTTATCTGATTTGGGTGATTTTGCAAGTGCACGAAAAGCATATAAAAAAGCTTTAACCCTTGATTCAGGAAATGCAATGATTCGAATAAATTTTGCATTATTTGAATATCGAAGAGGAAATTTATCTGATGCTGCAGATTTAATTCAAAATATTAATGTTAAAGCTTTGGGTGATTCGTCGGAAGCTGCGGTAATTATGTTTTTATCAACGAAAATTTTGTTTATAAAGCTTTGGAAAATTATAGGAAGTTGCAAATCGAATAAATTATTTGCGATCTTGCCTTGCACGATGAAGGCCAAACTTAATCTTCCGTGATATCTTCTTTTTTTTTTGTGCTTATAAATTATCATATCCGAGTGTGTAAGTAAATATAAAGGAAAAATAAATTTATTATCAAGCATTTGACAACAACAAAAAGAAAAAAGTATGAATGTCTCCTCCTTTCACAATCCAGGAATGCACGGAAATGTTTTTTTTTGTTTCCGAGGAAACGGAAAAATCAAAATTTGCTTCGGTAAACGAAAACCCTAAAAAAATTTCAAAGATTGAAAATTTTTGCCGCTTTCACATAATTTTGTTCGGTCCTGCGTGGAGTATAATCAAACGAGTTTGAAAAAAGCCAAACTTGGAATCATCCTTTAGAAAATATGGCATTTTTTGTGAATTTTTTTCCTAAACTAACGTCAGCTTTTTAGAAGATGGCTGATCTTACTCGTCGATATGTTACTCGTCGATATGTTATTCGTCGATATCCTCCTCTTCCACGAAATGTTCATTTTAATAATCGTGTTGATATGAAGTACTGTGATCAATTTTTCGATTGTTATCGTGATCTAAGCGATAAACCAATTCCTCTTCAAATTGCTGTTGGTGCTTCATTTGGATTTGTTCTAAGCTATTTCTTTACCAAAAGAAACAAAATTTGTGCATTACTCATTGGAAGCAGTTTCATACTTCTTCAAGTTTGTTTTTTTAATTTTGTTACATTAAATAATAATGATTATTTTTATAGTTTTACAATTATCGTGATTATATTCGTTTCCATCAATCTCTAATTAGTCGATGTGTTGATATGCTTTCTGATGAAATTAAGAAGACTTTCGGATATCGTCAAGGAATGCCATCATCTCATGAAGTCGTTGATTTTCTAACTCGATATGCATATCTTTTCTCTGGATTTATTGCTGGCAATTTAATTGGATATGGAATGGCTTGAACAAATTACTTTTCTTTTTACTTTTGCATACGTACATATATTCCTACTGTTTTTATTATTGTTTTTGTTAAACGTTACGTTTATTTATAGTTTGCTTATTTTCTGTTTTTCTTCTTGTCGTATTCATTGTATGTAATGTTTTTTTTCTTTCGTACTCAGTCTTGTTTGAATAAATCGAACGTGGCCAATTGAGGTTGCAATATGACTTGTGTTGTTAAAACTCATAATTGATTTACTTTTATTGAATTTTCTTTCATTCGCTTTAGATGGAATGGCTACAAAATTATATGACCCGGAAGCGGATCAAGCCTCCGTTTCTTATTTCCAAGCGTGTAAGTATTATATAGGAAAAATAAATTTATTGTCAGGCGTTTGACAACAACAGCAACAAGAAAAAAAGAAATAAATAAAGTAGACACTTGATAAAGAAGGCACAGTTTTAACAAAATTGAAAAAGAGCAACTTTGCCATCAGCAGCAAAAAAAGCTTCGTTGGGTTAAAAATATGTATTCGCACTGCACCTCGCAAAGTTAATAATTATGCTAATCACTAATGAAGGAAAGCGAATAACGATAGCAGAGTTCGTGAAAAAAAAGTTAGTTTAGTATAAAAAAGCAAAAGTTTAAAAAAGGATACTCGTGTAATTTTTTTGTTTTGGTTAATAAATCATTGGTACAGGAAAGAATATTATAGGTAATAGGAAAAGAAATTTGCTGATACTGAAACTTATTTAAAAAAATTCTTTTTTGGCTATTTGAATTGTTTTTGTTTATTTAATTTTATACGTGTTGTTCTTTTGGTCCAACAACAGCAACAGATGATTTTGATGTTGTCGATGGTTCCCGAAAACGTATGTTATTGTTTTTTGGTGATACTTCTTCGGCTATTCTATAATTCGATAGAATTTTAGGGCTTTGAATATTTTTTGGGCTGGATGAATTTGATACATTTGAACTTGGCGTGGTTTTCCCACTGCTTCCTGATCGAGCTCGTTCAGTTTCTTGATAACTTATTTGAGCTGAGAGTGGAACAGTTTGCATTGGTCGAACAATTTTAGGACCAACAGTGACGCGGATTTTTTCAGCTCTAAATTTTTTTTTATGTTTTTTTCTTCTTTTTTTAGAATCAAAAAACAAACTTTAAATTTCCAATAAATTTTTTTGATTGTTCACTTGAATTTGATGAAGCGGGAGATTTTTGTTGTGAAGAATCTTTCACAACAATAGCTCCTATTCCGCTGTCAATGCTCGATCTTTCTTTCAATATTTTTCCTCCACCATCAACACCGCCGCTTCCATCATTATTCGACGACAATGACTTTGATGGATGATGAGTTTTATTTGGTGGTGATTGATTTCTTTTATGTTTAGTTTTTTTATTTTCTTCTTCACCATTATCGCCACCATTTTCTTTATGGTTCATTGTCGTTGTTAAATTATTGCTGCTGCTAACAATTGAATCACCACTAATGGATGTTCGACCAGTAGTGGATGAAGAATTTGTAGTTGAAATAGGAGTAATTAAGGAATGATTATTAAAATTACCATTTGATGTTGGCGATGTTGGAGTATTATTATTTTTAACCGTAAACATCATTATTGTTCGCATTGGAAGCATCATTCGTTCATCTCCTTCTTCATATGAAGTTACATTCATATGGGTTGGAGATATAACACCATTGGATGGACCTTCATAATATGATCGACGATGTTGGGCAACCGCCGCTGCAGCATTAGCCAGTCTTCGATCCATACCAGGAATTCCGTTATTATGGACAACATTGGAATGAAGTGAAACTGTCATCATTCGAGTTGTTATATTATTTTCATTGTGATGGGATGATTCATTTTTTATTATTGTTCCATTATCACTGCTTCCACTTGGTAGTCCAGGTGTAAAGCAACTTTCATCCCCTTCATCCGCATAAATTAATCCATCATCATATATTCGATAAATAGGACCAGAAATATTTGAATAATTAAATATTGAATCATGATATTCAATTAAATTTTTAACTACATCATTCACCGATGCTTGATAATATACTTGATCTTTATCTTCGGGAATTGGTAATAAAGTTGGACCAAAACATATTGCAAGATTAAATGGATCCATCATATTTTCATCACTAAATTGTGATAAATGATTTAAAAATGCAAATAAATATCTTAAAAGTAAATATGTTGCACGAGGTAATTTGTTTAACAAAGGTGTTATCTAAAAAAATAGCAAAGTTTACAAAAAAGTTTATTTTAAAGCAGAAAAATGTTTGTTTACTTGAGTAATAAATTCTTGAGTTGCTGAACATTTGGCGCATTCAGTAAGCTGCTCAAATAGGTAAACAGGAAAGAGAGGTTCTCTTAATTCACGTAAATAAAGTTTAAGAACGCCAGCAATGGAATTTACGTCATTCGAATTAGCAATATTTACAAGAGGATCTTCACCATTTTCAAATGATTCTTTCATGTTATTTATTTCCACTTGCGATCCAGATATTCGAAATACACCTTGATGATGTAAAGCATAATGAGAAAGAACTCGAATGCAACTTATAACAACTAAAGGAATTTCTTCACCCGTTGCTTCAACATAATCTGCTAAAGATCCACCAAAAAGTTTAGGCCTTTTCGATGCATACATATTTTGTGATGCTCCATCAGCCGTGCCTGATCCAATTCGCTTTTTTCGTCGCAGTTGTTGTTGCTGTTGAAACCAATCAATATTATTGCTAGGTTGAGGCGATTGTAAACCACTGAATGATTGAGCTGATTGAGGCGATTCAGCAGTCGTCGTTGCAACAAATTCATGTGGATAAATTTTTAGCGAATTTCCAATTGAAAATGAACGAGCTTCAAGGCGAATAATTAAATTTCCATTTAACAAATGATGGCGGAATCGATCAGTGTAAACGGTGGATGCCTCTTCAATGGATTCATCCGTTATTTCTCTTGGAGGTCGATTATCCATAATTCCTTCATTTGTTATTTCAACTATGGTAGCTGCAGAAAGGAAATTACAAATATGTTCTTCTTGTTTATCAAGTTCATGAGCTAAATCATCCGATTCTTTTTTTAAAGTATCTAATCGCTTATTTATTTGTCGTTGCCTTTGTCGGAGATCATCTGATAAACATCCATTTATAATAACATGGGTAATATTTTCTGTTGGATCTCGACTGAAAAAAATAATTATGTTAATAAATTTTTTATAAAGCTTAAACTAAGAAACCAACCGAAATTCAAAAGCTTTTGGCAACATAAACACAGAACTATTGGATTCAAAAAATTTATGCTTATCACTTGGAAGTTCAAATGATTCTCGTAAAGTTGATAAAGAAGCCAGCGCGGTCATTTCTTGTTGACAAACTGATTTCCTAGCAGCAATAATATTTGTTAATACAGCTTTCACCCATGCATCCAAACTTAAATCCGCGCAATCAATAAGATCAGATAAATCTTGAGCATAAAATTTATGCATAGCGGCATTGGCTGCTTCTATGCACAATAAATATTCATTTCTTGCTCGATTACATTTTAATTGAGATGCTTCAAATTTAGTTAAACGTTTATCAAAAGCTTTTTGAAGGGATTTTTGTTTTCGAAGTGAATTAGTATCCAATGATTTTTGTTTACTTAATTCGGCATTATGCAATTTATCTTTGACATTGATAAAATCTACATAACACATCTGAAGAAAAAATAAAATAATTAGAACAGTTTTAAAAGGAAAATAAATTTGTATTGGATTTTTATTATTTTCGAAAAAAATAAAAACAAGATAAATTAAAAAGATAAAAGGGCAGTAGAAAAAAAGACAGACACCGACGAACCTGATAAGCTCTCATTGCTGCTTGTAATTCATTTAAAACTCGAATAAGTTCACCTTGAGCTTGAATGCCAATTTCTCGACACTAAAATTATTTATTCCAATAAAATAAAAAAAGGCACTCAATAAGACGAACCTTTTTAGAAAGTTTTTGCAATAAACCACACCGAGAAGTAATACTTTGGCTAATATTTGTACCATAAATTTGAGCGGTTATCCCTCTTTGATATGCTTCTATTTTAGTATCATCCACCATTTGTTGCAAAATGGTACATGTAGAAAATTGAGACCAATTTGCTCTCCTGTAAATTTCCTTTTCAACTAAAATCTTTAGTTTTTAAAATTTTGTTTCAAACCTGGGTTTTTCATTTTTATGTTTAATCATAAAAGATTTAGTTAATTTTTCAAGCTGTTTACTATACTCAAGTTCAATTTCTGATCGTTTTTTAACAAAATCATGAATTTCACTTAAAATATTTACTTGAGTATCTGTACGCTGTTCGAGGCATTTGATTTGTTCAGTAAGTTGAGATTTGATTTCTAAAAAAAAAATAAAAGAAAAAATAATAAATTTAAAATTCAAAAAGTAAATAATATTTCTCTTTTTTTGGAGGGTCGTTGAAATTTAAGCCTAACCTTTTGTTTGTTGATGAAGTTCTTGACCGCTTGCTTTAATAAAAGCCATATTGGCTGTCGTCGTCGTTGTACCTTTTGTTTTATTAAACAACAAAAGAATATCAAAAAAAATATTATATAACAACTACTTTTTTTTATTAAACAATTATCCTCGGCATCCCGTAGACTCTGAAAACTAAAATTTAATTAGTTTTTAAAAACATCGATATATAGGAAGCAAAAGAATAAGAAAAAAAATATATAAAAAAACCTCGGAGAAAAAAAGTGGGCAACAAAGGCAAAAAGGAAAAAAAGGAAATGAAACAAATGGTCATTTATTCATTTTGTGGCGCGTTCCTTTCCCTCCAAAAAATAAAAAATATGAAGAAGGGCTAAAAACGACAGCTTTGATTTTTTGGCGGTGGCTGGCAGGCTAAACCTATGACTGTTCTTTCGTTCGTGCCTGACCAATAAAAAACGCTAAGAAATTTTTTTCCCACCAGTCAGTCAGCCAGAAATTAATGAGAAATGATTAATGCAAAGAAAAAAATGGATGAAAGTTACTTTAAAATAATTAAAACAAAAACAAAAAGAAAGTCATGATAAAAGGCTGCTGACGACAATTATTTTATTTTCAAAGTAAAAAAACAACTTTTTATTTTTTTTCCAGAGCTCACATTACCGCAAAAAGAGGGATCACAAAACCTTTCCATCCTCTTTTTTTCTTTTCATTTAATAAATAAAAAAGAGAGGGGGATAAATGAATGAACGAAAGAAAAAAAAGTGAGTAAGGTTGAGAGATATGGAGACGGACAAACCTCCACCACCGACTACGACAAAGAAGTCACAATATTCTCTATGTCTCCTATTTTTGAAAGGCTTATTCCTTTCATATTTTTTCATTTCCTTCACTGTGTTCATTTTGCCCATGGACATAACAAAACAAAACAAAAAAAACGTATATTATTATATTTGAGAGTGGAGAATGCTGCTTACAAATACATTCAAGAAAAAAATAAAATAATGTTGCTGAACGAAAATGAGAGGAACGAGTGAGTGGAATGAGTGACTCGTCAAGAGCGTGAAAAGTAAAGAAAAGAAGAAATATAAAAGCAAGTATGCAAACGTTGTCACAGACAAAAAAAAATACATATGCGCTTTTCATATTTTATTTTTCTTATTTTCCTTTTGGCAAAAAAAAAAAAAAGAAGAAAGAAAAAAAGAGATATGTTTGCAAACGAAGAAACGTGTTACAAACTAACTAAATGGCAAATAATAAAATAAGAAAAAAGAAGAAAAGCAAAATGGTAGCTCATGCATTTTTTTTATCGCGACGGAAGAGAAGATATTTCACATTTTTTTTGTTTCATCAAAATAAAAAGAAGAGATAAATATTTTTGTTTAAAAAAAATTTAAAATCACACTTTGCTACTTCTGTGGGAAAGTAGCAGCAGCAGCAGCGGATAAATAGACAAAAAAAAATGAAAACAAAAAAAGGTCAAAAACGGAAGACAATATTTTTTTCGTTTCAATTTTTTTTTTGTAAATAAAAAAAGCGGCGGCGAAGATAAAAAAAAGAAGATGAAACATAAAAAAAAAGTAACAAAACGAAAAAAAATTTCAATTTTCTTTCTTCCAATTTTTTTTGTTCGAGCTCGAGAAAAAAAATACACAAATCTCTGGTTTTATTAGACACATAAAAAAATACAATGTAAAAAATAAGTGTAAGTATAAACCTTAAAAAAGTATTATAAATATTTTTTTGGTTTTATTCTTTCCTTTTTCGTAAAAAATAAAACCCAAGCGTTTTGGTTGTTGTAAACTCTTCGTTTTTTTTTTGCGATTAAATGTCATAAAAGAAGGAACCGCACTTTTTTTTACTTTGTACAAATCCTCACTCATTCATTCAGTTTGGGTTTGAACAAAACACACAGCAAAAAAAATCGATGCATTAAATAATGGCATCGGTCATCAAAGAAAAAAATATAGGAAAAAACCCATGGAAAAATGAAGAAGGAAAAGGGATTATTGCTTTACAAATACATACAACAACAACCAACCTAAAGCCTGCTGCTTGCTGCATTCATTTTTTTTATAATTTACAAGTGGTAGGAAGAATGAAAAATAAAATAAAAGAAGATGAGACAGTCAATTTATTTTTGTGTATGTTTTAAAAAAATAAAGAAGATGTTTCCTAGCAAAAAGAAAAAGGTTAAGAATTCAGACATTAAAAATGATTCATGTTTATTAAAGAAAAAAAAGAAGAAGAAAGGCATCATTGTTTCTTCTTCTTCTTCGTTATAAATTACATAAAAAAAACAACAAAAAGGAAAATAAGCATAAAATTGATTCGTTTTGACAGAAGGAAAAAAAAAGAGAAAAATGTTTATGAAATGAAAAGAGAGATCGGGCTTTTTCACAACTCGAGAAGGAGAAGAAAAAAAAGGTGTTAAAAGAAAAACAACATAACATGCACGATTTTTTTTGTTTCTCCCTTTCACTGTTTTTGCTGACATACAGATGAGAAAAAAAATCGAAGTCCGAAAAAATATATACGCAATATACATACAACAACGTTTGCTCGCTCAACAACTTATATTCGAGGTCAAAATATTTTTTTTTTCAATTGGTCGTGTGCAAATTGCGAGCGAACCCATCCATCCCATCATCCATTCATTCATTTTGCTATTGCGCAGCTCCTTTTTTTTTTACTACCAAAGCTATAGCATGCAGGAATAGTAAGTGAGAGAGAGTGCAACCATCTTTTCGCCTCTCTTTTTTTCTCTTCTTTTTTTGCATCCTTTAAAAACAAATGCCGCCGCGCAAATAAAGATCGCAGATATATTGAATTTTGACAATATTTAATAAAAAAGTAAATGTCTCAAAACGACATATTTTTATGATGATGTATGTACACTATCTATGGACAAAAATGAAATAAGCAAAGTAAACGTGTTATTAAAAAAATAGAAGAATAAAAAAAGAAAACCAAAATCAACCAAATATCTATCTAGCATTTGCCATTAATTTAAATTATTTGTCTCTACCATCTTGATTCATTTTCCCTTTTTCTTATTTGCGCATTTCTGTTATTTTATGTTTGAACGCCAGTGAACGAACCAGTTGTCATCTGTCGTGTTGGAATAAGACAAGTTTATTCCTTTTTCTAATAAACTAAACCGTGTTTTTATGCTATTTTTTTTTTTAATAATTCTTACATATTATTTAAATTAATTTAATTTTAGTATGCAAGGACCAGGTTACCAACATGTTCAACAACCTGGCATGCCGCCACAACCTCCATTTCCCCAGCAATTTCCATCATCTCAAGCTGGTGCTCTTCCTCCACAATATTCGCAACCTGGAAATCCATTAGGTGCTTCTCCTCAACCATTTAATCCTCAAGCAGCACAACAAGGAAATATGCCACATCAACTTTTTAATTCAGCTAATAATCTTCCCCAGCAACAACAACCTCCAGTATCACAATATCAGCAACAACCTTTAGGGCCACCTCAACATCATAACTCGCAACAGCAACCATCCAATCAACAGCCACAAGGTTTTCAACCTATTCAAAATGGACAATTTTCTCCACCAAATAAAAATCGTTAGTTTTTATTTATTCATTGTTCATCTTTCAAATAAAAAAACAACATATTTTTAGCGATGACTAATGGTGGTATTCCAAGTGCAGGTTTATATGGAGCTCCTCAACCACCAGTGGCAACTCAACCGCAAGTATCTTCGCATTCACAACCACAGCCCCAACCACCAGGAATGCCTCCTCAACCTCCACAATCTACTGCATCATCACAACCACAATTTCCTTTAATGGCGCCTCAAAAAGCAGCTTCTCCATCTCATCAACAGCCTCAACCCAATAATTTATCTTCCCAAAATGGTTTGTTTCTTTGCTTTTCCCCTTTTTAAACCATATTTTTTCTTTTTAAACTTTATATCATCATGTTTCTTGCATATGAAATAGTTACACGTCAGCTTATATATTAGCTGTTTATAACTATTTGTCATAACCCCAGATTTTTTCTTGAATCAGATGCATTTATCTATTCATTAATATCGATCATACACTTCTATTTTTATTTTCTTTCAGATATGTATCAGTATCAATCACCATCGATGCCACAAAATTCGGTCGCACCAAGTTTCGCTCCATCTGGCATGCCTAATGCTTTTCCTCCGCCATCCATGCAACAAGGATATTCTCCTCAATCATATGGACAACAACAACAACCTGGTCAAAATCATCAACAATTACCAGGCCAACCTCCACAATTACCAGGCCAGCCTTCACAGTTACCAGGCCAACCTCCACAAATGCCTGGCCAATATCCTCAGCAACAACTTGGGCAACCGCCACAACAGCCTGATCAATATTCCCAGCAACTTGGCCAACAACAGCCTCAATTTCCCGGCCAATATGCTCAACAACCTGGCCAATATCCACCACAGATGGGTCAAAATCCACAATATCAAGGTGGTGCACCTGGTGGTTATCCACCTGCAGGTAGTCCTCCTGGAATGCCTGGCGCTTATCCAGGAGGATATGCTCCACAACCTGGCATGCCTGGTGCTGCTCCACCTTGGGATGCTCCACGTCAACAACGCCTTGATCCAAATTCTTTACCAAGCGCGGTTCAAGTGATTGAAGATGATCGTCAAACAAGATCAGGAGCATTTCCAACTGGTTATCCCACAGCTGAATATCCTCCACTTGTAACAACTGAATTCTATGCAAATGATCATGGCAATAGTAATCCCACGTTTATGCGTTCTTCATTTTATTCTGTTCCTGCAACCCAAGATTTTATCAAACAATCGCAAATACCTTTTGCTCTTTCGATTACACCTTTTGCAAAACTTTCATCAAGCGAATATAATCCACCTGTGATTGATTTAGGTGAACTTGGTCCTGTTAGATGTCATCGATGCAAAGCTTATATTTCTCCATTTATGGAATTTATTGATGGTGGAAGAAAATTTAAATGTCCTTTCTGCCATACTGCCACTCAAGGTAAGTATTATCATATTACAGATATAAAATTTGCATAATTTACAAAATGTGTTATTTTCATTTTAGTCGAAGAAACGTATTTTGCTCATTTGGATCATACTGGTCGTCGAACAGATATTCAACATCGACAAGAACTTTATTTAGGTTCATATGAATTTGTTGCAACTAAATTTTATTGTAAAAATAGCATTCCTCCTAAACAACCTGCGTTTATTTTCTTCCTCGATGTATCATACAATGCCATGCGAAGTGGTTTAATTGATTTATTCTGTCAACAACTTCCCACTCTTTTGAAAAAGCTTCCAAGGTTAGTTAAAAGTCAACCGTATCTATCTGCTTATGCATGTTATATTTTTTAGGGATTACAATCAGGATAAATCTTCAATGCGTATTGGATTTGCAACATATGATCAAACCCTTCACTTTTATAACTTGAGTAATTCACAATGTCCAGAAATGTTGATTGCAAATGATGTTTCTGATGTGTTTGTTCCATTTGTTGAAGGGTTTCTTGTTGACTTTAATCAAGCAGAAGAAGCACTCAAATGTTGTCTTGAACAAGTTCGAACCTGCTTCGCTGATACTAGAATCACCGAAACCATGCTTGGCCCTGTTATTCAAGCTGGGATGGATGCACTTCGAGGTGCTGATTGCTCTGGCAAGATTTTTGTCTTCCATACTTCTATTCCAACTTTTGAAGCTCCTGGCAGATTAAAGAACCGTGAAGATCGTAAAATTCTTGGAACCGATAAAGAAAAAACTCAATTATTACCCGCTACAGAATTTTATACCAAACTTGGAGAAGAATGCATTAAAATTGGTTGTGCAGTTGATATTTTCTTATTTCCAAATTCGTATTTGGATGTTGCTTCATTTGCTCCTGTTTGCAACATATCTGGTGGTTCCATTTACAAATATCAATATTTTGATGGTGAACGAGATGGACCAAGATTTTTAGCTGATTTACAACATGATATCAGTCGAGAAGTTGCATTTGATGTTATGATGCGTGTACGAACTTCCACTGGTCTTCGCCCTACTGGATTCTTTGGTGATTTCTTTATGCAAAACACAACAGATATTGAAATTGGTGCTCTTGATGCTGATAAAGGAATGATAGTTGAATGCAAATATGATGGTAAGCTTGATGAAAAAGTTCCTGCTGTCTTTCAAGCAGCTATACTTTTCACAAGTTGTGGAGGACAACGACGTTTACGAATTCATAATATTTCTCTTCTCGTCACCACTGATTACAATGCTATTTATCGTTTTGCTGATCAAGATACGATTGTCACATATTTATTCAAAAATGCAGCTAAACTTATTCGGGATAAAAGTCCCAAAGAAATGCGGGATGAATTATTTCATCGTTGTGCACAAATTCTTGCAACTTATCGTGAAAAATGTAGTCAACAATCTCCAAATACCCAATTGGTTTTACCTGAATGCCTTAAATTGCTTCCATTGTATTTAGGTTGCATCCTTCGAACTGATGCTTTAAGTGGAGGTTCGTTTACTTCATTTTTTATTAATTTTATTATTAACAGAAATTTTTTTAAGGTAGTGAACTTACGGTTGATGACCGAGTATGGCTCCTTCAACTTGTCTCATCCCTACGAATTGATATAAGCATGCGATTACTTTATCCTCAAGTTTTACCAATTACTCACTTGGAAATGTCTGAAAATAGTTCCCAATTGGCTATGCCTACTCCCATTCGGGCTTCATATGAATATATGGATTCCAATGAAGTTTATCTTATTGAAAATGGTATTATTGGTTTTATTTGGGTTGGATTGGGTGCTCCAGTTGATTTTATTAATGACGTTTTTAATGCTCAAAGTTTACAACATTTGGATACTGAATCTGTTAGTTTAATTCTTAAATTGCATTTTGCATCGTTTAATTTACTTGTTTTAGCACATTCTTCCCGAACGTGATAATGCTCGGTCTCGTGCAGTTCGAAAACTTTTAGCTGATATTAATACTGATCGTCCAATGAATCTTAAACTTTTTATCATCAAACAAAATGATAGTTTAGAATCATGGATGAAGAAATTCCTTGTTGAAGATAAATATGCAGCTAGTTCCGTATCATATGTTGATTTTCTTTGTCAACTTCATCGCGAAATAAGAACCCTTCTTTCTTAGATTTTTTAATAACCAAAATTTTATGGAACTAATTTTTTCGTTTTATTTTACATATTTTAACATTATAATTATTGGGCTTTTTCTTTACTGTGTTTTTATTTTATTTATTATAAATTTTTGGTATAAAATGAAAATAAATTATTGATTTTTGTAATTTCTTTTGTGTATGTAGTTCTGAAAAAAAAACTTGCGAAAAAATATGTATTCATTCTACAGTCAAACGAATTGTTTAAAAAAGTTAAAATTTAAATTATTTATTATCATGGCAATTGTTATAATATTAAATATGCCTCAATTTTTAATACAAACAACAAAAATAAAAAGAAGAAGAAAAAAACAAGAAAGACACGCTTGTTTACACTTTTACAACAACAAAAAAACAATAATTATTACTTTTACAAAACATATATTTTTTATTTATTTCAATAATAAAAAAATTTAAATTTTTACTTAATCATAAAAAATCAATTATTTATTTAGCTTGACCTGCATTTTTCATTCTTTTTTCTAATAAAGTATTTTTTGCATCTGCTAAAGATTTCATATGAACGTCATCAACCCGCATGGCTGCTAAAGCATTTTCCATTTCTTCTTCAACTTCAGGCCATTGTGAGCGTTGCTCTTTAAGGTTTTGAGTTGTAGCAAGAGGAGTTTCAGGAATTTTATTATAATGTGTAACCCATTTATGACACATTATATCATTAATGCTTGATCTTTCAGCTGGATCGGTTTTTAAACATTTTCGAATTAAATCTTTTGCTAAAAATGAAAGATACATAAATATATTTTTAGGCAGAGGTAGTTTGCCACTTACCAGCTTCTGAAACTCGATCCCATTCAGGCCCAGTGAAATTGTATTGCCCAGCTCTTATCCGTTTTTTCATTCCAGGTGAAATTGGTAAACCATGATGGGAATAAAATGGTGGATATCCACAGAGACTAAAAATAAAAAATAAATAGTTTTTTTTTTTTTTTGAAAATTAAAGATAATATTAAAGCTATTTAACCGAAAACTCTTTTTATTACCAAAATTAAAGTACTAATAACTTAAAACTTTTTTTCTTTGAGAAAAATTATTTAGTCTATTTTTGTTTTGGCATTTTGCTTTGACTTAAAAAATCTATGGTTTACTTACAGAATATAAGCAATAATTCCAGCTGACCAAACATCACAAGATTTATCATATTTTTTGGATGAAAGGACTTCGGGTGCAACATAATAAGGTGTATAACATGGGGTTTCGAGAGGTTTTTCACAGCCATCATCTAAACGTTTTGCAAATCCAAAATCTGTCAATTTTAAAATTGCATGATTTGATGCATCTCTAAAAACAAAGCAACAACTTAGAGCTGTTTTAAAATAAACAAATGAACATACGTGTAAAGAAGGTTTTCGGGTTTAATATCACGATGAGCAATATTTAATCCATGTAAATATGCAATTGAAGAACAAATGGAATACATTATATTTGCTGCTTCACGTTCGGTGAAAGCTCCATTTGATCTCTCCTAAAAACGAGTATAGCTTTATTTTGCTAAAACTAAAATGTGGCGATACCTGAATTCTAGTAAAAAGTTCCCCGCCTTCCATGCATTCCATCACAACAAATAAGCATTCAACACTATTATATGTATTCTCATAAACTTCAAATATTCGAACAATATGTGGATGCCTGGATGATTCAAAATGGAGTTCAACTTCTCGCCGAGCTTTAGGAACATCCCGCAAAACTTTTAAGGCATATTTTTGTCCATCATCAATGTGACGACATTCAACAACTTTGCCATTAATTCCAACACCCAAAACCTAAAGTTAAAATTAGAGTTTATCAAATTTTAGTCAATATTTTGAAATAATTTAAATTACCTGCGACCCTATGACATAATCTTCTTTAATTGGATTGGTCTTATATTTTATAACCATATTGATTCTTTTTTTTTGTTAATCTAAAAAACTCAAAAATAGGTTAGCTTAAATTTAAGATATCAAAAGTTACACAACAATGACGCGTTGTTGGTTGGCTTGACAAGTTTTATTGAGAGAAAAAAAATATAAAAGAAACTCAAAAACATAAACAAAAAGGAAGGTTGTGTCCTTTGATCAAAAAAATAACAACAGCTTTTATAAAAATAAAAATAAAAGAATTATACGAAAAAAATAAGGGTTATGAAGAAACATTATTTTTTTTAAGCTTAAATAAATCAACTATTCGAAATTTGAAGGTAAAACATGGGAGGAAAAGTTTTTGAAATGTTTCTTTCCTTTTTTTTTTCTTTGTGGTTTTTGTACAAAATAAAGGAAAGCAACAACAACGACGACGACGACAAGTCTTGGCAGGACGATGATGACCTTTTTAAGGTTTATCAATCAAATTAAGGGAAGAAAAAAAGGCAAAGCAAATAAAAATATGCGAGGAAAAAATCAATGGAAAAATAAATAATAAAAACAATAACATGCGGTAGCAAAATATTTTAAAATATATTATGATTTTTTTTAAACTGTAAAGGAAAAAAACATAAAGGAAAAAAATTGTGATGAAATATTCTTTTTTTTCTCCTCAAAACAAAAAAATAAAAAAAGCACAGCCGCAGTGGAAAAAAAATCATGCATTGTTCTTGTTGTTATCTCGAGACGAAAATTGATGGAATAAATGAATTCTGGATGTGTAGTACGTGCACATGCATCGTCGTTGACATCGTCGTCATTTTCTCCACCACCGGGCGGCTTTTGAATTAATTGCATTATATTATTTTTTATTATTATCTTCATAAATAAATTTTGATAAATTTTAAATCGTTTTCTTATTGTTATTTTGTTCTTAATTAAACTTTGGCGGATTTCATTATAAAATTGTAATGTAAAAAATTATTTTATTTCAGCATCCATCTTCAGCCTTTGATCTTTTTCTTTACATATTACTTTTATTTTTTGCCGGTATTTATATGATTTTTCCTTAATCTTTTTATATGTTTCAAAAAATGGGCAGCAAAGATTTTTTAATTGAAATTCATCTTCCATTTAATCAACATTCAAAATTACCTGTTCGCAAGGGTGTAACAGCGAGAGATGCAATTGGTAAAATTTTGGAGAAGCGTAACATCGATCCAAAAATGTGTCGAGTTTGTTTATCAGCAGATCCAAAAAGTCCTAGTATTAGTTTAAAAACGGATTTGGAAACTTTGGCTTCAACTTTGGAGAAAAAAGAATTATGGGTTCATAGCGAAGGCTTGCAACTTATGTCATCAATCACTCATATTTTTAAGAAAACTAATTTTAATAAGTGTAATGTTTGCCATGGAATGATTATAATGGGTGGTTATCGATGCGAAAGATGTTTTTTTCATTTCCATTCAAAATGTTGGTCTAAAATACCTCCGTATTGCGATTTAACCGAACAAATTCCGCATAATCCATTAATGGCGGAACAAGTTAGACAAATGTGTGAAAATTATGGTGAAAAAAGTGCAGCTTTTGCTAATATGGCTACAGAAATATTGGATAGTTTACGAACAGGACCAGAAAAATCTCCTGATGAACGTACGTATATATTTATTTTAAATATCGATGAAAATTTTGTATTTTTTAGCGCCAACTGGAGGTGAAATAACTCGGCAATCTGCTCTTCGAAGACATGATAGTCAAACCCCATATTCCAGAGATAGAGCTTCATCCGCTCCAAATATAAATGTAATTAAAGATGAATTTGCATTAGTAAGTTAAAAAAATAAATAAAACATAAAAATTTATATATATTTAATTTTTTTTAGGCTGGCAATTTACAAACCACGTCGATGCATTCTGGTTTTCAACCTTATTTAAGTATGTTTTTGCTTTATATTATTTTCAAAACATTAAAATTTTTTATAATTTTAGCTACGATAAATAATATTTCAACGATAACAAATAATGACGGGTCTTCTTCATCTTCAACAAGTCGTCCAGAAAAACCTTCATTATCATCATCATCTCTTTATCCCCCATCAACGAATCGCCTTATTCCATCTAAAATAATTTTAAATGGTTCAACTTCAACTAGTCCTACATCGACATGCTCTAGTCCATCGCCATATTTAGTCACCGATATTATGCCAGGCCCATCATCGACAAATTTAACTCCTCCACAATCAGCTCCACCACAAAAAATTCCTGATGAATTTTTCCCTCGAAATCGAAGTCGAAGCCCAGGCGAAATGTCTGGATTCCATTCACCTGGAGGCTTTAATTCCAAAGCATATAAACGTCAAAGTGTTGGAGATTGGGAAATAGCTTCAAAAGAAATTCAATTTGGTCCTAAAATAGGTTCAGGCTCATTTGGAACTGTATTCAAAGGAATTTATTTTGGTAAACTATATCTTTCTTTTTTTTTTTTGACAAGTTCAAACAAATTAAAAGTATATTTAAATTTTTAGGCGATGTGGCAATCAAAGTTTTAAATGTTGGAAATCCAAGTCCAACATTATTGAAAGCATTTAAGAATGAAATGGCACTTTTAAGAAGTACAAGACATGCAAATATTTTAAATTTCATGGGTTGGGTTCGTGATCCCCAACTTGCTATTGTTACTCAATGGTGTCAAGGATCATCATTGTATCATCATATTCATGTTGTTGAGCCACGGGTTGAATTTTCTTTAGCTAAAATTATTAAAATTTGTCGACAAATTGTTCATGGTATGAGTTATCTTCATGCTAAACACATAATTCACAGGTATGTTTTTATACTAAAAAACAAATTTTAATCTTTAAAAATTTTCAGAGATTTAAAAACAAATAATATATTTTTGACGGAAGACAATACAGTAAAAATTGGTGATTTCGGCCTTGCAACAGTTAAAACTCGATGGAGTTCCACAACTCCTGGTCAACAAGCTCAACAACCCACGGGATCAATACTTTGGATGGTAATAAATTAATTTATTTTTTTCATTTTTAAAGCTAAAAATGTTAATTTTTAAGGCTCCCGAAGTTATTCGCATGCATGAACACACAAATCGCTCGGATGTTTATTCATTTGGAATTTGTTTATATGAGTTATTGACAGCTCGACTTCCATATGATCACATCAACAATCGAGATCAAATTATTTTTATGGTTGGTATGGGTTTAATCCGACCTGATGTCTCTCACTTAAGACATGATTGTCCTACAAAATTACGAAGCCTTTTCACTACATGCATCGATTATAATCCTGATAATAGACCAGAATTTGATGAGGTAGATTTAATTATTTTTCTTTGGGTGTCATTAAATTCCTAATTTTGTAGGTTAAACAAAGTTTAAGCAGAGTGGCTTTGAATCTTCCAAAATTAACAAAAACTCAAAGTGATCCATATATTTATAAAGCTGCTGGTAGAAGACATGATCACCATCCTACTTCTCATACAGTTGACGAGTTGGATTCGTCGCTACATACATCGGTGACACCAAAAACTCCAAAGTATATGTCACCTGGTCCCTTTTCTGGCTACAATGCTGAAGATTAAAATTAAAATCAGCTCTGTTATCAATTTTACTCTTTTCAAATGTTTAATTTTTTTTAACAACCCTTGAATCTTAACTATAATTACTTTTTATAAATAATAAAAAAATTAAATGGTATTTAAATTTTTTCGAACTTTAAAAACAAGAAAATTAGTTGATTATTTAATTCTCAAATTACAAAAAAAGGCAAAATAACAGTGATTTATAATTTTCTTTCTTTCGATAGTTTTCTTTTTTTTCTTTTATTGCTGCGGCTTTTTTAGTCAAGGCTAATGTCATAATATTTTGCTTGAAAGTTTCATTATGGCCTTGAGTTTAAAAATAACACTAATTTCATACTTTAAATAATATTTTTATTCTTTATTAATGAAATTATTATTATAAATAAAAACATATTTGGGTTTTCTGCTTTGATTTCTTCATTTTTCCCGAAAACCTGAAAAGTTTGAATTTTTAACGGTTTTATTACACAGCCAGCAAAGTTGTTGCGTGATTTTCATAATTAAAGAAATTGAAAGTTGTTAGTTTAACAATTAATGGTTTTCTCTCTCTCCATTTTTTTTATCATTAAAAAAGTGTAATCCAATCAATTTGATATTTTAGCTTTTTAAAATAAATCTATTAAAAGTGATGCAAGGTTTAACAAACCCCTCAGGCGCGGGTTAAAAGGATAAATTTAAAAATGATAAAAACAAATGAATCAATGAAAATAGCAAAAATAAAATATAATTGATCTTTGCTTGAAGAAGAAGAGAAAAAAAATTTTGGTCAAGTTTTTTAAAAACCGCTGTCGTAAAATTTATTTTTTTGACGTTGAAATAAAGTGACGTTAGAAGGTTGATACTGCTGCGCATTACAGAAGAAAACGAAGCAAAGAAGTGATGATAAATTGATACCGGAAAATTATTGGCAAAGAACGGTCAGAGAATAGAGAATAATATAAAAAAAGGAAAGAAAGAAGTGTCTTCCCTTCTTTTTTTTTCTTTCGTTTCTTACGTTTCTTCTTTCCTTCCGTCTGGCGCCAATCAGTTAGTTCTTTCAACTGCGACGGAAATCAGAAGAAAAAAAAAGCTTTTGAAAGGAAAAAAAACCGACCCTAGAGGTAAAAGGTTTAAATCATTTATTAACGCCGCAAGTTATCTTTCTTTATTGCTGCTGCTTTTTATTTTTATCTTTAAAGGAAAAAATAAATATGAGCGAAGATAATAATAATAAACTTCCAAAAAATGATGGAAGCAGCGGCGATGATGGAGGAATATGGATTAAAAGGAAATCCAATTTGCCGCCTCATATCAATACTTTGTGTCAAGCTGATTGCCATCCAAAACATAGTCCAATATTTCGAATAGATTCAGCTCATTTTGGACTTTCACCCAAAAATTCTTGTGCTTCTTTACATTCAACAAATAATATTAATAAAATTGTCGATGATGACGAATATGATTTATTTAATTCTCCAACAGTTTTATTTCCATCTATGAGATTGCTATTAGCTGTTTTACTTTGTTGTTGTTATATAACATTATCTATAAGTTCATCAAATATTGCTGTAGCTTTAATTTGTATGATTAAATGCCCTTTACATAAGTATGGTGGCGACCTTGAATGGGAATCAGATCAGGTAATTTCTTTTTTTCTTTCTCATTCATCTTTTTTTTGTGCATTTTTTGCAACAAAAAAAGAGAATTATTACAATTAAAAGATGTATTTATTTTTTTTAGGAAGGCCTCGTTCTAGCAGCCCAAAATGCTGGGTCATTATTAATGATTATAACGGGTCTTTATGCAGATAAAGTAAATGGAAAAGTTATGGTTTCTATAAGTCTTATTTTATGCACCATTGGTAATTTTACTTTGCCATGGTTAGCTGAAAAAAGTTTTTGGTATGCAATAGGTGCTAGAATATCCATCGGCATAGCTGATGCTTGTATGACTCCATCGGTTAACTCATTAATTACAAGATGGTTTCCACAATCAGAAAGAGCAGCAGCCATTGGAATTATAACTGGTGGAAGACAAATTGGAACATTGTTTATTCTTCCAACCGCCGGATATTTGTGTACCAGAAAAGATATAAATGGTGGATGGCCAACCATTTTTATTTTAAGTGGAATTATTTCTGCTTTGGTTGTGCTTTTCTGGATTCCCATGGGCGCAGATAAACCTTCAAAACAATATTGCATTTCAAATCGAGAAAGATTATATATTGAAAGTAAAATTGCATGTGAAAGTATTGGAAAGCGAACAGAAAAAAGAAATGTTCCATGGAGAAATTTACTTACTTCGCTTCCACTTTGGGTTGGAATCTTCTCTCTAATTTGCCATGAATATCCTTTGGTTATTTTACTTCAATTCCTTCCAAATTATATGAGAGACGTCCTTGAATTTACTCCAACTAAAAATGGAGCTTTCTCTGCTTTACCAATAACTTTTTTATTTTTATCTAAAATGTTATCAGCAAGTTTATCAAGTTGGTTAACCAAACATTCAACTTATGACAGTACCACAATTTGCAAAGCTTTCAATGCAGTTGCTTCATTGGGTTTATCAGTGAGTATTTTTGCTGTGCCTTTCTTCGATAAAGATCATGCTGGATGTGCCATTGTTTGTTTATGCTTTGCAATGGGATTTGCTGGACTTCATACTCCCGGAGTTCAAACAGCTTTATTACAATTAGCTCCACCATTTTCTGGAATCATTACAGGTACTTTTTTTACTTTAATTATTTTTTATTTAGTGTTTCAAAATATAATATTTTTTTAGGCATATCATTTTTTATTGTTGCATGGTTTTCAATTTGTAATAAAATTTTAACGAAATGGATCGTTCAAAATGGTACACGTGAAGAATGGGGTGTAGTATTTTTTGTTTCAAGTGGTGTAGCCTTTTTACCTGTAATCATTTTCTCTCTTTGGGGAAGTAATGAAAGGCAATGGTGGGCAGCGCCAAGTTCTCGCACAAGTTTACGTACTCTGAGTCGACAACAAAGTCGATCAAGTTTTGGCAGTACATTTACTTCAAAATCAACTAAATCTTTAACAAAATAAAAAATATTTTTTATTTTAACAAAAATATTAGGTCTTTATTTTTAATTGTTACGTTTAAGTTTTTGTATGTATATGTATTTATGTAGCTGTAAATAGAGAGAAAGTGAGTTATGTACATTTTTTTTAAAAAATATTGTATTGTTAAAGTGATAGATTCCTGACTTAAAGTTAGATTATGATAAAAATTAATATTATTAAAGACAAAATTTTAAAAAATTGAAATGAATGTTTGAGATCTACATGTAAAATTTTTTTAAAGTAAACTTGCGAGAACAAAAAAGTTAAAAGTAAAGAAAAAAATTAAAACCCATAAATGAAAGACACCCATTAAAAATATATATTTCATTGGAGATAATAGAAAAGTAAGAAGACGACGAGCACAGGAAGAGATAAATAATATGATTGATTGATTATAAAACTAAATTAATTATACTAAAAAACCATATTATAAACGCTACAGTAATGACTTTTGTAGAGAAAAAAATATTTGAGAAACACATGCGTTTTTACATACACAAATTTTCAGTGTAATATTTGTAAGCTGAATTAAAGCTTTGTATTGAAGAAGATTGATTAAAGCTCAAATTATGGCTATTCTTTTTAACATAATTTTCCACTTCAATAATATTTAAAACTTTTATTTTTGTTTTTGAAATCCATTCACTGAAATTAAATTTTTAATTGTTTAATTCTAACACTTTTTTAGACATTCAAAACTCACGTAATATTTTCATTTAAAAATAATTTAACGCAAATGTATTTTGATTTCTTTGTTGCATTTGGTAAAGACATAATTTTTTGAAATAAAGTTGAATTGTTTTGTTCATAAATGCGAGGATCGATGATTTTGGCTGCGATTTTTTTACCTTTACTGGAATTCGTGACAATTACCAAAGCATCGTGATGAAAAGTTGATGAAATTTGTGGAAGATTTAAAACATTTGAATTTTCATCCTCCGTTGTTGTTAACTTATTTTTTATTTGTTTATGGTTAATTGGGTCAAATTTACCCTTAGGGTTTTTAGGA
Organism: Panagrolaimus kolymaensis; assembly: GCA_028622995.1. Classification (NCBI taxonomy): domain Eukaryota; kingdom Metazoa; phylum Nematoda; class Chromadorea; order Rhabditida; family Panagrolaimidae; genus Panagrolaimus; species Panagrolaimus kolymaensis. The sequence continues at coordinate 722,646 of JAJQJQ010000034.1, forward strand.
CGACGTGGCGGCGGCGGCCTAATTTGATCATCTGTTATAGCGGAAATAAATTTCTTTTTTTCACCTTCTTTCTTGATTTTTACTATAAAATTAATTAAATTAATTAGCATTAACTTTTTTTTCGGTTAAACTTTAACCAACCTGGTCTCGAAGGTTTTTCAACAGGTATTCTTCTTTTCCGTTTTTGGGGACTTTTTTCAAACTGAACCAATTTAGAGATACCATTAAATTTTTTGATTTTGACCTCCAAGTTTTTGTTTCTTTTTTGAATTTGTTTGTGACTTTCTGACCAAGAAATTACTGGAAAAGGGCATCGGCCATAATAAACTTTTTCAAAAATTTCTGAAATTCTGAATCCTAGCATAATTGAAAATCCCGAAGGAGATAGGTCCATTGAAGGTTCATCTTCGCCTCTCTGCGCCCTTCGTTGATAAAGTCTTTTAAGCAAATCCATATTTGGAAGTGGTCCAGCTTTCTCCGCTCTAATCAAACTTCGAGCATAATGTGCAGCAATTCGAAGCTTTTCAAGGCAGTCATCTTCCATTGAAATTGCAATTTCATTATTATTTTCATTTTGAGTCAAATCATGCATTAAATATTTTAAAAACATCTCCATTTTATTTCCATCAACTTTTATTTCATTAATTAATGTTTGAAGGGCATAAGAATATTGTCTTGGAAGCATTGAATATGAAACAGCTTCTTCATATCTTTCAACGTATGCTTTTCTGAATCCTTGAAAATGCAACAACAATGAATCGAATTTTTGCATCATTTTATGAAAATCTCGATACACTTGTTTTAAAGTTGAATATTCTTTATGAAGGGCTTTTTTAGTAATTATTTTAAGATTTAATGGATTCTTTGAGTTTTTATCGAAATTTTCAAACATCTGAAAAATACAATTAATAAATATATATTTTTTTTGGTTCAAAAATATTCAACTAACCTTCAGAGGATCCAAGATCCATAAGCTACAAATAAAAGCTGTAATTTGAACATGTTCTGGTATAGCGACATAAAATATTAGTCCAATAATATCCCATGGCTAAAAAATTTGTGATAATTTTAATAATATTTTTTGAATTCAAACATTGACTTACGCTTATTTCATCGATAGGAGAATAAGGAGAACTTAAATCAAATTCAAACGTTGGATCCACATATTCCCGAACCAAATCAACCACAACTCTTAGAACGTCTTCCTTTTTACGACAAAATAAAAGTTCCACATTTTTATCAATCACAGGAATGGAATCCAAAGTAATTTGTTGTTTATGCAAAATCAGTTTCTTATTTGTGTAATCAAGAGATGATGCATCATTATTTGGGTTGTTTAGAGAATTTTCGAAGTATGAAATAATATTGTCACTCAAAATAGGAAAATCCGTTGTAAACTTTCCAATAAGATTTAATTCTCCATGCACACTGGGCTTGAGTAAAACTCGATTTTTATATGCTAAAAACTCTTTCATTTTGGATTTCTTTAAAAAAATCTTGTTTTACCTTGTTGTTGAGACTTTTGGTGCTCATTTTGAAGATGGCGTATTGGTCTTGCCAAACGATCCACAAGTGCCTTTAAAATTTTAATTTAAACTAATTTCTAAGAACTTTAGGAGTTTGCATACCTGCACCCGTGGAACCATCGAGCTTCCATAATTTCTTAATCTTTTAATTAACCAGTAATTATAAATTAAAAAAATTTCTTCTTGCGTCAGTTTGGTATTGATAAAATTTGGAGATATACTAAAAAATTAACTTTGCTTTTTGTTTTGATTTTATTCTTCTTCAAAACTTACAATGCTTTATCGATGGGTCTAACTCGAATATCAATTGGCAATCTTTTGTTCTAAAAAAACAAATTTTTGCTTTAGAAATATTTCTTTTAATTTATTTTTAGTAACTAACTAATGCTTTTGTAACTCTATCAATGCCCCGTTTAATTTGAGCTTTATCCATTTTTGAATGCTTTGAACAGTACACTCTTCGAATGAACTTTCTTCCACCTCTCATAATAATTGCTGTTTCCATTATAACTCCAGCTATTGCAGCGCAAGTGACATGCATTTTTTGTTCGCAATCATCCTATATAATTTAAATTTACAATTTTATAATTAAATATGTACTTTTTTGTTTATGGAAAAAACTTACTGTTGCACAACCAACTACAGCACCATAATTTTTTTTACATAAATTACATGTTGATACATTTCGAACCACTTCTTTTATGTCGATGGGTTCTAAGAATGAATTTTGTGATATTATAACACCATTAATCCAAATAGCACAAAGTTGATGAATTGGTTGATTGGTGGATGAAAACTTCATTGCTCCACCTTCAATGGGGCATAATTTACATTTTAATGGCGAGGATGGATTTATTCCACATCGGCGACATTTCCATTTGGATAATGGATAATATGGCAAACCATAACATTCCTTTAAAAATTTATATATAAAAAATGAATTAAGCTTAATTTTATCTTTAATTACCTGATGTACAGCCATATGACATATATAACAAATTACAAGTCGATTATTCCTTGCTTCATCATTACCTCCACAAACATCACAAAAGCCATTGACAATAGACGGCTTTGGAGAATTTATTACTGAGGCGCCTGTTTTCCAAAACTAAAAGAATAAAAGGATTAATATTTTTTCAAATTTTTAATAATTTACATTAAAAGCTGCAATTTTTTCAAATCTATCCATTGCCATTTCCAATGCATTTTGAGTTAAAGATTGTCCGCAAAATTCCAGAATAGTAAGAAAATCCAAATCCTGAAAGAATAACTTTTTTAATATCTAAGCTTTTTAACAATAAAATTTTACATTTTGATCTGCACAATATTCACCAAGATTAAATTTAAAATCAACATCAAACATCGAAGAATCTCGGACAATTATCTCTTCTTCATATTCTGAATCTTTATGATTCAGAATTTCATCCAAAATTAAAGATTTTGCTTTCTCCAACTTAAGAATATTTGGAGTTGGTTTTATTGAGCGTGATGTTGACTGAAAATTATTATATAAAAGAAAGGAATAATAAAATGTCTATAATGCTTCAAAGTGTTAAAAACCTTCTTAAAAGCAGCCTTTAACACCTTTTTCAAAAACTTACTGGACTAAAAGCATTTTGAGTTGTAAAAGACAAAATTCCGCGGGTTAATATTTTAACGGAAAAGTCTCTCTCAAAATGACTTCCAGCATCGGTTAATCGCTTCCTTGATTTCAAATTACCAGACGATTTTTCCATTTCACGTTTGTAAAGACATAAGTAAAAAATAAATTAATATTAGTAATAAATTAAGCAGATATAATAAAAAAAGTTAAGCAAAAAACTTTCTTGGTTGTTGTGTGTATGTTTATAGAAAGTAAAACGATTAAAGCAAGCGCATTTTTTTTGTTATTGGCTTTGCGTGTTAGACACTTGGCGGGAAATGGCATCTTCACAAAAAATGACTGACTGATGAGTAAATTAGTAAATCTTTCTCTAATAATATTTGCTTTTTTCATTATTATAAAAAATCTTCTTTAATACCCAAATGAATTGATAATGACATTTGAAAGCATAGAAGAAGAAGGAAAAAATTGATGACAAGCAGCAAAAAAGAAAAATGCTAACAAAAAACACTAAACGACATGAAAATTTTTTTTAACCTTGTCTTATTTTTATTATTCATTTGAATGCTACTGATTTTGCTTGAAATGGTTATCCTTGACTTCAGTAATTCTAATTAAAATCAAAGTTTTGTGTTAAATAAAAAAAACTTTGGACCAAACATTTTTATGTTTGCAAATTCACTATTTTTTTGCTGAAACTTAATTGAAAGATTTTATTTATTTTTTGCTTTGAATAGAGAAACATACATTTATTTCGACGTCTTCAATGTTTTCACTAATTAATTAAAATTGAAATTGACAGATTTATTTATCAATAAGCTTTGAACAACAACGAACAGCAGCAATGAATGCTATTTGCATTTTTTCGAAAAATCCCCAAATTTTTAAATATGCGATTATTTTGGATTATTGGCATCGATGAATTTGACACTAGCTTCTGCGGGGCCCGATTATCTAATCGTTTTTTATGTGCTTTGTTGGGGGGCTTTCAGCTTCTTGTTGTTATTTGCAGTTTTCTTCAGGTTTTTAATTTTCAAATTTCAAAGAGTTTTTAAAATTTTGAAGTAAAAAGATATTTGTTTTTTTAGCATATGTGGTCCTTCAAAGAATATCGGCACATCTTCAACTGTCATTCCGATATCAATATTACCAGTTCCACAACATGGAGCCAACAATTCTTAGCATATGATATAATTATATTTGATTTTGGTCTAATGAATCGAATTCTTGGCACTACCGAATGTATTGCAAATTATCTTGATGGTGGATATATGCGTTGTGCGTGGTGCATTCAACAAGCGTCTGCTCTCATTTTATTAATCGTGGTATTACTTTGTATTCCACGTCCTGTATGGCTTTTATGGCCGGGTAGGTGTATTATTTAAATTTAAAAATAACATTCAAAAACAAACAGAAAAATAAGCAGGCGTTGTTATTTTTAATTTATATCATTCAAAAAAATTATAGCCCCTTAGGAATTTATTTATGCCGTGTGACATATTAGTAGTAGGTAGTTGTAGACAGAAGTACGGCAACCATTCTGATGCTTGTTTAAGCAATAAAAATATGTTTAAAATGCGTTGTCGTCGTCGTCGATATAATAATAATAATAAATTATATTAAATATAATTTATTATTATGCTTACAAAAATCAAGACGCCCAACTAATTCCGTCACAAAATAGAACACGAACACAAACGATGACACAATTTTCTTTGGCTTTCCTCCCTCATTCAACTTTATAATTCAATTTTGCTTTCAGAAGTTTTTGAAATCTTTGAGGTTTTTATTATAGTTTCGAGTTAGTACTCCAAAATGAAAATGACCTAAGCAACAATAATTATATTTGAGAAAATTTTAAACTCATTATGTTTACTTATAAATTTATGTTTAATTTTAACTTCTTTTGCAGCCTTATTTATGCAAAGTTCTTACGTTCTTGGAATGGCAATTTTAACAATGGCAACCGCACCAAAGTTAATGGGTAAAATAATAAAATTATATTTGTTTTTTGTTTTATTCTTCAAATTACCTCATTTTTATTTTAGATGCTTTAAGTGGTCGCGTTGATCAACAACTTGGAATAGCCGTCTTTTCTTACGTCACGGGTGTGAGCTTAAATTGGCTTTTTACTTTCATCCTTTGGCATTATTATTGGGGAATGGAATTAAAATATTCTCCTCCGCGAATTTCATTACCAGTAGATTTGTAAAAAAAATTTTTTTGCAGTACAAAAAAAAATCCGAAGAGTTATTTAATATTCACAAATAATTTATTACCACAAAATGAAAAACAATTTTTTATTTTCATACAGACAGATAAGGTATTTTTGTCATTTCTCCTTCTTACATTTACATAATTATTAAATATATATATTTTGCAAGAAAGAAATAAAGACATTATTTTATAAGTTTGGGTATTTTCTTCCTCCATTTTTTTATCCAAGTGATCCACCTGCAGACATTACTTTACAATTCATATATGCTGCAAGCATTTGTTGATATGAATTCCACATTTTTGGCGCTCTTAGTCGCATGAGGGCTAGAAGACGTATAACGGCTTGTTGATTCATATCAGGTTCTGAAAGAAAGAAAAAAATTAGCTTATTTTCAAACTTTAATTATTTGAAAAACATTGTTGTGTCATCATTTCTTCTTCTTCGTTTTTTTTGGATGACGGATTAGGCTTAACCATGCTCAACTATTACCAAACCACCACCCTCATGAGTTGTGCTGTTTTTTATAGCTATTTTTGGGGCTTATTGGTGGTAGTTGCCGATGCGAAACGATGTCATAGGGAATGAGTGAGAAAGAGGGTCTTTGCAATATATATGTATAATCTTTAAATTAGTTAATAACAAAAAACACGTCAAAAATAATTTTGCTTGCTTGTTTTTTTAAAGTTCGTATTTTGTTGCTTCTGCCGCCGCTTTTTTATTTCCTTTTGCTCCGAAAGAAAAAAAGATTACGATTTTGTCGTTGTAATACATGATAGCAGAAAAAAAAGAAAGAGGAATGGAAATATATCACTATGTTTCTCGTCGTCGCACTTTAAAAAAATATTTGACATTTTACTCATTCAAGTGTGCATCAAGCATTGCACGTTGTCGCCCTCATCTTTCTTTATTTATTTTTTTGCAATTTATCTAAAGAGAGGCAGACGTAGCAAAAAAAAAAAAAATACGGCATTTATTAAACATTCTGATCCCCCACCATTACACTACAATTTTTTTATAGCTCATTGATGATGAAAAGAAAAAAGCATCTGACTCCATTTATACGTAATAAAAAAATGTCCCCGCCGTTCCTTTTTTTTATCTTTTTACTTATCAAAACAGTTTTATTTTTAAACTAAACATTTTATCCAAAAAAAAGGAAAGGAATCTAAAAAAAGGCTATCAAAAGGTTTACTGTTATGTTTTCAACAAAAATAAAATCGACGATGTTCCAAATCGGCGTCACTCCAATCTTGCGGAAATATAAAAAAAATTCGTCAGTATGCATAGTAAAAATCCTTATAAGCTTGTTGCTTGCCTCATATTTTTTTATATTACGCGTCATAAAATAAAATACGGATGAAAAAAGGCTCCACAATTTTTTTATCTTCCAATCTCTCAAAAAAAGAAACTACGGAGAAAATTTTTTTTTATTGCTTTTATGGTTCCAATTTTAGATGGCTTTCCCAATAATAAAATAAAAATATTGCCGCGTGTCCTTTAACTAACTGTAAATACAGCCAGCACAAACATAATTTGCTATTGTCATCATTCTCATCCCAATTCCGGTTATTTCGAAAACCATAAATTTTAAAGTAAAAAAATAAAAATAAGAAAGATTTTTTTACAATCTTAAAGCTATCGTATTTTTTATATTTTGTTTAAAATAAAAAAAACTTAATAATTATGATTTACGAATACGTAAAAGAAAGAAAAAATGCTATCCAACTTAATAATTTTCAAATTTTTTTCCCCGATAAATATGGGTGTATGTTGTAAAACTCTTTTTTTATGAATAAAAACTAAAAACTTAAATAACAACTTACGTGTATTTTCAATTTTTTTGACTATAGTTTTTAATGGATGTGTACCACATATTTGATCAGTTAAACTTTCGTCATCTGATGTAACAACGGGAGGCAATTCATAATCTGTTCCTTCAACATCAGAATTTCTTAAAACATTATTTTCGGGTGATGTAATATCATTTTCTTGTTGCGCTCTAATAATGATAAAAAGTTGAAATATTGCAATTAAAATAAAAATAAATCCATATGATGTTGACATTATTATTATTTATTGTGGTGGAAGAAGAGGAAGGATAACTGTTAAAAAAATGATCGGTTAATTAAATTCAAAAAGCAAAGAAAAATCAAAAAGCGATAAAGAAAATCATTAAAAAATGTTATGGGGTAGTTAATTGGTAGTGGATGAGGGGATCTGATCAGTTCTCGACAACTGAGTTTTAAAAAAAACATTTAAATGTTAAGCATTATAAAAGCACGCGAAAACACCTCCAAAAAATCTTGCACGAGGTTACAAGGATCAAAGAAGAAAAGAAAAAACCACAAAAAAATATAAGGGAATAAAAATAACTTTTTTTGATGGATATTTTATACGTCAAAAAAAAGAGAGAAAGGTTTATGTCTTTTTTATTTATTTATAAACATTTTTTGATGATGGTCAAATAATTATTTTGGGCCAATAAGGAATGGGTGAAAAAGAAGGGTGTGACATTTCTTCGTGTTCAAGCTTGGTTTTTTTTTCTTTCTACAATTGAGTTGAGCCTTTTTTTGCATTATATAAAGAAAAATGGCACGCCTCTTTTTTTCTATATTTTAAAGCATAATTATTATAGGGTTATAAGAAGAAAAGAAAAAAAATAATAAATGGGCAAAAGAAAAGGTAAGAAATAAATATAGGATTTAAATATAAAAATTTAAGGTCAGCTAATTCTTGTAGAAAGAAAGAGAGAAGTAAGTACAGCAACCAAAAAAAAAGACTAAAACTAAAACTTTGACAAAATTACACCTCTCGATAAAATTACTTATATCTTTTTTTCTTTTTACAAAAAATAAAAATAAGTAAGACCGGAAAGGACCGATTAAAGTATTAATATTTTTTTCATACCCCTCAAAATAAATGGATGAGACCATCTAGCTAACTAACTGAACTATCTATTGTTTTTCTCCAGCCAATACAAAAAAATAATAAAAATAAAATAAAATTTGTAAAATAATAAAAAAACAAAAGATTAAAAAAATATTATTTGTTTATTTTTTTATCTAACGTGCAAAAAAAGAAGATCGTCATTTGGATACTCTATGTTTTTTTAAAAACCTATATGGCAGCAGATAAAAATAAAGCGATAGTAGAAATACAAACAAATGAAGCACAAGCATAAAGTGCAATTCGATCAAATACTATTCCCATATATTGCCATTCACGAGCTTCTATTTCATCTTCAAATTCATTTTTAGATATACAGTTGATTAACTAAAAAATAATACGAAAAATAAATACTAAAATATCTTTATCCTTTTGACTTTATAAAAAAGAAGAAATGCCTCTCCCACCTTAACGTCATCAAGAATTCTTTCTAAAATGAGAAGTTGTACGAGCTTTTTAACCGGAAGGTTTTCTCGGTTTATGACAAGTTGTTTCAGCGTTTCTTGTGGCTTTTTAAGCTTATCCGGCACATCAAAAATATGCTCTTTCAATTTATGCCTTTTTTGTGGAGATCTCATAAATAACAGCCATGGCATCTTTTGAAGGAATACTTTGATCATCTGCAATTTTTGCAAAATTATTATCAAATTATTTTACCGTAACCTAGCTAGCCGCCGACTCTTTACCTTGGAACCCATTTTATGAGTCTTTGCAGTTCGATTATGTAAATTCACAATAACCACCGTACCAATAACCGATAACATAACAGTCAAAATGGTGCATAAAAAATACGTACCTTAAAAATTACGTTTTGAAAAAAATACATATAATTATTTTGTTTTCCTCCTTTTGTGCATCACTATGTATATATTTTTTGTAATAATTATTTACTTACCTAAGAAAGGAACTGATTCGGATGTTGGTGGAGACATTTCCGAAACGTAATTTTGAAAAATACAAATAGAAAGGAGAACATTGATTTCTAAAAAGATAGTAATAATATTTTTCAACAAAGACCTAACCTCTAAAAAAACAACCATAATCTTTACAAAGAATTCGAAAAAAGAGGAGAGAAATAATTCCGTTTTTTTGTATTAAAAATCAGAGTATTTAAAATATTTGAAAGGTTCAAAAATTAAAGTAGTAAAAAAAGATTTTGAGTAAAGAAAGAAAAAGCAAGAATGGAAAAGAAAAAAAAACAAAGAAGAGCTAAACTAATTTTTCCGGGGGTTGTTTTTACAACAATTAAATAACGCACGTATGGACATTTTTTCTCCTGCTTCTGCAGGATATGTAAACCCAATAATTGTTAAAAGTGTAATCGCAATGCATGGTATAATTAAATTAAAACCATAAAACATAGTTTTACGTTGAATTTCAAAACTAAATATTACGTCAAAATATGGTTCAACGCAGCATTTATAAAATTGGATATGTCTTTCCGCGTGGACACCTGAAAAATGAAAAAAAAAGTTGAAAGGAAAGAAAAAAAAGTAGGAAATGATTCAATTTAAGAATCAAAATAACTAAAAGTATAATTTTAATTTAATTTAATTCAAATTCGAGAAAAGAAAGGTGGAAAGTGAAAGAAAAAAAAATTATATTTATACGTTTAATATCCCATTCTCCATTTGGTATATAAGTTGAAAGGTCGAAACCATTTTCATCCAATCTTAATTCAACTTTTGAACCATCATAAGACCAACAGCCAAACTAAAAAAAACTACAATTAAATTAATCCTTTTTGCAAATTTTTTTCTTGTGTTTCCGTTGAAACAGCTTTTTTTTTTTTATTTGACTTACTTTTAATTGACATATTTGACTATCAAATGGAAACCATGCAATGTGAATTTTAGCACTCAATTTGAAAATTGCTTAAAAATTCTATCATCATTTCCCGTTTTTAAAAAAAGAAAAAAAACAAGGCAAGCAAAAGGAGTGATGTGTTTGGAAATTTCAAATTATTTCTATTATTATTTTTATTATTATTTTATAATTTTGCATAAATGGTTTTAGTAGCAGCGTCAGTCAACAAAAGGAAATCCACAGCCCAAAAAAAAACTACGTAGAACCACAAATCACACACCGACGACGACTACAACAATTAATTTTAAAATAAAAAACATCTTGCAAGAAATTTTATTTTTTAAAATAATTAATTTAGCTCAAAATATAGCTCATCATCAATTAATTACTTATATCCTCCTCCGCCTTATTTGATAAAAAATTTAAGTCATAGTCATCTTTTTTTAACCTTCCTTCATAAATTTACTTTTTGTTGTATTTTACATACCAAATAAATGAACTATGACGTCAAAACAAAAACAAAAAAATTTCATTCAGTACCCAATAATCATTTATACTATTGGCCTTAACATTGTCAATGAATGACGACGTAAGTTCATGTTCAAAAAGCCTGGTCTAACTAAAATTGTAAGACATAAAAGTCATGATGACTTTTATAAAAGGATAAAAAACAGAAAATTATAAGTCATGTGGAATTTAGCAAGGGCACCACCGTCTAGCACTAACATACAATATTATAATTTGGGCTCAAGAAGAAATCAGAATATAAACCGCAATATAATAGTAATAATTTAGTTAATGGATATTTTTCATGAAAGTTCTTTAGTAAGAAAAGGAATGAAATGAAATCGCACCGGAAACAAAAAACGATGTAACAAAAAACATGAGAATTAACTCAAAGCATCATCAATGAAAAAAAAATATGAGGTTGCAAAGCTATTAATTTAAAACTATGACAAAATGACAGTAACTCTTTCTTTCTCTTATTTTTTTCTATTTTTTATAAATTTTTAAAAGCGTAAAAAAAACTATGTATGAGTCAGCAGCAACAAAAAAATGAAGGCGGATTCCAAAAGGGATTATTTGGGAAAAAACACAAAAAAAAATAGTTAAATTATTAAAATATAGAGACAAAAATGATGTTTATTGGAAGCAAAAAATATGATAAAAACCCCACAAAATCTGCTTTTCAGCTTTTTGTGTTTTTTGAAAACCACTAAAACTGGAAAACATTGAAGTTAGAAGAATCGGAAGAAAAAAAAACTTCCCCGCTAACTGGAAAACTATTGAGGCATTATTAAATCCCAAGCATTGTGGTCTAACAACAATTGTGAAAGTGGTCGGTGGCTTTACGTAGTTTATAAAATTTATAAAAATTTCAATTTCGAAAAAAAATGGGCTTACAAATAAACAAAAAAACAAAATAAAGAAACCCAACATACCTGGTGGTATCCACGTTGCAAGGCCATTAGAATATACCAGTACATTGGCCGAATATAAACTATCAAATTCTTCTGCAACCGAATTATACAGCAAAACATCTGTTAAAATTGCGTACATTAAATTTATGCTGTAAGAATAAAATAAAATAAAAACACCACCTGGAGTCCATACTTGATTACGTCGAAACCTAACTTCTGTAATCCCACCATATTTTGAAGGGTCCCAATGAAGTTTATAATCGAACCAAGTCTAAAAAATATTTTTATTATTAAAAACAAACTTATACGTCATTTTTTTATTACCATTTTGAGCCAAGCATTAACTTCAACTTCTTGATTCTTTTCATCCTATTAAAAAAATAAAAATATTGGTTTGAATAAAAAAAATTTAAAATTCAAAATCTCCTTTGACTTACGACATCCACAATTTGTTGAAGGATAAGCCCAACATAAACTGTGACATTATCTCTCGAATGTTCGACAGGTCGTTCATATGGATAATATTCTTTCAATAAATCATTATAAAGATCGCTTTCTTCTCGAGAAGCTTCGGTAAAAGAATTTGCAAAATTTAATATTAAAATTAATATAAAAATTAAATTATTTGTTAAGCCAAAACGCATAACAATAAGAAGCTTTTATATAAGAGTAAAAAAATGACACAAGAAGTAAAAAATATAATACAAAAGCTTTTGTGAGATGAATGAAAATGTAAAAGTCTCAGTTAAAGCAACAACAACAAAAAAATACACAATGATCAAGGAAGTTAGTTATACATAAGTGGGCGCTCACTCCCGACAACGACAACAAAACATTTCATTGTAACAACAAAAGAGCTTGGAAAGAAGCTTGACTTTTTTAAGTCATTTTATCCGTAAGCAATGATCATCCATCCATCCATCCATCGATCCTTTGAAATTCTTTTTGTTGTAATTTTTCTGGAAATCAATAACTATGGAAAATGTGATTTTTAGGCTTCTCTTTGGATGTGGTATTACTTTCTAATAATTAATGAACTCTTATGATAGTAAAAAATTTTTAATCTTTCATTGGAATTATCGGGCTTAAAATAATTATTATAAAAATTGCAAAGTCTTTTAATTGCTGAAAAAAAAAGTTTAATAAAAATCAAAACTACCCGAGGCGTTTTTTATATTTATAAAACAATTGAAAAAAATGACTCACCAAGCCGCATTCCTGGCGTTTCGCTCTCATCGTTAAGTAACAATTGAATCATTTTTTTTAATAGAAAATGTTTGCATTTTTATGAAATTTACAATTTTTTATTGCCGCCGTGCATTATTATCTTTTTTCCTCGAAGTTTTTATTAATATTTAGCTTGATTTTTTAGCCATGGATCATTTAAAAACTCCCACAAAACCTTCAACTCCAATTTATGCTGTTTATTCAAATGCTTCTCCGAACGTTATTTATACCCATAGTTTGCAAGAAGCTCGAAAACATCTTGGAACTCCAGAACTTCGTGAAAGTGGTGGCAGATTTCAAGCATTTCAAAGTTTAGAAGAAGGTGAAAAGTTTTTCACTGAAAACCCTGTATCTAAATTAGCAACTTCCGGACCTATAACAAAAAATGAAGATGGATATCGTTCACCATATTCCAAAGTTCGTCCACAAGAACATAGCAAATTCATGAAACTTATTGAAAATAAAAAGAATCAAGAAGCTGTGGAACTTATGAATATAAACCCTCATTATTTTATTGATATGTCCATTGATCAACCTTCGATTCTTCATAATGGTTGCCGTTATAATGCTCTTCATATTTGTGCAAGATATGATAATCTTTTTATTGCAATGGAAATTATGAAACGCGTAAAAGATTTGCAATATATTTCAAATATTTATCAAACCCATGCAAATGTTGAAGAAACTAGTGCCACTTTAGTTGATAAATTTTTGAATACCCCAGATAAAATGAGTGGTCGATCACCGATGATGTGGGCAGCTCGAAATGGTTTTCTTAAATTAGTTATGTTTTTATCTTCATTTCCTGAAGCTCAATTACCTGATGAAAAGCAAGTTTCATATATTCAATGCCATGATGCAGGAAAGCATATAGCTAAATGTGGAAGAATATTTGATAGTTTACGTCATCCATCTCAACTTTATTGTGTTACTCTTTATAAAGAGGAGAATGATGCAGATATGCCTTTCATATCCATCACATCAAGATTTCCATATGCTTCAATTCCTGCAAATCAAAAGCAACTTTATTTTAAAAATATGCCTTATTCCTTTTTTTCTGGCCGCGCTTCAGATGGAAATGCAAGTATTCGAGTATCTAAAGATGTTGGAGGAGCTAATGTGCCTTATATTCATTCTTCCATGGATGGAGTTAATTCTTTATTTGTGCCTTATGCTTCTGTAGGTGTATTTGGACAAAAAGAAACTGCAGTATCATTTTATAAAATTTGGTCAGCTGAATTTAAAAAATCTCAAGATACCATCACTCTTCGTGATCATTTATCCAATTTTGCTATTCGCCTTGCAGATTCTCAAAATTTCTTTGTATTCTTTTCTAATTTAAGTGGCATGCTTATTCCAAATAATAAGCGTTCACTTTACAAAGATAAACTTCAATTTAATTCTGATAATCCATTGAGTAAATCCATGGAAAAATTAAGCATCTGTGTAACTTTCCATGGAATTGAAGATTCTGATAGCGATGATGATGAAGACAATAATCTTTATTTTACACCTCCAACTAGTCCAGCAAAAAATATTTAATCATTTTCATAATATTACTTATATCTGATATTTTTGTTTTTTTGTTATATGTTTTTTGAAATATGTTTTTTACGGGTGGAAAAAAAATAAATGTTTCTATTTTATATTTTTTTAAAGCGAGTTTATTAAACTTTAAAATCAAAAAATGCAATGTTTTACAATCTTATTTAAAGGTATTTCAAATATCTTCCTCCATATCTTCTTCAACTTCTGATATTGGCTCTTCTTTCGATGGTTGTGTTACAACACCCTCTACAGATTCTTCAACAGCTTTTTTCTCATTGCAAAGTGCAAATAATGACATAGCCATAAATAAAGCTGGGAAGAGATCAGAATGAGTCAAAAGGGCTTGAGCTGCCGCATCCATCTCTGCTTCTCGAACACTATTACCATAACCCTATGCCAATCTTTTGTCACTAAAAATAAATAATTTAGTTATTAGAAAATAAAGTTTAAATTAAAGATTTTACTTGATAAAAACTGCAGTAACATATTCCCTTGCATTAGTTGGACCCAATTTTTGTACAATTCTATATCGAGGAACATGGGGAGTTTCTTTAGCTTCGTTACGCAAAAGCAAACAACATTGTTGAAGCAAAGATTTAGGATCGTTCCAACTTTGAGAGATAATAAAGTTTTTCAATCGAGGAAAATAGCATACATCACAAAAAGCTTGGCACGTATCAAAACCAGAATCAATAAAAATGGCGCCAATAAGTGCTTCCAATAAATCGGCTTTATCCTTTCGAATATCACCAACAGATTCGGGAGTTTCATTTTGAATATCTAATAAATATTTTTCAAGTCCCAAATCATCGCAAATTAAAGATTGAGTGTTGTTACTAACAAGGCAACTTCTCAAAATGGACAAATTTCCTTCATTATGATATGGAAACATTCGATAAAGTTGATTGGTGGCCATTAATTGTAGCACACTATCACCAAGGAATTCAAGGGTTTGATTATCTCCTCTAAAAAAATTAAAAAATTAAAGATGATGAAAAAAAAGTTTGACAAACTAACTCAGTTAAAAAATTATCTCCACTTCCTCTTTTAGTGAAAGCCCGAGCAAGGATTCGAATGTGATGAAAATAAATTCCAAGTGAATCTTCAAGGGTTGTTAATTCTTGCAAATATGGATAATGTTCAATAATATGTCGATCACCAAGTGGAAAATCTTCTTTTAAAATATAATTTGGTGGATTTGTCCATAATTCGAGGAAACTTGAATCATCCATATCCGCTTTTGAAATGATATCAGAAAACACTTGATCCACTAAACTAATTCCAGCATCCAAAAATATTGCACCCATTAAAGCTTCAAATGAATTTGCTAATGCATGATTTATATCCATTTGATTATTGGGATCAGAAACATGTGAAATCAAAAGATAATCATTGAGACCCAACCAATGAGCAAAATACGCAAATGTTTCATTTCGAACTAAACAAGAACGACATGAAGCAAAAAAGCCTTCATTCGAATGTGGAAAAAGATAAAATAATCTAACTGTGACAATAAAACCAATCACAGCATCTCCCAAAAATTCTAATCGTTCATTATCAAAAATAAAATTGGCTTTAGTTTCTTTAGAAAAATCAGTTAAAAGTAAATTCATTGCATCCATTAAAGTTTCAAACCCTCGGCGACGAGCAGTTTTTTTAGGTTTTGCAGAAAAATCAAAATAACCACAATTTGACATCGTTGTTCGACAATGGCTTGCATTGGTTCCAAAACTTGCTTTATAACTTGGATGCATAAAAGCTAATTCTAAGAGAATTGGGTTCTAAAAATCATAAATATTGTTAGTTATTTGAGAAAAAAAAGTAGTTACTTTGAAAGCAAAACCAAGAATAATTTCTTCAAAATGGCAAATAGAAAAGCGATATCGAATTTGAGATATTGAAGTTAAAAGCATTAAAGCATGCACAGTTACATCAGGAAAGAGACCAGTATTATAAAATCCTTCAGCTGAGAATGGAATTTTAACTGAACGAGCTGATTTTCTAAAAAGGCAATTTTTAAAAATTAAGAAAAAATGTTTATAGATTTTTACCCTCGACCGTTTTTATCCATCAACGATTTTATCATTGGATCATTGAAATTTAATACACCTGAAGGTAGCACAGTTCGATGATAAAGGGTTGCATATTTTTGTTTGTTTTTAGAATTTATGCATTCATCAACTCGGAGAGCTTTTGGACGCTAAAATAAGATAATTATTTTAATTTCTTTAAAAAAATTTATTGAATTTACTTTTTCTGGATGAACAATAAGCCTTTTTTCAACACTTTTTTCAACTATATTTCCTAATGGCAAAGGAGTTAAACTATGTCGAAGGGCATTTAACACCACCGACATTGAAAGCATTCGCTTTTCTTCACCAGAATATTTAATAAATCTTGGATAAATATGATAAAATGGGCAGCTATTATTTGGATTGGTATTAGCAGGAAATCGTTGAAGATCAAAACATTCCAGTAAAATTCCGTATAAATAATCATGGAACGCTTCCAATTCATTCACAGTAAAATGCTAAAAAATATAAATAGATGAGATGATTAAAAAAAGTTATAAAAAAGCATACAGTTGGAGACTCTTCTTCAACAATTTCATATTTCCAATCTTCATAAACATCATTCAAAGCACAATTTGGAAATCTTTTGGGATATGGTTGATGAAGGAATAATGAAAAGCCTTCAAATTCAAATTCTTCATCAAAAACATTTAAATTTGAAATTGGATGTCGCGATCTCGAAGTTTTAGTTACTTTCAAAACATAATGGTGTAATTTATTCAAATTGCTGCAAGAAAAAAAATTTAAACTTAGAAAAACTGAAGAAAATGCATACTTTGAATTGGGATCACATTTAGGAATAGCTTCTTCACCGGAATAATAAAAATGATGGACACCTTTTTTTATTTCGTCTTCTTTACACATACAAACTACTCCTTCCCGGGATCGATGAGGTTCATTATATGGTAAATATTTTTGAAGACATCCAGGTTGCTTGCTTCGCCGCTCAATCTACAAAAAACCTATTTGTAAGATTCTAAGAGAGAATGGTTAATAAAATGAAAAGCAAGCAATGAATAATTATTGCTTGGAAGAAAATCATTATGTAGCACAAACAAATTTATTTTGTGGAACAGGTTCACCAATGGCAAATCGTTTCGATATATATATTTTGTTTTTAAACAAAACAATTTTACCCCTGGCAAGTACGTTCGCAACAAAATAGTTTTTTTTAAATAAATTGAAAACTCCAAACATCCCAAACAAATTAAAAAAAGTTTTAAACCTCTGTTCTCAAAGTTGTTTCACGTCGATGATCGAGTTTAGGAAATTTTGCTGTAAAAAAATTAAAAAAGTTAAAATAAAAATTATTTTATCTTATTTAAAACTCCTACAATTTTTTCTTTTTTCTTCAACGCTTGAATCAAAACAGCTAGAATAATATGTTCCAAAAGAGCTTTGAAATAATCGAAGTTTTTTCTTAAACTTTTCTAACTCAATCAATCCTTCTTCTGTTGAATATCGGTTTCCATCTTTTCCCTATAAATTTAAATATTCCAAAGGCACAAAAAGGGATTAAGACTAACTCTGGTATATGCATTTCCAGCTTTTAAAGTTTTTGGATAATTATCATTTTTTTCCACTGAATCCTTTAAAAAATATGGCTGTTCTGGAGGATCGACATTTGAATCAAGAATGGACCAATCAAAATGTTCAAAATCTATTCCATCTGGAGAATCGGAAGAAGTTCGGCCAGACATTGCTAGATTCAATCAAATCAAATAAATGAGGAAAGCAAAAAAGAGAGCAAAAGTGGTCAAAATAAATATTCTGGAAAAAAACATTTTGCCAAAAAAAAGGTTTTAGTTAAATACCAATGACCGACCTTCTTATCTTAAAATAGCCTTAAAGATGGACCACTTCTTGCAGAATTTGAGAAATTAATAAATTAAAATAAAAGTGTTTTAAAAATTGCTTCACGTTTATAAAAAAAATTGAAAGAAAATAATTCATGTTTGATCCATATTTATGCAACACAACTATCTATGGCTTACGACAACAAAGGCCATAAAAAATTATAATAATGAAAACATTTTTTAGTTACTGAACTTAATTTAATCTTCTCCAATTTTTATTTACTAATAATTCAAATATATGTTCAAAATCAACTTCAAGCAAGAACGTGTAAAAAAAGGCAAACATTCAATAATAATTTTGAATTTATTTTTTGTAAATGGTTTCTTTGATTCTGGCTTTTCAAACTTTTTTATTGTTGTTTTATGTACTGATAATTATTTAAAAATTAATCCAATTTTTTAACATTTTTAACTCTGATGCCAATAAAATTTAAAAATGACTTTCTTTTACTTAAAAAAGAGAAGTTTTATTTATTTATATTCAATGCGAGTATTTATTGGATGCGTTGATGTCAGTCTTCATTAAAATAAGTTAATTTATTTTTAAATAAAATTCAAGCTTGCAACAACCAAAAAAAGGCGCAATGACCAATGCTTTAAATTTTAAACTTTATCGCAACAAAAAATAGAAAGAAAGAGAATAACTTTAATATAAAAAAAATATATTTTCCTTTTAAAAAGGGTATGAAAAAGCTATATGTGCTGCTTGTTAACAACAACAACTACCGCGACGACCATTGATGGGTACTTGTAACCTACTACTATTATTATTTTTTTTGTACAACGCTTATTATTTTAGTTGTTATAACTGTGTGAATTAACAAGAAAAGGAGGAGCTACTGCGCAACAAACAAAACAAAAAAAAAAATGTTTCATCCTTTTGTTAGAAGTACTGCTAACAACTACCTGAACCGTCCTTGATTTTTTTTTTTGCGCAACAAGCTTACTTATTTTCTTTCTTCTGGTGTACATTGTTGTTGTTGTAACTACTAACAAGCTAGCTAGCCCGGTAGTAGTACTTTATCGTCGTCGTTGTGGTTGTCGTCTACAACACTCACTCGAAAATATTTTTGAACGATTTAAAAAAAGGTCAAAATTTCTTCCAAAAAAAATAGCTTTGCTTTTTCAATTCTGCTTCTGCTTTTGCTTCTATTTTTGTGGTGAAGGATAAACACAACCACCATCATTACTACCAAATCCACCAAATATGAGTGCACACTTGGGTACAATACAAACGGTCAATTCATTGATAGGTCGAGTATTTAAACAACCAAGAGGTGATTTTGTAAGTCGTTTTTATTCTTTAAAATTTTTTTAATCACAATTATTTTTATAGGCTGATCGATTAAATTCACTTTATACCGTAGTTGTCCTTTCCATAAGTTCGGGATTACTTTTATCTTCACATTATTGGGGCTCACCAATAACATGTTGGACCCCAGCTGAATTTAATGGAATATGGTCATCATTTGTAAATCAGTATTGTTATGTGCATGGCACATATTTTCATAATATGTCGGATCAAATTGATTTTGATCCACATAGGCGTCAAACTAATGTCATACGATATTATCAATGGGTATATATTTATTTAATAAAAAAAAAATAGTCTATTCAATTTTTTACTTTTTCAGGTTCCTTATGTCCTTGCTTTACAAGCTTTTCTTTTTTATGTTCCAAGATTTTTTATGCGTTTGATATGTGCATGGTCTGGTAAGCTAATCTAACTAACAACAGCTACATTATTTTATATTGTTTGCATTTTTACTTCCTAAATAATAAAAATGGAAAAAATGGAAGAAGCAAAAAAAATTCTAACAACTTTATATTTTATTGTACTTTTTTTCCTTTTCTTATTCTTCTTCATCATATTTTTTTGCGATCCAAAACTGGACGATGAAAAGCTTCGATGTTTTATAAAAATGTGAAGAAAAAAAGAAGAAGCTTGTAATGCGAGAAGATCGTCGTCACCTTTCGATTTTTTTGAAGCTTACAAAAGGCAAAAAGCTTTCTTTTCACAAATAAAGAAACGAACAAATAAAATAATAAAATAAAGAGGATAAACATTTTTTAGGATACGACCTTCCATCGACGATTCAATATATTGATGATGTATGGCATCAAATTAAAAGTGCAAATTTTACAAGTTAGTCTTTTCACGCAAAAAATCCAAAAAAAAATTGTTTTTTTAGACAGAATTCAAAGTTTCGAACAAATTGGAGCCGTTTATATTTGGGATGGGCTTCGATTGTATCGAAGAAAGAATCGTGGCACCATTGGTGCATATTATTTGCTTTACACTCTCCTTCAAACAGTAAATGCATGGTTTCAATTTTATGTTTTAAATGCCTTAATTGCTTCAAGCATGGAAGGTCAATCGGGCGTTACCATTGTTTATGATTTAATTAATGGAAATGATTGGCAAGTATGTTTGAGCGTCCAACGATTTTTAACGTTTTATAAATTTTATTTTTATTTGCCTTATTTTTTCCTTCCAAAAAATCAAAACACGCGCTTAATCGCCTTAACTTTTTTTCTTTTAATTTTCTTCTTTCTTTACATTCTTAAATTAAACAGATTATAATTAGTCTCTGTGCCTCAGTGGCTGCCAACTTTAGACGACCCAAAGTAAGATTACATTTGTTTCGTCTTCCGATTACCTCGGTATTTTTATTTTATTATTGTTTGTGCTTACCGGAAGTTTTACAAAAAAGCAACAAAAAAAGTTAAGCCAATCGAAGGAGTAAGTAAAAAAAAATAAGTTGAGACAAATTGGTGGTGGCACAAAAGTTGCAAATATACACGCAAAAAAAAGATGAGATTTGCTTTCATAGACGACGACAATAGTTTGCGCATTATTTGTTTACAAAAGCAAGCCTCTGAATGAAACTTACAACCAACTTGTAAATAACTTGTTGTTGTTCAAGCATCCAAATATTTTTTCAAGCATATTTTTTCTAACAAAAGAATGGATACTTGATGTTTCAATAACTTTTAACCCCAATACTCTATTGCTACAAACAAAAAAAAATATAGCAGTTCTGTCTCTCTTGAAAAATGCTTCTTAACCTTTACATATTCATATTTATTTTCATGAGATAAGAGCCAATACAACTAAAGAAGAAAGAAAAAAAGAAAAAACGTTTCCAATTTTACAGGATACAGGACACTTCCCCCGCATTACACATTGCGATTTTCAACGACGTAAACCCGGTTCAGTTCAATGGGATACTGTATTATGCGTATTAACATTAAATATATATTATGAAAAAATCCTTTTATTTTTATGGTTTTGGATGTTAGCTGTTTCCATTATTAGTACCGCCCATTTCTTTTATTGGATGATTCAATGTTGCTTCTCTAATGCTTATGTAATCAAATTACTTCGATCCTTCCTCCTGATTCATAGCAAAACAACATATGTGGATAAATTTTTCAAAATTATTGGCCGCGATGGAATGTTTATCCTTCATCAAATTGCTTTAAACATTGGAGATTTACCTGCCAGTTATCTCGCTTTAGCAATGCTTAATATTGTTGAAGATTTAGAAAGACATGGCGAAGATGCTTCATTGATAATTGATAAAGGACCTAAATCGGTTTAATTTTGTATCTTTTGTTTTTTTAACCTTTTGCAAACTTTTTTTTTATTTCACTGCCACACAATTTTCTTTAGTGCTTCAAAGTTTTAAAAATAATAAAATGTTTATTAAAAAAAATTACATGTTGAAGTCACAAAAATTTAAATAAATTCTTAAAAGTGGAAACCTGTAAGAAGATTACATTTAAAGAGTATGGAAAAAGCTGAAAAAAAAAAACAAAAATGGAAAAATTAAATTTTGTCACAATAGTCAAAGTTAAGATATCTTGTTTTTGTAAACTTTTGTATTTTAAATTGATGTCTTGTTACATAATAAAGTTTTACAGAGTTTATGAAGACTTTTAACATCTTCTTGTCATAAGCTATGTACCTAACAAGTTTATATTCATGTACATATTAGTGGAAGCGATAAGTAATCATAAAGTGGAACGAATATCAGCATGTCATAACCTTGAATTAGATGCGATGAATAAAGAATTTTCTCCTTTTGTTCCAATCATTGTTCATGTTTTCGTGAACTAAATCATACAGCTAAAAGCTTTACAAACAAATTTATCCATCATTTTTGATTGCTTTTGGCAAAAAGCGATAGAACATGGACACTCAAAGTTTTCATTCAAAAAATTGTGTTAAACTCTTCAATGAACTTCTTACATCTTTTGTTTCTTCTTTTAAAATGTCAAAATTATGGATAGTAATAAAGCAATTTGGTAAAGCTATTGGTATTATTTGTACGCCTATTGCATTATGTGAAATTATTGGACATCCAGCAACTGTTGTGGGAGCTTCAATGGAGGTAAAACTTTGTTTTGTTTTGTTTTGTTTTCGTTCAACGTTAAAATTTTCTTACATTTTTTAGCCAACGCTGATAGGAAACAATGCTCGATGGTGGGAGAATGATATTGTATGGCTGAGTAAAATTAATACGTATCCAAAAAATGGAGAAATTTACACTTATATGTAAGTCTTTACTTTTCTTATTGTTACTGTATCACCCACATCAACTTTTAGATCTCCACGAGATCCAAAAGTTCAACATATCAAAAGAGTCAATGGATCTCCAGGTGATTTGATACAATTCAAAGCTCGTCCATCATTTGTGTTAAATGCTTTTGAATATTGGATGCAATCAGATAATTCTAAAGTTGGTCAAGATTCTCGAAGTTATGGTCCTGTGAATTTTGGTTTATTTCAAGCTAAAGCAACATTTATTCTATGGCCTCCAAAAAGATTTGGTTCAATTGATAAAAGAAAAGTTCAAATTCAAATTCGAAAGCATTACTAGTACTAGATGATTATTTTAGATACCCGAGTTTTAAAAGAATAAATTTTAAATGAAAGACTAATAAACATAATTTCTGAAAGACTTTTTACAACAAATGTGTGCGTGTTTTGAAAGACATGAGTGAATGCTAAATTGAAAGATTCTTTGGTTTTACACCGGGTTTACCCCGACTATGTTCTACGTTATTAATACTATGTGAATATAAGCAATTTGATCCAAATGGACACCATTTTGGTTCATTGAGAAGATAGCGACAAAGCTTTTGTGAAACAAGTTTACGATGATTTTGAAAGAGTTCTTGCTTTTCATTTATGTCTTCAACCCAATAATCAGAAGGGATATATTGATAACTAATAACTCGACAGATTGGGCAGCTTCTGAAAAAAGGATGAAATTTTAGTTTGAGCTTTATCAACTGAGTCCATACTTTGTTGTTTCTTTTGGATGTGTCGTTGTCGTTCGCCATCGTCGAATGCATGGAGCACAAAAGACGTGAGAACAAGATTGCATAATTGCAAATCGATTCATTTGTCCCACAACTTTTCCATGACAAATGATGCAAGTTTTAGAAAACGATGGATTCGAATAACGACGTATCATTGCAGCTTTTGCACTTTCACATATTTCGCTATGGTGTTCACCATCAAGATCATCGGGAGGAATGGCAAATAAAGCACAATTCGGACATAGTTTTCCATGAATGTGAGGACAATCCAATCCTCTTCGACAACGACCATACTCATAGAAAAATCTGCACAACATTTTTTCACTTTGAAATACCATTTCATTGTTTGAAGGTTGAACGTGGATATAACTAAACTCATTCAATATTATTTTAAGTTGTAAAGCAAAGAATCAATAATACCGGCATTTTTTATTGTGTTCACATTCACCTGCAATAAACTTTGAACAAAGAAGGCTAACTGGAGCAGATTTATCATGTAAGAATCGACATTCACCGGGCTTTTTGATACATTTTCCTGTTAAATAATACCGACAAGCTATAGGAATCTTCTTATCTTTCATTCTATTCTTTTTTAATGGTTAAAAGAATAAACCACCATGTTTCAATTCTGCTTCTAACATAAGCGTTACTAAAGTAATTGCAAAAAAGTATGCATCAACCTAGTCACGATTTCGCTTTAAAACATTTTTTCAAGCCAGCTGGCTGAACAAAGACTCATCTTCAAACCAATTCTCTAAAAATGAATAAAGTAAATCTTGTTATGTAATTACAATCTTTTATATAAATATAACAAAGTTTATTAGCAAAGCAAATTAACAAAACAAAATATGAGAAACATGGTACAATATAAAAGCCAAGATCATGAGATTTTGTGATTTGAATTTATGCCATTCCTTCGTCATTTCCTTCAGGATCTTGAGGTCGAGCAGCATTTGGGTTGGGACCACCAGCGAGTTTAGCCATAATAATTTGATCAACACTTAAGATTTGACATGCTGCATCAACGGCCAC
The DNA here is from genome assembly GCA_028622995.1 of Panagrolaimus kolymaensis. Lineage (NCBI taxonomy): Eukaryota > Metazoa > Nematoda > Chromadorea > Rhabditida > Panagrolaimidae > Panagrolaimus > Panagrolaimus kolymaensis. The sequence continues at coordinate 747,232 of JAJQJQ010000034.1, forward strand.
TTTGATAGCTTGTAGTTTAGGAAGAAAAGCATCATAGATATTTTTGTCTTTCACATTGATGAATTTACCACTTTCATAAATGTCGACACCAGCAAATTCATTCTTCTTTTTGTGTTCGGTATAAAGAGCAGCAAGAGTTAAAGTAGCCTGTAAAAGATAAAGTTAAAGCAATAAATGAAAGAAAATAAACTTACGTTCAATCCAGCATTTCGAGCAAGTTGTTTAGGAATAGCTTCAAAGGCAAGACCAAATTTACGTAGGATGAATTGTTCAAGCGTTGAGTTGGTGCTTGCTAAGAATTCAACATAGCGATTGACTTGAATTTCGAAGGCTCCTGCGCCAGCAACCATACGATTATCACGAGTCAAACATTTGTAAGTATTGATACCATCGTCAATCGCTCGTTCAAGATCATTAAGTTGGAGAGTTGTTGGACCACGAAGAACAATGCTAGCAATAGAACCAGAATGTCCAGATTTTTCAAATACAATGATTGGTTGTCCAGATAATTCAGTTTGATGAACTTTATCACATTGACCAAGAAGATCGAGAGTTGGAACACAGATGTTAGCTTGAGCTGGAGCACCAAGCATACGGCACAAGCGACGAAGATCAAACTTAGAAACCAAGCGAACACCCATAATGTTGTATTTATTGAGATAATGCACGTAGAGATCACCAAATTTTCCAGCAGCAACAACAACATTAACACCAGCTTCAGATAGTTCACGAACTTGCTTTTCAACTTCAGCTTCTTCATTGTTGCTAAATTCCATAAGTTCGGTGGCATTGCTCATCAAGACGGTTCCTTTAGTTTCTGTTTGAGTAATATCAAATGGACATGCGAACAAGGCAACTCGAGCTTTCTCAACACTTCTTACATCAGTTTCACTTTGACGATTGAAGACCATTCCATTAATAACAGAAGAATCTTTAACAGTAGCTCCAGCAATTTTCACGATACGAATATTATCAACATTGAATGGACCACCTTTGGAAGCTGTTTGAACACAAGCTTTAGCAACAAGTTCAGAAATGAAGTCAGCATTGAGAAGTTGTTTTGCCATAATCGGGGAAGTAAGCCATTTCTTCACTTCTTCAGTTTTGAGCAAGTCTTTTGCTTCAGCAATAACGAAATTTGGAAGATGAGATGTTAATGTTTGACCCATTTTGGTGTAACTTTCAATGATTTCAACGGTTTTGATACCCTAAAACAGAAATGATGAATGAAGGTAAGCAAAAACCAATAAAAATTTTACCGAGTTGATGAGGTCAGCAGCTCCAGCCAGAAGTTCAGTAGCAAGAATAAGAGTAGTGTTGACATAATCACCTGGACCATTTTGAATGTATTCAGCGCCCATAGCAAGGAGTTTAGCAGCGGGATGTTGAACTGATATTTCATGAATAATAGTAGCGGCATCAGTAGTAATAAATTCTTTTCCAATATCGTTGACAAGGAGTTTATTCATGCCTGAAATACACATAAGTAATGGATATTCAATAACAAGCAATGAAAAGAGATTTACCATTAGGACCAAAAGCAGTTTTGAGTTGAGTTGCCAGTTCGGAACATGCTTCAATATTACGAGCTACAGCTTCATCAACACCTTGGTATGTCTAAAAAATGACCACATTAGTTTGTTCAAAGGTAGAAGAAAATTAACTTACTCTTGCACCATCCTTCATATTACGAAGATGAAAGCTTTGAGGAATATTTAACGCCATAATGAATACTTTGCTGAAAATAAAGAATGTGTTAAAAATGGATGGATTTTTATTTTGAGAGATAAAAAGGAATAAAATATTATTACACTCGAACGACAAAGAACTCAAAAAAATTGAGGAAGAAAAAGGCAAGCAACGACGAAAGCATTCGCGAATATGAATGAGAGAGACACAACTTTTCGTGTCGAGAATTAGAATTGCTATTAGCGTTGGATTTGTTTGTTTGAAAGTGAAAGCAAAAGCAAAGCTTCAAACAACTTTCTTCAATGTAAGATTTTATGAATGAGAAAGGCTTTGACCAAATTTAACAACTATCACGGTAAAAGCTACTGCTGTTTTTGCAATTTACTATCAATAAAAAACGAAATGAATGATTTTTTTCGATAACTTCTCCATTGAAGTTCCCCTTCTTCATTAAAGAAAGTTGTTCACAGTATTACAAAAGTTTATTTAAATTTCCTATAAAAACAAAACAGAACAATGAAACAAACATAAAACAAGAATTATAATATAACAACTATAAACAACATAATGCTAAAATATTTTGGGCTTTCTAAGAGCATCGAGGAACATGGAATGAAGAATGGAAGCATTTGAAACCAAACAAAGCATCACCTTTCTTATTTTCTTGTTGGACACATGTATCACTTTGAGATCTTGCAACTTGTGGTACTTTGAGTGAAACTTTCTGTAAAATATGTTTGATCTAAAAGATAAGAGACATTATTAAATATATGAAGAAATGAAAGCGTACTTCATTGAATTCCATTCTTTTCTTAGGATCATAATCGATGCATCGAGTAAAGAGATCTTTGAGCTGCTTGAGAGTATCAGGTCGAAAATGAGAAACATCTGGTTTCAGCAAACCCATACCAACCATAAAGATGATTTGATCTCGATTGTTGATGCCTTCATAAGGTAGTCGAGATGTAAGAAGTTCATACAAACAAATTCCAAATGAGTAAACATCAGAACGAGTAGAATGTCCATGCATTCGAATAACTTCAGGAGCCTAAAAAATTAAAAGTAAATGGAGTTCATGGAAGAAAGTATGTAAAAGAGCTAACCATCCATAAGATAGAACCAGTTGGATTGTTTCCAGGTTGATCATCATTCCATTGAGTTTTGACAGTTGCTAGCCCAAAATCACCTATTTTCACAGAATTGTCTTCAGTCAAGAAAATGTTGTTGCTTTTTAAATCTCTGAAACATACACATGTGTTACAACAGCCAACAACAAAATGAACAAACCTGTGAATGATTTCCTTTGAATGCAAATAACTCATTCCATGGACGATTTGACGACAAACTTTGACGAGCATAGCTAAAGAGAACTCCGTTTTTGGTTCAAATACATGGATGTGACGATATAGAGAGGATCCTTGACACCATTGAGTGACAATTGCAAGTTGAGGAGAACGCATCCAGCCCATAAAATTGAGAATATTTGCATGTCGAGTATTTCTAAGAAGAGCCATTTCATTTCTAAATGCAGTTAACATGATGAGACTTGGATCTTTGACATTCAGAACTTTTACAGCTACATCACCTAAACAAGCGGTACGTTATTTTCATAAAACAAAAGTGAAGATAAATACTCACCAAAATATGTTCCTTTGTAAACAGTTCCAAAGCATCCAGAGCCAATCTTATTTCCCATTTCAATCTCCCATGACCGAATTTCCCAATAAATTACACGTCTTCTTTTAAGTTGTTTTCCAGGTGTCCTATAAATTGGATGATGAATAATAATTTATCAGGAATAAGCTAGTAGCAAAACATACATTTCACATTGAACCAAGGCATAGCTTGTTGAAAAATTGAAACAACAAACAAAAAAGGCATCAAACTTTGATCAAAAAAGAAGCGAGAGAGTTTCTCTTTCATCTTTGTCGAAGGCGTTTAGCTTTTTCCCATGGCTAATGACCATGTGAAAGTTGCTTTTTTCGTGGAGAAATTGTAACAAATGGCGGCTTAAAAAAAGCTTCAAATGCTTTGTTTTCATTTTCAATGATTTTTTTTAAAGGTTTCTATGTAGTTATTGATATTGAAAGATAGCATATTATAATAATTATATTTTTATTTTATTAAGACGAATATTATAGAGTAAATGCATTTTTTTTAAATGGTTTATGAGGAGCTTTTTTGATGATGTCCACGTCCACTTCCTATGATACTTCTTAACATCCCACAATATTGGCTCATTTCAGCCACGCCTGCTTTAACCATACATTCACAAAGTTCACTGGCTTCTTTCTTCCATCCAACAGATTTAATACATTTTTTGAGAGATTTATTAGCTTGACGAGCTTCAATTAAAAGTTGGCATCCTTTATGATCAAAGCAATATCCGCCTTTATTCTTTTCAATTATACAATCTTTAATACAATTTCCAACGCCCAATGCTGAATCGATGATCGTTCTACCCGAATCACCCATAGTTGCAATAAACATTTCAGCTTGTTGATGAATTTTCTTTTCACCTTTTGTAAAGAATATATTTATATCTGTGTAAGGTATTTGTTTGCCATTTGAGTTGTCAACACATCTGCAAAAAAAAATGAAATGAGTTTAAAGTTGGAACATAAAGGACAACAGTTTTAAAAGTATTTTGTGCTGCTGTTGATATGTATTTTCACGTGATGGCAAAAAATACTTTTTTTTGTTTGTTGTAAATTAGTAATGACTTTTGACTTTCGAATAAACACAAGAGACGACTTACGTTTTCATTGAACCTTGAATGCATGAAACTAAATCATCAACAATATATTGTTTTGAACTGAAGCAAGTTTTAAGGCTTTCAATATTCACTCCAGCCTGAAAATAAATAACTTTCTTATAAATCTTTGCCCCATCGCACGAATATGTTTTTCCCTTACATCTTTAACTTTATGAAAACATCCATCAAAACAATCTCGAACTTGATCTTTCAACTCTGTTACACATTGATTTTGTTCTGTGCATGAACATTGTCGAATGGTTTTACCATTTTGTGATTCAGTCAATAATTGTGAACTTTGTCGAGATATCTAAAATTATTATTCATAGGAACAGCCTATTCAATGGTTTTTTTTTTGAAATTACCTGATCAACAAATTTTGCTGCATTTGTAAAAACAAATAAAAATGAAAGTAAATATAAAAACAACATTTTTTTTAGATTACAAATTAAAAATAAATCAAAGAAAGGAAAGAAAGTGAGAAAGAAGAAGAAGAAAACTTTTTTTGCCTAATGACTTTTGTCTTTCTCTTTCCCTTTTCTTTTATATACCAAGTTTAAAATTATATTATCATGCACCTAAAAAAAGTAAAAGAAAAAGACCACAAACTTGTTTGTTTGTTGCCGCCTTGCCTTTATTTTTATTGTGATTTTTAAGAACAAAAAACAAATGTTCCGCTTTGATCAAAAACATGATTATTAGAAACTAATTTAACAAAAAAATAAAGAAAGAAGAACGAAGAAAGAAAAACTCAGAGAATAAAAAATGGAAACAAATAATAAACTTTTATTATTTTCTGCAAATAATTTTGTGACTGTAAAAATTCGTTCCTTCTTTTTTTTTGTTAAGATTCAGTTTGGATTTCATTCGTTCTTGTGTCTGTGGATGAGACATTTTTGAATTTTAAAAAGGTTTAGTTTATGATTCTTTAAAATAAATAGTGACATCAATTTTTAGGTCTTTACAGTTTCGGATAAAAATTGCACAAAGCAGTTTTATTTGTTTTTTGTTTCGACGAAAAAGGATGTTGTTATTTTGTAAAAAAAATTTCCTTTCGAAATATTGCATAAACTACAAAATATTTTTTCTGTGATTATTAGTCATTTATGAATTTGTGTTAAAATTATTCATGGACTCAAAACACGATTTATTGTTACTACAAATAAACAATGATTTGGTGTTCCAATAATTTGAACAAAATTAATAGGATTACAAGAAAGAACAAAAAAATTTGCGTGACTATTGTTCTGTGTTTTTTTTTTGTTCTTTGACATTCATTTTTACAAACTCTAATTTTACCTAAAAATAAATAATACAAAGTTCGTAGTTCATGACTAATTTTTTTTGTTAAATTTAATTCGAATGTTTACCTGAAACAATAAAGAAGAATTGTATGTATTTATTTTGGGTGGAAACAATACATACTATTATAATTTTTGATGACCTACAAAATATGATCAGACAGAAGAAAAAAAATGTGTAAAAGTTCAAAAAATAAATATTCTTAAAAACATGAAACTATCAATAAAAATTTTGTTGGTTGTTTTCCTTTATTATTAATCATGATTTTTAATTAATTAATTAATGATTTTTGATTTTATGCTAGCAGAAAAACATTTACCCGAAAAATAACACATCTTTAGTAATCAACGAAAAAAAGAAGAAGAGAAAGAAAGTCAAGCCTAAAATGCAACAAACAAAGTTTTTTGTCCAAAGTTTTTTTTTGAAAAACGAAAAGTAACAAAATTAAAAAATGGAATAACGATGATTAATCAATCAACTCTCAAATTGCATTTTTCAATTAATTTTTAAAATTAGCATAAAAATAATAAAAAGTAAATGATTCTCCATTGTGTGAAAGTTTTTACTATTTTCAGCCAAAAAACTTCATTCATTAAGTTTGGGAAAGATCAAAAATACCTGTGAAGTTATTTTCTTTGCATCTGGATAAATAGGTGAACACCATAATAATTTTTTTAATAATGACATTTTTCTATTCTAGTTTATTTCTTGTTTTATATTTGCGACAATACTGTAATCAAAAAAACCTTCCGCAAGTTCTCATAAAAATAAAAAATTATGAAATACTTTATTGATTAAAGAAATTAGATTTCATAATAAATATGTGTTTCGCAACGAAGACATCCCACCCTGCATAATCGATAAAAAAATTTCTCGTAGGGTGTAATAAAAAATCGATTATTAGCTCTCTTTTTCATGATGAAGGAATTTAGTACAAAAAATATTAATTATTTTGGTTCTTAGGTAATTATTTATCTCCTTTTTATTAACTTTATTTATTTATTGTTTTATCTTGGGAAATCCTAAAAATTTTTGGAAATTCTTTTTCTGGACCTTTTTTAGGATTTTATGAGGGCAGCTAATTACTAATTAAAATTATTGAAATCTTTTCGCGATAATAACATTTGTAATTTTCGGCATTAAATAATTACCCCAAGTTATAGTTTATTAAATTCATCATTTTCTGAGTTTCGTAATAAGAAACATTTATTCAGAAAAAGGGTTTTTTTGCAACTCTCTATCATTTGAGAGTGGCAAACCCTTCATAAGCTTACTGTAAATTTTTTATCATTTTTTGTAATAATTTTTGATAGTATTTTTATTTTTTCTGTTTTATTTAGTTTTTAAAACATCAACATCGCGTTTCGCTTCTCGAGTCAACAACCCTTGCAGGTTTGATTTTCTAAAAAGGGTCATTGCTAATCTCATCGCGAATCCCTGAACGTTCTTAGAGCAGACAAATAATAGCTGATGCATTGACCGCGCATTTTTTGGTTTGAGAAGCCAGTTTATAATTTTAGCGATTCGCAATTATTTTTGATAATTTTGAATCATTTTTTGAATTAAAAATAATTGATTTTTCGAACTTTAGTAAATTTCTGCATTTTTTTAGTTATTCCTTTTCAATCATTGTCAAAGCATTTTTCGAACGCCATAACTCAACTTGAAAGTTGAATTTTTGGTTAGTTTTCTCATTTCTGAATTTTAATGAAATATGGCGGAAATAAATAATGACCAACCTTCTGCCTCATCATCTTCGATACCTGCAGGGATTAATCCACCTTCAGCGCCCAAACCTTCAGTATGTCACTTTTTACCTTTTTCGTTCGTTATCATTTTTTATTATTGTTTTTTAGAAGGCTTCTTCGGCGGAAAATAACATTTTTGATACTTGTTACCAATGTCGAAGGAAACAAATTAGCAAGCCATCATTGTATCTTTTACCATGCATGCATTCAGCTTGCAAAGATTGTTTGAGTATGTTATTTGAAGTTTATACTTTGAATAAGTTTTTAATATTCGTTTCTCATTTTAGCTTTAAAAGGAACAAATACGGATGATTTCTTTTGTAAATGTCAGCGATCAATACCCCGGAAAAGTATTATCCTAGTCAATCGATTAATTTGTAAAAAAGGGTAAATATTTTCTTATATTCTTAAAATTTTTTGATGTTAATAGTTCCCAGAAATTTAAAGTATTTTTTTATTCAAATATTTTAAACTTAAAATTGTGTTTCAGACGATGTCAACAAAATATAGTTTGCAAAAATGATATCCGATTCCATTGCGATTTGTGTGATTTAAATATTTGTGATGAATGTTCTCGTAGTCATGAAGGCCATCAAATGGCTGCCCCACGATTAACTCCAAGTTGTTCAACACATCCAAAAATGCCTGCAAAATATATTTGTGGTTGTGGAAAAGTAAATTTTTTATTTGAAAAAGAAATTGATAGCAAATTAAAATAATTTTTTTAGCAAGTCTGTCATGCTTGTGCAACAGGATATATGAAAGAGCATCAAAAACATCAAAAACAAACAGGACTTCCACCGGCTCGGGTGATTGATTCTTGTGAGAGGTTTAATAAAGGAATATGCACTTTACAAAATTCTACAAGAGTCACGTAAGTTTTTGACTTCAAATTTCCCTTCAATTATTCAAATATTTACTTTTTATTGCAGATTTGAAATTTTTGCTAATGAAAGAAATAATCTTAAAAAACATTTCCATAATATGAGGATAGATTTAGCGAAGAAAACCATGGAAGTTGTAAATGTAACATTGAGAAAAATGAATGATTGCGTTTTAGCAATGGAAATGTTTGAACATAGTTATTTACAAAAATTTGAAGAAAGTGAACGGGAACATCGAAGCAAGCAACAAACGATGGTAAATTTCAAGAGGCTATGTTCCAATACCGCTGATAATAATCCATTGAATGAATTTTTACCATTTATCACGGATGTTTCAAGTCAAATATCAAGTGATGTATCAAATTTTACAAATAAAATTGTTGAAGCCATTAAAGCATATTCCCATCCACCTGAATTTACATTTGATACCAAAACAACTTTGGATGCCATAAATGCATCAGCTAGATTTAGATTTCAAGGCCAATTAGTTACTCCTCCTCCAAGAACGGATGCATCAGAAAATTTGATTAATATTCCCATTGAAAAACTTGCAGCTGTAAGTTTTATTCATTTAAAATTTTTTTTTATTCTGTGATTTTTAGCATCCAATGGTTACATTATCTGCTGGCAGAAAGCATGGAGAAAAACGTAAACCTGGTCCATTATTAGATGCAATGGCAGCTAAAAAAGCTCGAGAAAATGATACTAGCAGTGGTGGTTCTCGGCCATATGAATTTGCTGGAACTACTATCAATCGAAAGACAGTTCCAGTGGCCCCAGTAACTAGACCAATAATGCCCCAACCAAATGTGAATCTAAGATTTTTTTCAAAACCTCCTTCTTCACAAAATGAACCACAACCACATAAACAACAACAACCACAGCAGAGATGGCCAATGCCATATGATGGTATAAAATATGGACCAAGAGAAAATCCTAAAGTTCCCTTGAATATTCGAACTCCACCTGTTACACGAATGAACACTCCAGCTTTTAATTCTGGGCCCATGTCACGAGGCGGATTTACAATGACTAGAGGTGGAGTTCCTACTACCATGGCTAATAACGTGATGGTACCAAGGATGCCAAATTCCATGATGCAAAATAATCAAATGCAACAACAACCACCACAACCACCACAACCACCGCCACATCATCATCAACAAATGCATCCCAATCCAATGCAATCTCATCATCAAATGCAAATGCAACAACAACACCAACAATATACTAATCATAATATACGTCCAATGTTTCGACCTCAAGGAAATAATGGTCAACAACAACACCCAGGAAGTGGTGGAATGATGCAAAATGGAATAATGGGCGGTGGTGGAAATGGAATGTCTGCTGCTGGTATGCAACATCATCATCATCAACAACAACCCCAGCCACAATCATTGAATAAAGCTTCCGTTACAGCCACAATTAAACAAGGTCCTCCAACTGTAAGTCAAAAACGAAAAAATGCTTTTAAAACGTAAATTAAAAAAAAATTTAGATGCAAAAAGCTTTAATGGATATAATAAAGCAAACTGATAATGGAATGAAACAACAAAATCATTCAAGTCCATCTTCGAGGCCTTTTGCTCCAAGCATTCCAGATAATACTCGAGTTATTACTCCTGTTTCCAACAATGCTGCTACTTCTTCAGCAAATACTTCTTCAAATTCGCCAAATCAAACTTCTTCCTCTTCGTCAGCAGCCAACCCACCAATAAAATTGACACTTCGTCGAAATCCTCTTGGAGCTTCTATGTCATCAGATAGCCCCGAAAAAGATACAAATAGATTTCCTCCACCCAAAATAGATGATTGGGAAGATTATTGTTTTGTTTGCAATCAAGGTTGTGATGAAATTAGTGGAGATTTAGTTTGTTGTGAAACTTGTCCTAAAGTATATCACAATGTTTGTCATATTCCCGTGATTAACGGAGATGTCAAAGATTTACCGTAAGCTTTTACTTTTTATATTTTCGAACCAAAATGATGGCCAAATTTTTCAGTGATGATTGGAGGTGTACGCGTTGCAAGAATGTCCCTCCTCTTAATGAATTATCCGATAAATTTACTGAGCGTGAAAAACTTGTCTGTGCAAGAGTTATGCTAGCATGTTATGAAAAGAAAGTGGATGAAATAGTGCCTCATAGTGAACCATTCCATAATCCTGTTCCACTTTCATTAAAACGATATTATGAAATGATTAAAGATCCAATATGCTTTAAAGAAATATCTCATAAAGTTTGCTCTTTGGAATATCAAAATATTCAACAATTTATTGATGATATGAATTTAGTATTTAAAAATTGTTGCACTTTTAATCGGGTATGTTTAAGATTATGATTTATTTTGCTTTTAAGTTATTTTTAATTTTTTTTTAGAAAGGAACTCCGATAGAGCTTTCTTGTAGGATAGTGTTTGATTTATATTCAACGGCTGTGAAACATTATCTTTCACCTTATCATTCTAAAATATGGTTATATCAAAATTCGCCCAAAGTTTAAAATTTATTATTATTATTCTTTTTATATTCAATTCAATGATCTCAAATATTAGGAATCTTTAAAAACAATTTGCATAACATTTTTTGATTGCTGTTGGTAAAAACGCATTTTTAATTCATCATTTCTACAGGCGAATATTTTATTTGTAATTTATGAAATATTTTTTTTATAACTTTTTTGATCACTGGTTTATTTAGTTGCTTTGTGTGTGTGTATCTTCGTCACTTACTTACTTAATTATCAAAATTTGGTTTTAAAAAAATGAAAACAGTACTAATAATTCTGGCTTTAAAGTATTTAGGGATTTTATTTTATTTATTTTTCACACATTTAGAATATCAATTCTCAAAAAAGTTGATGAATGATTTTTTTGTTTCGTATTGTAGTGTTATTAGACTTATGCATTTTCAATACTTGTTTGTTTGTAAGTTAATTTGTGATTTTTTTCGACTCGTTTTAATAATTATAAAGATATTTATTTATTTTACTTCCATTCATTCATTCATAAACAATCGAAGAATTATCATTTTCAAGATATTTGTGACAAAATAAACATTGCTTAATTTTTTTCCAACTAAATATTTTCCTTCTTTTTTGAGGCTTTTCTATTTGCAATTCCCATTCAAAAGGTAACTTTAAAATTGAATGAGGAATTCTTTGCCGAATTATAAGAAATCTTAACCAATCTCGAGATTCTTCCAAAGTTGCAAGAGGTTGCATTAAATCTCGAAAACCCATAAAATGAAGTTTAAATGTTCGGCCACGAATGTCAAATCGATCATGCTTTCTATCAGCTTCTAAATAACATATTGTAACTAAAGGAATACAAATTTTAACTGGAGGTAATGAAGATGTTATGTGAAGATGAGCATGTTGAACCCAAGCTTTAGCTCGATAGCAAACTCGAGGAATTAAATCATTTTGACTTTTAAAATAAATAAACTAAAAACAAAAAAGTATATTACAAAAATGTATTTTATTAAAAGTTTGACTTACTTTAATTTTATACTCCGCATTCAAACCCACTGGCTTTTCACCTAAAATTGGTGGCAAAGCTCGCGGGCGACGTAAGAGTCGAAATTGTTCCAAAGCCATGAAATAAAATGAAACTTATCAATTGAAGAAAATTACTTTTTTGATTAAAAATAATAATTTTTTTATAATCCAGCTTCGTCATTTTAAATTAGAGATTTTTGAAACGAATTCAATTCGAGATTCGTAATTTAATTTATCTATTTTTTATTTATTAACGTGCGAAAATCACGGATACATACATATACAAAAATAAATTAATTATTGGTTATTCGTTCTTATTATTTTTCGATGAGAAGAAATTGAGACAAAAATTAAATTGATCAAATTAACTAACTTTTTTTTCTTCTTCTTTTAAATCCGATAAAAAAAATTTGTGTGCTATAACTAACTACTACCAAAGTTACATATGACTCTCTATTGTCGTCGTTAAGAGTGTGTGTGTACAACAACTTTTGATTTTTAATATTTTTTTTTGTTTTGTTTTGTTCCTCTTCCAAGTAAGCTTCCATCCTTCTTTTTTTTGCGAGAAGAAAGAAAGAAGACGGATAAAAAAAAATTGAGGTGTCCGCATACTCGATCTTCTTCTTTTTTGTGTCTATTTTTTTAAATGAAAAAAAATAAGATTTCGTTGTTTCATCTTAGAAAAAAAAATATGATGGAAGCTTTTTTTGCGCAACTAATATTTTAAATGTCACACACTCGTTTTCATTCATAGGTGTGTATCCAAGGTGACCAAGAGGAGACTAGTTTGAGGAAATAAAAATAAAATAGGTTTTAACAAAAAAAATAAGCTTAAGTTTGTAAGTTTAAAAAATAAAATAAAATTATAGCTTGTTTTAAAAATATAATGTTTTGTTGTTTGTGGTTGTGGGCGCTGTAGGTGGAAGTAAAAATTGTTGCTGAAAATAAAATAAAAATAAGCTTTAAAAATTTTACAAAAAAACAATTCATTCTTGCCTCAAGGAATTGACGCAATTGTTGCGTCTCAAATGTGGATGATTTTGGACTTGGATAATAAATAGGTCTTTGCCCATTGAAGCTTGCCAAAGATGCGTCAATTGAAGCACTTCTAAAAATAGGGATTTTTAATTTTCGAAGTTTTTTTATTTTGTTTTCTACCTTGAAGCTTTTTGAAGACATTGCATCCTTGAATGATCATGATATTTATCACGCATATGTGGTGATTCTGCTTCTTCTTCATGCCTAACGTTTTTCATAATTGTATGAATTCGATAGCGATTATATGTTCGTTCATCTCTTTTAGACATGTAAACCAAGCAAGATAAAAGCCCGGCACATTCAGTGCAAAGGAAGCTAAACTAAAAAAAAGAAGTCAGAAGTTTATTAATTTTTTTTTCAAAACTTTTTTGAATATTTTACTTTCAATAACATAAAAGAAAATCCATCAGTATAATAAAAAACGGGATCCTCCATTTCTGATGCAGGAAATATTTTATTTCCAACTTCTTCGGAAACAGCAGACATATAAACAATTATACATTGGAAATTTGCAATTCCTAAAAATATTTATTTCTATTTTTTGCCTTTTTTCTTTTAAATTTATTTTAATTAATGCCTCTTTCATTTTTACTTATAATAACCTGCCTGCAAGTATATGACCCAATGTAGTAGCAAATAATGAAAAATATGGCTTTTTTCTTAAACAACATATTGTAATTGTAATAAGTCCACAAATGTCAAGAAAGCAACCCAATAACATAAAAATAACCATAGGACGCATGGATTCTAAAAAAATATCAGTAAAAAAGAAGCAAAAGAATGTAAAAAAAAGTATTTAGAAAAAGCGGATAAAGAAAATAATAATTACTTACTTACTATTGAACTCGTTACGTCACCCGTGGCTTCATCTCTCGTAGAATAATCAACTTTATTACAATGAAATTCAGTTGTAGGATCAAGCCAACAAAATAACCATGGTCCAATGGTTGCATTTTTAAAGAAAAGCGGCTTTGGTTTTAGTGAGCCCTCATCATCATAATATGTATCGGTTTTATTTGGTAATACATAATATTTTAATACTTCAGCAGTATATAACCAATTATTTGTTGTTGAACCTAAAGAGTTATTAAAAAGTTTAATTTTAGCTTTTTCTCTATGCTTTTTTTATTTTTTTACTTATTAAATTTGCAAAACATGCAACAGCTGAAAAACAAAATGCAATTCGAGTAAAGCGTAATCTATTTGCGTGTCCAATTTTGGTTAAACGATGTTCGATTACCGGAAGAACCATTTATTTTCTTTCTTCTTTTTAAAATTGTTTCTCGTCGTTTGTTTTTGTTTTTTTTTTGAATTGGATTGGATGACTTTGGTTTAAATAAACTAAATACATTTATTAAATAGTTTTTAAAGGACAATTTCATCTTTTATTTTGTTTCAAGTTTAAACAAATTTCATTTAAAAAAAAAACAGAGAAAAAAAATGGCTTTAAAAAAATTACTTTGCTTTGAGGCAAAAAAAGAAAAGAAATCATTTCAATGTTAGAGGTTTTTTAAACAAGACTTTGCTTTTGTTGGGAAAAAAGAGTTGCAAAAAATGAACACTCTTTTTCTTATTGGCTTTTTTTGGATTGATTGTATTCAAAAAAATAAAATAAGAACAATCATCGCATCGTTATGGTTCCAGTGATCATATTTTTTGAAATTGTTTTGCACTGAAAGATGCGTTCCTTGTCCAAACTTTTTTTTCATCAAAAATCAAAAAAAGAAGAAGATTTAATGCACCGATAAAAAACTAAATATTTAAATTATGGAAGGAATTCTTTACTTTTGGCGCGCATGTTTTGATTTTAAATTTTCTTTTTAATTTGGGAGAAAAAATATATATACTGATAAGGCAAAACTTTAACAAAAAATAACGTTTAAAGACAAAAAAAACCGAGGTAATAATTCTTTAAAGTTTAAACTCATCAAAAATAAAAGTTTGAAGTTTTATATCATTTATTTCATTGCCATGCCCATCCATAACTGACAACAACTTATAACTACATACTTATGTTTTACTTTATAAAGGGTGTGGTGCATCTTCATTTTTTTCGTTCAATCGAGTAAAAAAAAGTTTTTATGGAAATTATATTAACTTTGACTTTGCTTACTTCTTTATTTAAAAAAAATGCTTTTCAAAAATATTTAAATCCTCTCGTTTTTTTCTTCTTCTTTCGGCTGTCATATATTTTATTTTATTGAATGGCAACGACAAAAACATTAGTTCCTTTTTTTTCTTCAAAAAATGCCACAAGTGTTTTAGTCCAAAAGTGTTGACTGTCTCTGTCGTTCTTCCTCTTTAAAATAATTTTTTTTCTACTGCTGCGTGTTTTTATGCCCGCCTATTTTTTGCAACAAATTTTTTTCCATGTCTGCACTGCTAGACTTTTTTTTCCTTCACGCGCGCAAGAAAAAGTTACCTGCCTCATTGCCATCACTGCCATCCAAAAGAAGAATAATTTTTTTTTATATGTAGAAAATAGGAAATGCATGATATGAAAGAAGCTGTTAGCTAGCTAATAACTCCTTCGGGAGTCGGGAGTGAAAGAGAATCAAAACTTATTATATTTTTTTCTGTCGTCTGCTTTTTTGGTCTGTCTATGTTTTTTTTCTTTCTTAATAAGTGTGCCAAAAGCTCTAGTGCCTCCTCATCGAGAAAGAAATACCTGAACTAAAATATTTTTTATTATGTAACAGCGCGGGGGCAGCGTCTAGCAAATAACATTTTAACAGTCTATTTTCTTACTTACTTAGTTATTATTGGGCGTGTCTCTATATCTCGCCTCTGTATATGCCTTCCATATATATATAAAAAAGTAGTCATGTATTTATTTATTTGTCAGATCATACATTTTTTCTTCTTTTTTTTCATATTTTGAAAGTATTAAAAACCCCGTCATTTGTCTGTCTGTTATTATTATTTTTTTATATTCTATTAACCAAAAAAACGGATTGGATTGGTGAACAAGCTTTGCTTAAAATTATTTAGTTTGCGACCATCCATGCCGTTTTTTAGTTGATAGACTGACTTTCTTTTTTGTTATTATTAAATTAATTAATATTTTTAAATTATTAACGGATGAAAGTTACCTTGGTTATGGTTTTGCAAACTTGTTATATATTAAATCTAGTTTGCGACCGTATCCCAAGTTTACTTTTATGTGTGCATTTTTTTGTTTTTCATTTATTTGTATTGTTGAAAATTTATTATTAGCACTTTTATATTTAATTAATTATTGGGGATCAGTTAAATATTTTGAACAATCTTGACTGTTTTTCGCGGTTCGAATGAAGGGACATTTCTAAAATTTTTTAATGGATTTATGAGAAAAAAATTTTTTAGAATGAAAACTTACTGGATCAGGACATTTTAATGGTGAAGCAGGATAACTCAAATCTCCTTTGGTTGTTTTGGATCCAACAGCCTCCATCATATTATTCCAAATCCATGATGCTGTAATGGCATGACCATTTTGAGCAAAATGGAAGCAATCAGGGGTGAAAAATTCGATGAAAACTTTGCCATTCTAAAATAACTTTACTTCTTTAATTCTCATCAGTAAAGCTCTTACTCGAGTTGGTGGAGTTGTAATTTCATTGAGAAAAGGTTGAACAACAAAAGTGAAATCATCAGCTTCATATTCCCCACTCGTTTCAATATCCTTTTCAACTTGTTGCATATTAGTGCAAACTTGAGCGATTTGATCATTGGTAAAATTTGCAAATGATTCGCATTTACACTCATCACTGAATAAAAAAAAGTTATTTTTAAAACACACCTTTTAAAAAATGGTGAACATTTGAACTTACACATGAAGAGCTTTGCAGAAAAATTGGTCTCTATCAATAGAACGCACCATTTCTAAATGCATCATAGTGGTAAGGCTAACAATTACCCGAGGGATATGATCTTTAATAATTTGTACAGCTTTTTCAATATTTGCTCTGAACATTTCGGGTGTATTTCCAGCCTTAAATAAAAATTTGAGATTTAAAATAAGTTAGAAAACTGAGTGTTAAGTGTTAGTTTCAAACTTTTTGTTATAAAATTGAAATTCGATAAAAGTTATTAAAAGAAAAAAGCACTAACTGGATTTCTGCAGTATCCACAAACATCGTTACCTCCAATGAAAATGTTTAATAATTTCCAATCATTTTCAACATCGACCTAAAAAATAAAAATAAAATATTGAGACTTTATAACTTTAGTTTCCATGTTTGTCTTACTTCAGAATGAGTTTGAAGTTTTTGAACGAGGTCAAGGGCTTGTCCAGGAAGATCATCAGCTTTTGCACCAGGAACGGCGGAATTAAGATGTGCTACTTGCCAAACATCAGATGCACCAATTCCTAATGATTGTCCAAATAATTTAGGATTAAATTTTTTCAAAATATCTAAAAATTAATTATTTAAAGCTTATAATGTCTGTATTTTGGAGGAGCGGGAAAAAGAAGAAGTAATAATTACTTGGAAGTGAAATATGTTCTTCCAAAGTTTTATCTCCACCGGCAAGGAATGCAAGGCCTCGATATTGAAGGATAATTTCAATGGGATCTTGAGCTCCTGCGCCATTTGCAGCCTAAATAATGTTTGTAAAAATGTGTAAAAAACTTTGTGGTACTTACTGTTAAAGAATCACCCAAAGCCATAATTAATTTAATATCAGATGGACGAACGGAATTAACATTAGTCGGAATAGTCTTACTTGGAACCATTAATGATGGATCACAAGATATATTGCCACCAATATCTCCAATTGGATCTCCCCATTTCGCGGTGGAGGATCCAATAAGGCAAGCAACAACAGCCAACAACAATGTTAACCCTTAAAAAATTTTTTATTACGGTAGCTGAAAAAAGGAAAAGAAAAATTAACTTACCACCTTTCATTTTGTTGTCCCAAAAACAAAAGTGAAAAAAGTAAAATGAAGCCTAATCTTTTTATTCTTTTTGTTTGACTGACTTATGGACTATTTAGGAGTTTTATCATCCTTAATTGTTATCAAACTCTATCATGTTTCTTGCTTGATACTTACTACTTCCCGAAGTATCATCGTTTGCTTCCAACTCCTGTTTTTTTTTCTTTGCTGATCGAAGTTTTGCACTGGATTTTTTTTTGTGTTTTCTTATCACTGCGATTCCTTTTAAACACGTGTCAATAGCTCTTAACATCGATGCAAGTAGCAACAATAAAAACTAGATAGATTTATTGCTTGCTTCTCAAAAAAAGAGGAAAAGAAAAATTAATGATACCTTCAAAAAAATCAATTTACATATCTTCTTTGTGGTACGAGAAACTAAAATATTCAAATATACAAAAAAATAATATCTTGTTTTGAAAGATATAAAACAGTAATAAAAAAAATCAGTGAAGAATTTTATTTTCGTTGTGTTTTTTAAAGTAAATAATCAGTTAAGCCATAAAACTATTTTTACTTTTCTCGACGGTGGCTGCACATTTAAGCTGATGACAAAATGAATGAATTAGTCGACGGAATACTTATAAAACTAACTAAACACTATAATGAGCTATCCAAGGTTACTGTACAAAACGTTGTAAAGTAAACAAAGTTAGTGGTATGATAATATATTTATTTGACTTTAAGCCCTTTGGTCGGCCGACCGGCTGTTAGCATTACAAAATGCGAAAAGTGAAGAAAATCAATTCACGCTCGATCTCTTGGAAAAAGGAGAAAGATAAGATCGCCGATTTCACAGTTTTGCTGAGAAATCAAGACAGTTACCTTTAATCACAAATGTTTTTTGAATCAGTCATTTTGATAAAATAAATTTGCATAATTACATAAAACAGATTCTATTTTTACATATGTTTTAGAAAATGGCCCAGACATGTAAAAATAAACATTTCAATAAAAAATCTACTAATTGATGTTTTTATAATTTTGTAAATTGAAAAGCCTGTAAATTTTGAAACATTTATTTTAAAGAAAGAAATTATTCAAATGTCAAAAAATACGTTGTAATCAACAACTTTCCTTTGACATCATAGGCGCAGCTTTAAAATTAATATATTTATCCTTTTAGAATTTTTTTAAAAATAAATGAGAGACTATTTTTAGAATTTTTATATAAAAAATTATTTGAAAGAAAAAATGTCAAAAGCGACAATAAAAAAGTGAGCATTTAAAAATAAAAATATTATAATAAAGGTTACTAAATCTTTACTTCTTTTTTTATAAAAGTAAAAAGATTTATGAATGCATACATATATATTTATAAAAAATGTTTAATTGAAAAATCATAATGAAACATGAAAGTAGAATACTGATAATTTCAAAAAAAGGCGACGGCCACAATGTATGTTTTAGTTTTAGTCTTTTTATTATATATTCATTCCTTCTTTTTTTTTTCTGACAAAAGAATTTTGCAGATATCCACAAATATATTTATCTATTTTATTTTAGACCTTATTTAGTGAGAATAAACGATTACTTTATTACTTCGTTCGTGACTAGCATAAGTCAAATAATAAGCAAATGTACGTATGTATGTTTTATTATATTTTTTTGGGCTTCTTAAATATGACGAAAACAACGACGACGACGAAAGAAGAATATTTTTTTATTATTTTTTTTGTTGTTGCCATGTCCTTGGATGGATATGATGATGATGATCTAAAATGTGTTTTAACATTTTAATATATGTCTTTGAAAATTTATTTATTTATTTTCTGACGTCGTTATTATTATGCCTTTTTCTTTTTGAAATTCCTTAAATTTTACGACGACGACGACGACAACGTCGACGATGAAAACGAAAGCCAACGACGGCGACAAGTAAGGAGTTGCGACACAGCCAATATATCTTACTTTATTTTTATCTTTATTTATATTTCTAATGTAAGACTTATTTTCTTGTCTCATATTGCTGCTATTCATAGTAAAAATAGATATAGATACATAGACACTTTGCGCAAGACAAGATAAAATTATGCTATTTTAAATTTTTTCTTTGCCAAAAGCAAAAAAAAAAGAATTTGTTTATTAACTAATTTTTAGATACGCTTCCGCTCTCTTTTATAATTTTTTTAAAAATTTTATTTTTTATGTTTGTTCTATAATTAACTCGCTCACTTGTGTGTCTCTCTTGAGAACTTGCCAAATAAAAAGTTTTTAAAAAGTAAAATTTTTTTATTATTTATTATTAAAGAGCGAGAATCAAATTATTAGTTTTATTATTTATTTTGGATGCCATGTGGTTGTTGTTTTTGTTGATATTGTTTTTAGAAAAAAGAAATATTATTATTTCTACTGCCAATATTATAGTTATAAATGGGCAGCCCCACCACAGCCCAGTCAGCTATAATTCGTGCACGTTATACTTCAAGTGACGTGAATGGAATAAACCGATACAAGCATTTTCATAGGTGTGTTTTTTCTTTCTTCTTTACTTTTTTTTTTGTGAGTCAATTTATATAAGCGACTTTTAAGCCTTTTATTAGGGTCATTTATATTTTTTGTATCTCTTCTCCACTCTCTATTTTGCCTTTACTTCTTCAAATTAAATACAATTTGTTTCTTTCGTCGTTTCCTTTCTTATGAATCCCTTGAGGATTGTCAAAATCAAAAAATTAATTCCTTTAAAGAAAATGAAACAAATTGCTTCCTTTTAATTTTCATGGATTCATTCATTTTCTTAATAAAATAAGAAGGAAAAATAATTTAGTTTTATTATTATTTTATTTTATTTTATTCACATCATATGAAGGAATACGCTTTTAGCCCAATGCAGCTGCCAATTACTTCTTTATTTGTTTTATCACCAACAATAAATAATAGTAATAATATTGATGGAGGAAAATATTCCCCTACTGGTAGCAACCACAACAACCACAGCAGCTCATTATTACCTAAAATATCTCCTACACCTTTGAGGTTCGTTGCCATCATACCTTCTTTTTTTTTTAATTCCCATGAGACTATGAGAATTATTTTAATTTTTAATAATTTTTTTATAGGCGTTCAATAGGAGGAAGAAAAAATGTTAGTATTTCAAATAATGCAAAAATTATTTCTCAAAGTGCCTTAAGAAACAAACAACAACAAAAATCTTCAATAATTATTAATAATGGAAAATTGCCTCAACTTTGTAGTTATTCTTCGCCAGTGGTGTCTCCGCCATTAAATTTAAATATTACGGGTATTAAAAAACCTCTTTCAAAAAGGCAATCACGATCATCCAATTCAGGTAATAAATAATCTTACGTCTCTTTTTATTATTTTTGTTAAACTTGACTTTAGATACAAGCAGTACCTTTTTGATTCAATCTGCTCCAACCAAAGTTCTTCATAACGTCATTATTAATAGTAATAATGGTGAGAAATTTTTTTTATTAATCTTGATGTCATTATTTCTTTTATTTACTTTATTCATTTTTTTAGAAAAGCTGCCAAGAATGTCGCGCTCATATTCTTTTAATCATTTGCAAAAAATAGTAAAATTCCCCACCAAAGATTCTAAAGTCGCCGTCGTCACTAATAATAAATCTGCTCAAAAACAAAGCTCAAAAGAATTATCCCCAAAAAGCCAATCAAAAGTTATATTACGTCAAAAAACAACTAAAAATAATACTAATAATGTGCCTTCTTCAAAACAATTACTTTCTGTGCCTAAAAAATTGGTGTCATCTAAAACTTGTGGAACTCAAACGGAAGTATGTTTTGAAAATTTCAATTATTTACAAAAAAAGATTTAAACTTTTTTTATTTTTGTTTAGGAATTTAGTAACCTTGAAAAATTATCATCGAAATCAGTTTCATCTCAAATTGGCACTGAACATCAAAATGAAGCATTCACAAGTGTCGTAGTTCAGCGTTCAACTCAAACAGATCGAATCTCATTTTTTGAACCTGATAATGAAAAACGATTGATCGATTCGCCACTTATTCATAAGGTAATAAAAAAATAGTTTTATGCGTCAAATGACCTTACTTTTCATTTCAAATTTTTTCCCTTCATTCATTCATTTTTATTTATTTTTTTTTTAGATGGAAGAGCGTTCAAAATTATATGAAATTATTGATAACGCATTAGATGAAACAATAGATCGAAATTCAAGGATGAGAACAAATAAATTAATTGCTTTGACAGCTAAACAGCAAGCTGAAGTATGGAGAGATGCAAAAGTATTTGTTACAAAAGTTTTACTTCCATCATCTGTTTCACTTGCAAATCAATCAAGAAGTTCTCATTCACCGAGGTCGCCATTGCAAAGAATAATTGAAAATTGGGATCAAAAATTTTGATAGTCTCTAAAATTAACTTTGCAATTATTTTTTTTTATCATTTGAATACTGCTTTAATTTTTATGTTATTTTTTTTATGCTTTCAAAAGTTTATAGTATATGCAATTTTCTTTTTCACTCATATAATAAAGCTCAATTAATTCTAATGCATCAAGAAAAAAGAAAAAGTAAAATAAAGATTGTTGTTAAATTTTTTTTTATTATTTTTTTCATTTTCATGCAACCCAATGTTGCAAAAAAAAGTTTTTTGTTTTGTCAAAAAAAAATAATCATTATTCTTATCCGTAAAATTCAGGAATGGAAAAAGTTAAAAAAAAAGTTTGAAAAGCTTAGAAGAAAAAATGGATGAAATTTTCTGTACAAAGTTTTAGAAATATCCTTAAAAATTAGAAAAAAAATAAGCACATCTACTACAGACAAAAAAAAAGACAGCAAAAATAATAATACCAACAAATAAAAAAAAAGTAAAAGAAGAAGTAAGTAATAGAAGAGGCAAAAGAAAAATTAATGAAAAAAATGATTCAAAAAATTAGAAAGAAAATTTGTTAACTCAGATAATAATAAACATCGCTGTTTTTTGAGTGACTCAATTCTTAAAAAAGGAAGCAGAAGTAATTTCAAAAAACAAAACAAAAAAAGTTGGGGGCTCGTTAAAAATTAAAGAAAAAGAAAAAATGGCTTTTACATATTTAATCATCAAACCTCGAAGAAAGCTTTTAAGAGAGATGTTTAATGACCTACTTGCATGCATAAGCCAAAGAAAGATGATGAAAGCGCAATTAAGTTTTGGACGGATAAGGCACACACCTGTCTCTTTGATGAAAGTTTTTTTTGTTGCAAGAATTTAGAAAAAAAAAATAAGAAAGGAAAAAAGTATAAAATGTATAAAAGTGTCATCCACAGCAGCGGGAAGAAAAAAAAGATATTTCTAAACTTTATGTTTGTAAAAAAAATGAAATGAAAAAGTTTTTATAAAAAGACTTGACAAAATGATAATAAAAAAAAGTATTTTTAAACCCGAAATAAGACGACAACGACAATGATGAAAATAAAAATAAAAAGCGAAACGATAAAATAGAAAGAAAGAAAACCTCTCAAATTAAACAAAGTAAAAAAATTACATATGAGGTTATAGTTGTTGAAAAAATATTTTTTAATATCTAACAAAAAAGAAAGAAGACTGTTTTTTGCATCAAAAAAAGAAAAAAGAAAATTAGATGACTAGAATTATATTTTTTATGCGCTAAAAAATTTTTTTTACAGCACAAATTATTTTATTTATTTTTATTCTTATTCCTTTTTTTGCATTGAAATTTTTTTTATGTAAAGAAGATGAAATTGAATGAATAAAAATAAAATGAATGAAATGAATTTTTTTTTTGGTTGGTATTTAATCAAGCAAAACCCGAGATGGTTTTTGTTGTAAATGATTTGAAACGTGATTGACGGGTAAATTAGGGATTGCAGGTTGGGGTGCAACGGTTTGATGTATTTGATGATGGCGTTTTGTACTAAAAAATTATATATATTAGAAATTTGCATATTTTATTGCTGGAGGAAACTAACATTAATAAATTCCAATCAAATACATAATCATATGAATAATTTTGTAAATGAAATAATTGTCTGAATAATTGCCTTAATCGATTATAATCAGGCACTTCTTCAAATTGTAAATTTTTACAATAATTTAAATATTCAGCAAATGCTTCTAAAAAAAGTTATTTAACTCGAGCTTTTTGAGTTTTATGCAAACCTGGATAACCATGGCATAATTCATTTACCGGGGTAGCCATTTTTTTCTCTGAGATCTTATCATATTTTTGTCGCTTTGTTGCCGCTTTTAAACCTTGCCAAGGCAATTGTCCACGATTAAAATACATCAAAACATACCCGAGTGCTTCAACATCATCCCGTCGACTTTGTTCTAAAAATACACATAATTTTTTGATTAAAATTATTTTTTAGAAGTTAAATTAAGGTTTATAGTTTTTTTTTCTAGTTTTATTATTTCTCAATTTCTTACCAATTCCCAAATGAGTATTTATAGATGCATATCTTGCAGTACCCGTAAGATTTTTATGATCTCGGAATGGAATGTGTGCATGAGTTTTATGATCACGATATTTTTTTGCGAGACCAAAATCAATTATCTAAAAATCGACCAATAAATATATATAAATTTTTTTTAAAGAATCTTACATATACTAAATTTCCTCGCTTCCCTAAACCCATAAGAAAATTATCTGGTTTAATATCGCGATGAATAAAATCTCTGCTATGAATATATTCAATTCGAGTCAACTAAAAAAGGAAATGATCTTTAAAATTATTGATTCTAGAATTAAAAAACC
This sequence comes from Panagrolaimus kolymaensis, assembly GCA_028622995.1. Taxonomy (NCBI): domain Eukaryota; kingdom Metazoa; phylum Nematoda; class Chromadorea; order Rhabditida; family Panagrolaimidae; genus Panagrolaimus; species Panagrolaimus kolymaensis. The sequence goes on from JAJQJQ010000034.1 coordinate 771,770, forward strand.
AACCATTTGATCAGCCAATAATAATACAGTTTTCAATGTAAATTTTCTTGAACAAAAATTGAATAAATCTTCCAATGATGGACCTAATAATTCCATAACCATTACATTGTATTCTCCTTCATATCCACACCATTTAACCTAGAAAAAAAAGAGCAGTTTTATATATTCGTTCGTTTTCTTTTGTGAAAAAGTTTTTTCAAACCTGTGGAATTCCAACTTGTCCATTCATCATTTTATATAATTTTGCTTCAATATGTAATTGAGGATGTTTAGTTTTATTACATTCTAATTTTATTGCCACTTCTTCCCGTGTAATGACATTTTCTCCAAGATATATATCACCAAATGAGCCGCTACCGATTTTACGTCCCAACCTAAATCGTCCGCCTACTCTCAGCTCCATTTACTATAACAAAATTTTGTAAATTCATTTATAAAATAATTTTCTTGTTTAAACGATTAAATATTTGTTTTAAACATACACGTTTAAAAAAAGCGAGAAAAAAAGTTACACGCGTAAGAAGAAGAAAAAAGAAAAGAAAAGAACAAGGATGGAATGGAATAGAAGGGCATAGTGATAAGTACCCTTTTAAATAATTAAAATAGAATGGATGGATACCAACCAACCAACCAACCAAACAAACAAAGTGAGATAAAGAAAAAATTCAGTAAAAAAAAGTTTGAATTTTTTTTGACAATCAATAAAAAAAGGAAAAAGCCCAAATAAAAAAACAAATGAAAGTGTAAATATGAATGATTGGGTGTGAATATACCTTAAAGCGCGTTTTTGACAACCATAATGCAAAAATGCCTCTGTGCACAAACCTTTCAATGTTATGTTAGTTTTTTTTATCTATCTCATCGTTTTTTTGTATATTCAGTCACAGACGACACAACTACTACTACCAACCATCGCACCCCCGAGCTTTTTTTTGTTGCACTATTTTTTTCTTCTTCATCGTTCGCATAAAAAAAAATGAGTCTCACTCTGCAACGAACGAACGAAAAAAATATTGTCTACTATGTCTATTTAAAAAAAAACTTGCATGTTACGCTTTTGTGGCTGTCGATAATGTTTGATGACAAAAAAGAAGAAGAAGATGACTTTAGGCGATCAACATCAAGCTCCGCGCGCAAAATTCTATTTTACTTTTTTTTCCAGACAGATTTTTCATCCATCCAATATTCAGTCAAATCTTTTCTTCTTCTTTTTTATTGCTGCTTGCTGTTGACCGATTCGATTCATTATTCGATTTTTCTTTTTTTCCCTTTCTCAAATATCTATCTATCCACATTCGCCCCTCGCACCCCACAAAATAATATTCTTTTTCTCTTCTCTCCTCCATCACCATTCACATCCAATCAAAAAACGACGAACAAACAACGAAAAATTTTTTTTCTTCATTTCTCCGGTTCTTTAGTTTTCTTTCCATTCATTTCATAGAGCGCAAACAAGCAAGTAGTACGCCTCTTAAAATGGTGGCGATGGTTGCATTGCCACCACACACATACACCAACCAAGACGAAAAATAAAAATGCGCAGACTAACAACGTTCACAGCTGCTTAGAAAATGAAAAAGTTAGAGAACACAATGAATAGTTTGAAGAAGAAGAAAAAAAGACGCGCAAAGAATTTTTGAAGGAAAAAAGAGAGATATAAATGCATACATACAAATACAGAGTATTGAATTGTTGTCTTTGCTGTCGCAGAGTCGTCCTCGTCTTTGTGTCGTTTTCAGTTCCATTTTTTCTTTCCTTTTCGTCGCCGTTCATTCGGGTGCATTTATTTTGAACATTGAAATGCTGCTTTGCGGACCCACCATTCACCACCAACCATATCGCAAAAAAGCGCTTATTTCGAACACAGACGACAGACGAAGACAGGCTTTTGAGAGAAAAAAGGGGTATTCATCTTTCTTTCTTTTTAAATTGTTTGTCCGCTTTGCATTTTTTTACTCTATAGCGCTCTACAGCCAGTCTGTCGTCAGTCAATAATAATTTTTGCCTTCGTTTTTGACTATCTTTTTCTTTTTATTTTTCGACTCGATAGATTGGTGTTGTTGTTTGACTGTTGTCTCGGAACGTGGCTTTTTGCTGATGAAGGCGACGAACACAGTTTTACCAACCAAAAAAAAAAAAAGAACGGACCTTTGATCAATGTCGTCGTCAATGTCGCGTCAAACTACTAAACTCGTTTTTTCCCTATATTTTTCTTTAAAATTCACATTTTCCTTTAACTTTCATTAAAAATACCCTATTTTATAAATGATTTGAAACCTGCTATAAAACTAACAAAACTAAACAAGGATGAAAAAATAAAAAAGCTGACAATTTTTTTCTCTTCATCCATCCTTAACCGTTAACAGTTTGTTTCACTTTTCTTTTTTTTTCTATCTTCTTTCCTATCAAAGTTAATCAATGTTTTAAGCTCTCCAATAAATGAAAAGGAAAAATTAAAAAAAAATAAGGAAGAAAAGTTGTAGCTTTAAATTAAAACCTCTGGGAAATTGGTGGAAAAAAAATTTTACGAGATAAAAAAAAAGAGGAAGAAATGTAGTGAAAATAAATTGTGGCATGAAGAAAAAAAAGACGGAAATAAAAACCTCTTGGTTAAAAAAAGTTTTAAGAAAATAAACGAAGGGGAACGCAAAAAGTATACATACATAAATATAATGAACAGCGCCATCCTTTTTTTCTTCTCAAAATCAAGTAAAAAAAAATAAAGACACTCAATAGCTTATTTTTTCGTTTTTTAGGAAAACATAAAATAAGAGAAAACTGTCTAATGAAATTTAAGCAAAAAAATGCATTCGAGTTCGTCTATCTTTTTTTCGAAATTTTTTTTAGACGCGCTAAACGCTTGCTTTTATTGATTGAAAATAAACCAAAAAAATAAAGTTTAAAAAGTGAAAATTAAAGTGTAAAAAGAAAAGATATATTAAAAAGAGAAAGTTGACCTAAATGAACATGAGTGTGGTGGTGGTGTGGGAATAAAAGTGAAAAATAAATCGCAACATCATCAAATTTTTATATTTAAAAATTTTACAAATGAAAATGAAAGGGAAAAAAGAAAATAAAAGATTATCATCCACAATTTTTAATGGAAGATGAAGAAAAGAGAAATCACTAGACAACAATCAAAAAAAAAATATGACAAACCCTTAAAAGTGTGTGCATGGATAAAATAAAAGAAGAGAAAAAAGAACGGATTTAAAATTAGAAGACGACGAAGGAGGAGGAGGAGAAGAAAAAAGAGAGAAAGCGAAAAAAGGAGCATAAAATTTTATTTAATCAATGAAAAAAGGAAGAAAGTAAGAATCATTAAACTAATTTTTTTTTCTTCTTTTCACTGATAATCAAACAAAAAGACTTAAAACTTATCAAAAAATTACTCTTTGGTTTTAAGGTTTTTGCTCGCAATTCCTTAACGTCATCAACCTCCACTAACCTCGAAAGTAACCGTGATAGAAATGAATGTGGTGTGAAAAAAAAGTAATCAACAACGACAAGCCCTACGGGTGAACGAAATAGAATAAAATAATCGGTATTAGTAAGTGCAACAATTTAGTCTCACGCTAATAAAAAAATAAATTTTTTTATGTCTATGCTATATGCAATAGTGCGTGTCGTCTACTACTACACTCCACCAGCAACAATGTATTGCAACAACCAGCACGTGGTGAATTAAAAAAACATGATTTTTACGTTTACGTGAAAAAAATGAAAAAAAGAGAAGAAATCGAAAATCAACTAACGGTGTCAAATAATTTTAACATTAATATTTTTTCGACTATAAAACATAGTATAAAAAATTAAAAACCAAAGTATCGAATATTAAAAAAAAAAAAGAAGGGTTTTTTAAGGCCATTGACAAGGCAAGTGTCAAAAGAAAAAATCGAAAGTACAAAAATTGATAGAAAAAAAAAATTATATCAAAAAATTTTTCAAGGTTATTAATGGCAGAGAAAGAATAAGATGGGAAACTCATAAAGGAAAGAAAAAAATGATCTTGAGCAAAGTATTTAGTTTTTTTTTATTCTTTCTCTCATTTTCATCAAAGCCTTCATTCATTTTTTCATTGTGTGTTTGTTGTTGCTAGGCTTGATTTGTGGCTATACTCAACAAAAAAAATGAAGGTGAGGTGATGAAGAAAAAAAAGCAGTTTCATCGACAAAAGCAAATTATTTTTTCTTTCTTCGAAAAACTGCTTTATCGTCGTCGTTGTCGTCGTCAAATCAAGACCGGCCGCATTTTTTTTTCTAACGAAGAGAAGAAGGAAAAAAAATCGCTTTTTTTTCTCTTGATCACTTTTGCTACTATTACCTACTATGTATTTTTTTAAATTCATGTCGCCTTCATCGTCATCGACATCTTCTCTAACAAATAAACCATCAAAGAAAAAAAAACATGCAAGCAAGCGACAGCAAGCAAGCTTGATGACGAAGACGATGGTCAGAGAGAAATTTTTTTGCAATAACTAGTCATCCATTTCAAAGAAGACGAAGAAAAATTGGAATATATGGTAAATTCATAACGATGTGAAAGAAATAAATAGTTAAAAAATGAATCAATGAATGAAATGAATAATGAAAATTAGACAGACGCAAACAAACCAATACCAACCACCAACGACGACGAAGGCGATGAATGGGTTGGGGCTACTACAGCATTGGTGGCTGAATATTGAGTTTTTCTTTAACAACGACGACGATGAAAATAAAGAAAACGAAGAACATTTTCGTCTATGCGCGACGAAAATGGCGACAACGACGACACAACGAAAATATATATAGATTTTGTATTAAATATATAAATATATTTATATAAGTGCAATTCGACCTCGTGTCTTTCTCCCTACCAACACTACTGCTGCTGTTGCTGCATATATGTCATTCGAATGGAATGGTCAGTTGGTTGGTCGCTGGCTGGCTGACTGACTCTGACGTTGTCGTCGTGTGGTCTTTTTTTCTTTTCTTTTTTTGTCTGCAAAATTTTTCGACCGGTCGATAAACGGCGACGACGGCAACCAACATAGACACAACAGACTGAATATAGGCAAAAAAAGCAACCCAGCTGGCTCTTTTTTTTCGATGGCGGAAAAAAGAGAACAAAATGAAAGGATAAAAGAAAGAATAATATCGACCATTTTTTGCAAGCGAGCAAAGAGGACATTATGCACTCAAAAGCTACAACCACAAAAAATTCTATGTGGTCATTTTTTGTTCTCTTCGTCTTTTCAATCCAATCCAGACAACAGCAAACAGCAGCCAGAGGCAGTCACATCAGCAGCGGTAGCAGTAATGGCTATATTTGTACATATGTGAAAAAAAAAATTTCTGCAAATCCATATTAGGGATTTTTTATTTTTTTTATTGAATTCTTTTTTTTTATGAGAAAAATGAAAATCTTTGAAAAGAATGTCTAATAAAAAAGAAAGATGCATATATTTGAAGAATTTCATTTTTTCTTTTTTACCTCAAAAATTTTATTTCTTTACTTTCTTCGAAGAAAACGTGTAATAAACTTTTTCTTAAATTCAAGTGTTTTTTTGAATCGGTACATCAAGATCATAAATCAAAAACTCGTAAACAAAATTTGAACTTTTTAAAATAAAAATAAACACATAAAATTATAATTTCATTTAACACTTTTCAATTTGAGGAGGTATACTTTGTGTCTTCCAAGAGAAAGTTTTAAAAAACTTGATGCTGATGCTAAGGTTTTATTTTTTTAAAGGAAGTGTTCATATGAAATTAGAAACACAAACACTTGTTTTCTAAACTTTTTTTTATTATTGTAAACAATCTATCTTTAAGTGCTTATTGTTCTTCCTGAATTTTTTTCCATGTTTGATGTCATGGGCCAACAACAACAAGTTTGATGACAATAATAATATAGAATCGACACAAAATTGCCACAAGATATTTTTGGCAATATTAAAAAAAAAATAATGTGAAAAAATATTTAACAAAAAACTTGTCTAGTTTTTTTAAATTAAGAAATGAAAGTACCATCAACGACAACAACAAAAAAAAACTGAATATAAATACGGAAGAAAAATACTATGTTTTTTCAATCAAAAGAATCATCAAAAAATAAGTGAGTGAAGAAGAAGAATCGAATAATTCATCACGGAATTACTTTTTATTTATTTGAGGAAGACTTCAATGTTAATGGTAGTTAATGGATATAAATGACCAACGGGCCAGAAGAAGACTAAAAAGATTCTTTTTTTTTTGTCAAATCAGAGATATATGAAAGTAGTTAGTTGTAGTAGTAGCAGAAGTAATAAATAAGAGGAGCTCATCTCATTACGCTAGAACCTGCTTCTGCTGCGTTCCTTTTAGTTGTCATTTGCTGAAGAAGAAGAAGATGCGCAGCATTCATGTTCCATGACGCCGGAAAATTAAAAGGAGAAAACTTGTTTGATTTTTGACTGTAATTAGGCTTTCTTTTTGACCAACATATTTGTTTTAGAATTATTTTTTTGAGTTAAAAGCCTAACATATCTTTTTTATTCACGTGTAACTTTGAAGTAGCTTTTTTTATGTCTTCAAAAAGTCATTGAAAGGTTGATGAGCTATTATTATTTTTAGGATTAACAAAAATGAAAAAGTTACATATTTTATTCTTCTTATTGCCAATAATTATAAATTTTGTTTTCGTAAAAAGTCAGAATGTAAGTAAACTCTCTTATTTATTTTTTGGAGCAGTGAGAAATTAGAATTTTTAGGAATCAAGGCCGTGTGGACTTCCAGATAACATCGATAAATTATCTGATTTTGCTCAAGCTGAATTAAAAGCAGTTTGGTAAGCAAAGTTTCAACAAGACTTTAAAACTTTATCCAACTATTTTTATAAATATTTAGGAAAAATTATGTCCCAGGAAACACTTGTGAGAAAGAGCTTCTCCTTACAGATGATATTCTCGCAGTGCTTGATGCGTTTGATAAAGAAATCACCCAAGCAGCGTCATCAAGTTCCACAAGCTCTACAGCAGCTTCTGAAACTCCTTCGACTGCAACCATAACTGAAACAATATTTAGTGCCACTGCTTTGAGTACTCTGCCAAACACCCTTTCCTTTGCTTCAGGCACTCCTGGATCTATTACATCTACTGATGCCATTAAAGATGATGTACGTATCGTAGCTCAAAAAGCAAAAAAACAACCAAAACCAAATAATTATTTTTACTTTTTAGACTTTTAATTCATTTATACCTACGCCAGAAATTCCAATCAACGATAATTCTCAAAAAGATTACGATTATTTTGGTAAGCTTTAATTTTTTTTTTTGATGTTTTGTTTTTAATAATCCTTATAATCTTCTTTTAATTTTTCCTTTCGTTTGCAGATAATAAACCAACAAAACTACAACGAACTATAACAAAATCAAACACGAGAGAATATCAAAGTAGTAGCAGTAGCAGTAAAGAGAGAAAAAAGAAAATTCCCTTGTATGAAATGGAAAATGTTTTACCATTTCTTGAAGGGGCCAATAAACGAACGATTTTAGCATTTCATAATTTAGTCAATGATCCTGATATTCCATCAGAAGGTAGACGACAAGAAATGGTAGGTGGTCAATATTTAAACAGAGAGAAATACAAAAAAAGAAAGCTAAACTTTTTTATTGGTAAAAACGCGAAAATTTTTCTTCATTTTTAAATAACACAAAATATAAAATAATTATCAGCGTCAAATAAAAATAAATTATAGTAATTAAAAGGGAGAATTAGCAAAAGATGCAACACAAAAAAGTGAGAGAAAATGATAAAATTCTTGCCACTTTTATAGGTTATTTTGTTTGTTTGTTTGTTGTCGTCAACATTGGTCATTAGAATTGCAGACCAAATAAACAATAAGCAAATACAAAATTAAGGAGAAGCTTTAAGTTAAAATGATGTATAAATAATATTAAGCATAGCTTAAAATGCCGAATTTAGAAATGATGATTTGAAATGGAAGCCATTTTAATCAAAAACATTCTTCCATTTTCTAAGTTGAGGGTTCTATAATTTTTGATAAATTTTTAATTGCATTTTTTTTGTCCCTTTTATTAATTTAATTTTTTGTTTTTAATTAGCTATAATTTTTTCCATTTTAAGATCCATTTATTAGCTGTATCATATCTCGATGAGGATCAACTTCGACGCTTTAATGCTTGGTCAACAAATCGAAGAAAGCGTCTACGAGCTAGAGAACAGCAATTATCTCATCGTGCAAGGGATGCATTGGAAGAATTAATAGATGTTGATGAAGTAAACCGTGAAAAGGTTGTTTATCGACTACCTCGAACAATTCGAAAAGAACTTAAAAAATTTGCACTTCGTCAACGAGAAGCTCTCGCACTTGCTGCTGCTCGGAGTCGACGAATTTAAAATCATCAATGACCTCAAACATAAGTGATTTTTTATATATATATATTTTTTGTAATAAAGTTGCAAAATTTTTTATTTTCTAAAACAATCTCTCATAAATTTATTAATTTGTTTTTATATAAAATTCACTTCAAATATATTTTATTTTATTTTATAAAAAGAATGTATTAAATTTTTTTTATCTCTCATAATAATCCATTTAATGATTTAATGATTGTTGCTACAGTTATATTACTATTTTCAAGAAGAAAAAAAAGAAGACAAAAACTTATATAAAAAACAATGTAAAAAAGGATGGAAGAATAAAAAAGACGATGACAATTTAAAAAAAAAGATTGGCAGCAGTAAAAATGTATTTAGTAAGAAGCAAATGATTTAAATTTGCTTATTAAAAATATAAAAAGAAAAAAACAACAAAAGGCGGCAAAAGATTTACAAAAAAATCTTTTAAAAAAATTTAGATGTCGATGGAAAAGAATTTGAAAATAGCGAAGAAAAAAACAAATAATTTTTGGCGACGAGAAATGCAACATTTTTTTAAATAAACTTTATTTATTTATTTATTTTGATTTTCCGCGAGCATGGAATTCAACAAAACTTCTTTTTTTTATTTATTTATTCGCTTCCATCATCTGCACCATCATCATTTGGACCTAAAAAATTAATTGAAGATAAAATTTATTCTAATAAAAAATAATAAAGCAAACGATCACCGAAGAAAGCGGAAAACATAAAGTAACGTAAAAGGGCTCTTGCGAGACAAGCGCGACACTTTTACAAATATATTTATTTTGTAAAAAAAACATAGAATGGCACAGGTAATTAATTTTTAAATTTTGAAAGTTGAAAGAAAATATTATTATAAGTGGACAGCCACATTTTGGAACATATTTTTTTAATATCACAAAAAATAAAACAAAGACATTTAAAACGGGACATTGACGACGATATATTTTTTTCATTCATAGCATAATTCAATCATTTTAAGATTTAACAGGCTCATCATCATCTTCTAGAAAAAATGGTTAGTATTTAAAATAAAAGCATAATTGAAAATAATTGGAAACGAAACATGAAAATATCGATAGATTAACAGAAACATAGATGGGAAACATAAAATAATAATTGGATTTTAAACTATACCTTCAATGTTGAGCGTTAGTTCAACATTAGCTTCACCAGCGTTGTTCTTAATATTGCATGTGTATGTACCAGAATCTTTGGCTTTGTAGTTCTAAAAATTAAAAGAGCGAATTTAAAAATTTTCCAGTTACAACAAGGTCAAACCTTCAATTCGAGTTGAGCAGTGTAAGTGCTGCTTCCACCATCGGTATTAAGAGTAAACTTGATGCGGCTGGATTCCTTGATCTTTTTATTTTTAGGATTAAGCCATGTAACTTCTGGATTATCTTCAGCTTGGAACCCAATGTCAAAGAAGATTGCAGGATCGCCCGATTGAGAAGTTTTTTGCAAAATTTGTGGCTTTCTTGTGAATGTTGGGGCACCTTGAGGAACTTCAAATTTAACTGAGAATGTTGCAGTTAATTTTCCTGATTCATTTTTAGCGGTACAAACAAATTGTCCGGCATCCTTTTCTTTTTTGGGCTCCAAAATTTCAAGAGCTGAATAATATTCATTGTTTCCAACTTCTTTGAGAACTTTCTTAATTCGATCTGATTCAGCAATAATTTCATCGCCTTTTTGCCAAACGAAAGTTGGTTTCAAAATGGATTTAGCTTTAAATTCCATAATCATCACTCGGCCATCATCCCGGGAAGAAATTTGTGGTTTTTCAATAAAGGTTGGTGAACTGAATCCAGTTAATTTCAAGTTAAAGTTTGCATTACCTTTGCCATATGGATTTACAATGGCACAACGGTATGCTCCTGCATCGCTATCTGCGAGTTCCTAAAAAATATTTTGTTGTTATTTTATTTTTAGAAATATATTTTCGCCTGTCGACTAATTATAAGTGGAGGAGGAAGCAAGAATTAAAAATGTGTGGGGATAAAAAAAAATAAAAAAAGAACAGCTGTTTCAAGTTTAATGTCTCTATCACTAAATTGTTGTTCACTTGCTTGACTTGATTTGATTTGACGATGACCGCTGGTTGTTATTGGACAGACAAAAAAAATTTGATGAGAAGGGAGTATAGCCGTTTATTAGCAAAGAAATGGAACTCACTTTAATTTGAAGAACTGCAGAAAAATTATCACCTCCTTTATTGTCAAGACGGAAATTGAAGCGTCCACCTTGAGAAAGTTGGGTCTAAAAAACATTTTTTTGCAAAAATTAAAAACTAAAACACAATTTTTTGAATGGTTTTGCAACTACTTACCGTATCGTAAAACCACTTGATATCAGGTTGTGGTTGAGCTTCTAAGAAGCACTCAAGTTCTAAAGATCCATCATCATTTTGTCGAGCGACGGGTTGTTGGGGAAAATGGGGAGCTTTACCGTCTGGCATCCTTCCTTGTTTAAGTTGATGTCACTATAAAAAAAAATGAGTTTAAACAACAGTCTCTTAATTTTTTACTACTTTAAAAACATAAGAGTTTTATATAAAAAAAATCGAAGAAGCAAAAGCAAAAAAAAATTTGCTTTAGCACAAAAGAATAAATATTCGCGAAAGAAAAAATAAAAAAAGAGAAGGGTGCATTGTTTCAAGGATAGGTGTTTATCAAAAAACCTAGGAATTGAAAGAATAAATGACTCGTTAGCATTTTTCTCATTATTGAGTTTACTCATTTTTTTCTTTCTCGTTGTATTGTTGATTGACGAGAAAGACGTGATGGTGTGGTGCTAAACAAAGTTATACGCTGTTTTTTTTTGGAAATTGTTTGGAGACAATTATGATAATTAAGGAATGATAAAAGGATGGAATGGAAAACCTGGTAAAAAAAGAGGGCAATAAACTTTTTCAACCAAAAATGCATTTTTTGATAATCGAAAAATGCTTTTTAATAGCTAAAAAAGGTTAGACGACGGGAAGATTAAAAATAATAATAAGGTGCGTAACGGATTAAGAAAACAGACGAAGAAGGAAAAAAGGTGTTGCAAATAAATGTTTGCAAAATATATTAAAGTTTTAAAGTTTCAGGAAATGAATGATACATATAAGCCTTTCTAAAGTTTTTGTCATGAAAGAAAAACAAAATAAAAAATAGGAAATAATAAAAAAAAAAACTCTGCGGCAATAAAAAGTCTAATAATTGCTGATCTCAACATTTTTCACCGACATCTTGACATAGTAAAATGTTAATATTAAAAAGCAATAAAAAAAAAGTTACTTTTTTACCGCAAAAATATGGCAAATAAAAAGAAAAAAGTATCAAATATTATGAGTCAAAAAATTATATGATCGCAAAATAAAACTTTTTTCAAGGATAATAATGACCGATAGAAATTGGCTAATACTTGCCGGCGGCGACTATCTCTAATGAAACGACGACGACGACACAATGTTTTAGGATGGCATCAAACAAGAAGCTTTTAACAAACGACAAGAAGAATTTAAAAAGCTTTTTTTCTTTCTCCTCAAACATACCTTAAAGAAAAACAAGGGTAGTAGGCGTTCGCAAAAACACAGAGAGAAAATGAAAGAGGCATTACAATCAAATAACAAAAAAAAAAGCCATTCATCCAAAGCCGCCTCTTCTAGTTGTTAGATAGCTGCTGCTGCCGTTGGCGTTTTTCGATCACTGGCAGGCAGGCAAACAACAAAACGTCGACGACGACGACAACGACAAATACGAAGGTGGGCCGGGCATATACATATAACTTTTATTTTATTTTTTTTCGCCCACGTAATTTACGAGAGCGGCATTGTTTCAGAAAAAAATAAATATATTTTATATATTGGTGCGGCAGCGGCTTTAGCGAAGGAAGACAATCTTTCAAGTGTAAAAAGTAAAGTCTGTGCTTACTTGCTTGCTCCTGTTTGCTGCTAAAAGACTAAGAAAAAAAAAAGAAAAGAAAAAATTCTTTGTCAGTTGCTCTTTTTTTGTGTCCGCAAGAAGAAGAAAAAAGTAAGGATAGATAGATGAGCGAGAAAAAAATAGCAGCAGTAGCACCCCACGAGAGGATGATGATGGCGGCTGTGGCTGTGATGGTGCTGGATTGCAAAGGGAGCAAGGAGAAAGTTAGATTTGTTGTTATTGCTGCAACCAGCTTAGCTTCTTTTCCAGCATTTATTGCTACTATTGCTTTGTTCAGTTCATCAATATTGCAAAAAAAAAAATATAAAGAGAACTCAACAAGTAGTCAGTTAGTCAGTCAGTGATCGCCTCCCCCGTCTTGATATCTTTCTTTCTTTTTTATCCAGAGGCACAAAAAAAAAAGAAGGTTTATTTACGAACAAATTTTTTTGCTGCTGCTTTCTTTTCTTTTTTTTTTTTCTATACAAATCTTACTAACTTCCCGGATATATATATTTTTTTACTTCTCTTCTAAAAGTAAGCATACCGCCTTTGATTTGACATTTATCGGTTGGTTGGTAGGTTGGTTGATGGTGGTGTTGGTTTATTTACAATTAATCTCAAGTAAAAAAAGCTTCCTAATTAACAAAAAAAAATGGTGTTTATGTTGTTTCTAAATGAGTTCCAAATTTTAGTAAATAAAAAACAACGAGTAAAAGTATTTTCTTTAAAAACTAAAGAAAAAAAAATATCATGGAAAAAATATAATGGTTCAAGCTTTTAAATTTTAGTGTTTAAAATAAGTGGTTTTAATTTAAAAATATCAATGACTAGCAAATTGAAACAAACAAAAAATGCTTGCGTCTTTTTTCTCTCCAGAACATCTGGATCCTACACATTAAATCAATAACAGCGAAAAAGAAGAAGAATAAAAGAATAAAGAACAAGTTATTATTATATTTTAGTGGCAAAAAAAATAAAAAACAACAAATATATAAAAGAATAAAAGTCAAGATTAATAAAACCACACGATTAATTGTAAAGTTTACACGCTTCCAATTTTCTAATGGATCAAGAAAGAAAAAAAAGTATTGCTGCAAAGAAAACAACAAACAAGTGCGCCACATACATATTCATAGAAATGTGGTTGCTGCTGTTGTTGTTCATGCGTCGTCTGCGCCTTCTCTTTTTCAGCATGCATCGTCGTCGTCAGTCTTGTTGTTGCAGGGTTCTTTTCTTCTATTTTTTGAAACATGAAAATAAAATGCTTTATAAGGAAGAAATGAAAGAAACGTATGAGTTGGAGAGCTGACTGACGACTGGCAATAGGACGACGCACTCTTCCAAATATTTGACTGAAACAAAAATATTTCTTTTTCATTTTTTCGGATGGTTTAATATTTTTGAGGTTATTCGGTGTTTTGTTTATTCACATTATTATAATTTTATTGACAGCTTTTTTCGACTTTCTTTTGTATGTATGGTAATTTTTCTTTTCTTTAAAATTAACTTCCATTAAATTTTATTATGCAAAAACTGAGAAAAGAGTCTTTTAAGATTTAAACTTTTTTAAACTTTTTTATTAAAAATTTTTTTATACAATAAAATATATTTTCAAAAAAAGAAAAAACAATAAAAATGAAAAATAAAGTAACACGCTTACAAAACCCAAGAAAGAAAACAATTTGAAGTAAAATATTAAAAAAATAAAAAATATTACACCTGTTTATATTTAAATATCTTTGATGCTCACAACGCTTGTTATTATAGATAGGCATGGCTAGCGGCTGAAGTGGATTTTAAAGGAAAAAATGCCAACAAAATATTTTTTTTTCACATTTAAACAGCCATTAAAAAATTTTTTTGTCGGCAAAAAAATCAATGTGTGATTACTTTTTTTCATTAAAGTTTGGGCCTCAATAAAAAAAATGTTGTAAGAAACATCAAACATAAAATCGACAGTCGTCTTTAAGGAGGAAGATGATAAAACGACAACGACAACAAAAAAAAAGAGAACCTTTTTCAATTTTAAAAAAAGAAGAGACGAGAAAGTGAATTCATCATTTTTCTTGGAAGAGAAAGTAATAACTCGCATAAAAAATTTATCCAAGAAAAACTTTTTTTTAAATGAAAGATGTCTTCTTTTTTTGTTTTGTGATAAAGATGATCGTTATTAACACTTGCATCTTTTAAAAATATCAAAACAACGAGAAAGAAATTTCCACGGAGTTTTTTACTCGAATATTTAAGGAAAGAAAAAATCACATAAATTAATAATTTTTTTTAAAAGGAAATATTTTTTCTAAGAAACAAAGCTGCTGCTAACATGTTTGAGCATAAGGTTTACAACTAAGCAATGTGGGAGTTGGATGTCCACCCCAACTTCCACTTTTAGCTGCTGGAACTTTACTCCACCGAAGATTAGAATCATTTGAATTTCCATTATTGCTTTGATCATTCACTCCTCCATTTCTTTTTGCTGGAGGCTGTTCCTGCACAAATGGCGGCCTAACCAAATATAAAGTTTTAGTTAATACTGCAAATTCTTTTGTATCTAATAATGCAAAAATTTTTGCAACTTTTGTAAGATGAGCAATAACTAGGCCACATTGGGGCTGAAGATTTAGCATTTGTATGTGTTCCCAATGCTTTGTATAAAGATGCCCGCAACAATGCCATAAAAGTTTTATCATTCGGCGACATAGATGTTCAAAATCAGGAGTAAAATTGCTTCCTAAAATTTTCTTTTGATAAGAAATTTTATTTTTTGATAAAAATTAAAAATGTTACCAAATTTAGTTGGAAATAAGGCTTCATTCTTTCTAGATCTTTCACATAAACACATCACATTATCAATATATTGTATAGCAGAATATTGATGCCTTTTACCTTTTTCATCAATAAATGAAGCTTTCCTGAAAATCAAAATTGCAATTTAACTAAATCCTTAAAACTTAAAAAGTAAACTAACGAAACACCCGGATACGACATCACCGGACACGACACAGGTGTACATAATTCAGCTATAATTCCACATAATGCATTAACATTATCAAATAACGCTAAAGTATGAGTGGCAAGCCATTCATTTTTATCCACTCCATATGGTATTGCAGTAAATTTATCCAACATTGAATCATCAAATGATTCAGCTACACATAATTCCGCTGATTGTGGAGCCTTTCTCACTTTACTTGTAGTTGCTTGAGATTCGCTAACACCCGCTTTTTTATTTGATGATATACCCAAAGGTTTTCGATTTTCTTGATTATCTTTTAAATCTGGTTTTCTTCGAGACCGGCTAAAAAAATAACATAATTTTAATTTTTAATACTTTAAAAGAAAATAAATATATTTTTTTGGAAGCCTTTGAAAAAATTAATTTATATTTTATATTTTTTAGAGAAAACTTGTTTACTTGGAACAAATTTATTTTTAATGCCCTAGATGTTTTTTTCCTATTTTTTCTAAGCTACTACACTTTTTTTTTGCAAATATATATATTTCATACCGCTCATCTGGTTTTGAAAAAATACAACCACCAAAAAAGGATTTTCTCCATTCATCTATTGATGTTCGAATTCTAGAAAATCTACCCGAATCATCATCAAATGACGATGACATCGTTCTTTTCATTGATGAGATGGAAGAAGGAATCCACCTTTTTTTCTCTCGATTTACTATTATTCTTAAATCGTAGTTGTAAAATAAAAAATTAAAATAACAACAACAACAGAGTAATCATTAAAAAAAAATATGGATATACTCTTTGATGCTATAAATAAAAAAGCAATAAGAATCAAAAAATAAGGAAAAAATTATGAATGTCGTTTACCACGCGGATGCAAAAAGCAGAAAAGTGTTAAGATAAAAATTAAATTTGTTAAGAAATTATTATTTATTTACTCTTTTAGAAAAATAGACACAAAAAAAGAAGTAAAATAGATTTTTTTGAAGAAAAGTGAGAGAGTAATTGAGCAAGCTAGTGCTAGAATTTCTTAGTTTATTTTTTCAAAAATAAAGCTTTTGTGTTTCAAAAAAAATAAGAAATTGAGTAAAAGAGGTAAGTAAATATTTAAAAAAGGGTAAAAACAAGAAGATGAGGATGTAAACATATTCAAACACAAAAAAAATGAAACCTCTTAAAAGCAAAAGATAAACTAAGAAAATTGAAGAAAATAAAAATAACGTCATACAACAAAAAAAAAATTTTTTTTATGGAACTGTGATTGTTAACATAAAAATAAAAATGCAAGAAAAAAGAATGGAGGCACACCTTAAAAATAGCATTGATGTGTCATAAAAGACCACTACCGACTCAAACATAAATATAAATATAAAAGAAAAAAATCTTCTTCAACAATAAAAAAAACTAAGAGTATTGCAAAGAGAATTGCTGCTGCTGCGCAAGAAATATTGACTGAAATATTTATTTTTTTTTGTCGTCGTCGTTGTCTTTGCCCTACTACTGCTGAGAAATACAGACAATGAAGTTTTTTAAAAAAAAAGTTGTGGTCGAGAATAAAAAATAAAGAGAGACATCATCATCAGCAGAAGAAAAATAAAAATAGTGCAACTTAAAAGTTTAAAAGTTCTATTAAAAACCCATTATCAAAAATTTTTTCTTTGTCAAATAAAAAAATAAACTTTTAAGGTAAAAGAAAGAAGAAAAATCAAACCAAGTCTAGAAAAGATGATGAAAGAAAAGTTGGTTGGTTTTTCTTTTTATCTGCTTGCATTTTTTTCTATGAGAAAAAAAGGTGAAAAATGGGGCTGACTGCCACTTCGAAGTCTTTTTTAAATGTAAACATGAACTTGTGTTACTTACACAAAGGGGTAAATATGCAAAATAGGTTGTTAGAATTCAAAAAAAAAGGATTCAGATGGTTGATCAAAATTTTACAACAAAGGAAAAAGAAAAAACGAGAGAAATCGAAACTGTTGAACAAAAGTAACAAAAAATACAACAATGAAAAAAAAAGACTGAATGTTAGCTACTTTGCAGTAAAGGTCGACGAACACTTTAAGGAAAAATAAAACAGAGTGCAAAGAAGGAAAAAAACAATTCTTTCTTTTTAGTTTTTTAAAATGTGTGAGAGACACAAATAAGCGAAAAAAGCAAAAAAAATCAAAGGCGTTGTTGTTTGAATGTTTGCGCGCAATAAATGAATGATAAGACATTTTTTTCTTGCCTTTTTAAAATAAAAAAAAAGTGAATCAACCATAAAAAAATCAACCAAAAAAAAGAAAAAAACTTTTTTAGCCTTAAATAAAAGAAAGGGGTGGTGGTATCAAGCAAGCAAGTAAGCAATATATCAATATACGTATGCATGTATGGAGCAGCGGAAGCAGCTCTGATCATGCTTTTTTCCCTCCATTTTTTTGGTGTTGTTATTGACTGTGTATTATTTGAATAGTTAAAAAAAAGTTTTCTAAGATTTTTATCAACTTCAAAAAGAGAAAGAGAGTTTAAACACATAAAAAAAGAACAAATATTTCCCGTATTAATTTTTCCATAAAAAAAAGGGAATATTTTTGTTGTTTACCAAAAAAAGGGAAAAGAGTCAATCAAAAAAAAAAAATGGAATGGATAATTCACTGATAACCGAAGCAGCAATTAAATTTTTGGAACACAAGAGTTGAAAAAAAAATTCAGCTTCACAAAAATGTAAAAAAAACTTCACCAAGACAACGAACAAAAAAATTGAGCCTGAACTGTCTCTCGACTTTCAGAACATGAGACATGTATTAAAGGAAAAAATTATTTCAACAGAGACACACAAAAAACAGAATTAAAACATAGTCCTTTTTTGGAGTGCTGTTCAGAAACAATCTAAATAGTGCATTATTTTATTTTTTTGCATCACGTTTTTCCCTCTCTCTCTCTTTCTTTTTCGACAAAATCATCAGATCTTTTGGTATTATATATATTTTTATTGTTCAAAAAAATTTAACCATGTGGTATGTAATTAAGAGAAAAAAAGCTTCCGGAACATGGAAAAAATCCTTATCGCTCATCACTCTTTTCTTTGAAAGCTCTATGACGCATCACGTTTTATTACTCTTCTTTTTTTTATTGCTGTTACCTCCTTTTTTGAGCTCCTCTATCCGTCCTCGTGTTCTATATTTCATTTTTTTTCCAGATCAATCATCAAAAAGAATTTTCCAAGAAAAAAAGGAAAAGTAGACGACAACAACGTAACATAATGGTTGACAAAGTGATATATACTCACAAAAGAAAAAACAGGTTCTTTTTCAAAAAAAAAATAAAATGAACAAAATAACATGAGATCCTACAACAAAAAAGAGAAGAAAAAAAAACAGTGCATGTGGCAACAACCCTAAACAATAAATAAAAAGAGGCCAGCAAAAAAAAAAAAAAATAGACGGAAACAGCAAGCGATCCAGATTTTTTCAGCCGTCTGATTCAGGAGAAGAAAAAAATTGGAGGAGGAAAATGCAATGTTTTGTTGAACAAAACGACATTTTTCAAAAGTTTTTCAAAAACATTAGCAAAAAAGAAAAAAATGAGAAAGAAACTTTGGGTGTTTTTTCTATGAATGAAAATTATTATTATTTCTGGTTGTACATGTAAAACATGATGTTGTAAAAAAATAACGGGGTAACATCAAAAAATAAAAAAATATATAAATATAAATAAAAATATTTATATATATATCGCAACAAAGGTTATAAAAAAAAAGATGGAATGGAAAACGATAAATAAGCAAGCAGCAAAACGACGAAGAAGAAATTATTAAAGCTTTAAAATATAAAAAAAAAGGTTGTAAAAATGAAAGTTATATAACTACGAGGAAAAGAGAAAAAAAAAGTAAATAAGACATAGAAATAAAAATATGGTTGTTTTATTTTGCCCATATTGAAGAAGAAGAAAAAAAAAGTAATAAGGATCAGGAGGAGAAAAATTTCTATGCTCGAGGAGGCGTTTTTATATTTAAAAAATTTAATAAAAATAAAATGAAATCAAATCTCGGCAAAGATATGTTCTAAAAAAGCGATGAACCAAATCATTACATTTTTTTATTTAAAAAAAATATTGACGGAAAAAATGAAACATTTTTTTTTGTTGTTGCCTTAATCGGTGATGGTAAAGAAAAATAGAGTCAACAAGGAAAAAAATAAAATAAATTTAAGACAGTCGTCGGTGACAGGGGCGGCGGCGGCGGTTTCGGCATCCGATAACGAAACAAACGAACGAATGAAAAGGAGAAAAAAAGTGACACCCGAAGCGTGACAAGTTTACTCAAAAACGATAGAATGAATAAACACGAGCAAACAAACAAGCAAGAAAAAGCAAACGATATATAAATAAAATAAAAAAAGGTTCAAATCACACAAATATGTATGTTTGGCATTAATTTTTTCTCCTTCTCTTTGTTTGTTGCAAATAAAGTAAGATTCAATTCAAGTCGTCGTTGCCGGTGTCTTAAACCTTTTTTGGTCGTTTTTCTTTTTTTACGCGGCAGCGCGGTATTTCTTTCAATTTTTGTTGGTGACCAACAAAACCATTTCGCACTATAACCTCCTTCATTTTATTTTTCTTCTGTGTTCTTGTTGTTGCTGTCATCACCGTCGTCGTTTTCATCAATTTCTATTTTCTCCTTTGAAATTGAAACACTATTTGGTTTAAGGCTAACAACAACAACCAACAGTACAAAGAAAGAAGAAAAAATATAATCGAAATAAATTTTATTTTTTGAGGCTTCTACATACACTTACATACATACAACCGGCTGGTGGCCACCTGAGAAGAATATAGTCCGGGAAAATTCTCGAGTTTCCGGAACATAGCCGTAAAAACGCATTTTTTCTCGGACTTAGTTTTATTTTCATCTTTTTTTTCTCGGACTTAGAAAATTTTACACTTTTTTTCGGGGACTTAGAAAAAAAAGCTCGTTCGCGACTTTGCATGTTATCGAGTTTTTGGAACATAGTTTTTTTTCCGCTCCGTGTTATCGAGTTTTTGGAACATAGTTTTTTTCGTGAGCAAAGAAAAAAAAGCGCTGTTATCGAGTTTTAGTCACTTTCTTTTCTCTTTCCTTCTTTTTTTTCTTCATCGTTCGCTTGTTCGAAAAGAAAGACATGTTGTGTGTGTGTTGTTTTGAATGATTTATTATTGATTGAAGGGAAAAGATTTTTAACGCTTCGTGTTTTTGCAACAGTTTTTTGCTTCGACATTTTTTTAAAGTGAAAATTGTTTTATTTTATATTTTATAATAATGTGAAAAGTAATCAGAAAAAAATCTATTTTTTACGGTAACCATAAGGTTTAATCGATAATGATTTACTTTTAATAATGCCCTTTTTAAAGACCGGGCGCCATCGCTTTATCATCGTTTTGCTTCTGAGAATATTTGTTTTTGAGCGCGTTATTGTAAAATATTCAACATCAATCCCATTTTTATCATCATCCTGTCCATATTTACTATAAAAAATATTCATTAATTTTTGCACCAACAAATAAAAAAACACTTACGCTTGGTTGATTGTAGCTTTTTTCATGGCTTTATAGGTTAAACCTTTGCTGGCTTTAAAAGTCAAAGGAAATCCTCTGACTTTCAAAGTTTCTTGAACATCAGTTGGATCTGCACGCGCATGATGCTTGTACCCATAATTTTTTGGACCACCTAAGCAAATCCAATGATTGAGATTTTTAAAGGTGTACCTTCTCTTACCTGCATAAAAGTCGAATATCCTTCGATCTGACATATCCCTTGCCATATCGCCAAGAAATTCACCTTCCGTAACTTTGGGTTCACCTTTTTTGTGGATGTAAAAAATTGAGTCTAAAAATAACTTGCATTTTCTTTATAAAAAACTATTAAAAATAAAATACCCGTATCGACATATAATAATCTTTTGGGTTTGATTTGTTCCATGAAATGAAGCAATCTGAGCCGCGCTTGTGATGTAACAAAGCAAGCTACAGGGAGATTGTTTGTCAATGGTTGTTTTTGAAATTCAGATTTGTCTCGAATAACAATACGATCGATGCTTTCAGAAACTTTTGTTATATCCAAAACTTCAATTTTATCATCCAAAAGAATATTCCAAAAGGATTTTGGCGTGTTGGTAAAAACTACTTTTGAAAGTTCAGCTCTTTGTGCCATTTTACCCCATAAACTAAAAAATAAAATAGTAGCTTGCTTGGTTGTCTAGCATCAAAAAAAAAGGCTAACCTGTTTGAAAGTAATTTTCCACATGCTGCTTTTCCAGGATTAACAGTAATAGCATCTGGCTCTAAATCAATGTTTTCTCGAATTTTATATTGCTTAATAAATTCAGCTTTGTTTTGAACATTCTTCCATCCGCTATTCTCGATTTTATACTTTAAAAAAGTATTTACATAACCCGTGAAAAGTTCCGTGCTCCAATTAGGATAATCCCAAACCTTAAAAAAATAAATTTATTTTATATATTCATGATTTTTTTTCAGGCTTACCTCATAAACTTCCAACACAGTGTAATTTCTTGCAAGACCGGCATTTAATTCTTTATGGCTAAATGCTGCAATCCAAGCTCTTTTATTTATTGAATGGCGACATTTTGATGATGATCGATTCTCACAACAAGTCGAGCAAAGCGGAAATGTTATGTAGCCGTTTTTTGTTCGATATGGTAAGGCAGCTAATTCCCGTGATGGAGGGGGTAAAACTTTACATAAAATAAAACCACGATAAGGATTATGTGAAGGCTTGGTCCAAGGAAGATTTTTAATGCTTTCACCAGTAATAACTTTTGGATTATTTACCATAAAATCTCCATATTTTTTAATGTAAGGATAAAGTGAAATGATGTCCACACTGATAATTTCTTCATCATCCTTGCACGTGTATCCAAATTTGAAGTTTTCAGTGCGGCCACCACGAAAAGCATCTCTTCGAAGTTCCATAATTGGAGGAACTGAAATATTTTTATAAAAATCCTTGAATTTTCTTTCTTTTTTAATAAGCTTATCAGCTTCACACTCCCAAAAATATTCCAAAGGCATAATTTTTTTAATTTCATTAATTCGATCCATTGTTTCAGTGAACAAATCAATCGAATTTTTCCCATTGGTTAATTTGGTTGAAAAAAGCGGATAGCATGTTTGACATCCATGGAAGTAACATCTGGAAAAAAAAAGAAGAAAAGAATATATAAATATGGTTAAAAATATGTTTTACCCAAGGAATTCAATTCCTTTCACTGGATTTCCACCTTCATCAAGAACAACACCATCAAGAAAATAAGATGTTCCAGGTACTTTAAATTCCCCAGCTTTCCAGGTAGCTTCTTGAATTTTTAGATCATGAACAGCTGCATACCATTTGATGAATTTCAAACCTTTAGTGGATGCCTTGGTTTTTTGAGTGGAACGGTATCCATGCTCAGGTGCGTTGACCATTTGATTAGGCTTTAAAAAATTGCGTCTAAATACCTCCATGGCAAATTTTGGTGCTGTTGTGCCAAAAAAGAAGGGGTTAATATTAGTGGCTTCAATCATATTTTTTCTATATTCAACACAGCTTTTTTGCAGAATATCCACATCCAATTCACAATACGAAATGATTTGATCAGCCAAACAAAAAGATTCATGCTTATGTTCTTCATACCATTCGAGGAATTCGCTTCTTTCTTTTGGACGCATATTATCCACATCATAATACTTTAATTTGGGCAAAGTTGATAAAACTTTAAACAAATTTTTTTGCTTGATAAATTCGTAGGGAAAGTACCCTTTTTTTGCTTCAAAGTTGTATGTGGCTGGAAGTTTTGCTAAGGGTTGCATCATAAAATTATAACTATCTTTGAATGTGAATTTGTTGCCATTTTTTGTAATATCAAGCCTAAAAACAAAACAATTATTATAAATCTATTTATTTTCAATTAAAAACTTTTTACCTGTAAATTTTAAATCCTACACTTGTAATTTCAGGTCTAATACCGTTTTCAAGCAATGGATTCACGCAGAAATGTATGTCAAACTTTCCTCCTCCATGACTCAAAATAATCGTGAGGGGCATCTTTTTTTTAGTGGCTCGTACTAAAACAAACTTCAAAAATTCAAGAATTGGTGTTGAATCTTTGGTGAAGCCTTTGAATGTTTGTTTTCTTTTTGTAACAAAACATGCACAATTTGTAGCAAAAACATCTGAACCAGGATCAATACCTTCATCCATACATGCTGAACATAATATTGTAACACATACCAAAATCACAACATGAACACCATCGATTGTTTGTGTTTCACAATCGAAGAATATATAACGGACTATGGGATTTCCTTGATGCTTAATGGGTTGTATATAACAATATTTTTCAGCATCACTATGGATTATGTCACATGTTTTACATTCAATTACGGGTTCATTAAAAACATCTTCACATGTATGTTTGATTTTATTACCTCGTTTTTGAACCACATTCCCACAAACATTACAATAATATCTTTCTTGGCATAAAGAACGGTGATTGCGTTGACCAGTTTTAGTGGATTTATGAAAATCAAAACACGATTTTCGATTAAACCAGTAGCCACAGTCAATACATTTTATAGCTGATTTTCCAGGTTCAAGCTGGCATGGATAAGCATCTCCTCCATATCTCAAGCACGCACGACAACATTTGCGGCATTCCTTGAAATGAAAAATCCTTGAAACTGGACGTTCACAATCAACACAAAAACGATTGCACTAAAAAACCAAATTAATTTTTATTAACAAACTTTATGATCACAAAATTACTTTTAAAAATTGGGTTAAAACTGGTATAAAATCAAAATGGTTGTTTATTAAACTCAAATATAAATCATTATTTCCTTCTTCACCTTTAAAAATAACTCCTTTGAACTGATCAAAAATTACTATTCTTGCTGATACATGTTTTTGCAGTAAACCAACATCAGTAAGATTATAAGTTTTTTTCTTCAAACTTAACCCCGCATCTTTCATGAGTTTTTCAGCTTCTGAATCAAGTTGAGTATGGATATAATCATTCAATTGCCTTTTGTTCTTTTTTGCAGCAGCTAATCCATAAACAATGGCTCGTGCAAGGCAAAAGCTGTTATTGGTGTTGCATGGAACCACATGCTTATTAGCTTCACAACCAACACAATTACCACCATTTGGGATCCATGCTGCACATATTTTTATGAGCAATTGCGAATTGAATATGGATGCCAGTTTTTCTGATTGAGCAAGTTGATTGAACAATGCTGCCAGTACTTTGGAATTGTTTTGTTCCAATGAACGAAGTGGAACAAAATAAACTTGGTCCATACCATCTCCAAACATTTGCAAATTAACCAAATCAGGTTTTTTCTTATGATCTTTCAAAGCAACATTCATAACATAATCAAAAATGTGGTCCACAAGCAAATCAGGGCGGATACATTCATCGATATTTTGGAGCACAGCATTTGTTTCAAAAGTAATATATTTTTTACTAATCGATGAAACTTTTTTAGGTGCTTCAAGCGAAATAAAATGGCTTATATCAAACCCATTAAATTTGCCTTTAGCAATATTTTTTCCAGTGAGTGCAATCCGTTTCAATTCCTTTGATAATTTAGAGTTTTCTTTGGAATTTGATGGTCCGCTGCCATCTTGAACATATTTTATTTCGTGTAATGATAACAGTTTACCAGCTAAAAAAGGTGAATAGGTAAATTTAATTTTCTCTTTTTTTATTGATCGATCACCTACATTTAAATTTCCTTTCCAAACTTTTCCAATGATTTGCATTTGATACCATTGCTCGCATTTTTAATGAACGCCATTTTGCTAAAAAATTGCTGTAATTTTTAAAGGTTCATGTTTCATATATTCTCACCTTTTTTGCTTTGAACAAATTTAAGAGCTTTGAGTTTTTTGATGGAAAGAAAGTTACAATCTATAAAAGAAGAGTTGAGAGATAGAAAAAAGTTTTAAAAAAAGAAATAGCTCACTTTTAAATTTCTCCTGGCGTTTGGCTTGGTTGCTCACCATTTTATTATTAACGATATTGGCATCTTCGATAGTCAAAAATTTTCCTTCTAAAAATTAATGACATTTTGAAAAAACTTTTTGATAAAATTTAATAATGCTTACTTTTTAATTTTTCTTTTAAACTCAAAACATTATCATTTATACGCTTTCGTCGAGTAGATTTTAAAAAGGCGGAAAACTCTTTATCCAAATTTCGAGCTAAAAAAACCATTCTTTTATTTTTTTTGAATTTCGAGCTAAAAAACCATTCTTTTATTTTTTGTCATTAAAAGTTTAAAATCGAACTTTTGATGAAGTCATACATAGAAGAATTTCTTCTTTTTCTTAACATCTTGAACAACAATCAAACAATCGACACAAAAAAAGATGAACTGTTTTCAAATAATCTCTTTTGTCTTTTATAAATTTTTTGTTTGAACATGGAATTTTTTCTCATTTTAATATTCGTTTCTCTTTTTTGGATTTTGTATTTTAAGAATACAAAACATCTTTCCATCTCATAACATATTTTTCCGGGATAATGTTTTTCGAGAAGAAATAACAAATTTATTATTCTTCTTTATCTATTTTCCCAAAACATTGTTCTTTCTCACATTTCCCAACTGAGAAAAAAACATTTATTTTTTCCTTCCCGACTCTTTTTCTTGTACGGGATTTTTATGCCATTGCCGCCTATTTTTTTTTCTGGATATAAAATACCATGAAGCTTTTTGAAAAAATTATCACTTTTCCATTGTCTACCTTTTTTAATATTCATCGTTTTTCAGCAATAAAAATGCCCCCGATTGGTTTATTTGGAAAGCCTTTGGCGAGTACTCCGGTACTTTCCAGCAAAGATGATGTTCTTGCTGTCAGGAAGAACCACAAAGCAGTCTTAGTTCTAAAAGTCCTTGACCCTGGAGTGGAAGAAAGTCGGCTTGGCAAGGTTTTCGACACAAAAAAGAAGGCAGAAAAGGTTGCCTTTCGAGAACTTATTCTCGTCGGAAGCAACAACAAGTATACTGTGAAGGCTTCCTGTTGGGGGAGCAACGCTGTCGAGGTTGGGAAAATGTTGTTGAAAAACAGTGTAAGTTTTTTTACTTTAGTTTTTGGTTTTCTTTAACCCTTCTCTTATTTTTTAGGTTTTCAAAGTCAAATTCATTGCCAAGAAGGCCTTCCAAACTCTTGAATCGAGTCCCGTCAAGTTCTCAATACCTCTCAATCGAAAATGCCGCCTTTCAAACCCTTGCGAATTGAAAGAAGTAAGCTTTTTTCTTTTCATTTTTTCTCTTACTAATATATATTCTTTTTTAGGAAGATAGCAGCAACTCCTCCAATGATGGCGATTCTGATGATGATAAACCACCCAAGGATAAGAAAAAGCCCAAGAAGCGGCATTCTGATGATCAACCTGGGTCCTCAAAAGTCAAGAAATCCAACAAAACTTCTTCCAAAAAAGCTCATGATAATTCATCCAGCTCTGATTCTGCTGATGGCGCCTTCTCCTCCTCGGACTCAGATGTTAAGGAAAAGAAAAAAACCAAAAAAGTAAGTTTCTTATCCAAACATTTATTTTTATATATACTCATCATTTATTTTTTACAGGCAAGCAAGCGACGGGAAAGCTTATCTTCTTCTTCAAGCAGTGATGATACAAAGCCACCACCCAAAACTCGTAGTTCCGGCTCATATTCCGATATGGACGATGGCCAAGAGATTCTCGCGGCCTATGTAAATTAGAAAATAGGGTTAAATATATTTTTGTTTTATTTTCAAACCTGTTTTTTGAAAAAATAAAATTATCAATATTTCATTTTTCTGATTGCTTCTCTATTTTTTAAAGAATTTTTTTATTTTTTAAAAAACAAACAAATTAATCATCATCCATTTCGACATTTTTTTTGGGAGCTGTAAATTCAATGTCCAATAGTTCAAGCGCATAATACTCGATATGACCACTGAGAGTTTTGGCTGCAACGAGTGGAAGATAGGGGTAAACAAGCTTGACACGATGACGGCAAAACATATATTGTTGGACATTTACACTGAGAAATCCACCGAGAGCCATACTTTGAATCGCGTTTCCAACAGAAAAATCTTCGAAATGGATTTGTCGTGGAAGGAGAGTTTGTGATGCACTATAACCACGCACAAATAGTTTGATTGAAGGATGACGTAAATCACTGACGGCCTTATTGTAACCATCAATGGTTGATAGTTCGGATCGTAAATATCCAACATCACGATCAGTAGGAAAATCGACGTTGGTTAAAAATGAAATAAGAGATTTTCTAGCCATCTCTGAAAAAAATAAAATTAATAAAAATCAAAGAGAAAATTAAAAAGTCAACCGTCTCGCACGAAAAAAAATCTATATAAATGAATAAAGTAAAAAACTTTGACATAACCATGCTCTTTCTTCATCCTTGTACAGCTCTTTGCATCGGCGGAACCGGAAGTGGAAAAAGCTTCTGGATTAGGAAATTTGTTACACATGTTCGAGAACTTGTGTCTCCACCAATTGAAAAAATTCTTTACTGTTATGGTGAACTAAATGACGTTGTTTTAAGTTATCAAGCAAACCCAATGATTGAGATTTTTAAAAGTGTTCCTTCTCTTGCTTACATTAAAGAACAAAGTGAAGAAAAAAGATTATTAGTAATTTTTGATGATTTAATGTACGATTTGAAACCAGCATATTTGAATCAATTGTATACAAAAGCGAGCCATAACTGGGGAGTTAGTGTGTTGCTTGTTTTGCAACAAGTCTTTACAAAAGATACAAAAACAATCAGAAATAATTCTCATTATTTTATTTTAACCCGAAATCCAGCGGGTGAATTACAAACACGAAATTTAGGACAACAATTGTTTCCAAGAAAACTAAATTACTTTTTAGAATCTTTTCAAAATGTTACTTCATCAAAGTTATTCAGCTATTTCGTCATCGATATGCATCCCCAAACGCCAGTTGAAATGCGTTTAAAAACAAACATTTTTCCAGATGAATATTTGATAAGTTACATTCCACGAGAAAAAAGTTAAATTTGTATAAAAAGAAAGTTTGGTGTAAGCTAAATAAACATGCGTTTAGGTGAGCGAATTCATCAAAATCGTAACTTTTTACAACGGTTGTACAAAGCACGTTGTGATAAAACAAGAAGAAGAATTTTATCTCGTGCAACTGAAGAAGAGATTTTAACTTTGGGTGAAATTTCTGCAAATATTTTAAATTGGCGTGTTCCTTTAACACCTAAACAACATAAAAAGCTTTCTCAAAACTCTGATTTTTTAAGAAAACTAAGTCGTGTAAAAACAGAAAAAAAAGCACGCGAGATTGTTTTACAAGAAGGATCTGGATTAGCATTAGCTGGAATTTTAGCCCCTATTATTGTTGAACTTGCAAAGGTTGTTTATAATAAAATCAACGAAAAATGAATCATGCAATTAAGATGATAACCATTCCTGAAGAATTATACAACACATTATTAGGTGCTTACAAAAATAAACTTTCTTTTGAAAAAAAACCCGATGATATGTTTACAGCCAGTAAAGTTTTAAGTCATAAAAGTAAAATGCGTCAAAAAATGGTTAAAGAAAATGAAGAAAAGCCACAAAAGGTGGAAATTACAAATTTTACTAATCCAACTGAGTTTATTAAAAATACTAAATTTGAAGTTAAAAAAGAGCCAGTTGTTAAACAAGAAAAAGCTGAGAAAGAAGAACAAAAATCACCACCTTCAAAAGTATTAACTAATAACTCACAACCTTCACCAACAATATTTTTAACTGTTGACTCTTTTGTTGAAAGTTTAATTGTTAAAAGACATGAATTTGGTTTAGGCCCAGATAATGAAATTTTGTCAAATGATGGAAGAGCATTAAGAAATAGTAATATTAAAACCTCTGTTGAATATTTGTTAGATCCCGACAATTTTGATAGAGCTCCGCCTGGTACTTTTTTCATAAGAGATAAAATTGAAAGCCATCCTGATTTTATCTATTTAAAGTCTCAAATCGACTTGAATAAATCTACAAATTCGGTCACTTCCGAAACTACGAAAACGAAAGGTTCACTTTTTAATTTATGGGGATGAATGAAATTTTACAATCAATTTATTCCAATCCAAAAGCCGTTGGCTCGTTTGGATCCCCAGAAACTTTATTCCAAGCAGCTAAAAAGGTTGATTCCAACATAAAACGTAAAGATGTTGAAAATTTTTTAAAAGCTCAACGTACATACACTTTACATCGACGTGTTGTACGTAAATTTAAAAGATTACCTACGATAGCTTCAGGTAAACACTCGGATTGGCAGAGTGATTTGTGTGTACTTGATATGATAAAAGAGGAGAATAAAGGATTTACTTACATCCTTGTATGTGTGGACGTTTTGAGCAAAGAAATTTTTGTTGAGCCCATTAAAACCAAGGGTTCAGCATGTATGCAAAAAGGTTTTGATAACATTTTTGCCCGAACTGGATTTAAACCATGGAAAATTGTAACTGATCAAGGGCTTGAATATACATCTAAATCCATGCTTGATTATTTTAAAAAATTGGATATTTTATCTTTTTCTAATTTTACAAATCCCGTTGTTCACGCAGGAATTGCAGAGCGCGCAATAAGAACTATAAAAACGAAGTTATACAGGTATTTTAGCGAGTTTTCAACAGTAAAATGGATTGATGTAATTCAAGATATCGTAGACGGATTAAATAAAACCCCCCGAAAATATCTAAATAATCTTGCCCCATCACAAATTAATTTTAAAAATGCTTCCAAACTCCAAAAACAATTATTCCTTGAATCTTTGAAAAATACAAAAAAAGTTGTTAAGAAAATAAAAATTGGAGATCATGTAAGAATTGTAAAATATAAAATGATTTTTACTAAAGGTTATCTCCCAAACTTTAGTGATAAAATCTATTCCGTACATTCTGTAAATTATCTTAAAAAACCTGAAACTTTTAAAATCTTTGATGACGATGAAGGCAAAATTTTGAAAGGATATTTTTACAAACACGAACTTTGTCCCGTAATCAAAGATTCTCAAACAACTTATCGTGTTTATGTTTTGGAAGAAAGAAAAAGTAAAAAAGGAGGAAAGGATTTTTTTGTTCAATGGCTCGATAATAATCTCGAAGAATGGATACATGAATCTGATTTACTATAAAAACCTTTGCTTAAAAACCAAAAGTTTCAAAAATGTTTTCACATTCATTTGATGTTTTTTTACCTTCCAATACGTCGCTTGCAGGAAATAAAACAAATTCATTTACTGTACGTTTACCTCATTCTTTAAAATTTAACTCCAAATGGCAGGTGGCTTTGTCTTCAATCACTTATCCTTATACATGGCCAACTCTTGGAAACGATCAATATTTGGAAATAAAATGGAAATATGGTGGAGTTACAAAAATAAATGTTAACAGTGCTTCTTTGAAATCACCATTGGAACTTCAAAAAATTATTGAAAATGCTATTAAAAAATTTTCTGATCAAAAACTTATTGAATATGAAGCAATCAAGAAAAAAAAGGATAGTGATAAATGGTTATCAGATGAAGAAAGACTTGCAGAGATGTCAAATGCTTCTAATTACATTTTATTTACTTATGACCCTGTTTTTAGTTTATTTACCCTTCATTTACGTATACAATATATCGATCATCTGTTTCTAAGCAAACAATTACAGTATATGCTTGGTTTCGAAGAGAATTATTTTTCTTGTAAAAATTGCTCCTACAACGGAAAAACAACTTTTACAGCTATTTTTTCACCTGATCTTACAGGAGGTATCTCGTTGCTTCATGTATATTCTCCTGGTTTAGTGGAAAACTGTATTTTAGGAGATATTACTGCACCTTTATTACGTGTTGTTAGCGTAAAAGGAAAAAGTGGTGATCTGATTGAAGATATTTTTATCAACCCTCAATATAGAGATTTGTTATCAAAAGAAATTCGAGAAATTTCTATGGATATAAGGACAGCTACAGGCGAGCTCGTTCAATTCCAACATGGAACATGTTTGATTACATTAAGTTTCAGAAAAACGCCCTTATTTTAGACCCACTAAATACTTTAGATATAAATTTATATTTCAAAAAATTAAAAACAAAAAATTACATTGGATGTTTTCCATCAGATAAACTTCCACCGTGCAATAAATTTGTTCCTCCATATGGATTTGTAGCAAATTTGGATGATTCCACACTTCCTGGATCACATTGGGTTTCTATTTTTGTTCATTCTAAAAATGAATGTTTTTATTTCGATCCTTTAGGAATGCCTCCTTCTGGTAGAATTTTACAATTTTTAGAAAACTTTAAATTTTATAAATTTAATTTGAGAGCTTATCAAAACCCTTTTTCGACTGTTTGCGGATATCATGCTATAGCCTTTCTTTTGTTATGTTTTAAAAAGATGGATTTTGAAACCATTTTAAATTTATTCAGCAAAGTTGAAAATAAGATTGATATCTTTATTGTACAGTTTATTTCTACCATTGCCAAAACTATATAAAGAGCATTATTTTTACCAAAAAACCTCCTGCATATAAAGCAATGGATAATGCACCTTATAACAAGGTCGAATCCCCACACATTAATCTTGAAGTTGTATTACTTTTTTTTATTGTTTGTGTTTTTCCTTTTGCTTTTGAACTAACACGTTTTATTTATAATTTTATTAAGAAAAAAAATGCAAATAATCTTCAACCCCGACTTGGAGAACTGGGACATTTTGTTTGAAACATTCCAACATGGTAACGGTAATTTTGTGTATCCATATTTTACAGGAACACCTTTTCAACGAGGAAATGGTGTTGGTGCTGTTTTTAAAAGTTTATTAAAATATTTAATTCCTATTGGAAAACAAGCAGGTAAAATGCTGACTGAAGAAGGTTTGAATACTGCTACAAGAGTGTTGACAAATTTATCGGCTTCTGATAATCCTACGGCATTGATTAAAAAAGAAGCAAAAGCTGGTTTGAAAAATATTTTAAACAAAGCTGCAAATAGTATTGATCCACAAGAAGGAAATGGTAAAAAGAGATCACGTATTAAACGTCCTACAATAGCTTATGCTAGAGTCGGTCCAACAAAGAGACGAACAAAAATTGATGCTTTAGGGTTGTATTAGTATATAAAGCAGGTAAAAAAATAAATATTTTATCTAAGCAAACATGAGTTGTTTGAAAAAAATTCATGAAAAAACTGCTAGTGCTTTTCCTAATTCTTTAGGATTATTTGACCTTCCACCTACGAATGTTGCTTTTACTAAAACTGGTTTTAGAGAAGTGCTCCCATTAAACCCCGTTAGTGATGAACCTTATACTTTTAGAGTTTATAGTGATAATTTATGGTTAGATCTTTCAAAAACTTATGTACAATTGGAATTCTCCATTTCATCTTATAGTGAACTTGATAAAGCATATAAACCATTAGCAGTGGATAGTGTAGCACCCATTCAGCTTATTGGATCGACTTTTTTCCGACAATTAAAAATAAATCTTAATAACACTGAAATTTTTGATAGTGGAACACTTTATCCTTATCGATGTTATCTTACATCTGAATTATCATGTTCACCTGCTATTAAATCTACAGAATTGAGCGTTGCTGGATATTACGCATCAAAAAAGCATAATGTTAAAACTGATGAAGGATTTAAATTGTTGAACACTTTGACACAAAAAAATTCCATTCAAACATTTTCTCGTCTAGATTTTGATTTTGCAAACCAACAACTCTTATTACTCAACGAAACTGATGTCGTTTTTGTTCTTCATAAAGCACCTGATAATTTTCTTATTCAAAGTGTTGAGAATGTGGAATGTAAAATAACTGTACATTCAGTCAAACTTTATGTGATGACAGTTGATGTTCAACCATCATTGAATGTTAGATTTTATGAAAAACTTGAACAAACACCAGCGTTATACCCATTACGAAAAACATTGGTTCGATCCGCTTTTATCAGTGAAGGTAGAAGTGAATATGAATGTAATATTTTTACTAATGTTGTTCCACGTCGGCTTATCGTAGGTATGGTTGCAAGTACTGGATTCTCTGGGAAATGGGATAAACATCCTTTTAACTTTCAACCTTTTGACGTTCGTGAAATAACTATATCAGCAGCAGGACGTCAATTCCCATCAGCAGCATACTCTTTAAATTTTCCAAAGAAGCTCGTCACGCGTGCCTACGTTGATATGTTTCATAATTTAAATCAACATTTTTCTTCTGAAAATAATGGAATAACATTTGATAAATTTCTCGATGGATGGACTTTGTTTATTTTTAACCTATCCAACTCCCACGACGAAACAAATGGGTTTGAACTTATTCAGAATGGAACAACTACTATAAAATTAGTATTTAATAACAGTGTTCCAAGCGGTGGAATAGAACTTATCGCTTTAGGGGAATACGACCAAATTTTGAGCATAGATAACTCTAGACGTATCGTTTCTGATGCATAATGCTGCTTCCAACGATTCAAAATATAGTTGCTACATTTAATTTTAATAATGTCTTAGATTTACCATATCTTGCTAAAAATTTATGGAATGTTGAATATAACCCCAAAAGATTTAGAGCATTAATTTTGAGACAACGAAATCCTAAATGTACTTTCCTTATTTTTCATACAGGCAAATGTGTGGTTACAGGGAATAAAAATTGTTATGACATTGAAATAGCAATAAAAAAATTAAAAAAACGTATTGAAGCTATGACTTTAAAAAAAGTTTCAACTTCACTTTTTGTAGTACAAAATTTAGTTGCTAGCGAGTCTACCAATAAAATATTGGATTTAAATTTTATTGTCTCAGAGCTTAAAAGCAACTCTTTTCTTTTTCCAAATTTGAAGTACATTTCATATGAACCAGAAATATTTTCTGGATTACAAATACTTATGAAAAAATCAAGCATCTTGATTTTCACGTCAGGTAAAATTATCTATGCTGGTATTACAGATGTCAGAAAGTTAAAGCATATAGCAAAAGCGTTAAACACTTTTCTTGTTTAACACATTTTCTTTATTGATGAAGAAAAAATGGTATATGCTTTTATCGAAGAATAAAATAAAACTCGATAACAGCGCTTTTTTTTCTTTGCTCGCGAAAAAAAAACTATCTCCCAAAAACTCGATAACACGGAGCGGAAAAAAAACTATGTTCCAAAAACTCGATAACATGCAAAGTCGCGAACGAGCTTTTTTTTCTAAGTCCCCGAAAAAAAGTGTAAAATTTTCTAAGTCCGAGAAAAAAAAGATGAAAATAAAACTAAGTCCGAGAAAAAATGCGTTTTTACGGCTATGTTCCGGAAACTCGAGAATTTTCCCGGACTATATTCTTCTCACCTGCATTCACAAACAACAAGACTTTTTTTATAAAAAGAATGTTCCAAAAAAATTTGAAAAAATAAACTAAAATTAATTTTTTCCATTTCAATTTTTTCTCACCCTTCCCTCTATTTCTTTCTCCTCAACGTTCGTTGTCCGTTACCACAACATTCAGCAATTTTTTATTATTATTGTGAAACAGGCTAATACTGATTTGAATGAAAAAATTAAAAAGAAGGAAGAAGATGCAAAAACAGAACAGAACGAATGCAAAATTGAAGAATGGTGTTTTGATTGATGAAAAAAAGAAGATGTAAAAAAGAAATTACAAGAAAAAAACAACGCCTTTTTTGTTAAAACAAAAATATATAAATTAATTTTATGTTTGTGAGAAAGAAAGAAAGAAAAAAATCCTTACGTTGTAAAGGTAAGCATATTTGATAAAAACATTTTAACTAAACAACATCCATCATCATCAGCATCTGTGGAGCCATGTCGTGAAGAACGTTGATGTTGTTGTGATTGTTGGTGGTGGTGGGATTGTTGTTGCATGGAAATGGAGGTGGATGGAACAGGTACAATTATGGATGATGATAATGGCCGAGGTTGATGTCGAATTGTAACTGACATTTTTCTTTAATTGAAAGAAAAAGAAATTTCTTCACAGCCTCGTTAGTTTTTTTTAAAACACGATTTAACAAAAAACTAGAAGAAAAAAAACCATGAGTCAGTAATTTGAAATTAAAAATATAAAAAGAAATCAATCCAAATCATTAAAAAAACTTTTGAGAAGAAAAACGAACGAATAAATATGATGACGACAACAAGAAAAAAAATTTAAAAAATAAACGCGTAAAAAAGGGAAGAAAGCGATTCAAGTCTATTTTTTTAAAAATGGTATAAACCTTTTTTTTAATTGCGCGGGATGAAAATAAAAGACAGCAGAATGCTTTTTCTTGCATACATTTATTTAAAAAAAAATTTAAGTTGTTTTCTCTAAAAATACATACACTGCCTGACTAACAAAACAAAGAAAAAGGATCAAATCTTAATCGTTATTTTTTTTCTTCGCATTCTTTTTCTTCTTCTTGTATTATAGTGGGTTTTGAATAATAATAAAGAACAACAAGAAAAAGCGCAGAAAAAAAGAAAAATTGTATCAATTAATGGCTTTAATATGCATATTAGCTTTTTTGCTTCTGCTTCTCAAAATTCGCAGCAAAATTGAACCTCCACAATTTTTGCTTTTGCATGGTTTTTAATAATTGCATTTTGTAAAAATTAAAGAAAATAGATTAAAAATGCGAACGAAAAATTTAATTTTTGTTCGATAGAAACAACAAGTTTATTTTGGGTTTTAATTTTTAAGAAGATGTTTTATTTTGCATATTTTTGATTAGTGCCTCTTGTCTTCTTCCTTTTCTTTTTTGACCTTTTTGTTTTTCAACACAATAACAACAACAAAAACAGCAGGGAAATAAATAAATCGCCGCTCAAAATTCAAATTTTTTAAATAAAAGGATGAAAGAAAAGATGAGCAACAACGACTATGGCATTGAATGAATGGAAAATGGATTGGAGAATAAAATGAAGGATGGGCACGCGCGGTATATAAAATTTTTAGAAAGAAAGAAAAAAAACCAAGGACGACGACTCAATGCAACCATAAACCCGGGTGACAATAGTGTTCGAAGAAAAAGAAAGCACGATAAATTCAAAAATAATTCTAAAATTTTGCGAGGAATGCAATGCAAAAAAAAAAGATTCACCTCTGACTGACTTCGTAAAAAGTGTGCAAAAACTAAAAATATCGACCCTGAGAATCAAAAAAAATTTATTACACACTTTTTTTTGTTTGTCTAAAAAAATATGAAATAATTTTTTTAACGCTTTTGAAAGTTACTTTTTCTGTGAAAGAATCAAAATTTTTTATACGATTTTAAGTTTTTTTTAAAACAATATTTTTATCTTAAAAAGAAAAATTATTTTTGCCGTTAATGTTTAAAGAATATTTTTTTAATTTGTTTTTAAAAAGGATAAAAATAAATAAAAAGATTTTCTCACCAGCAAATTATTGTTAGCATAGAATTTGAATGAATGAGAAAAGTGTAATATACGCCGAATCAAAAATAAAATTAATAATAAATAAATAGCTATCACAACAACAAAACTACTACAAACAACAGCAAAAAAATATTTATGTGATCAATTTTTTATGGGATTTTGTTGTGTGATCCAGTTAAATCAAAAAAGCATTTTTTTCAAAGAAAAAAAGAGGCGAAAAAGAAAATGAGCGAACGAATATGGGAATATGGCTTTTAAGTGCGGTATACTTGACAAGAGAGAATGAGAGATAGAATGAGTATGTGTATGTATGGTCAATATTTTTCATCATCAAAATTCATTGATTTGAACTGCTGCTGATGCGAAAAAAGCGTGCGTGTATATTATTGAGTGATGGTCATATTGCTATTGAGATATGAGAGGTGGCGCAAATATTAAAAAAAGGCGTCAAAAAACAATCGGGAGGTGAAGGGTGTAAATATAAATCTCTCACACGCAATTTATTGTAATCGGATCAAATAAATATCAAAAAAATTTTATTTAGCATTTTTTAAAGGAAAAAGAACTATGCTTTTGAAATTTCGCAAAACTTAAAAAAATGAGTTGAGTTAAGTTATAAAAAAAAAAGCAATAAGTAAGTAAGTCGTTGTCGTCTAAGTACATACTAAAAAAACACGACAAATGAAGAAAAAAAAGAGTGCATTGAAGGCGCGCAAAAAAATTCTTTTTTGTTGTCGTTGTCGGTAAAAGCAAAAGCTCTGTATATGTTGTTGCTGCATCAACCCAACTAACAACCAGCTCTTCTTTTTCTTTTCTCTCGTCAAAATACAAAAAAAAGAAGAAGAAATTCATAAACCGGTCGATTTCAAAAAAAGAAAGAAGCAATATTATCCATTTTCTTGAAGCTGCACAAAATAAATGACAGACAGTTTTGGTAATGGTGGCGATGTTATTTGGTCGAAAATATACTCTCACTCAATCGTCTTTTTTATCGAAGTAATAATTTTTTTCTTAGTTTGTTGTTGTCATTTTTTTAGCCTTAGGTTTTTTAGTGGTTTGCTGCAATGTATTTTATAAATCTTTTTTTCCAAGCTGCTTATATATTTGCACATATTTTAGAGAAGAATTTAAAAATAAGAAATAAAATAAAATAAAATACATAAATGAAGTGAAAAGAAGTAATCGCAAAAAAAAGCTAAAAAAGTTAATTCTTTTTATTTTTTTGCAACAGCAGAAATGCTTTTCATCAACGTAAGTAATGCATGCATGTACAAGATAAAAAAAATAAAGCAGCAGCAAAAAAGCAACATCATCACCCCAAAAGCATAGGAAACAGAAGAGAAAAAAATTTAGAAGAAAGAAAATTGCATGGCGACGCTGCTTTTTTGCTAACGGAGCAAGTCTTCCGTAAATCAAAATTTATATATATTTTTTATTTAGTAGCAGCAAAAATATATAAAGCAATTTTTTTTAAAACATAAATCTTGAAGCTGTCTGGGATTGCTATGTTGTTGAAAAACAAATGGCATCTTCCTTTTTTTGTGAATAAAATGCAAAAACAACAAAAAAATAAATAAAAATAAATATGTTGAATGGTGGATAAAAGTTTTTCTCCATTTAAAAAAAGAAGAAGGATTAGGAAGGTGGAAGTTGACGAAAAAAAAAATGGAAGAAATTATTATTATTTTTCGCATGGATAAACGACGAAAAATGGAGGAAGATGCGCGAGAAAATATAAAAATAAGAATAAAGTAAATTGCTCAAAAATACTTCTTCTTTTCTTCTTCTTTTTTTTAAAGATATGTATTTATATTTTTAAAAATATAGAACACCACACAAACATGCATACGCAGCAAATAGGGCGCAGGCGCCCCAGCATTACTAACATATATCTTCTTCTTCTTTTTTTCTTGCTACCACCACCTTTCTTTTTTCACGTAAAAACCAACAAAAAAAAACCCTCTTTGAAAATGAGTGTGAAATATTTTTTTTATTTATATCTGTGAGGAAACTATTCTTTTCTCTTTGTTCTTTCTTTATCTATTTTTTTATTCTTGACTCGACTGACTCTTCTTTCTTTGTTTTCATTTAGGAAGCACAAACTTTAAAAAAAAAATAGACAAAAAGCATGTTGCTTTATCGTTTTTTTTTATTTTGAGGCCACGAGTTCGAATGGATATAAAGCGTTTAATCATCATCTATGCTAGCTAAACTCTTGTGAAATGTAAAAACATTTTTTTTTTTGAGATAGAAACTAACTTATATAAACTTTGTTTTGTTGTTGAAATGAAAAATAAAACAGACAAGAAAGAGAGAGAGAGAGACAACAGTCGAAAGTAAAACAAAAACCATAAACTTTAAAATCATCAAATCAAAGTTAGTTTTTTACATAAGTAAGAAAAAAATAGACGATTAATTTTCAACGAAAGTGAAAGCATAAAATCTTATCATTAACAATCACAGATATATTTAAGCAAAAAATGATTCCATTAAAGACACGGAAAGGACAAGAAAAAAATGTAGCTAACGAAACACCTGAGATGATGTGCCTCTAAATAGTGGTATTTCTTATCTGTCATTATTGGACTATGTGTTTCTTAACTCTTTAAAAAACGTGAATATGTTAAAGCTTTTTAACTCAAAACAGGGAAACATAAATTAAAAAATAATAAATAAATGAATTAATTTTTTTAGCCAAAAATTAATGTCTTATTTTTTGCCAGGGGATGTGGGTGTTTATCTTCCTAATTATTCCAAGTAAACATTCTCTCAAAATAAATTTCCTAATTTGATTATCCACTTAGAAAAAAAGAGACAAGAAACATGGAACCTACCCAATTAACCATTCCATCATTTCCCTAATTGAACGTTTAACGTGTAAAAAATTTGGAATTCGATGCTGTGGATTATTATTTAATCGAACAAGTTGTAATGAAGCTGCGGAGCCTTTGCTGCTGCTTCCACCGTTGCTGGTTTTCTTTCGATTTAATCTTTCTTGTAAAAAACTGCGTTTCGATAATGAAGTTAAATTTGAATATGAATTTGAAGAAGAATATGAATTAAAAATAATTGGATACGATGAAGATTTATTAACAATAGACGAAGATGTTTTTGAAGCCACCCTGCTATTGACAACCTTCATAACAAAAATTTATTTCATTGAATGCCACTACCAAGTAGCATATCCATGTTTTTTGTCGTCGAGAAAAATGCCTAAAAAATATATTTTGTCAATATATATATAAAACAAACTCATGTGATAGTCACTCTATTTTCTTTTGTTTTTGGCCCATAACGGGATAACAAAAAAGAAAAATAAAGAGAAAGAATTTGAGAGTGACTGGATATGGGCCACGAAACCACGCAACAACAACAATGTTTTCGAAGAAGAGATATATCTCAACAAAAAATAAAAACTAAAAAAACAAAACCATGAGAAAGCAAAGTTTTTTGGATGAACAAATTCCTCTATGTTTTTTTGTTTGAAATTTGTAATCGCTGGTTGCTCAAAAAGTTTAGTCATGTAAAAAAAATAAAATAAAATAAAGCATTTTTGTGAGAGACACGTGCATCAGAATGCAAACGCAGACAACGACAATAAACATGCAAGTCCTTCTTCTCCACCATAGAGTTTCTTCATAAACGATGGAGGGAAGAAAAACTAGAGGTGAACCACACGACGCCAAAAAAAAAAGTAGAAGAAGAAAAAGATGGGCATGACTGCCGCCGTTGCCCGTTGCTCTGCCATCAGCAAAGCAAGCATTGCTGTCGTCGTCTTCTCTCTACGAATTTTGCCGTCGTTGTTGCCTCAGAAAAAAAAAGAAGGAAAAGAAATAAGGAAAGAACCGCAAGTCATAACCACACGGCATTGTGTTGTTTCGTCTGCAAAAAAAAAAGGAGACTTAGGCATAAACGAGGCGAAAGTGAAGAAAGACAACAAAAACTCTCAGTCAGTTCTGTTATTTTTTTCTGCTAAGCTTTTATAAATATAAAAATATATATACCGGGGCAACGCCAACAAGAACATACATAAAAATGTCCTCACAAAATATTTTTTTTACAAATTGGCCAAAATAGCGACGACGCGCAGAAAAAAGAAAAATATTTTTAAGGAAATAAAATAAAAAAACTTTATTTTAAGAAACTAACTAACTAACTTTTTTGCGCAGAAAAAAGAAGAAAAAGAAAGAAAGCTTAAAGAAGGAAGAAGAAAATTGATTGACTTTTTTCTTTTTCTTTTACTTTTTAAATTTATTTTCACCATCCGTTCGTGAGTTTTTTCTTTGTTGTTGTTTGAACATCACAAAATAACAAAAATGGAGAGGAGAGTTGTTGACCCGAAGAAGATTTAACAAAAAATTTAGTGAAGAAAAATCGATTTATTTGTAAAAAAACCCCTCATCCTGCACAAAATAAATGTGCAATGAAACAACCCAACAAAGCTGCGGCTATGGCCACTACCTTCGATTTCGATGATGATGAATTTTGTTGTTTGAATAAAACATTTTATTTATAAAAAAGTGGATGAGAGAGAAAGAAAGAGAAACCTCAGCAAAATTAAGCTTGATTTTTATTTGTGTATTAAAAAAGGGAAGTTTCGATTACGTAAAATAAAATTTAAAAAAACTATCTTCTTTTTTTACAAACTAAAAATGGAGCTTATTTTTTTGCGGCTACTATCGCTAAATAAATAAACAAACAAAAAAATGCTAGCTTTTAAAAAAAAAAAGTGGGATGATATTTGCCTTTTTTCGCTTTTTTTTCGGAAAAAGACTAAGAAAATAAAAAAAATAAAAACGGAAGTTAACCATTTTAGACGGATTGGTGAATGTGTAAATATTATTGATGACACTGCTGCAATGATTTTTGACCAAAGTAAGTCAGCAATAAAGTAAAAAATAAGAAAGAGAAATAGAATAAAGGAGTTGAGCTATATGGGATAAATATATATATATTTGCGCAAACCATCGTCTGTCAAAATAGAAAGAAAGAAGAAGAAAAAAGAGATGGATCAATATTATATTCAATTTCAATTCCATCCATTCACTGTTGTTCTTTATTGTCGTGGTCGTCGTTGTTCATTCACTTTTTTGTACAAGGAAGTCCTGCTTGCTTTTTTTTATTCTTTTCATTCTTTCTTCAATTTATTTTATAGTGGGGAGAAAATAACATGATGGTTCACAATTTTTAATCAAAATGCAAGGGATAGAAAAATCCAGATAAATGTATGAATTTCAATTATAAACAAATCAAATTTATTCAAAAAAAAATGATATGTTTACTATACGCAATACAGTTTTAACAAAATTGAAAAAAAAGAAAATTTGAAAATGGTTAAACATTTGTTTTAAAATTTTTATATTCGGCAAC
This sequence comes from Panagrolaimus kolymaensis, assembly GCA_028622995.1. Taxonomy (NCBI): domain Eukaryota; kingdom Metazoa; phylum Nematoda; class Chromadorea; order Rhabditida; family Panagrolaimidae; genus Panagrolaimus; species Panagrolaimus kolymaensis. Next base: position 813,817 of record JAJQJQ010000034.1, read on the forward strand.
AAATTCATCTTCGTCAAAGCTTTCATTTAAGGCATCACTATTTTCCCAAAGATAATCATGGAATGATTTATCTTCCCATGCATCATTTTGGTATTCGTCTTCTTCTTCTTCATCGAGTTCTTCATCATCCACCGTAAAAACTTCTCCAAAATAATTTATCATACCTTCTTCGTCGGCTTCATCTCTTAATTCGGTTTCATCTGGGTAGACATAATCTCGGCCGTCACCACGCATGATAGTGAGGAATGTGGATAAGCGTTTTTCATTTTCATCCGAAGGCTGATCATCGTAAGAAGTTTCTAAAACTTCAAGAACTTCATTTGAAGTTTTGAAAATCTTAGCAAAGAAATAAACAAGCTGTGCAAAATCAACGGCGTCGATATCAAAGTTTTTTAAAATAACGTCAACGGGGTTAGAATCATCAGCTAACATTTTCACAAAAATTTTACTTTCCCTTAAGACTTGGCTAATAAGAGCCATTTTATAACCATTATTTGCAGCACGATTAACGCAATCAATGACACTTTGGTCCATACGTCCACTAAAAGTTCATTTTTTAGCGGCTTCAAATTTAATGTCTTTTTAAATAAACCGAAATGGAACTAAGCTAAGAACATCATTTTAATCAATTAATAAGACTTAAAAATTTATTACTTTGTTTCTAAAAATACTCCTCTTAATCCCTTTACTGTATTACTCTTTTTTGCTATTGTCAACATTCTTTAATGTTCTACGCCAAAGAAATCTTTCAAAAAATGCATTGCTTTTAGATTTAACTCAAGTAATTTTTTTTCCAAAATTCTTTTTATTAAAAAAACTGGAATAAAAAGACGGAAGTTAACTAGAGTGAAAACACCGTAAAGCTTTATCTGTTTTTTTATCAATGTTTATAATACATAAACTTACGTTATTGTCATCACCATTTCTTCCGCTTCTTCCATCATTTTCCCCCAATAAATAACACAACACCAGCTTTCAATAAAATGAATACAAAAAAAATGAATAGTGACAAAAAAGTAAGACTTTTATAGCGTTAAATTCAATCTTCTTTTTGGCCAAACTAAAACAAACATTTTTTAAATGGCCGTGATTCATTATTTGTGCATTTTTTTCTGTTTGCTAAGGTGTGCATTCTACACACCGCAACTGAGGACAAAAAACACCAACAAAAAAATTAATTTGTGTAAAATAAAAACCCCTATTCTGCTAGTATTGTAAAAAAAACAAAACATGTAAACAAAAATAAAAATTGCTTTATTTTGCTCATTAAAAAATCAGAATGAGTGCTACTTATAATTGCTTGTTTGCAAGCTTTTTTTGGTGTTGAAAAAACAAAAAAACAATGTTTTTTTCTTACTTTTTAAAAGATTTTTGAAAATTCAAGAGACAACACGTGAAAATGGTGGACAAAGAATATTATTGCATAAAAATACATAAACTTTCTCAACAAAAAAAGCAAAAACATAAAATAAAGAAAACTTTGGTTGCAGTTGGAAGCTGCTTATCTCTCAATATTTTTCTTAGTTGTTGTTGCTATCATATTATCACATGGACGAAAACGACAACCGGATTCCCATCTTCTTCTCATCATCAAATTTTTTTTAGCAACCTTTAATGTACACCTTTTTATTTTATTTTTTGGCGTCCAGTATTTTCAAGAAGCATCCATTTTTGTTTTATAGTTTAACAATGAATTATTTTTGTTTTACTTAAAATTTTGAAGAAAAAAATATTTTAAAGCAAATATGAGTGAACGTCCACCTTTGGCTGAAAGATTGGGAGCTGGAATAACTTATACTTTATTCACAACCATTGCGGCATTGTGTAATATTTTGGTTTTTATTGCTTTACATCATCATCGAAAGGTTTTTTAATTCCTCAAAAAAAGAAGATCCAAACTGTAATCAAATTTTTAGGTGTTTTCAAAATATCCATTTTATACTCTTGCAAAACATTTAATTATCGCTAGTTTGGGAGTATTACTAGGCCAATTTATTGTTGCCATACCTTTAAGTTTTACTGGTCAACCGCTTTATGGAGATGATAGCGTTTTAATTGTGTTTTCGAGGTAATTATTTTTTTTGTTTTTGGTAAAAAAAATTTGATCTTTTAAAAACATTTTATAGTTTTGATACTTTCTTTTTTGTTTCTTTATTTTTTACATCATTGTTTATGGCACTAAATCGATGTTCGGCAGTATTTTGTATAAATTTATATAATTTATTTTTTACTGATTATCGCCTACATTTAACATGGTAAATTTGATTCCATTAACTCAAGAACCAATTTTTAATTTTGGGATTTTGTTTTGCAGCGCATCGGCTTGGATAATAAGTGGAATATGGGTGACTGTGACCACATTAATTGGGTGCCCCAAAATTTTCCGCCATGATGGCTTCTATTATACTTATCGTTGCAATGATAATCTCACGGATTTAGCCGAAATGTTGATGCATGTTTCTATGCATATGAGCTATAGCCTCCCCGCTTTGATGCTTGTTGTTTACGGATTAGTACTTTGGAAAGTTCATTCAATGATATCTCTTCGAAGTTTAGAAACTAACATTTTAATACAGGTTCAAGATATTAAGATTTTTGTGTTTTTTAATAATCAAATTTTTAGTCTTTACTTATATGCATTGTATTTGAAGTTGAAGCCATTCTTTTTGCAGTTTTACCTAAACTTGAAGATAAAATGGGTTTATTTTGGCTGAGCATCATCCTGGATTATGTTTTAATTCTAACTGCATCAATGACTTCATTAATATTATTATTTTTAAATCCACGGATAAAAGAAACCGTGAAAAGCTATTTTCCATGTTTTCCGTCCATATCCCCTGAAGCAGCAAGTTATGTTCAAACAACAGCAGCTTATCAAGTTTATGATATCTCAGATGAATATGGCCTAAATATTCGTGAAGATAAACGACGAAAAAAAGCAACAACGGAAGAATTGCAAATGCAAAAAGTTTGCAGTGCTTGATCTCATCAAACAAATAATGCACAAAAAAATTGAAACAAATGTACATAATAAAAGGATTTTTTATTTAAACCAAAGGAAGAAGATAAATAAAAAAATGATGAAAAAAATGCGATTATTTCAAAAGAATTTTTTTTTATTTGGGCGAGATCCAGATCCATGATGAGTGCTGCTTTGCTTGCTTTTTTTTTAAATATATGCAAGCAAGCAAAAAGCACTTGAAAAAGTCAACTTTGAAAGAAGAAGAAAAATTGCAGAAACAAAAAAAAAATGCTTTAACTCTAAAGCATTTTTTTCTCTCTCTCGTTTTTGTTGTCGACGACGTTCACGGTAGCTATGAATAATAACACTCGTCACTTACGTCTATGAAATTTTTAACAAAGACAACAAAGTTTACCGACGTCCTTAACCCTTAACCTCTTCCGTATTTTTTTTTGTTATTCTTCCGGAAGAAAGATAAACTAGTTTATTCTATTTTTTGCGTGGAAGTTCTACGTTTAGCTTTAAGTAAGCAACAAAAAGTAAAATGTACACATATTTTTGTTAGTTTTTTCTTTTTTGTTTTGTTATTGTTAAAAAGCATTTCTCATTCAAAATTCTTACTCATATAAATAAGAAGTACCCAATATTTTAAAAGTTTTATTATCTTTTTTTTTGTTATCTTACAACAAAAAAATGCTCCGATTGCTCTTAATTTTATTGCTTTCTTGTTTTTTCTTAAAAGGTTTGGTTTTGTAGCTTTAAAAAATTTAATAACAAATTTTTGGATTTAGAGACTTTGGGACAAAGCAATTGCAGCTTCCAAAGTTCCAAATATAAAATTTTATGGTCTCTTGATAATAACAATAATGTTAATTACAATCTCACATATTTTAATTTTCCAACTGATGATAATTATTCGGTTGCTTTTGGGTATAGTCAGCCAATAAATGTAAGTGTCATGAATTAATTTTTGTTGTAAAAGTTTGAATTTTAGAATCTTATCCTTGTTGATAGCGTAAATGGTCAAATTGAAATTGACACAGCTAATATGGTTTACAATCAGCCCAAGAAAACTGTGAACAGTAATATTTTACAACAAAAATCTGCATTTTTATCTGGTGGAAGCTTGCATGCACAATTTTCAATCCCTCTCGATGCTTTAAGACTTATTTCAGACAATGGTGATGGATGTTTACAATGGCAGGTAAAGTTTTGACCTTGTGTTGATCTTTTTTGAAAATAATGACTCATCTTTTTAAACAAAAAACTTACCTCAAAGTAAACAAATTTGCCATGGTTTTAGTTTTACACAAATGCTACTAAAAATGGAACTGATTATAACGGAACTCCACAAAATCAAAGCGTTTGCAATATCCAAGGTTGTCGGCAACCAGATCAATTGTTGCTAAACGATCAAGGAGTTACGAAAGACCCTTACCAATACTATAATGATTTAACCCAACTTTATCAACGTCAACTGCAAACACAAGGTTCTAATGCTCCATACAATAACTACCAATACCAACAAGCTAGTGGCATTAACAATAATAATCAATATCAGCAGCAGCAAATGCAAAATAATGGAGGACAAAATGGCCAATATTCTAATCAATATGGCCAATCTCAACAATATCAATCTGGGTCTCAAAATGGTTTTCCGAATTCCCAACAACAAATGCAATATAATGGCGGACAAGCTTCACAATCACCATATTCTTCCCAATATGATCAATCACAACAGCAATATCAAACTGGGTCATCACAATATGGTTTTTCCAGCACTCAAGCAAGTCCCTGCGCAAATTGCAATCAGCAATCATCAACTTCTTGTCCAACTTGTAATCAACAACAAACAAGCCCTTGTTCTAATTGCAATCAGCAAGCTTCTCAAAATAATGTTCAATATGGTCAAGGCCAACAACAACAACAATCCGGTGGATGTCAATCTTGTAATCAGCAACAGCAAGCAAGTCCCTGCCAAAATTGCAACCAACAACAAACAAGCTCTTGCCAATCTTGCAATCAACAAGGCGGCTCACAATTTGGTAATTCTCCTCAATATGACTCTTCACAATATCAAAACACCCAATATGGAATAGCTGGAAGCCCATATCAAAATCAGGGAGTTTATCAAAATGCTTTTTCGGCTAATCAAATTCCTGGAGGCACTAATGGAGCTGTTTATGATTCACCGTTAACAAATTCCAACTCAGATTATGTTGTAGAAAATCCAAATTATATTTTCTTAAATCCTGGATTAACTCAAGAATTTCGTGATAGTGTTAATCGACCAAACAATCAAAATGGTTTATTCCGTGATCAAAATGGAAACGCCTTTCCATCAACAACCACTCAAGCTCCAGTTTTAAGTAATAATCAACAAAATCAATTAAATTATCAAAGAATTCAAAGTAATCCTCCAACAACCGTTGCTCCATCGCTTTATACCAATAACCTTTATGGATATGATTACCGAAGCAATCAAAATCAGCCTTATACTGTAAATGGAAATAATCAACAATATCAGCCACCAGCATATCGAAAATTTGAAGCTCCACAAGGTTCGCCATTCAGAAAGCGTCGACAAGTTAGTCAATTAAGAAAACGTCGGCAAGCCACTCAATCTCTATCTGGTACCGCTTATGCTGGACAAGATCAAAAATTTATTAGAACTGATAATAATTTTAATCAATTTAATAATCAACAATTTAATGATCCTACAAACAATCAACAACAGCAAAGTTCATCCCAAAATACTTTCAGCACTTCTACCTTTTCACCTAATTTCAACACCAACAATAACTTTAACTCTAATAGCAACAACAACTTCAACACTAATTCCGGCTTCGTCACAAATGCTGATCCTCACTTTTTTAAAAACAATCACTATCTCAGCGATCAACCACAATATTATCCCGTCAATAACAATTTTAATAACAATAATAATAACTTCAATACAAATACAAATCCCAGCAGCTACAGTAACACCAACAACAATAATTTTAATAATAATAACCAACAACAGCAACAATATAACTATCAAACAGTCCAGCGTGATCAACAACAAAATAATGCTGCCATTTATTGGCCATATCGACAACAAGTAGTTTCTGCTGATGATGTTGTTAATCCTAATTCACCTAATTATACTCAAGTCCTCCAACAAAATGATGCAGCTGAACAAGCTTTTGAGAGTAAAAAAAACTTAATTTTTAACTTTAAATATATGTAAATTTTTAGATCCTAATTGTACTGGACAAGATCCGTATTGGTGTCAAGATTATGTTCAAAATTTCATGCTTCAATATCGATTAGATGGTTTACAACAAGTTCCATCCCAGGTAATTTTAGCATTCAAAGATTTAAATTTTAATTAAAACATTTTATTTTTTTTAGCAAACTTGCGGAGCTTTAACCGAATCTTTGAGAACCAGTAATAGTCGATGTTGTCATACTGTTAGAGGAATGGGATGCAATGCATGAAAAATGAATGTAAAAAAGTTTTCACAAAGTTTTTAAAAACCAAACTGTTTTTTTATATTTCTTTGCATAAAAATTTTAATTTGAAGAAAAAAAGTGTAATCACATTCAATACTTACAAAAAAAAGTTTACATAGTTTTTAAAATTTGTTATTTTTATTTTGAATTGGTGCTAAATGCTTCCGGTGGTTTTATATGAGTTATGACCCGATCAACTGCCTAAAAAAGTGTTTCGCCATTATTTTTTGAAATTAAAGAAAAGAAAAAGGTCATTACCGCTAATGGACGATGTAATTGCATTTCAATCCAACATGGAGTTGAAGTAACTTCCTGTCGATGATAATGTTGACCCCAACCTTTTACAAATGACATACGAATAAAGCACATTTTATGTAACTCATACACACTTTGATAGTCATTTTCACATTTTGCTCTTTCAAGCATCTAAAAAGAAAGCCGAAATTGAAATTCAAAAAATCCATTTTCAAAACAAAAAAATTGTTTCTTTTGTTTTTTTTCTTACATTTAAAAATAAATCAAAATCAAAAAGCACCATGCTTCCCATTGATGGAACTCTACATACGGTAATTGGAGGAAGACCTTGTTTATAATTAGAATTACCAGATTGAATAAAAAATGTTGATTGGGAAATATTTGTTACCGTCACATTATTATCATTACACGTGAATTGCACGCCTCTACCAATATGGCGTCGAGTATTTTCTGTTGTGTGATTTCGATTTACATTTGATAAACGTCCTAAACATATTCGATTTGGATCATCTGAAGGATCAGTAAAACCATCAACGGTGACAGTGGTGTTACACACCTATAAAAAAAAATAACTTTAAACTCATTAAAAAAAATTTTATTTATTTAATTAATTATTACCCTTAATTAAAAATGGGTAATAAAAAAAAGTAATTAAAAAATAAGTACATTATTGACTGACCTTGAAAGGTTCACCAATCCTTGAATTTAGTTCATAATAATATATTGTACACCATATATTTGCATCGGCTGGAGGACTAGAACGCATAAACATTGGTTGGGTTGCAACCGAAGATAGAGAGATTTTTCTATCTATTTCATCGTTATCATCACTTAAAGCTGAGGGTGAAACAGCTAAATTTTGTCTCGGAGATGCCATATATCCATAATTTGAATATGGCGAATGCTGCTGTCGGAGATCATCAGGGGAGTCACGGGAACCTAAAATATGTATATTTAAGTATTTTTCAAACTACAGAATTTTATGTTTTTTATTACCGAAAGAATGGGGTCCTTGTTGCGGTTGCTGTTGCATAATAGGTTGTTGAATAAGATTATTAATTCCAATTTGTTGTTGTTGATTATTATTTAAATACATTTGTTGTTGTTGATGAGAATGATGTTGAGGATAATCCGATTCTGAACCAGATATCGATGGAGATAAATATCCACCCATGGGTGAACCCCTCATTTGATATTCCGACGACGACGACATCACTGTGGATGAAGTGGATGGCGCTCGTAATATTATTGGACCACTACCAGGTTGTTGTTCAATTCGTTGATAATGATATGGATTTATGCAAATATTCTCACTTCGACTATCATATGGAAATTGACATGTTGTTATAGGCCGAAGTTCATGATGTGATGAAACATTTGGCCATCTCCATAATTTACAATAAATTACATGGGGTAAATTTTTTCGATGCGAAACCTCAAAAAATAAAATTTACTAATAAAATTATTAAATGGTTCAAGAAAAAAACTAACTTGAAGTCTACCATCCATTGATCGAGGAATAGTAACACATTTACTTTGCCTTAATGGATTGGCTAAAGCAAATTCTAAATCTTCTACCGTTCCATGAATTCCTTGCTGCTTTTTACGTAATTTTTTAACTAAACTTTCCACAGCTTTTAAAGCCCATTTTTCTTCTTCTCCTCCAACTTTCCATAATAATAAACTTTTTACAGCTGGATCAGATGAATTAAATGAAAATATATTCATTGGCATCAAATATTAAAATTCAAAAATAAAAATAAAGCAATCACAGATGATTTTGAAAGAGATACTTTTTTTGAAAGGTTAACAGAAGAACCAAAACAATAAACTAAAAAAAGTGAAAATCAACTGTACAAAATTTTTCTATTAACAAACATTATTATATTGATAAAGTACAAACATTTATATGGGGAGGTGGGGTGGCGTGAATATCATAGACCGGAAAAGGTGAGGAACGGAGCCACATTAATTTCGCGTTAAATAAAAAAATATAAAATCAAAGTTGTTTTTTTAAGAAACTTAAAAAATTAAAGATAAAAATTAAGCTTTGGAAGTGACCATACTTAAAGAAAGAGAGAAGTCTCGAGAGATGATGAAAGAAAGTGACATTGCGCGGTAACAAAAAAGTAAAATAAAAATAATCCATGAATCAGCAAAAAAGAAAGGTTAAAGAAGAAAAAAGCGCTGAAGCGAAGTGAGGGAAGAAAACGAAAAAAATAGAAGGAGGAAAGGCTTTCATGCGCATCTTCTCTTCTATTTTGCCGATCGCGAAAAAAAGAAGAATAAATCAGACAATAAAAAAGCGTAGTGTCCAACAAACAATAATAAAAGTGTAAATGTTCCCAAGATGTTTTTTTTTGTTGTATTTCAAACAAAAAAAGATTAGAATTCAAACGAAAGAAAAAAGACTTTTAAAAAAATGGCATTTTTGACATTTATGATTTAAAATAAATAAATAAATAATGGAACAAAGACATTTTTTTGACTTTGATTTTGAGTTTTTTTTGTTAAGCTTCAAATAAAAAAACCATGGTCAATGGGTTTTTTTGTTGGGTTTATCAGTCGATAATAGTAGCAAAAAAAGAAGAGCTAAGTAGACGGATTTTTACATCCGGCAAAAAAAGAGAAGCAAAAAAACTTTCCATTTTTTTGTAAGAAAATCGCCAGATCAAGAAAGCCTTTAAAAAAAAGAAAAGAAGAAGCAAAGTTTAAAGAAAATGAAAAAGCTAAAAAGTGATAAAAACAAAAAAAAGTTTTTTTAAATAAACACCAGATATTTTTTTACACTAATAATAAATCAACGCATCTCACAGCGTAATCATGGCGGAGTAGAGGTGGACGCAAAAAGTCTTGAAGGTCTAAAATTTTGTTAGTTCGACGAAATTAAAATTTGTTTGCACGAAACGATAGATAAATATCTAACTTAAAAAACGTCTGGAACAGAATTTTTTTAAACCCATTCCAAGATTTTTAATTAGGCATTAACTATTAAAAAATAATTAAAAAATCCAAAAATTGCACGTTGCGTTTGGCCATTTGTACTCCGCCTTTGATTGAAAATGATTGCGCTGTGATCTGACAAAAATTTATATTATTGTTTGTTTTTTTTATTTCCGAATAAGATTTGTCACAAGCAAGTTAGTGAAGAAGAAAAACTTTAACTACAACTAAAAGCAATCATGCGACCAAGGACAAGCAAAACAAAAGTAAAGCAAAATGCGCATCATTTGATTGTATTTCAATTTTTTTCAATATTTTTTTTGTTAGTAAGCAAGAAATAAGGCACATGGATTCAAGGAGACGTGATCTTGAAAATTTTATTTTTTTGTTCTTTCAAAAAATCAAGGTCATAATATTTTTGAAAGCAGATGTATTTCAGAAGCACCACCAGCAGCTGGGGTTAGAAAAGAAAAAATACCTGCTGCAAGGCCGAATCTCTCTCATTGACATGGAAATTTTTTAGATGCTAATAACAAATTTAAAAAATTAAAAAATTGTCAAATTTAACATAAAATAAATGATAGAAATAAAAAATAAATTTGACCATTAAAATAAAACGCCATATTACTTTAAAATAAAATCAGTCAGTCAGTCACACTATCTGTCATCAATGAAGAAGAACAATCGATAAGAAGAAAGAAAAATAGATGAAGTGCAAATGAGAAAAAGAATACCCAACTAACGACAACGTCGTCGCAGTAGTTAGTAGACGAGGAAACAACGTTGACAAAAAAAACCTTGCGGTTGAGCATATTTATTTATTTTTTTGTGTCCTGGTAAAAAAATAAGGAAGAAGAAGAATATCGTGTTCAACTCTTGCGCACTTTGGTTATTGCTTAGGAGGCAGGAGGCAGCTGTTTGTCAGCTCATTAATAGAAAAAAATAAAAGAAAATGAAAAAGAAGAATATAATGAGGAGGAACACGTCTATCTGAATGGTGGAAGATGAGAAATGCATCCTTCGTAAGATTGTTATTATTCATAGGTAGAGTAGCAGCTATTTTAAATCACGCAAAAAATGAATGAATCAAAAAAATGGTTGCAAGAAAAACACGAAGTACTCACTCAAGGAAGGAATATAAAAATAACAATTAAATTGACTTTGTAAGCTTTGAAAAAAATATAAAAACTAAAAAAAGAAAGCAATTTTGTCTTTTTCTTTCTTCTTTTTTTTATGGTTTAAGGAAAGAATTTGTCATGGAAATATATGTGGCTGCTAAACAGTTGGACATCTTTAGAATTTTATTTATGACAATAATAAATAAAAAATGTTAATGTTAGTATAAAATAATAATTTATGTATAATGTTGCATTCGATGAAGTAATTGGGCTATAGAATATCTCAAATCAGAAAGTTTTTCTGCATTCATTTCCACTCTTTGGTCACCAATATTAAGTTGAACTTTGGGATGCAAGCTTTTGTTTACGGATTCATTGCAAGCAATGACTTTAATTTCCCATTCAGGCATTAAATCATTTATTGGTTGTCTAAGCTAAAATAAACTTAATATTAATCAAAGAAATTGAATTTGAAAATTTACTGGTAAATCTTTTGGTTGATTTGCTTCAGCTTGTAAAAGTTTATAAGCTTGAGTAATTTCTTTCAATCGATTACGCCATTTTCCATCCATTATTTGTCTTCCACTTTTCATGTGTTCACGAACGACTAAAAAATGAGTTAAATATATTAAAAGAAAAAATTATAAAAACTAACGTTCAATAACTTCTGGATCCAAATCTTCCATATCTAGATTTAAAGCAAATTTTAAAGAGCACGATTTGAGCAACATCTAATGGAAAAAAATAATCTTGTCAAGAAAAAGGGGCGCAGAAAAGTTTTATTTTTCTATAAGTTAAAAAGGTGTGAACAAGTTTTGGCGACTTTAAATTATTTAAATATGAATTTGCTTGCTTCTCCTCAACCTTTCCCATTTCATGATTCATTGATGAATTACATTCAACTGAATCCAAAAGTGGTACTCAAAGATAAATTAGCTCAAAGTTGTAAAAATTTTTATAATTTATATCCGTATAAAAAAATTATCCAAAGGTTATGCATTGGCGACATTGGCGACTTATATTCTGTTTTTAAGAAAGATAGTATTCATTGTCGTTCATTTGATGAACTAAAAAAATATACGAAAAATATCTGGGTTAAACATGAAGTGTACATTTGTGCTTTAAATTATCTTCCTTTTAATTTTCCTTTGGATTCAATATCCCAAGCTATCATTCGCTGCACTGCAAAAGAAATTAATTCAACCGAAAGAATATCATTTAATGATTTTAAACACTTGACAGAAGCTGGAACTGTAGAAAAATTAGATGTTCATGAAATAATTGAATCTAATGGAGATTTTGTGACATTTGATGAAATCATTGCTAACGTGCCAAATGCTCATAAAATCCGGTTAGAACTGAGTTTTATACATCTAAAAGTAACACAAGGATTTTTTTAGCATTTATAAAGCAAATGGTAATTCCAATACAAAGGATCGACTTGCATCCATAAAACACAAACAAAAAATAAAAAGTCTTCAACTCTATAATGCTAAAGTATTATTAAATCTTTCATCCCTTTTCAATTTCCTAAAGGTTAGTTTTACCCCAACTTCTATGGATAAATTTTATTTTTTATAGAAAAACTCTACCTCGGGTATTCATATCTCAATAACGTTTGACAATAATGTTGATATCCATTTAGCAAGTAGTTTTCACGATGCTTTGTTAAAAAAATTAGCAATATGGCAGTTTGAAGACAAAAAGTTACTCAATTGAAATCTAAGACTTTTGTTCAAAAGCTTGGAGGACTAAATATTATTTCAACTAATCGCTTAATTCAGAGTTCAACTTTGCAAACTTGTCGTTTTTATTACACTCTGTACTTAATTATAAAAATTACTAGGGAAAATATGTACAAAGTTTTGTTTAAAAATAAAGTATTAAGAATTAAAAAATATTTAATAAAAGTATCCAATTTCTATTAAAGACGTTCACCACGAATTCGACGAGCTAATTGCATATCTTTGGGCATGATGGTTACACGTTTAGCATGAATAGCGCAGAGATTTGTGTCTTCAAAGAGAGCGACAAGATAAGCTTCGGCAGCTTCTTGGAGAGCTCCAATTGCGGCTGATTGGAAGTGAATGTCGGTCATCAAGTCTTGAGCGATTTCACGCACCAAACGCTGGAAATAGTTTTATGTAATTTGAGAAAAGTGTATTGATGAGGGAAACTTACTTGGAAAGGAAGCTTGCGAAGGAGAAGCTCCCGAGAAGCTTGATATTTACGAATTTCTCGAAGAGCAACAACACCAGGGCGATAACGATGTGGTTTCTTTAGACCACCAGTATGATGAGGACGTCTTTTAAATGACTAAAAATAAATTTTTGATACCTTTTACTAAAATCTTTTTAGAAGTCTTACCATAGTAGCAAACTGCTTACGAGATGATTTGCGAGCGGTTTGTTTGATTCGAGCCATTTTTCTAAAAAAAATTAAAATTTTCAAGGATAAAATATATTATTTATAGCTACAATTCGAAAAGTAAGCAAATATCACGAAAAAGAAAAAAAAATGAAAGAAAACGAAGAACACCTTTGGCGTCGTTTTTTATGCAACGAAGATGTTTCGTCCAGATAAAAAAAAATGAATGTTTTTGTTATTTCCTCTTTGAAATACGTATGTTATTTTTTTCACATATCAAAGACAAAAACACATTTGAAGAGAATTTCCTTGGGCTTTAAAAGGTCATTTATTGCCTGCTTTTTTTCGTTCTTGATCATGAACGTCGATAGTGGGCTATAATAATACTGCGAAAAGGAACAACTACATTTTTCTGTTCTTTGATATTTTACCGGCATTTTTTTGGAATATAAATAAATAAGTTCGCTGAATTTTATTTTTAATTTAAATTTCTTTTACGGAAAGTTCTAAATATTCATTTGTCTAACCGACGCGAAGCGGGATCTTTACCTAAAATCAAAAATTTGCTTCAAATTTTATTTTGTTAATCGAAACAATTTATTTAATAAGTTTTTCAAACACTATGGATGGCCCACCTCAAGCTAAGAAGAATCGCATCGATGAAAATGATTGTGGAAAGGTAAGTTTTATTATACAATATTTTGCGCCAAAAAATGAGATCCAGCATTTCTACTTTTTTTATTCTATCCTTTTTTTAAATTAGACAAATAAAAGATTTTTTTTAATGATTACTTTCCTTTATAGGAACACACATACTTTGCTTTTCAACAAAAGGTTTTAATTAATAGAGCCTTTTTTCGCTCAAAAAATGCTTTTCAAACAATTCCAAAATGTGGAAATCGGAAGAATAATTCATTAGAAAATAATTCTCATGTACAATGTTGTATTATGCCAGATTATGATTCGGGAAATTTTTTTATTGATTTAAAAATTAAACTCGTTGAAGCCATGTTTATTATGGCTGAATATAAAATTGAATCGCCAACTTTAAAATTTTCCAAAAATGTTTCTCGGTTTTTTGAAAAAACTATGACCGTAATTGATTACTATTTTAATCGAGTTTCGGTTAATGATAGCTTACCATTAAGTTGTAAAAATGTTGAAATAATTGTTACTGGAAAAATTACAATCATACCCGCTCATAAAGGAATTCATTATGCTTTAAAATCGTTTTTTCCGAATTCTATTGGAAAAGATGAAATTATTTTACCTCCAAAATATGATTTTACATTATTTGTTAATGGACATAAACTTGGGGTAAAAATTTATTAAACTATTTTCATATTTTGTAATTATGTATTATTTAGGTTCATAAAAAACTCATACAACCAGCGCTTCCAATGATTGAATTCAACACTTCCAAGAATTTTTTTGAAATTTCAACCCATTTTCCGCTTGAAATAGTTAAGGCAGCCATAGCATTTGCTTATGGAAGCCCAATCCCTGATTTACAAATAAAAGACTTAAATTTGTTGATTGAATTTGCTAAAGCGTATGGATCTGAAACCCTCATAGTAAGTTTATTATTCAAATATAGAATTAGTAAAAGGGTTTTTTGTTTTCAGGAAAAAGCAGGTTCACTTTATGTTTATAAAATTAATGAAGCTAACTGTGTTGAAATTGCCAACACCATTTACAAACTCAATTTTCCTGAATTAAAGCGTCAAACAATGCAATATTTATTTAAAGCAAAGCATGAAAAAAACATTAATATTAATTTCCAAGCCTTAGATACTTCAATTTTTAATGATCTCTTTTTTTCGTAAATTTTAAACCTTTCTTTTTGGAAACATTGTTTTTGGTCTTTCTTTGGTCCTTCATAAATTTTTTTTTCATTGAATTTTTTTTTATTCATTGTACACCTTTTTTGCTATTTATCGAATTGATCTGCCCTTGGAGTAAACAATGTCACAATTCAAAGAGGCAATGTATTAAAAATTTATTTTTGTTTTTGTATCTAAATATGTGAATAACTTTTGAGAGATTCAACGCTGGTGGTTCGGTTTACTGTCCATATTTTTTTTTTCACAACATAAATCGAACAAACTTTTAAAAGAGCGAAGTACTCAAGCTTCTTTTGCTAGATAATATGGATTTTTACACATTTCTATGAAATATACCGAAAACGTTACACATACCATTGAACATTCACTCGATTTAGATGCGCAATTTGATGAAGCAGGGTTTGGTGATTTGAAAGAAAAATATCGGCCTTTACTTTTGCCTCTTCGCCAAGTGGTTACGAAACCAATGTTTATTGAATATGTGCATAATATTTTGCGTAAGCTTACTTTTAATCACAAAGTTCAACTAAATTTCGATACTTTTAGGCATCGAAGAATTAAAAAAGCAACTTTCAGATCTTCAAGAACGTCAAAAATCTGATTAAAAGAATATAATTATTTGAACAATACCAATTTTAGTTTTTTTGCAATATAAAACCATTTGTAAGCCAAAATAAAGAAAAACTTTACATTATCATATTATTATAATTATATAATTTCCATCGCGACAGCTTTAATGTTATGACAAGTTGAAAATTATCCAACGATACATATTTTAGATAATTTATCACCCACTATTTTATTGAACAAAAACTTGTGATGACGGTAAAGATAAAAAGATAGTGATAGAGGCTTATTAAATTTAATAAAAACAAACAGTAAAACTTTATTTTCAAACGAAAAATGATAAATTTTAAACAAAAACAAAATTAATCACAAAGGAAAGAACGTGAAAAATTAACAAAAAAGTATGCTCAAATCAACAATGCAAAAAATCTCAAAAATAAAATAAAAGACAGCAATTAGGCTTTATGGTTGTTGATTAGCTTCAAGAACTTTAGCTTCAGCAATAGGGAGATTTTCTTTGTAATTTTCATTATTGGGATCGATTCCAAGAGCTTTTTTGTACGCTGTAACCGCATGAACATAAAGATTAACACGTGAAAAGATGAAACCCATTCGGCCATGAGCTTTAGCATATTTGTCATCAAGATACGTAGCATCATCACAATCCTAAAACAAACATTTTGCGAACTTTAAGGTTAGAACAAAGTAAAAAAATATACTCACACTTAAAGCATTGTCATATTGATGAAGATGGCAATGAGCAGCTGCACGATTACATAAATAAACAGGATCCCGATTCAAAGCAAAAGCTTGAGTGTATTTTTCAATTGCTTCGTTAAATTTTGAGGATCTCATGCATTCATTACCTTGTTCTTTGAGAGCATTAGCTTTTGTTATATCTTTAGGCGTTGGAGTTGGTGATTCTTCCTATAAATTGAACAAATTAAAGTAGAAAAGACTGAAAAATATATAAACATACAGCTTTAAGATTTTCTTCAACATAAGCAAGATAGCGACGACATCTTTCATCTCTAGGATTAAGTTCAAGAGCTTTCTTGTAAGCTTCCATTGCATCCTTAAAACGATGAACTGTAGTAAAGGTGAAACCCATTTGTGAATAAGCAGCAGCAAATTCAGGATCAAGTTCAAGAGCAGTACGGCAATCCTAAAAAAAACAAATAATAAATGGTTTGTTATGAACAAAAGAGAAATATTGTTACATTGATTGCATCATCATATTGACCAATCATGCAATATACACCAGCACGAAAACAAAAGAGGATAGGATCACGTTTAAGTTCAATAGCTTGAGTAAATTTTTCAATCGCTTCTTCGTATTTTGCAGCTTTCATACATTCAAGTGCAGCAGATGTGAGAGGTGACATTGCAAGATCATTGATAGTAAGTCCCGACGATTCAAAGAAAGTCTAAAAAAGAATTTTTAAAATGTTTAACCAAAGATTGATATGAACAAAATTAACAATAACTCACATTGATATTACCAGCTGATGGATGATTAGACGACATGATGAACGAATAATAAACTAAAAGATTGAAAGTTTAAAATGTAAAAAATAAGATCGCGATAAAAATGTAATGTCAAAAAACGGCTAAAAAAGAAAAATCAAAGTGGAACAACAACAAAAAAAGAATGGAATGAAAACTTTTTTTGGGCTAAAATGATTGTCTTCGGTGCAAGAACCACGATTTACAAATGAAAGCGCTCAATTATGCGTTCTTTTATGTTTTCATGAAATGTGTATTCATTAACTTTTTCATGGAATATATCCTTACTAACAAATTAAAATTTTAGAATATATCGAATAGGCTGAAGCATTATACTTGAAAGGTTATAACCTTTCAAAAGTTTATTTTTAACCAACCGACTCGACTGGGTTGACCTCAATTTGGTAATCAATTTCTGCCGATTTAGTTTGGGAGCATTAGAAGATTCAATCAAAGCTTGTGAACACTCGCAGATTGTTTCTTTTGTAATCATGTGTGAGGTGTAAATCTTTTTTAGTCACTTTATAATGTCGACGCTGCCCTTACAAGCTCTAGCCGTACCCGTCGACGAGGAGGTAAAACCTCCAGTGAAATAACAACTCCTTTGCCAAAAATTTAAACTTTTTTTGCAGTCTCAAATGAAAAATAACAATGCTTTTACTTCTTTTGTTACATTAAAAGATATTAATACCGAAAAAAAAATTAAACAAAATATGCAAAAAAAGGAAAATTTTTTAATATTTACAATATATTTATTTATTTTTAAACTTTAACATCTATTTGTGACTAATAAGTTTACAAAAAGCAACCAATGTTTGCATAAAAATCTTTATTCCCTTTTTGATGCTAGCTGCGAAATGGAATTGTCCACATTGATAAGGAAGACCCTAAATTTTTTATCGATTTCTTCTCTTTTTCTTTATTTTTCTCATTTTTATTTTTTGGATCAACTAAATGAAGATGATGATGCTTCAATCTATCTCGCGTTTAACTCTGATTCCATAGTTTAAAAAATTTGAAATGTTAAATTGTACCATCGCTTCGTGTGAAATTCAAAATAGGTAATAAACTTCGTAATATAATCTAAAAAAAATTTATTTATCAGCAAACCTCTTTGTTTGCATTTTAACATATTTTTGCGAAATCCCGTGAATCGTAAATTTCATATTTTAATTATTTTTTTTAAAATGCGATTTTAAACATGAGTTTAAATTTTTTAAATGTATTCGAATCTTTAAAATAGTTATTCAAAAGCGACATCAGACTTTGAACCCTTTTTAGTTTATGAAAAAAGTTTGTCTTAAATTTCAGAAATTCTTCAAATTCTTTTATGATTGGATATGCTCAAGTTTTTTGTCTTCCAAGAAAATCCTGCCTTTTCAAAATGTCAATCGTGGTCAATTCCCTTGAATATGGCTTTCAGGGACAAAATCCAATTTGACACATGTTTTTGTTGTATGAAAAAAAAGTTTGATTATTTCTCCCCACTGAATCTCTTTGGTTGGGGTGCTGAAGATAAATACATATGTTTTATATACATGAAAAAAAATATGGTATGAATATAAAGAATACTCTGAATGATTTTAATTTATAAAAACTTACAGCTTTTTTAAAAAGAATGCGTCCGCAACAAACGATGAAGCTCTCGATTTTCGTTGTAAAACATGTCGATGAATTCGTTGAAGAAGTTCTTAGTGGACGGCTTGACTCAAGAGAGTTTTTTGATTGCGGCAATAGTGGTAAACGGCCATATATGCCTGTGTTAATTCGTTTGTACTAGCATTTTTTGTTTTAGTATTATTGTAATAATTGATTTATTTTAGCATGTCTCATACTAATAATGTTCTCATTCAGGCTGCGGTTAATCTTGGAAATGTAAGTTTTTATTAAAACATCAGTTGTTTCAAGTCTACTGTACTTTTTTTTAGGAAAGACGCTACGAAGATATGGCAGAAATCATGAAAAATGTTGCTCAAACTAGCGAGTATTTTACCTCCCACGATACTTACCTCTTGTCCATGGCTTATAGCGGAAGTATTAAAAATAAACGCTTTTCGTTACGAATTCTTCTTTCGAGTGTTCAAGAAAATGAAGCGAAACAACCCATGTTAGCTTATGCCCATGAGCTAAAACTTAAATTTGTTATTTTCATCTACGAATTTCTTGTAAGAATTTTTTTCAAACCTCGTTAAAATATACATAAAATCTGGTTTAGGAATTGCTTAACGGTGTCTTCCCAAAAACTTTGGATGTTCAATCCAAAGTTTTTGCAGTGAAGCTTGCTGCCGATGCTCTTCTATACTTAGCTGAACTCGTTGATGCTGATGCTCGAAATAGTAAGTCATATTCTTTTTTACTATTGTTTTATGATAGTGAAGAAATTAAGAAAAAGGCCTTTACTAAACCCAACATTACCGGTTTAATATATTCTTACTAACAAATTAAAATTTTAGCTTATTTTAAAAAGGCAGGAGCATTATATTCGAAAGGTTACAATCTTTCAAAAGTTCATCTTCAACCTACCGACTTCATCGCTCTTAATTTGGCACTCAATTTAAGCCGTTTTTGTATGGAAGTCTTACACGACTCAATTATGGCTTGTGAACTTGCTCAACAAGTTGTTTCTTTTTGCAACCATATATCAAGTGTAAATCTTTTTTAGGCACTTCGGGATGTCGATGCTGCCCTTTCAATTTCTCACCGTCCCCGTCTACCGGGAGGTCAAACCTCCATCGATATCATTTGTCAGAAACTTGAACGATTTGTTTGTACAGTCGCAAATGAAAATTGATAATGCTTTTACTTGGTTTGTTTCGAATGTTACGGGCCGTCTGAATTGAGTGTCTTTCTTTGTTTAAATAAATTTTTCATGTAATTTATTGTGTTTATTTTCACAGTACATGGAAACTAAAACAATAATAGTGCAAATTTTTCCACTTTCTCAGCATTGTTCTTCCTCGAGATAAATAAACTTAACGTACAACCAGAGATGTTATTATTACTTTTGTCGAAATTAGTTTTCAACATTTAACCATGATATGATATGGTTTGTACCGATCTATGGCAAAAGTCGTTAAAAAATTAAAAAAAAATAGGTAGAAAAAATTAATACTTATGAAATTATGAGTCCTCAATCAACTCTTTGCTGATTTCGACGTTGTGGTTGTATCACTTTTCTTTCCTTTGACACTTTTACGTTTTGGCTTTAAACCTGAGCCATCACTTCCATTACTTTCATTTGTTTTAGGTTTTCTAAAAAATTGCTCTTAAAAAAGATTTATTTTGGAAGTGAAACAAACTTTTTCTTTGATGGTCTTTTTATTGGCTCTTGTGAGGCTGTCGTAGAAGCTGGAGGCAGAGATGATTTCCTTGCTGCATGTTTGTTAACTGCTGCTATTCCAGCAGCTCCAACTGGTCGACCTTCTTTAACTTTTTGAGTTGCCCAAATTGTGAAAGTAAGGACGCCATTTGATAAATATGCAATTAACTAAAAATTATTAATATCCAATAACAAGTTTAAAAAATATATTTTTTTACTCACATCTTTAGTGACAGGCTTAAAAGTAATAACATTTTCATGGGAATAATTTGGATTATTTCCAGATATTTTATTCGTGGAAGCTTCATCATGATTATAAAATTTATATGTACACCATGATTTATCTATTCTTCGTGGCAATCCCATCGCAGCTAATATTTTAATTTTTATTCCCAAATTTTTACTCAACAATTCATTCGGAGTTTCAATATATTCTCCAAGAATTTCTTTGCCTGATGAAGAACATGGCACTAATAAGACACTCAGCCTTCCCAAATCCATTCCATTAAAATCGACAATTGAAAGTTGTTCTTCGATTTCGATCATGTAAGCCAAACTTTGAAGAAACATAATCGAATGTCCAAGAATTATGGAACTATCAGGTGGCTCATAAAATGGATCTCTTTCAGGTGGAAGATTATATTCTGCATCACCATCCACATAATTTTGATACATTTCTTGCATACCATAATATCGATTAGTGAATCGATTTTTATCCCACATAAATGTTGTATCTTCAGCGGTGTTATGGACTTTAACAAATATCTAAATACCAAATTTTAAAAGCTCAACTTTTTATTGAAGGAAAAACAAACTTCGGTTAAGCCTTCAGTTAATCCTCGAGTTTCTGGTGCATTTAAAATTATTTCAAACTTCACCGGTTTTTTAAGTTCTTTAGCCATTGAATTAGCTCGATGAACATCAGGCAAAATTTTAATTAAATCTTCTTCCAAAATTAAATCCGATGTTGATCTCTTTCCATTACCACCCATTGCAGCAATTCCAACAGTTTTAGCTATTTCTTTTTGAGCCATGTCATAAGTAATTTGTTCGCTCGTTTTTGCACCCTTTTTCTTTGGATTTGTAAAAACATATAAATGATTTCCACCAAATAAAATTCGATCATTTTGTTGCAATTCTGTTACTTGAGAAATTTGTTGGCCGTTTACAAGAATTTCAGCTCCAGAATATGGAATAATTGTTACAGTTTTATTATCTTTATTTGAGATACAAGCATGGTCGGGTTGGATGCTCATGCCTTTAAGAAGAATTTGGGGAGTTGTAACATTTCCATTACCTTAAATTTATTATTGAAAAATAAATTATTTTCGAAAAATTTGCATACCAACGACATTATCTCCGCTGGCAATAAAGTGAACGATCATATCGGTTAAAGCTGGATCTTCATTGAGATTCCAAAGATGTGGAATTTCTCTACGCTTTTTATCACTTTCAGATTTGTCTTCGGAAACCGAATCGCGCTAAAAAAATAATTTAGATAAACGTTTTTTCTTTCATTTTTGCCTTACTTTTTTCCGTTCCTCTGCTAAACGCTGTTGCCAAGTTTGTTCTAATTTTTCCATTTCTTTTTGATTTTCTTCCAATTGATGCTTTAAAGTTTCCATTTCTTCATTATTTACAGAAGCTCCATTCACTCCTCCGCGTCTTATAAGCTCTTGTAAACGTGCATTTTCTTCTTTTAATTCACGAATCATTCGCTCAGTTGCAGATTCATTAACCACAGCTTTAGTTTTAATACTTTTAACTCGATCAGCAAAACGCAAAGTGGATAATGATTCTTCGTAGTTTATGTCTGCCGGAGAAATTGCGGCTATCTAAAAAAAGTTATTATTTTATATTGAATTTTTTTGTTGACACGAACCATTATTGTTTTACTGTTTCCACCCAAAGCATTTTTAAGCAATGAAGTAAGAACTGAATCTCGATATGGGACTTGAACACTGCTTTTTTTCTTTGCACTTTGTTGCTCATGTAAAGCCTTAATAACCCTTCCCAAAGTTGAGAGAGATTTATTGATGACTATGCCTTCTTTGAGTCGATCGCCCTCAGAGCCTGCATCTTTTTGACGTTCACTAAAAAGTCACTTTTAACATTTCTTTTTTTGACTAGAGTTAGTATACCTTCCAGCAAGATCAACCAAATTTATTTCTGATGATTTGGTTGTTGTTCCACCTCCAGCTTTAGGAATTTTTTGTATAAATTGTATTTTAACAATTGTGTGAGCTCTAAAAATACATACTCATTTTAATATTGTTGTTATATCATAAATTTATTTATAATACCGAGAACTTGTTGCATTCATATTTGTTGCAGCAATGGTACGATTTTTAGTTCCTTCATTTACTTTCTTTTCTATTTCTTTATAGGAACTCACCGGGGTATTGGTCAAATCTTCCACTAAAAAACATTTTTATTTTATAAAATTACTTAAAGATTGTTTTAGTACCATAAAATCCACTTTTCGGATGCTCCCTGACTTTTAATCCACCTTTTGGCGGAGCTTTTGAACTCAATAAATCTCTGACTCGTTCACAATAAATTTCAAGCATCGAAATTGAAACCTAAAATACGGCAAATTAAAAACTACTAAAGTTTAAAAAGAAAATTACTTGATATTCAATATCTTTGGCAGATTTACTATTCTCAATTCGAATAAATAATTCTTCACAAACAAGTGGAATGATACCTTTATTCTTTTTATTTCCAACAATGGAATAACTTTTTCCACTGCCTGTTTGACCATAAGCAAATAAAGAACAATTATAGCCATTCCAAGCATTATCGAGAACTCCCTTTCCAAGATCTTCAAAAACGCGTTTCTAAAGTTAAAACTCTATCAATTTTTTTGAATATTTGTTTAAAAAAATTACTTGATCTGCATAATTTGAGCCTGATGCAGCTGTGAGGTATCCACTGTTGGAAGCTTTAAACCCATCATGCGACCAATAACTATAATCAAAAGTAAACCATTTTGGCTCTTCATTTGGAGCATTTGGATCACTAAAAAATAATTTTTATTAATGAAAATGTTTTTAATGATAAAATTCAAGAAAATTACCCAATGGAAGTTGATTTGCCATCAGGCATAGTAATAATAAGTTTAGCATCTCGACCCGTTTCTCGATCATTAAATGGCCGAACTCGAACAGCAACAATGATACTTTCTCCCGAATCGGACGACATCGTTTTTACAACAATAACAAGCGGAATTTAAAAAAGTTGGCAACAAAAACAAAAATCGTTGTTGACTTTTTAAATATTTTGTCCATTTTAAAAATTTTAGCCACAATTTCTCCATTTAGCGCTAAAAGTTATATTCTGTTGCCAGGCGCTCCTTTTCTTGCTGCTATAGTGAATTCTTGAAGCAAGCGAAAAACATATGTAAAAAATTGGAAGAAAGCAAAGGTTGAAAGCAAGGAAGGATAATGCCTGCTTTTTTTTGAAAAATACATACATATTCATGGATGTGCTTTAAAAAAACTGGGAATTATTGAAGCAAAAATAAAAAATGTTTAGGAAGAGAGGGTGGAAGAAAGAAAAAATGATGATGAAATAGCCCAAAAAACAAAAAACGAAACAAAAAATTATAGAGAGCAAAAAAAATTTGGAACAAATGAAGCAACAACAAATGTTTGAGAGAAATAAAAAAAACTTCATAAATTATGCATTAATAGTTTCATTCCAAAGAAACAAGAAAAAAATAAAGAAAGAAAAATCAAGATTTTTTCTTCGGTACATGAAATTTAAATTTTTTTTTAAATCTTAAATTTAGTTAGTTTGTTACTATTTTTCTTTCTCTTCTCTCTCTTGTTTTTATGACTTTTTTGTATACAAAATACAGATGCTTCAATTTGTTTTACAGTCTCTGGGAAAATTGTTTTTTTCTTCTTTTTTTATTTTTGTTTTCTCGTCTTTTAACCAGCGGCGGCGGTATCCCTTTTAGTTGATTTTAGCACCGCAGCAAAATGACCATATGCTTTCTTTTATTTTTTTATTTTCTTCGAAAATCTTTATCTTCCTCTTTTTTGCCTTTCTTTGAATCCCAAACTTTTCTTTTCTTTTCATTAATTGAAAATTATAATGATTTTGTATTTTTTCTTTCTTTCGTCTTTCATTATTTTGTTTTATAACTGCTTTAATCTCTCATCAAAGCTGCTTCCTTTCTTTCATTGTTTGGATTTCTTTTTCTTTTTTTATTCCCATAATTGTATAAACTTTATTTAAAAAACGGTCTTCCTTCGTTATCTACCGATCTATCACGTTTAATCAAAAAATGAAAGCGATATATCCGCTACCGCCGTCACCATTTTTCTATGCGCAGGTGTGTCTTCCTTCATCTGTTTCGCTTCCTTTTCGTTTTCATAGTCGCAGAGGTAAAAATGTGCTACCGTAATAAAAAAATTTAAGGAGCAAAAAAATGTGGTAGAAGAATATTGAGCTGAATCTTTGTTATTTTTTTCTTTCTCCATTTTTTTGGTTCAAGCCAAATAAATTTAATATGGTTAAAATCTAAAAAGAAAAGCAGGCAAGGCAGGTGAGATAAGCCAATTTTGCACATTCCCGGAAAAAAATATATAACAAGCAATGATAAAGCGAGGAGAAGCATATTTTTCTTTCTTTCATCTTTTGAGGAAGAACGTTTACCCGATAAAATAAAAAAAAATTCTCCTGCCTGCTTTTGATCTTACCGACAAGGTAGAGAAATGAGGAGAACTGAAAAAGCAAATGGGCATAGAAAAAGGATGGAAAAAAACTCTCCTTGAAAGGTGTGACAAGGATTCGTTCTTCTTTTTCGAAAGAAAAAAAGATGAGTGAGTGGTCTCTTTAAGAAAGAAGGAATTAGCACATTATTATATAATATTGTTGGCAAAACAACTAAGAAAAAAAGTTAAAAGAACAAAAAGGTATAATAAAATGATTTAAGCATGAGTTATTGAGTCGTTGCCGCGAACTTTTTGAATTATACTATCAAAAAAATGTTCAATGTCCTTCGTTCTTCGTTGTCTTAATTGGAGTCAATTCTCCCTTCCATCTTTTTTTTTCGTTTTGTTTCTCAAACAAAACTTTGAAAGCGGCAAAATTCAAAAAGAAAAAAAGGAGCTGGATTGCCAAGTTATATGCAATAAAATTTTTTTAGAGTTTTTAGCAAAGAAGGCAAAGCAAAGCGGTGGTTGATGTTTTTACAAAGGATTTTCTTCTCCTCCTATTTTGCTGCTGACGACGAAGACGACCTCCGTCGTCTGGTAATCAAGTCATAGCCACATATTTTTTTCCCTTGCCTATCTTTCTGATGATTACGGTATCAAAGATTTTTTATTCTCCAACTTAGTTTCACATGGAAAAATACACATATGTTTCAAACTCTTTTTTTCACTGTGCATTTTTGAAAGTTGAAAAAATACATTAAAAAAAGTACAAACAATCCCTTAAAAAAAATATCCAACTTTGTCCCCAGATGTGTACCTTTTTTTTAAAATTCTCATTCAATTTGTTTCTTCTATTTGCGGAAGCGTGTGTGTTAAGTTAACAGCTAACGACAATGTAACAAACAACAAGAGTCTTATCACGCCTTTAACTCATTTTTTTCCCGTCGGCAAGTTCAAATCAATTTTTCGGCGGCTTTTTTTGTACCTACTTGTAAAAAATCAAAACTCCATTGAAAAAGCGCGAAAGTTGATAACATTAAAAAATGAAGAAAAAAATGCATCAACAAATTTGTGACATAATAACACCACCGAAAAAAGAGAAATAAATTTATCATTAAAAAAATATATTTGCCATTGATTTTGATGAATGATTTTAAAGCAAGTCAATATTCAAATCGGAAATGTTCCAATTAAAGATTTGTTTTTGTGTTTGTATGTTTTCTCTTTCTTTTCATCACTCAATTTGTCAAAACAAAAACCGCAGTGAATGAGTTAGTTAGTTTACCGAATGAGAAAATCATAAAAAGAAGATGAAGAAGAAGTTGTAAAACACAATCAACAGTTCGTAAACCTGACATTGACTCTTTTTGATTTCGATTCTCCTTGTTTTTCTTCCGGTACCGCATCTTTGATTTATAAAAAAAAGAAAAGAAAGAAGTCATCTGCTGTGAAAAAAATAAATTAATATTCAAAGGTTTGTGTAAAAATGCTTCTGAAAACTGAAAACCAAAAAATTATTGTTTTTATTGCGCGAAAACTAAAAACCAGGAGAAACAAAAAATAAATCAACTTGAAGCAGACATAAATATTTTTACTTTTTTCCCAGGGCATCATAAATCTTCTCTAAAAAATGTTTTAAAAAATGCTAGGTTGCTCATCATTAAAACGAACACTTCATTAATGCTGTTGTAGCTGAAGCTTAAAGCATTGACTCATATTATTGCTTAATGCATTTTAATAAATCAACAAAATATTCTTTCAATACTCTGATGCCTCTACTCTCTTGCTTCTTCCAATGGCAAGAAGAAGAAAAAAAAAGCAAGGATAAATATAATGATTTTTTTTTTTGCGCGATCTAGCCAACCTCAAATCTTAATAATGGAATTAATTACGATGTCGAATTAGATTGTCTAAAAAATAAAAAATACGAAAGGAAAAAGGCGTAAAAAGTTTGAAACAAAAAAAGAAAAGAAAGAGAAGGAAAAGACGAGTATCATTTTTTTGCCAGGTCATTGTTATGCCCTTAAAAAGGTTTGCCGAGTTCTTAAAAAAATGAGGAAAAGATAGCTTGATTGATTAGGTGCGGTGAAATGACAAAATTGTGCCAAAGAAAGACAAAAAAAACTTTTTTTGTGGAATATATGCAAATGCCGCAATTTTTCTCACACCTTTGTAAGAGAGAAGGTAAATGGAAAAAAACCTGGCGGTGCGGTCAAGTTCGATCAAGAGAGACTCAAAAAAAGAAAGAAAAAGGAAAAGGAAAATTATTGCAATTGAGAGAATGTAAAACAAGTAACTAACAAAAATATTATTTTTGAAACTCATACTCATTTTTTTAAATAAAGAAATAACATTGTATCTGCTGATTTTGATTCGATTCTCTCTTCTCCCGTTTTTTTTTTGAAAATTTTTATGACTTTATCGTCGCAAAAAGTATTTAATTTTTTTTATTCTTGATTCACAAACCCTTCAATTTGTGAATACACCCAAGGCCAGCTGTGTAAAAGTAAAAATCAACAGTTACTAGAAACACTATATTCTCATTTTAATTTTCAGGTACGGTTTTTATTTTTTTTTTCAAAACAAAAAATAATCTGATTATAAAATAAAAACAGTAAACGTAAACCGATGACCCCAAAAACTAAAAAAAGAGTAAAAACTAAAGAAGCTGTGTTTTTTTTTTCTCGAGAAAAGGCACCAAGCTGGTGTGTGTTACCGTTTTACTAAAAAATATGAAAAGTAATTTATTTTTAAAAAAACTACATAAGCTCGATTTAAAAAAAAGCAAGCATGTGTTTTCATCATCATCAGAGTCAAAGATGAAGATGAAAAAAAAACCGCCGACGGCAAAGTCCGGAAAAAAATAAGAGGGAGAGGAAGAAAGATTCTATGCGTTTCATTTTGTCTTCTTTTTTTTTTAGTTTAGTGATAGTGAGCTGCAACACAGCGGCTTGTCCCTTTTTACTCCACTTCAAAACAAAACAAAAAAAATGCGTTGTCGCAGCTCGCTATCTCCCTCATTGGATTCTTTCCTTTTCATTTTACTGTAAATGAACCGCCCATTTTTTTTTCTGTGTGAAAGAAAGGGCTTTTTTAGAAATAATATCGCCGCTGTTGTGTTTTTGAGCTTGACTTTTTTTTTCTTTTTCTCTCCTAGTCGTCGCCGTTGTCATTGTAGTTGGATGCTATTGCTGAAGCTGGTGTTATTGTTGGTGGAAGGATAGCTTGCTTCTTAAACATACATTTCATGACTTTTGAAACTGCCTTTTTTATGCTTAAATTTTTTCGTTTGTTTTGTCGTCGTCTTCCTAGCCCTTTAACATTTTGATGATCGTGTTAAAAGAAAAGCATATTTACTTAGAAAGCATGCACATCAAAAGTTTACTATTCCTTCTTCCGTTGTTGTTGTCGTCGTCTTCTCCGTTAACTTAACGACGATGGCTGCTAGCTTTTTTTGATGGCGCGAAACCGATTGTTAAAATAAAATATTCTGAAAATGACTCTCTTTTGCGTTATAAAACTTTTTATTATTTCTTGCTTTTCCATTCATCATTCAAAATAATCATTAACCACAAAACTAAACTTTTTATTATTTTCCGTTGTTTGTAATCATTAACTTTCCTTTTCCCTTTTTTTTTTGATTGGCACTAAAATTTTTTTTAACTATCGATGATGATACACCTTTTTAGAAGCTCTTTCCTCCATATAACTTTTTAATCGTCGTCGGTTTTTATTATTTGTGAAATTTATGATTTAATGAATGATTGTTAAAAAAAATAGCGATCGAAAGCGCGGAGGTCCAAAAACCATAATTAAAAAAGGCTTTAAATAAAAAAGGTGATAGCCATAAAATAAATTAAATTTTTTTCATTGTCGCTGCTTCCGTCAGCTTTAAAAATTACAAAATTTCATGTTTCTGATCCAACGTTTAGAGCCATTTCCGTAAATCCCCGATTGTAAAAAAGATTAATGCTTCCTATTATTTTTTTTTGAGTTTCATTAAAATAACTTTAAAATGCATAAAAAATGAAAGCAAGCTTTAAAACCATGATTGATTATGTATCAGCTACAACACAAAGTGTGTGATAATCGGTTAAAAAGAATTATCATTGCATTAATTTAACGCCCTGAAAGGGAAGAAAAAGCCTTCTTTCTTTCCTTTAAAACAAGGAGAGAATGGATGCCCCAAATGACTGATTTGATTTTATTACGCTTTTTTATTTCATGCTTTCATTTTTATTTACCCTTTATTTTTTTACTTCTTTTTATTCCTTTCTTTAAAATGGTTATGGCCAAATTAAAAGAATGAAAAGAAAAAGAAGAGGTAGCTTCATTAAAGGAATTTTTTATATTTATTTTAATATCGCCAATAAATTCTCAACTATAATACTTTTTATTAGCTAAGAAATAATACCTTGTAAAAAAAAGGGGTGAAACAAAAAAAGGTAGCAAAAAATAACAAATAAAAAAAGTAAAAAAAAGCACACGGAACAAAGTTTTTTTAAACTCTTTTTTTGTTGAGAAAATAGAAACTTACTGAAAAAAAGAAAAATTGTGACCTCGTTACGGTAAGAACAAATTAGTCCATTGCATCGACAGCACTATATGTTATTTTTATACTAGTTAGTTGTCACCCAAATGCACGACGGAAACATTTTTCTTTCTCTTTTCTATATTTTCTTTTCTCGTTTGTTGCGCGTTACAGTAATCTAAAATGAAAAAAAGTTTTTTTTTTCTTAAAGTAAAAATAATTTTTTCTATCTCTCACACTCAATCATTTTTGTAGGCAGGCAACTATTTGTTATTCTTTATCTTTTGATTCGCTGTTGTTACAAATTACTTAAAATCAAAAGAAAATATCAAAATATTATTATTCTTTTTCAATATTTTTTGTAAAAAAAATCTATTCCGCCTTATTTTATATATAAATTGCTTTTAAATTAATGCTATGATCTCGGTGGTAAATATGATGAATGGCTCACATATGATGGGCGGCGGAAATCCTTCATTTAATGCAGCAGCAGTTGCAGCAGCAATGGAAAATAGTGGAGTTAATCAACTTCATGGAACTTCGGCTTCATCAGGTCAGAGCAATAATGGAAATAATAGTGATATAGCTAAATTAGCTGCAACCCAAAATTGTCAAAATATGAATGCCGCGGCTGCATCAGCTTTGAATCCATTTAATAATCCATGGGCTCACGCAGCAGCTATGACAGGAAATACGGGAATGGATAGTACAACAGCGGCGGCGGCAGCAGCGATGGCAGCAGCAACAAAGGCCCAACAACAATATTGCAAACAGCCAATGAGCTCATTTTGGTCCAACGCGCAATCATTTGCTCCCACTACCACTGCCACCAATATTGCGACGACTCCATCGTCTGACGGTAATGAAAAAAAGGAAGAAAAAAATATTAACGTGTTACCTTACTCTTACAATTTATAGGCAGCAACAACAACACATTAGACGCAGATATCAAACCTTCAGTAATGACTGGAAGTGGAGGATCAGACCGCTCGTCACCACCCGATTCTCTAACTGCGGCGTAAGTTTTTATATTTATTTTTTATTTTTATTTTACAATTTTATTTTATTCTTTTATTTTCCTTTTAAAGCCATCGACGACAAAAAAACATTCATAAAACCATAAAAATAACTTTTACGCGCTTTTTATTATTTTATTTTTATTTCAGTTATAATGGCCTCAATAACCCTCAAATGTTTAACACCTCGATGATGTCACATCATACATATGGAAATTATGGGGGATATGATTGGCAAGCATTTCAACAACAACGTCAAATGATGGCTTCCGCAGCAGCCGTAGCCGCTGCTGCTTCTGCCAACAATGGCCATGGTCATCATCAACATCATAATGGTGTTGCAGCTTTATCATCTCCATCCTCTACTCCTTCACATAATAGCAGAGGAGGTACTGCAAACACCAATTCTTCTAATGCAAACAATATTTCTACGTCCATTGCTGAGACAGGACATGCAGCAGCCACAACATCTTCAAGGTCTGCATCTTCTGCTGCTGCTGCAACGGGTGGTGGTGGAGGAGATTCATCAACTTCTGTAGCGGGTACTTCAACTGAATCTTCATCAACTAATAATAATCATAATTCTGCGACAGGAGGAGATGATGCTCAATCATCATCAACTCGAAATAACCTTTCAAGAAATGGTTTTATGAATCAAGCCGCAGCAGGAAATGGTGCTTATTGTAAGTTTATATCCTCCAAACAAGTAAATAAGTCCCAAAAATAATTATTTTTTTTATTTAAGCTTTTGATATGATGAATTCCATGTGCCAACCTGATTTATATAATGCAGGTGGATTGGCTGCTGTGGCAGCAGCAGGAAATCCATGGGCTTCAGCATATCCATATCCTCCATATCAATTTGGTGCAAATCCATATGGGCCAGGAATGGTTGATATTTCTACTTTCGGTATGCTTCCAATTATTTTTAAATATATTCTTAAAAGGGTTTGGTTCAATATTTTGACCTTTCATGGCCTTAAAATATTTATATTATTAACGGCATTTAATGTCTTTCTTTTTCTTTTCTTTTATTTTTCTAAATACATATAATTAAGAGTTAGTCGATCCGATCCGACCACTACCAAAACAAAAAAAAACTTAATGGGATTTTATGGCCATCGCATTTTTTTATTTCCTTTTTTATAAAAACTAACTGCTGACTAACTAACTAACTTTACTATCTTTGGTGATATTTGATCCTATGATGAAATTTGATATATATTTTTTGTATTTTATTTTCGAAAGAACTCTTTTTTTAACTTGTTTTTTTACCTAATCACAACTATCACAAATCACTTTTAATGGGAGAACTGTTCGCCATTTTTTATGGTAAAAAATATTTTTATATTCTTTCTTCATTGTTTTATATTTTTTTCACTTTACTTCTTCCAAGTAGTTTTTTTTTCATAAAAAAAAGTTCGATGTGCTACCGTAAACCTTTCTTTCTTTTTTTGTGAGCAACACGAGAACGCCAGCTGGTCGTGAAAATACATATTATTTTTTTTGTTTCAATGCTCTGCCTCCGAAAAGACAAGCAAAAAACCAACCAGTAGCAAGTGTTCTTTTAATTTTTTTCTTCTTTCAATTTTCAATTTCCCCAAGGACATGCAGCAGTGCACCTTCAAAATAGAATAAAATAAAAAAAGAGAGTAGGCAAAAATGAAAACAAAAATATATTTTTTTTGTTTCTCGTGGGCATGGACAAATAATTTTCAATTTGACTAATTGGATTTTGATATGGTGGGGCAAACTAATTCTTAGAGGGATTTTTGCCAAAATATTTGTATAAAAAATATTTATTTAAAAAATTACACTTCACTTTTTTATATTAAAACCAATGTATCAATTTTTTTAACTCACTCAATTATATTCTGAGATTTTGACTTCTTATCATTACTACCGTATTTGACCTATAGTTCTATGTCAATGCAAACATTCTTCACTCTCGCCTTTTTGCTGTTGGTTTTGGCACTGATAAAAACATATATTCAAATATACATTTTTTTACAAAGCTTGAAATGAAACAGAAAAAAATTGAAGAAGAAATAGTCAATACATTTTTTTCGTCACGCTTTTTCGAAATTTTTATGACTGCGATTAAAACTCACTAGAACCACCACCACTGAGAGTCAATCGATCGTACCAACAACTACCTTTTTCGAAGTCGAATCGTAAAAAATAAATGAGGCTGGTTGGCTTTGTTTCAACTATTACTTACTTTATTATTCATTCATTTTTTTTCTCCTCTCTCTGTCTATTTTTATTATTTCTGTACTGTATGGGAGAGGGAAGAAATGTGAAACAAAAAAAATATTAACAAAAACCAAAAAAAATATGTGCACATACTTGATTGAAAACCAAAGACATGAACTTGCTCGCTTGCATAAGAAAGAGTCATTTGTAATTAGCATAATAATTTTCTCATCTTTGTTTAAAAAAAGAAAACCGCTTAAAGGAAAAGTAAGGTATGCAAAAAAATTTGACTTGCAAGATGGCGGCAAATGTAAAAACAAAATAAAAAATAGCTGGAAAAAATGTCTTACCTTGTTTTAACGTTTTTTGAGCTTTTTTCCATTCAGAAAAGGGGTTTGTTTCCTGAATGTTTAAGATATTCTTTTTTGGCAATTAGTAAACTTTGCTTTTTTAAATTTTCTTGGAGGAATCAAAATTAAAAAATTTGTTACACGGATGTTAAAATGTATGTATTTGCTTCCTAGTCCTCGCAATCTTTTACGACTTGCGACACCGCGATTGCAACGGTTTTAGAAAAGAAAAAATAAAAGTCCACAAGGCCGCCGTTGCTACTGCTTGTTTAATTTTGAAATTACCGCCACCATGTGCGCAAAAAGTTGTAAAAAAAAAAAGAGAAGATCGAAATAAAAGCGGAAGGCAGACATCTATTTTTCCTTTTCTCCAAATTAAATAATTTGTTATTTAGCTTGCGCCATCACAAAAAAATTTTTTGAAAAAAAAAATGAAAAAATTTGAGGGACATGAAATTTAAAAAAGTATGGTAGTCATCGTTCGTCGTTGTCTAACTGCGGGAGAACCTTGAAACTAACAAACAACAACCATAAAATTCAAAAAGTTTAAAATTAGTTTTAATTTATTTATTTTGTGTTTTAGATGCTTCACTCGATTGGGCCGGTTCAGTTTCTTCACGAAAGAAGCGAAAACCGTATGCAAAGCAACAAACCGTTGAGCTTGAAAAGGAATTTCTTTATAGTAGTTATGTAACTAAACAAAAACGATGGGAACTTGCTCAACGTCTTGGATTGACTGAGAGGCAAGTAAAAATTTGGTTTCAAGTAAGTTTTTCGACCTCCGTAATATATATATATTTTTAAATTTTTTTAAATTTCAGAATCGTCGAATGAAAGACAAAAAATTGCGACAACGTAGCGGTGATTTAAATCCTGCAATGCTTGGAAATCATTTTCATGATGATAGTGACTGATTTAAAAAAATATCTGATTTTTTTTTTGTTAATTATAGAGCTTGTTAAATTTTTTTAAATCAAAAATGTGCCAAAATTAAAACAAAAAATTAACGGCTTTTTATAATGTTTTCCGAATGATGATATTATTATTATTAATATTAATGACATTTTTTTCTCTCTCTCTATCTTTGTGTTTCTTTTTATGTTTTGATTTTATTGTTGCAGGTCACATTTTAATATCAGCAAAAGTAAATGACTTAAAAAACAAAAGGATTATTCAAATTTTTTTCTTGCCACTTTTTTTGTTTAGTTTTTAAAGATTTTTTTATACTTATCCATTTTTTTTGATAATTTTGTTTTGATAATTAGGAAATATTCTTTGCCATTGGCGATAAAAAAATAATTTCGCTCAAATTTTGACTTTTATGTTTTTTCGGTTTTGTTTATTATTGGTTTTTTAATTTAAAGCTTTTTTTGAAGATCCTTTTAAAAGTGCTCTTTTGTATTATTCTCTCTTTTTTTTTGTTCTATTCATCTCCATTTTACACAATGAATTATTATTTCTCTCATGATAAAAAGCCGCCCTCATACTAATAAAAATGTTAATAAATTCCATATATTGTTTTTTAGTTAAGCATACGTGGAAAAAAAATAACAATAATAAAAAAAACAAATCTTTTGTCAATCAAAAAGACGACATGAATTTTAAATAAAAAAGAAAGAATCTTTGATTTATACAGCATCTCCAGAAGAAGAAAAAAATTTTGGCGGCCAGAAAATTTTCTTTTTATCCTTTCCAATTTTGAATGAAATATGACTTTTAATAATAAAGAATCTTTTGTGTTTTCAAGCCCATCTCAAAATGCTTTAATGTTGGACTACAAAGAAAGTTCCTAACAAATATCGCTTTAATTTATTTTTTTATTCGGATATACGATAATCAAACAATTTTTTTTAAAACTTCCTTTGTAAAATCCAAAAGTAAAACACTGCTTTAATAAAATTTTTAACCCTTTCTAATTTTTTAAAATCTGAAACGTTTTTAACTTTTTAATACTAAATAAATAATGAATGCATCTATCTTCGATAAATATTGAGTTCTTTTTAAAATTAGCTGTATTTTTGAATTTGTAAAAAAATGTAAAAGAATGTTTTTATCTTATTTTTGTGAGTGACTAATCTTTATTTCTTTCATTTTTAAGCTGATAAATGATAAGTTTGAAAATGATTATATTTTTTTTTACTGATAAAAAAATGCGCGGGAATTATATTTTTATATTTAATTCTGAAATTAATTTTTGCTTATTTAAAGTTCTGATTATTATTTTTAGTTAATTTTTAAATATAAAGCATATTATTTTATTATGTTCACGCAGCTTTTTCAAAATTCATCAACCAATAATTCTCCAAAGTTTGCTTTGATCCAACCATTCCTTGATGGTCGTCCAAAAGTAAGTCATTTATTTTTTCGTTGCTTTTTAATTTAATAAAAAAGCTATAAGTCAGTTAGTCATTTATTTAAAAGGTCAATATTTCATTTTGGTAAGTGCAAAATGAAAAAGACTGCTCTCCTAAAAAACATATATCACAAATGCCATTAAATAAGAAATTTGTAGTTCTTTTCCATCTCTTTTTTTCCGGTCACTTTAACTTACTTACTTTCTTTTTTCTTCCTTGACAATCCTCTTTTTTTTTTTTCTGTTCCTTTAAGTAGCTCTTGTTACAAATATACATTTTGCATTTTGTTGTCTTGTAGAAGAAAGTTGATGCCAGTTTAAAAACTTCCTGTCAACTCATATTGAAATATTTTATGGCTGAAACCAAGAGTAATCGTATGTCAAATAAAAACAGGAAGAAAAAATAGATGACAAAGATTTTTAGTAAATTTAAATTCTTACAAAATTTTAAAAGAAAAGTGTTAGATTTTGTATTGATCTTCTTCAAAAACAATTTCATTCATTTAAGAAAAATTAAAAGAGAACCCTTTATTTAAGACCTTGTTTTTTATTTTGGCAAGCAACACATGAAGAAAAGCAGGAGAGAGAGAAAAAAAATGGCATGAAAGAAGAAGAAAAAAAAACTAACCACAACAACAAAGTCTCTTCTTGGCTTGATGAGTTTCCTTCGAAAAGCAGCTCAAAGGAGATAATGCTGTTTTGTATGGTGGCGACATGCTTTTACTCTCACTCACCGCTGGTGCTGGTGAAGCCAGCCGCGTGTGCCGTAAAAGGAAGTCTTTCTTCTTTGCGTCTCGTCTCCATCTCTCTCAAATCAATATGCCTTTTGCTAGTGGAAAGCTAACAAAAGTTAAAGCTTCAGAAAGAAAGAAAAAAAAATGGCATAAAGTAAAAATAAAAAGGAAGCCTGCAGGGTGTCCCCCAGCAAGCTAGCTAGCTAAGCAAGGAAGCTAGGAAGCAAGACTTTTTTTTTGGTGTGGTTAGTTTTCAGAATAGAAAAAGAAGGAAAAAAAACACTCTCTTCGTTTTTCTTCTTGCAACATCCATCTCGCAATTTTTTATATACATATATATTTTATTCATCGAAAGTGAGTGCATCCTCACACTTTTTATTTTTTTGCTTCTGCTTCTGACTAGCTGGCATTTTACCAGTATTTTTTAACAATTTGTTTTTTCCTTCTCTTTTTTTGTTGTTGTTCATTTTCTTGATTATTTAAAGGAGATTCAAAAATTGCGTAAATGTTTTTGCTGCTTTTTTTAGGTTTTTCTTTCTAAACAAAAAATGTTTGGCATGTTTTTTTGCTAGCAAAAAATACTGAAAAATTTTCTTTTTTTGCAATTGCCATAATTTAAAAAAACAAAAATAAAAGTTAAATGATTCTAAAATAATTGAAGTAAGTAAACCGAGAAAACAAAAAAGAATCAATCTCTCACGCAATTTTTTTTCCAATTTTGGCAACAGAACAAAAAAAAATAAAATTGTTTGCATTTTTTATCGTCTTAACTTTTTGAGCTTTGTTCCGCTCTCACAAAGTCTATGTTTAACATTATTGAGTTCACTTGTATTGGCATTATTATTATTAAAATTGCATTCATTTTCCTTTTTTATTTTTATTTATAAATATTATTTTTGTTCCTTTTTTTCTTCTTCTGTTCTTCATAAATATATGTTATTTACGCTTATTTTAACTTGACATATTCATGTTCTTGTTGGACGACGAAACAACCAACTACAAACTTGTCGTTGTCGTCGTCGTCCATTCACAAACTCTTTTTTCTTCTCCTTTTTCTTCGTCTGCCTTTTATTTTCTTACATATTAGGGTTTTAGTTTTGTTGTTTTTTCTTGTATAACTTTTTTTTCAATTAAAAAGCGTATACTAAAATAAACCAAATAATTAAATCTTGTCGTCATCAAAAAATGATTAGGAGCAACCAAAAAAACCATGTTTTTATGTAACTAAAACACGAAAAAATGAAGTAGGTATTATAAAATCTTTTTTATTTTGGTGGCAAAAAAACACGGTTCTTCTTTATTGCTACGTTGACTTGAAAGGGTTGGTTAGTAGTTAGTTAGGAAAACGAAGAAAAAAGAATGATTTCGCTAAGAGGATCACAACCCACACAAAAAAAAACTAAAGAAAGAAGAATGAATGAAGTGAAACCTACGCCACCATCACTGCCTGCAACGGTTGTTAGGGTTAGGTTAAGAAATCTAAAATGAAAAATTGAAAGTAATCAAAAGAAAAAAAAAAAAAGTTAAGTTGTGGTTTGACTTGATGTATTTGATTTGACTTTCTTTAATGAAGCGTTTTTTGACCTGCCTTCTTTCTTCCTCCAAAGATGAAAAGGTGAAAGAAACTCTTTTTTTTTTCTGTTGTTTTTTCTTCCTGTCAAATTAGAGAGACGACAGTTTTTCTACAATAAAAAAAGAGAAAAGAAAAATTAACAACAGATTTATTTCAAATCATGCATTTGCGGGGGAAATAAAATAAATGCACACATTCTTTTTTTGTTTTGTTTTGTTTCTCCCGATCGTCGTCAAATTTATGTAATCAAAAAAAAAAAATACCAAAAGGAATGTTTAAAATGTTGTTTTTTTAAATTTAACTGTTTGCTTCTATAATTAAACTACAAAAAAGATTAATTTAAAAAAAGTTTCATAGAAAGGTATAAATATAAAAATGCAAAATGGCTCGCTACTTCTTGAATTATTTTCCCTTCCATTAAATGACACAAACTTTTATATTTTTTTGATTGAAAGGAGGATTAACGCTTACTACTTGCTATTTTCTTGCAAACATCATCATTGTCGCTTTTTCTTATGACTCATTCACCTCGTTCGGGTATATATCGCGCAAAAAAAGCTAGCTTTAAATCAAGAAGGATGACGATTTATTTTTTATGAACTTTTTTTTCATCGAAGTATTGCGCAACATATTTTTTGACCAGAATAAAACCATTTTACCTAAAAAAAATAATTTTGATTACAAATCTTCAAATAGAATTAGAATATATATTTTTATAAATTCTACCATTCCATATTTATTGACCTTTTATTTATTTATTAATTTATTTGTTTTTTAATACCATAGAAGGATTCTGTTATTTATTTTTTTGAAGCTTTTTTTTCTTATATGTAGTTGTTGTGTAATTTTTGCTCTTTTTCTGATTTTTTTATTTCTCTTATTCATTCTTCGTTACGCACCTTCTTCCTCTTTTCTTTTTTTATATAAAGAAAACCACTATTTAAGTCAATTAAGTTTTTATAAATTTTCTTTCCTTCTTTAAAATGCAATCAAGAAAGGCACTTATTGATGAGATTGTAAAACAACAACAATTGATGACGTCTAAAACGAAACAAGTTTAATTTTTTTTTGAAGAATCTACAGTTTTTTGGGTACATTTTGAGACCATTTTTTTACATTCATTTAAAGAATTCATTTAACTAAAAAAAGCTTGAGACAGAAGACCTGAATAAAATTTATTTCTTTTTATAATATTATGATTTTTAAAAATCTGTTTAGTTATTTTTACTTCTTTGAGCTAGACTGTCTCGTCTTCTTCGGGAAGATATTATTAAAAGGCTTTAAAAGAAATATTTTATTTGGAAAACAAAAAAATGTTTTTCCTCTTTGGCGTGTAAAAATAAAAAGTTTAAAGGCGTTAATTTTATTTTCGCGCCTTCATCCTTCTACATTAGAAAGTGAGCGAATGAAAACTAAAAGCTTATTGTATTTTTTTTCTTTCTCGATGTATGATAAACGGCTTAAATGATAGCGATCTGTTGTTGGTGTTAAGCCGTCGTTGTTGCCTGGTTCTTGCTGGTTATATTACTGCAACATAATGGCGGCGCGATGGATGGATTTTTTGTTTTTCTTTTTCTTCCCACTTTTTTTTCTCTTTCATCTTTTTTTCTTTTCACACTTTTTAAGATTTATTTTTGTTGTTACTTTTATTTAATTTTTTTGTTACGGAAATTATTATTCAGAAGAAAAAATAGCTTCTAAAATAGAACAAAGTATTATGAATTATTTTTTTTTGGAATTCCATTCAAGTTGATTCAAACAAAACAAACTTTTCATTTTATGTGTCATTCATCGAAATGCGACCCCACAAAAAAATGCGAATATAAAAACTACCACATTTGCTTATTATTTCTATTTTATGCTTTTTGTTTTTTGTTTTATCATTAAAGAAAATGAAAAATATATTTCCTTCTTTTTTTATCCTTTGTTACAGATTATGAAATGCTTTCGTCATTAAATACTTATTTATTTTTTTATTTTTTGCTTTTTGGCTGATTGTTGTCATTAAACAGCTTTTATATTTATAGGTACACCCGACGACTATAATCGGCATATTTAACTCTGACTCCACTTAAAACTTTTTTCCTTCTTTTTTAATATTAAAATTTTTTAAGTTTATTTATACTAAAATTATTTCCAACGAAATTAAGCCTGCATAAAAAGCTTTTTATTTATGTTTTAATTTACAATTTTATTTATTTATTGCCACTTCTGCTACCTTTAGCTGGAATTGTTCCATGTTATTTTTTTCTTTCTTTTTTTAAAGATGTTTTGTAACATTTTTTTTATCAACTGTTAAAAGATAAAAACATATCTCTTTTTTCGTTTTAACTTTTTTCTTTTTCTTTCAATATTTTTCTTTTTATAATCGTTTGCAAGTCATTCAAAAAAGTGATTACCATACTTTTTTTTCTTTTTCTCGTTGCTTCTAAAAACAACTGCAAACATTTTGATTCTCATTACTTAGCGTTGTCTTACTTCCGTTCTTTTACTTATTTAAAAAAGAGAATCTTTCTTTCATGCTTCCTTTTACTTTACTTTCTTCCCTCTGTTTTTTTTGAAGCCGTGTTGTCGCGATTTTAATTAGTTTTTAACGAGATTTAAACCTTTAAAAAAAGTGCCATATTTAGTGACTTCTTGCAATTTAAATTTGTGCAAAAAAAAAGAAGAATTTTATTTTGCTTTGACCATTAAAAAATAAAAGTTTAGTGGAACCTAAAACTTTTTAATTATCAAATTTACTTCAATAATTCTGGACAGCTTCTAAATTTTATTCTTCGTCTCCTCTGCTACTGAATTACATCCATCTTCATTTTATATATTCGAAAAAAGGAGGCCATCACATCGCGTGCTGCATATAAAATCCTGCGGGCCTGACTTATTCTTTATTTATTCATATTTTCGTTATTTTATTTAAATTTTGGTGTCTTTTTATTTTTTATTATTATTATTTGCCTCAGATATATAGATAGATGACTGGCATATCATCAGAAAATGACAAAAATAAACTTAATGAAGCAGCTTTAATGTCCATGCCAGCTTCGACTACAACCGTTATTGAAAGTGAACGTTTTCAGCTTTCTCGTCAAGATGCTGCTACAAATCCAACAGCAACTACTAAAAGTTTACTTGGCAGGTAAAAAGCACAAATATATTTTTATTATTATTTTACTTTTTTAACTTTTATACAATTTAAACACAATATAACTAAAAAAGGTGTCGCTTTTTTTACTCTCCTTTTTTTATTCTTTGCCCAAAAAAGGAAGGGCACATTTAAGGGTACAACATTGCTGACGCAATAGTTTTGCTACTTTTTTTGTAGCAGCAGCAACAGCAACCTAAGTAGTTGGGGGTGGAGCAAAGAGGGAATTAAAACAAAAATTAAAAATAAAGAAAGAAAGTTAAAAAGCAAAACTTTATTTAAATATTTATATCAACTTTTATATTTTTTATAGAACTGACGAATTGCTATCTGAAATTGACGACGATACTGATACATTTTCAAGGGATGAGTTTATAGAAGAAGAAAACGAACCAGTTGGACCATTAAAAAATCCAATGATTTCATTATATGGTTTACGTAGCCCTGCGGCAATTAAATCATCATTTGATAGCAGTACAACAATAGTGAATGGTACTACAACCTTCGCATGTAATGGATTAAGTTCAAATCCTCCCTTAGGAGCTATAGAAAAATCTGTATCATTAAGTTATGTGGATAATTATCCACCTTCACCAAGTGAACAACATCCTCCTCCATTACCTGCGCCTTCAGTGCTTTATAATTCTCCTTCCCCATCTCCCTCTGCTGCTGCCCAGCATCAATGGAGGCTTTCACCAATGAGAAATTCATCATATTTACCTAATGGAGCTACTATATCAAGACAATCATCTACTTTAGATGAAAGTGGTCCTATGTTTGTACAGGGTTCATCATGTGACGGGTTATCTATAAATGGAGAGAGTATGGATAAAAGTTTAAGGCCATGTGAAAATGGGGTAAGTCTATTGCAAAAGTAAAATTAAGCTATAATTGAAATATTTTTATTTATAGTTACACCATGGCGAAAGCAAATTACAGCAATCTTTGTCAACTCCATGTCCAACAGGAACCATTCTAACTACCAGTAATAGAAAGGATTCAGAATATCGGCGATTTAAAAGTGAAGGTCAGTTTTATTTTATTTTTTTTTCCCTCCTATTTATTTAATTTTTCACCCTTCTGAAAAATTTTAAAAATAGCTCTTTTCATTCCATAGAGAGAAAAAAAATTTATAGGGTCAATACTCCTCTTTTTTAATTTTAACATACTTCAAATTTTTTGCTGCATAAAACTACTATAAAAAAAGTTTTTTGTTGTTAGTTGGTCTTTTTTCTCTAAGGAATTATAAATTCACCTACAAACACACACTTTTTTTCTTTCTAATGACGCAATTTTTGCATTTAAAAATAATAAATAAATAATTTATTACCGCAAAAAAATGTAATATTAATTTGTATTTTATAGATATTCCTGGTTCGGGCGGTACACCTGCACCACCTTCATCCATGGATGTTGCAAT
Source organism: Panagrolaimus kolymaensis (assembly GCA_028622995.1). Classification (NCBI taxonomy): domain Eukaryota; kingdom Metazoa; phylum Nematoda; class Chromadorea; order Rhabditida; family Panagrolaimidae; genus Panagrolaimus; species Panagrolaimus kolymaensis. The sequence continues at coordinate 856,178 of JAJQJQ010000034.1, forward strand.
AGATGATTTATCTCCTATTACTGATCATCGAACATCTCCATCACATCGATTATTTTCTGTAAATAGTTTTTTTATTTTATATTCATTCATTGATGATTATTAATTTCTTTTTGCAGACTCAAGATTCAGTTTCAACAGGGCCTATTACTAAGCATTCCCATACAGAGCAAGTCATGATGATGCATACGCTGAAAACAAAATTACAAAAATATCAAAGTTTCATTGATAAAGCATTCAATTTGATTCAAGAGGGCACAGATGATAGTATTTTTGAGGTATGCTTTTTATGATGAAATTTATTTTTCACTCAGTCATTATTATGAATGAAAAAATGATTTTTTTGTTTCAAAAATTTTTTTTGATTTGTAATTAATTATATTTTTTCTTGGTGGAAATGACTCAGAAAAAGCAACTAAAAATACGTGCTATTTTAAATTTTTAAGAAGCACTTTTATATTAACATTAACAAAGTTACCATTTTCATTTTTAGGGATGTACCATCGTTACAAAAGTTATGACCAAAGCATGGTTATTTCCAAAAATTTCTCATGATTTAGCTTATGCTTTATGCGATTATCTACGAGATCAAGGTTATTTTGATACTTTAATTGGATGGTTTGTTAAACCGGTCACTAGTGAAAAAGGTTGGTTGTTTGTTTGTCTCAAAAATTCAAAAGTTTAAAGTATTTTGTAAAAATGTTTTTTTTCTAGTTCGCCTTTCCTGTGGTCGAGTACTTGAAGAGTGTATGTCACTTCGAAATAGGGAATACGTAGTAACAAAAGGGTATTTAAAAAAGGTTGCGACGACGGCAGAAAAATTAAACAAAAATCAAGAGCAACAACGAATGTCTCTTTCTATTATGGAAAGTTTATTCAAACATTCCACATCTACAACTTACAAGTAAATCTATTTTTTATTTTTTATTACCTTGACTTTTTTTGTATTTAATCTTTAAAGAAAAAATTGGACTCAAACTTTAACCTGCAAAAAAAATTTCTTCTCAATTTTTTTTGTTCTTAGATCAATCAGCTTGCTTGCTTGCCAGCTATTTTAAATTTATCAGTCAGTCAAGAAAGAGTACCCATCCTTTCTTTTTTTCCCATTGACTTTAATGAAGCATGATGACGCGCGCTTTTTTAAACCCGAATAATTTTTTGTTTGACGCCAATAAGGAATTAGGAATTAAAAAAACATATATATTTTTTATTTATGGCTTTATTTTTAGGTTGATTGAATTCGGTGTACTTGATCATATTTTATTAACTTGTAAACGAGCCACAGAAGCTCCAGCCACCCTCCGACAAGCCGCTTTAGCTCTCGCAAATTTATCATTATATAGTTGTCCAGAAGCTAAAAAGAAAATCATTCAAAAAAAGGTTTGTTTTTTTGTTTGTTGAAATAATTTTAATTTTAAAAATAGCATTTAAAAAATATACAAAGCAATGCGACAGCGATGTTTTGTGGATTTTATTAAAAACAAAACAAAAAATGAAGAAAAAAATATAAAACAAAAGAAAATTTATTGTTTCTTCTCGAATATCTTTTTTTTGTTACGCCTGCGTTCATTGTTATTTTTTTATTTTATAGCTTCCGGATTGGCTCTTCCTTTTGGCGTCTCAACGTGACGAAGCAACAAGATATTACGCATGTTTAGCGATATGCGTACTTGGAAGCTGCAAAGAAATGGAAGCAGCAGTCCAAAAATCTGGTACCCTATCACTTGTTGAACCATTTTTAATTTCACATCAACCTATCACATTTGCTGATTTGGATTATAAACATTCTCAAGGAAGGCCGAAAGAGTGGTTAGAAAGGTAAAACATATTTATTAAAAAGTAAAATGGATTAAATCAAAGCTATTTTTTTATTTTTAGACTTCTTCCTCTTTTACGATCAAAGTGCCGAGAAGCAAAGTGTATGGCTGCATTTCATTTTTGTGTGGAAGCTGCAATAAAAAAGGATCAACAAAAATTAGAAATTTTACAAGTTTGTCCAAAAAAAAATTTTTGTGTAAAAATTTTATCATTGAATTTAGGAAATTGGCGCCACTTCTGCTCTTAAAGAAGTTGCATCAAGCCCAGATGAAGTTGCAGCAAAATTTGCAAGTGATGCATTAACAATTATTGGTGAAGCCGTTCCATATAAACTTTCTCAACAAGTTCCAAATTGGACTACAGCAGATGTTCAATATTGGGTAGAGAAAATTGGTTTTGGAGCTTATAAAGACGCTTTTCTATCAAATATGGTTGATGGAGATTTATTACTTCTTTTAACGGAAAAAGAATTGGAAGAAGATTTGGGAATTCCATCGGGGATTTTGAGAAAGCGGTTTATGAGGGAACTAGAAAGTTTAAAAGTAAGAAAAAAAAATGAGTCGAAAAAATATTTTATAACTAAAATTTCTTTATTTTAGATTGCTGCCGATTACAGTAGCGTGGATGAAAGTCAACTCGATCAATTTTTAATGTCCTTGAGTCCCGACCTTTCAGTTTATACTTATCACATGTTGGGTATGGGTCTCAATCGAAGCTTACTCCCTCAATTAACAAATGATATGATGAAAACCGTTTGTGGAATAAATAATCCCATTCATCGATTAAAACTTCGTCAAGCCCTTCAAGATAGTAAACATATAGATGATATTGAAGTTGCAATACTTAGTAAACAAATTGATGTATTTATTAGTTATCGAAGGAGTACGGGAAATCAATTGGCTAGTTTGATCAAAGTATTATTGCAACTTCGCGGATATAAAGTTTTTATTGATGTCGATAAATTATACGCCGGAAAATTTGATTCTCATTTATTAAAAAATATTCAAGCTGCCAAACATTTTATTTTAGTTTTAACTCCCAATTCTTTGGATCGATTATTGAATGATAATAATTGCGATGATTGGATTCATAAAGAGGTAATATTTGCATAAAATAAATTTGCCCCATTTTTACCATAAATAGTTTTTTAGCTTCGTTGCGCATTTGAACATCATAAAAATGTGATACCTATTTTTGATCAATTATTTGATTTTCCACCTCAAGAAAATGAATTACCCGAAGATATTCGACAAATTACTCGATTTAATGGAGTTCGATGGGTTCATGATTATCAAGAAGCTTGTATCGATAAAGTTGAAAGATTTATTAAAGGCGAACTTAATCGAATGCCAAGTTTGGGTTCAGCGGTATCCATTCGAAATCCATCTATGACTCCTTCGCAAGCAGCCACAATAACAACTTCAACAACGGTGACAAGAAAAAATAATTATAATTTATCCAGAACTAAACCAGCAGGCACACATTCCGCTACTTCCACTCCAATTCCATCTCCACGAGTTAAAACTCATCTTGATGCTCATCCACCAATATCTCAACAAAATTCAACCAATAATAATTATTCTTCCACCACCGCTGCCAATACTTTAGCAAATCGTTCTGCTTCAATGGAAAAGCAACGTAGAAAGTTAATTTCTTCGTCTGTGAGCACTGTCTGTAGTGGTAATAGCGAAAGATAGCCCTTCATCACTCTATTTTTTTTACTTAATTTTAATAATTATCTTTAAAACTTCTCGGGTAAAAAAACAATAATATATGTATATTTTTCTTTCACTTTATTTTCTTCGTTGGCTTTTATTATTCTCGGTTGTATTTATTGTTCTGGTCTCTATTTTTAAGAAAAATACTTTTTATCCATCAAAAATGCTTTATTGAAAAATTTAAACTTTATTGTTTTTACATTTTGTACCCGGTAAATGGGATATGGGACGTTTTTTTTAAATCTTTATTTTTGTTATGGTAATATGATATTAATAATACGGTCATGAAACTTGGATTTGCGGGATACTCATGTAAAAAAGGAAGAATATATAGTATTCCGATTTTTATTGTTTTTTCTTTAATTTTTTTTTACGCAAAATGTTTAGTTTTTAATTTTTTGGCTTTATTTTATAAATTTTAAACTCTTTGAATAAAAAAAATAAATATTTTTATTAAAACTATAATTTTGAAACCAAATGTACATAAAAAAAATATGAAACCGTAGATAAAAAAATAACCTAAACTCATATTTACCCTGCAAATTGTTTTTCTGTAAAAAAAAAGTCACACTAACTAGAGTAAAAACATCTTTAAAAGATTATAGACAAACAATGTGGCCACTGATAACAAAATAGAAGCAAGCCCGGGTTTAAATCAAAATGACGTCCATTGTTATTTTTATTTTCCAGGATGATGTTATTGCAGAATGATGTCAAATCTTTCTAAATCTACGGAACGGAACAACTTTGCATTAGCAGCATCATTTTCAATGAGTAATAATTAATCGTTCATTGTTGTTTATCGAAGTTGCTGCTTTCACTTTCGATTTCATCAGAAAAGGTTTAAATTAAGAGATATTGCAAATTCTTTTGTTTATAATTTTACCGCTTTTGCTTTACAGGTCACATCATTTTTGTACGAAAATTGCAAATATGCTTTATGTAGTTAAGATTCGTCATCTCAAATTTGCAGTGAGGTCAATTTTTTTTTGATTCATTAAAAATAAATCAGCCGCTAATTCTCAACAAAAATTTCATCCCACCAATTTTGAATTTCCGTGGTCGTGGATTCGCTATAAATTGATCGAAGCATTGCAGCACCGGGGCTTGATAAATGATCTAAAATTAAAAAACCTTACAAAATTAGTCCAAAATTATCTTTAAAAAATTACCTCGATAAATATTGCAATTATCCAATGAAAGCCTTCGTTCATTCGCTAAAAGTTCTTCCTCTTCAGCAAATTCATCCAAATCAGGCAAGTCGCAAGTTGCCATCTAAAAAATAAATTCTGACCAATTTATCCGATAAGAAAATTTTTATTACTTGAAATTGTTTCATAGTTCCACGTTTATCATTTCGTTTTGCAAGCATAGCTTTTTCATGCAATAAATCTTTGATATTTACATTTGGTCGATCGGGTGTGCTACTTTGTGCTGGAATGGTTTTCATTCTTGCTCCCCACATTAATTTTTTTGCTTCCTTAAAGTAAAACAAATGTTTACAACTAAAGAAAAATAGAAAAAAAAAAAACTGACTCCCAACATATCTGGAATACTACTTCGCCTGTTTTTAGATTTTTTAGCAATTGCCGCTTTTTCTTCAGCGCTAATTGTTTCTGATTTTGCTTCATGTTGATTTATGCTATTTACCAATAATGGATTGTTAAAAGCTGTTTCAGAAAATTGTAAACCCATTATATCTGTTATTGAAGTTCTTGGATTAGAAATTGTTCCACTTGCAAGTTGATTATTTCGAAGTTGTTGAATTAAATCTTTTTCTGTTAATTGTTTCTAAATTATTTCTTCATTAAAAAAACTTATTTTTTTAAATAAAAACTTGCCTCCATTCTAATTCGTTTCAAGCATGATTCAAGCCAAAACCGAATAGTTTGTTTTGCAACTTCTTCTTCAATAATATATTCAAGCTCCTCTCTTTGAAGCAATTCTTCTAATTGCAGCGATTTTCTAATGTCAACACTTCGATATGAAAGCATGCTTAAAATATCATGAAATGATACATCCTCGGTATTGTTTAATCTTTCCATTTCATAACACATGTGTTTAAAAAGAAGCTTATCTTTGGTTGGATCAACTTCGAGTCTGCCTTTCAATAATCTCAATAAAAATTTTACTCGACAAACTGGAATATATCCTTTTTGAGATGTGTCAACCATATTCCAAACAAGTTGAAAATTTCTAATATCCGCATAAGAAAGCAAGGCATCCTCTTCACTGGAATAAAATAGTGAGAAATTTTCCATGATAATAGCAACCAAAACATTCAAAACAATATAAGTAATAATTAAATAAAAGGAACAAAAATATATTACAGCTCCATAATAATTTCCACAATCGGTTTCCCAATAATTCATTCCTTCACGCCAAAAACAAAATGGTGGATTTACTGCGCCTATCGCATGCATAATATCATTCCAATCTTCACCTGTTACACATCGAAATAAAACTACCAATGCTTCTTTGGAAGTTCGAAAATTTACATGCTTCGAAATTGTATGACCATATTTAACCATGGCAAATAGAATTACACCCGTGTAAGCATAAAATAAAACCAATAAAAACATTGCACTGATAATAAAAAAACTTCGAACCATACTCATTAATACAGTAGTCATAAGCATTTTTAAAGTTGATTTTCGACCTAAAAATAATTTAGTTGTGAGACTTAAAAGATAAGAATGAATTTTACCAGTGATAGTAAAAAATCTCGATGTTACAATAGTATATCCAAAAGTATATGTGAATCTTCGAAGTGGAGAATTGCCTACAACTAATCCAGCTGATTTATCCATTATAAAATGAAGAAATATCCAAACTATTCCCAAAATAGTTATAAATAAATCTATTCGATTTCTTTTACTTTGCCAAAATCCATGGAAAGTAAAAGCAATGATTTTTAAAACAATCTTAAATTTGCATAAATTTAACTTCCATTTTATTAAGTTTTGGTGACTTACTTCAACAGTAAAAAGAATATTACAACAAGCTGCGGTCAAAGTAGCATAAAATAATACATCTCCTTGATCTCTCTCTTCATCAACATTCCATGGAATAACCAAAGTAAGGGAAATAAATCCAACTAAAATTGAATAAAATTGTTTGAAAGTTTTACTCATTGTTAATTCATATAAATAATTTCGTAATTTAGCTGATTCGCTAGGTTTTGGAGGAATATGTAATGGCTGAGCCATTCGAAGTCGAGCTTTAAGATCATGCCATCGACGTTGATCCACAGTTAAAAGTGCTGTGCCCTAAATTTTTTACTCTTAGAAATATTAATTTTATCGCAAAGAAAAAACAAACTCTATTTTCCATATAATTTGCAACGATTACACCAACAAATAAAGTTAAACCAATCATGCAACCCATGAATACATAAATATGTAAAAATATTGCTGCCCATGCTCCTTGTCTCATCCATAGCAAATCCCTCATGACATTCCATCCTTTATATGAAAGAGTTTCAAATAATGCTAGCATTGCATTTCCAACATGATCAAAATTAAAATTTTGTGGATTTGCCCAAACTCGAGGAACTAAAATTCTTGGATGCATTTCAGGCGTATTTTTTCCATATACATCCATTCTTGTAAATAATAATGGCTGCTCAAAAACACCCGTGCAATTTTCTTTGGATTTAATTGAGTAATCATTGCAAGCCGCCAATTTTCCTCCAGCAATTTGAACTCCAAAACTTGCAAAAGTAAAAACTAATAATATCAGCAAAATTGTTACGAGCAAAATTTCTTTAAATCCTTTACATAATTCAACCACGACTCTTTTAATTTGAGGAACTAAAGTATAAATTCTTAGTGGACGCATAGCTCTAAAAATCATTAATATTTGAGCAATGGAATTTATTTCAACATGTTTTGGCATCCAAAGTAAATACCATACACTTGTCTAAAATCCTTGGGAATTGTGGGATTATTAACTTTGGTTTTGACTTACAATATAAATAAAGATTGTCATAACGCCACCGATGTCACGAACCTAAAACGAGAGAGATTTGTGTTGGATTTTTCAAAAAATAGTGCAAAACTTACTACTGCATGAGTGGTAAAAAATAATCCATTTGCAGCAATTTTAAACAAAAGTTCCAAAGTCATTGCAAAAACAAAAATATATTCGCAAATTTGTAAATATGGATTATTGAAAATTAAATTTTCTCCTGTCGTTGGCCATGGACTTTCTAAAAGCATTGAACAGCAAGAAAACGCAGTCATTAAAACCATCGCCCAATCTAGGTATGGCATCATTCCAATTGCAGAACTAAAAATTAACTTTAATTTCTTTTTATTTGTGGCCACTGCTAAACTTACTAAAGCTGCTTATATTTTATTTGAATAGTTTTTCCTGTTAATGGATCAACTTTTTCAAGATTATATTTTGCATAAACTATTCGTTGGCAAAGCCGACGAAAATTTGTATCTCGACCAATCGTAAAAAGTGGTCGATCAAAAAATGGATGATTTTCTCGCATTTCTTCTTCCTTTCGATTTCGAGTAAATTCAGCTTGAGCTCTTTTTTGTTGTAAAGCTTTAATATCTATTTCACCTTCCTTTAAATTATTTTTGGGAGCTGAATCGGTTAACCTTAAATCTCCATTTTCTTTTAAATGTTCGTACAAAGCTTTTGCGTTAAGATTTCGTTGTTTGCCATGTCTGTAAAAAAATTTAATACAATTTTTTATTTTGCTTTCTTGAATTAGACTTACGGTGTATTATCTCTTCGACTTTTTTGTGCAATAATTTGATTTGAGTCAAAAAGTAAAATGCGATTTTTGTTTGAATTTCTAAAATAAAAAATAAAAATCATTTATTTTTTCTTGTTTTTTTCCTATGCCTTTTTTTCAACACTTGCTTTTCTTTTTTTTGCAGAAAAAACAAAAAAAACTCACTCGATTAATTCCCGTAAACAACTTCTTGAAGACAATTGGCCCGCTTGTCGAACATACAAATGACGACTTTCATCATTTTTAACTCTTTGCCGTAAACGCAAAATTCTTTTTCGTGCTCCATTTTCATTGTTTATTATTTCAAAAGAATTTTCATCGCTATTATTTGCTGCTTCAGCAAATTGCCGTGTAAAACTATCTCGAACTTTAGGAATTGGGAATTCATTGTTTATTTTTCTCAAAGTAACCATTTGTGGACGAGTAGGAAATTTTTCAAATATTCTTAGACGCCATGGAAGGGTTGTTCGCATGCATGTTGTTTCTTCTCTCGCTTTAAGTTGTTTAACCTTTTTTAATTCTTCGTCCATTTCTAAATTATCGAGAATGACAGCTACGAATAAACTTAAAACAATCTAAAAAAAGAAATAGAAAATGTTTTTGTCATTTATTTTTTAGTTGTCGCTAAAACCAAAAACTAACCAATGTCACCAACAGATGATATCCAACAAAATAAGCTGCAACTAAGCTAACAATAAATTGAGAATAATTTGTAGCTCTCAAAATTTCCACTACAATTTCAGTCCATCCTTCTTCGGTAATAATTTGAAACATGCACATAAAAGCTTGAGGAAAAGTTCGAAACATATGCAAATGTGGAACAAAACAAAATAATTGCAATGAAACCGCCGAAGTAATAATTAAAATTAACATAGTAAAAAGAACTAAAGAGCCAAGTTTTTTTCCGGGTCCAAAAATTTTATACACGAAATCTTCCAACATTGGTGAAGCTTTGATGAGGCGAATAATTCGAAAAACTTGGAAATATGTGAAAACATTGGTAGCGTATAAAAATGGAACCACATTCAGGGTGCTGCCCAAGCAAAGAATTAATTCAATTTTATGTTGACCTCGTCGAATATAAACATTCCATGATAATGCAATAATTTTAACAATAGTTTCAATAATGAAAACCAAAGTAAAAACTATTTCAGTGTAATAATAAAATATTCGTCGAGTTTGGTCGCTTTCGTCGTGGTAATAAACAAATGAAGCATTAAACATGGCATTTAATAAAACTATAACCATCATAATAGTTGTGAAAGAAGTACTTCGAACTATTTCATGAAGTAAACTTGGAGTTGTGGCATTTTGTAATTCTGAATCCACTGTAATTAATTTCCATCCATTTTCTGTTTTTTCTAATTTTTGATGAAATCCATCATCATCGACAACTTCCCGTTTTTGCCACATTTCACTAAATTGAACTCGAATTTCGGCAAAAGTTTCTGTGATAACAGCAATGAAAACATTCTAAAAATTTTAATTTTAATTTAGGACTTTTATTTTCTGTAAATTCTGGAGAGTCCTAATTACCTTGACTAACCAAGCAAGAAAGAATATCAAAGTAATAAAGTAAAAAATAGCTATGTAAGATGGAAACGAATCCAAACAATCATATAAAACATAAACCCATCCTTCTTGTGAAGCAGCCATATAAACGCTAAATACACTTAATGCTGCAAATTTTTTCTATTAATTTTTCTAACTAAAAATTGATAATTATTTATTACCAAAATCATTAAACATTCCATAATAACCATGTTGATGAGAAGTTAATTTTAATTTCATGCATACCATATTTTCCGGGCATTGATATCCACCTCCACCTTTTTTAGAACATTTTGTATCAGGTATTGCCAAATCTGCGATGGTTACATTATTTGGATTGGTTCCAGGTAAAACGCAATGATATTCAAGTCTACCAAAAAGTTGTACACCCATCATAGCATAAAGGGCCATAAAAAATAGGAAAAAAATTGTGACATTTTGTATTTGTTGCGAAGAGCGTCTTAAAAAAACAAAAGGCTTTAAAAAAGCTTAAAAACTTATAAAAAAAAGGCTTTACTTGATAATTTGTTTAATCCTATTTCTTGGTAATTTAAATTTAATAAATTCTCTTACAACCCGAATCATAATAAATGGTCGAGGAGATCGAAGGATGCCATAATATGCAAAATAAATCCATCCTAGATTTGGAAAAAATTCGCATGCAATCTCATAAGATTGTAAACAAAGGGCAAGATAATGACATAAAAGTAAGAAAAAATCAAATTGACACCATCGATCAGAAAAATATGGGGTTTTTGTCTGCAAAAAAAAATTTTGTTTTTGAAACATTTTTTTCTTTCGAAGCAACTTTCATAAGCTTAAAAATTACTTACAGAACTTTTAGTAATTATTTTAATTAAAGCTTCAATAGAAAATATAACCGTAACAGAAATATCCGTAAAAAATATTATCCATCGTAATAAATGCCAAAATTTTAAGGTATCTGGTGTATTTAAACATACAGAAACCATGGAAGATATGCAAGCTATTTTCATCAAAGATTCAATGAGACACATATTTGAAAAAACTAAAAAAGAATAAAGTAAAAGAAAACTAAAATATTTTTTTATAAAACTTTATATTTTTTAGATTTAAAAAAGGATTTATGTTTTTGGATACCTGAATTATTTGTTGTTGGAAGGGATGTGTCAAATGCAAGCATTTCGGCTAAAACTGCAACCGACTCCCTTGCAACATTGGTTGTGCGCATTGAACCATTTCCTATAATAGTTGTTGAATGCATTTTATTATTGCTTCTACCACCAGCAGCGCCTCCATCTGATGTTCTTGATGTTGTTTGAGTAGGGCCATTATTTGAAGACTTACGTCTGGTAAGCATTGCAGATGAAATTGCAGCTGCTTTACCTGCTAAAGAAAAATATTGTGGATATAATGATGGAAAGCATTTAACAACAACGACAATGAAAAAAAATGAAGATAATAACTTTATTCTCGAGAGAGGAGTAAGTAAAAAAATTCTAAAGTATCTTTTTTTTTTGTTAGAAACACTTTTTCCCTTCAACTATTATGTTTAAAAAAAACTCATAAGAGGAGAGGACAACAAAGTCTTTTTTTTCTTTGTTATTTTTTGTTGTTTCTTAATGAAATTAACGCCATTTTTAAATGCCTTTTCTGTCAACGAGAAGACACCACGCTGATGCTGCTTATTGCCGAAAAAAAGAAACTCTTTCACTCATTAAACATAGGCACCAAAAATATCAACACCACCAAATTTTTGAAAAACCGACGGCGAGGGTCGTCTTCTTCTTCCTCCTTTTTTTTCTCCTTAACTGCCCATCATCTATTTCGATGACAGTAAACTGAGCTTCTCTTCTTTCTTTTTTTCTCACTTTTCATCAACAATAAGAACGACTTCTGCTGCCAGCTTAAAAAAAATGACAACGGTGAATGAAAAGCGCTTATTTGACTTTCATCAACGAAATGAAACGCTTCCAAAAAAAATTTTTTTCATTGAAAAAAAAGCTTGAATGTTAAATGCCACTAAGAAAAAAAAAGAGCGGCGTTTCATTTTTTTTTCATTTCTACTTTTCTTTATTTCTTCTTCCAGTAGCTGTTATTTTATTTATTTTTTCTGTGGTTGTTAGTTGGTGGTAGCATACTTAAGCTTAGTTTTTTTTTCTACTTTTTTTCTTTCTCTTCTTGCAAATCGATTAAAGGTCCCAAAGAAGTGCTACTGCAGCACACCAATTTTTTATTTTATTTTTTTACACTCATATTTTTTTTTATTTTGATGCAATTCACATTCATTTTCATTCCACCAACGACAACAACGACAACTCCTTCCTTACTTTTTTTTTGCAAAAGTTTGCTTTTAAATAAAATTAGTCTAGCTCTTCTTCTTTTGGTTGCTGCTGTTGGTTGTCGCCGGATGCGGCAGCGCATCTTCCAATTCTCTTTCATTATTTCTTTCACGGGTTGGTTCTGGAGTATCCATCTAATTCAAAAAAAGGAGGGGAGAAAAAATGAAAAAAAAATGGCGTGGCATGAGAATAAACTTTTTCCTTTGTTGTTGAAAAAGAGTGAAGTGCTTCTTTTTTTTAAATAGAAATTGGCTGTCGTCTCTCGATTACTTTATTTAAATTTTTTGGAGCAATCCACGATTAAAAAAAGAAAAAAAAGCATTTATTATCTCTCTTTTTTTCTTAATGAGAGATGTCGTTAGTAAATTTGACTAAATTATTTTTTTTAATTTAAATATAACAAATTAACTTACCAAGAATTCTCGTGGTTCGTGGCATCGTTATTGCTTTATTTTTAGGAGAAATATCAAGCATATGCATCTTTCTTTGACGACCTTGTTCTATGTAAAAAAAATAAAAAAGTAATTTGCTAAATAATTCTGAAAAATGACAAGACCAACAACAACGACAAGGCTACTAATGTGAAGAAAAAAAAGGCCATAGGAAGCTTTTTTCATTTCCCTTTTTTCCTCTTTCATTTTTTGCTTTTGTCTATGTCTATGGGTGTAATTGATGCCGACATTGCTTAAGGGCATATAAAAATATATTTATATATCAGATAACTTTATTTAATTTTAATTTTAATTTTATTTAGTCTTTTAAAAAAGAAGGGTAAAACATTAGTATTTTTTTAATTTTAACATATGTAAGAAAAATTATAGATAAGGCATACCAAATTAAATTCCCGTATCAGATATTAATTGCACCATAAAAAAGAAGAAAAGATATAACAATGAAATTGAAATCAAAGTACATACAAACATATTAATTTTTTTTGGCGCAAAGAAAAAAAAATCACAACCAAAAAAAAGAGAATGAAGAAAGAAAGAAGTGAAAGTAGGTAAGTGAGTATCACAAAAATATCATCACAGTTGAAAGAAGTTTCTTTTTTAAAATTAATAAATTGTTATTTTTAAAATTTATATTATTTTATTGCCAGTTCCAAGCAAACCATATACAATCGCACCAAAAATACATTGTACCGCAGTAAAAGTAAAAACATATGACCAATTATTAGCTGAACTTTGTAATATCCAACCCGCAATATAAACTCCAATAAATCCTGTTATAGCAGAAAAGGCATTAAAAATTCCTTAAAAAATAATTTAAATAAATTTTAATTAGAGAAGTTAAAAAAAATTTTACCAAAAACAGATCCAGTATGATTTGGTGCAAAATCATGAGGATTAACTGAAACCCCACCATGATGAAGGCCTCTAGCAGCCATTGCAGCTGTAAATATTACAAGAGATAAGTAAAAGCCAGAACTACCAGATACGCATAATAAACATAATGCCATAGCGATTAATGAAGCGCTCTAAAATCAAATTAAACAAATATTTAATTTTATTTTTAATGTCACGAACCTCCATAAAACGTCGAGTAAAAGTAATGGATTTCCCAGAGGATAACAATCGAGATGCAATAAATGGTGCAGCTAAAGCAGTAATAACTATAGCTAAACTAGGAACCACATTGTAAACAATTCCTTTAGCATTAGGGAAATTATCGGAGAAATATGATGGAAGCCAACTAAACATAGTAAAATATGCATTTGCTCCACAATATTGAGCTATTGAAGCAGCCCAAAATGCAGGATGTGAAAATAAAGTTTTCCATGGAACTGCAGTGGAAGCATCACGCATAGGTTTAAATTTTGTTTCCATTGGTGGAGATAACAACTGTTCATCAGCGTTGCCAGCTTCGACACTTCGAGCAAGAATAGAGCTTTCATCTCGAATTCGATTACTTCCTCGATCTCGAAGAAGTTTAAACCAATACCACCAAAATACACTTATACAACCAACAAATTGAAATAAAGTTCGCCACCCAAATGCATCAATCAATAGTGAACCAATGCCTCCAGCAATAATCGTACCAAAATGAGATCCAGCCAAACATATTCCAAATACTCGACCTTTATCTGCAGCAGTTAAATGGCGAGCAACGATACTAGCCATGCATGGTAAATGAAAGCCTTGTCCAATACCAGTTAATACCCTCACAAGAACCAAAATTACTAAAGGTGAAGAAGAGGTCAAATATGCGAGATCAAATAATTGTGGAGTTAAAAGAGTAAGCAATGACCAAACTAAAGTTGTATTTGCGAGGATTTTTTCACCTCCAATTTTATCTGCATAACTTCCAGCAAATACTTGTGTTATGGCATAACCCCAGAAAAAACATGACATAACAGTGCCCTGTAAAAAAATAGGGATATGTATTATTATAAAAAAATAATATGCAAATATTTACCGAATCTGATTTATTCCAACCATACTCCTGTGCCATGTGTGTTGCGCATAATGGAAGAGCTACTCTGGAAGCATAAAGAACGCATGTTCCCATAAAAAAATTGATGGTCCATAACTTTGATTCAGACCTTAAAAACGATTTGTAGTCTCTTAAATTTATTTATCAAATATCAAAATCATACTTTGTCCATAGTTTTTTTGATGCGAAACTCTCATCTAATTTATCGTTCCCGAGAGTCATCAACGTTATTTAGCCCTATTATATATAAGAAGCAAAATTTATTGCATTGATGAATAACAAAAAATAAATTATTTAATAAAAACTTATAATTACAAATTATGTAAGAAAAGCTTCTTTCTGAAGCAATGTTGGACTTCAACGTAGAAGTTGGAGAAAAAATAAATGCAACCAACGTGGAAAATATTTCGCGTCAAGAAAATATATTTGGGATGAGATGGAAATTTTTTTATTCTTCGTCTTTCATCTAGATCCTTCTCTTCTGACAGCGTTTCGTCATCAAATTTATTTTTTCTTGTGAATGATTTTATGTCATCATTTCTTTTCATATATATAGCAGTGACTTTTCTACTATAAAGCCATTTTTAACAAAAAAAATTTCCTGACGAATAACTAACTATGGCTGAATTTCCTGATCTTGGAAAGCATTGCACTTTCAAAGAATGCCAACAACTTGGTTAGTTTTTACTTTTGTTGTTGCTTTGACCATTGCTAATCAAACCGTTTTTAGATTTTCTACCTGTTATCTGTGATGCTTGTAAACAACCTTTCTGGTTAGTTTTTACTTTTTCAAAAATGATGACTTTAATCTCTCTCATCACTTTTTAGCGTAAACCACTTTCAATATATCAATCATTCCTGCTCGAAAGGTGTAAACAAGGTAAAGATTTTGTTGCTTATTTTATATCCTTAAATATCATTTTCTTTTTTTTCTCAGGATCGACAAGTTCCTGTATGTCCATTATGCTCAAAACCGGTTCCAATACCTCAAGGACGATCACCTGATGAAGTAATTAGTGCTCATCTTGATAGCAATTGCGCTAATCCAACTACGAAACGGTCAATCCCATGTGATTTGAAAGGCTGCAAAAAACGTGAGGCAAGTGTTTTCTTTTTTTTCTTGTTATAAATGTAAATAAAAATAAGTTGTTTTTAGTTCGTTGAAGTCAAATGTCGTGATTGTAAACACAATTTCTGCCTTGGTCATCGTTTTACTGAACAACACTTTTGCACTGGAAATCGTCCAAATGAAAAGATCAAACCTCGTGCTAATCCTACCTCGTCATCTTCTCCTATGGTAAGTTACAAATGATGGGGGATTGAATGTAGTTGACATTTTAACTTTTATAGACAAATACTACAGATGACGAAAATCTTGCTCGAACACTTCAAGCTCTATGGAATAGTAGAAATAGTAATGGTTTAAGTGATGAAGAAATTGCTCGTCAACTTCAAGCTGAAGAAAATCAACGTGCAGGACGTCAACAAGATACTCGATCTCGTGTTCATACTGGTGGTCCATCTCGAGGAAATGGTAACAACTGTTCTATCAACTAATTATGCATTTTAACATTCTATGTTCTTCTGATGTTTTCAACCGGTCTTGTATTACATATAACTGTCTTTCTGTAACTGCTACCTTATCTTAGGGATTTATTGTATTCACTAAAAACTTTTATTTGCTTTTTGTCTATTATTCACTAATTTATCATCATCATATCCTTTGACTTTGTACAATAAAAGAGATAACATGCCTTTAATTTTTATTTTAGAAGAGAAAAAAACATTTTGAAAGAGAAACAAACATTACATATCAAAAATTTAACACATATGAAGGCGACGACACAACATTTGACTCCCATTTATTTGTTCATGTGGTATTACAGAAGTGTATTGAATATACGGTAGCTGGGGATTTTCAACTGGTTTAGATTGAATATTGTAAGGAATGCCTTGACGATTAGCAAAACTTTTCATAAAATCAAAATATGGTGATGAGCTCGCTTTTTGTAAAGTTATTGGTTTTTGTGGTGGTGGATTTTCTTCTTTATTCAATGCCGCATTACGATCACGAAGCATTTCTAATATTCGATTTGACATTGGAACAAAGGATGAATAGGCGTTTAAAGCTTCATCATCTAAAAATGGAGTCATATCAAAAAATTGCGTGTTAAAATGCACTCTGTCGTTGTTGTGGTTGGCTTCTATTTTTGGAAACAAAAAAGTAAGAAAGTTTCAAAGGAAATGAAAAATGACTTTGAACTTGTAAAAAATGAAAGAAAGCTATTGCTTTTTGCAGATAAAAAAAGTTTCCAAGTGTCAATTAGCTCAACTACATCTGTTTCAGAGAGATAGTTTCTAAAATTAAGAGGAAAAGGAAGGATGCATCTTTAAACTTACTGCTGGAAGAATATTGTGGAGCCCCAGAGCAGCAACACCAAAAATAGCTTAAAATAATTAATAACATGAAATAGCAATAATAAATTTTCTTTGTTTTAAGCATATTTTTATTTTAGACAACAAAAAAAAAATATATTTTTAAAAGCTTTTTAAAAACGCAAGTTTGAAAAAAATAAAAAGCAAATAATAAAAGCACTGCGTCGTCGACGTCGTCGTTGCTTTATAACACAACCGTAATATATAAATATTTATATATTAGGTAATGTAAAAAATAAATAGGTAGAATAACTCGGAAAAAGAACTAAAGTAGCTAAATATCAAATAACATTAAAATAAGATTTGATAATATCAGCCCACTTGGGAATCATCTACGTAAAACTTTTTATTTTTTAATTCCAAATGCGAAAACGTCGTCGACGACAAAGCAATAAGCAAAAATATTTATGGTTGTCGTCGTTGATGTAACTATGGAGGAAGGATAGGGAAGCATTTTAATGTAATGGATATGGGATATGTATAATATACATACATATATTTTCATGCTTATATAAATAATTAGTTCAAAGACCACAAATAGAAAGCAAAATGAAAAAAATGGAAAACAATTTATTTTTATTTAATATTTGCATATTTTTTTGGATGGAAGAGATTTTTTAAATTTGAAATGCATTAATGTGTCAATTTGTCATTCATACTCATTTACAGTATACTAAAATTTAAGTTTATAAAAGTCTTTCTTTTTTTCATACAACAAAAAAATGATGTTTTCTAAACTTTTTATTTTTGCACTTTCTTAATTACTTCTTTTTTATTTATCCAACAACATAAAATTACTTGAAGACAACTTTCGACTTTTTTGTTGTTGTTTTTGTTGCGTTATTTAGTTTCCTTCGTATTTTATCCATTAATTTGGTAATGTTGCAGAGTTGAATTAAATTGACAGCCAGCCACTTATTTGTTTCTATTCCTTGATGGCCAAATTCCTCCTATTTCTTTTTTACTTATTATTATATCCTAAAAAAAGAAAATAAGAAGAAGACAACGTTTCAAATGTTATTTTGTACTACTAAATGTAAGTTTTCCTTTTTTACTCTTTTTTTATCCACAAGCGATGATGTGTTAGAAGATAGACTAAGAGTAAAAGTCATTCATTTTTGTTTTACGTCGTCGTTTGCTTATACTCTTACTTATTTATTATTACTTATGATCCATATCCATATTTTCGTACTCATTTTTTTCCATGGGTTTTTTTAAATACAAAAATATATTATAATATTTAATAGTTGAGTGATGATGAGCCACCAATAAAGCAAGCATCTTTGTTGTTAATTTTTTTAAGCATCCATCTTCTTTTTTTTTCATGCTTTCTCCGCCCCATAATTTAAAAGTAAGTCATAACAAGAAAGTCTTCCATTTTTTAAAGAAATTTTTCTTTCTTGATAAAAGCTTTTTTTCATTTTTAAAAGGTAAATAATAACAAAAATTACTAACTTTGAATGTTAACTTAATGGTTTCCAAGTATATTCAAAATAAAAATAAAATTATACCACTATTTTAAGTAAATAATAAAATTTCAATGACATTATTTTTGTTAGTCTGGCTGGTTCTATTCTTTGAAAATAAAAAAAACCAGTGATTTTTATTTTGTCTGCCAAGTTTTTTTTTATATTAAGCTCCATGGCTTGCATTGTCGGAAATGATACTTCTTCTGTTATTGCGAGGTAAGCCCCTGCTTTTCTTTTTTTTACTGAATTTAGAAAAAATATATGTAAATTAGTTTAGTTTGTCATTTTTAATATTTTTTATAAAGAAAAAAAAAATAGTGTCATCATTCACTGAATTAATTGACCTTAAAATGTTTAAATATTAAAAAAAATTAAAAGTACTTTTTTTGAGCAAAGTCAAAAAAATTCACACTTTAAAAATGAAAAAATCAAGGATCAATTTGCAAAAAAAACTTAAATTTGGAACAAAAAAAAAGTTAGTCTCAAAAGAATTTAATGCAAATATTATTGTTTTTAACTTTTGAAAATGAAAAATAAAAATACTTCTGTGCAGCAAAAAAATCATAAATACACAATGAGAAGTTCATTAAGGTTCTCGGTAACAACAAAAAAAAAATAACTACTACCTTGTTATTATTAAGAGTCATTCAAACTTAAAACGGGAAATTTTTTTTCTAATTAGCTCCTTTTAAAGTTATAAACTTTTCTGGAAATTATGGTGCAAAAAAAGTCAATATTTTACTATCCTTTTTTTGTCTTTCATTTTCTGTCAGGCCATTGCCAAAAATAAAAATAAAAGTTGTTTTTTTTAATTCGAAAAGAGTTATGCATATTTAATTTTAGCACGCAAAATAAGAAAGAAAAGAAAAAATATGCCAATATTTTAACATTTTTTTGTTGTTTTCGTTTTTAATGCTCTTTATAAACCATACAATTGTCAAGCAAGCAGCTACAATAAAAATAGTGGAGTAACCTTTCATTGTTCCATTAAAAAAATTCTACTAATTAATTAAAGATATAAAAAAAAGTGCCAAAAAATGTATGTGGTTCCATTGTCTTTTTATTGGTGCTCTTATTATTCCTATACCTAAAAATTTGGTTTTGTATGCTTTTTTAATTTAATCTTGAAATAAATAAATAAAACATTCCTCGTGGTATGCTGCTTGCTGTTCAATTTTAATTAGATTTCTGCCATTTTTTTTTCTCGTTCACTTTTATAATAAGAGAAAGAAGAAGAACATTTATGACTAGAATGCACTTTTCCATCCATATCCAACTTTTTTTAATGATGATATCTTTTTCTGCAATTATTAAAAATGTGAAATATAATTTTGGTGTTGCATATCATATTTTCTTGCATCAAGTTCAGCACTTTTTTTGCGTTATTGCGAATTGCAACTTTTTGAAATATTAAACTTAACTTTTTTTATGGATTATTAAGCAACAGACGACGACGATAAATGAAGCGTGGAAAGGCTTTTTGTGTTTGCGTGTTTCTATGTTTTTCCAAAAAAGAGAAGAAGTTAAGATATATCACATTTTTTATTTTTGGAGTTAAGCCGATGTCATGTCTACCAAAAATTTATTTATATTATCCTTTTACACTTTTTATCTTTGCTTTTTCTTACAAAATTGAAACATTAAAAGTTAAACTCTAAAAAAATATTCTATCTTTCTCTTTCGCTCGTTTGTCTTTGGTGTTTAACCCTTTAGAAATTTCTTAGTTTTTGCATATCTTTTTTGGACCAAAAATTATTTCTTAATTTTTTTTCTTTTTCTTATAATCTCTCCAGGTGCTTATTACTTACCATTACCACCAGCAGCCACCTGCCAATCAAAAAGCTTTTATTTTGTTGCATAAAATAATAATATATTTTAATGGGTTTTTTACCAGAAAATTAAAATGCAGACGTTTTTAAGAGAATTGAATAATAAATAAATAATTGGTTTTTTGGCAATTTTTGAAATAACAAGAAAACCTTAAAAAACACGGGTGTAAATGAAATTTTTATTTAAAGCTTTACTTAATGTTAAAGCAGAAAATATGAATTTTAACGAAATTTTAAGGTAAATTTTATTTTCAGAATCGTATTTAAAAAAAATAATAAAAAGTGTGGATTTTTTAGTTGCGCATTGGTAATTTACGTGGAACCATTTTTATGCTGCGCTGGATTCATTTTAAATTTAACTTGCATTGTTGTTTTTCTTACGGTTTGGTCTCATGGATATTTTCGTAAGACTTCATTATTACTTTATTTAATCGCCCTTTCAACTTGTAATGCCATTCAATTAATTTTATCTATATTTGTTTTGGTTTTACCCGCAGCCGAACAAGTAAGCTTACTCTTATTCATTTTTAACCTTTGACGTAGATTGTAAAAATTTAACGACTTTATTTTTTTTTAAAGGAAATAAATATCAAAAAATAAAAAGTTTTTTTAGTTCATTGATGACGAAATTTTTTATCATGAAACTCAACTTTTGCGTCAAATGAATGCCTTTACCGTACGCTTTGGTTATCCTCTTCTCATGGCATCAAATTATGCATCGATTTGGATTTTATCACTTATTTGTGCTCAACGATATCAATCTGTTTGTCATCCATGGAATGTATGGAAACATCGATTGGCTATAGTTAAAAATAGCAAACTTTGCATTTTTATTGTCATCTTTTTTGCCGTTGGTAAAAACAATTTTTTTTTTTACATTTTTCTTTGTTTTAAACTAAAAAAACTTTTTTTTAGCTTTAAATGTCATTCGTTTTTGGGAGTTAGAAACTTTTGAAGGATTTGTTCGTGTCAGCCCTCTCCGATATGACCTTTTGTATAAAATTCTCCAAGAAGGAATAATTTATGGATGTGTAGTTTATGGCTTTCCTATGTTATTACTTTTATGGTTTAATTATAATACTTTTAAACTTATTCGAGTTGATGAGGTAAAAATTAAATAAATTTAAAATGATTTTAAAAAATTGAGATTCTAATTTTAGCGTCATCGTTGTCGACCATCTGCAGAACATCGAACTGCAATGATGACTGTTTGCGTGTTTATTTTTTTCTTTTTATGCACTACCATGGCAGCTTCAATTAGACTTGTAATGTAAGTTCATCCAGATTCCAACTTTTCTAACTTTAAGTATTTTATTTTACAGTATCCTAGCAGGAAATCTTTTCAATTCAACTGAAATGGTATGGCTCGTAGACCTCAGCAATTTACTCATGAATATCAATGCTTTAATCATGCCAGTCGTGTGCTTTATTTTTACTCGAGGTTTTCGTGATCTTTTCTTCGTAGTTCGTTATGCGCCATCCATAAATTCGGCTGATTTCACTTTAAAGCCAACAATAACTTCCAAAGTTTTACATCAACATAAAAATCATCATCGAGGTCGAAGCGTTAGTTTTCAAACCAATCATTCGGCGGCTCCAATCACTGCCACGGCTAAACTATTTACTCGAATATCTCATTAAATATTTGTGAAAAGTGATTTTAAAGGGACATAGCTATTTCATGCCTTTTCAAAAATTTCGATACTGGGGCTGATAGGAACAGTCGGGGCGGCGCGTGTTTGAATTACCGTGTCACTTCTGTCTTACACGGTAATTCAAACACGCGCCTTACCAAGTGTAACTTGCAGTGCCCGCAAACGAAATTTCAAAAAAGGCATGAAATAGCTATGTCCCTTTAATTTAGAATTATATCAAAAAACTTTTTGTTGTTTATTTTTTAATTAGATTTTAATAAACTTTATTTTGTTTCTTTTCTTTCTTTTTTTACCTAAAAAAATATGTACATATAATTATTTGGTTGCTGATTTTTAAGTTTGTTTATGTCCTTGTTTTGTCTGCAATTGCACCAGCATCAAGAATGTTTGTTGCTGTTGTTTATCAGTAGTGTTGCTTAAAAGAATTTTTTACCCTCTGAAACTATGCTTTTTTTCTTCATCAATTTTTTTTGTTGTACAAGCCATCACATAAAAAAGAAATAGTTTTGCTTTGCATTTTTTTTCTCGATAAAAAAAAACACCACCAATATCGGCTTGTTCCTTTATTGCTATCGTTTCCCAAGGCCGGAGCTGGCACGCCGCCGCTGCATTTGCTTATTATACAAAAGCAAGCTTTTTTTTTTTACTGATGACGGCTTTCGTCTTAATTTTTTTTTCTGTGTTGCTTCATTTTTTATTTTACATCTGGCTTTATCCTTTTTAGATTTTTTTTCTTAATTTCCTTAAGCGCCGAAAAGTTTATATTTCCGTATTTTCTTAAATAGACTCTACTTCCAATATTGCGGAATTTTTTTTTCTTTGCTAAAAAAATCTGTGGGATATGATTTTTTTCGAAAATGAACTGCAAAACATTATTCTTCAACATGCCGCCGACAATAATGTTGTTTACAATCACCCCTTATGAAAAAGAAGAAAGAAAAGAAACATCGCATTTTTTTCGAGAAGATCGTGTTATTTCGCACTTTTGCGATATCCCCACCACCCATACATAGCTCATCATCATCAACATCTGTGATGAGAAGAGATTTCTTTTTTCTTTATTTATTTTTATTTTTCCCTTGACACTTCGAAAAAAGAAGAAAACTTGGCAGGCAATAAGGCGATGGGAATGGTTTATTCAATGATCTTATCTTCCACCTACCTATCTCTCTTTCCGCAATGCCATCATCAAATCTGTGGTGATGTATGTGGTCGTGGTCAGGTTCAGCGGCGAGCGGCGCGCAATTTCATTTTTTTCTTTTTCTTTCCCGATAGATAGTTATTTATATTTTTTTATATTCATTCATACCTATGATAATCAAAAATCAATAGCAGGACAACGACGCCGACGACGCAGTCCAGCCAACATTTTCTTAGTCACAAAAATAAATCGTCTCATTATTTTCTTCATTTTTTTTTTTGCCGCGTCTCTCTTTCGTCCAGTTTAGTAGTTAGTTGTTGTTCTGCAATAATAATATAATAGAGACAACTACAGCGTTGCGATAGATGATAAAAAAAAAATAGCCAACACCTTACCCCTTCATTTTTTTAACCCCCTTTTTAACTTTCTTTGTCTTTCTAAACAATATTTTTTTATTATTATTCCGTTTTTCTAACCCTTTTTTTGCGTTTGACTGACCCTCGAAGGTATTCCTTTTTTGACCCTAAAAACATAAACCAAAAAAACTATGAATAATGATTTGGTTATTCAAGGACCAAACATTTCGATTATTTCTTTTTTTAAAGGCACACCTTGCAATTTGCATTTTCTTTTCTTTCTTTTTTTCATGTCTATCTAAAATATTACGCAAATAATTTTTTTTTGTTGGAAAACATGCCTAAAAATCAAAAAAATCCAAACATAATTTTTTTTGATTATTTTGGACACCCGTTACTTTTTTCTTAAATCAAAAATCAGTATTTTGCCACCAGGTGTGGTTGGTGTACATTATTACCAAAAACAAAATAAAAGAAACCAAAACTTATTAGTAATATTTTTTTCTCCTTATGAATAATATATTCTTCCTTTTTTTTTTTTGCAACGGCGCGCATCATTTTTTTTCCCAAAAAAAAAAATATTCGCTGCTCTTCTACCTGCATCATTCATACCTTTCGCTAAGTTATGTTATTTGTTGGGACTAAAAAAAGTGCGGCAGCAGCAGCCACAGCCAGCAATGATGATGCTGATGGGCGCGACACAACTTTTGAATTGTGGTAGTTTGGTAGTTTGACTGACAAACTGTGGCCAAAATGAAGAAAAAAAAATCGGTATGCTGCCCCTCGATTTCGGTCATTATTTGCAAGCATCTCCTTCCTTTTTTTCTTTCGTTGGCCTATGTTATTAATAGACGACATAAGCATTTCAGCATTGTTATGTCTGTTTTAGAAAAAAAGTTTTTTGGCATGTGGTGATATTTTTTTTGGGGATGGAAAAGAGCGCGAAATAATAATACTAACATTTAACTAACTTTTTGGTATTCGCGCAAATTTATTCATTCAATGAATGAATGTTGTTGAACGCCTCATATTTTTGCCACTTTGCGGGAAATATGTATGTATGTCCTTTTCTTGATTCTTTCAAATTTTTTTAGTAAAATTAAAATTATTTATTTTTTCCGCATGATGGATTTCTTAAATCCAATTTTAATTCAAAAAATATAATTCACAGAGAAAATTTTCTTTAAAGAGATACAAAATTTTTAAGATTTAATTTTTTCGTAACTGATTTTTAACACCATTTTTGAGCTATCAGAAATTTAGCTTCAAAATAGTTTACTTTTTTTATTATCTTGATATGTAAAAATTTGTATAATCTTTTTCTACTCCTCTCAACACACCTTTTTTTCTTTCTCTCAAAAAAACTAATAGGCTAGCGGCAAATCTTTTTGGCTTATTCATTCATTCTTTCATTCTTTTCTTTTTTAATATAGCGCAGAAATGATGAAAAAGGAACCAAAAAAGTTTTTTGTGGTGTTGGGGAAAATGCAAGAAAAAAAAAGTGGCGGCGGCTGTTATTTGTTAGCAGCAACTGCAAGCAGCGATGTGAGCATCTGCCGGATTTTTTTTTTCAATTAGTTTTTTCTCTGACCTCTGGTTTTGATCAGCTCAATTTGATTTCTTTTTTTTCTTTTTTTTGTGGTCTTACATCGATCCACAGCTTTGTGTTATTAAAAAATGTTATCACTTTAATTTTTCCTAAGCTATTTTCACAGTTTTTGAGAGGTGTCTAAAAATGTTTTCCTCCTTTCTCATTCACGCAATGGTCGTCGAAATATTTTTTTTTGACGTCCACTATCGAACGACGACGGAACCTTGGCATGACTAATTTTGGCGCTTCCATCAAGGAATCAAACTTTTGTTCAACAAAAAAAGAGGACTGCTTAAAACAATTTTTATTGTATTTTTTTGTACGCTTTTTTTAACCATAGTACTGCTTCTTTACTAAAAACAATGGAACAAAAATTGTCAAAAAAAATCAAATCTGCTTCTTTTTTTTCGATGACTAATCGCAAATTTTTTTAAAGTTTCTTTTTCTGAACTAGGATCAAATTAAATTAAAAAATTAAGAGGCATTTAAATGTCTTCAATGAATGTTTTTTTTAAAAGACTAATTAAAACTAATCCCATTTTGGTTTAAGTCAACTAATAT
Source organism: Panagrolaimus kolymaensis (assembly GCA_028622995.1). Classification (NCBI taxonomy): domain Eukaryota; kingdom Metazoa; phylum Nematoda; class Chromadorea; order Rhabditida; family Panagrolaimidae; genus Panagrolaimus; species Panagrolaimus kolymaensis. The sequence continues at coordinate 881,807 of JAJQJQ010000034.1, forward strand.
TTTTTTCGGCAGCCATCACTTTTTATAATCAATGCTTTGCATAAAAAAATATTATCAAGCATTCAAGAAAAATAAAATAAAAAAGTTTTTTTAGTTGCATCATTTTGTTGTAGAATTTCTCTCTCCTTTTTTGCCTATTTCTTTTCCTCTTCTATGAATACATAGCAATGTCTTATATTATTTTGTGTTCGATATACAACAAGAAAGCAAAATAATTTTTTTTTGGCGTATAACACTGCGCTCCTCTGCTTTGCTCTTTTTCTTTTTTGGGCCATAAGTTGTCTTGTCGTAGTTTCAACCGTTAAGTTTGTCTTTGACCCTTTACAAGGGCGCGAGCAAGAGCGATCGTTTCGATCTTGAAACTTTTTTTTTCTTTTTTGCAGCCAAAACAATGATGCTTATTTATTTTTCTTCGTGCTTTCACGCTCTCTTATTTTTTTTCTTAGTTTAGTTTGTTCTCAACTTTTTTTTCTTCATTTTCAATTGTTTGGAATGCCATTTTTTGCTTCTTTTTTTTCTTCAAGACAACTACCAAAAAAAAATCAAAATAAAATTGGGAGTGAGTCAGTTGATTAATTTGACTGAGACGCTTAATTTCTTTTTCTTTCTCCATCCAACTACCTTGGTGGTTGTTTTTTTTTATTGCCATTTAAAAAACATCGATGAAGCTGTTATAAAACTAAATGATTGGGAAGCAAAGCCCCAGTTAAAAAAAAGAGAGTATGCAAACGCTTTGGCCCTAAAAATCATTTTTCCTCCTAACTAATCTTGCAAAACAATGTTTACAGTTTTAAAAATACTGCTTTTTTCGTGTTCATTTATTTTTTCCATTGTCTTTGGTCAACAATGTTTTTGTTGCTTTTCTCTCGTTTCTTTTTTTTCTCACAAAAACTTAAACCTTAAATCAATTTGTTGTTTTAGAACCTCCTCCTTGAATTATATTGACTCAATCATCGAGTCTGAGACAAGCTTAAAACTCTACTGATGTGGGGCTCCCAGCGTTCCCTTTGGTAAATAAATTAAAAAATGTTAAAAAAAATAAGTTTAATAAAAATAATTTTTTACAGGGCGCTTACGGTGCTTTTATTATGCCTCCTTCAGACTAGACCGCATTATGCTGCGGAAGAAGCTGCAGCTGAAGAAGAGGATACATGTTATGATCGATCATGTTATCCTGCAACAGGAAATCTTGTACTTGGTCGTAAACATCGTCTTTTTGCTTCTTCCACTTGTGGCCTTCGAGGGAAAGAACGCTATTGTATTGTAGCACATTTGGAAGACAAAGTAAAATGCTTCCATTGTGATTCAAGACAGCCATGGATGCCCAATCGAGAACCAAATAGAAATTCACATTTAATTGAAAATGTGGTTACAGAAAATTATAATGATCGAACAAAAAATTGGTGGCAATCTGAAAATGGTATACAAGTAAGTGTTGCTGGCTCCTACAATGAATGCTTTTTAAAATAAAATTTTAGAATGTTTCCATTCAACTTGATCTTGAAGCTGAATTCCATTTCACTCATTTAATCATGACTTTCCGTTCATTCCGCCCAGCGGCAATGGTTATTGAAAGATCAGCAGATTATGGAAAAACATGGTAATATACACTTTTAAATTAAAACTTTCTTCTAAAAAACTAATTTTAGGTCTACCTATCGATATTTTGCATATGATTGTGCAACTTCATATCCCGACATTCCTGAAGGCCCACCAAAAAGACATAGCGATATTATTTGTACTCGAAAATACAGTGATGTGGCTCCTTCAACTGGTGGTGAAATAGTTTATAAAGTTATTTCGCCTCATATTCAAACTGAAAATCCATATTCTGATGAAATTGCAAATCTTTTAAAAGTTACTAACATTCGAATTAGATTTGAAAAGCTTCATACTCTTGGTGATGATTTGCTTGATTATCGTCCAGAAATCGATGAAAAATATTATTATGCCATTTATGAGCTTGTTGTTCGAGGTTCTTGCTCTTGTTATGGTCATGCCCAACGTTGTATCCCTCTTGAAAATGATGGAATTGAATATCATGGTATGGTTCAAGAAATGGTTCATGGTCGTTGTGAATGCACCCATAACACTAAGGGTCATAATTGTGAACAATGTCAAGATTTCTTTAATGATCTTCCATGGCGACCAGCTATCGGTGAAACATCCAATGAATGTCGTCGATGTGAATGCAATGGCCATGCTTCTCGTTGTCATTTTGATCAAGCTGTTTATAATGCTTCGGGTTTTGTTTCGGGCGGAGTATGCGATGATTGTGCTCATAACACTCAAGGCAAAAATTGTGAACAATGCAAACCATATTTTTTCCGCGATCCTTTGCGTCCACTTTTTGATCCATATGTTTGTCGACCATGTGAATGTGATACTCGTGGTTCACTTAATGATGGAATTTGTGAAGGCGAAGAAGATCCATCACGGAAATTAGTTGCTGGAAAATGTTATTGTAAATCCAATGTTGATAGTCGAAATTGTGATCGATGTAAAAATGGTTTCTGGGATTTGAGAGCTGATGACCCAGATGGTTGTAAGAAATGTTCATGCAATTTACTTGGAACATGGAACAATGAAGGATGTAATAAAAATGATGGAAGTTGCCTATGTAAGCGACTTGTAACCGGAGATAATTGTGATCAATGTTTGCCCCAACATTATGGCCTTTCTGAAGATCCAGAAGGTTGCAAACCTTGTGATTGCGCTCCTGGTGGTTCATTTGATAATGAATGCGATATCCTTTCGGGTCAATGCAAATGTCGCCCATATTTCAAAGGAAGACGATGTGAAGTTCCTGAAAATTCATATTATTGTCCCAACGTTGATCGACTTACTTATGAAGCAGAGAAAGCAGAAAAAAATAATGCTGAAGTTGAAACTCGTGAAGGAACCCTTGAAAGTCGAACATGGACGGGTGAAGGTTTTGTTAGAGTCAAGGAAGGCTCAAATCTTACTTTCATTGTTGATAATATTCCTTTCTCTGGTCCATACAATCTTATCCTTCGTTATGAACTTGATGGAACAGAAAGTTGGGAAAATATTCAAATTAATATCGTGAGACCTGGTGATCCATCCCCTGATGGTCCATGTGCTAATATTCAACCTTCTGATGATTTCTTAATTGCTCGGTAATTAAATGTTTTTAATTTTATAGTTAAGTAAAACCAAATTTTTAGTTTCCATGCTGGATTTAAGTATACCGAAGTTAATCCACCAGTATGCCTTGATAAAGGCGTTCGATATGAAATTCGAGTTTTTGTTGGAACTAAACGATTAACTGGTCCTGATTATACTGCAACAGCCCTCATTGACTCTCTTGTTGTTACCATGCCTACTGATAGCCTTCCACTTTTCCAAAAACCTGAAGGTCAAAGAAGTAAACAAGAATACGATGCATATCAATGCCGTCATTCGGTACTCAGCCTTCTTCCATACGATCGAATGCCCCAACAATGTATTGATCTCATTTGTCCAGCATTTATTGAAATTTATGGCGAAGCTGTTCCATGTGAATGTGATCAAACTGGCTCCAAATCTGGTATTTGCAGTCCTCAAGGTGGACAATGCGAATGTAAACCTAACGTAGTTGGCAGACAATGTGAACAATGTGCAGCTGGAACTTATGGTTTTGGACCAAATGGTTGTTCAACTTGTGATTGTGATAGCGTTGGTTCATTATCTAATAGCTGTGACAAACAAAGTGGCCAATGTGAATGCCGTGATCGAGGAATCACTGGTCGTCAATGTAATGAATGTCAACCAGGATTTTGGTCTTTCCCTGAATGTCATACTTGCCAATGTAATGGACATGCATCAATTTGTGACCAAAAAACTGGAGCATGTATTGATTGTCGAAACCTTACTGATGGAAGTTATTGCGATCGATGCAAACCTGGATATTATGGTGATCCCCGACTTGGAGTTAATCGACCATGTAAACCTTGCCCATGTCCAGGTGGCCCTGGATCAGGAAAGCAACATGCTGATACTTGCTATCTTCAACCTTCTCATGATTTCCAATCCAATGATATCATTTGTAATTGCAAGTAAGCAATCTTATTTTTAATTTTTATTTTTTTGAATTAAAACATTTTTTAACTTCAGAGCTGGATACACTGGTGAACGTTGTGACCAATGTGCCATTAATTATTGGGGTAATCCACAAGATATTGGAGGTTCATGCGAAACTTGTGATTGCAATGGCAATATTGATCGAGGAATTGAAGGAAGTTGTGATGCTAAAACTGGAGAATGCCTAAAATGTTTATACAATACTGAAGGCGCAAAATGCGAAAACTGTGTTGATGGCTATTTTGGTGATGCCCAAATTAGAAATTGTCAACGTTGCGTCTGCAATCATCTTGGAACAGACGTTAGTCAAGGTTCATGTGATAGAATTTCTGGCAATTGTCCATGCTTCCCTAATGTTGTTGGAATGAGATGTGATGAATGTGCTCCATTGCATTTCAATCTTTCAAGTGGAGCTGGATGTGCTTCTTGCGCTTGTGATTCCACTGGAGTTGTTATGGATGTTGATGGCAGTCCTCGATTGGAATGCAATCACATTGATGGGCAATGCCATTGTAAAGATGGACGAGGAGGTCGAACTTGCTCAGAATGTCAAAATCTTTATTGGGGCGATCCAGTTAATGGCGATTGCAAACGATGTGAATGCGATATGGTTGGTGCAGCTACTGCTCAATGTCATCGTGATAATGGAACATGTGTCTGTCGTCCTGGATCAGGTGGTCCACTTTGTAATCAATGTGCTCGAGGTTATACTGGTTATTGGCCTCAATGTCAAGCTTGTGGTGAATGCTTTGATAATTGGGATAGAATTTTACAAAAACTCAAGGGCAAACTTGATGACCTTATTGGACGAGCCAATAGCATTGAAGATAAAGGAATTTCATCTCAATATGATAGCCAATTTGAAGAAATGGAAGCTTCATTGGATGATATCAGATCACAATTGGATGCAGTAAATGTTTCAAATGCTGACCTTGAATTGCTTAAAAAATCTGTTGAAGTTCTTAATCGTGAAGTAGCTGTCGCTAAAGAACTCATTGAAGAAAAAGGCCAAAGACTCACTAAAATTAGCACAGATACTGATCTCGCAGTTGAAAATGTTAAAAATTTAAATGCCACCGCTCAAACCCTTACCAAACTTGCAGATGAACTTAATAAAAATGCCACTGAAATCAGGCGATCAGATATTCAAGGCGCATATGAAATTATTAAAGATGCAGTTGAAACTTCAAAACAAGCTGAACGCACAATTTCTCAAGAAGTTAATAAACTTTCATCAGCTGAAGATGAAAGAGTTAAAACTATTGAACTTTTAAAACAACATGAAAAAGATTTTGAAGCTCAATATACAGAAAATTCAGAAGCTTTACAAAAAATTAGCACATTGGTATGCAATTTTTAAAACTGGTACAAATTTTTTTTATTCTCTACTTTATTTTAGATTTCCGACATTGATAAAGAACTCCCCGCACTTAATCGAGATGTATGTGGTGCTGAATCAGCTCCATGTGATGCTCTTTGTGGTGGCCCAGGTTCACGATGCTCTCATTGTGGTGGTAATTCTTGCGGCACAGGTTCCATTACAAAAGCCCAACAAGCTCTTGATTTTGCTAAAGAAGCTGATAATAAAATTGCTGCAAAACAAAAGGAAGCTGAAGAAGTAAATTGATTAAAAGCTTTTCATTTCTTAATGCAAAAATTTTAGTTGCTCAAACGAGTTCGAAATGCATCTCCCGATGCTGCAGCCGCTAAGCAAGAAGCTGAAGTTGCTCATAAAACTGTTATGACAGCTGCTGAACAAGCTAATCGCACCCGAAATGAAATCTTGGAAGAGCTAAAAGCCATTGAGGAATACTTGAAAGCAGAACATACCCAACCTAAAGATATTTATGAACTTGCAGATCAAGTTACTAAAATTACAATTCCATATCAAGAAAAAGAAATTCAAGAACTTGCAGATAAGGTAAACCAAAAATTCCAAAAAATAAAATAGAGATAAGTAAAAAAATATTTATTTAGATCCGTCAAAAAGTTGCTGAAACTAAAGACACCGATCGAATCTTAGCTGAAACAAGTGGAAATAAAACAATGGCAAATAAACTTCAAAAAGATGCGGAAGATGCTTCCAAACGAGTAACAGAAATTCGTAATGTTACATTATCCATTCGTGATGCGATCAAAAAAACTGAAGAAGCTCAAAATGCAGCTCAAGTAAAACTTGAGGAAACCCAAAATCGCATTACCAATGCTCGAACTTCTTTGGTTAATTCTGATGATCAAATTGCACAATTGGAAGAACAAACTAAAAATGCAACGGATTTAGTTCAAAGATTACAAAATGTCACCGATAATTTGAAAGCGGAATACATTAAAATTACTAGCAGTTCCAAGGCAGCTGGAAATAGTGCCACAACTGCTACAGAAATTGCAACAGAATTAGAAGAAAGACAGAAGGAGCTTGACGTAATTTAAAAAAAACTCAAAAGGAAAAACAAAAATTAAAAAATTTATTTTAGGGAAAGTATACTGAAGTTAAAGCCGAACTTGAAGGAAAAGAAAGTGGAAATGATGATAGAAAAGATCGGGCTCAAGCATTGAGAAAGCGAACAACAAAATTATTAACAAAAATTAATCAACATAATGAAGAAATTGAATGTAAGTTTTTATCCCAAAAATAAGATGAGCTTCATTATAATTATTTTTTTCTTTTAGCTTTGGCCAAAAATGCGGATACCCTTGAAATTGAATTAGTTGATTATCAAAATAAATTGAGTTCACTCAGTGATGAAATCGATCAAATTTCAACTAAATTAACTCAACGAGCTGATTATCATGCCACATGCGATGCTTAAAAAAAAGAAATATACCGGCTAAAAAACCTTGCCGATTTACCGGTGTTTTCTGGCCCCATATATATTTTAAACAAACTTAAAATAAAAAATAAATTTCTCATCACTTCTTTTCTTCCTTCATTTTTGTTGTTGTTGCCTTTAATTTTTTTCCATGTCCTTTGAGTTCCCGTGCACAATTATGCCTTGCTGTTTTTTTTTGTTACCATCTTTCTCGTTTTCCATATTTTTCTTCTCTAATTTTTTCTTTAAACTAAATTTTAACCTTTCTGCCATTTTTTATTATTTTTTAAAATAATAATTTCCAAAACAAAAATTTTTACTGCCCAATCTTAATTTTAATTAATTAATTAATTATTCAGCAATTTCAATTTTTTTATTCTCTTCTTTTTTTAACAAATAGTTATATAATCTCTCATTTTATGAGATATTTTTCTTTTTGATCTCGGCATTTTCACGTTTTGAATTTAAAATCTTCCTTTATATTCTTTTTTTGTTTGTTATTATTTTGTTGCTATTTATTTTGTAACAACAAAGTGTGCAATTGCCATAAAATGAATTTTTTTCAAAATAAAAATGTTTTTTAATTTTGCATTTTTTTTGAGTTTCTTCGACGCTAAAAAAATCCTTTTTTTTTTCTTCTCCACCAGAGCTGTCGAATTTCGAATTTCGAATCGAATTTCGAACCGAATTTCGAATCGAATTTCGAAATTCGAAGCTTCGAACGAATCGAATTTCGAAAAATACGAATTTCGAATCGAACATTCGAAATTCGTTTCGAAGAAATTCGAATTCGAATCGAACATTCGAAATTCGATTCGAAGCTTTCGAATTTCGAATTTTTTCGAATCGGCGCCATTCCAATGGATTTGACTTTGGCGCAAGCTTTTTGGCGCCAAACTTTTTTGCTGCAAAAGCTCAACAGATTTGAAAACTTTTTCTTTTGATTTTGATAAACGTGTGGAAAGTTTTAAAACGAACGAAATCATTCGACTGGCTGCTTATCTTGATCCTCGATACTGTTATAGGTTAGTGTTTAGTATCAATCTTTATTTTTTTTATACAACTATTTATAGGCCACAATTATTCACTGATGATGAATGGTCTAGCACTGAAGCATTACTTTTGAGTAAACATTCAAACCTGCAATCAAAAACTGATGAAATCATCGCTGATTCTGAATCTTTGGATGCTGAAAGTGAAATAAGTGATAATGATGAACCGTTCAGTTGGTCTCAATTTGATGAAAAGAATGTTTCAAAGAAAAGTGGATTACGGGTTAGGCTTTGCTTCTAAACCATGTTTTATTCATTGTTTTAGGAAGAGATGAATGAATATGTAAAAGAAGCAAGAATTGATGTTCCAATGCCTAAGAAAAACACAACCAATATAGCATTAGCATTTTGGCAAAACAACGAGAAAAAATATCCTCTTCTTTCTTCTTTAGCAAAAGCCTATCTATCATTAATGGCGTCAAGTTCAGAGCCTGAAAGAGTATTTTCCAATCTAACTCACTTCTTTCAAAATACACAAAGAAATTCTCTGGGTGATGATAAAGTAGAAGATGTAATGATGGTTCGTAATCAAATGATCGTCGAAAAAGCTGAAAGAAATTTAGTTCCTGTGCCAAAAAATGAAAATGAAATTGTGGTCTTCGAAAGTGAAAGTGAAACAGAAGATTTTTAATTATTATTAATTGTTGATTGTTTTTTTTTATAAATCTTTGTTGTCTTTTGTTTTGTTGTTTTTTTTTATATAATAAAGTATTTTCAAAATTTTTTTTTATTATTAATGACTTCACTTTTTCGAAGATTCGATTCGATTTTTCGAATCGAAGCTTCGAAATTCGATTCGAAAGTTTCGAATTTCGAATCGAAACTTCGAAATTCGATTCGAAGAAATTCGAATTCGAATCGAAGCTTCGAAAGTTCGATTCGAAGATTTTCGAACATTCGACAGCACTGTTCTCCACGAGGAATTACTTCGGAGCAACAGCAAATAAACTTTTTACGTGAATGTTGTTTCACTGATGCTTTTGACGGATTTTTTCTGTTCAATTGTACGATTTCACAATAATGAATGCAGTTTCTAAATAAAAATGCCGAGCTTTTTTTAAAACAAACTAACATCTAAAAATAATGGATCATTTTTCATGAAACCGCAAAAAAATTCTTTTTGTAATGCATTAGCATCATATGAAAAAATGGGGTTCTTACAACGAGTGCCGACTGTAGCTTTTACAAACAAAAAGTTTTATTCCTTTCTTTTTTTCGACTTTCATTGCTCTTTTTTACTCCGTTTCTTAACTTTTTTTACCGCGTCTTTGATTTTTTATTTACCATTCATAACTTTCATTTTTTTAGTTTATTATTCGTTCATCATGTCGTTTAATCAATCATCAGCTGGTAATATCAATGTGAGTTTTTATTTTTTGGTTAATTTTTTCGCAACATTTTTAATTAAGAATTTTTAGGATATGCAAGGATCTTCTACTCCAATACCTGATGATATTGAAAGAGTTATGGCTCTTGCAATAGATGCAGTAAAATGTATCAGTGCTTATAAATGCAATGAAGCAATTGAAAAGTATTCTCAGGCGCTCGCATTGTATCCTGATCCTAGTCTCTTTTGTAGTCGTGCTGGTATTTACTGCACTCTTGAACAATACGATGATGCATTCAATGTAAGACTTTATTTTTATATTTTTAAAAGCAAGTGTATTTCTTTTTTAGGATTGTCGTGGAGCTCTTGAGATTGATCCGAAGTGTGCTGATGCTTATTATTCCCTTGGTACAACATTTTATGGTCTCAAACGTTATGATGAAGCAATTGAAGCTTACAAGAAAGCTCTTGAATTGAATCCTAGAGATGAAGAAAGTCGAAGAGATCTTGCTTTTGTTGAAGAAAACCTTAAAGCTGTATGTTTATGTTTTTCTGATCATTTGCTTTTTATTTCACTAATTCTTTTTTAGAAAGAAATGTCAACTCCAACGCCAGAAGATATTACAAAAGCAAATGCTCTCAAAGAAGAAGGAAATGAATGCATGAAGGCTTCAAAATTCAACGAAGCCATCGAAAAATACACTCAAGCTCTTGCTTTGAATCGGGATCCTGTTTATTTATGTAATCGTGCAGCTGCTTATTGCCGTCTTCAGCAATATCAAAATGCAATTAATGTGAGTTTTTTAACTTTATTTTTTTACTTTCAAATTCGCAACATTTACGTTTTAGGATTGTGACAGTGCTATTTTTCTTGATGACAAATATACCAAAGTTCATGCTCGAATGGGATTCATCGCTTCTTGTCAAGGTCAATACATGTATTCTGTTAAATTTTACAAAAAAGCTCTCCAATTGGATCCTAACAATGAAAATTACAAAGAAAACCTTTCTCTCGCTGAAGCAAAACTTCGTGATGTCAATTACCAATCATAAAGTCTAATGGCTGGCTGTGTTTGCTTTTCTTTTGTTTTCCATTGTTTTTAAACTTTCATTTTATGTTTCTGTTGTTGATTTGAGTATACTTTTCTTTGTCAATTTACCATCTTTGTTGTTGTTTGATCCTTTTGTGATTAAATCTTTTGTTTGAAAATAAAGTTTACCTACCGTTTGTTTTAACTAAGTTTAACAAGTCTTTATCGCTATCTTTTTATCATATAACTTCATAACAAGTTTTTGTTCATTCTTATAGTAGAGAGGTAAATACCTTAAAAATGTATGGGTGTTAGTAGTTTCATCATGTCATGGCATTAAAGTAGCAGGAATGAATATTTTGAATTGAAGTCAAAGCTTTATTTTGCAACGAAAAAGGATAGTAAAATTTCTCTTTATTTTTGTTAACAAAAAATTTTGTCATTGCAAAAAATCTAAAACTGCTTTAGTTCAAATTATTATCAAATGTGTTTTAACCAGATTTTTGTCGTTCTTGTAGACCTAAAAGTTGTTTTTTCAATTCTTCGATGCCTAAGAGTAACTAAATTAAATTTTGCTATGTGATTAATAAAAGTAAGCTTACGCAAAATATTATGCACATATTCATTAAACATTGGTTTCGTAACCACTTGACGAAGAGGCAAAAGTAAAGGTCGATACTTTTCTTTCAAATCTCCAACCCTGCTTCATCAAATTGCGCATCTAAATCAGGGGAGTGTCCAATGGGATATGTAACATTTTCAGTGTATTTCATAAAAAGGGGTAATAAACCACATTCTCGAGCAAAATAAGCTTGAACAATTCGTTCTTTTAAAACTCTTTGATATGAATCAATTTTTGTCATATTTACCAATGAAAAAATAAACTCATTTTTTTAAAGCGTTTTTTTTCTGTTCAATTTTTATTTGCGTGATTCATCTTGAACACTTGCTACTTAAAAATATTTTAACTTTCTTTAAATTCTAAAACAAATTACAAGGTGATGAAAATAAATTTTTGTTGAAAATTTGATGGAAAGATGTTTTTAACATATAAGTTTTATTTCCTTTTTTCATACTGCCATTAATTATAATTATATAAAAAACCTCAAATCTGTACTTTCAGCTTGAATAAACTTTATCCTTCCTAGTAATTTTGATTGTTATTTCGTTCGCGCTTGGAAATGTTTCATGGGAAAATTGAAAGATTAATGACAAAATTTACATAAATGAAAATGAAAGCGCCAGGAAGGAAGCTTTTGTTTGCATTGCATAAAAATAAAGCGGTACGGTTGTCAACTTTGAGGTGTTTTAAAGGTTGGGGATCCTTGAAAATGGTTTTATAAGATCCAAATTGTCGGGATGATTAGAATTATTGACAATTGATGAATAAGCTATGGAAGATACGGAAGAAAATTTAGTACAATCTTTTAGAATCTTAAGGAAGTAAATTTGACTATGATGTCGCGGAGTTGAGGATCTCATAATTAATGACAAAATTTTTGTAATAATTTGCATAAAACAAGTTTCAAGGCCGGCCGGAGGCCGGCGGCGTTTCTAGTAATTATAAAATGCAAATGTATTTTATGTTTTAAACATTTTATAAAGAAAAAGACTACAAAATAGAAAAAAAAACACACAAAAAAAGAAGCTGACATAAATAATATTTTAAAAAATTGCTATGTTATATTTACTTTTATTTTTTATTTTTTTGTTGCTATTGACAGCGACGGCAACCAGCAACGACAACAAAGTGAAGAAAAGCTTTTGGCATTTTAGATATTTTTGTCATCACAAGTTTCATTTATTGTTTTGTTTTGTCTATTTTTTTAAGGATGACTGAATATAAACTTTATTATTTCGATGTTCGAAATCTTGCTGAACCCATTCGTTTGATGTTACGTTATAATGAAGCGGATTTTGAAGATATTCGACTTGATCAAGAAAAGTGGAAGCATATGAAATCGGGTAAGTTTTAGGAAAGCCTTTTTTAAAAATGGCCATCATTAATTTTTTCTTAAAATTAACAATTAAAATTACTTTGAACGTTTAGAAATGCCCCAGCTAACTATGCCTGTGTTGGAAATAAATGGGAAAAAGTTAGCACAATCACATGCAATTATGCGTTATTTGGGTCGAGTATACAGTAAGCGTTCCATCCATCTTTTTTTAAAACAAATTTTTAAATTATTTTTAAGATTTGACTGGTCGAAATAATATTGAACGAGGCATCGTTGATAGCATTGCTGATTTACTAAAAGATTTTTACACTCAAATTGCACCATTTTATTACATTCGCCTTGGGTTTAAGGAAGGTGACTTGGAAGCTTTGAGAGAATCAAATTTCAACCCGGCTATTGAAACTAAAATCCCATTATTTGCTCATTATCTCAAAGAAGCCCATTCTGGTTTTTATGCTAAATCAGGCTTGACATACGTCGATTTTATGTGCAGCGAATTTTTTGACGCAGTTCATTCTCTTGAACCTGAAGCATTTGATCATCATCCTGAAATTCTTTCTCACATTCGTCGAATTCATGCTTTACCCCAATTGAAATCTTACATTAGCAAGCGAAAATAAACAATTATTATCGACTGAAGCTTTAAATTTTTTTTTGCTTTTCCTATTAATATTTTTGAAAAGTTTAATTTTGAAAAGCTTTAAATATATTATTTTTTTAAAATTATAATAGTATTGCGCTAGTTTTTGTAAATGAATAAAATAAAAATATATCCAGAGAAGACATTTTTTTTAAATGTTACAATAGACAAAATTCTTTGACTCCAATAACAGACTTTAGTAAATGCTTTTAAAGTCCACGGAAATGGGACTGTTGAAACAAAAACAAAAAAATTATGAAATCACAAATAACAACTTTTGTCATTATTTTAAATTTGTATTTTAGCATGATATAATGTTTCCGGCCACTTTATAAATTTATATCCAACCTATTTATTCTGTTTATCAAAAATATATAAATAAATATTTGAAATCTTTACCCAATTAGACAATGACGCAAAAAAATGAGTGATATAAAAATAATTTACCAAGCGGCCATCTTCAATCATCGCTTATAATTATTAGGTTTCTGGTTTATTTAGTAAGCGTCATATTAAAAAATGTGGTTATTATAAACCAAAGTCTTAACGAACTCTTTTTTTGTGGTTTGAATAAAGATTTATTGTTTTACAATGCCTTACATCCAACTGGAATCAATTTCACCGTTTGTAACCGTTTGTAACCGGTTTGCACCGGAGGATGCAATGCCAAAAACTCTCTTTCATTTGAAAATTTTTACAACCAAAAATTTGAAAAAAATATTTCAAAAGCTTACGAAAACTTTCAAAAAAATTTATGGAAACTTTGCTTGAAAAAATTTTCAAATGAAAGAGACTTTTTGGCATTGCATCCTTCGGTGCAAACCGGTTACAAACGGTTACAAACGGTTACAAACGGTGAAATTGATTCCAGTTGGATGTAAGGCATTGTATAACACAAAATATGTTAGTGAACTATTAACAGAGCTGTCGAATTTCGAATTTCGAATCGAATTTCGAACCGAATTTCGAATCGAATTTCGAAATTCGAAGCTTCGAACGAATCGAATTTCGAAAAATACGAATTTCGAATCGAACATTCGAAATTCGTTTCGAAGAAATTCGAATTCGAATCGAACATTCGAAATTCGATTCGAAGCTTTCGAATTTCGAATTTTTTCGAATCGGCGCCATTCCAATGGATTTGACTTTGGCGCAAGCTTTTTGGCGCCAAACTTTTTTGCTGCAAAAGCTCAACAGATTTGCAAAGTTTTTGTTTGACATTTGTTTAACAATTTTTCTTCTTCCTGTAAATTATGTCAGTTGCTAAAATTCACTTTGTAAAAGTTAATGGATTCTATGAATGCAAGTACTGTATTAAGAAGTATAAAGTAAACGCAACAGGAACAACATCAGGAAGGAAAGAACATATTGAAAAAAAGCATTCTGATAAACTAAACACTAGCATTACTGATGATAATGGTCCACCAGCAAAACAACAAAAACTTGACTTCTTTCCGCAATCAAATGGTAATAGAGATTTCGATCGATGCTTAACAAGATTTGTTTGTCAATATGGTATTCCATTTTCTGCAATTGAAGCTGAATCCTTCCGTGAATTAATGAAATTTTCCGGTCGAAATATTAAGGTAATGCTTTTGTTTATTATGATTTCTCTAACTTTACTTTGATTTAGATACCTGATCGACGAGCTTTATCATCTGTACTTGTTCCACAATATGCTGCTGAAATACGATCTAATATTACTACCACGACTTCAAATAAGATTATTTCAATCAGTTTCGACGAGTATTCCAAAGGAACCAGAAGGTTTTTAAGGTAAGCGACTCTTTAAATACACTTGTTTACAACCTTATTTCTAGTGTAACATGTTCTTACATCGACAATTCATGGGTCTTGCGGTTTAGCCGACTATGTGTTAAAGCATTTAATGCTTCTGCAACTGGTGAGAAACTTGCTGAAAGTGTAACAGAAGTCTTGAATGAGTTGAAATGTAAATCCGTTATTGGTATTACTCGCGATGGTGCGTCTAATGTAAAAAAGGCTTGTGATGATTTTTTGATGCTACCTAGGTATGTTTCTTTATGTAAAACATTTGCTACATTTATGTTTTTAGTATTAACTGTTACGACCACGCACTAAGCTTATCTCTCAACCATGCTTTCAAAGAATATTATGAAGTTAAAGCTTTAATTACTAAAGTTAGAAAGCTTGTCGCTGGTTTTTCTAAGCAGCCTGGTGCAACAAGAATCCTCATCGATTGCGGTGCTAACGAGTCAATGAAAAGTGTAAGATTTTTGCCTTAATTAATATTTACATTTGTAACGTTTTCAGGAAAGCAACACTCGTTGGAATTGGTTTATGAGAGCAATAAAATGCGTGCTAAATAACAGAACTGCTCTTGAACAATTCGTAAATCATACTGAAGGGAAGAAATTATCACAAAGAAGGCTAATTTTGGAATTTGAAGACGAAGACTATGAAAACCTTGCAAAACTGCAGAAAGTCTTAATGTTTTACGATGAGCAATTTCTTATGGTAATTTTTTATTTACTTCTCTAAATCTCTAAATATTATCGTTTTAGGCACAAAGTCGAGAAGCAACAGCATCATCAATTCCATATTTTTGTTTTCAAGCTCAAAATGTTGCAAAAAAGAAATCTGCTTCACCAATGATTACAACTTTTTTGAAAACTTTTTCTTTTGATTTTGATAAACGTGTGGAAAGTTTTAAAACGAACGAAATCATTCGACTGGCTGCTTATCTTGATCCTCGATACTGTTATAGGTTAGTGTTTAGTATCAATCTTTATTTTTTTTATACAACTATTTATAGGCCACAATTATTCACTGATGATGAATGGTCTAGCACTGAAGCATTACTTTTGAGTAAACATTCAAACCTGCAATCAAAAACTGATGAAATCATCGCTGATTCTGAATCTTTGGATGCTGAAAGTGAAATAAGTGATAATGATGAACCGTTCAGTTGGTCTCAATTTGATGAAAAGAATGTTTCAAAGAAAAGTGGATTACGGGTTAGGCTTTGCTTCTAAACCATGTTTTATTCATTGTTTTAGGAAGAGATGAATGAATATGTAAAAGAAGCAAGAATTGATGTTCCAATGCCTAAGAAAAACACAACCAATATAGCATTAGCATTTTGGCAAAACAACGAGAAAAAATATCCTCTTCTTTCTTCTTTAGCAAAAGCCTATCTATCATTAATGGCGTCAAGTTCAGAGCCTGAAAGAGTATTTTCCAATCTAACTCACTTCTTTCAAAATACACAAAGAAATTCTCTGGGTGATGATAAAGTAGAAGATGTAATGATGGTTCGTAATCAAATGATCGTCGAAAAAGCTGAAAGAAATTTAGTTCCTGTGCCAAAAAATGAAAATGAAATTGTGGTCTTCGAAAGTGAAAGTGAAACAGAAGATTTTTAATTATTATTAATTGTTGATTGTTTTTTTTTATAAATCTTTGTTGTCTTTTGTTTTGTTGTTTTTTTTTATATAATAAAGTATTTTCAAAATTTTTTTTTATTATTAATGACTTCACTTTTTCGAAGATTCGATTCGATTTTTCGAATCGAAGCTTCGAAATTCGATTCGAAAGTTTCGAATTTCGAATCGAAACTTCGAAATTCGATTCGAAGAAATTCGAATTCGAATCGAAGCTTCGAAAGTTCGATTCGAAGATTTTCGAACATTCGACAGCACTGACTATTAAGCGAGAATTTTACTATCCGGAAACTCGTGGCTGTTTATTACTGGATTTTTTGTTGTTTTTTTTATTGTCAAATTTAAGCGAACGTGCGAGTTTCTAAAATTTTTAAATGGTTAATTACTCACCAAAAATAAAAATGAGTCTTTGAACATTATTAGGGCAAAAATATTTTAATTACGCTTCCTTCATCCTTCGTCATATTCATTATTTATTCCACCTTCAAAGTTTATTCCTTCCGTTTTCTTGTTTTGCTCTGCTTTACCCAGTGTGCCACCACTAAAATAATAAATTTTTGTGTTTTTGCTTCTCTAAAAAATAAACGATCTTTAGACAAAGCGAATAACCAAAAACTGTGGGAATTAGTTAGGTTGTTTTTTAATACAAAAAAGCACCTGTTTTCCATAATTTTAGTTTAGTGCCACTTTAAAGTATTTATTTTTCAAAGTTTAAATTTAGATTTAAACTTTTTAATCTCAAAGAAAATGGAGCTTTCTAATATTGAAGATTTTTATTTTCCAAAACTTGAAAAATTTTATTTTTATATTGTTATCGCAAATTTTACTGTTTGCACTGCATTGTTGCCTTACACGATTTACATTGTCATTAAAAAATCCACGAAACCAATGGGAGAATATAAATTACTTATATTAAATCAAATTTTATGGAGTTATGGATTTAATTTTGTTTTAACCGTTTGGTTGCCAGTTCCAGTTTTGCCTTTTACAATTGCATATCCGATTGGGGCGGCAAAGTTATTTCCTGAAAATTCATTTTATGTTTGCTTTTTTGCTTTTGTCCTTTGTGCCATTGGAACTGGACATTCTATATTTGTTTCGTTTCTTTATCGAATTGTTAAACTTAAAACTGATTCAACTATTGGGAAATTTTATTCAATAAAATGGCTAATTTTTCCTGCTCGAGCCATAACTCTTACAAGTTCGATTGCAATTTTTATGAGTGAGTTTTTAGTTTAAAAAATATTATTTGTAAAATGCAAAATTTTTAGTTCCATTAATTTTGGAAGACACCAAACTCGAAGCTTTAATGCCAGCTATCATTTCTGAATCGAAACTTATGGAATTTTATTTTAATAATCCAAAATTCAATGGAATTGGAGGATATCATAAAAACATTGGAAATGGATGGATAAAAATATTTTTTATTGAAATGAGTTGTTTATGCATTTTACTTTTTCTTGCAGTTTTCTTGATTCATACATTTTTTGTATATCAAATGAAAAAGTACCGTGCTCATATCTCTGCTACCACCTATCGACTCCATCAAATGCTATATCGAGCTTTAACCATTCAAATTGCTCTTGTCACTGTGGAATTAGTCCTTCCATTAACCATATATTTTATTCTTTTTTACTTCCAAATACCATTTGGAAATTTTTATGCAATTATTTTTATTTCTTTTACAAGTTTTCATTCAAATTGCAATTTTATTGTTATTTGTTTTTATATTAAGCCATATCGAATTTATATCTTAGGAAAAGTTACTAAAATTCTAAATCGACTTGGATGTGAAAAAGCCGCGGTTGCGTCATTTTCTCTATCAAAATCTACCCAGCAACATGGTGGTTATAATGTGAACACTATTTATTAATGTAAATAAATATTATATTATAATTTTTATTTGTAGTTTGCTTAGTTAGGTTTTTTGTAGGTTAAATTAAATATGTGAGAATAAAAACAAATTTAATACTTTTATTTAGACACATGGTTAAAAGGTTAAAAATTATTTATAGTCCATGGGATCCAAAAAAAATAATAAAAGTCTGAGAAACTTTTAATTATGCTAATTCCAAAAAATTCCAACATTCGTTTCTAATTTTTGTATATCTTTCAAAAGTTGTCTCATAAAAAAAATCAAAGAGTCGACCATCTTTTATTTCTTAATTTTTAAAGATGTTTCTCAAACATAAATTAAAGAAACAAAAGTTTTTTTGTATGGAATTTAAAACGACTAATAAGGCAGTTAAAATTGGGGCCACGTTGTTCAAAACAAAAATTTTATTTTTTGAAAATCAAACTAATGCACAAAACTGCAAAAACATATATCGAAAAATTAAACAACAAACAAACTAAACTATCAAATATTTAGGCATTAGCTTGGCCAGCTTGTTCAGCTTCATCTTGTTGAATGGAAATGCCAGTAAAAAATTCAAGAGGATGTTCTTCCATAGCTTTGCGTTCTTCAGGGGTATAATCATCAACGATATTCAAATATTTTTGAATATCAGGAACTTCCATATCTTCTAAAAGGGTTAAAACAAAATCACCTGCAGCTTCAAGGAAGCGTTGGCTGTCAAGATAATCTGCTTTCCAAGTGAGATCCTTGAATTCTTCTTCGGACATTTTCTTAAAGAAAGCATTAGTCCATTCCATATCTTTTTCAGCTTTGGCCGAATCAAAATGTTCATGGAGTTCAACAAATAATTGAAGTTGCTTTTGAGTCATATCGACTTCAACCGCATCGCTGTTATCCGTGTGTTCGGTAACATTTTTGAGAATGGAGCATGCTTCAATAACGCGGGAATCAACTTCAATGGTGAATGTTGGATCAACTTTGGAACGAAGGGTAAGTTTTTTAACTGAATCAGTGGCAGCAGGAATTTCAGCAGCGGCGGAAGTAAGAGCAACTTGATTATCACCAGTTGAAGCCATATTTCTTTAATAAAATAAAATAATGTAGATGAGAGTAGAGAAGAGAGCGAAGTGAAGATTTGAAAGTCTGGTTAATGACTCAAAATGATGAGGAATTGAAGAACCTTGGCTGCTTTTATATGCCTCTTTTAGGTGGATAGTTGTTTTTCGATGCCATGGATAAACAACATTTCGAGTGCCTTTCATAGAGGGCATTTTTAGTGGCAAAATAACAAATAAATATTGATTTTTGGTACATTTTAGCTGCAATAAAAGTTTGGTTGAGATTTTTTATAGGTTAACCTAAATATGTGAGAATAAAAACAATTTTGTTGTTTACTTTTGGCATATGATTGAAAGACTAAAAAATGTTTATAAATAACAGAGTCTAAAGAATCAAAACAAAAAAAAGCTCCAAGAAACATTTTTGTTAAATGTAATCCATAGAAAAATAGCCACTTTCTTTTCAATGTATTTGGTAATTTTTTATTTAAAATGATTCATAAAAAAAATGAAAAATTGCACAAATAAAAAACATATGAAAAGTATGTGATATCATTTTTATCGATTTTTATTTCAATATAGGTGAAGCATTTTTATCAATTCTCGTTTATTCATTTAAGCGTCCCTTCTTATTAAAAAAAATTGTTTGCGAAAAGAAGAACTAAAAATTTATAAATACTTTTTTTTTTCGACTTTGACCTTCAAAAACATTATTATGTTATTTTTGGTTAACAAAGCTTATAAAGTATACTTTTAGAAATTTATTCCAAATTTCAAATATCCTGTTGAATAATAATTTTTAGGATGTGAGCTGCAATATTTCGTGCCTTGTTACTTTGTCGAAAGAGAAACTTGAAAATGATCTTCAAAAATGTTTGGAAACGGAAAACTTTGACGCTGATTTATTTCCTGGATTATCTTGGAAACTCAAAATTTATCCTAATGGACTTCCAGATAGTATTGGAAGTTTAGCAATTTTGCTTTTTGTTGATTATAACAAACCAGTAACTGCAACTTGGACTTTGGAAGATGAAACTAAAAAAAATTAAAGGTAAATACTTTTTTAACATATTCAAAAGCGGGTTTTCTTTTTTAGTTAATTACACTCATACTTTCGAGAAAGAAATTTCTGAAGGCCATGGAGCCAGAACTCTTATTTCACGGGATTTACTTTTCAAGGAAGAAAACGCATATTTTAAAGATAATTTGTTAAAAATAACGTTGCAAGGAACCATAAGCGTCAAAGCCCAACCATTAGATGCTTCAAAGTTATTGTTAAGCACTCGACTTCGTGAAGATGATAATCAAGATTTTGTTATCGTTGTGGGTGTCAATGAATTATCGGTTGGTATCAAAAAATTTGATATTTTTTATTAAATTATTTTGTAGGTTCACAAACTTGTGTTATCAAGCTCATCCATGGTTTTCAAACGAATGTTTGATTCCGATTTTAAAGAAGTTGCAGAAAGCAAAGTTAAAATTAAAGATTTTGAATTCGATGTTGTAAATGCTGCAATTAACGCATGCTACAATATGGAAACACTTGATAATAATATTTTGGAGGAATTAAGTTATGATTTGCTTCGCTTTGCAGATAAATATGATATGATGTTTCTCAAGGTTGGGTTCCAAATAAAGACAAAATTCAAATTATAAAAAACTAATTTAAGGACTTTGTTGAACGATGGTTAGCAAAAAAGATTTCATCATCAACAGTCTCCGATTTGTTTGAACTCAGTAATCGAACAAATGCAACAAATCTTCGGCAGCAATGTTTTCAGTTTTTGAATGATCGAATTCAGCTAACAGAAACTATTCCTGAATTGCGAAAAATTGATGAAAAAACTGCTCTCGGTCTTTTAAAAAACAAATCATCGTTTTCTTTTTCTGTTGAATAATCTAATCTACATACATTTTACTTGTTTTTATTAATAAAAACTTTAATAAATTCCATAAATTTTTTCTTTATTAATTTAATTTTTACAAGAGTGTAAACTAAAATAGAGGAAGAATTTGTTTTTCAAATTTTGAAATTTTTTAAAAAAAGTTTGAAACCTTAAAAAATTGAGTCATAAAAAAATTAAAGATTCCAAGAATTAAAAAAAAACGAAAATATTTTTGATTTTTTTTGAATGCTGTCTCTCCTGAAAAATAGCTTTCATTCCATTTTAAAATGTATCATAAAATTTTAAATATAAAATAGACTTTAATAAATGCTTTTTCTAGATGAAATTCATATTTTACTATGAAAGCATTTTTTGTTTTTGCGATCTTTATTTTTGTTTGTTTTCAACTTTCGATTGGAAAAACTATGAAACCTAGTGATTCTAACTTTGAACATTTTGTTCAACTCCCTGATGGTTCTATTAAATATGAAAAGTATGAACATCATGCAACTTCGGAATCATGGGATTCTCGCACAGGTATGAAATTTTTCTAATTTGAAACTTATAATTAAAAGCTTTTGCTTCCCATCGTAAAAAAATAATTTATAGAGCATAAACAAATGGTTTTCAAACAACCCAAGCTTAATAATAATCCAACAAGCATCAAAGCCAACCCCAAAAATAAAATCCAAAAATAAAATCCAAAAGAAAGTTTTTAGCTCTTTAAGTTCACTTGATTTACTCAATAATCTCTCCCATGGTATTGGATAATTCTTAATTTATCGAACAGACATCGTTTTTGTGAATGTTTTTGGAAAAACTTTAAACTAAAGACTTTTATTTTTTATTTTTACACTTTCCTTTCCAATTAATAAAACCATCAACTGACTAACTGATGTAATATAGAAAAGTGATAAAAACTTTTGAAGAAAAAAGTGACGATTAAAAAAAAGAATAATAATAAAAATGTGACTAATTCGATTATTTTTGTTTTTGTGTAAAAAGGAAAAGAAAATTTAATAGGGTGATTCCTGTTTACTCTCTTTAAAAAAATAATAAGAATTTAGTTTGGCAAAACAAAAACACACAAAAATAAATATATTCAATTGAGAATTAAATTCCTGGAATGCACTTATTTAAATTTATTGAAATTTGAAAATTAATTAATCATTTTTCAAACAACTTTTGCAAATTTTATCCTTCTTTATATGCAAAGATTTTATGATCCCTTATGAAAATAAAAAAAAATAAGCTATGCTCGTATTTGGAACAACAGTGACGTTCGTCATTATTGGGGCGGTAACGTCTTTAGATAAAAAAACAGGCATCCATTTTAGAGAATTCTTTTATTCAAATTTTCTTTTAATGAGCGTATTCATGAATACCTGGATGGATTAGACGAAGGTTTAATGCAAGGGCGGTACTACCTTTTTATTCAAAAGATATCAAATGGCAAAAGATTTTAAAATGAAATGAGGTAAAAGTAAAATAAAGTCACATTTTAAATCCATCTTGACAATAACATAGAGATTTTTTTTAAATAACCTATTTTTTAACTTTTACTTATTACTCCTTCGAGAATATCATTTTCCTCTGAGAATTAATTTAAAAATATGACTTTTTGCCTTCCATATTTAAACAAAAATAAAGCTTGACCTATGTTGAAGATAAAAATTTTCAAATATTAAAAACAACTTTTTTCTTTTAGGTGATATTGGTTAAATAAAAATGGCAGCAGTATCATTATTTTTGACAATAATATTTGTTGTAGCAGCTACTGTAACCGAAAGCTTGGCCACTCGAGAAAGTAATAATGGAATAGTGATGCTTGCTCCAAGGTAATTAACCTCCCAAGCAAAATTTCAAGAATTCCTTATTTATAAACTGTTTTTGGATCTAAGTTAAACATCTCAAAAATACTTTTTTTTTGATAAAACCTTTTCCAATTTTTTTTTTCTTAATTCGGAATTTTAGAGGATTAAACAATATGTAAAATTTCAGATTTCGATTCTTCCCTTTCCATTATTATATCTCACCCGATAAATCTCAAAACAATGGTAGCCCTCGAGTTCGAAGAGCTAATAAATTAGCAAATATGATGCGGCTTGGAAAACGTAGCGAAATGATTACTCGTGAACAAAGTTCAACCAATTCAGTAACTACGCCATGGGTTTACGCAAATGTTGGTACCATTCCAATTCCAAAACCATCATACATCACATCTTCTTCCATGGTTCATTAAATGGCAATTCTTTAATTTTGAATGGGAATAAAAAAATTTCTTAACTTTTTTTCTTATTTCGTTTTCATTAATTGAGCTTACTTTTTAACAAATAAAAAAAAATAATTTTTTTTGCTTTTTGATTATTTTTTTCGCTGGCGCAAAATAAAATTTGTGCTTTTTTGTGATTATTTTCTTGGAAAGTATGGAACCATACTTTGATTATAAAAAAAAATTCTGACTTCCGCATTTTTTTATTTGTAGTATAAAAAGTCTTCTTTTTTCTTTCTTCGTCAATTGAAACTAAAATAAATAAAAGCACAAAGATTATTACACTAATTTTCTATTCTGTTCTGTTCTATGTTCCTCCATCCATTTTAAGATGTAAAAAAGAAATAATTAAGGGTTGCCCCAATATTGATTAATGAGATTATAAAACAATCAAATCTTATGGCAACAAAAAAAGACGGAAGGAAACTCCTAATTGAGAAAAAAATGTGATCGAATTTCTGTGCTGATAACGCAAAACTTTTTTATTCTAAAATAAAAGACGACAACTCCAAGTTCCAAATGAACAAAAATCTTCTAGTTTCTTCTAAGATAAAACACATTATTTTAACCCTTAAAAACCTGTCGCCATTTTAATCATTTGGGAAGTAAAAATTTATTTGTGTCCAAAAAAAGAATAGCTTCTTTGTTTTGTAGTATGTTTGTAAGGGCAAAAAAAAAAAAGCATCTCTAAAGACTGTTGATAAAATTAAAGTGCAAACAAACTATACGAAAATAAAATGAAAGAAAGGCATAAATTAATTGGAAAATACAATACCTCCGTATTTCATGGATTCAAAATCGAGTTTATGCACCAAGTAAATAATTCAAACGCTTCTCGATACCACAATCGTTCTAAATTATTGAATGCAAAACTTTAGATTACTAAGAATTATTTGAATTTTAAGAGCTTAACTTAAAAATAAATTTTGAAAACGATGTTTGATTTTAAAATATTTGATTTTAATCTTAAGATTCAATCAAACTATTTTTATGTTAAACGACATCAACATTTTTCTATTTTAATTTTCACTTTGATTGGATTACGGATATTTTTTTAGGTTCCTTGTTTTTTTGTTAATTTTTTTTAAACTTTAAAAATGATATGTTACATGCCAAAAACAAGATAGTCGAATAACAAGAATTACTTTGGATCATCAAATAAAATATTTTCCACACTTTAACATTATTTTTTTATAGAGTTAAAACTAAAAATATTATTAATATTTTAAAAAATTCCTCTAAATTTAGAACAAAAAATTGGAAAATCCTGTTTTCAAACGACCTTTCAAACCAATAATAAAAAATTAATTAATTAATCAAACCACAATGCACAATTTTTTTTTATTTTATTGGTTGGCAATAAATTTTATGGTGATGAAAAGAGACGTAAGATCACAGGGTTTACCCCAATGTTCCACTCTTGAGCTCACTTTTTTTTATTTTGTGTGCTCATGTTTCATTTTTTTTTGAAGAGTGATTTCCTTCTTTTTTTTTTATTCGTTAATAGTTCATTTCTATCTCTCTATCTTCTTCTTTTTTTGTAGAGACTTTATTTTTTACTTCTTTATTTTTTTTGGTTGGAAAACCCGTTAATTTTTGTAATATTGGACGGAATGTGCCTTGATTACGCCTACGTCCATTAAGACCATAAAACCAGGAAATACCATCGTTTTTTTTATTGGAGTGTGTTTTGAGTTGATAGTTTTATTCTGTTAAACACAAAAAATTGATGATACGAGAGACACACAAACATAGATAGACGACAACATTCAAAATATTTT
Organism: Panagrolaimus kolymaensis; assembly: GCA_028622995.1. Taxonomy (NCBI): domain Eukaryota; kingdom Metazoa; phylum Nematoda; class Chromadorea; order Rhabditida; family Panagrolaimidae; genus Panagrolaimus; species Panagrolaimus kolymaensis. The sequence goes on from JAJQJQ010000034.1 coordinate 906,985, forward strand.
GTTTTATTACTATTTATTATGAGACATATGGCCGCCTTTAAAAAAAATTTTTTATTAGGGGCGGTACAAAAATCAAAACGAGCAATACACATACATTGGCTAAATAAAAAAAAAGTTATATAAAAGTGTAACTAAAAATCAAAGAGTTTAGTATACATACTTTCAAGTATTAAAAACGATAGATAGATCCTCTCTCAAATTTGCTTCAAGCAGTAACTTGATTGTTTCTTTTATCGATGATTATTTGGTTTGTTGACCATCGTTGTTGTTTGTTTCTCGCTAACTTTCTTCTCTGCTGCGCAATGTTCTAATATCTCATCTCTTCATCTTCTTGCACACACAAAATCAAAAATCAAAAATGATGATCACGTTTTTTGAAAATATTAAAAATGAAAAACGTCTAAATAGGTTTATTTTCGTTTCACTTTTCTCTTCGCTGATGTTCAAAAACATGCAAAGCAAAAAAAGGAGTTCAAATAGTCAAACAAATTATCCTCATTCCTTTATATTTTTTTACTGATTCCATCAAAAGATAATAGCTAATGCGAGTGCATGAGAAAGTAACGTGAACTTTTCATTTATTTTATTTTGCCTGCCATGTTAGGAAAATAGTGTTATTATTGCTTCTTTCGCTTTCTACAAGGACGACGACCAAAGTGTATTTTTTCTATAATAAAAATATACACGAAACGCGCTTAAATTATATCAACACTTCAATTCAAAGTCAATTGCTGAACGGCAGAAAAAAATAAAATAACACTATTTTTTGCTGGGCTGCTTGTTGCTAAGAAAAAAGAAGCACTTTTTGATTTTAAAAAAGCTGTTCTGTCAGTTGTCGGGTGTTAATAGATTTCTTTGACCGTTGAACCTCTACTTTCTTTATATTTTGGTGTCATCGGCTAATATTGCATTTTTCGAATAAAATGGTAAGTTTTTTTAATTCTTTTTTCTCTGCGGCCATTGTAAAAAAAAGCACGTATCTAAACCATCACTACAATCGCTGACCCAACAAAAACCTCTATCTAATCTTTCTTTTTTTCTCTCTCAAGTAAATTAACCTCAAACCTCAAAAAGATAAATTTTGCGGTGTTTTATCAGTGCATTCTTTTTCTCTCTCCCCTCTTTTTTAATCTTTTTATCAGTAGTAGCTCAAATAATAGGAAAGTGAAAGAAAAGAACGAAGAGTGCATAGAAGAAAAAAATATCGTGACTAAACTAAAATATCTATCTATCAGACCCATCCATTCATTACCTCCCTCGTTGTCTCAATGGCATATTATTCTTTGATCAACGAACACTCTAACTTCTTTTTTTTCTGCACTTTGAGTCGTCTTCTTCTTTACTCTTTTGACCCTCTTAAAGGAAAAAAGAGAGGAGGGAGACTTTCTTCATTTTTCACTTGCGCTTAGTTTTAAAACAGCAGGCGCATTCATTTTTCGAAAAAAAGCCACTTCAAAAAATCAAAAATATAAAAAAATAAAATAAAAGTTAGTTAGTTTGTTGTTGTTACTTCTTTAGCTGTTGTTGCTGTTACTTTATTAGTATTAAATTTTTTTTTTGTAAAAAAAATTATTTCATTCTTATTTGCGTCGTCGTCTTCTTTATTTCTTCTTCCATCAGCAACATCTTATTTTTTTTTTGCAAAAAAAAAATTACAAAGTGATCATTTTTGTGTGCAAGAAGACTCTTAGTCTCATTAACGATGGTAAGCAATCTTTTATGTAACGAAAAGAAAAAAAAACATAATGTTATTCTTTAAAAAAATAAATAAATGTTTCCGTGTGTCCGGTTTTTTCTCATCAGTTTAAACACATAAAAATATAAACGAATCGTCTTCTTTTTTTTCACTTTCATTTTCCTTTGTTGTTTTATTGCATTTTGCTTTTTTCTAAACAATTTATATTTTAAATTTTTATTTTTAGATGGCAATGAATCTTCGCGACCAATTTTCAACTGATAAAACAATCGCCAGTAAACTTATTGGCTTGGATTCAAAAGGTAAAATTCAAGCTGAATATGTTTGGATAGATGGTTCAGGTGAACATATTCGATCAAAAACTCGCACCCTCACTTCTTCCCCTAAAAATCCTGATGATCTCCCTATTTGGAATTTTGATGGTTCATCAACTGGACAAGCAAAAGGCGCAGATTCTGATGTTTTCTTAAAACCAGTTGCAATCTATCCTGATCCCTTCAGACTTGGCAATCATATTCTTGTCCTTTGTGAAACCCTTGATAATAAAATGCAACCACACAAAACTAATTATCGTCGTCGATGCGCTCAAGTTATGGAACAAGTTAAAAATGAACATCCATGGTTTGGAATGGAACAAGAATATACTCTTCTTGATGTTGATGGACATCCATTTGGATGGCCTAAAAATGGTTTCCCTGGACCTCAAGGGCCTTATTATTGTGGTGTTGGAGCTAATAAAGTTTATGGACGAGATGTTGTTGAAGCCCATTATCGAGCATGCTTATATGCTGGTATCAATATTAGTGGAACCAATGCTGAAGTTATGCCTGGTCAATGGGAATATCAAGTAGGCCCAAGTGAAGGTATCGATATGGGTGATCAACTTTGGATGTCTCGATTTTTGTTACATCGAGTTGCAGAAGAATTTGGTGTCATCGCCACTCTTGATCCCAAACCAATTCAAGGTGATTGGAATGGAGCTGGATGTCATACAAATGTTTCAACAGAAAAAATGCGCAAACCTGGAGGATACAAGTAAGGACAAAAATTCGTAAATATTCAGCTTTTAAATAAGTAAATTTTCAGAGAAATTTTATCTGCCATTGAAAAATTATCCAAATCTCATGCTGAACATATCGCATATTACGATCCCACAGGTGGTAAAGATAATGAACGTCGTTTAACTGGGCTTCATGAAACCGCAAGTATCTCCCAATTTAGTTCTGGTGTAGCTAGCAGATGTTCAAGTATTAGAATTCCCCGACAAACCGAAGTCGATGGATTTGGTTACTATGAAGATCGTCGACCATCATCTAATTGTGATCCATATTGTGTTACTGAAGCCATTATGCGTACTACATGCTTAGATGTTAAAAAGCTTTCCCGAACATACGCTCCTCAAGATGCAGAAAAATTACGTAAAATGATTAGTGAAATGTCAACTTCCACCAAAATTGATGAACATAAAGATGAGGATAACTAAACTAAATTGAAATAAAAAAATAAAAGAAGCTTTTACTCTTTTTTTACTTATGTGTTTTTTAACAGAAATACCATAAAAATAGATTTTTAACGTTTCTCTTTTCAAAAAAAATTCTTCTCTTATCTTTCTTTTTCATTTGCCTTTATATTTTACTCTCGGGAAATGTTCTTTTTTTTAGTTTAGTTCTTCTTTTTTTGTTATTTTGTTTTTCATTCGTTTGATTAACTATCTATTGAACCTTACTACACTATCATACATTGTTATCTATTCTATCTAACCTTTTATTAATTCATTTTTTGTAATTATCAAATAAAATCAAAAAAATATATGTATGTATGAAAGCAACGACAAAGTAAATAAAAAAGATAAATAAAACAATACTATTTTTTTGTCATCTTTTTTGTTTCACTTTTCATCAGTGTTTTTAAAAAAAAGAGGATAACAGTCATTGAAAAAAAGTGCAAAGTGTTTGTTTGTTTTTTTAAACGATTACTCAAGTGTCAATTTGAAAAGAGGAGGGGAGGAACGAATTAAAAAAATTTAAAATACTAATGAATGACCTCGCTTCTGAGAAGAAAAAAAACTCTAACTTTTTTCGAAAATTGAAACCGGATGAAAGGAAGGAACATTTTGTTGCGATATAAAATAAGGCATCAAGAATGAAAATTAAAGTGAAAGTGAGAGCCAGTCAGTCACAGAAGCAAAAAGGCAAAAATAAAATAGCCTTATAAGTAAAAGTGAAAAGCCATAAGCTGTCAACAACGAACATATTATAAACCATGACTCTTTTTCTTTTTCTGTCACTCACACCACTTTTTTTTTTATTTTTTTTATTTTTGTGAAGAAAAAAACACTCCAAACAGACCAAAAAAAATTGTCAAAGAAAAAATGCGTTCAATTTTTGGTTTATAAATAAATATTTGAGTGCGCATATTTTTGTGTTTTTCGGGTTTTGCGTTGTTGTTCACTCGAATGGTGATGTTTTTTCCTTTCTAACCCTCCACCGCGGCCAGCGGTGAAGGAAGGAGAGAAAAGGACATTGAATGGAGAAAATCTCTCCCCCATCCCTCGCCTATGAGAAATGATGATTGATTTTTATTTTTATGTCATCGCTAATCCTTATTCTTCTCTTCTAAAATTTGTCTACAGCCATTTGACATCTAAAAAAGTTTTTTTTTCTCACGGATAAAATGAAAAGAAAAAGCTTATCAAAACACGGCAATCTAAAAATTGTTGTTTTGCACAATTGCCTTTTTCCTTCTTTTCTTCTTCTTTTGTTTTGTTTTTTTATGGTAGACAGCTTCCGACGTATACCCTTTCCAAAAAACGAGGAGATCTGCTTTATATTTTTCTATTTTTTTTTTTGGCCTCATGCCCCAAACAAGTTTTTTTTCTTTATTTTTCGTTAATAAAAAAACAAACCAAATGGTCCAAGTTCACGGGTAAAAAGAAAAATGAATGTTGGAGTAGCAAAAAAAAATAAAAGAAAACGACAGAAAATTTAATTGTTTAATTCCCTATCCTTTTTCCTTCTCCATTTTTTGTAGAGAATTGTTGTGGTGGTTGATATTTATATTTCCCTTTTTTGTTTCTTGAAAAAATTGTATGAAACAAAACAAAAAACAAAAAAATAAACAGACTTTTATTTTCTTTTGTTTTGTCTTCCAAGTTTTTTGACTCTTGACTTCGTGTTTCCTTTCTTAAATTACTCTTGAAAAAGTTTTTAAAAGTTGATAAATTTTAGAAAATTTTATGACCGCCGCCATTGGCGGCCCTATTGGCACCCAAGGGCGGCCATCCTTGGATCTTCAACCCCTTGAAAGATTCACCGAATGGGTTCGATGTATTTGCGTCGTAACATTTGATTTAGAACTTGGTCAAGTTATTGAAGTATGTTTAATTCTTTCTCGTCTGCTTCTTATATATTCTCGTTTGCTTTTAGACAATATACCCTGGCGATGTTGAACTTACACCCCAAGAAAAATTGAATATATGTTATATGGCTTTCCCAGATTCCAATAGCGGTTATACCGAAGATACAACATATCATTTTCGTACTCGTCAATCTGGTATTTCATTATCTTCAGCTCAAGAACAATTTTGTCATAAAGCTCCTACATTTCTTCAAATAAATCCTAATTTTTTATATGGTTTTGTACATTTTCGACAAAAGAAAAATCCTAAATTGCCCAGAGGTTATTTTCAAAAGAGTTTAGTTGTTTTAACGGTTTTACCTTTATTCGGGTTATTTTATCATGTGGTGGATACAATTGCTGAACAATTTTTTGATAATGGTGAAGCTGCAATCGAATCAGGTAAAATTCTAAAACTACTGAAAAATTTAGTTAATTTGATATTTCTAGGATGCCATCACATCGATCATTGGACCCTTCCAAAACCTGGTGAAAGATTAAGTTTGCCATTTATGGGTGGAGTAATACATTGCAGAATTCCATTAAGAAGTGATACCCCTCAGAAGCAGCTATTGTTAAATAATAATGATTTTGATTCAGCTTATGGAAAACCCATTTTACTTCCAACCATACATGAAACTAATTTTTATGAGTAAACTTTTGCATAGTTGAAAACATGAATATATATATGTAAATATTTCAGATCTCTTAAATCTTCAATCACTCATGTACAAATGCTTTGGGAATTGATAATTTTGAATGAAGTACGTTTAAATTTTCTGAAATTTAGAAAAAAAAATTGGATATCAAAGCGATTTTTAATTTTAATTTTTATATTAATGCCAAAAAATCGTCCAAAGGTCAAAAGCTTATTAACTTTTAACACTTTTCTCAAAAACACTTTTTTAACTTGTAAATTTGTGGCAGAGTAGTAAACATATATTCTTTAGCCCGTAGTAGTGATGGCTCCAACTCCAGCTGCTTCCTCACAAATTATTCAATCACTTTGTTCAATAATTTGGCCGTTAAATTATGCTTCCGAAATTCGACCATTTTTTACTATACATGATTCAGATTTTATGGAAATTACTTCACAAGTTAATAAGTAAGTTATTGGTTTTATCCATTAAAATTTATTTTTCTAGTTTCATTATTTTTTAGAAATGGTATTTTATTGGGTCTCACGAATCCATTTTTCTCCAAAACTTTATGTAATTGGCCCCATATTCTTTGTGTTGGAGATGCAAATGGTGGACAGATGCTTAATGCAGAAAAATTATATAAAAAGCCATGGGACGGTAAAACATTGGATTCAAAGCCGGGTTTTTATTCACAATATAAATCTTTTTTGCATACGGATAAATCATTATTTAAAAAATTGGTTAATATTGGGTCACGTCCGGATAATGTTCAAAATGCTATTTTGCGGAGGCACTTCTTGGAACTAACTCAATGCTTCATGATTCCACTTGAAAGGTTTTTAAATTTTTTTACTAATATTTTTAGTTTTTCAAATTTGCAAATTTTAGATATTTATCAACTTTGATGCCAAAACACATAAATCCATTTGAAGCTTTGCCAGCCACGAAACCATTTTGCTTTGAAGATTTTTTACAAATTCTTCATGAATCGGGTCCATTTTTAAGCGGCAGTATTAAAGGCGATATTGAAGGACTTTATCGAAAATTTGTGAATTGTCCAAATTTTGATAGTTGGCTTAAATCAAGATTGGAAGATGTTGATCGACAATTGCGTGATACCCATTTGGAAATGTTATGCAACACTAACATTTCAAAGGATATAATTTCAACTCGAAAACAAGTTGAAGTTGTTGATTTGGTTTTAAAATTGCAAGATAAATTAAAGGATTTGGATGGAAGTGGAAAAACTAATAGTGAAAAGCGAAGGAAATTACAAAATCAACTGAATTCTGTTATGAGATCGGTGGATGATGAATTGAAATCTCTTTTACTATCGAATGGTGCTTTGAGGGAAGCTTTTGAATTATAAAAAATAAATTTATGAAATTATTATTCTTACTTTTTGTGTGGTAAATAACTGGTTATATATATTTTTTTACATATATGTGTTGTTCTTTCTTTCATTTCTTCATCTCTCTTTTTTCATTTTCTGAAAAGTTGTTTGTATATATTTTTTGACTTTGCTTTTGATTTTCTTTTCAACAACAACATTCTTTTTCTTCTTCTATTGTATTTTTATGTATGTTTTCGCCCGGTGGTAAGTAATATCAAATATTTTTTTCACTTTACTCAACAAAGAGCAAACTCAACGTGTGACATAAATTTGAGTTCGAAAGAATAAAAAAAAACAATCTGACGTGTGGGATTCAAAGAAGTTTGCAAAAAAAAAAAAAATTCTTTAAATTTCGATTTTTTTGTAAACAGAAGAATGAAAAAAAATTTACTTTGATTTCTTAAACTTTTTTTAATCTTGGAACTCTAAAATTTTTCTTTTACAATGAACACATTTGAATTGAATCAAAAGAGACACCTCACTTATTTTTCTTCGCCAATACAAACAATGAATGAAAGAAAAAACCTTTGAAACAAAAAAAACAACAACCTTCAGCAGCAGTTTTTTTTAAGGTTGAAAAAGAGAGGCAACAAGTTTGTTGAAGACGAAAAAACTAGATAGTTAGATTCCTCATTTATTTTTGGATCAATTGCAAATATTTAGTCTTCTATTTTTTGTAATTTACTCGTTTTGACACCTTCACGCAAAAAACTAGCTTTCAAAGGTTAAAAAAAAGAAGCAAAGAAACAATAAATAACAAAGAAAAATGAAACTATGCAAAGAAATAAATAACAAAAGAAATAAGAAAGTTTTCTGGATTAATTTTTTGTACTTCTGACCCCGCCCGTCTTCTTCCTTGTATACATGGTTTTTTACTTATTCTGCAGTTTCAGAGAACCGACGGACAAACATCTGCGTTGATTTTTGTTTTTGTTGAGTTACCTTTGAAGAGACCTTGGAAGGAGAACAACCGGTTACTATAAAGATAGAGCTGAAAACGTGAGAAATTTTTATCTTATTTCTGATATATGACATAACTTTGTTTCTTAAAATTGAAGGTGCTAGGTTATTGCATTTACGTGGATTTTCATCATTTTCAGTTTCGATTTATTTTTCAGTTTACTTTTTTTAGAGAGAAAATAAAAAATGATGCGATTGGCAACTTTTATCTTTGCCATTATTCCACTTGTTGTTGTTTTGGCTCAAGATAGTCCATGCTTGCTTGGTTTGTATTTTTCCACAAATTTTTAAACTCTTTTAACTTTTATATTTTAAGGCCGTGATCGTGGAGACAATAGTTGCGGTGAATCATCTGGTACTCGATTTTATTATGACAAAGCCACCAAACATTGCCAACCATTTTTATACCAAGGTTGTGGAGGAAATGAAAATCGTTTTGCAACTATTAAAGAATGCCGTGATAAATGCTCCAATGTTACTGCATCTTCTGGAGGAAGTTCATCTGGCCATTCTATGGTTCTTTCAGTTCGTAAGTGATCAAAAACATTTTGATTTTTTTCTTCTAAAAAATCAAACCTGTTTTATATTATCTTTTTTAATATCAAAAAAAAGTGATGATGACCCATTTATTTTTATATTCTATTTAATTTTTTAGCTAAATGTGAAGGAAATGTTCGGGCTGCAGTCGATGAAAACATCAAACCTATTTCATGTTCAGCTTGCCCCTCAGGGTATAGCTGTAATGATAATCATTGCTGTCCTTCAAAAGGTTCGTCGTAACTTTGATTGATTAATTTTTTTTTCTTATCATTTCTCAATGTCACTTTTTTCCTTGCAGAAATTGTATGCAACACCAATTATGATGCAGGAAAATTTGCTTTCCAAGGATCTCATACTCCACGATATTTCTATAGTAAAACCGCAAATAATTGTTTGTTATTCACTTATTATGGAGCTCTTGGAAATGCAAATAATTTTGAAAATTATAACGATTGCGCTAAATATTGCAAAGCCTAATCTTATACAATTTCTTTAAAAAAAAAATAAAACTTCAATTTTTGTCCAAAAATAGCAAAAATAATTTTACTTGACTGTATTTAGTAGCGTGTATATGTGTATTTATTATTATATGGGTTAACTAAAAAAATGTTTGTAATAAAAATAAATAAATAAAAAGCATTTTTAAGAAAAATTGTACGAGATTCATGAATGTTTTTTGTTTGTTGGAACGAGGAATATAAAAATAAATAAAAAAATTTTAAAGCTTGGAAATTTTAACTTTAAAGACTAGAATTTAAATGGAGGTGAAACTTGGGAATAGCTGCCATTATTGCATTGAAATGAATCATATGTAGCTTTAATGGATGGAAGGTCAGCGGAAACTTGTTGAGATAAAAAATTTTGAAAATTTGCAAGTTGTTGATGTGCTGTTTGCACATTTGGTGTTGCTGGATTAACCAATGGATAAAAAGATCCAAAGGGGCTATTAGAAGTCCATGCTAAATTAGACCATTAATCTCAAAACAAAAAATAAAAGCGAACAAAAACTTACAAATTACTGTACTTTCTTTGCAACTTTTCATGGCTTTTAATGGTGGAGAATTATCACATGGAACATTTCTCAAATGCTTTCTATGTTTGGCTCGACGATTTTTAAACCAAACTTGAATTTTTGGTTCTGGAAGTTGGATATCTTTTGAAAGCTTTTCTCGAACTCCAACATCCGGATAATGACAAGTTTGAAAGCATTTTTCAAGCTCCTCTAATTGGGATTCATTAAAAGCAGTTCGATTTCTTCGAATTTTTCGATCTTCTTTATCAAGATTTTGGCCTAAAAACCGATGTTCAAAAACAAATTAAAATATTAAGAAAATTAACTAACTTTGATTATTATCTGACGACCCTCTTCGATGATGATCCATAGGAACAAAAAAATTAGGATTTTGCGGAGAGGAATAAGGTAAATAAAAATCATGTGGATTATTATTGAAATGATGTTGAGCTGCAGCCATACATGAAGCCGCTGCCACGTTTAATGGATTCATTTTCTTTTTTTAAATTTTTTAAAAGAGGCAATAATAAATAAATTGTTTAGTGACAGCTATGGAAGGGAATAATAGTCTGAAGAGCAAAAGGTTGTTGTAAAATTAAATTTTGAATAAAACAATGATTTTTTTTTTTTGCTGTTCTACAGTAGTAGGGTTAATCGGCTTTGCCAAACACAATAAAAACGAAGGAAAAACAATATGCTCTTCAAAATGGCGAGAACAAAAAGGAAAAAAGGGTTTGACTTAAAATAAAAGAGGCAGCGCAAAGAATAAATTGAGCTTTAACCAATCGAAAAGCAACAATAAAAAAAGTGGTTTAAATAAACAAATAAATTTTTTTATGTTTTTTCATAATATAAAAATAGTTTAAAAACGAAATTTTGATTAATTTAAAAAATTTAAGAAATTAAATTTTTTTAATAAAAATGTCGGTTTTCTTGTACGAAAATTTTATGATCTAGCAAACTATGTTCCAGACAGTATTTATAAAATAATGAGCTATTTAAAATTTAATACTTGACTTTCCCCTCTTTTTTTCTCCCTCAGATAATCTTCTGTGAAAATGTACTTCTTCCCTAATCTTTCACGACTATCGAAATCGAATCTCTGCCTTTCCCTTTAAATCGGCAAGAAGAAGACAAGCTTCTTTTCGAACTTGACTGGTCACCACCAAAACCAACCACAGTTTATCCAACAAAAAATAAAAATAAATTTATCTCAAGAAAAAGTCTCAAATTACTCATTAATTTGCCATTTAAATTTTGTTCATGAATAATTTTCTACCAAAATAAAAATAAACCGGATATTACCCAATCAAAAAATATTAAGAAAGAGATATCAAAAAAATTCCTTCCTTTTTTTCTTTAAAAAAAATTAAATTTCAATAGTTTTCTTTTATTGGCATTTTTTTCCTTTTTCCTTTTTGGTAGCTATGTATTTTTTTAGTGATAAATTTTCGATTATTCTCTTTCTTCTTCTGACAGATAAGCAAAGCAATAAATTAGTTATTATATTTTTTCTCATCATTTGTTTGAAATATAAAAAAACTTAAAAAGCCAATAAAGGTTATTGTTGCCAAGATACATACATATAAATACAATTGCGCAAAACTACTTCAAATCCATCTCTTTAAAAAAAAGAAAAAGAAAAAGATGCCGACAATGGCGTCGATATTGCATCACAAAACATTGTTTATCCTTGTTTAACTAGAAGAGAAAGAGAGACATTTAACCTTTTTTCCTGCTTGAACCAAAAATGAAAAACGAAAGAAAAAAAAGCACCGCTATGGAATCCACTCACTTTACTTCCGATAAGGATGAGCTTCACTCATTTATGTATTTATTAATTTACTCTTTTTTATTTTTTGTTAGCTTAACTTCTTGTTGCCGCCGCCATTGCTGTTGCTGTTATTATTAATGTTAACTGTTCAAACATATGCTTGCTTTATTCTTTCAATAATAATCATGTTGAAGAGACCTCTCTTCACCTTTTTATATTTACAAGTGCGGATTTGATTTTAATTTTTCTCTTCAATAACCCCATCCATTTTTGGGAGAACGAAAATAAAAAAGAAGAGAGAGAAAAGAAAACAATTACTTCCGTTATATTTGCACTTACATCCACCTGAACAACTTGTAGAATAAAAAAGCAAGCAAGCAGGTTAAAAGCATATTGACGACGATTAAAATAAAAATCTTAATCAAATAAAAAATAATAATAATATAAACTCAATCGAATCTCTCTTAAATATAATGAATGTCGCCCTTTTTCAAATCGACGCCAAAAAACTATGAAGCAGTTTGGTTCATTTTTTTTTGTTCGAAGAAAAAGAAGAAGAACCTACCGGAAGAGAAAAGCTCAACCCGTCAAATGAGTTTGTAATCGCTTTTGTAAACACTCATTTGCAATTGCAATTGTAACCTTTTTTTCACATTCATTTTCGATGATTTTTTTTAGCCGATTGTCCCGGCAAAAATACATAAATGAACAAGCTAAAAATCAAAAGATTTAAAGTTGGCGCGTGCCATTTTATTATTTTTATTACCGAATATAAAATAAAAAAAAAGGATATACTGTATTACAAAGTTTTAGTTAAATAGAAACAAACAAGCTTAAATATTTTATTTAGAAAAAAAGAAAGAATAAAAGTTTGAATCATAATAACAACGGAAAGTGTCCAGAAGGTGGCATGAATGACGGATGTCCAAGACGTAATGGAAAAAAGAATAATCCCGATGCAACAATAATCCCAACATAACCAAATTTTGCACTTAATAAAATCAAAAAATTCAAGAGTAAATCATGTTGGAATGAACTAAAAATTTTAAACTACAAAATAAGTATATTTGTTTTATACTTACTAATATACTATAGGCAGATTCTAAATCCGATAATAAAAGTTATAATTTTTGTTCCAAATAATCTTTCTTTAAAAAATGTCCTTTATGATTGCATATAAAATTGACTAAATTTGTTAATGCTTTTTTCTAAGACCATGTGTTTCATTAAAGCCTGCAAAATTTCATAAACTCGACGATCCTTGACGTTTTTAAATTTTATCATCCTTTTTACCCTTAATTTCATTATGAGTTTATGTAATTCAAAATAAAAAGGTTCGTTCACTGATTGATGATTTCTAAATGTTCCAATAAAATACCTACATATTTTGTAGTGTAAACCTTGGCTTTTGTTCGTTGTCTCTTTTTCTATTCCTGAACGTTGGCGCTTTATTTTTTATTTCGTTATCTCATTGATATTTTTCAACGTTCGCTTTTTATAATAATTTTAAAATTTCACATTTCAGAAAATCTTTTGATTCTCAAAAACCCCAGTAAAACATGGCAGCAGCTGCTTCACGACCAGGAATGTTTATTGTTAGTGCAAAGCGTACAGCTTTTGGAACATTTGGTGGCAAACTTAAAGATCATTCAGCCACCGAACTTGCAACAATTGCTGCACGTGCAGCCCTTCAAAGTGCTTCAATTACCCCAGAAAATGTTGATCACATTGTTTATGGAAATGTTATTCAGTCTTCTAAATGCGCTGCGTATCTTGCTCGACATGCAGGATTAAAGATTGGACTTCCAACTGAAGTTCCAGCAGTTACCATTAATCGATTATGTGGATCCGGGTTTCAATCCATTATTGATGGAGCACATGTAAGTTTAAGCTATTAGCATGCTTGATTAAAACTTAAAATTTATAGCAAATAATTGCTGGTGATTCTAATATTATTATTGCTGGTGGATCAGAAAATATGTCTCAAGCCCCTTTTGTTGTTCGTGGAACTCGTTTTGGAACAACCTTTGGAAAACCCATGGAAGTAAAATATTTTTTTATATTCTTCGCAAATTTCATATATACCTTTTTATTTAGTTTGAAGATAGTTTATGGACAGGTTTAACAGATCAGTATATTAAAACCCCAATGGCATTAACAGCAGAAAAACTTGGAGCTATGTATAAACTTACTCGACAAGATGTGGATGAATTTGCTCTTCGCTCACAAACTCGTTGGAGATTGGCAAATAATGCAGGATATTTCAAAAGTGAAATCGTTCCCATTACACTTAAAAGTAAAAAAGGCGAAACTCAATTCCTCGTTGATGAACATCCTCGGGAAACTACCATAGAAATTTTAACAAAACTAGCACCTGTTTTCCAAAAAGATGGACTTGTTACTGCTGGAAATGCATCGGGTATTTGTGATGGAGCTGCTGCAGTTGTAGTAGCTAGTGAATCAGCTGTTCAAAGTTTACATCTTCAACCTATTGTTCGTCTAGTTGCATGGCATACAAATGGTTGCGATCCATCTATTATGGGAATAGGCCCAGTTGAAGCTATTCGAAATGTTTGCAAAAAATCTGGAATTCCATTAGAAAAAGTTGATTTAGTTGAAGTTAATGAAGCTTTTGCCGCTCAATGTCTTGCCGTTCAACATGAACTTAAAATAGAAAGTGATCGTTTCAATGTTAATGGTGGAGCCATCGCCCTTGGACATCCTCTTGCATCATCAGGTACTCGAATTGTTGGACATTTAGCTCATGAAATGAAACGTCGTGGCGCCAAATATGGTATTGGTTCAGCATGCATTGGTGGAGGTCAAGGTATTGCTGTACTTCTTGAATTGGTGTAAATCAACTTTATTCGTGGCATAAATTTTTTTTTTATTAGATTGTATTTTTGCCATGTTTACATGTGGTTAGGTTCCATATGTTTAAAATTATGTTATTGAAATAAAAATTTATGTTTTGATTCTAATTTTCTACACCTTTAAAATTTTTTGCATTTTGATAACAAAAAAATGTTGTGTTATTTACCAAACATATTAGTGAAGCTCTAACGATGCTGTTGCTTTAGCTATTCAAAGATTTTTAGGATATTGTTTAGACTCGATATAAAAAACTAATAAAAGAAAGAAATACCAAGAATTTTCAAGTTGCTTTGCTTCTAATGTTATCCCAAAATCCCCATACACAAAATGTTATAATTATACAGTATTTATTTTACAATTAAAATCACACAAAAAAGGAAAGCTTTAAATTAATACAAAATATTATCATTCAGACGCAAATTATTACAAACTGGCATTGGAAAGGAAAGCTTCAAACGTTTTCTATCCAATTTTTTTTTCTCACAAAAAACAAAAAAACAAAATTTTGGAAGAACGTTTGAATTTTATACAAAGAAAAAATGAAAGAAAGGATTACAAAACAACTTTGAAAGTAGGACCTTTTTTGTTTTGGTTATAATAAGCTTTTATCATCTCTCTATTTTTATAAAGGGTTCATTAAAAAATTATGTTGAAGGAACGGTTATCTATCGATTAAAGTTAGAAAAAGTATACAAGAAATTTAAATCGATGAAAGAGAAGAAGCAAGAAACAAAAAACTATTTATTCGTTAAAAACGAAAAAGGGTTACTGTCAAATTTATTTCAGTTTCCGGAAAATTTTATCAACTTGATTAAGCTAAAATTTAGTTTATCAACAAAAAAAATTTGTTCAAAAGAAATACTTAATAGAAAAGTCGATTTAAAAAAAATGAATTAAAACTTGTTTCAACTAAAAAAAGAGGGGCAACGCCCAAAATAAATTGTCATATTCAATCATAACTTTAAATGATCCGCTTAAAAAAACACATAATTTTCTAAAGAATAATTAAGCAGATTTTAGTTGCTGCTGCTGCAAAAAAATAAAACGGTAAGTACAATTGTTAACTTACTGATATTGGTTGTTGCTAAAATATTTTTGAAGGACGACATCAATAACGCTTATCAATGTTAATTACGCAAAAAAAAAAAAGTGATTCAAAAAAAACTTTCTCTGAGACAAGGACACATAAAAAAGAACCACAAAAAAACGAGAAAGACAAACTGCATGGATCAAGAAGTAAAAAAAGTGTCTTTTTTTAGGTGGAGCAACAACAAGGCAATCGACGAAGAACAAAAAAAGAAGACGTCTTCTTCTTGCAACAACAGCAGCGGCAGCTCCAAGTATTTTTGACGCACCTTTTTTGTCTTGATTCTTCCCTTCTTTTTTTCATTCAATTTTGTTAGTAAAAAGAAAAAAAATCAAAAAAGGGTGTTTTAATGTTTTAATAAAAAAGAAAAACACGACTAACTTCTTTTTTTTTGTTCTTGGCAAAAGTTTTAATTGATTTTTTTTATTACCCTTTACAATTCTGGATTTTTTAATTTGAAAAACGGTTGTATGTAATTATGCCTTGGAGTGTCCAAGATTATGGGCGATGGTATGTGTCAACGGAATTATTTATTTTTATATTGGTTTTTGCTTCATCAAATTTTTTTCTATTGAATCATGCCCAAAAAGATAATGATAGTAATGATGATGATGATAAAGTATCAGATTATTATGGATATAATACGGGTTCATCCATAAAATTTGAATGCCCTAATGATAAAGATTGGTTTAATGTTGGAACACAATGTTTTAAAGTGGGCACACAAAATAATACAATTCAAATCGTTAATTTTGATGATGCAAAAGCTTTATGTTATACGCCTGAGTGGGTTTTTTTTGAAGAAAAAATTTTTTTTTGCAAATTTTTTTTAGAAATTATTTTTCTCTCCCATTAAATTTACCAAATTGGTATAAATCTGTGGAATTAGCTAAACTTATTTATCCCACTCTTATTAATACTTCTTTATATCAATCGGCAGCATATCAAAATACTTCAATGGAAATTTGGACTGGAATGTATTTTGAAATGGAAGATCCATTAAAGGATTGCATAAATCTCCCAAATTTTAATTGCTCGCTTTATCGAGAAATAAAAGTTGTAAAAACTGAAAGTATAATTCCTTTTTATACTCCATTATGGGCTAAATCAGAACCTAAAATTCCTACAAATTTACAATTGGGAATTTCATATAATATTGATTATAAAAATGGTGATATTTATGGTTGGAAAGTTCAAAAGCAAAGCTTT
This sequence comes from Panagrolaimus kolymaensis, assembly GCA_028622995.1. Classification (NCBI taxonomy): domain Eukaryota; kingdom Metazoa; phylum Nematoda; class Chromadorea; order Rhabditida; family Panagrolaimidae; genus Panagrolaimus; species Panagrolaimus kolymaensis. The sequence goes on from JAJQJQ010000034.1 coordinate 923,567, forward strand.
TATTTACCAACGATTTGTCAAACTTTTGCATGTTTTCAAGGTTTGTATTTTTTTTGCTGCTTTTTGGTTGCAATTTTTAAATTTTGTGGATTTAGATGAATTTCGTTGTCATGATAATTCTCAATGTATTCCATTTAAATCAAAATGTGATCAAATTACAAATTGTGGAGATGGTAGCGATGAAAATACGCAAACAACATGTCTTAATCATACAATGCAAAAACCAAATCGATATTCAGATTCATTTGGAATTATTTATGCTCCAGCAACTATGTGCATTCCAAATGGCAACAACAAAAATGAAGATAATTTTTGTGAATGGCATATTTCACAAACACCTGGAGCGATTACAAGGATAAATGTAAGATTTTTAATAAATAAAAATTTTTTTGTTGATTAAATTAATTTTTTGCTTACAGTTTCTCGATCTTAAATTACTTCCGGAAGATGAATTATTTGTTGAAGGTTTTATAACAGGAGAAAAGCTTAAAATTAATCCCAATGGCCCCTTTACTCATTTATTTGTTGATAACGAACTTAGAATACAGTATCGACCAAGTTTAAAAAATATTGAAAATGAAAAAAATAATGGAAATATTCGTGGATTTCAATTACAATATTTGGTTGATGGTAGCCTGCTTTTTTGAATTTTACAATTTAAAAAAAATTATTTTAGAAACCACATCTTGCGTAAGTAAATTTACTTCTTGGAATGGAATAATTACAACTCCATCAAAACTTTATGATTCAAGAAAATATCGGCCATTATTAGATTGCCGATGGACTATCTCAAAAACTGGATCCACTTTGCTTGGAATTCAAATTCCATTATTTGATTTAGCTATTGGAGATTGGTTAAAAATTTATGAAAGTAAAACAGAATATGAAAATGGAAAACTAATTGGAACCTTTGGTTATGCAGATTCTCCGCCCACTGCATTTGCAACCCATTTACCAATGATGATTTTTGAATTTCATTCAGAAAAAGAGAGTCCTGGAGCAGGCGGGATTGTTATTGATTTTCAGCAAAGTGAGTAACACTAATTTCAAAAACTTGCTTTAAAAAATTAATTAATATTGCAGCTTGTCACAATATTTATCTCAATGAAACCCATGGCCAAATTGAATCCCCGGGTTTTCGAAATGTTGATAACCGAAATCCTTTTCATTGTTCATGGATAATTGAAGTTCCATGTGATATTGGCGATGAATGTGGAATAACATTTTATTTTGATGTTTTAAATCTAACTAATAAAGATATAATTACGGTATGCCGCCCTTAATTTTTAGATTTTTATAAACGGTTTTTTCTTTCAATTTTTAGATTGAAACAAATTTAGAAAAAATTTCAATTGATTCAACTTCATTACCAATTCTTTCACATCGAATAAAACAACAACCTAAAGTAATTTTACAAATGCATGCAACACAAAAATATTTTGCTGCTCAAATTTCGTATTCTGTTGGTTTGTTTATTCACAGAGATTTCTTTAGTTAAAATTTATAGTTTTCCTTTCTATTTTTAAGATTGTCAGGAACCAATTTATAATCCAGAAAGAATTATTGCAAAATTTGAAACCTATCCTCATGTTTATCGTTCATCCGTCGATTATAGCTGCATTTCGACGCCACAATTAATTGCTCAAAAAGGAAGTTGTGAAAAAGGAGGAAAATGGAATGCTTTACCACCAAATTGTGATGACAGTAATAAACAAATAATTTAAAAGAAAAAAGTTTTGAAAAATTAAAATTGCAGGTGGTAATTTCTGTCCATATCCAAATATTCCAAATGGTTATATTTTGAATACCACCGATGATAGTAACGTCCAAGGTTTTTGGTATATCTGTCGAAAGGGTTATAAACCATATGAACCAATTTATGTTGAATGTATTTCAAAACAATGGAATGAAACTTTTAATTGCACAGGTTAGTTCGATGATGAAAATAAAATCTTCTTTATTTTTTTAAAGCCAAAAAATCGAAAATGAAAAAATAACTGTTAAAAATTCTTTTAAATATGCAAATTTAAATTTTATCAATTTAAAAAAAGACATGTGTAAAAAAGCATCTTAATCTGATTAATTAATTCTTTTTGGTTATTAAAGTAAGAAATTCTTCCCGGGTTTTTGGATTTTCTCGAAATTCGCCCAACATGCAACTGGTTGTTGCTGTAGCATTAATCTTTTGTACACCACGCATTAACATGCACATATGACTAAAGAAGATTAATCTTTAAGAAATGATAAAAAAAAGTCTTTTTTAACTTACCTTGCTTCGATAACAACTCCAACACCTGTAGGTTGAATGGCTTGAAGAATAGCGGTTGCAATTTGTTTCGTTAATCTTTCTTGAACTGCAAAAAAACTTTAATATTTAAAATAAAGTTTGTCAATAAATGCAAAAAAGTTGTTGTTGTTACCTTGAAGACGGCGAGAATACATTTCAACCACTCGAGCAAGCTTACTAAGACCCAATATTTTTTTATTTGGTAAATATCCAATATGAACTTTTCCCAAAAATGGAACTAAATGATGCTCGCAGAGGGAAAACATTTCGATGTCCCTAACTATGACCATTTCATCATGGTCTTCATCAAAAATAGCTTTATTGATAATGTCTAAAAAATTATCCATTAATCTTTTTTTAGAGTTCATACAAAATAGTTTACCATCAAAATTTTCTTCATAACCTTTAGTAAAAAATAGTAATGCTTTTGCAGCTCTTTCCGGAGTTTTAACTAGACCTTGCCGATTTACATCTTCTCCAATATGGCTAATAATTGATGAATAAGCTTTTATCATATCATTAAGGCCATCCTAAAAACTTTATAATATCGAAACTTAAAACTATGAAGGGCAGCACTATACTTTATTTGTGGGAATCACGCAAGTATTGGTTGCATCATCGTCTTCTTCCCCAATATCTAATTGAGATCCAAGTCCGCTACTTTGTTCGAAAGAAGCTCCACTTTTTTCAACCATTAGTTTTCGACTTTGAATTGAAGCTTCGCTATCTGCAAAACAAAAAAAACTTTGGTTTATACCTTTTCTTTTTATACTCTTTTAAGATTTTTTTTTGAGGTTTTGAGGAGGAAGGAAAAATGTCTGAATGGCAGGAATATCCTACGCTTTAATAACAAAAAGAAAAAAAAATAGGCGGCGTCATATAAATAATGACAACAAGCAAAAAATGTCTTTGGCAAAAAATAAAATAAAATCCAAAAATGCTCGTATTTTTTTTCTTCTTTTACTTACATTGTTTCATTTTATTTTTATTTTTATGCTTACAACCTAGACTCTTCAGCAAAAAATGCTTGTGCATAAAAGAAAAGATTAATGGTTTACTACCAAAAAAATCCTACTCTTTCCTTAAAGAAAAAAAGCAATATAGAAAAAAAGTAGACCTATTCGATGCCGGTTTCCGGTTTCCGTTGCTGCCACTGCTGTTATTGTTGAGCGGCGCCTGTTCATTATTTCTGGCTGAAATGTGTAGGCGTCGATATGATGTGGCTGGCGGCGAAGAGGATTCCAAAAGTTTTGAATCCAAGGAAAAAATCTATTTAATAATGCCGTAAAGAAATAAAATAATGTAAACCCGAATGAAATAAATAAAATGGCATCGATAAAGCTAACCATGGCGAAGGAATCTAAAAAAATGGATATAGTTAATCTCAGTAAAATCTAAAAAGCATAAAATAAATTTCATTTCTCTCTTTTTAAAGTTTTTTTTATAATCGCGTGATAATAACCTTCTATAGACAATAATGAGAAAAAGAGAGATACATTCAAACCACCGACATTTTATATTATTGACCTGTTTGATGAATAGAAATAATAGTCTGTGGTTGTTGGTTGCGTAATTGCCCTCTCAAAAAAAACTTTTTCCTTCTTCTGACAAGATCTTTATTTTTTTCTACGACAATTAACGATTGTTTTAAAAACACAAAAAGACAAAGTGGCTGATAATAGATGATAACAAGATTAAAAAATGAATAATTATTATTTTAGCCTAAACCGAAAATTTGAGTCATAATTTGCAAAGTTTACGAAAAAGACAAAAATAAACTTTTGTCTTTTTTTTAAAAAAGTTTATACTTTTCCGTTATATTAAAATAGGCGCATAGAGAGACAGCCATTAAAAACGAGTTTTTGGTTCTCGGTTTCACACACGTGGAGATTATGACAAAAATGAAACAATGGAATAATTTTGAAACTAAAAACTAAAAGAACATTTTTATGGTCATCTCGCAAATGACCCTATCAGCTGCTAACATAAATAAAACATTGAGAAAAAAAATCATTTTTGTTTATGCAAATTTGAATAAAAAAAGATATTTGATAGTTTTTAAATTTTTATAGTTAATTTTTTTTAATGTACATATAAAAGTTTGGGAAAAAAGAAAAAAAGAAAAGCAAAATCCAAAACTTTAAAAAATAATCAATATTTCAGAAATTGATTGTGGCGAACCAGATATGGAATATATGAATTTGCCAAATCCCACTGAAGGTGATTTAAATGCAACTTTTACAAATTATACGAAGACATCTTACTTGGGTTATGCTTATTATGAATGTGAAATAGGCGAAGTTCGTGGGAATTCGTTAGTGAGACTTTGTCAAGAAAATGGAAATTGGTCTCAACCAATAATGTATTGTAAATGTGAGAAAAAGATTTATAAATAAAAAATAAAAAAGAGTTTTTTGAAAGAAAGAAAATGAAAATGTATTTTCAGTGCCAACGTGCTTGATAACTGACGCAGTGATACAAAATGGCCAAATGGATGAAGTTTATGCTTTTGCAAATGGCAATGTTAGTATTACTTGTTTTGAGGGATACTCACTTAATGATACTGAAAATAATGTTGCATTATGTGATGAAAATGGAAAATGGGTTAAACCTCTGCCTGGATGTTATTGTAAGTCGCAAAACAAAAGTCCAACTTTTTTTGTTTTAAATATCTCATAAATTCTTTTCTAAACAGTTTTTTGTTACATTGAAAAATTATAAATAATTTTTTTTAGTGGGAGACGTTTGCACAATAAATTACGATATTTTTTTAACTGAAAATGACAATTGCACTAATCCATGTGGATGTAAAGGAGCTTGCACTCAAATTCCCAATGCACCCTTTTACTCTTGCATTTGTGATCAAGGATTTTGGCAACCTCATTTATTTTCAAAATGCACCGATATTGATGAATGCAGCCTGAATCTGACTTTATGTTACTTAGGCAGTCAATGTGTAAATGGAAAAGAAGGCAACTTCAGTTGCATCTTTCCAAATTCTAATGAAGAAGATATTTATACAATTTATAATTATCCATATTCTCAAAACCGAAATTTTCCTGAAGATAAATATTTATTATATGATAAAAGTGCAGTTCGTAAGTTAACAAAATATTAAAATTCAAATAATTTAATGTAACTTTTATTTTTCAAAGGTAAAAGGTGTCAAGAAATTTTAATTTTCAATTTCATGCTTCAACCCGAACTAAGTTTACACTTAGTTGGTGAAGAACTTGAAATGTATTGCACTGATTCTCAAAGAATATTCAATTATGAATGTGATAGTGATTCAGCTTGGAATGGTAATATTTCATGCCCTATAGCCCAAACTCCTAAATGTAAGGCTCCTTATATTGAGAGATTGGTGGTCACGCCAGACAATAATGAATATTCACTTGGAGAACATGTGACTTTTTCATGTGAAGATAAAAGAATGGTTTTAATTGGTCCATCAAATACTGTATGTGCTTTGTATGAAAATGATACGGCTGCTTTTGTTTCAATTCCAACTTGTAAATGTAAGAATATATTTATTTAAGAAAATTTCTTTCGTTGACTAAAACTATTTTATTTAGGGAAGCAGTGTAGCGAAATTGTCTTAGATCCAAATTCCCATTTACAATTAAATAATGAAATTAACAATGCAAGCTTTGTAATAGGAAGCACAATATATTTAAAATGCGATGACAATTATACTTTGAATTGCACCAATTGTTCAACTATATTTTGTCAAGATAACCTTCAATGGTCTTCAGAATTACCCATCTGCGTATCAAATTTTAATTTCACTCAGTGCACAGTTCAAGAAAATAATGAACTAACAACTCCAAAACAAAGATATAAATATGGAGAAAAAATTAATTTTCAATGCATTCAACCAAATTATATTTTATCGGGTTTGTCAAAAATTAATCGAGTATGACGGGATAATTAATTTTTGAGCTGTTTTAGATGCCACAGACATTTTTTGTGGAGCGCCCAAATTTATTGTTAATGAAGCGGCTCAATTAAAGAATGACATGATCAAACAAAATTTTTGGAATCAAAGGAACAAAAGACAAGCGCCAACGACAAATTTCCCACAAGAAAATTATGGAAAGCTTTTGAATGAAATGCAACCATACAAAGGTACTCAAAAATCAAAATAATTAATTAATACATTAAAAAGCCGAATACTTTTTTTTTAAATCTAATTTTGCAGAATCTATTTTTAATTCCTTTGATATTTCCAAAGGATGGGATAAAAGTGATAATTGGATTCGAACATCTGATGGCTGGAAATATTCTTCCAATGGACAAAATACTAATAAGTAAAAATTTATATATATATATTAAATTATTTCAACTAAAATTTTTTTTAGTTTTTTAATATCCCCAATGATTCGAGTTCAATTTGAAACAGGAACCTTTGATGTTTTTGCTGAAAATATGAATCCAAGTTCGAGCTGTAATGTTGAAGTTTCACATTTCACAGCAAATTATTTGATCGCTGAAGTGCCAGAAAATAAATTTCAACCAATTTTAAGATTAAACGTTTCTTCACCACATCAACGAGCGACGATAAAAATAATTTATTCAATTTTATGGATAATGATTAAAGCAAAAAATTGTGAAAATGTTAATATCAAACAATTAGATATTTCAAAGATTAGTTGCCCGAAAGTGAGCTTTTAAATATTTTAAATCTATTTTTTGTAATTAAAATCCCTGTTTAAGTTGCAATTTGGCTTAACTTCTTATCCATCTACAGCAACATCGGCCACTGATGTTATTGTTCGTGGAAATTGTGTGAGCCAATCAATTTCAATGGGTAATCCTCCTCAATTATTTTGTACAACAATTGGAAAATGGCAGCTACCAATTGAAAACTATAATCCTGCTACGTGTTATTGTAATGTTGGTTATGTTCAACAAGGAGAAACTTGCCTCAAAAAAGGTCCAATTTGTTATCAATGCGATTATGGCTCGCTTGATTCTTGCACAAATTTAACAATGAATTATTGTGATATTGGTGAGGCATGTTTAACTAAAATTGAAAGAAATGGAGAAGAGGGAATTAATATTGAAAAAAAATGTTCTGCTTCATGCATTACAAATTTTCATGATATTGGAAAATGTCGAAATTGCACTGAATCTTGTACTCTCTGTTGCGGCGATGACTATTGCAATGCCCTGCCTGTTGGAAATCCAGATATAAATAAAAATAGCAATCTCTCAGCTCCCATTCCAAGCTGCATTGATATGCAACCAATGGAAGTTAAATGCCAACCAAGTATTACAGTAAAACAAATAAAATCAGCTTTTACTGAATCCATAAATATTCCGTGGCCACAAGTAATTGATAATAGTCCAGATTTTCAAATTAGCTCCAATTTAATGTTGAATTCGGAAGATTACATTTTTACTGGGAATAAAAAAGAAATTCATTGGAATGGAGTTGATAATCAAGGAAAACTTGCTCAATGTGTTACAAATATTGTCTATGAAGGTTTTAGTTTGCATTTTTGAATTGCATTAACCAGCTTTTTTAGATTATGAAAAGCCACAACTTGAATGTCCTGATATTCACATAGATCCTCGAACTGGAACAACATCAAAATATGTTCCAATAAATTTACCCGAAATTAAAGCAAAAGATTCTTCGGTCGCAGTTCATTTAATTTATTCTCCGCCTAATGACACGGTGGTTGAAATAGATTATCCTCTTTTGGTTAATGTCACAGCAATCGATTCCGCAGGAAATATTGCTCAATGCCAATTTTGGTATATGGCTATAGCTGCTGATTGCCCTTTATGGAAAATAGATACGGATCAATTTATTTGTACTCAGTCAGAAAATATTACAGTTTGTCATCGACGAAAGCCATGCAGAACGAGGCAGCTGCCATCAGATTTTAAAGCCATTGTTTGTATTCCTGGACAACGATGGAGATTTGTCCAAGATATTACTCAAGAAAACCGATTAAGTGAAATTCGAGAAATGGTTCGAACTCCATATTGTTTGGAACAAGAATCATCAAATATTACTCTTTCAATTACATTTCGAACTCAAAGTGCTGAATCTGCATGTGTTGAAGTTTTTGTGGCTGCAGTAAGCAAACCAAAAAGTAAACAAAAAATTAAAATAAGTTTTTTTAGACTCAAATTGAAATGAATAATTTTGTTAATCGACATTGCGCAAATGTTGGTTGGATATTTTTGGCAAAAGAAGTGGATCAAAATGTTATAACGTTTAATTTCACAACCACTAGTTCAAATACTGAGTCAGTGCTGGCTTGTATTTCAGAGATAACAAATTCTTTAACCAGAGAATTACCACAAGCTAAAATTGAATGTGCTCCATTAATTAAATCCCATACAATTACTTATCATGTTTATTGCTCGGAAGGATGGGGATCAAATACAAATTTGAGATGCGGTATTAAAAATTAAAAATGTATTAAGTTTTTTAAATTTAATTTTTCAGAAAAATGTCCACCTGGATATTTTTCAACAGCAGAAATTTGTGTTCCATGTGCAAAAGGAACTTATTCAAATAATAAAGGCGCTCGAGAATGTTTTCCATGTGACATTGGAACTTCAACCATTAACGATGGAGCAATAAGTTCAGATGAATGCCTACCTTTTTGTAGCCTTGGATTTTATTCCAATAATGGTTTAGCTCCATGTCGGACATGTCCAAAAGGTACATATCAAAATGAAACTGGAGGAACTACTTGTATTCATTGCCCATTTAATACTACAACAATTAAAACTGGTTCACATCTCACAAATGATTGCCAACAGCAATGTTCGCCTGGACAATTTAGTATTGATTTAGGTGGAACTGCTCCATGCTTGAATTGTCCAAAAGGTTATTATCAAGAAAATTTTGGAAGTGATAAATGTGAGAAATGTCCTGAAGGCACGATTACTTATTTGACAGGAGCATCAAATAGAGGTCAATGCATTGGTGAGAAAAGTCAAAAAATAAAGAAGTATATGCAAAAAAATTTTAATTTTAGAGTTAAATTGTCAATACACAGGTTGCAAGAATCAAGGATCATGCATCAATGGAAAATGTCAATGCAAACGAGGCTTTGCAGGCTATGATTGTAGCGTGGTTTTAAATCTTTGTAATGCTGCATATTGTTTAAATGAGGCTATTTGTCAATTTACACAAAATCAAACTTTATGCATTTGCAAAGAAGGTTTGTAGCATAAAAAATTGTCTAAAAATATAATTTAAATTTTTTTAGGCTTTTCTGGCACTCGGTGTGAAAAAAATTTATCAAATCATGATTCTGATATGAGCTTAATTGTAGTACCTACTAATATTTTTCCAACTCCTAATTCTGGTGGACAATCTACCTTTTCTGGTACATCTCAATCAATGTTTTCAAATAGCAAATTTCCAACAGCAACGTCATCATTATTTTCAAGCAGCAGCAGCAGCATGAATCTGCCAACTCGTTCAATAATTCCCATGCTTACTACAACTCCAACGAAACCAAGTTGCACATGGTCAATTAATTCATGTAGCAATGGAAAATGCAATCATTTAAATGGAGAATGTGAATGCAATCCCGGATTTCATCCAAATGGCACAGATTGTATTCAATTAAATGCTTGCGAATTTATACTTCCTTGTTTTAATAATGGCAGTTGCATTGCTAATGGCTCAAATGATTATTCATGCAATTGTATGGATAATTTGGGTTTGCCAAATGCGGCTTGTGCATATTCGGGTGATTGTATTCGAGATAGTGACTGCAATAATGGAACTTGTATAAAATACATAGACGACAATAAACTTTATGGAAAATGCTTTTGCACCCAAGGTTATAATGGCACATATTGTGAGAACGAATTAGAGCCATGCTTGATGAAACCTGAGTCATGTGCAATGTGTCATAAATTTGGTACAGATTTTTTTTGTGATTGTGATCTAGGTAAATTTTTATTAGACATTGAAAAAATAATTTAATCATTACAATATTTTAAGGATATTCTGGAGAATTCTGTGAAGTTAAGTTCAATGCTTGCTATTTATCCGGTCTTTATTATTATTGCAAAAATGGAGGCATTTGTAGCTTGGATGATAATGATGACGCTGTTTGCGATTGCCCTGATGGATGGGAAGGAGAGGATTGTGGAAGTCCTCGCGATGTTTGTAAAAATAATATTTGTGCAAATAATTCCACTTGTGTTCCACTTTTTAATAATTATGCTTGCCAATGTGAAAATGGCTCTTATGGAACACATTGCGATGTAATTTTTTTCCTACTACTATGGCATTTTTTAAAACAAAACTTTTAGGAAACAATTGACCGTTGCCTTGATATACCTGAAAATGACACTTTGAAATGTGGTCATGGTGTTTGTGCAAATTCAAGTTTTGATAATCAAGGCTCCGATGAAGAATATTTTTGTCAATGTGATAGTAATTGGGTAAATGGTTCAGAAGGAGGATCATGTGTGATACCTAACCCCAATGTTTGTGACGATTTTGATTGTGGAATTAATGGCCGATGTGCTTTTGATTTTGTAAATAATCAAAATATTTGCATTTGCGATGATGGCTACTCAGGTGAATTTTGTAATAACACATATTGCTTGGATTCATTTTGTGAACCTGGAGGAGAATGTGTTCCTGAAGGTGATGGATATAATTGTATATGTAATGGTGGCGTGATTGCTCAAACATGCGTAGTGGTGAGTCCATGTGATAATGTAACTGCAACTTGTGGAAATGGCACTTGCGTAGAAGATGGTGCAGAAAGTTTTCATTGTACATGTAATTTAGGATATGGAGGTGATCATTGCGAAATAAAAATTGTAAGCATTTTCATAATTAAATAGATTTTAAAGTTTTAAAAAAAAAATTTAATTTAGCCTTATTGCAATCAAAATAATATTTTTTGTAATAATGGTGGAACATGTAAAAATAATCCTGATGGCGATGGTGGTAATTGTGTATGCCTAACCGGCTTCTACGGAGATTATTGCCAAAATAGTAAGTCGGCATTTTTTAACAGTAAATTACTAACAAAAAATATTTTAGTCCAAGATAGCAAATATAATTTATATTTTACGGGAGTAGTAAGTAATATCTCCGTAGAATCCAAACCAATTGTTAGCCGAAACATTTTAAACCCTTTTACTTTATGTTCATGGGTTCGACCGGGAGATAATCCGGCTATAGAAACTAATGCCCATGCAAATATTCGATTACAAGAATCTCCACCTTTTTTGCAAGTTAAAATAAATAATACAAATAAGTAAGTGTGAAAGGCATCCATCTTGCAAGTTCCAATTTATTAAATTTAGGGATGTTTTGATAAGTATGGCTAGTACATATGTAAACATAAATGGAATTAATATAACTTATCCATTACCAAATAAAGCAGCTGGATGGAATTATGTAAGTTAATTTCTTGGCTAACCAAGCAAGCTGCTTCTTACAAGTTTATTTTAGGTTTGCCTTCAAACATTAAATCAAACAACAGTAGTAATTTATGTTAATGCTCAAATTAAAAATGTGTCAACCTTTACAAGATTCCCTAACTTCAAAGAAAGCGCCATTATTGTCCTTGCTCCGCCCCAAGGAAATTCAACCTTTCAAGGAGAATTGAGTTATGCAGAAATGTATGAAGGAGCAATAAATTCTTCAATTATTTCCGATATTGTTTCCGATTGTAAAATTTTAAATGCTGAAAAACATGATGATCTCACTTATCTTATTTATTGGAAATATTATACAACAATAGATAGATTTAATACTGAAATAATTGTAGTTAGACCTGGTATTTGTTCGCTTGGTATGTGTGTGCCTGGTTCGACTAATTGTAATAGCAAAGAAGGTAAGCTCATTTCTATTAAAAATTCATCTAAAATTTGTTTTCAAAAATTAAAAAATATTTACCTTTTCTGAAATACTCGAGTTTATTTTAGATAATGTGCCACCTAAAATAATAGCTTGTCCAGATGATACCCATATTGAATCTCAAACAAGATGGCAAAAATTCTTTTATAATCCATTATATGATATTTTTACTGATGATGGCCCAATTAAACAAATTACCACTAATTATCGAAGTGGACAATATTTTCAATGGTAATTTTTTTTCAAAGTTTTCTTCACATATTGAACAGTTTTTTTAGGGGACAATATAAAATAATTATAAATGCCACCGATAATAACGATAATTCAGCAGTATGCCAATTTTTATTAACACTTTATCCAAATAAAACAGATGATTGGCAGATTCCTGATAATAGTACAGAATTTCATATGCTTGAGCTTAATGTTACAAATAGCACAGGCAGCGATAAACAAATACGTCAAATTGGTACTATCCAATGTGTAGATGAAGATTATGTTATTGCACAAGATTATGCTCCATTTTATGTTTGCGATATTATGGTTTGACTTTTTTTTTTAAACTTTACCCTTAATAAAAATTATAGGGACAATGGCAACGATATGCAAATTCTGTTCAAACCGATTTCTCTATTCCTCAATGCGTTAAATCAATACTTGGGAGACAGACTTTAAATGGAACTCTTACTTTAAGCAATAACGCAATGGATTGTACCGATCTTTCAACTAAAATTAATCAAATTATTCAAACGGCAGAAGTTTGCAAAAATGAATGCATTGTTTTATTTAATATTTCTGCGAATAGCGTTTGTAACAAAAGATTCAAAAGAGCCACCAATAATGAAACATTAGGAGTTAGCTTTTTTGTTTCAACCGAGTAAGCTTTTTAAGAAAGTTTTTCTATTTGATATTTGAATACCTTTTTTAGTAAATCTCGATTACCCATAAGAGAAAGTGTTGTTAAAGCTTTGCAAAATCAACTAGAAAATTCCGCAGTTGTTGTAAGAGATGCCCGATTGACTTGCTCTGATAATCAAACATACCCCGTTAGAGTTACTAATGATCAACAGGCCGTTTGTTGTAAGCTTTAACTAATTTTTAGAGAATACCAAAACACTATTAATTTTTAGCAATGACTCCAAAGGGAACTATATGGAATAAAACTTTAACAAAGTGCCCTATAAATACATACAAAAATATTACTGGACCTTGTAATACTACTGAAGGATGTTGTATACAATGCCCAAATGGAACGGTAACAGCTCAGGAGGGGACTATTACTCCGAGTGATTGTTATAGTAAGCTAAAGAAAAAAAAGATAAGAACGATAACTAAAATACTTTTTTTCCAGAAAACTGCTCAGCTGGAAATTTTTTTGATATAGTTGACAAAAAAGAATGTGAACCATGTTCAAAAACGTCCTTTCAACCATATTATGGTAAATTACATTGTAACTCATGTCCACATACAGCAGAAACTACGGGAAAGTTTGGAAGTACAAATATTAGTGATTGTCATCTATGTGATCCTGGACAAGAGATAGGCGATGGAGATTGTATGAAATGTCCAACAGGAACGTTTAATAATGGAAGTAATACTGCATGTCAAGAGTGCCCCAATGGTTTAACTACTTCTTCCACTGGAAGCAAAAGTATCGATGATTGTAATATTCCAAATTGTCCACCAGGGTCAAAATTAGCGACAGCTGAAACAATTATTAATGCTACATATATATTTGCAAATGATGCTTGTATACTTTGCCCTACAGGACAATATCAAGTAAGTCGCAAAAAACCCAAACAAAAATATAAAACAAACAAACAAACATATTTAGCCTGATTTTAACCAAACGTTTTGTTATTCGTGTGACCTTGGAAATACAACTATAGCAATGTCAAATTCCTCCCAAGCTGATGCGTGCATTCCAATAGACGATTTAACGTGTAACTTCCAAGATCCAAATGCTTGTAAAGAATATAATATGTCATGTATCTGTTATAAATTTCCGGGCACACAAATTTGTAATTATCTATGTGGCATTCCTCTTATTCCCCAAGAACCCGTAAATGATCAAACCAATGAACTTTGGTGGATTTCATTACTCATTGCATTTTTTATTCTTGTCATTGTTTTGGTTATTGTAACTATCGTTTGGAAAAAACAAATGGCAAGTTGTTGTTGCACACTAATTCGCTTACCACCATTTCTTATGGATTGTCTTCCTGAGGGTTTTAAAAATAATGTGGAAAATATGCGTATTACTTCAATGATACGAAGCCGAACTCATTCAATTGTTAGCGCACCAATGGATTTTGAAGAAGAATCCAAAGAAAGTGATATCATGTCCATGCAGGAAATAACTCTACCAAAAATTAATGGAAAAGGAATGGTGGATGAAATTGAGACGGAACAAGAAGTAAGTAAATAAATAAAAAATTAAACTCAAGAAATTTTTTTAGACATGCGTGGACGACCCTGCTATAAATAATATTAGGCAAGAGCTTCGCCAAATGGTTAGTGATCCCGAGCTTGGTCCAGTTCTGCCACCTCCACCAAGGCAACCATCAATTAGGCAGCGACTTCAATCACCAAAAACCACGGCAATGGGTTTACGAGTTCAAACTAAACGCGAATCTCAAGAAAATCAAAATAGTCAGTTTTAAAACAACAAAAAGTCGCTAAAAAACTAAAAATTATTTTAGATTTTCAACACATTGCAAAAGATAATGGACATGCCATTAAAGCTACATCCTATTCCAAGAAGAATGTTCAAAATGATTCATATTCCATAAGTGTCAGTCAAAATGTAAATTCCAACGCCGATAAAGAATTTGTAACAGGTCCGCCAGTTTTTAAATGGTTGCAAGATAAAATGGCTCACGATAATCAAAAACCCGCTGATCAATCAATGAGTATGCAAGTTGAGCAAAATAGTAATTTGGATGCCATTTCATCACCTGATTGGCCCACATTCAATCTCCAACAAAGAAGGCGAAGTAGTTCAAGTAATTCAGCAACTATGGATTTTAAAAGTTTTGGTAAATTTGATTTTATTTTTTTAATCTTTTAAAAGTTTTTAACGCTTTTTTAGAATCAAACAAAGATGAATATTTTAATAAAGCAACCGAATATTCTAAAGCATTTGCGCGAAGTTCTGAAACGTCTGAACATCAAACTGGATCATTCTATGCGAGAAATTCTCGTGTTCGACCATATAATTCTCCACCAAATGCAGCGCCAACAACTACAACAAAGTTAAATAACATTGATGATGACCCCGATGTAAGCTAACTAAATAACTTTAATTGAGAAATATGAAATTTTTTTTAACAATCACTAAAAATGATGAATCATTTATTTTTTCAGGCATTCTTTTCTTAATGATCTCTCCTCTCAAACGTCAAACACTCATTTTCCCACAAACTTCGGGTTCTTCATTTTTTTTAAAACCAAGAAATTAACTTTTATTTTTATTTAATTTAAACACTTTTTGATTTTGCAATAAATCTCATATTTTTTTAAATCTTTGTTTTGTTTAATGAAGAAAATTTTTCTGGCAACCATCTTTCTTTTCTTTTTTTTTGCAAAAAATCTCATTTATGTGCGCAAGTTTAAAATCAAATAACCTCGGAATTTGGTTGATGGCTCAAAAAGAAAAAATCGGGTCAACTTTAAGCGGAAGCAGCAGCAAAAAAAGTAAACAGAAGTTCAGCTTTGTTGGTTTATTTGTTTAAGCCAAAACTCGCAGAAGAAAAAAAAGCGTCGCTTCCTACTAACCTGCAATCTCTACCTTTACTGTCATACAACCAACCAACCACCCGACTGTAAGGAAAAATAAAAGAAGAGAAAAAAGTTAAAGCTTAAATATAATAGAAAAATGAAAAAGAGACGTTCGCTTATTTTACTGCTCATCGTTCATCTCATTTCTTTTATTGTATTGTGAAAAACTGGGTTTGGGTTTACGTCTTCGCGTAAAGCTCATCATCATTTTTTTTGTTGTTGTTGAGATTTTCTCATTCATTCGTTTATTCATTGAGTAAACCTAATTGCCAAAAACTTATTTTTTTATTTTTTGTATGAGGTTTCAGTTTCAGCAACAAAAAAAATAAAATAAAGAAGCTGATCATTTTTCATTCGTCCACCCATCCGTTTTTAATTCTTCTTTTTTTTCTCTTCGTAATCTCGTAAGCATTGATTTAAAACATACGTGGGCGAAAAATATAAATAATATAATTTCTTAAAACAACAATGGGGAGAAAAAAGAAAAGAGGAAATGATACTTTCCTTTTTATGAAAAGGTAGATGGTGTCTACCCGAAAAATGTAAAATGTTTTCCCGTTCCTTTTTTATTTATTTCAGAGAAAAGTCCTATGTTTTTGGGAGAAAAATTTGGGGAAGATATTGTTTTAATAAAAAAAAAATTTAAAATAGGCTTCTTTTTTTAAACATTGTCATTGTTGGTTTCGATTCACACAAAATGGAACATTGAAAAATATAAAAAAACTACCATCTGAAATAGCTTCCATTTTTTTAAATAACAAAACAAATATTTTTTTCGTATTTCATTACACTACAATGCTCAACTAACAATAAAAAATTAACGTTCTCATTTTGGTATTACAATTTTTAAAAATATATATTTTTGTGATTTCTAAAATTCTAATTTTATTCTTTCGAAATACTTCTTCCAAGTCTTTCAAAAAATGATTCAGATGCCATTGGTTTTTCTTTATTCTAGGTACATAGTATGACTGATAATTTCTCCAAGAAATAACCGATGACAATTTCAAAAAAATAAGCTATAATTTGTTCCATTTGTTTAGTTTTTGAGTCATTAAGAGGATGATGATGATCAGCGCTTAAAGTTTTTAAGTTCAAGTTTTTTAAAAGCGTTTTTTAACAAATTAACTTTCTTCTCCTCATTTTATTCATGAAGGATGTGCACACAATTTTTTACATAACGTTTTTTAAAAAATCATTCGAAAGAAAAAAGGAATGAACGTGGTCGTTCCATTCCATCCATTGAAAAACCTTGTTGAAATATCTGCTTGTTTAAAGCTTTACAGTTTAGCTGCTGCTGCTGTTGCTGGAAACATCATCATCATCACTACCGACATGACAGAGGCGGTTCTCGTCGTTGATGAACGAGAAAAAAGAAGAACGCTACCTATCCTCCCAGATTGTGATGATGATGGGTCGAAGGGTGCTGCGCGAAAAAAATTTATTCATTTGTTTCTCGTCTTGGTCGTTGTTGTTCATCCGCATTTTGTTTGCATAATTCTTCTTCAACGCTACCTTACTTTTAAGCTGCGTTGTTGCTGAAGCTTGAATTTTTTTTTCTAGCTTCCATCGCGCTACTCCTCTCTGCATATTTCCCAGGTTGAGTAAGTTAGTTAGTTAGTTAGTTGTCGACGACTGCCAATTTACTTACTTTTTCTTTTTAATTTTTTCAACAAAAAAGTTCATATTCAAGCTGCTTGGGTTCCTTTATTTCGAGATCGCTGCTCGCTTAACTTTTTTTGTTCTTTCAAATAGGTAAAGGCCAGTCGTCAGTCACAGATCAAAGCTTCACGCAAAAGCTACCGTTCTTCTTCTCCACCTAATTCATTTCATTGTTACTTTTTGTTTTTATTATAAAAGGCTCACTTCCATTCATTTTTCCGCCGCTTTAAATTTTTTTTTCTCAAGTTGGATCTCTATTTTTTTATTTTGTTTTGTGATATGTTTACTTTTCATTATTATTAATATTATAATAGAAAAAATGTTAATTGAGCGAACAGAACAAAACGAGAAAACCTAAAAAGGTGAAGCTAGATTTTCTTCAAAATTTGTGTTCGTTGGAGAAGAATCTCATCTTACATTTTTTTCCAATTTTTATTCACTTCGTGAAAAAAATTTTTATTGATGAATCATTTTTGTAAAATTTATTAACATCAACAAAAAAATTATTATTATCCTTGCTTGTATTTTATTTTATTTTTATTTAACCAGCTTTTTCTTCCCTTCCAAAAAGCAAATCCTAAAAAAAATATTTTTAAAAACTGAAAACCATTTTTTTGCTGTTCTTGTTCATCTCCATTTTTTCTTTTCTACCATTAACGATTACACTAATTGATGATGATGGTGATGATGATGAGCGACGACTATTCAGTCCCACGGCTATTGCCGCTCTACCTCTTGAAACTCCTCCGATTTTTTTTTCATCCATCATTTTCTTGAGCCTCTTATCGCTTGACCGAAACAAGCTGGATTTAGATTTTCTTCATTAGGAGATGTGAGAGAATAATTTCGAAAGAGGCCTAAATTTTCTGAAGTTCCTTAAAATATCATCCATGGCAGGCATGTTTGCCTTGGACAACAACGACGAGTACATCCATGCATGTAACAATCATCCTTTGCATCACAAAAGCACTCTCATCTACTCCCTCATCCACCATTCTTTACTTTCTTATGTTTCATGCATGCGTTTCTGAAATCCGATATCGTATTTTTTTATAAGCTGTGTTTCATCGTCGGCGTCGTGGTTGTCGTCGATGTCGTTGATGTTTTTGTGTACATTGGTGGTTTTTTTTTTGTTGTTCTTGCATGGCGCCATTCCCATCTTCACTGACAGAAGCCTTGTATGAATGCCATTGTCAACGTTTTTTCCTTTTTATTCTGATGCCGCTGTTGTGTTATTTTCATTTTTGATGTTATGCTTCTCAAAAAAAATTCTTTTTTGCTATCTTTTTTCTTTAATTTTTAAAGAAATTTCTTTAATTCTCTACGCGTCGTTTTATTTTATTTTCCTTCTTTCTACAGTATTTTTTTTAAACCTTTGTTTTTCTTTTTTTGCAGATCATCTAAGGCGTAGCAGTGTGTGGCGCCTCAGCCTTGTGATCGCTGACTATCGGGAAGACCTTTAGTTTATTTCGTCCTTGTGTTTCGTTACACGAAACGTTTTTTATTTAAAGCTTTTTTTCTTTGTTGTTGGTCGAATTAAAGCTTCCATTTGGTTCATTTTCATCATCATCAATTTTTTTCCTCAATTCTACCTGGCATTAAAAAAAATAAATAAGAGGAAAAAGCAGGCAGAAAATTGTATACGCAACAACAACGATGTTTACCCAGTCGGTTGTCGCTCTTCTTGCAACGACGCTTATTGTGGCAACACTCAGGTATGCTTCCATTTTTTTTTAACCGACCTATTTGATTTCAAATAAAAAAAGTGGCTTCTCACGCATTAAAATATTTTTTCTTTGCTTTTCTGCAAAAAAAATTTTTCTGCTGCTACTGTTTGAGATGAGATGAAAAGTTTTTTTGTTTTTCCAGAAAAAAATAAAAGCCGCATCAATTCAACTTTTTTATTTTCTTAAACAAACAAAAAAAGAAAGCCTTTTTCTTTTAAATATCTTAAATCTTAAATTAACTAAAAAGTTTCAAAAATCAAAGTTTTTACCTAAAAATTTTAATTTTAATAAACAATTTTTTCAGTGATTTTACAATTCATCAAGAAGGACATCAACATGAATGCACCAATTTAATTTGTCCTAAAGGAGCTTTTAATGATGTTGAACAGCCATTAACAAAAGATAATTCAAAAGAACAAAAATGCACTCTTTGTTCACAATGTGCAAATTTTGGTTACAGGTTTCTACAAAAAATCTTAAAACAATAATAAATGAAAGAATTTTTAGTGTCTGTGCACAACCATTATCAAAAACACTTCGATTTAAACGTGCAGTGGATGAAGATCATTGCACTTGTTCGAATTTTGTCCCAGATTCATGCAAAATTAGTCAAGTTTCATCTGCAGCTAAAAAAGATGTCAATAGTCAAGTATTTAGAATTTGTTATCTTTCAAGTAAGCTTCACCACGAAATATAAAACTTTTGATAAAAAATCATAAAAAATTTTTTTTAGCACTTCGAACACCACCCAAAGTTCTTGGCCTTAACCAGAAAAATGATTTCATTGTAACTCTTGAACAATTTTGGCTTGAACCATATTGGAAGGATTTTGAATTAAGCAATTTAACATTATTTTATAAATTTGAAGTTAAGGTTTGTTTTTTGTTTTGTTTTTATTTCTATTTTGAAAGATTTTCTTAAAAAAGAAAAATTGAGAAAATATCATATCTTTTGGTTTCAAGTTTCATTGCGTGGAAAATAAAATAACGTGTGACATTTTTAATTTTATTACTTTTTATAGTCACCAGAACATTGTGATGAAATTGGAAAAGTAACAACCATAAATGATTCAAAATCCACTCCATTGCATCTTTGCACTTCATCATTGCCCATTGATATGAATGGTGAAAATATTGTTGATCAACCAAGCAACAAAAAATCTCACGATCCAACAGATGTAAGTTTTTACTATAAAAAATAAATGTGAAATATGTCCCAAAAATTGCCATAACATGTCATAAAAAAAGCTATAAAAAAAGCCTTCCTTTGTTTTGACCCTTTCCATACAATCGTTTTTTCTATACTGCAGTTTTTCTCCCAGAGTGATGATCAATATGAAGATGACGCCCCACCAGAAGTTGAATTTGGAAGAGATGTATTTGTTGGAGCTAAATATGTTGATTTATGGTATACCGTAACCGTAAGACGTCCACGTCAATTAAGCTTTGGTGAAAAGCCATTCCATGATGTTACAACTGTTATTGCTTCAGAAACACTTAAACATAATTTGGAACCAGAAATTTATAATAAAAAATTGGGTAAATTATAATTTTATCTTAATTACCATTACTAATAAAAAATTTAAGGTGACGAATCAGTTAATGCTGACGATGATGATGACAAAGTTCCATCAGCCCCAAAATCATCAGGTCATGATGCAGTTAGCAAAGTCAACATTCAAGTTGATGACAATAAGGATGATGATGAAAGTGATGAAGAAAAGGATAAAGTTGATCCCATTCCATCTGATAATCCTGGCATCACCGATGATGATGACGATGATGATGACAAGGATAAAGAAGATACTGACGCCGAAAAAGCTAAATCTAAAACAACTGATGTTGACGGCGGAGATGAAACTGAACCAGATGAAACCGAAGAAGTCGTTGATTCGGATGAAGAAACAGCCACTGAAGATCCTGATGAAGATAAAGATGGTGAAACTGATGGAGATGATGGAGATGATGGAGATGATGGAACTGGTGAAGATAAAGGAGGTAACAAATTTAGATTTTTTACTCTAGCCTAAGCTTAATTATATTTTTTTAAGAACCTGAAAGTGGAGATTCACTTGAAAATAATGAAATCGAAACAGAAACTCAAGATAGTAAAGAGGAAGAAGTTTCTACCACCACAGAAGCCACAAGTGAAGAAAGTGCAGAAACTGAAGACCCCGCGATCATTCTTGAAGATGATGCAACTTCTGGAAATGAAGTAAAATTAATTTTAATATTTTTTATTTCGAAAAAATTCAAACTCCTCATTTTTAGACCTCTTCATTTATTGGAGAATATTTGGCTCAATGGCCTTTGATGCGAGTTGTATTTGTTTTGGTTGGAATTTTCAGTATTATCCTTATCGCAGCTGCATGTTGTTATCGATATCGAGGATGTTGTTGTTATTCAGATCAACAAAAAGTTGTTACTAAAACTTCTAATGGTTATGAATATCATGTAACTGGACAACAACAACAACAATTAGCATCAGTTGGTGGTGGACAAGAAATGGTGGGTCCTCCAGAAACCCAAAAACTAACTCAGTAGTGTCATTGCAATTTGCACAAAACACACGTTGTATGAAATTTTTCTCTCTCTTATTTCTATCAGTTTTTTTTTAAATTTCTTTTAATATCCCACTTTTTTTCTCTCAAAAACAAGCAATATATTGTTATCCGGTGAAATTACTCTTTTCTTCCAATCTATATCTATCCATTTTCTTCTTCAACTAACTTTGTCGTCGTCACTTTTGTATTTTATTTTTATTTTTAACCTTCCTTATTTTTTTTACGCAAAAAAAGAAGAAAATTTGATACTTTTGTCGTCGTCGTTCTTCGGGTTTTTATTTAAAAAGAAAAAGCGTTAACCTTTTTTTGCGCTGCAACTATATAACAACAACAAAAAGAAAGAAAAAACAAACAATAATGGAAATATTTTCCTGTTTTTTTTTTATTGTACCTTTAACACATATATAATATTTTTATTTGGCACTCAACATCCGTTTTTTTTTTATTTACACACATCTTCTTAATCTTTTTATATCCTTCCTTCTTCTCTCTCGGCTGCTGCAGCTACTTTTGTGATTTATGTGAGCGATATGCATACATTTCATTCAAATCAATCCGATTTTTTGTAGTTACCCAAATAAAAACAGACATTTTTTGAAAATAATTAAAATTAAAAATAGGGGCAAATTTTTGGAAGAATTTTGGCACTTTATTTTAACAAATTTACCAATTTCTCACCGCTCACATAAAGCTAAAAAAAGTGGGCTAACTCAGACCGAGATAGATGGATGATATTCATTATTATTTCTGCTTTTTATTTTCTTTTTTACTCCCATCATCTTCCCAGAAATACATATAAAAAATATATTTGTTGAGATTCCAAAAAATAAAGATCAAAAAAACTTAAAAATAATTTTCTCGTGTCTACTTTTGATTCTATTTTTTTTATTATATGTGAGCGCAGTATTCTTCTGTCATTTAATTTGGTTAAATAATAAATTTTTTAAATTAAAAAATCTTTTTGATATGCATATCGCTACACATTTATCATAATTTGCAACAAGCAATTAAAAAAGTTGTTGAAAAAATAAGCACACATATATTTTTCTTCTCTCAACATTGCACACAACAAAACTCAAAAAAAATAAACATTACAGAAACCATTAACAAAAGCAATTCGTTGCGGAATTACTGATAAAGCAAGTGCTGATGAATTCCAGGATGAAAATATATTGGATGCAACAATAAAGGAGCTTCAAGGTATCGCAGAAAGTGCAAATATAGGAGAAGTTCAACATACAATTGAAATTGCGGAAGTTAGAGATTATTCTAAATTGGCAGCAGCGGCAGCGGATTCGATTGATGAAGAAACTCAGCAATTGATAGAACCGGATAATGAGGATTCGCAAGAAATGCAAGATTTCAAGTAAATACTTAAAAATAAAATAGAAAAATTGGAAAAAAGTTGTGCATTTTTTTAGAGAATTGATGCGAATTTCTCCTCGGTTATGGCCTTGCCGACTTCGAATTGATGCTTTAGCTGGCAATGGCCATTTTGGAAACATCCATCGAGGTCTTCTCATTGATGCGGATAAAGGAACAACCCATGATGTGGCAGTATTTTCAATTAAAAGTAAAATCAAAATATTTTAAAAATTACTCATGGTTTTTTTTAGAAGTTGATGAAATTAATCATAAAGAATTACATTTGATGGTTAAAACTTTTTCTGAAACTGTCAAAGCTGGTTTACATCCAAATATTGTTAGTCTTTTAGCAGTTCAACAACAACCAGGTTTGACTCTTTATTTTTCTAAATTTTTAACTTTAAAATCTAATCCGAGAAAATTTTAGATCGTTTATTGGCGGTTGTTGATAGCCTTTTTTATCCTGATTTGCTTTCACTTCTTCGTGATAGCAGAGTCACCAGATTTGATGCTCGTTTACAAAAGAAAACCGTTTCAATGATAAGTAGCGATCGATTAATTAGCATGATGCTTGGTTGCGTTTATGGTAGTGGACATTTAATTCGTCATGGCATCACTCATCCCATGCTAGCTTCTTGCAATATTCTCGTTGTTGGACGAGCTTTAATTAAAATTAGTGGTTTTGGTTTTGCTGATCATCGATTGTTGCATCAAAGACAATTTGAATCGGTATGTTAATTAAATATTAAAAAAATTAGGTAAATAAAACTGTTTTTAAGCGCCCAAGAAAACAGCGATGGCTAGCCCCAGAATATTTCACTCGTGAATTTGCTCCTCCAACTTGTGGTCAATCAAATATTTGGTCTTTGGGTGTACTTTTATGGGAAATTGCTTCATTTGGTGGAACTCCATTTGCTCAATTTCCAACTCAAGAAGCTTTTCACGAAAGAATTCGAGAAAAGCAAGCATTTTTACAAGATTTGCCATATTGCAGTTCTGAATTAAAGTCAGTCATTGAATTATGCTGCACTTATGATCGTGAGAGTCGTCCAGATATGACAGATATTGTTGCAAGAAAATTAGAACAAATTTCAATTGATCCAGAGGTAAAAAATTTAACATTGGTAATGAAAGTTATTAAAGTTAGTTTCAGGGTCATATTAATGTCACCATTGAAGTAGATAATTTTGCTTATCCACCGGTTATTGCTCAATTAGAACAAATTGTTGCTCGTCTTTGAAATAAAATAAATCGCCTCAAATTTATAATATTTTTTTGTTTTGTTTTATTTAAATTATTTTTGTAATTCAAATTATATATTTTTTTCAAATATTTTTTTTATCCTTTATAATGCAAAAAAAAAACATAGATAAATTTAAATTATCAAGAAAAGTTACTATTATTTTTTTTGCTAATGGCAAAAAAAAAGATGTTTTTAAAAAATGGTAATCGCGCACTGCCATTACACTGACTTTAAACCAGAAGAGAAAGAAAATAAAATTAACCATATACAAATTCGAAACAAAAATAAAACAAATTTTTTTATTTAATAAATTAAAATTTATCAAAAGAAATATGTAATTTTAAAAGAACATTCCAGTAAGGCCACCCATATCTTGTTGTTCCTTAACAAAGATTTCAAAATATTGGTAAATGATGGTGACAGCAAGGAGGATACCAGTTCCACTACCAATAGCTCCTAAAAAAGTTTACTTTTATTTAGAAAGTCAGACTTTAAAAAAATTAAGTTTACCCATGAAATCAGCGGTAACAGACAAAGCTCCAATGCAAAGTCCACCAAATGCCGCAGCAGTTGGAATGTAACGATTAAGTTCGTGAATCATGGATTTTTCTCGATGTCCTCTCATAATCATTTGTTGTTCTTTAAGTTGTTTGGCAACATCTTTGGCACTTGAGCCAGAAACATCAATCCAAGTTTTTGAGAAGAATGCGCATGAACCAAGCATAAAAACAATGTAAGTGAAGCAATGAAGGGGATCTTGAACGACAGCGGTGAAGGTTTCTGGTGGGGAAAGGTAATAGCAAAGTCCACCAGTTGGGAAACTTCTATATGCTCCAGCTGTATCAGACCAAGTTCCAAGAAGACTGATAAGAATATTTCCACCAAATTTAGTGTAAAGCATTTGAGAAATGACATAAAGATTTGAAACGAGAGCAGATTGTAAAATGATTGGAATGTTGGAAGTGTAGAAAAGTTTGATGGGATATGAACTTTGTTGTCCGCGATTTTGAGCGCTCTTGATTGGAAGATCAACTCGGAAACCTTGGAAGTAAATAACTACAGCGAAAACGAAAACAGTGGCCATTAAATTCATCATATTTGGAAGATTTTGACGATAGAAAGCTTCACGTAGGGCTCGAACTTTATCTGTTCGAGTTGCAAGAAGATGGAAAAGAGCAATGATGGCACCTTCAAATTCTGTTCCACGTCCAGTGTTAACTGTGGTTGGCGAGAGAGCTTTCCAAACAATGGTTTCACAAATGTTGGTCGCAATGAAGAGGGAAATACCCGAACCAAGACCATATCCTTTTTGAAGGAGTTCATCAAGAAGTAAAACAATCAAACCAGCTATGCAAAGTTGGAGGACGATGAGCATGCAAATACCCATGCCAATTTCAGATGGAACTCCATACATGCCTGATCCAACATAAACAATAGCTTGGCCGATGGTGATAACCATGCCAAATACTAAAAAAAGGTATCGCAAATTTATGAAAAGAAAATGTTTGGAAAAAGCTGCTTACATTTTTGTGCTCCATTGAAAAGTGCTCGTTCACGAGGAGTATCGCCAACTTCAATAATTTTAGCACCAGCCAAAAGTTGCATAATCATACCAGATGTAACGATGGGAGAGATACCAAGTTCCATCAAAGTACCTCGATTGGAAGCCATAATAACTCGAAGCCAATAAAGTGGATCTGCGCCTTCAGCTGCCATGATGCCTAAATTCATCATTTCCATTGCATAAATTAGGAAAAATTTTTCTTACCAAAAAGTGGAATTTGGCAACAAACTAAGAAAACAAATAATGCGATGGCGGTCCATAACACCTTTTCACGAAATTGAATTTTTCGTTCAGGTTTGGCTACTTCGGGTACAAACCCGCAAAATGGCTTGACAAATTCCAAAAATTTAACTGAAAAATTTATATTTTAAGCTTTGATTTGCTTTATTTTTAGAATAAACTTACATCCCATGGCTGCTTGATGGTTATTTCGTTACCTGGAAAATTTAGGAAAATAAATTTTTAAAAATGATTTGTTAAAATTAATTATTCCACGAAAAAGTGACTCTTAAACTTTCAAAGCTTAGGTGGCTTTAAAAAAAAGGGATACTCGAACTAAAAATAAAACTCAAACAACTATGTTTCTGTCCAACTAATTTCTAACAATCAAAAAATATCAAGCAGTTTGAAGCTCATTTTCATCAACAACATTTTTTCTGACATTTTTTATTTTTCTATTTAAATGGCTTGTTACCCCTTAGAGAGAAAAGAGATAAATATACTTTTCAATATGTGTTATAATAAAACTTTTAACATATCAAACTGCACAAAGCAAACTGCAAAATCTTAAAACGAAAAAATTATTTAATCTAGCGAGCTACTATGTTTTTTTTTCTTCGATGTCGTCGTCGTCGGTCGGAGAGTGCAAAAAAAATGTCAGCAGCAAAAAAAAATTGAACGAGCTCCTCTGAATTCGATTCCCGACACGAATTTTTAGGAATGACTGTAAGTGGTCTTTTTTAAAATGTAAGCCCCTACTATTTTTATTTATTTATATCAAGATTGAATATATAATTTTATAATAAAAATGCCATTTTTTACTTTTAATTTTAATTTATTTATACTAATTTAGTTTCCTTTTTAAAACGGCAAAATTTTCTTGTTTTTGTGGAATTATGTTTGATTTAATTTGTTATAAATTTGCGAGTTTTTTAAAAGAATATATATTTTTTGTGGTTTCAAAGCTTGCTTTCTGCTTTTAAGATATTATTTTTTTTAGCTTTCAAACCCAGGGATCAGATCATTCAATCATGTCTCTCATCTTCCCCGAAAAGTTTCAACACATTCATCGTGTTATGAACACGAACATTGATGGTAATGTTAAAATTCCATTTGCCCTTACCGCCATTAAAGGTTGTGGACGTCGATATGCTTTTATTGTTTGCCGTAAAGCTGGCGTTGATATTCATCGACGAGCTGGTGAACTTACTGAAGATGAAATGGAAAAGCTTACAACTGTTATGTTGAATCCAACTCAATATAAAATTCCCGCATGGTTCCTTAATAGACAAAAGGATATTAAAGATGGTACCACTGCTCAGGTTTGTTGTACTATTGGATCCATAAATGTCTTTCAACATAGTTTGCCTTTTTTAGCTTCTCTCAACCACCGTTGAATCCAAACTTCGTGAAGATCTTGAACGTTTAAAGAAATGCCGAAATCATCGTGGCCTTCGTCATTATTGGGGTCTTCGAGTTCGTGGTCAACATACCAAAACCACTGGACGTAAAGGTCGCACCGTTGGTGTTTCCAAAAAGAAGGGTGGAGCATAAATTAATTAAATTCAATTCTTTGGTTTTTATTTTTGTTGTCGTTGTCGTTTTTTAACACACAAACACATTTTGTTATTATACATAAAAGTTTTAAAAAGTTATTTATTCATTATTCAAATTTTTTAAAAACAAAACAATAATATATTTATTCAATTTTATTTTTAGATAATCTTGGATGCATAATATATTCTAGATATAGGCAGCAATGATTGTAAAAATAGCCTAGGATTAACATATGAATCAGGACTCCACCCGGTTGGCTCCAACTAAAAAACATTTTTTTATTTAAAGAAATTTTATTATTTTAATTTTTACCTAATATTTCCTTGAGAAATGTCTTCGACGCCTTCAATGAGCAATTTCCGCATTATTTCATCTCCTGTGCCAGGTACAGATAGAAAAAAAAATGCGCCAAGAAGCCCAGGAATGATAGTTAAATCCATTGCAATTGCAGTTAATCGAAGGCTATTAGCTTCACCAATTTTGGAGGTTAATTGTTTCCAAAATTCTTTTCCTGATATAGCATTTCCAATTCGTTCCATAACAAGTTCAAATGCACTTAATAATACCCACATAAGATAATTTGATTTAGTTCCATGCCATGCTAGAACAAAACTAAATACTGCTGTCATTCCAAATAATCGACGTAAGGTTGCTTGAATTCCACCGTTGCTACCCATTAATGGAATGTAAACCTAGAAAAAAAAATATTCATAAAAAACTGTATTTTTAACTTTAGAAATACCTGATTTTTAAGAAATTCATAAAGCCCTCGATCAAAATATCTCCACATTTGAGAATATTTTGAAACTCTTGAAATACAGATTGGTGGTCCTGGAGGTGTCATTCCATCGATGAGAGCAAAAAGAGATGGCACACCAAAAATTATTACATATTTCATAAAGAAAAATTGACCTGCCATGTAAGAAATTGAAGCCACTGAAAGCAAGGAAATATAAAAAAAAGTTTATAAAAAGCCATATTCATGATTGTAGGAAAATTCTAATTTTGGTATTTAAAAATTACAAAAAAATTACAAAAAAATTACAAAAAATGTTAGTTTTTTGTTAGTAGTTCTTATTTTGAATTTAATAGAACATAGCAAACCGGCGGTTCTCAAAGTTAAAGTCCTCAGTACTAACACCTGAGCTTCGCCGGTTGACATCATTACCAAGTTTTTTAGCGGTGACATGATACAACTTTTTTTTAGTTCAGGGATTAATTATATCCGAAATTTTTCAAAATTTTTACCTTCATAATTTCCTAATCCTCCAATAAGAGTAAAAGGAGCCGTAACCACTGCATTGGCATGAATAAAATAAAGAAAGGCTTCAATAAAAAAGTAGCAAAATATTAATCGAATGGCTTTGAAAATTAAATATCTAAATAAAATTAATAAATTTTAGACATCAAAAATAAATATAATAAATTTACTTTAGAGTTATTTGTGAGCCCCAAATATTTCCTATCAAACTTCTTTGTCTCAGAGAAATCAGCTGTTTTTGAAAATCTTCAAATAAAACTATCAAAGTGATACTGTATGGAGGATAAAGAAAATATTCAAAAAATTGGAGAAAGAGATCAAAAGTGAGAGGTTCATGAGTATTGCGACTAAGAAAAATACAGACATTAAGGATCTAAAAAAACTTAATTTTATGAAGATAATTTTTAGTTAATAAAAAATTACTTGAACGGCTGTATATAAATAAAATGAATATTCAACATAAAATAATTCAGGAACAGTTGAAAAATAAGCATATTTATTTGCATAAATTACAAATGATAAACAGCTGGCCCATGCAATCCATTCTTTTCGATAATAAGTTGTAATAATAATTGTTATAAATGCTTGCAAAATTACTGTAGAAAAGCATTGAATACTGAAATACGCTTAATTTTAATTTTTAAAAAAAGCATTTTTTCAAACTACTAACCTCGTTAAATAAATAGTCAAAAAGCTCCAAAATAAAATACACCCAAACCTTGTTGCCAAAGGATAAGCATAAAAAAATTTATGAGATAATCGAAAAATAATGGAATGACAAATAAATATTCCAACTAATTTGAGAATAGCAATTTTATGAAAATACCATTCGAGATCAGCTTTATCGTAATTTAAATTTGGGAAATAATTGCTTTCAATAATATTAGGTTTAAGCCAATTATCCAAATTTCTAGAACTTTTGGATGCAATCCATATTGATGCCACACAATGGGCAAGCCATACAGCAAAGTATGCAAGAATTTCTTTTCTACCAATTGGATAAATATTTTTTGGTGGAGCAGCAGCTTTCGTTGACATTTTTTTAGATAACAAGAAATCAAGAAAAATATTACGCAATCGCCAGCAGCTTTTAGTCATACAAAAATAAAAACTGATTCCTTAATGCCATAAAAAAGATTGAATAAATAAATAAAAAAATTATTTACATTTCATTTTTATTATTCGATAAAAGGTTAAATGAGGCACTCTTTTTCACTCTTCAAACCTTCTCAAAAAAAAAGTGAGGGTTTCTTTTAGGCTGCTTCTTTTGTAAGCAACAGCGGCGGCAATAAATTTTAATTATTTTCCTTTCTTAAAGCAATCATAAGAAAAAAATATATTTGAATCCATTCATTCGATCGGTGGAGGAAAAATAACCAATATTGTCCTTGCTTTTTGTATATATTTTTTCAATTCCGTTTGACTCAAATTCATTTCTTTTTTAACTCTTTGACCACCACAATAATGTGTTTCCATGTCCATTCATCCATCTGAGTGCTGGATGGTAAATGTCATTGGTTTGTTTTAAAAATCAATTTCTTTTCCTCATTTTTTTACGCGCGAAAATGAAAAATAAAAGTTATGTTTGCTGTATCCGGGTCAACCCTTATATGGCGGCAACCTTCTCGTTGCCATTGTTGTCGTTCATTCCTTTTCCCTTCCTCCTCTACCTTCATGAATTGCAAATAACGTTACACCTTTTTTCTTTCCTTTTTGAGCTTTATTGCTTCATTTTTTCTTGTAAAAAAATTTTAAAATGAAAAAAATTCATTCGATCTTTTTATTTTATTTTTTGAAGTTTCACAAGCACGAAAAATAAAATAAAATAGTGGCATTGAAAAAGAGTTATAAAACAAAATAATATGCATAGAAAAAAATAAATATACAAAAGGTAAGAAGAGATAAATAAAAATGCGTAAATAATCCAAAAACTTAAAAAGATTGCTCTAAACCAGAAAATAAAGCAAAAAAAAAAGCACCTGCTATTTCAATAAATCCTCTCGACAGCCTTACAAAACATTTTGGTTAAACAGTAGCAAATTGTACAAAAACATATACAAAAAATAAATAGAAAAATTTAATTATCCATTGGAGGTCCATGTTGAAATTTAGTATGAACGGGTGGAGCATATTCTCGAATGGGTATTTGTTCTTCTGATTCTTCTATTTGTTGCATACAATTTCCAAGAATGGAAAATATTTGACTGTTTATTAATTGAATTCGTCGAATTCTTTCAATCAAAGGAACTAATGGCTGAAAAAGAAAAAAAATAGTATATTTAACTATTTTTTGAAAAAGTAAATTCTTACCACTGGAGAATTTGATGGAGGTTGATTTTTAGCTTCCTTTCCACTTCCTTTAACTGGAGCAGCTTTAGTTGGTTGAGCTCGATGAACTCTCAATAAATGATTGGTAAAATCAAAAACTTCAAATCGTCTCCATTGACCAAGTAAACGAATAATGCAACAACCAGCAAAATGAACGCCATCACCAAAAATTTCTCTAAAATTTTTTATTTTTTATAAAATTATTACAGTAATAATTTATCTAAAACTTACTCAATGAGTGGCAAACCACCTTGAGATGGAGTAGTAATTTGTGGTAAACAAAATGCAAATTGAACGGCCGACCAAATTCGATGAAACTCAACACATTCGTCAACCCACATAACTCCATTCGGTGGAAAACTACCCTTCCAAATAGTATCAGAAATTAAAATGTGTTTAACATTAAGTAAAACTTTTTCAAACATATTTAATGCAATGCAAATTCTTTCTGTTGTTAAAATATTATTTTCATCCGCCAATTTTTGCTGTTTTTCTGTTCCAATATCTTTAATAACTGCAGCAATTTGAATACGAGAATATTTTTGTTCAAGTAATTGCATTTTATGATCTAATTCTTCAATGTCTAAAAAGGAAAATAACTTCATGGTAAAAGAAGAAATTTAATATAAGCTGGCTTACTTCTTGCTGAAGGTTTTGGGATTACGTTTGTGTAAGTTGAAGCCGCAAGTAAATCACATGTTTCTTCTTTAGTTAACGCAACTTCAAGTTGCATTAAGAAAAATAAAATATTTCCAATTTCTCTTAAAATTTGACAGAATTCTTTTTTTAATCCTGGATAAGCGATAACATCTTTAAGATTATGCAAATAATATTGTACCACTGCTTCGGAACCATATTCATAACGAGGCAATTTGCATACTTTTGGAACGCTGTTAAATAAAATTCGAACATGAGATTTTAATTGGCCATTAATTAAAACTTCTACAGCTGAAAGTAAGCCGCTATACATAGTTTCAATTCCTTGATAACCAATTAATTTAGTTAAAACTTGTAAATGTGGAGCACCAATAAACTTTGAATACATGGCACAAATATTTGAAAATGCTGCATTAAGAGATCGAGAACCAAATTCATATGAATAATTTACGGGTGGAGCCTTTTGTCGGACATGAGGTTTTTGAAGATGGGTGCTTCGAACAAAACGACGAGTTGTGATGTTAAAGCAAAAATTGGGAACAATATCTTCGAGGACTTCATGGCACGCGTGAAGAGTGATTCGACCATTTTTAGCGAACACTTGGTTACTGGCTTCTGCGAGAAGGTTATCGAATTTAGCTAAAGAATGGAGTTCTTCAGAAAGCAAACGATGGCATAATCGATTCACATCGATTAATTGGTCAAGGGTCTAAAAATGCAATATTTAATTGGCAAAAAAACATGCAAGAATAAAGCTAACAATAATCCAAAAAAGTCCTTCAGATTCAAATCTCGAAATCCCAGCATCCAAAGATCTCAATAAAGCCACATTGATCCTTTGAGTCACCAATTTATTTAAATCAATTTGCCTTCCCAAAAGTTGAAAATGTCTTTGACGCAATAATATTTCAAAGCGTGTCGCTGGTGGAGTTCGAATATTTATTCCTATTCTTTGACATTCTTGTTTGAAACCTTTGTCCAACAACATGCAAGAAGCAATTTGTTTGTAATAAGTAAAAACGGCATCAGATAATTTAAAAATAAATTGGTCGAAGCATAAATTTACTTCGGCTTCGCATTCATCGTACAAGAATTTCTTTTTAAATTTTTTCAGTGAATAAAATGCAGCGTCGTTGTAAAGATCGAGTTGATATAAAATGCATTCAATAAGAGCTGGCTCTTGAGTAGATAAAATATGATCCGTTAATATCCATGGAATGGACATTTCAATAGGAAATTGAATTCGTTCACCCATCGTCATTTCAAGATAAAATTCTCTGAACCAAAGTTGAGATAAATCGCAACATTGTTCCAATGATTTTGCAAGATTTAACAATGCAATCCAATGATATGAAACTCTTAGGAAACTTCCCATTTTTTCTACATGTTTTTGATCCAAATCTTTTCGTTGATGTTTTTTTCCACCTCTTTCTGAAATCAATGATTCCAACATGGTTCTTGCCATATAAAGTTGTGTGGTGCTTGGAGATACAGGTCTTCGAATTAATCGAACATCCATAACCGAATTAGAGTCAGCTTTCTTTTTTCGTTGTTTTAAAGAATTAATATCCGATGAACGAGAATTAAATTGGCTATTTAAATCATCAATGCAAGTTTCAATTATGGAAGTTAAAATTCTGCAAAAAAAAGAGATTTTTTTACTAAAATTAAAGTTTTCAAAAAACAAACCCTGTGAGGACATCCTTTTTATTTTTCGTGGCTTTATAAAGAGGATCCACTAAAGTTTGTTGAACAAAATCTTGTAATTCTGCATAAATATGCCTTCGAATAGCCATAGAAAATTCAACTTCCATTTTTCCTATTAATGCTTGAACTCCTTTTATCATAGCAATAGTTTCAATTAAAGCTGATTTCTCGGCGGAGGAATAATTATATCGAGTTGCACGTTCATAACTTTCAGAATTTTCTGGACATTCAGGATTTGTTCGAGGATTGGTTGGATGAAGGAGTTTCCATGAAACTGTTTCTACCACTTCACTGGTCCATGAACAAAGTAGTTGAACCCCTGAAAGAGAAAGGGCAGCAATTTCTCGATTTTCTGCATCACTTCTTGGCCCTTCTTTATCATATACAGAAAATTCATTTTTAATTCTCGCTAAATGTGCTACATATTCGTCATGGTGGACTCGAATCATTTTAACTTTTTCAACAATATTTACATGGCAGTGATCATCTAAAACATAAAAATTTT
This sequence comes from Panagrolaimus kolymaensis, assembly GCA_028622995.1. Lineage (NCBI taxonomy): Eukaryota > Metazoa > Nematoda > Chromadorea > Rhabditida > Panagrolaimidae > Panagrolaimus > Panagrolaimus kolymaensis. The sequence continues at coordinate 957,854 of JAJQJQ010000034.1, forward strand.
TACTTTTAAAAGCAGTAATCAAAAAATCAGGCAAACCTTCAGAATTCGATAAAGGCCATTTCGATGCATCATAACCTGGACTTCGTTTAATAAAAGAAAATGGTTGAATTTGCATATCACCAAAAAGTGGAACAACTTCAACGGATTTAAAAATTTTATCCAATTTTGCAATGCTTATTTTCTTTTTCTGATCTAATTTCACAGGATTTATGGTTCCATTATCAATGAGATATAATGAAAATGCGATAACTTTAACATACATATGCTTTTCATCAGGTGAAATATAATATCTATTTTCATAAAATTGGGCACAAATATTAACGACATCTGCCAAGATTTCTTCATAATTATCAACTTTTTGGATTTCTGACCGCAAATTTTCTTTGATATTATTTTGAGTTGCAAGGAAAATGGATAAACCATTTAATTGTTGCATTCCATCAAAATTTGGGAAAGTTTGAATTGCTCTTAAAAATTTTTACCTTGTAAACGAAGAAAGAAAATTAAAAATTTTTTTACCTTCGAAAAGTTGAAAAATCATTTTTTATTGATGCTTTCATATTTTTAAGTTCATCAAGGATTGCAAGCATATTTAAAAATTTTCCAAGAATTAGTAAATATGCTTCAGATACGAAATCTTTACGCTTTTCAGGATGAGACAATCTTTTAATTTCAGCACAAAATTTTGCAACTGCGTCATTCTAAAAATTTTTTTATTAACCATTAAAAACATATGTGCAAATATGTAGAAAGAGACTAACCGTGAAAAACATAAAATCCATAAGTTTATTTACTTCGGGTTGAAGCACATGAACTACCGTTTCATTAATTTCAGCTCGATTTGCTTGGTCATTCGATTTTGCCTAAAAAATAAAAAAATTTATATATATATTATTTTCATCTAATAAATGTAATTTAAATACCATTGGAACCGCTCTAGAACAACATCTCCAAGTATAAAGATTTCCAGCGTGAATGAAACCTCGTTCAAGCATTTGATTCTAAAATCAGCCCAAATTTATCAATTAATCAAGCAATGCTAAAAACTAACAAATTCTCCATGTCTTGTCGCTTCTTCAATATATTTTGAGCAACCAGTAACATAAGCATTTCGATCCTCAAAATTTGTATCAAAATTTACGCGATAATCGAGAGTTTGAGAAAATCCTTCAATAATTGGTTGATCATCCACTATTGGTAATTCTTCCAATGATTGAACATTAGTTATTGCTTCTTTTAATGAAACACTACCATCCATTTTTAGAAATATTTTAAAAGTGAGTAATAGAGAAGAACAAAAAATAAAGCCAGAAAAGAAAGTGAAAGGAAGGGGCTGTTCAATTTAAGCGGGGGATCGAAGAAAAAACAAAAAATGTATTCGCTCCAAGAATAAGTCGTTTATTATGCAGAATGACCTCTTGGCCGTAAACTGAAAGGACAAATATGTTATTTCGGGTTTTACTACTTTCATTAAAAAAACTTAATCAAAAAAAGGGATAATTTCCTTATCAAACACTAAGAGCAATAAAAAAAGAAAAATTTTGATTTTAATAAACTTTAAAGAAAAAATAATACTGTAGTTCCAATAACTCTAAGCATGGATAAAAAATAGAATAAAACTCTTGTTAATTAATTTAAGCATCTTTACTTACTTTTTACCGAATGAGGATTTTTTTCTAAGTATTTAGATGTCTCTCTTTTTTTAGTTTTAACGATTGTAATCCAAAGTGATCTTTATGTTTGTTTATACAGTATGATTGCGGGGTCACTGTCGCATGATAATTGGCATTTTTATAAGTGGTGAATTTTAATGACGGATCATTCTTTAAAGTTTTATAAATTTGGTGCCATTTTAAACTATGGTCTTTTCTTGCAAAAAAAACTATCGTTAATATTTTTATTTGCACTTCAAGTTTCTTAAATGTTAAATAAATCACACAGCAACAAAAAAATTAAACTACACAAAAAGAATCAAAAAGATCAATTTGTAGTAGTGTTTCTTACAAACTTTCCAAACATAGCATGAAAATAAACACTTCCTTGATTGAATCATACCAAATAATGATTAAAACAAATTTAACATTTATTAAAATGGCCACTTTTATTTAACCAAAAAACATATAAAAGCGTTTGTTGGAAATTAGTTATCTTCGTAAAGCATTCAGCTTGTTGAGCTTTCTCAAACATGAGAGCTTCATTGTTTTTGTTAACTTTGGCTGTTATAGTATGCGGCATTGTCGCCAATATTTATGGCTCCGATGGTGGTGGTAAGATTCAAAAATACAAACGTTTAGAAGAAGTTAAAATTTTAGATTATGAACGGTTCCCACGGGCACCAACATATCCTATTGGTCATAAACATTTTGGTGGTCCACCTGGATTTGGCCCAGATTCTGGAAGTGATGAAGATTTTGGTAGACATCACAAACCCCATCATCACCCCCGCCGAGGTGGTAGATTTGGAGGCAACAGCGGCGAAAGTGAAGAAGAACGTGCTCCACATCATGGTCCTCATCGACCTGAAAGAGATGATAGTGAAAGTGATGAAGAACGTAGCCCTCATCATCATAAAAAGCCATGTGGTCGCTATGGTCGTCCATGCCGCCCCGATAGAGATGATCGTAGTGATGATAGCGAAGAACATCCAAGGCGTCCAAGCCGTCCTCATTATCCAGTAAAACATTCTCCACATCCATATGGTCCTCATCGTCCCATTTATTCTGGAAGAGATAGCAGCAGTGAAAGTCATGAACATTCAATGAATCCTCACCGTCCTGGTAAACCCGATCGTGATAGCGATGAAAGCCGTGGAAGTAGTGAAAGCAGCGAGGAACAACGACCACATCGCCCTCATTATCCTGGTAAACCAATTAAAGATAGTAAAGAAAGTCGTGAAAGTCACCAACGCGGAAGTAGCGAAAGCGGAAGCAGTGAAAGTTCAAGTAATGAAAGCCATGGACGCCCTCATCATCCTGGTCGCCCTCGAAAACATGGTTATCCACGACCCGGATATCCATTGAAATCAAGCAGCAGCAGTGAAAGTCATGAACATCGTCCACATCACCCTCACCATCTTCAATGGAAACCATACAAAACACTCTTGAGATCCGCCCTCACAAAACTCCATGGAACCATTCAGGCTGACTTTTGACAACCTTTTTACTTTAATTTCTAAATTTAATAAATTTTTTATGATTTAAACTAATTTTAAAAAGTAAAATATTTAAAATTAAGTTTTTTATAATAAATTTACTAAACCGCGCAATTCGCTATTACAATTTTTTGATTTTTTGTTTAAAAAAAATTATTTGGAACAAAATCAAGCAAAGAAATTATTTTAATTTATATCTAAAAAAAACAAGCACAGTAATAATTTTTTATAATATCAGTGAGTAACAAACAACGCGGTGATTAACTTTTTTTAAATTCATTCATTTACAAAATAGATCATCTAATATTTCATCATAATCATTGAGACCAAAAACTCTTACAAAATGGAAATTTTGAGGGATGAGATGTGCAAATTCCTAAATAAATATAATTTATTTTTTTGTCAATTTAAAGTTTTGATTGAACTTACTCGAATAGCAGAAATAATTAAAATAACATTTCCAATTTTTTCCGATGCATTTGAAACATTATTTTGTGAATAAACTGTAAACCAATCTTCAAAAATTCGATCTCTCACTGCTTTCACAACTTTCTTTGTTGTTTCATTTAACCCTGCCACAGCTAAAAAAAAGAGATTCATTTTTATCATTTATTTTCACATTTTTTGTAAAACTTACATGGATCAAAAAGCATAATAAGCATTAAACCAACAATTTCAACATCCGTCATTTCTACCGCAGCCATGGGTAATACGATATCATTTAAAGCTTTTTTCATATATGGAATATTTATGCTTACCATGGTTTTACAATTTATATGACTTTTGCTATCAGAAAACCCATTTTCTCCACCACCACTAACATTTGTTGTTTCAGAAGCGGAAGAAAGTTTTTGTTCTTCTTCATCGATATCAAAATAACAAAAATTTTGATGATATATTCTATTAGTAAAATGGCCATTTTGTTTGTAAGTCATATAATATTTTTCGATTATGGTCATTGGCAAACAAAATCCTCGCACAAGAGAAACCTAAAAAACCAGGGTTTATTTTAATATAAAAACATTGGCCTTACTTGACTTTCGAGATCTAACATTGCAAAAGGCTGAATACTTCGAACAAATTCCACAATTATTGCTGATTCCACGCTGAGCTTATCTTTATCAAAAAATGTATCAATTTTGGTGAATTTTGGAACTGTTCCACCAATTAAATCTCGAAGGGTTCGAGGACAATAAAATAATCGACGCCTCTCTTGTAATTGTTGATATGAGCATAGGACTTCTTCAATCAAATTTCCAACTGAACCCCAATCAATCACAACTGTGCCATCTTCATATTCCTTTGCGGTGGATTGTCGAGGAGTTTCCACTGCATATTGATATACCATACTATCAGGACTTTCATCATACATTTGATTATTTTGTTCTGGATCTGCAACTATCTCATCCTCGAGGGGCTCAGATGATAAAGGAGTGGACATTTTTCTTTTTCTGTTTAATGGAACAAGTTCAGCTGTAACTACTTCGGAATTAGTTCCAGGAGTGGAAGTCTTTCTTCCATTTCTAAACCCAAATATTTTTTAGAATAATTTTTCTTTCTTTGGTTTATCTCAAACCTTTCTGTTAAGCTTTTCCTTTTACTTCCAATTGCATCACGTTGAGGTTGAACGGAAGAAGGATCCATTCCAATGATAAGACATTTTTTTAATCGGCAAGCTCGGCACAAGCATCGAGCTTCTAAAAAACTTGTTTTATTTTAAAAAATCCAAAATTATGGACTTACTATAATTAATATGACATTTACCCTCTTCGCGACAAATATATTTCCGATTTTCTGCTACTGATCTTCTAAAAAATGCATTACACGCCGCACAACTGAGAGCTTTAAAATGGATTCCATTTGCAGGTCCATCACAAACAAGGCACACTGATTTCTCATTTAGAATTGGAGTGGTTTGACGTTCCTCTTTTTTATATGAGCTTGCTTCAACAACTTCATATGAACCCTAAAAGACAGAAACTTGATTAAACGTTAAACCTTAAAACTTATATTCTTACTTTTTGAAATTCATATTTTTTTGAATTATTTGTTACTCCAACAACATGAACTCCGCTTATTTGTGGTTTATTATCCTAGAAAAGAAAAATAAATAAAAGATGAAAAGCGTTTTTTGTAGTTTAATCATATAAAATTTTTTAGAAAAAATTTGATTTAAAAAATCTTTCTACCAATAATTTTAACATACCACATCCAATTCAATTTCAACATATTCATCCGAAGACATTATTCTAATTTTTATTTTATTTTTAGTTGTTCAATCGATAAAATTCAAGTTCTTCTTAACCAAGCATTTATTTATACCACCAATGGAAAAAAACTAAACAAAAGACATTCATTTTTTTTTTTCTTCAGCAAAAATGTTTTGTTGGGGCCATAGAACGCCAAATGAGGTTTATGCATTGCATTGAAGCTTCAGTTTTTTTCCTTGATTTGTTTGAGGTTTAATTTTTTTGATTTCTACTAATGCATTTTGAAAGGTTGTCAAAAAAGACTATTCAAGCTTTAATAAACTATCACAGAAAATTTTAATTTTCAAAACGGATTAAAATATTAAGTTATTTTAGTATCTAAAAATTCATAGCTTTCGAATTTAATCAAAAAAATTTCCAAATTGATGCTCGTGAAAAATTACCATTCTATAAATTCGAATGACCAGAGCTCATAAATACTAGTTTTAACATTTTTATTTACTTTTTATAAATAGCTTTATTTTTCAGTAAATGTAAAAAAACATGATCACTATTCTTGTAGATTTTTTTATGCTTTCAATTTTCATTCATTTTTCATTAACTTTATTTACTTTTTTAATTTATAAAGCAACAATGCAATGCATAAGGAAATTAAAAAAAAAGAAGAATCAAGATTTCAATTATTAGGATCCATTTCATTGCAATAGAAAGAAATACTTTTTTGTCGAGCCGCATCATAAACATTTGGAACACCTGCTTCACCATTGATATTTCCACCGCTAGAATACCAACTTCCAAATACAGGATCACTGGATTCACCATTTTTATTGACGGGAGGATCATCTAAAAAATGGATTTTTACATTCATTTTTTTGTAGCTAAAAAATTTATTTGTGTAAAACATGCCTACGCTTTGCCAATCTCGTTTTGTATTATGCGCATATTGATTCCAAAATTTTTTGATTGCTTCCCAATATTTTGGTAATAAACGCATTGAAAGGATGGGTTGAATAATACCAAATAAAATTCCTTGGGAAAATCGGATAAAATATTCAATTTTATTTGTATTTTGTTGAATCATTTCAGAATTGTTATTATTTGGTGTTTTCGATGTTGATGTTGATGTTGATTGTAAATGCGCGGTAAGAAGGATAATGGGTAAATGCACAGATATAATGGTAAGAAGGCATCGTAAAAGAACAAAAAAGAACATCTATAAAAAATTAATAACGTAAATTAATAAATAAATAAATATTTGTGTGGGAAGAAAAGAAAAAAAATAAGAAAGAAAAAGATAAGCTTTAAGTCTCTCTTCTCTCACACTTACACATTGGGCATTGCTATTACTGTCAGTCCATTTAAAATCCCAATGATATCGAAGTTGAAGGGATAACAAAATTATGGAAGTAAGGCATAGAAAAGCCATTCCTAAAAAAAGAAATAAGTATTATTATTTTCAATTTTCCATAGAGTAAGGAAGGCTGTTTACCTCCCAATGGCACCCATCGTCTTGCATCCATTTCCATTGAATAAACTTTATCATAAACTATTTCAGACATATGACAAAATGATGAAACTTTTACTGTTGCATTATTTGAATTGGTGATACTATAATTCCAAACTGGAATAAAAATTGTAGTTCCAGCAAAAAGAATTAAAATTAATAAAGGCATTTTAAAATAATTTCTTGAAACATCACTATGAGTTTTAGACCATATAACAGAGACAACTTGATCAAGACAAAGTATAATAATAATTAATAAATTTATTACATCAAAATAATACCATAATGATACATGGATAGCTTGAGAAAGACATTCAATGGGTCGAATAGTCTAAAATTTTTAAAAACTTTTATTATAAAAGCAGGAGAGGAGGTTGAAACAAAAACCCTACCGCATTATCATTATTTCCTTTAGCCATCACTATAATTCCATGAAACCCGGCATAAACAAGAGATAAAGCAAAAAGGACATCTAAATAAATTTTAATAAATATTTTTAAACACCTTTTCAAATTATTTACCAATAAGAGCTAAACCATAATACATAATATACGCATCCATACGAGTTTTATGCATAATATATAAATAACATGCTGAAGAAGCCAAACCTAATATACCCACCGCTGGCATGGTATTAATCAACCATTCAGGAGTATTCATATTTCTTTAATTTAAAAAAAAATAATATTATTTTATTATTTCCTTTTTTCTATCACAAAAACATTGAAACATAGACACCAATTTTCCGTGTGCTTCCTACAGAAAAAAAAGAGAGAAAAAGGAGGAGGTAGAAAATGAGAAAGGTAAATGTAAGACTAAAGTATTAACTAAAAATTAGAAATGAAATAAGAAGAAAAAATAAATAAATCATAATCCAACAATCCGGTGTTAATATCCATGTTTTTGACTGATGAATTACATAAATTTTTGTTGTTGATGACTTTTACATATTTTTTTCTTCTTTTTCTCCAAATCCTTTTTTACAAATTCCTTTTCTTCATTTCTTTCTCTTTTGGCTTATTTTTTATCTGATTTTAAGTGCAAATATATTTTGTCAATTTTCTATCTTCTTTTTTTTCCTTCGGCCACACGGCGAGAAGCAACTTTTTTTTTATCAAATTTATATGTATGCCGCTGTTGTTTGGAACTTACATTTTATTTGAATGAAAAAAAAAGCTTATAAAAGCAGACTTCAAAAAATGCAAATTCACAATAACGACAAAAAAATTGTAGCTTGCGTCATTTTTTATTTTGTGGTTGGAAGAGAAAACTTTCTTCGTAAAATAACAATAAAGATTTACTGTAATTAATATTTTTTTTTTGCAAAATAAAGACAATGAAAATAAAGATTGCAATTGTTTTTTACTTTTCTAGAAACTTTGGAAAGTCTAAGAAAAGTTTCTTGCAACAACAAAAAAGTAAAAAGAAGTTCTATCAAACTTTTTTTCTTCGTTCGTCATGCAGCAACAAGACAACAAGATGCATTTAAGTTTTTTTAGGAGATTTCTTTGGACCGCCTTAAAAAAGCAACGTCAAAAAGTAAAAGAATGAAAAAAGTAAAGCATTAAAAATAGATTTTTTCTTTTTTAAGTTTGAGGAAAATGATTGGTGTCTTCTTTTTGGTATGTTAAAAAGTAAACTTTTTTTTAAAAGAAAAAAAATTTATTGGTTTTTAAAATTATATGGAAGTAGTTTTCCAAGTATTTGGAAATGCTTGGTACTGTACAGGTTTATTTTAGAACCCTTTAATTTTTTAAAATTAGCTTTAAAAAATTTTTTAGTCAGTTTTATTAGAGCTTCTTTTGACTATGGTAAGCATTCAGCCTCAAGGTTTAACCGAAGCAGATACTGCCGCATCTATGAATGAATCATCTCATAATCATTCTCACATCCATCATCATACGCATCATAATCATACTCATAATCATGAAGAAAATATTACTACAAGTTTATTAGAAGCAGCTGACAAAAATCCAGATATATTAAATAATAAACTATGTGATAATACTACGACTGAAAAAGCTCAAGATTTAGCACATATCATAATGACAAATTATTCAAGGTAAAAAAAGAACTTTAAAAAAATTGTATTATTAGAAATAGGCAACATTTTTTTGTCTGAAATAACAGAAAAAAAAAGACTCCCTGGGAAGTTAATAATTTTTGCTTTATAGTTTATCTTTTGCTTTTTTGGTCACAAAAATCTTCCAAAAATATAAAAATAACAATTATATAAAAAAAGGTTTCTGTCTACTTTTATAAAACTTTTCTAAAAGAAGCATTTTTTACTATTTTATTACTTTCAAATAAACAAATGTTAGATGCTTTCTTGCTTGTTCTTTCACACTTGGAGAAAAAAAAAACAATCAAATTTCCGTTTTGACAAAAAACTAACTCTCACTTTTTTTTATAAATTTAAAAAGAAGATAAAATCATACTTTTTTAACAAAGCAAAAAAAAACATATTTTTTAGGAATGCATTACCGGAACCATCTCCAGTGGAAGTTACAGTGGAAATAACAATTCAAGATATTTCTGATATTTCTGTTATTACGGGTACATTTGTTATTGATTTTTGGATTAGTGCCATATGGTTGGATTCAAGGCTACAATTTAGTCATATGGATCCATGTCGAAAAAATTTATCCTTAGACCATGATATGGAACCTAAATTATGGTATAATTAATTATTTATTTTTAAAAAGCCATGGAAGATAAATTTTTTAGGTCGCCAAATGTGTGTGTAGTTAATTCAAAAGCTACAAAAGTTCATGATTCTCCAAAACCCAATATTTTGCTAATGGTAAAGTTTTAATTCAAAAAATAAATAAAGAAAAAATAAGGAAGAGAAAAATGGATTTAAAACATTAATTAAGTTTTGAAAAAATTAGGAAAAAGAAAAAATGTTGTTTTTTTTGTTAGTGATTCTATTAAAAGAACAACGGAAAATTCCGGCGGTATCGAACCTGCGGTTCTCAAAGTGAAAGTCCTCAGTACTAACACCTGAGCTCATACCTCGAGGACCGGGGGGAATTCCCCCTCCACTCCCTCCCCTTCGAAGAAAAAAACTAACGTAAAATTTTTTTTCGATGTGGTAAGAATGATAAAAAAAAATTTTTTCGAAAAAAAACAACGTATAATTATACGTTGTTTTTTGACCCCTCCCCCCAAAATTTCAAAAACTTCCCCCGCCTAACTCGAGGTATGCCTGATCTTCGCCGGAACCCATAAGCTTACCAACCGTTTTTACTCATAAATAAAACGCATCTGAACTAGATTTTTATAAATTGTTTTTTAGAATGTAGTCATATTTTTTTAAATAAAAAAAAACAACATTAAAGTTCCTATATTTTAGATTTTTCCTAATGGTACAACGTGGCTAAATTATCGAATCAGATCTGAAGCACCTTGTGAACTAAATTTAAAGCGATTTCCACTGGATGCAATTCGATGTAATTTGATGTTTGAAAGGTGAAATTTTTAAAAAATAGTTTTCCTTCTATTATTTTTGAAGAATGTTAGTTTTAGTTATTCATATAATGCAGCAGAAGTAAAATTAAATTGGCTTGAATGGTCACCTGTAAGCACAGTAAAAGAAGATTTTAATTTACCTGATTTTAAAATGATTAATATTACTTATGGAAAACATATCGAAGTTAGTTTCTTGACTTTTCTATAATTAGAATATATAAAAGATGGAATTTATAGATGTATACCGCTGGAATATGGCACCGATTATCTGTTGATATCCATTTTGAGAGACTTTATGGATTTTATATTCTTCAAGCAAGTTTCAAATTAAAAAATTTGTTTTACTGATGCATAATTTTTTTCTCTCTCTTCAGATTTATCTCCCAACTTATACTCTTATTGTTTTATCATGGGTGGCATTTTGGATGGATACTCGAGCTCTTCCCGCTCGAATTACCCTTTCCGTTTCAGCTTTAATGGTGATTATTTTATTTTTGATGTTTATAATTTTTTCCATATGTTTGCTTTTTTTTAGGCTCTTACATTTCAATATGGCAATATTGTTCGTTCTCTTCCTCGGGTAAGAATATAACAACATTTGTTTTTGCTTTAATGAAAAAATAATAAATAATAAAGAGGAAATAATTTTTTTAGACAAGTGTTGTAAAAGCTGTGGATATTTGGATGTTTTCATGTGTGGCGTAAGTGGCAATAATAAAATTAATTATAAACACACAAAATTAAAAATTACTTTTAATTCTTTGAAATTTGCATATTCAAAAAAAAATCACGGATATTCCAAAAAAAGTTTTTTAGCTTTATCTTCTGCAGCTTATTGGAGCTTGCCATAGTTGCATATAATGATAAATTAGAAGATCAAAAGCAAAGAACAAGAAAAATGTCATCCATTGGAAATATGCTTATTCGAGCTAGTTTACCTGGAATGGAAAAGGGAAAACTTCAAGATGTTCGACGGTAAGCTTAAGATTTCTTTTTAAAATACAATAAAAAAAATTACAGAGGAGCAATGTTTGGTGAACAAGGAACTCGAGATTTTTGTCGCAAATTAGCTTCCTCTGATGTGGATATTCCCGATCCAGACATATCAAAAGTTTTTGATGAAGGCATGATTTCATCATCTCCTTCACCGTTTCATAAAATGAGAAAACAACGAAAAGCGGCTTCTGATTTGGGAGCAAAAATAGATCGAATTGCAAGTATTACTTTTCCAATGGTTAGTTATTTTAATTTTCAAAAAATATAATTTCTATAATACCCAAATTAATTTTCAATTTTCAGGCATTTGCGGCATTTAATTTTTTTTATTGGAGTTATTATCTATTATAAAATTCTCTATGTTTTTTTTCTTGTTTTTTGTGATAAAAAAAAGATGAAATAATAATCATTAAACCTTAAAGCATCAAAAAAAATTTAAAAAAATCAAAGCTTTCAACAATAAAAAGTTTTTTTTTTTTAAAGAGTGGGTGTCAATTTGCGTCCGCTCTTTCTTTTTTTTTGAAACAAGCAAGTCAAAAAAAACTTGAGACTTATTCATCCGTTAAGAAGCAAGTGACAAACAACAAAATTCAAAAAATGAAAAAAAGATATATTATATTAAATGCAAGATGAAGAAGATGAGTCTATCACTCCAGAGAAGGTGGGAGTGACCGGCGACGACGACGACAAGCTAATAGCAAAGAGAAAAAAGAAAGTCATAAGATGATGATCGCCAGCCACAGCTGTTCAAAAAAAAGTGTTAAAAACTTTTATTTTTCTTCGATGCTTCAAAAAGTTTTTTGGCAAAACCAGTTTCATTCTTCTTTTTTTTGAGTCAATTTTGCTTTTTCCGATTTTCCTCGAAAGAAACTAAATTTTTTAAAACTTAATTTTTTTTTACTTCTCAAAATTGTAATGTTTTTTTGTTGTTGATTAATTTCATCGATGGCTTCAAAAAAGCACGCGATTGTTTTCCAAAAGTAATAGTTTGGTTTTTGTCAGTATTTTTTTTTCTCTCATTATCGTTGGCTAAAACTAATAATTTCGTTCTTCCAAGTGAGTGCCTGCTAGGTCCTTCAGGTTACTACACTACATTGGTAATAACCGGAAAAAAGTAGCTATCTTCCATAAAATATAAAAAACTTGCAACAAAAATTTAAAAAAAATGTTGCGCACTGTTTTTATTTATCCGGTTGCTTCTTGCTTCTTTGACGTAGGAGAAGAAAATATCTGCACTTTTTTTTCGTCTTCATAATATCTCAATTGACTCTCATAAACATCTATCTTTTTGACAGTCAGTCGTCGTCGTCAGTTGTGAGTAATTTTTGTTTTTTTTCTTTGTTCATAATTGCCTTTTAACTTTCATGCAGATATTTTTTCAATCCTTGATTTTTTTCCTTTTTTTATTAAATTACAGCATTTTTCTTGTTTTTTTTTAAACTTAAATTTTCAGACTTTGTTATTAGCTGCTTCTTTTACATTTATTTGTCTGGGTCTGATTTATTTTTTCTTTGATTTTTTTTTGTACGGCGACTTGTTTAAAATATCTTTCTTTTGTTGTTAATTAGAAAATAGAGAAGAGAAAAGACGAGAGAGCAAAAAAAAAGAAGAAGTTAAATCTCAAAGAAAAATGTTTTAGTTTCTTTTTTGTTCTAAGAGAGAGAGAAAAAAATCAAATGAACGAGAAGAAAGAGAGAGACTAAAAAGACCAAACATAAAATCGAAAACCATTAGCTGCTGATGATGCTTGGGTCTCCTCTCGTTGTTTTGCTTTTGTATTTTTAAAACGCGCAACAACAATGAAATAAATGATTTTTGTGGTGTTCGACACAAATAACACAGTTTAAGCTAAAAGTGTTATTCCTCCTCTTTTTTTTCTTTCCTTTTTTTAGTTTTAAGAGAAATGATGATGATAGTAAAAAAGTTAAAACATACCTAATTTTTTTTGTCTCATTTTTATGTTTTTTATTTATAGAAAAATTATCTAACATAAATTTTGAATATCTCGGAACAACTATTTTCCGTTTTTTACATTGAATCATTTTTTTACTTCGTTTTGATAAGAGTCTAAATTTTAGTTTATTTTTTTAAATTTTAAATTTGTCGTTTTTTAAATCCGTGTCTCTTTCTTTTTATCTTTGATGTTTTTCAACATTTTTTTTTAAATATTTTTTATTTTTTATATTTTTTTCAACAGGTGAAATCCCCTATTTTTAAAGCTGATTCGACTGCGCAACCGGCGTTTATTTTTTATTTGTATTTTTTTGCGCAGCGATCTATCTTTTTCTTCTTCTACTGAAGCTGAGGATGAAATAAGCTCGATTACAGCAACAACAACAAAAAAAACTCTTGTTCAACGAATGACAAAAGGATTTAAAGGGGAAAATCTTACTTTTTTCCTTTCTTTTTTGTTATTGTTAAAGATTTATTTATTGTTTTTGAATAAATAATAATTTGGTTAAATTTCCTTTTGGTAATTATATCAACTTTCCAAAATCCATTAGATTTATTTTCTGTCTAATAAAAATTTTACAATAATGACTTTGGTACGAAATCAAAAATTTTTTTATGTGCTATAATTTTAAGTTATCAAAACCAACTGTTTTGAAAATGGATATTATTTTAAAGCTTTTTTGATCGATTTAACCCTTTTTTTAATTATATTTTGCTCTCTCTTTTCGATTTTCTTCTTTAAAAAAAACCTTTTTTACTAATTTTGAAACACATTTCCGATTAAACTTTGACCCTATTTTTTTAAAGTAGTTTTTTCTTTTGGATTTATTAGTCATCGACGATTTCACATTTTCATTCAAGTTGATAAAGAAAAAATACTATAACAGTTGTACACCTCTCTCTCTCTCTCAATCTTTTTCAATTATGGCTTAAGAACTTTTGCAATAATTCTAGCCATATGTCGCGGCATAGAATGCCGACGACGTCGCAGCCAACGATATCTTTTCTATCGATGAATGGTGGTGTATCTGTATGTGATATGTATCTATCTTTTAACGAAAAATAAAAATCAAAAGCATATAGAAAAACTAAAACAAATCTTTTTTTGCTTTGCTTTATTTAAGTTGTTAGTTAGCTACTTTTTTGCGGTCTAAATCTTTTTTTGTTGTCGTTCGTTCAGGATTTTTTGTTGCTTTTTTATATATTATTCTCCTCCAGTCAACAAATAAAGTTAACTGGGCCTCGGCAGAAAATATAAGATTTAGTTGTCGCCACTGCGCTACTACAGATAGAGATAGGATATAAAAAAACGTATGTGCGTGCGTTCGTTTGCACTTCGACTGCCACCAGCTTGCTTCCTAGCAGCCCGATCAGTGTGTGTGTGGAGTATTCCACAAAATCTCCCTCGATATAAAAAAGAATAAAAGAAAAAGGAAAATCCCTGGCGGAATGCCCGCTCGATTGAGCCCGTAGTACGGAAGCAGGCTAGAATTGAGTTAGTTGTTGAGCTGATTTTTTTTTCTTCCCGTAACAATTGACTTCAGTATATTATTTTTTTCTTTCTTACCTCCTCTATTCCCTTTCTGTTAACTCAAGGGATGTCTAAGTCAAACCTCTTGAAAATACACTATTCTTTTCTTTTAAGCTTTGAAGTGCTTTTTTCTTTCTTTCGATAACAGAAGCAAAGAAGTAAAAAAATTATAAGAAAAAACAGGAAAATTACAGAAAAAACTTTAAACCTTTTTTTGTTTTTGCTTTTAAAATTTTTGTTAACATTTTTTTGTTTAAAAAGTTCACTTTTGTTTATTATTCATTTTTGGCTACGGTAGCAGCTTTTTTTAAATTACTCATCCTTGATAGTAATGTTCGCCACTTTTCCTTCCTTTCTTTCAAAAAGTTTTTTGAAACTTTTTAACACGCTTGCTTTTAAAAAACGAAAGAAAAAAAGAAGTTTTTGTTATCAGCTGTTTAACTTTTTTTAATTTTACTCGTTTTGCAAAATACATATAACCAACCTCTTTACGTAAATGCTTTTCTTGTCAGCATCATCCGTGTTTCAATATTTTTTTTGTTCAACACTTAAGTTTTTTTACCTATTTTTCTTTAACTCACGAGTCAATTGTTTGTGTTCATTTTTTTGTTTCGATTTGAGGAGATAGCCGACGGCTCTCTCGCTCTTAAATGCAATATAACTTGCTGCTTGTTAACAAATACATACTTCTCTTCTGCTGCCACCAACAGATGTGGTGTGGTGGTGTGGAGAAGAAAAATATCACTACTATCTTATTTCTTCTTCCTTTTCTCCCTTCTTTTTTCTTCTTCACAGGTGTCTTCTTTTTTCTTTTTTGCCTATCTACTCAATATATATTTTTTAATTTGCGACGAGGCGGTATTTCTCTTTCTTACTTGGTGCTGATAGAGATGAAGAGGTACATTATTGGCATACACTACTACTGATCGATCACACAAGTTGGAAGCTTACTTATTTTTCATATATTGATGCGGCTGTCATTATTTGTTAGTTAGTTAGATAGACACGAGATTGGAGGATTTTTCGTACAAGGATAGATGAATAAAAAAAAGTTGTGGAAGCATCAAAAATCTCGTTAATGAAAACGCGGAAAATGTGATTTTGATTTTTTTTTTGCAAATGACTTTTGTCTCATCCATTTTTATTTTTTATACAAGGGCAAATTTCTTAATGAGCCATTGTCTTTTTACTTTTTTTCCTTCTCGTTTAACGCGTTGTTTTGGTTTTTTACGTTTTGCAAAAAATAATTTTAATGGCTTTTAAAGATTTTTTTATAGGCCCCATATTTTATCACCTTTTTTAAAAAGGTGAAGAACTACAACACCATACCATGACAATTGGAGCCGGTGGGGCGGCAATAATCAGCGGCACTACTATAGCTATGGTCAGTGGTGGAGGACCTTCCTCACGGTCAAATAGTCGAACAAAAACGTCTTCACGATTCAGTAATTCTAAAATTAGACCTGGTGGCAGTAGTTCAGGTGGTGCAGGATCTTCCAGTGCTGGTGGACACCCATTTGCTGAGGGAGATCCAAATGCAACCAAAAAAGAAATAAAACAACGATTTGAAATTACTAAAAAACTTGGTTCAGGTACTTATGGTAAAGTTTCTCTTGCGTATGATCACAAATTTGACAGAGAGGTCAGAAAATTTATTTTTTTTAACAAAAGTTAATTTTAATTCATTTTTTAGGTTGCCGTAAAATTGATTAAAAAAAGTGCAATCGAAAACAAACAAGATTTGGTGAGAATTCGTCGAGAAATCCGAATTATGTCTGCATTAAATCATCCAAATATTATTCAAATTTATGAAGTATTTGAAAATAAAGATAAAATTATTTTGGTTATGGAATATGCAAATGGCGGAGAACTTTATGATTATGTTAGTAAAAATGGTTCACTTCCAGAAGCTGAAGCTCGAAGAATTTTTCGTCAAATTACTTCCGCAGTTCTTTATTGTCATAAACATAAAGTAGCACATCGAGATTTAAAATTAGAAAATATTTTACTTGATGCAGATAATAATGCAAAAATAGCTGATTTTGGTTTATCTAATTATTTTAATGAAAAAATTTTGTTAGCAACTTTTTGTGGTTCACCCCTTTATGCTTCACCTGAAATTATTAATGGCACACCTTATAAAGGACCAGAAGTGGATTGTTGGAGTTTGGGTATATTACTTTATACATTAGTTTACGGGTCGATGCCATTTGATGGTAGAGATTTTAATCGAATGGTGCGTCAAATTAAACGTGGTGCATATTATGAACCTGATACTCCTTCAACGGCTTCAATGTTAATTAGAAATATGTTACGAGTAAATCCTGAGCGAAGAGCTGATATTGATGATATTGCAAGTCATTGGTGGCTAAATTTAGAAGAAAATATGCCGGTTATTCAAGAATTACCAGAAAATCAAATAACTGATCATACACCATTGCCCGACAGAGCAGAAACTATGGTGGTTCAAGATTTAGCGGATGAAACCGATGTATTCATGGAATTCGGGCATTTAAGCGGTGAAACTCGAAAGAAAATAGAAGAATTCCGTAGAAGACGAAAGGAAGCGGAAGAATACAATGAAAATTCTCCAATTAAACCACCAAAAGCAAGAAAATTGGATGATAAAAGTGCAGTTGCAATTGCGCCTGAAATGACATCCAAAGAAAAAAGTTTGCGACATGAAGAAATTATTAAACCTGCGCCACTTGATTTAGCTGAAGGCTGCAAAAAGAATGAATTTAGTGACCCATTAGAAAGATTGAGGCAACTTGAGAATCGATTGCAAGGAAATAGTCGAGCTGGAAGTGGTTCACCTTCAAGACAAACCCCAGCGGAAAAACGACCAGGAACTCCAACCAAACCTGGAACTCCAACAACTCCAAAAAGTTCTAAGCTTTCAAATTTCCCATTACCTGCTCAACCTGCAAGCCCACAAGTTCAACAAAAAATAAAAGCCATGGAACAAAGTGATGAACCCAGCACCAGTAGTGCAAGTAGCGCAAGCACCACGAAAAAGCCATACTTCGCATCAACTACCGCCGCAGAGCAATCAAAACCAAGTTCATCTTGGCTGAAACCTAATCCAACCGATAATTGGCGAATTGAAATTGATTCATTGAGTTTACTTATGAATCAAGTATTAGAACAAATGGAAAAAGGTCCTGTAAGTATGAATTTGGTTGCTCGAGTGAAAGCTCATCCATTTTATGATCAACGTCCAATGGTAAAAGAACTTCTTGAATCCATTATTGCTGCTCAACCTAAATCAGTTCAAAAACAAGCATCCAAAATTATTCAACAACAATCACAAGTAAACGAGTTAGGATAATTAAACACGGGTTAAAGCTATTATTTTTTTAGGATATTGTTCGACGACAAATTTCAAATCACAATATTCCAACAGATAATAAATTACCTGATGTTGTTCCAGCTTCACCTAAATCTCCTCCACCGAAACCTGCCCCACCAACAATTGGTGGAAAAATTTCAAATAATTCTGCTGCTGTTGCACTCAAAAATAAATATCAGGTGCCAGAATTACCTATTAAAGTGGATATGAAATCTATGAATAAACCTCTTCGTGATCAACGACCCTGGCATAGTGTTGAGGTAGAGCTTTTGAGGCGTCCATCAATGTTTATAGTTTTTTTTGTTCATTGCTTAAAGATTATGTTAAGCCCTATGTTATTATTATAATTTTTTACACGCCTCAAAAATTCTATTTTTATACTTCACAAAAAGTAACAAATATAACATGGGCATTTTTTTTCTTCTTTTAACTTGTGTGAAATCTCTTGCTTTCTTTGACCTTCCTTTCAATTAAAAAATTAATATTTTTTAGGTTGGATTTGAAACTGATGAAGATTCATCAGAAAATCAAGAACAAGCAACAGCAACAAAAATACCTAAATTAAAAACTGATTTACCCAAACCTTTACAAGCTACAAGAGAAGTTAAATCCGATGGTGAAATCGCTGACGAGGAGGAAGAAGACGAAGAGGATGAAGATGAAGAAGAATATGAATCGGATATCGATGAATTGGCTGAAGTTGTAGAACAAGTTGCAAAAAGTACAACAAATGCGGTTCCAAAAGCACCAAAAATTGTTGAAAATTTGTTAAGTAAAGGTACATCACCCAACCGTGAAATTCCACAAAACGATCCCACAGCTATTTCCGCCAATCATTTATCTACTTTTGATCGAGGACTTGCTAAACGGCAAAGCAAAGGAAAATATCAAGTAAGACTAATAATCAAAAAAAAAAAGTAAAAATAAGCAACTTATTTTTTTTTTGCAGCACAATCATATCGAACTTTATGGCCGAGGTGTATCAACTGAAGCTGAAAGTCCTCCACCATCCCGACGTCGAATTGGTGGCCCTCAACCTACACCAGATCAATCTCCAGTTTTATTTGATAAAGCGAAAAAATACATTATGAAAT
This sequence comes from Panagrolaimus kolymaensis, assembly GCA_028622995.1. Lineage (NCBI taxonomy): Eukaryota > Metazoa > Nematoda > Chromadorea > Rhabditida > Panagrolaimidae > Panagrolaimus > Panagrolaimus kolymaensis. The sequence continues at coordinate 977,116 of JAJQJQ010000034.1, forward strand.
ATCCCGAGAAAATGGAGGATGAAAGCGATGAAGAAAAGAAGAAAAAATCTTCCGCGGCCAAGAAAAAGAAAGATTGGCTTAAATCTCAAGATCCTGATGCTTCTGCAACAGATAAAAATGATACAACAACAACAAGGTAAACATAGAAAACACAAAGATCAAAAAATAATAATTTTATTTTTTTATTTTTGTAGTCGCCGCGGCTCTGAACCTCCTCGTGATCCTCCAACTATTAAATCCGATGCGGAAGATGAAGAATCAGAATATGAAGATGAAGAAAGCGAAGAGGAAAGTGAAGAAGAGGAGGAAGAAGAAGGTGAAGTTGTTATTCAACAACATCGAACTGCTATTATTGGATATCGAACTATTACCGCAGCAGGACCAGATGGAATTAAAAAAGCTGCTCCAATCGTGCCTGTAAGGCCTCAAGCTTCAGCAACTCCACCAAAATCTACGCCGCCTACTTCAGCAGCTTCCGCAAAGCCATATACTTCACCCGCAAATGCAATGAATGGAACAGCAACTACGGCTGCTCGGCCAAGTTCCAAAGAAGCCCCGAAAAAAGCACCTGCTGCAACCAAAGAGCCAATTAAGAATATTCCCGCAACCATAACAACTCCAGCAACACCAACCTCCATTGCGTCAGTTTTTTTTAACCTTAAAAAAATTAACATTTCTGTTAACACAATTTTATGATTAGCTTCTTCGCTCTGTCCTTTTTTTCTTTTCTTTAACTAAAAATAATAACAAATAAATAAAAAACCGTTGGTGTATTTTTTTAGTATTGGCGATACTGCTGCTACAACAACAGATTATGGTGGAATACAAAAATGGGAAAGTGCTGCAGCTTATATTAGACGAAAAAATCGAGAACGACGTTTACGAAATCGCACAATAGGAACACCAGATGAAATTATTTCACGGTAAAAAACAAAATTTTTTTAGTCTTTTTTTGGTCGATCGTTGTTATTTTGTCGCTTTATTTGTGGCTTCCGCCCTTTGTAAAAAAAAAAGAAAAACTAAATTTATTTTATAGACCTCCTGAACCTGAAGAACCTCCATCTCCACCCAAAAAGAAAGAAGAGGAACCAAAAATTTGTAAGCAAATTCTTAAAAAATTTTCGCCCAGTTTAAAAAATATCCCAAAATTTTAGCAACCCAACCTTCTCCAATAGTCGGATATACTCGTCCAAGTTATTTGGATGAACGAAAAATGGAAGGTTATCGTCCACAACATAATACTTATATAGATCGAAGAAAATCATTCCATGAAATGAGTCCAGGATTGGAGGAAGATCGACATTCACCCGGTTATAGTTATGATAGGCCACAGCCTCGTTATGGAGCAGGAACAACTGGAAGTCGATATGAAGATGAATCATTAGATAGCTGGATGAATACTCGAAATAAATTTGAAGTTTATCAAACTCGAGCGGAACGTGAGGCTCAATATAATACTGGTGGATATAGTTATCGTCCAACAGCTGGTTCATCTTATTTTCATAATGATAGGCCCACGAGTACCTATATTCCTGGATCATATAAATCGAGATTTGATGATAATTTCTTGTATCGACGATCGGCATTTGATGTGGAGCGACCAGGTAATATAAAAAATTCGGCAACAATGGGTTTTAAAAATATTTCCATTTTAGTGACACCTGGAACAGATTATTCTGCTCCAAGTACAACGGGTTATTCAACTGCTGGAACTGCAGGTTATTCAACTGCTGGCACGGCTGGAGGATACTCAAATGCCGGAAATGCGGGTTATTCCACCGCCGGAACTGCTGGATATTCAAATCCAAGCAACACTGGTTATTCAGGTCCAAGCGCTAATAGCTATTATCCACAAACGTCAAGCATGCAATCATCCGACACAAGTTCAACAAATAGCAAGGAACCTTTCCTTTCTCGATTTAGACCGGTGACACGAAGAATAAGTTCAGCTTTACGAGATTCAGATGTCAGAAAAGCTAGAGCACGTTCACAATCAACTGAAAGAAAATTTTCTTTGAAAGATGAAAATGAACCAAGTATGTTAATTTTTTTAATTTCATTGTCTTAGCTAAAAACTAAATTTATTTTACAGGTTTCAATCCTCGCTTAATGACCCCTGAAATAAGTTCATTAGCAGGTTCAGAGCGAAGTGATTATAGTTATATTAATTATCATGACACTGCATCAGGTCGTATATCACAACCTCGGGAACCTGATGTTTCATTAACCCCATCAAGAGGGATACTTAAAAATAAACAAGTAAATTCCAAAATATCTGAACATGATAATTAGCTTTGATTATTTTCAGGCTACAGAATTTGAGCCTCGAGCAACTTCAGTGACTAAAGGCGATTCAGGTTCGTTTTTTATTTAGTTTTTGACTTTTCTTTGGTGTCGCTTTCTTCTTTTTTGATTGCTTCCTTTTTTTCAAAACTGCACATTTTTATTTTCTTCAAAAATCACTTTTTTGCTTTTATCTTTTCTTCTTTTTTTTTCTGCACTTTTCAAAACTTTTTTTGCACCAATTTATATTTTATCTCAAAAAGTTTGAAAGCGCAATTTTGTGGAAAGGAAAAAATAATTTTAGAATCTCCCTTTAAAGGTGTAAAACAAATTTTTGGACGCCTTCGTCGTCATCTTTCACATGAAAAAAGCCCATCGCCGATGCATACCTCTACCAAAAGATATGGTTCACTTGGTCCATCATCTTATTATCCAGTAAATGTAAATTATGATGAAGCTGTTGTTGTTGGTGCGTGTGTTTTTATTTTTTTTTTGTTATTAACATTTTTTGTTGATTTTTGTTTGTTTTTGTGTATAATTTAATCACACTCCAATAATTTGTTTGTACTTAGAAAATAGAGTTTTTCAAGGTGTTTTTAATTAAGTTTCTAACCAAAGACTTTTAGGTAGAGGTAGAACTCCAAGTGGAACATCCTCTATAGCTGCAGATTATGAATCAGCAGCAAACAAAAAACGAGGATTCTTAAATATGAATCGACGAAGAACCACAGAAGTTCGAATGGGACCTGATGGAAAAATTATTACCAACGGCTACAGTGGAGTTGGAGGTGGAAGCATAGAAGAAGATTATAAACGACCTCGTTCACCCATAGATCGAATAAAATCATTATTCCGTAAATCTAAAGATAATTTAAATATTGCTGCTGCAGCTGTTCCATCAACTTATCATAGTTATAATCCAGCTGGGCCAAATTCAGCATCATCAAGATTTAGTACCACGGATAAAATATTTGGTAGTTATCCATCTTCCACTCAAAATACTTCACATCAATTTAAACGTTATACTGGCGGTAAAAGTAATTAAAAGTCTTTTTCTAAAATGGTTGATTTAAAATAAAATTAATTTTTAGGTTCATCAAATTTTGCAGCTCCATCATCAGCAAATCGTTACACAAGTAGTAGTAATTATACGCCAAGCGTCCCATCATCTACAACCCGTCACTGGTATGAAGATTCACATCTCTATTAATTAAAAATTTAAACTTTATTTCCTCTCAATTTATTATGAATTAAAAAAACGAAAGTCCTAATCAATTTATATTTCTAAGTCACAAAAAAGTATATATTTAAATTGTTCTATAAGAAAAAAATAATATGTGTGCGTTTGAATGTCTCAAATCCCAAAAATTTTATTTTAAAAAAGAAAGAGATTTATTTTATAGTATATTTTTTATTGTACACGTGTTTTTTAATGGGTAATCTAAAATTATAAAATAATAAAAGTTAAAAGAATTTTTTAAAAGTTATGTTTAAATAACAATAAGAATACACGTCAGAATGTTTATTTATTCACCAAAGGTTAAAAGATATAAATATAAAACTCATCGAAAAGAATTACTGCAAATTTTTATGCCATGGATCTAGGAAAAAATTTTGAAAAGCAAGCCATATTTGAAAATTTTATGGAGAATCCGTCTTAAAAAGACTGCTGATAAGATGATATCGATCGATTTTTTTTGAGAAAAATAAAAAATAGCAAACAAAAACACTTTTTTATTGATTTTTAAGGACTTTTTGTAAATTTTTAATTTTAATATCAATAATGGTTTTTAATGTTGGAATATGCCTCATCGATGGTTGGTCTGTATTGTATAATGAAAAAAGTAAAAAAAAGAAATACTTTTTTGTTGGTAAAAGTAAGCGAATCCTATTTTTTTAGAATAATCCTTTTTTTTTTTTACAGTTAACGTAAATGACAGTAAAAAAATTGAAGAGATGTTTATAAAAATTTTAATAAAAGTTAAAGGGAAGTTAGGATGTGTTTGTATTTATATGAATCGAAACTACAAAAATGAAATTCGCGAGAAAATCATAGAAATTGGAAAACAATATGAGTTTTTGAAAATTCAAATTATTGATGGGTGTACATTACAATATTTGGGTTATAGCTATCAGACGAAATGTAGGCCACGCATAGGGGACTTAATATGGATTTTATCAGATTTTTGCTCTGTGTGGCAAAAAAACAAGACAAATGTTAAAATATTATGGTGCTCTCCAATTACTTCTTTTTCGAAAAAAGAAGATTTACTTAATATAAAAAGATCTTTGGACATTGACAGAAATCCTGATTTTATAATTTATGATAAAGCTTATTCCCCCAAACTCAAGTCAAACACCGTGAAAATGGCGTTCCCCCATTGTAAATTATTAGTTTGTAAAAATAGAATGTTAGCTGCTAAAGCCGCTATGATAAAAGCCCGGATAATGAAAGATGACATAATAGTTTCAAAATACGATGTAGAAATGCACCTCTGCACTGGTATTTTTCTTAAAGTTAATAATAAGGAAATTCTATTTTATCATAGAAGTGAAACTTTACCAATAACAAAAAGCGTATATGTGCTAATAAATGATGATGATAAAGTAATACATGTATGTTTTGACGATATATGTTTGTCCATCAATTATTTCTTTTCAGATTGTTGCAGCCGGTAGTTTTGGAACCCAGAGCTTCACTATATTTAATAAAGAAATAGAAGTGACAGGAGAAATGTTAATAGTTGGAGGGGATTTTACTCACTTTTAAAATTGATGAGAACCAAATTTGTTCCATGAAATATATAATAAAAACGGAAAATGAAATATCTAATTTAAATGCCTTTTATTTTGAACGTTCACAATCAAAAGTATGATTTTTCCTATTTTAACTATTTATCAGACAGGTTCTTGTAACTAGTTAAATTCTTTTTCTACTTAAAAATACATAATGCCTTAATTTAGATGATTTACTATATTCCTCCTACGCCATTTATTCAAAATGAGAACATTGATGTAGTCGGTATTGACCTTGGAACTTCCAGATGTTGCGCTGCTGTCAATCGCCGGAACGGCATTGAAACAGTAGCATTGGATATCACAGGTGAAAGAATGCTACCATCATATGTTTCTTTCATCGAAGAATGTGGAAGATGTGGACAAATGGTTATTGATAAATTCCAGCGCGATGCGCAATCTAGTATTTTTGATGCGAAAAGAATTATTGGAAGAAGTTATCAAGAAGTTAAAATTGACGCATGCTGGCCATTTCAAGTCGTCAATAGCAATAATAAGCCGGTAGTAAATATTAATGTGGAAAAACGTGTCATTTCTAAAACTCCAGAAGAAGTTGCGGCAGTTTTATTGAAGCATATAAAACAAAAACTTGAGGAATTTCAAGGAAAAGAATTAAATGAAGCAGTAATCACGGTGCCAGCTACATTCACAAAAAAACAGAAATTCTCAACTATTACTGGAGCAAAGCTTGCAGGATGGAAAGATGTGTATTTATTTCCGGAACCAGTTGCTGCGTCAATTGCTTATTTTATTGATCGACCCATTTCAAACAATTTTACTATGTTGCTTTTCGATTTTGGAGGCGGTACTTTGGATGTTTGTATTTTAAATATTACAAACAGTATTTTGCGAATAATTAGTCAAGAAGGAGAGAGTTATCTTGGAGGAAGGGATTTTGATAATACTTTATTTAACCACTTTTCATCATTGTTAAATAAACAATACAATATTAATGTTAATAGTAATGATAAGTTAAAATATCGATTAATGAAAAAATGCATAACAATTAAGCATTTGCTGTCGGTCGAAAAGGAAGCACTGTGAGTTTATTTTATATGTCATTCCATAATTTACCATAATATTTTAAGATTAGATGTCAATGATTTTAATGAAGATATTGTTGATACTCCAGTAATAACCCGAAGTGAATTTGAAACATTGACGGCAGAGCTTTGCAAAAAAATGAAAAATGTTATTAATTGCTCGTTAAGTTCTGTGAAATATACTACCACAGATATTCACAAAGTTTTATTAGCTGGTGGAAGCTGTCGAATGCCCATGGTTAAAAATTTGGTTCATAATATGTTTCCTAAAGCTGAACATTGTTGTGAAAAAAACCCTGATGAAATTGTTGCAATTGGAGCTGCTTATGCTTTCTATTTAAACTATAGTTTACAAGAAAGATTGCAGCAAAAAGAAAGCGTCGAAGATATAAATGATAAAAAAGAAAGTATTCATTCTTTGGAAAAGAATGTGCATACTGACAAACAAAAAAGGAAAAGTTCTTTTCTAAGGTTTGAGAATTTTAGACCATTCCCGTTATTACATTAAGTCTGATAAAATCGCTTGTCGCTTGAAGGAATGAAGCTTCCACGATTTAATATTCACTGTAATAATATTTTTTTATAAATTTCTTTTAGTTACAACTTTCTTAGATAATCATAAAGATATTATAATATTATTGAAGTAAAATTAGCTTGAAAAAAACATGTTTTTTAATATCTTTATTTCATCTTTTTTTTTGTTAGTTAAAAACCAATTGTTTAAAATATTTCGAGCAATGTAAAATTCCGGTTCTACACATTTCCGTTGTTCTCACAACTGACATTCTATCTGCTCTTTCAAAATTAGATCGAACAAGTTCATAATATTGTCCATCGGATAGTACTACGGAATGGAGTTTTAAGCATTTCATTCGAAGAACATCAATAAATTTACTGCAATTTTTATTATTATTTTTGGATTTTGTTCAAAAAATTTCCTTACCTTGATTTATCTGAAAATCTAAGTGTTTCATCATCCCATCTAATTTCGACTCGAGTAAGTCGAGGGCAATGTTGAGCAATGCAATCAACAAATTGATCGATATGAATTTTTGCAGTAACTTTAGGACAACAATCTTCTGCAATTCCCATTACTAAAACACGAACATTTTTAAGTTTTGAAATCATATTCATCCAAAAATATTCAAGCAATTTATGATGTCCACCAAGATTTAATCCATGAAATTGGTTTCCATGTCGCATTACAAGTTCGGTTAATGCATTTTCAGATAAAGAATCACAAGTGTCCAAATTTAAATATTGGATGAAATTAATGGTGCCAGCTTGCATCCAAGCATCCATGACATTGTCAGTAAAATCTTCCAACCATGAAGCATCCAACCATCGACAATGATTTAAACGAGTTAAAATATGAATTATTGAATCGCTTGAAAGTTCGGTTCCACGAATATCGAGTTCCTCTATTTTAGTTTTTTCCCAATCTATTGACTGGATTATTTTATCATCCAAGCCTAAAAAATTCAGTCATATTAAAGTTTGAATAAAAACGTTTATTTTTTGACTTACGTGCATGTGCCAAAAACAAAGATTTTAAATGTTTGCATCTTTGCAAAACCAATTTCAAGCATGATCCAGTTACTTTGGTACAATAATTTACGCAAAGACATTCCAATCTAGCACAATTCGAAGATAGAGAATCCACATGTTCATCAGTTACAAATGGAACTCCCCAAAGATTCACAACTCTCAAGTTAGGTAAAAATTGTTTGAGTTTATGAAAATTAACAGTTTCATAAACTTCTTCTTCCTCGTCTTCAACTTTTTCATATGTCCCAATAACGTGAAGAATTTCGACGGAACTAATAAATGTATAAACTTTCCGCAAAAATCCTTCAAGAAAAATATTTTCACTCAAACAAAGTGTCAGAGAGCGAAGCCGACTTGGAAAAGTTTGTAAATCAGTGAAATCATGAAGTTGCATGGCGGTTGAGAAATCTAAAAAGTTAATTAAATTTTTTTGAAATAATTTAAAAATTTAGATACCCAAAGTTAAATCCGTGAGTTTTGGACATTTATTTGCCAATTCATGTATAAGATTGGGAGTAATTAAATCGGTTGCAAGTTCACAATTAGTTAATTCATTAAATTGATCGCCGATAATGTGCATTAAATGATCCAAATTTGTAACCTAGAAAATTTTTTAAATATTAGCTCTTACCTTGAAATAAAATTGTAGATCTTACTTGAAGACCACCATGACTAGCTCGAAAAGATACATTTCTCCATAACGCTGGGCTGAGAGCAACTTTCTTCCATTTTTTGCATACTTTTCCAACTCTCAAAAGTTGTTGAGAAGGTAGATATGAGAAAATATGCTTTAACACTCGATCAGGCAATTTTTCGATTGTCTAAAAAATGCAAAAAAGACTTAATAAAAGCAAACTAAAAAAAAGCAAAGACTTTATCAAAGAAAATAACAGCTGAAGGAACCACAGGTGGAGCACTTTCAGGCTCACCAAGTTCATCCAAAAAATTTTTTATATTTGGATCATCATTGCCATCATGCATAGTGACTCGGCGAGCCAAAGTCATGTCAAAAATAGCAGTCATTTTTAATAATTTTTAAAATAATTTTACAAATATTTCAGCTTTTTTTATAAATAAACCTTTTTTTTGATTCGCTTTAAAGTAGCAAAGAAAATAAAAAAATAAAAAACTATGAAGAACAAAGAATAAAAAGCAGCAGCTTGAAAACAATAATGAAAACAGGCGGCGGCATCAATATGCCGTGTGTGAAAAAAAATTGTGGTAACGATCAGGAAAAAAAAGTAAACTCAATGAAAAAAAAGGCATAAGAAAGCAGCTGGCATGAAAAGGGAGTAAAAAAAGAGAGTGTTAGTAGACAACAACATGGAAAAATTTAACGGCAGCAGTCCGACATGCCTGCCGCCGATATAAATCTTTTGTTCTCGTTTTGTGAGATATATATTCTCCAAATGATTTTGATAATGAAGTCAGTCTAGGAAACTAGGAAAAACAATCAATAAACGCTAAAAGTGAAAGATCAAAAAGATTTTTGCTTAGAAAAAAGCTTATATAAAAAATTTATGGGAATAAATAAAATAAAAATCTTTGAAGAAAAAAACTAACCATTAAAAATTATTCAGAAAAAAAAAGTTACTTATTTTTTTTAGTTTTGAAAAGCTATGATATTATTATAGCATGCTGGATGAAGCAATAATTTAAAAAACTAAACAAACTTTGGTGTGTTTTCTTCTTTTTTTGTTGCAAAAATAAAATAAAAAAACGGATGCAATTTAAACCGTTAAGTGTTTCACGCGCTTGTAAACAAATAATGAAAGGAAAAGAAGATGGGTCAATCAACTTTTATAATTTGAATAGTTAGTTCACAAAAAAATAAAATTGTCTAGTTTTTTCTTCAAGGCTGGGCGACATTATTAAAAATAGACATCGACATGCCAAAAAACAAGCCGACATCGACATTTTTTACGTTATTTCTTGGTTAAATCAAGTGGACATCGACATCGACATGTCGATTTTTCCCAAAAATGCGTCGACATGTCGACTACTCGACATGTCGATGTCGATGTCGATGTCGCCCAGCCTTGTTTTTCTTCCATATTTTTTGAAATTATTTTTATGCCAGATTTTAATATAAATAAATTTTAATTTCTTTTTGAACATTCAATCAATCTGTTGACCTTTTTTGTTCAAAAGTTTCAAAACCATTTTAAAAAAATCATATAATTTTACTTACCTCCCCAATGTCATTAAATTCCGTAGTTGGATCTAACATTAAACCCGCTTTTAATTAATACTTAAAAACAAATTAAAAAAAAAAACAAAAAAAGTGGCGTAATAAAATTAACAGCTTCAAAGAATTTAATTTTAAGAAAGTCTTTGCTTTTTCTATCATTCAAATGACTCTTCTTCCAAGGGCAAAGATTTTTTTTTTCCATCCAACAAACGCCTGTCTGTCGACAGATCAAATCGGCATAACTTTTTTTTGAGATTTGTGGTGGGAGAAAAAGAAATTATATTTTTTTTTTAAATAGAAAAGACCGCCCAACCAAATAAAAAAATATTAATGAATGTGTTAAAAATTAACTTACAGGCATTCGAGCCATAAGCAATGCCAGATTGAGCTTTCCCATGGTACGAATTTTTGCAATACATCTTCTCTTTTTTTTCTTCCATTCTTCTGTTTCACGAAAATGTTTTTTCTTTGGAAGAAAACTGGGACTTTCTCCTTTTTCGATTTCAGTCTGAAAAAAAGAAGACGAAATTAAAAGGTAAATATATTTTTTTTCAATGTTTTAAATAAAATTTCAAACCTTTTGCATTCGACTTCGAATAATGTCAAACATTTTAAAATAATTTTTTCTATTTTCAAAATCAACAATTAATAAAGTGAAATTCTTTTACCAACAAAAAAGCAGCAAAGAAAAAATACAAATTGAAATTTGCGTAAAACACCAATGAATTAATTTTTTTAGTTTATTTTTTTAAACAAATTTTATCCAGTGAGGATAAGCGTCGCTTTTTTCCCTCTCTCTTATTTTTTTGATTTTTATGTTGAAAAACGTTGTGAAAGAAAGTTATACACTATAGGATTTTCTTTTTTTCGAAATTGGCTGCCAAAAATGATGACCAGCCGTTTATTTCTTTCTTTTTAGCGGGCACCTTGTTGTTGCCGCTGCCTTTGCTTGGCTAACAACAACAATCAAAAGTTTGAAACAAGTATAAATGATTTTTTTTTGCAGGAATAACAGCGGCGGCAGTTGCCTCCTCGTATCCTCGTGTAATTGAGTCAAAAAAATAAAAAAATATAATCAAGGTTAACTTTTTGAGCATTATTTTTTTGCTGTTGTTGTTTTAACAAGAGACACGTTAAAAAAAAAACTTTGCGGTCGTCGCCGCTTCACTTATTTCTTTTATTTGTCGTCATCATTACTTTATTTTCCCAGAAATATTGGAAAAAACAAAAGAAAAGAAAAGACATGATAAAGCCAGATTTACCTCTACTTACCTTTCTTATTTTATAAGTGGAAAGTGTTAGTATCGGCTGATCATCAAATGTTGTTTTTGATGTTGGATCCATTTCACTTAAATGCTTGCGCATTCCAAGTAAAGCAGGTTTTTTCTTTCGAAATCCAACGATATCGGGCGTCAAAGAACGTCGTCGCTCTTCCGCAGCCAAAAATGATCGGAAACTTGGCTCTTTGGTGCTCACACGTAAAAGGCCTCCCTGAACCATTCTTCTTCGTAAAAGGGCTGATGGAGGTATGCCAATATCATGGGCACTATGGTATTTGGAATTCTAAAAAATAATAAATAAAAAAAATTTTAAGTGACAAAAACTTACCATTTCATTTGTATAACTTTCATCGGATATGAAAATGAGTAAAATAGTTTCACTCAAAGCTGACTACTTTCGTTTAAATTGAAAGAAAAGCAAGCGACAGTGCAAACAATTATTTTATTGACAAACTTTTTCAATTAAAAAAAAGTGTCAAATAAAAGTGTGAAAAAGCAAAAAGCTTTGGAGAAAAAATTTTTGATTACATTTAATAATAAACAAAAAAATCTTGAGCTTAATATCCTTCAATATTATTTAAACTAAAAAGTCGGACGAGTGCAAAATATTTTTAATTTTTTGTTCTGTTTTCAGTGAATTTTTCGATTTTTACAATAAAATTTTATTATTTATAAAATAAAAACAAAACAAAAAATCTGGCATGATATGAAAGCTTTATTATTACATATATGAGATGAGATACAACACGAGATCATCATTTTTTTTCAACAACAAAAAATATTTAAATGCAAGATAAAAAAATTAACGAAAAACAAAATAGAAATCTATTATTTATAATGGCCGTAAAGGTAATTTATCTGGGGTATTTATAAACAATCTTTTAAGGGCTATCTGATAATCACGATTAAATACCTAAAAAAAATAAATTTAAATCATTATTAAAACTGATTTCGAGAAAGATAAAAAATTGCTTACAGTATAAATAATTGGATTCATGGCTGAATTACTATATCCTAACCAAGTAATAAACATTTCAATGTGGGGATTCATATTGCAGTCGGAGCAAAATTGAACAATGCAATACATACTAAAAAAATTAAAACAATTAGAAAAATTTAAATAATACTTAAAAACCATACATAAAAAATGGTGTCCAACATATTGTAAAACATCCTAAAATTATTCCAAGCACTTTAACACCTCGTCTTTCTTTTGCTGCTGAAATAGCTTTAGGCTTTTTTTGGAGACTTTTGCGATACATTCTTTCTTTTCTGTAAATTTGATTTTTTTATTACTGGAGTTTTTGAGGCTTGTTTTTACCTTTGTTTATGCCTTTTAACTTTTTCATATGTTATCATAGGTTGTTGATCAGGAGAAGAATTATTTTTTTCAGGATGATGATTACCGGGTTGTTGAAAGGCAACACATTTTTCAAAATTTTTATTATTATTTTTTTTAAGTCTTCCTCCAATTTCTTCACATCCTCCACCAACAACAATATTTTTTCCATCTTCAACAAAATTATTTTCGCCCCTTCGAATTATAACACTATTTGGAAGGGACGAGAACTGTGGGGTAGGATTTTGATAACTTTCATGAATAACATTCGTTTCTTGTGTTATTTCTAATTCTTCTTCCTCTTCCATGACGTTTTCTAATTCATCACATTGGGCTTCATCATCTTCTTCAACAATTATTCCATTTTTTGGAAGTCGTCGTCGGCTTAAGTCCCCTCCACTTTCATCATCATCTTTATCGGCGCTGCTTTCACCTGAAAAAATAAAAAGAAAAATTAATAATCCTCAAAAAAAAAGTGAAAGAGAAGCCTTACTTTCTTCTTCATCTTCTTCTTTAGCAAATTCATCAGATGTTGGAAGGACATGACTTATTTCATGTAATATTGTTGATTCAATATGCTTGCGAATAACCTGAATAATAAAATAATATATAAATTATGTTTTTTAAAACTTATAAGTTATAACAAAGGAAGAGCAGCTCAATCAAAAAAAGGGAAAAACTTTAGAAGGAAGGGAACAAAAAAATTAAATAATAAACACTTATCAAGCATATTTGGAGGAGCACACATTGTTTTTGTTTTAGAATAAAAAAATATAAGCGAGCTTGTTGGCAATCAAAATAAAAATTAGTTTTTGACAAGAAAAAAATTTCAAGCTTAGTGTTTGCAGTGCATGAAAATAACGTGGAGGGGTATTGATCACAAAAAAATTGTGGGGTAAGCAGGTGAATATGGTATTTTAGTGTTTAGTAACAACAAACAAAAACTTTTTTGTGGTGTGGTGCATTAATGTTAGTATGAAACTTAAAAATATATATAAATAAAAAACGAAAAATCACTCATGTGCAAAAAAATAAAATAAAAGCAAAAGTGCATTAAAAAATCAAAGAACACCAATTTTAAATTAGAATTTTATTTTTTTTAATGAAAACTCCTCTGTGTTCATTTGGTCATATATATATTATTTGGTATATACAGTAAAGTAAAGGAATCTCTTACATGCGAGGAAACGGCGAGCTAAAAATAAATAAAAATTATTATTAATTTTTCACAAACAAAAAACTTAAAGAAAATTAATTGTTAATTAAGACAGAGAATTAATTAGTAAAATTAAAAGGGAAAATATGCGCTAATTGTCACTATATATGGGGCCTAATTGAATATACTGTAACTGCCATTGCTGTAGAGCGTCAAAAAAAAAAAAAGTTTACAAATAACAAAAATTTTAGTGCGATTAATTTTTAAGGAAAGGTAAAAATTTAAAAAACTAAAAACTTAATAAAAATTTAAAAATAATAAAAAAAAAGAAAGTTAAAAAGTTTGTTAATAATTAATGGAAAAAAAATAAAAAAAATAGAGATAAAAAGAGACTCATATGAAAAAAATTTATATGATTGTATATTTATAAGGTTTATGGTTGTTGCTCTAGTTGTCGTCAATGTGCTCGTTTTTTCCCTCTCTATCTCCCTATCTTATGTTGCTTTTGAACAAGAAAACACACAAAAATTGCCTAATAATTATGCTTTTTTGCTTTTTAAAACATTCAATTTTATGCAAAAAATAAAATTCAAAGTTAGTTTGTTTTAAAATAAAATTGTTAAACTAACCTTTTGTCGATAAATTTGTCGAGCTCGATGTTTTGCAAAAGCTTGATAAATTTTAAAATATACAAAAAACATAACAATTGTTGGAATAAAAAATGATCCAGTTGCGCTATAAATCGTATAACTAGGCAAATCCAAAAATGTGCATTGCCATGTCCCGTTTATTTGTACCAAATTTCCATGTTCAGCTATCTTTAAAAAAAAGCATACTATAATTAAAAACTAAAAACACCTGTGAAAAAAACATACTTGTTTCCAACCTAATAATGGAGCTAAACTTATTATTGCTGATAATACCCATACACATAAAATCATTAAACCTGCAGTTTTTTTATTTCTTTTTGACATATATGCCACTGGAGAAGTAATAGCCCAATACCGATCTAAACCCACTATGGATAAATTCCATATGGAAGCAGTGGAACATAAAATGTCAGCTAAAAAAAGAAAAACGTTTTTAAAAGTAAATCATTTTTTTTAATTTCCTCTTTAAAAAAAAGTTGTTTTAAGAACTAAAATAAAGGAAAAAAATAAATTACCGGAAACAAACACTACACAAAGCGTTTCCGGAAATAACCATTCTCCAGCTATAGCATAAACGGATGAAAGCGGAAGAACAATAAGACCCAAACATAAATCACTAAAAGCTAAATTGCCAACCTGAAAAAAAGAATATATTTTTTTTATTAATTCTAAGTATTTATAATTCTTAGAAATAATTTTTCTTCGCTGAGCGGTTAAATAAAATTTGCATTTTTTTTTGTTAAACGAGAATTTTCTCCAGAAAAAAATATAAATGTTAAAAGTATCAGATTTATTTTTGTTAAAAAAATTAAGAATGAGGAAGCCATTTTTAGCTTTTTTTGCACTTTTTAACGCAAAAATTGCAAAAATACAAATTGCCAGTTTTCTATTTTGTAAAACTCGACATTTAATTACTTATTTAACTTACTAATAAATTTGGTACAGTCTGTAATCTGGGATTTTTATAAAGTACAATGAATACAAGAGAATTGGCTGCAACCGTCCATAATACAAGTAAAGCTAAAGCTATGCCTTTAAGAGATGCATAAAGTGGAAAACCATCTTCTGAATAATTATGGGATTGTAAAGTAGCGATGGTTGCAATAAATTCAGCTCCAGCTGCTGCTCCTGGCATAATTATTATTAAAAAGTAAATATATTTATTGCTATTATTTTTTTTAATTTAAAATAAAATTCAACATCATTTTATTTTTTGATTGTTTGAAGTTTGATTAAACTTTAAATATTTCTAAAAAAAGAAAAAGGGTTGAAAAAAAAAATTCATTACATTTAAAATTCATAAATATCAAAAAAACAACAACCTCCGCATAATATTCACGGTAAATTTATTTTTATTTTTTATTTAAAAATAGTGTAAAAAATAAAACATTTATGACAAAAGTTTAAAAATTGTAATTTGTTTGTTGGTCAAATATAAAAAAATATATGCAAGTGACTAACTATGTTTTAATCGACGACGACAAAGTGTACGCGATATTTTTCTTTAATCGTTTTTTCCTGCATTTTTTTATAAATTTCTTGATGCATGTTTTAAAGAAAAAAAGAAAAGAAGGAAAAAGCTCTCCTGGATAGTGGGAGATATAACGTCATAGACATACATAGCTTTTCCTTCCCTTTGGCGGCATGAATTTTTATTTTTTTTATAAACAAAAAATAAATATTAATGGTAAACCAAAGAAACGACGAAGACGTAAAAGCTAAGAAGAAAGAAAAAAATGACTAAAGATTTTTTTAACAAAACATAAATAAAAAAACATAACAAAAAAGAAGGAAACAAAAAACTTGAAAGAAAAAATGAAAAAGAGCAATCATAGCTTGCATGAAAACTAAAAAAACTTCGCAGAACATTATTATTATTTTTATAAATGAATGAATGGGAATTAACACTTAAACCAAATAAGCATCAGCGGTGCCGGCACAAAATATATTTTTGAGTCAATTTATTTTTTAGGCAACATTCATCGCCCAAACTTTTGTTTTGTTGGTTCCCTTTTTTAGTAACACATTTTTTATTTTACGGCATAAAAATAAAAAAACAATTGAAAATCACTTAAAAGCAGAATCTATAAAAAATGCGAGGGGTAATAAAAAAAGAAAGATGAAAAGTTCAACTTTTTATGTTTTAAGTTTTTTTCATTTTTTTAAAGTTTAAAATAACATTGTTTTTTCTTTTCTTTTTTTCGTTTAAACTTTTAAAAAACGTCGGTTATTATTTTTTGCAGTAAGTCTAAAAAAAATAAATTTGACTAAACAAGGTTTTCTATCCACTTTATTTTTAGTTTGGGGAAGAAATGTGGAAGACAAAAGCGATTTGGGCCTCCTTCGTTGTCGTCTGACGTTCAAAGCAAATTTAACATACAAATAAAAATAGAAGGGCAAAGAAAGCAATTTTGGGGTTTTGCTTTTGCTTCACTGATTATGTTCATATTTTGTTTTTCTTATTTTTTTTATAAAAAAGGCTAAAGGAAGTTTTTTTTGATTTTAGCAGCCTTTTTCTTTGCATATCCCAAAATTAAAAAAAAACAGCTTTGAAGGCTTTTATCTTAGTTCGCGATTCGCGAACTCGCGAATAATACTTTCGTGGCGGTACCATGCATTTAAATATCTTAATTCGCGAACTTTTCCTTTGATGGATTTTTCGCGGATTTTTACAGTAATTTCTCAATAAAATTACTTTTTTTAATAAATAAATAAATAAATAGCTACTTGAAGAAAGGACCTAGCTAATAAATATGGTTTTTAATTATTATTAAACCAGATGCATTGTTTTTGTTTTATTTTTGCGTGTGATTATGTATTTATTTACTACCATTTTATTTTCAGATTGATTTTACATCAAATATGGCTGGAAATTAGCTCATACTGGTGCGATAGGTTTACATTGAGAGCAAAAGAAGAAAAAGAAGCCTTCAAACTTGGTATGAGCGTTCCCAGTTATCGAAAGAAGCTTAAACAACAACAAAGACATGGTTTTACTGGAGAATCAACAAATGAAAAGAAACCTAAACAACCATCTGATGCTGGAATGAGAGAATTTGTACCAATAGCTTAAACTCCAACTAAAGTAACAGCATCTCAAATGCTTAAAGGAAGTATTACTCTTGAAGATGAAGTTCAAATTGCTCGAGCTGAACAAGAAATTCTAAAACGTTCTGAAGATGGTAAACGAAAAAAAAGTGAACAAGAACAACAACGTGATGCAATAACACCTAAATCTGGTGGCAGTGGTGTTCAACTTGTTAAAGATGATAGCACTTATGGTTCTTTGATTGTTCCTGGATCTGTTGATATTTCATTGAATTCTAAAAAGCCTAAATAAATTGTTTTTTGTTTGTATTTGCTTTTGTTTTTAGTTTTAATAAAGTTTTATAAAAGTGTCTTTGTTCATTGATTTTTTTATTACTCATTTGCTTTTTAACTTTATTTGATTTGAATCTTAAGTGTTTTATTTCATTTTTGGCTGGTTTTATCCACTTAACATTAAAGCAATGCATATTTTATAGTATGCTAATTATTGTTGTATTTCTTTTATTAAATCTTTCCATTGCAACTAATTATGACTTTGATACACCTTTTGAATATCATATTAGGTCATATACTTGCTTGCTATCGGCAAAAATAAAAGTGTGAAGTAATAAAATATCAAAGAAGTGATGAAAGAAATCAATTATGCGAAAAGCTGTTAATAAAAGTGTCTCAAAGGCAATTAAGAATAATTTTGCCAAATACAAAGCTATTACGAATTCTGATAAAGATTCAGATTCAGATTCATTCAGCTTATCATCTCGTTAGTGAACAATTTATTACTTATTTTTCAAGACTTGGCTTCAATATATTTATTATCTCCCCATCGAAGAATTTAATTATTTTTTTTTTGGTTAAAATGAAGATGCTTTCTATGGCTTTAATAGCTTCAATGCTTATGGTTTATGGTAATGCCAGAAGCATCAAAAACTTAAAGAACAAAGAAACCCGATTTTATGCGCTTCCTGACGATGTTTTTCTTAATTCAACCGTTGGAAACATACAGTTAGTTTTTTTTTCTCATATTGGTGGCATATTTAAATAAATTATTTTAGATTGTTTCAAGAGCATATAATTTATGATGATAAGATTAAGCTCGATAGCAAAGATTTGAAAATTGACTTTCCCCAACAAATTCATGATATTTCAAATTTTTCTATTAGAAACGCTCTTATTGCATATGCTAATGATGAAGTTCGTGAAGCAAATAAAAGATTGTTTAATGAAAGAAGAGTAAAATGCCAGAAGTTTGACCATCAAAAGGAACGAATTATAGGAGAAATATTAGGTGGTGCTGCATTAACATTATCTATTTATACTCAAACAAAAGTGAGAGAACAACAATCGCATCTTGAAAACTTGGAACAATCTTTAAGAATATTGGAAGGATTGCATGCAGCCGCTATTCAAGAATTAAAAGTAATGCAAATTATTAACGAAGCAAAAAATGTTATTAAATCGATTATCAAAGATCGTGAGGATGATATGAATCATTTTTACGACAGCATTTTCGAAAACTTTTTGCACAAGCCAGAAATGTTCCCCGGTTCCGTTCATCTTAAAATTAGGGATCAACAAGAAGGAACTCCAGACTTTTACAAAATAAATGTTATTCATTGTTCTCCATTCCAAATGCATCTCAATATTATTAGCTATTATACACAAAATCCAATTAATGCAGAAGTAATAGAGGTTTGTCACATAATTTTTCAAAATCAAGTTTTAAAATTATTTTTTAGGCTGATCCTCTTGGTTGGTTTGAAAAGGATCAATATGTTGAACCTACCAATTTGTGTAAAGAATTTATATTTACCGACGACACATGGAAATGTTTTGATCATAAAGATTGCGCATTTACTTATTTTCCCAATGCCACCCAAAAAATTGAATGCTTGGATACCGCTGCTTATACTATGTCACGATGCACTCCCTCAACTCCACATAAATGTAATCTTCTTCGAGAAAATGTTACTAGCAATGTAATTAAATGGAAGCTACACGGAGATGTTTATGAAATCCTCACCAAAGTTCCACATTTTTATATTAGTGGAGATAATAAAAGAACTGAGCATCATGAAGTCCCTGCCAATGGAAAATTTTTAATCAAACTAAATGAACAAGAAAAACTTACAGTTGGAACTATCCAACTCCATGGCGTATCGCAAGGACAAACAATAATGTACCAAGCTGATTTAAATGTAAGAGTTATTTAATTTTAAAAAGTATGAAATAAGAGCATCTTTCAGATAAACCTTACAAATATTGAGCATGAAATAGAAAAACTTAAAAATTATACAGATGCAGTCGGTGCCGGATTAACAAATTTCGATGACGTTATTAATAATGGAACAAACTCTTCATCGATATTTGTGGAGATGCTTGGAGATTTTGGAAAAACAGTTGGCAAATTTTTCTCTAAAATTATGGACCTCCTTTTCAATCATTTTATTTTTACTATCGTTTTAGTTAGTTTTATTTTAGTAGCCGTGGCTATTATTTATTTGTTTGTTTTACGAAAATGTTGTTGTGCAGTTTCGTTTTGATTGATTAATAAAATTTGTTTGTTTTTTATTTTGAACGTTTGATTTTATTCTTTGAAAAGAATGGGCAATTTATTTTTGTGCCTTTAAATATAATTTTAATAACGAGTCATGATGGGATAGCATAAATCTAAGGAAAAGCAAAATGATCATAATCAAAGCTAAACAATGCTTTTATTGTAATTTGCATGCATAAAACAGCTAATAAATGCGCATACGAGCGGCTTCAAAAGATCTATAAGATCTGATCCAACGATAGCAAGGAAAAGATCCAAGGATTCAATAGTAAGGAAGAGATCCAAGGACCCAATAGCAATAGGAGGATCAAAGGAAGCTTTAAAAAATTCTTTGAAATTAATCAATTCAAAGATAATATAAGATTCTATAATAGTGCGCATGCTTTTGCTTCTTTTAATAATTATATCGTTCATTTTGAAATTAATTGTCTACGACCATGGAAAATTAAAAACTCATTTTTTATTTTGCAATGAAATAAGTTACATCGCGATCCGAAGGACCGTGGAGGCCCTAGTTTAAAATAGAAAACATTTGCCGTTCTTTGCTTTAATAAGAATGGTTTATTTTCAATGATTAAAACGAGGTCTCGATTATAATTAACTGTCTTTAACTCAATAATGCAAAGATCCAAGAGTGATGGAAATGCCTTACACCTCCATAGTTAGACCACAGTTGACTTCAAATAAGAAAAATCAAGAGGTTCACCATCTTTTTACTTTCACGTACTTTGGTACATAATAAAGAGAAGCTTTGCTTATTTTTTATTACATATTAATGGGATTTTTTATTGCTAAAGGTGGTTGGGAGTCATAAACTTGTGCTTCCACTTTATTTTCTTGGTCCTTCTTTTTAACTAAAGTTTACTTATTTTTAAATTAAATATATTATATAATTAAAGCTCCCAAAACCGTATCTTTGTATAAGCGCATTCAGGGAAGGGCTTCAGCGCTTCAAAGAACCAAATGTTCGATTAATTTTATAAAAACATTTGCAATAAACAACTTTCTCAATTTCTGATAAAAATTATTCATAAACGCGTCATTAATATAAGAAATGATTAATATTTTTACAGTTTCTAACTCGCTTGCGAAATGCTTTTGATTTAAAAATTTTTTTCACCCTGAATTAAGCATGCTTTATTTAATTATGATTTAAAATTTTTGTGTTTAAGAATAACAAGCATCAACAATAATTTATTAAACTTAATAACCTTATTCCTAAGCTCTATGATTTTTTCGAAATCCATAGAAGTGTTTTTTTATCGATAAACATTGATTCAATTGCCTTTGAAGTTGCTGTTGTTAATTTTCCTCAAAGCGCATCATCTTTGCTAGTTTTTAGATTACATGATTCAAATAAATAATTTCCCATGCCACTACTAACTCGAATGCTTTGAATAGTCTTCTGGCTTATGAAATTACTTAAATTTAGAAACATGAAAGCCATGTTTAAGGAGAATTTCTTAAAAATGATATAAACTGAATATAAAGCGGAATTTCCCTCCTATCCACTTAGTTATTTCTATTATTATTATTTTACACCAAAACGTTATCATTAAACCTGTTTTGCTCATCCATGCTTATTAAGGTTCTCATCTCAGTGATATTTGGTTATGCATCCTCATACTTGTGAGGCTGAAATACATACTTTTGCTTTTAATCTCGTTTTTTTGCGATAACAATGCTAAACGTTTTACCGAGATTGCAATAAATTACATTTTAAATTTACTTATCTTTGCTCTCAACAGAGAAAACAAAATTTCCTTTTTTCCGAAACAAGCATTATTTCCAACAATTATAAAATTTAAACTTCTTTTTGACAAACGAAGGTAAATAAATGTAAATTTTTTTTATCAATAATATAACAATAAAATATATAAACAACGACAAAAATAATTAGCTTTCGCATACAAAATTAACAAGCTTAACTTCTTTAGCCAATACAAAAGAAGCTTTTTGAACGGGTTTCCAAAAATTCTTTGTTACGATTTTTCCAGCTTGTTTAATAGCGTAATTAGTAGAGCTATTTCCAACTTCGATAAATAAAGGGCAAATCTTAAAATTATTTTATATTTTAGTAAACACAAAGCATATGGGACTGGACTTACTTCCTTCGCTTTATCCAAATCTTTAAAATCAATACATGTGATAATAATAGAGGCAATTCTTGTTTCTTCCCCAATTTTTCTTACAATACAAATAAAACTCTCTTTACACCATTTTCGTTTTTCAAGATGAGCAAGGAGTTCATGGTAAGTTTGAGGAGGTGTAGTATATGCATTATTTACTTCCTGTAAAAAAATACTAACTATAATAAAAATAAAAATAAAAATTAACGTACAATGCATAAATGCTTATTCAAAAGTTTCTGCCAATTCTTTGACGGCTTAATTCGGAAACTGAGTGATTTGTTTGAAGCTTCAGTTTTTTCAATCCTTTGTTTTAAGCAATTAGTAATAAATTCAAAAGCTTCTGCCATTTTTCAGAGTAAATAAATATTTGAAAGAAAAAATATCCGACTAACTATATCCAATAATATTTGCTTTGAAAGAGCAGCATAAAATAAATATTAATAAATTCTTAAAGAAAGGTGATATCCTTTATTCTCACCATAAATTTGTTTGATTTCTCGCAAACGCATATTGATTGCGCCTTTAGCATTTTTTAACCATATATGTAAGCCCTTTCATTGAATGATGATCGCGAAGTTATTCGATTTATCACAAAGGCTTTATTGACACCTTTTATATTTTCTTTATTATTTTTTTTTGTGGCAATAATCAGAAATCAATAATCAGAAATCAATAATCAGAAACCAATCAGTATACTTCCAGTGAATCTGAATTTAATTATCTTCTCTTCGCTTCTGATATATTTTATTGATCGTTAGAATTTTCTATTATTCTTATTATTTTTATTTTTGGTAACTATGCATCGTGCAGTTTCTGAAGATATCTCTGGTGATCGTATTTTTGAATCACTAAATGGTTCTCCCGTTAATGGTGATGATGAATCAATGTTCTCTTCTTTTCATTCTTTGGGTGTTAATGATGATTATGAGAAAGTGGAAAAATATGATTTGACTGAATGCATGTTAAGTGTCTTTAATATCCATCAAAGGTTAGTTTATTTAAGCATGTGGCTCAATGGTGATGATTCTTTTTTAGAAACAATAACAAAGTAGTATTAAATGAAGCTCCTATGAATCCCCCAAATAAAAAAGGAATTTATCAATGTATTATTGATGGACAATCTGTAAGAAATATTGATGATCTCAACGTCAATTCTTTAAGTCCATGGAATACAAATGGAAAAAAAGCCAATTGTGATACTGTTTATTTATATCGAAAAAATGGTGGATACAAAGCCACTACTTCAACGAAGAAAGATGCCGAATATTCAGCTAAAATGACTTCAATAAAGCATCCAAAATTCAAACAAATTAAAAGAAGAATTTTTTCGGTAACTGAAAACAAAATCCCTCGCCCTGAAACTTTCGTTGTTATTGTTTATGAAGTTGCTGCTGATTTTATTCTGCCTTCCCCACCGAAGAAACAAAGAATTCTTCCTTCAACATCTTCCGATTTGGGATCTTTACTTCATTCGAGAACCCCATCTGGTGCTGTAAATCAATTTAAAGAAAATGAATCATTTATGTCTGGTCGACAGATGCCTACCAACAGACAAGCTGAAGCTAAAGCCCGTAATATGATTCGAGACCCAGTAACTACCAAAGGAAGACCTCGTTTTGAAAGATCAGAAGAAATACAAAATTTGATAAATGAAGGCTATTTTGTTCAATCCCATTATCAAGGAGAAGAAGGTGAAAGATTTTTCCTTGCTAACAGAACGTCCATTTCATTATTTCAACATTCATTATTACCAAAAACGACTGTTTCAACTTTGGTAAATGACGCTCAAAAATTATCATATTGTGATGACAATGAAAGATTTCAACAAGCTAAAGAAATCATCGAAACAATCTTTTACAAAAAGTACGAAAAAGCAGGCGTTTGCTATGTTGATACAACATTTAATCTTGGACGCTTCTTGGCAACGATTTTATTGTTTTCTTCCCATCATATTTTAAACAGCCAAAATCAACCTGCAGTATTTATTGGGTATGTTATGTTATCCAGTAATCGACGAAAGACTGATTATAAATGGATGAATCAACAAATTGAAAATATTCCTATGCCCAATGGGAAAATTATGCGATGTCTTATTACTGATGGTGACTATGCTTTAGACGAATTTGAAAAAAACCCCATTTTCCAAGAACCATGTGTACGCTTAACTTGTGGTATTCATTTGGAAGAAAATGTTTTGAATTATTGTGATAAGGATGAAACGATTAAAGAAACATTTTTTGGAGTAAATGCTGGAGCAGTTAAAAGAATGGGATTATTTGATGAAAAATCTTTTGAAAGATTTCGTGAAAAAGTTGTTGAGCTAGCTGAAACATCCCAATGGCAACGATATGAAAAATTAATAAGTTGGGCATCAAATGGTGCATTAATGGAACGACAATATCGCCGATACAATTTACATAATAGAATTGCAGCTGGATGGGGCTTTAGAATTGCATCAACCAATGTTCTTGAAGGCCAAAATATGTTATTGAAAGAAACTTTGAAAGATAATTCTCCCACCCAAGATGTTATTAAAGCAATTGGAAAATATGTTGATCGTCAATTATTGAATGCTGGTTCGGCATTAATTAGCGACTACCCATGTAAACTTCGCGATGAAAGGCAATTTATGGGACCTCAATTATGGGCGAAGCTCAATGAAGATGAAAAATTTGCAAGATTGAAATCAATTGGAATGGATCATACTGATTTGATTCCTGGTTTCCAATTGAATACCTTATCATTCCCAAAAAAATTAGCTACAAAATTAAGTGAAGATCAACGACGAGAATTTATGAAGCAATCACAAATGTATTCGGTGCTTGAAGTTCCAAGTGAAGCTAAAACTTATATCGTTACTCGTGGTGCAGAAGTTTTTAAAATTTGTTGTAGTAATCGTCCAATTACATGCCCATGCAAAATAAGTGGAAATCAATTTCTTGTTTGCCCACATATTTTGGCTGTAAATTCAAAATTCCCGAATGAAAAAGTATTAGAAATCAATGAAAAATTCGTGGATGAAGAAACTAATGACCAACGAATTAGAAGACAAATGAAACCCACGGATGGCGCTAAACCAGGTACTTCAAGAAGAAGAGGAACTTCAAAGAGTCGAAATTCAACCCAAGTTCCAACTCAAATGGTTGATTTAACTCGAGATGATGATGATGATCAAGCATCTATTAGATCAGAAGTTACCCACTCATCTCAAAGTACAGGAAGGAGCAGTAGAAAAAGAACAGCAAGTGAATTTAGTTCAAGCAAAAATTCAGCGAGCGAAGTTAGTCAATTTGGATTAAGTGTGAATTCAATTACCGATCGATTCAATCATCCATTTCAACGAAGTATATCTACGGCTCAAAGAAATGTTTCCCGACAAAACTTGGATTCAAATCCACTACCACCTACTTCACATCGAACTCCCTATCAAGGTTATATTCCAGAGCCATGGGATCCATCTATTGTTCATGCTTATCGACCACCTCCATCTTACAATAGTTTTGAGCGAAGCAATGGAAATATAACAATTTTCAATTCTTCCCGACCAAGTAATAATTTTGAACTAAGCAATGATAATATTAGATTCGTAAATCCATTTCAACAAAATTATCAATCAATTCCTCGTCCTGTTAACCCTACCATTCCATCATACTCATCATATTATTCAGCTTCAAATGCAACTTCTTTAAGAAGTGCTCCTATTAGCTTGGATCATTCCAGTCCTCCAACTAAAAAAACAACAAAAACATCAAATGTTATAAAAACCCAGACAAATGGTAATGTGGAAGGAGCTGTTGAGTAAGCAATTATAATTTATTAAAAAAATTTTATGCTTATTTTTGTATTTTTAGCACTTATTATCGTAATCATATGAATGAACGAATGCAACCGCATGTAAACTACTATCCATTAGGAATTGCAAAGGTAGGAGTATTGAGTGATTGGAAAAAAAGATATTGCATACATTGTTCCCGTAAACTTGGAGATAAGAAGGATACCATTGTAATCACTCATTATGAACCTTATCAATTTGAAAATAAATCCACGAGAGTAATAACTATTGCAAATGGTGTAAGAACATATTGCGCATCTATGCTATGTGTTAATGCTGCTTTCCCATATGCAACCCCTAAATGCTTTGTTAGCGATCTCGATAATGAAGAAACTCAAAAAATCATTCAAAAAGTAATAAGAAATACTAACTATTTAAATTATTGATTTCCTCATTGTTATTTGTATGTACTATGTTTTATTTACAAAATTTATAAAAATTATTATAAACAGAAACAAAAGTGTTTACCATCTTAATAATTGCCAATCGATGAAAAGGAACAACATAAAAAGCAGCTACAGCATGACTTGGTGCACCTTTTTATTAACTTTGTGAACCATTAAAAAATAGCCGAGCAATAAAATAAGTATCATAAACACGTGCAAAAAGAAAATATCATAAATAAAAACATTGTTAAAAAATAAACTAAAGCAATGCTTCCTTCTGATTTAATAAAATTGAAAAGCTTTCAACAAAGCAATAATTATAATTAATTAATAAGCTAGGTCCTTTCTTCAAGTAGCTATTTATTTATTTATTTTAAAAAAAAGTAATTTTATTGAGAAATTACTGTAAAAATCCGCGAAAAATCCATCAAAGGAAAAGTTCGCGAATTAAGATATTTAAATGCATGGTCCCGCCACGAAAGTATTATTCGCGAGTTCGCGAATCGCGAACTAAGATAAAAGCCGCTTTGAACATATTTTTTTTTGTCTTTCCACGAAAATTACTCGATTATTATTCTATTAAAATTTTTTTTATCGAATATTAAAAAATGAAATGGAAAAAATAAAGAAAATGAGTCTATCAAAAAAAAAATGAAGAAGACAATTATTAAATAAAAAATACATAGTAGAAGAAGATTAACTTTGACGTAAATTAATGGCTTGAATGAAATAGAAATAGAAAAAAGATTATGTCTAAAAACAAAAAAAGAAATAAAAAAGAAAAAGGAAAAGCGAAACTGTATCAGAATCCAAATTCTCGATTTACTTATTATTTATACTCGAAAATTAGTGTCATGAGTGAGGAGTTTTGAAAGACATTTTTATATTTTTCGATAGTGAAAACAAATATTTTTAAGTAAGAAAAATGCAGAAAAAAATTATTAAAGTAACGAAATTTAATTTTAGATAATAAAAATAGCAAAATATTAAAAGTGTCAAGAGCCACCCGGAAGTTTCGAAAAAAAATCGAAGAAAAAAAAGAGATAGAAAGATGACTGCCAAGTTTACGTTGTAGTTTCGTAAAGAAAAGCCGCTATTAGCTCAATTTTACATTCTTATTTTATTTTTTTGTTAAACATCATCATCGTTTTTGAGAAAAATTAAAATAAATATAAGCTCTTTAAGAAACATTAACATAAAAAAACTATTTATTCGCATTTTATCACATTTCTAGCTATAACCATCATTTGAAAAAGCTTAAGATTAGAATTTAAAAAAATTAAAAAGTAAAGTTAAGTTTTTATGGTGTATCTCCTCCAGAATAATAATAAGTTCATGTTTTTCTATTTTTCTTATTATTTTTTTGCAGCAACCAACTTAAGTGAAAATTGAGAGAAATTAACATCCGTAAATGGCAACGGAAAAAGAAATGAGAAAAACAAAGAGGAGAAGATGGGAGGATCATCAAATGACTTTAGCACAAACATCCAAGAAAGTTGCGAAGTTGTTGGAATAAAAACTTTTTTTTAGAAAAACTTTGGTGTCCAATTTGACACCAATGAAAAAAAAAAGTCAAAGCAAAGCAAAAATAAAAGAAGATGAAAGTGGAGGGTGATTATCATTTTCACGGGATAACTAACAATCTCTAAAACGCCTCTGTATTTATTTATTTTTTTTAGAATAAATAACAAGCCATGGTAGTTTGAGGATAAAAACGATTTACATGAATAAAATTTATCTCATTTTTTATTTTTCTATTTTTCATTTTCGAGAAAAAAATACCAAAAAAAGGAAAAAAGAAGAACAACGATTAACCCAATTTAAAATGAAAATTGCAAGCATCACAAAAAAAAAAAAAAAATGGCTTGTGTTAGTAGTTATAAAATGTTTTAATGAGGGCTCAAAGAAAGAAAAAAAGTTTAAGAGCTATTATCTTCTCTCTTTTTTTCTTTACATTTAGAATTAATTCTCTTAAAAATAAAAAGTTTTTTAAATTACAATAATTATCCACTCTATTACCAGAAGAAGAACTTTTTTCTATTCTCGTTTTACATTTTTTTTCTCTTTTTTCGTCTATCAATATGCCAGAATAAAAAAAGTGAAAAAATGGAGATTAAAATAAAAAAGGGAAAAAGGAGATAAAAATTTTTTTTTATAAAAAATTGAAGAGGTGTTAAATAAAATGTCTGCCTGCTGCTTGCTTCTTAGGCAATGCAACAACCACAAATCCCTACAACAAGATAGATATAGATATTGATAAATGTAAGTGCGCAAGAAAGAAAAAATATTTCTTCTTTTTTTGCTGACAAATGGGTGGTCTAATCCGGAAATACATAGTTCGAAAAAAAGTGGAAAAAAATTGCTATCAAAAAAATAAGGAAAAATATGAAAATTTTATTGATGAAATACTCTCAAAATTTTTAAGCTAAGCAAGGGATGTGTAAAAGCCATATATTTGGATTTAAAAGTAATAATCCATTTCATTCATTTATGAAAACTAACTTTCTTATAAAATAAAATAAAATAATATTTTTTGTCTTGAGTCTGCACTTTGCAGAAATTTGAAATATATAAAAAAAATAAAACTAAACTAAACTAAGAAAAAAAATTGAAATGAAATTGAAACCTGAGACAAAAATATATAAAAGAGTAAAAAAATGAGTGATATGGAAAAATTCTAAGGGGCTTCAATTTTTTTTACTTGTTTTTACATACTTTTCATAAGGATGAAGAAAAAAGTGGAAATGTGGAGAAAAGGGCAAGACACCACCGACGAGAAGGGCAAGGGCAAGACACATTAAGAGATAAAATTTAAAAAATATAAAAGAAAAGTGCCGAAAAGGGAATTATTAGATCATCTTTTTTAAAGTTATTTATTAAATGAGGAAATAAAAAAAAATTAATAAATAAAAAGAAGACATTTATATTAAATACAGCTTGTTAATAAATACATATGTATTTGTCTAACTGCGCAGTCATCGAAATAAATAAAAAAAAATTTGAGGAAGGATTTAAATATTTTTTTATATGAAAACGGAACAAATGAACGGGACTTCTTATTTTTTTTTTGCTTCCCCTATGTAAAAGTGTAGTCACATCAAAGACATCAAAAATTTTTAAAAAAATCGAGAAAAGAAGAGGATAGACCTTTTTGACATTTTTCTTGCCCCTCCAAAAAAAAAACTAACTACACTAAAGAAATGAATGCTCCTCTTAACTTTTCCTTTTTCGAATGCCTTCTCCGTCATTTTTATTTCGGAACAAATATACGTGTTTATACTTTTATCACTCTCATTAGACATTTTTTTTATAAAACAAGAATGTTGCCTAAAAATAAATAGTTTGAAACAGAAAAGTTTGGGAAAGGCAAAAAATTACAACAATAAAAAAAGCAGGTCAAATAAAAAAAGAAAGAAAAAACAGCTAAATAAATTAAAATGTTTTAATGTTAAAAATAATTTAATTATTTTTTTATCAAAGTTTGTTGGGAAAAAATTGAAAAAAATTGGTACAAATTTTCTTTGACCTTTATTTTTCCTATAAAATGTTCTAAAAGCCCATTGTTGCAAAAAAAATTAATAAAATAAAAAGTTCAAAATTGAATAAAACATAAAAGGCACAAAGCATGATTAACTTTAGTGGCATTTTTCTTTCTTCCTTTTTTTTCGACCCCCAAGTAATAAATAATGAATATGTTTGTTGGCATCAAAACCTAGCCTTTCCTTCTTTTTTTCTATAGAGATACAACAACAGCAGCAACCACAACCAAAGTACCAAGCGACTATTAAAAAAAAGCATGCATGACTTTTATCCTTCAACTTTGCCAATAACACCGCCGCGCAAAATAAAAAATAACACGTTGTTTTTTTTTGTTTTCCTTGTCAGTGCGTGTTCATGTCAAAAAAGAAAAAAAAAGAAAAAGCAAAAAAATTGGGTATCAACTCAAGCTCAACTTAGACACATATATACATCGTCTCAATATCTTTTTTTTTTTGCTTTTGAAAGCTCACGGTTTAAGACATTGAGCACGGCTCCTCTATATATTGGATGGAATAAAGCCATGCCTTTGCTCCTCATTTTCACCCAAACCAACCAACCTCTTGTCAAAGTAAAAAAGTATATGTGTCGAAAAAGGCACCCCAAAAAACAGAGAGAAAAAAATAAGGTTGAGCCGAAAAATTTTTTTTAGAAATATGAGTGTCCCTAAAACAAAGTAAATTTTTTTAATGCATTGCCCAAACTTTTTTTTGTGTTTTTGTTTCAGTAGAAAAATAACAACAATCCCAAAAGAGTATGTTTTATGTGTTTATGCTTCCTCGAGATGAGATTTATTTGGACACGGAAGATAATTTAATTGGTTGTCGTCGGTGGTGTAAATTTTTTCTTCCTTTTTTTACTCTTATTTTTTTGG
This sequence comes from Panagrolaimus kolymaensis, assembly GCA_028622995.1. NCBI lineage: Eukaryota > Metazoa > Nematoda > Chromadorea > Rhabditida > Panagrolaimidae > Panagrolaimus > Panagrolaimus kolymaensis. The sequence goes on from JAJQJQ010000034.1 coordinate 1,007,765, forward strand.
GTTATAAAAGTTTATTATAGCTCCTCGCGCCGCTGATCAATGTCTTTTTTTAGGCTAAATTAAATCGTAAAAAATAAAAATAATTTAAATTTTTTATAGGTAGGCGGCCGAAATCATTTATTTTTTTATTATCATCCTAACAATCTCGGCATGCAGCTGTGTCCACAATAAATTCAAAATTAGAATTTAATCAAAATAAATGGATGAAAAACAATAAAACTAAAATGTAAAAAAAGAAAAAAAAAGAATATTGAACTTGGAGTTTAATTTAAAAATATGATTGAAAGAAACGAAAAAGTAAGTTTTATTGAATAAAAGAGAAATTAATAATATGCGGCTAAAAGCAGCTGCAAAGTACTATTTTTAATAGCCATTTTTACAATATTTTTTTTATAAAGAAACCGCGTACTTACTTACCACTATAGTTTTTTAACTTTTTTTTATAAAGATCTTATTTAATCAAAAAGTTGTAATTACACAATTTGCGGCGCCATTTAACTTCTTTCGCTCCAATTTTGCACAGAAAGAATTCAACTTTTTATAAACAAACGTTTTTTGTATCAAAAATATTTCTGCAAAGCTCTACTTTTGACTATTCTTAAAACATACAACCAGCAATTACAGTGACACAATATACATATATGATTTATTCACTTGAATATTAATAACAACTTTAAAATATTTTTCAACTCTCGCTCTCTTTTTTTTTCTTGTCGCTTTTTCGCTTGACAAATCATAGCATAGACGTTAGTAGTCAATAGAAGCTTGGCTTTCTTTTTTAGAAAATTTAAATTTAAATAATTACATTGGTTATTCCACACCTTTTGTTTTTTCTTTTTCTTTCTTGAAGTTACAAATTTAGAATTAAAAATATTTTTATTTTAAAAAAAAATTAATTTTCTGCTTAGTTAACCAAAAAAATTATTTTGATGACAACAATAATGTATGTAAATTATTTTGAGCTGCAAATTAAATTTTTAAGCTTTGTGTTTTTGATTAATTTTGCTTCTTTTTTTTACTGACGAACATTACTTTCATTCTTATAAATACAAATACAAATACTAAGACAAAGAAATTATTATCGAAAAAAATGTAGCATGTCTGTACTTTTAAATAATCAGACAAAAGACTAGACTAGACTGGATTTTATTAAAATAAAAAAATTTAAATTTCGAAAAACGTAAAAATACTGTAAAATCAAAAAGTCAATAAAAATGTACATAAATAAATAAAAAAATCGTGATGTTTTTATTCTTATTACATTTTTTTGATTGTGATGATCATCTTCATTTTATTCACCTTTTTTCTTCTTCTCTTCATTATCCCTTGAAGGCCATTCATTTCCTTTTATTTTTTATTTTTTACGTCAAAAAATGAAAAGAAAAAATCATCTTCAAACTGGTATTGAGTGGTCAATTGCAGAAGAAATTCCCGAACATATGTACATACTCTCATGTCCATGTCTCTGTCATCAATATACAACAATCAAAAGAGAAAAAATTATTTTGATTTCATTTTTTTAAACTTTTTTTTAAAAAGGATGAATAAAATTTTTCGGTTGTTGTCGTCGTTGATGCGCAAGCATTTTCTCGATCTTAATATTTTTTATGTTGGTTTGATTTCAATCATTTTTTTGTCTTCTAAAAATTCAAACTTCAAAAAAAGGAGAGAAGCAAGCAAGAGTGACTGACTGACCAAAAGAAAAATAACTATTTCTTTTTCAAAACCATAAAATACTTTCTTTCTTTTTTTTTCTTCTTTGTTTGTGTGCGCCACCGCCTCCTCATTTTTCTCCTTTCTCTCTCTCTCACTCCTTTTTCGGAGTAAAAACCAAAATCAACCAAAGAAGACGACGCCAAAAGCAAAAAGGATAATAGTAGTAGCAATAGCCAGAAGACATTGGTCGCAAAAAAAAGAAAAAAAATCTCAATCTCTGTTGTTCAATCCTTCGTTTTTCTTCTTCTTGACTTTGAAACTATCATCATTATTTCATTCATTTTGCTTTAGATCCATTCTTTTTCAAACCCCTCAGGGAATGAAATAATTTGTTCACATTCACACCAACCACAAATCGAGTATTGAGCTATCCGCAATTATGTGTAAACTTTTTTTTGATGCGTGATGGAGATGTCAATTTTATTTTTTTTCTGGGCTAATCTCAACTCTTTTTTTACTTTTTTTTTAAACCGCCCTTCTTTTTTTTGTTGGAGATAATTTTTAAAAAAAAATTCTTCTTCTGAACCTAAACCGGATAAAGATGCAACCATTTTATCTTCTACTTTCCTTTTTTAAACTCTTATGAATGAGGAAAAACAAGCTTATATCTCTTTTTTTTTAATTATCAAAGCTTAACGATGATTACCACCACTTATCCTTCCCCCATATTTTTTTCTACTTCTCATATTCTTGCTTGCGGCTAACTAAGTGCTTCTTTTTTTAAAACTTGTAGTTCCAATAATATATCTCTGCTATTATTTTCTCAAAAAAGCAACTTTAGCTTTTTTAAGATTTTGCTTTTCTTTCTATTTTTATTTAATTTTTGTACCTCATTTTGCGAAAAAAATATGCCCTTTTTTGTTTTGTTTTATTTTGTTTCATGCATCTTTGTGGCTTTCTTTTTTTTCATTCTCTATTTTTATAAATTTATATTTATTTTATAACTGCATTTTTTCTTCTTTTAGTTGCCAGCCATCGTCGTCAAAAAAATTTTTTTGTCATTGATGAAAAGTCAAGATTAGTTTTTTAGTTTTGGTGGATGGCTTTTCAACTATGGCCTTAATTTTGCTGCTGAATATTTTTTTATTATTTAATTCTTTCTTTTCGATTGTTTATAGTAATAAAACTAATATTACTGCCACTAATCAATGTTATTCATGTACAACCTATTGTAAGACATTACCCAATGGAAAATTAGATCCTGAAACATGTGATTGCGAGGGGCCAAATTTATGTGAAGGAGAAAAATGTTTTACTAAAGTTGAAATTTTTGCTGATGAGTTTACAGCTATTATTCAAGTATGTGTAATTTGCTTTCCATTGTTGTTGTTCTTTCTTTTTTTGGGTCCACTTGAACTTTTTTTATCCCTATTTCCTAACGTTTGCTTTTTTAGAAGGGTTGTGTAGCGGGTTTACCAACAGGATTGGATGGATGTCATTATGCTGGCCAAGCGGAATCCATACATTGCTATTGCTCAAACGAAAAAAAATGCAATAATAAATTAAAAATGAATTTTTATGTTCCTAAACCTTTACCTACTGTGGAATGTTGCGAATGTTCTGAACCTCATGGAGATGAGTGTTCGGAACAAAAATGTAAACGAACTTGTAGAGGAAATTATTGTTTAATTGATTTTGATGGAGTTGAACAAGTTCGTCGTTGTTTTTTATTTTTTCGAATTTTTTAACAAAAGTTTAATTTTTTTAGGGCTGTGGCTTAGGAACTCCGCGACTTCAATCCTTTATGAGACTCAACAATTATTTAAGTCTCGAAGGTCAAACAACTTGTGCTCGATATGAAGCTACTCAATCAACCATAGTTCATGGATGTGTATGCACTGAACCATCAGGATTTTGTAATCAATTAAATAAAAGTCGAGAATATCAATTGGAAAAAGTTATAAATCGTCGAGTTGATGATCAAAATTATTGTTATAGTTTACATGAAAAATCGAAAAAAATATTTACAAAAGAAATATTTCGTAAATCTGATACTTGTGAAGGGCATTATTGTTTTATAAGTTTAACCACTTCAGAACTAGTGGTGGAAAGTGAAAGTTTTGAAGAAAAAATTGAAGATCATAGCAATTTTATTGGGCTTTCTAGGCCTCGATTTGAGATAATGGCTGGTTGCTTAAAAGCTGACAGCGATGAGGTAACTAATTAATTATATTTCTTTTTAAAAAAATAAAGCTACTTTGTAATTAACTCCAAAAAACTTAAATATATTTAAATTTATTTTTTAGAAAGTTTCTATGGGTTGTACTACCGAATACGCAACAAATAGTAGCGAACCAATAAGTAAACATTGCATTTGTGATTCACATTTATGTAATTATTTTCATTTATTAACTGATAAAGAAGAGGATGCAAGGCAGCGACAAATTCTTCGACCAAAATCCACAAATATTAATCAAATCGATGAAAATGCTTTGGGTGAATCCTTTAATCATGGAATATCAATCATATCAACTCCCTCAACATCTTCATCCACATCAGCATTTGATAATTTAAGGCATAAAGATAAAAATATATTTAATTTTTTGTTATTATTTATTTTTATTGTTTTTATTTTTTCATAATTAAAAAAAATAATTTGCGAGGTAATAAAAAAGTCTTTCATTATTTTTAAAATTTTCATTTATTTGATAGAGTTTGGAACAAAAAAATTTATGAAACAAAACAATACTCGTTAATAGACTAGAAATTATTTTAAAATTAACCAGCAGCTTGATTTGTATAAAAAGAAAAAATATAAAAAATTGCAATAGATAAAGCTGTAACCTTTTTTGAAAATTGAAACACTTTCACCAAAATAATAAAAATAAAAGTTTTTAATTATTCCAATCAATAAATTCAATTCCTTCCATTTTATAATTACCCATTAATTTTGTTTCATCCATATAAACAGTTCCATCAATACCAAAAATCATTGAATATGTTGCTAATGGCAAACCAATAACTTCTTCAGTTTTTAATGCAACAATTAAGGTGTCATTTGTTTCTATAATTTTAGATTCACTTTTTTTTATATTGCAAAAGAAAGATTTACCTGGTAAAAACTGAAAAGATGAAAAGCCTCGAGTTAAATGAACTTTTCCAACAAAAACATGTTCAAATTTTAAAAAGTTCTCATCTGCCGTTATTAGGTAATTTGAGCCTGTAACAAAAACGCTTGCTTTAAACCAAAATCGTTTTTTTGATCTTCTTACCTCTCATTCCCTCCGTTTTGTTATTATATGGTTCAAAAGCAACTTTTCGAGGAAGGAAAAACCATTTCTTATGAATATCCGACCATTGACAGCTTTCAAGAATGATATAATTTGGAAATTCAATCCCAATGGAAGCTCTCAATCGTTTAAATCTTTCCACCCAATTTTCAGATCTAACTTCACCAAATCGAGATATGACTTTAACGTACATGGGGTTGTTGTCCATGAACTCGCCTGTTTGAGTAGTGTATTCTTTACCATATCCACCAACATAGAGCTCTTCATTTTTTATTGTCACCCACTCACCTTTGAAAGCTAAAACATAAAAATTTGAAATATAGTCTAAAAAAGCAATAAACATACGATGAGTATTTTCACCATCGCCATCTGCATTAATTACCCAAGGAATGACATTTGTGTGTCGAAGCCTGAATAAATTTTAAACTTAAAAAACTCTCTTTTTAAAAGTTAACCGACTTGTAAATAACCCCAGTTTTATCTCCAGGGCTTAATAAATTTCCATCAAAAACTTTTAAATCTGAGAGTTCCATACCTCTATTTTCGAATGCAAGTTGATAAGTGTAATTAAATTGAGATAACCAAACAATTTTATAAATATTATTTTGCTAGAAAAATTAATTTAATCTTTTTAGTTTGAAGCCAAAGAAAAAAACACTTACAATATTAAAAAATATATATCCCCTTTGAGATGCGCTATACCAAGTGCTACTTTCATTTAGCACTTTTGAAGCTACATCCATATCAGATATGGTAATAACAGGAACTATAACTGAGCCATCAGATAAGTGATATGTGGTATATAATTTCGTGGCATTATAAGGTCTAACAGTTTTAACTTCAATTTTGGTTCGAGTATTATTTGCTAAAGGAGCGGTGAGAAAAATATTAAAATTATTTCCATTTGATGAATATGAACGTAAAACTGAAATAAATTTTAAAAAATCAGAAAAAAAGAAATAGAAAAAGCTTCAAAAAATTTACCAACCTGCAGCGAAACTTTTATCCCAAAAAATTATAAAAATTAAAATAAATTTTAGAAACATATTTTAATTTCTTCCTTCCGCAAATATGTTAAAGGTCATCAGTCATTAAAAGCTTCCTCAAATAAGATAAAAATAAATATTCATTATTATTATTTTTCAAGCAAACAACAAAAAAGAAAAGAAAAAAGAAGTTTTTAGGAACAACAAACTAGTCTACCTTGAGCTATCTCAATTATTATTGGCTATGCTCATTTTTTTAAATTTATTTTTTTCATGCTATTTTTTGCTAGGATATATTTTATTAAACAAAAATGATCAAGATGCTTTTCTTTCTTCTTTTTTTTTTGAAAAGAAACAATTCAATTCAAAAAAATACATCGGTCAAGAGGGTATTCGCGCATTTATAAAGAATCAACAACTCTTTGAGGGTCAAGGATATTTTTATTCTTCTTCTTTTTCTTCCCTTACTACGGGTTTCAATTATTATCGGAAATTTGATATCAAATGGTCCAGAAAAAAATAATAAAGGAAACAAGCTTCAAAAAGAAAGAAAAGAAATAAAAAGTTTATAAAAAAAAATGCTTTAAAAATAGTCGGTTGAAACATTAAAAAAAATTGGCTAAATTATTATAACTTTTCATTAAAGGAAATTGCTTCTTAGAAAGTAATTAAAAAATTAACAATTATTAAAGATAGTTTATAACTAATCTCAGACTAGACAAGTAAGGAAAAATTTTACCTATATTTTTAAAAAGAGAAAGTAATAACTTGTAGAATTCAAGGTGAGAATAATCAAAAAGGATTTCCTTTGAAGTTTTAAAGTTTCAAATGAAGAAGAAAAAAGTAAGATGGAAAACAAACATTTATTTCAAACGAGACACTCGCTTTTCATTTTTTTTCTTCATTTTGATATTAAAGCTGACCAGTTTCAAAATTAATCCGAACATCTTTTTTTCTTTCCATGGTTCTATTGTTTACTATCAGTGGTTTTTTATTTTATTTTATATGTATAATACAAAAATCTTAAACTTATTTTTTCAATTTCTTACACAATAAATTTTCTTTCAATCATGTTCATGTTTCTTGCAAAGTGAATATTTATTTTTAAAATTTATTTATTAACACATTTCACCGTTTTCAAGTAGTAATATTTTTTTAAACCATAAAAGAAAGAAAAGAAACAAGTTTAAAAAAAGTTTATCAAACCGTTAATTTTTTAAAAGTACACCGAAAAAAAAAAAAGTAGTAGGCTGGCTAATTAAAAAAAATAATAAACAGTTTAGTTTTAGTATTTTTTTAAAAGAATTTTGATAATAACAGCTGTTTTTTTTTAGAGCAACAAATATAGAATAGAAAGGCAAGAGTGGTAAAAGAAAATAAACAAAGAAATTACAAAATTTCTTTAGAAAAAATAAAGCATTTTTTTTAACAAATGCTTTCAATTGAACGACCTTCTTCTTTAGCTTGTAAATACATTGGATATTGAGGGCTATCATGGAAGATGCGAATTTTACGTTTCAATGAGCTTGCAGAATCCATATAAATATTACGAGGATCTTTTACCATACTCTATAAAAAAATTTTGGAGTTATTAATTTTTGAGGTCAAGGAAATAAAAATTATTTATGGACTTACTTCAAAATCTTGTCCATAAATTTCCATCATATATGCGCAATATTCAATATCCCGTGGCAATAATTTATATACTCGATCACGATTAGGCTTTCTTTCAATTCTGGGTGGAAGGACGAGAGGAACAATGGGTTCAATTTTAATATGTCTTAGAGGTTGAGAAGTGGCTTTCTAAAATTTGCATCATATTTTATTTATTTAAAATTTGTATGTCAAATTTGTGCGACTTACTTGACTAACAATAACTTGTTGAGCTTGAGTAACAAATTCAGCAACTTGTTGAGCAAATTTAGTTGGAGTTTGTTCTTTAAATGGTATAGCTTCGATTCCATTTATAGCAACTTGTTCAATTACGGATTCATTAACAGGGGTGGATGTGGGAGTTTTAGGTGAAATAAGTCCACCATTTTCATGGAGAAGTTCTTCAGAAATAGATTCATTGCTGCTTGATTTTGTTGTTGTTGTTGTGTTGCTCAAGCTGGCATCCGTCGAAACCATTGATTGTTGTTGGTGACCCTAAAAAAATTTAAATATATATAAAATTGGTTTTTGAAAAATAAAAAGCTATGATACCTTTTTATTTTTCTTTGAATGTGATTTTTTGCCCGTATTATGGAAATCCGTAACATCAACGCCGCTATCTATTGAACTTTTCTAAAAAAAAAAGAAGAATAAATATATATATTATTTTTATGCTTTCATATTAAACTCACCGTATGGGGAGCTTCATGCAAAGTGGCAGAATGATTAACATCCACAGCCAATTCTTGATTAATATCTTTATGGTGGTTGTTTCCATTGGAGGTGGATTGATTTGAAACTTCATCATAATTAATTTTCTTTTGAGTTACATGTTCTTCTTCACTGACGGAATTTGCATTCTTATTCTTTTTATTTTTATTCTTGTTTTTATTATTCTTTTTACCTCCTCCGGCTGCTTCATTTTTATGAGAGGCGTTATTGTGATTGATGGTTTGTTCATGAGTATGAATAGCATCCATGGCTCCATTGTTTAATTTTTCGTCCTCTTCATGTTGAGCATTATCCTTGATTTCAATAGCTTTGGCAACATCATCTTGAGCAATTTTACCATTTTCAACTTTAAGGGCCTCTTCGTGATCGTGAATTTGACTTGGGGTTTGGATGGAAGCTTGATGTCCACCTTCATCATCCATCGCTTCAATAGCTTCTTTATTTTCTTCCACTTCATCTTGGGCGATTTTATGATTTTCAACTTTAACGGTTTCATCGTGGGTTTGATTTTGAATAATGTTAGCTTGATGTTCGCCTTCTTCCTTGGCTTCAACTGCGGCTTCTGTATCAACCTCGTGCTCATGTGTTTGCTTTTCTTCCAATTCCTTTAGTTCAGCTTCAGCTTGTAATTCTGAAACCCGTTTTGCTTCCTCTTCTTCCTCAAAGGCTTTACGTTCTTCGGCGGCTTTTTCTTCCTCAAATTGACGATCGGAAATTTCCTTATGTCTTTGGGCATCATCCAAAGCTTGTTGTTCTTGTTGTTTTCTTTCAAGCTCTTCCATTTCCTTAAGTTCAATGGCTGCTTGTTCTTCAGCAATTCGCTTCTTTTCTTCATCTTCTCTTTCAAATTCAGCCGCTTTTTGAGCTTTTTCTTCCTCTTCTTTTCGGGCTTGCTCTTCTCCTGCTACACGGATCTTTTCCTCTTCTTGTTGTTGAAATTCAGCTTCTTTACGATGCTTTTCAGCTTCATCCTTTTTAGCTTTTTCTTCAGCAACTAAACGCTTCTTTTCTTCTTGTTCAGCCTTTTTCTTTTGCTTTTCCTCGGCTTTTTTCTTTTCATTTTCTGCCTTTTGTTCAGCTTTCTTTTGATTGTCTTCAACTTCTTTTTTCTCTTTTTCCGCATACAATTCCGCTTCTTCCTGATGCATCTCAACCTTCAATTCCGCTTCTTTCTTATCACCCTTTAATTGAACTTCATCTTCCTCTTTTTGGACCTTAAACTCGGTTTCTTGCATAGCCTTTTCCGCCTTCAATTCATCTTCTTTTTGTTTCTTTTCAGCTTGATCAGCCTTCTTTTTTTCTTTATCCGCGGCTTTTTGCTTTTCTTTCTCAACTTTCATTTCGGCATCTTTTTTATCCTTTTCTGCCTTCAATTCGGCATCTTTTTGTTTCTTTTCCTTAGCAGCTTGGGCTTTGGCTTCTTCCTCTTCTCGACGTTGTTGCTTTTCTTCTCGCTTTCTTTCCTCTTCTTCTTGCTTAAGTTTTTTAGTTTCTTCAGCTTTACGTTGATCTTCTTCACGTTTGAGGGCTTCTCTTTCTTCCTTTTCCTTTTTCAATTGCTAAAAAATAGCTGTTGATTAAAATCACTAAAGAAAAAAGAAACAATGGCTAACCTCTTTTTTAGCTGCAGCTTCAGCCTTTTTTTCAGCAGCCGAAACTCCGACCTAAAAACCGATTTAATTTTAATTATTTCATTGTCTTTTAATTTGACATAATTTTTTTTTCTTCAATAAAAACATACATTTTTGACGTCAATTTTATCTTCATGAATTTTAGGTGTTTTTTCAATTACCTTCTGAAAAAATAAATATAATAAATGAATCATAAATTATGGAGGCAAATGAAAATAACACACCTTTTCTTTTTTAGCTTTAGGTGCCTTTGGTTTCTTTTCTTTAGTTTGAATTGGATGAATAACAGCCAAAACCTTTTTAGGTTCAGTGCTGGGAGTTGTGGCAAGCCTAAAAAAATATCGAAATGTTTAGTAAATAAAAAAAGTTGCAGACAAAATATTTTTTTACTAACCATATGCTTACAGATCGACGTTTAGCTACAAGAGCTTTGCCTTTATTTTGTACGCGATTGCGTAAATAGCATGAATGCTTTCGCCGATTTACGGCTTTATCGGAACGCATTTTGTAATATTAATTATTACACGTTAATGCCAAATTAATAAAAATAATAATAGTAAAATTGTGAAAAATCCACAACACACTGCAAACACACGAGGGGAGTTTAAAAAAAATTGATCGATAGGGGTACTGCTTCTTTCGTGTACCTAAAATAGTTTATAGAAAATATTTTTTTTAATTCTGAAATCAACAACAACGTAAACAAGGATGTTTTAGAGAATAAAAAAAGCGCGCGATTGAACAAAATAAAGGAAGAATGAGACAGGAAAAAAGGGAATATTTTTTAAGAATGAAAAAACTCTTAAAATAAAGAAATGTTGGTTGTTGTTTGTGTTGACGACGCGGCAAACAACATCCATCCTTTATGGAAAAGTCTTCCCCATTTTCTCCAGAATAGGACGTCGTTGCCGTTGCCATTGCACATATTCTTTTTTTGTTTTTTTAGTTATTGCGTTTAGAAACATTCTTTCCAACAAAAACGAAAAAAAACACATATATACACGAACACAGTTATGTGCCTCAAACAGCTTCCTCTCTCTTTCTCACTCATACTAGTCTCCTCAAGCAACTACTCCAACTACTACTACCAGCTGTGTGGTTTTCCTTTCTTCTTTATTTTTTTTCTTTTAAAAAAGTCTTCCCTATTCCCTTTCATAATATAACAACAAAAAAATACATAGCAATATTATAACCCTTGTGTGAGAAGCGGCTTTATTTAAAAACTAAAAAAAGAAAAAAAGCAGCGGTGTTCAGTTCTTTTTTTTATCCGTCTTTTTTTTTGTTGCTATTGCAGCACAAAAAAAGGGAGCATCAAACAGCAAAAAGCAAAAATAATATTATCATTGTCATCGTAGTTGTTTTACGCATTTAAAAGACACGCATATGGCAACAAATATTTTTTATTTGATTTGATTCCGTTTTATTTTTTGCACGCGACATTATCAATCTGTCCACAAAAGGTAAACAATTAACTCGTAGATAAGTAAGAAAAGTATTTTGCTGACGTTCGTGAAATAGCAGCTGTTAATGAGTTTCCGAGTTTTTTTTTGTTGTTGTGCTTCTTATCATTTTGGCAACAACCGGCAGCTGAGTTAGTTGTTTGTATTGATCCTATAGCAAAAAAAAAGGAAGAAGAAAATGAAAAAATGTGATAGATAGAAAAATATTTTTTTAGTGTATGAAAAAAAAAGAAATTTCAAAAACGGAAACAAATAAGGGAAGAACAAAAACAACAACGGCAGTAAGTAGCTTTGCTGCGCAAATGTGAAAAACATAAAAAAATGAAAAACTATTTTTTTTACTATTTTTAAAAACAAAATATATAAAATAAATAAGAGTATATTGATGGCCTTGAAATGAATGAACGAGAGAAAAAATGCGAAGGCACACAAAAGCCTCTTCAGCCTTCAATAAAAAAAAATAAAAAGGCAAAAAACATTTTTTTCAACCAAAAAATAAAAATAAAGCAACCGAATTGGTTTTATTCGAGAAAAATAAATGAATGAATGCTGGAGGCTGGCTGGCAACAACTAATTAAAAGGTTTTTTCTGTCTTTCTTTTTTAAAATGACATTGAAAAAATAAAGAGAGAAACGAGAAGAAAAAAATAGCTAACGTGAAAAACTTGAAGTGCGAGAAACTTAGTTATTGTAAATTAAAAAAAGGCCTAAAAAATATTTCTTTCTTTCTCCCTTTTGACTTTTTTTCACGTGTATGTTTCTACAACAACAAACAAAAAATTTTGTGCTCATGTTTTTGCGCATAAAAAAAAAGTTGTCTTGGCGCCTTAATAAAAAATAAAAAATTGAATCGTAGTGGTGGGGTTGCAGCAGCAAGAAACTAAAACATCAAAGAAGCAAAAAAATAAAATAATAAATCGCATGTTTGCATGCGTGTTGGATAGTCTCTTAGGCGGAGCGGAGTTCCTTCCTATTTTTTTACTACTTACTTTCTTGCTTTCTTGCGCCCACTTAACAACAAAAGAAAAGAAAACCTAACAACCCCATTTTACTCAGATATATTTTCTTTTATTATTTGATTTTTATTTTTTTAAGCTTTAGGATTCATTTGTTTCAAGAACAGATTAAACATATGTTAAGTTTATTTTTCCTTTTTATTTTTTCAAGCTTAAATGTAAAAACGTCTAAATAAACAATATTTTCACCTTACTACTAATCGAAATGTTTGTACTACTTGAAACAAAAAAAAAGAAATTGTGCAAAAAAATTTAGGGGTAAAAAAAGTGGAAATGTGATTTATTTTTTAAGTGTGTTGCTTGTTTCTAATTGAAAAAAAGCTGTTGCCGTAAAGCAAAAAAAGTCGGAAAAAGCTTGCTGCGTTGCTTTCATTAATCTTGACAGGTGCGTTTTTATGTGCCTGTGTTTTATGTTTCAAATCTAAGTTAAAAATGTTCAGAAGAAGAAAGAAACGATATCGGGAGCGAAAAAAAAAGAAAAACCTTTCTTTCTTTTTTTGCATTTTCTTAGACAAAACAGCTTAGCTTGATCTCACTTTTGTCGTCTGCCATAAGCAAAAAGCAAAAAAAAAAGAAAAAAACGTCGATGATCATCACATCATCACCTACGCAAAAATGTTTCTCTCCCCAAAAAAACAAAACAAATGCGTCTAAAAAGATAACGCAGCAAAGAAGAAAAAAAATAAATAAAGAAATTCTTTTCCATCTTTTTTTTAGGAAAGTTTAGTCATTTTTCACGGAGTATTGAATTTATTTATAACAATAAAAAAATAAATGTACAAACTAAAAGGCTTGTGTCTCTTCTGTCTCTCTCTCCATTAAAGGAAATAAGTTTTTTTTTTCTCAATCAAATTCATACACAGCTGAAAATGAAAATCAACAACAACGCATTATAATGAACGCATTTTTTGACGCAGGACATTAAAAACTCGTTGTTGCTGCTCTTGCTCGCTCGCCATTTGCCGGCAACAATGTATTTGTATGGTCTCATGTAAAAGAGAAAAAGAAAAACTTTTTTAGGAACAAAATGTGCAAAAAATCAAAAAAATCAACGTTTCCAAAATTGATTTCGAAATATAATATGTATGTGTCTTAAAAAAAATTGTCCCCTAAATTTTTTTTTTCACTTTAACTTTTTTCAAGTAAAACAATTTTTTTTCTGCGCGTTCCGACGACATTCTCCAACACAAACATGAGTGAGAAAGTAAAGACGGAGGACTTATCATCAATGAAGCAGACGAGGACTTTTGCAAAAAATTGTTCGTTTTTTTCTTCCATTCTTCCGTCAACAACATTTAAAATAAAAATGAATCAATAAAGAATAAATAAAAAATTGAATATAACAAAACAACAAAATATGAAACTTCCTGTATGTTTCAAAAAAAGCATTTTAAACTTCTTTTTTAGTTTCTAAAGTAAACAAAAAATATTTATTTTATTTTATTACAAAATTATTATTATTATTAGCCTATTAAGTCTGTTATTTAAAAAAAATTAATTCAACAATGAAATAGAAAAAAAATGGAAGTGAAAAAAGGTGTTTTTGTACATACATATTAAAAAGAGAGCAAAAAACAAAAATAGCTGATGAAAATAAAAAAATGATTGTAATGCAATGATTTTTTGATTTTTTGAGTGTCGTATAAATTTTTTTTACATACATAAATAAACTCTTGCACATCAGCTGACTACGGCTGCCATACATACGTGATTGTATGTTTTGATTTTTTATATTTTTTGTTTGTTAAAAAGTAGCATATTTTTTTTCTGTTTTTAAGTGAAGAAAAAAGAGAGAATTAAGTTAGTTAGTTACAAAAAGAGGAAGGATAGCATCAGCATGATTGGTTGAGGGCTTCAGTTTTAAAAAAATTTATCTTTTTTATGAGCATACGTTGACATGCTCAACAAGTTCCATTCGATCCATTTGATTTGAAGAAATTTTCTAGAAAAATATAAAATTAAATAAAGCTTTTTTTTTATTGTTTTTGTTCTTTCTCTTTGTTTTGTTGATAGAAGATGAAAAAAAAGAGAAGGTCTCTTTTCTTTTGATAAAAAAATTAATTTGTCGACTTTTTGCAAAAATTCCATTTTAGTTAGTAAGAAAAATTGTTATCATAATGAATAAAAGAAAAGTTTTTTTAATATCGTGAAAAAAATGAAAGAAATAATTGACGCTTTTTGTCAAATATTTTTTTGACGATGTAATCAATCAAAATAAAAAATTATAATAAACTTCCATTTTAGCAACAAAAAAATTTTTTTTTGGCTTTGGTTGGCATTGAAAAAAATATTTAGGAAAGAATGAAAGAATGTGTTTACATTCACATAGACGACGACGAAAATAATACTAATCAAACGTTTAAAACATACCTTTTTCAAAAAATTTGTTAACGTTGTGTCAGTTGTTGTAAAAAATTGTTCAGGGTTTTTAACGAGTAATGTGGCGGCTTCGCAATCTTAAAAACATACACACATGAATAAAAGAAAAATTGATTCGATCGTTTAATGAAAAGATTAAATTCTTCTTTCTCTTAACTTACTTTTTGATTCTGCAATGACAAGATAACGAGAATCTTTGTCTGATTTGTGAACGCAAACTAAAAATAACCTTTTTTCTTATTATTTTTCAAGGTAAAATTTTAATGGAACCCAAATTGACAGCAGCAAAAATGAAAAAAAACTTACAAGGAATATCATTAATTTCATTGTTAAAATCAATTAACCTCATTGTAAATTGATTATTTTCTCCTGCAAATATGTTACCCGGAAGCTAAAAAAATAAGACAAATTAGTTAAAGTGTTCGCCTACAAAAATAAAAGTTTACTCGAACAAGATTGGTCGCATTTTGAATTCGAACACCCATAACAAAATGTGAATATTCAGGAGAATATTCTCTTGGTGGAGTCACAGTAATTTCAGCACATTCAAGTTTAGCTTCTTTAGTATCAAATAATTTTTGTATTCCATTATTCATTCGGAAATTTAACGATTCTGCTGCAAGGGCTTGAATCCAAGTTCCTTTTAGTTGATTTAAGGATACATTTTCACATTTGCAACTTATGGGTTTTAAAGGCTTCAAAGGATTTGTATCTAACCTGAAAATGGAAGTTTTATGCAAATTTTAAGATAGAAAAAATGTAAACCTTAAATCATCGGTGACAGCTACAGGGGAATATCGCAGATGTTTTTGTAAAGCACTCAGTCTATTGCCTTTTCCAAATTTCAAAGTTTCCAAAATTTTCTGAAACCATTTTAAATACATTTTTTAAATTAAGAAATTAAAATTCACCTGAATTTTAATTTCCTTCTCCTCAGTATGTTGCTTAACCAATAATTCTTGTTGCTCATTTAATCGATGTTCCAAAGTTAAAATTTTTGCGTTCATTTTATTTATTTCATGATTTCGAACCAAAGGGTTTCTTCGAACTTCCGTCTTACCCGCTGCAACTCTGTCTATGGCATTTACAATTTCTGGATTATCATCGGTGGTTTGAATTTCATTATTTTCTAAATTTGGAATTTGTGGAACCTTGAAAAATGTCGGAATTGTTGACGCTGCTGGCACAAATGGATCAAAGTCATCAATTGATGCTGGAGCAGGACTAACTGGAGGTGGAGAAGGATGGGAAGAAGGTGGAAGGGGTTCTCGAACCGGATAATTTGGTCCATTGTTGTAATTATTTGGATTTGTGGCATCCATATTTTGTTGGCTTTGATTTAAAGGTTTTCGATTAAATCGATTTTCTTTTTCTTTAGTTTGAAAATATCGAGCACTTTCAATTTTTCTTCCTTTTTGAGGAAAAACTTGATCTTCGGGATTTTTTCCAAGAATTCTTGCCAATACCGCATCTTCGTTTTCTGGTTTAACTATATGACCATCGACATAAAGGTAGCCTTCAGTAGTCGTTGGTGGAGGAGGAGTTGATGGATTAGATTGAAAAAGTACATTACTTTTATCCATTTGATTTAATGGAACTGGCATTTGCCATGGTTGTTGTTGTCCATTTGTTAAACCGATAGAATTTTCAAGTGCAGTTTTATTTAAACCAAATTGATCTAAACCAAATCCCATAGTATCGGCTGCTTGAATGGGGTTTTCAACAAGTTGACCAATTAGGCCTCCACCAAGAGCAGCGGAAACTAATTTTCTTAAAAATCAGACATAAAAATATTTAAAAATATTTTAGATTACCTTATTCCCCCAGTTTTTCCACTCATTCCTTCTTGAATTGCCATAGGAAATTTATGAATATTCGATAACATCCTTTGAGCAACTTGCAATAATGGTTGAGGAGTTGCTTCTGTTGGTGGTGGTGGTGCAGCAGTCGATGGACCAGATGGAGCTCCATTACAAAAAGGTATTATTAAAAATATTGAAATCCAAATAATTTTCCAATTAACCATTTTTTCAAAGAAAACTAAATAACTAAATCCACGAAAATGTGGATTAATTGAAAATCGTCTGAAGAAGATAGGGATGACATATATCTTGATTTAATTTGATTTTCGTTTTCTTTATTATTTCCGATAATCAATTGAGTGTGCATTGGAGAAAACACTTCATTCTCATTCTTATTTAGGGCGAATTTGATTTTGTTATCCAGGTGAGTGTACAAAAAGATAAAAAAGAAATTTTTAAATAAAAATGAAAGTTTTTAATTCGATTTTTTTCTTCTGATATTTGAAATAATAATTGCAATTTTTTATTTTATCAATAAAAATATTATGGAATACTGTGACACTTTTATTTTTATTAAAATATTTATTTTGCAAATACAAAAAAAACGTGATCAGTTGCACATTTTTTATATTTTAAACTATAAATACACACATATAATTTTTTGATAACACAAATAGCAAACACCAATAATACTACAAAACATAAGACTACAAGAGATGTTGTTAACCATCATTTTAATTTTGTCCTTCTTCCATTTTTGCATTTTTAAAAACTTTTTACATTTGCTTAGTAATAATGGCAGCGGATCAAACTATCCTCGTAGAAAAACGTGGAAAATCTTATTGGATATCTTTCAATCGTCCAAAGCGTCGAAATGCTATTAGTTTAAAAGTAAGCAAATATCGAGATAAAGTTAATTATTTACAAAAATAAAGTTATGTACTTTTTTTAGTGTTATTCGATTATAAATGAAGCATTAAGAAAATCCAATGACGATGAAACCACTTTGTTTACAGTTTTTACTGGCATTGGCGATTTTTTCACCAGTGGAAATGATTTTGGACCTGAAGAACTTGGCAAATAGTAAGTCACCCATTTTAGATCCAAAAACAAAAAAAAAGACTTTTTTGTATTTTAGCACGGATGAACCCGTAATGGGATATGAATTATTTGTTCATGCCTTAATTGAACACAGAAAGCCGGTGATCGCGTTGGTTAATGGCCCAGCCTTAGGAATAGGTTGCACAGTTTTAGCTTTGATGGATTATATCGTGGCTGCTGAACATGCATATTTTCTTTGCCCTTTCACAACTATTGGACTATCACCTGAAGGAACTTCGAGCAAAAGCTTTGAGTATTTGATGGGTTATCAAAATGCTGCTCGATTAGCTTTGTTCGCCGATAAAATGTCTGCAGCGGAAGCTCTTCGAGCTGGATTTATTACAAAACTTTTGCCAACTGAAGGATTCCGTGAAGCAGGAAGAAAAATTGTTGAAAATTTTGAAAAAACTTTAGCACCACAAGTGAGAAAATTTTTTTGATGAAAATAAAACATTGTTTTTATATTGATTTTTAGTCGGTATTGTCTACAAAAGAATTATTACGTGGAGCTGAATGGCGAAAGCACATGCATGAAATCGCTCAAAAAGAGAAAGAATTATTGAGTGAACGAATGGTATCCGAGGAAGCTATGGAACTCATCCTAATCAAATTTGGTGGCGTTTCAAAATCAAAATTATAGATCATTCGAAGAAAAAAAATTATTGTTAGGCATTGTTTTTAATTATTTTTTAGTAATTGTTCGGTCGTAAATATCCTAAAGTCTTATAAAATAGTTTTATTTTATTTTTTTGGCGAATTGTGCCTTTTTTAAAAGAATATTCTGCAATCTGTTTTTTATCAAATAAAAAAATATATAGAACGAACTTTCTGTTTGCTTTTTTTTTACGCCACGTGTTCTAACCATTGTGTATTTGGTTTGACTATTTACATATCAAAATACAGCTGAACAAAACTTATAAATAATATCAGAAACGTGCTGACGTGGTCTTTTTTAAATCTTTTTATTCCCAATTTTTGATTTATTTTTTAATTTTTGAACAATTTAGAATTATGGGTCGATTTTACCTTTTTTCTGTATTTATTTGTATATTATTATTAACAAAAGTTGTGGCTCCACCACCTAATAGACAAGCAGCGGCAGATCAGCAGCAGCAACAGCCACCACATGATCCTGCATCTGCGGGTGGTGGCGATCAAGGTAGTGCTAATGCTGAACAAAAACCTGTAAGCTAATGTTTATTTTTTGATGGATGGAATTAAAGCTATTATTAATTTTTAGATGTATCAATTTGCATATTCAAAATATTTAGAAACTATAGTAAAAATTCTTGAAAATGATCCCAAATTTACTGAAAGACTTAAAGGAATGAAAGAAGAGGATATTAAAGTTGGTTTTTAAAACCCTTTAAACAAATAACTAATATTTCCTTTATTTAGGCTGGAAATATCGCAGACCACATCGATGATTTGCATGAAAATGTTTTTGATGAACTTACAAAAGCAAAATTGGTTGAAATTGAAAGATTGAGAGAAGAAATTGGGAAACAAATTGAAAAAGATGGTGGAGCAGAAAATATTAAAGTTCCCGAACATATTGATGTTCATAATTGGGAAAAATTTAATAAAGAAGATTTGAGAAAACTCGTTGTTAAAACTGTAGCAGATATGGAAGAATTAGATAAACAAAGACGGGAGGAATTCAAAAAATATGAATTGAAAAAGAAAGCTGAAGAAGATCATAAATTAGCTCAATTGACTCCAGAAGAGCGGGAAAAAGTTAAGGCTGAAATGGAAGCGGCAGATAAGAGACATAACGAACATGAAAAATTAAAGCATCCTGGAGCTCGAGATCAACTTGAAGAAGTTTGGGAAGAATCCGATGGAGTAAGAAAATGCAAAATAATTAGGCAGTTTTAAATATAAATTTATTTTAGATGGATAAAGAAAACTTTGATCCTCGAACCTTTTTTGCCCTCCATGATCTTAATGGAGATGGATTTTGGAATGATGATGAAATTGAAGCCCTTTTCCAAATTGAAATTGAAAAAGCTTACAATGACACAAATCCCGATGATGATCCAAGAGAAAAAATTGAAGAAATGTATCGAATGCGTGAACATGTGGTTGCACAAATGGATAAAAATAAAGATAGATTAATTTCGTTAGAAGAATTTTTACAGGTTTGAAAATTTAGATTTCCGGATTATTTTTTTATAGGTAAAAATTGATTTTTAGGATAATGAAGCTCAAGCCCCTAATAAACAAGATGAAGGTTGGAAGGATATAGCCCAACAAGATATTTATACGGATGAAGAGTTAAAAAAGTTTGAACAAGAATATGCTGCTAAACAAGGTTGGGGTGAACACGCTTACGATGCCACACAAATTCCTACACAAGCGCCACAATATTTAGGCAATCAACAACAACAATACCAGCAACCGCCTCAAGCCGTCCCTGTTCAACCCCAAGCTGTTCCAGTGCAACCACAAGTTCCAGTTGTTCCTCAACAACATCAAGAAATCCCTCAAGCAGCTGAAAAGAAACCCATTGATCCTGGTTATGGTATTTAACCTTTAAAATAAATGGTTCTTGTTTTTTAAAGTTGCTGGTACATTTAAAAATTTTAAATAATTATTACTAATATATAATTTATTATCTTTTATATTTCACCGTATTTTTTCTTGCCAAAAAAGAACAAAAAATGATAATTTTGAATAGAAAAAAAGTGGAATCAAGCATGTTGGGTTAAATAAACTTTAAGTAAGATTCAGACTTGAACCGTGCTGAGTATTTAATCGACCTTGATTAATACCCAATAACGTTATAAGTACTCCCGATGTTGGAAGCAACGATTAATAAATATAAGAAGAACAAAAAGATGAAACACCGAACAAGTGAATAAATAACAACAAAGTACAAGAGAAAAAAAAGCTAAGCTATGGCGTTCATAACGCTAATGAACCTTCTCTATCCAAACGTATTTAAATTCGAACTTTCAATTGCTATTGTTAAACGTTTTACAAGAGGGATAAAATCTTTAGAAACAATAAATTTAATTGCAAAATAATTTATAAAATAGTAAAAACTAGAAGCTTTAGAAAAAATTATCGAAAAAAATCTTGTTTAGTTAATATTAAAACTATACGATATCTCAAATTAATAACATTAAATAAATAAACCACTAAAATGAAGTGATTTTATGCTATTTAATAGTTTAATTATTGATTACTATATAATAAAGGCGAAAAAAATACTAAAATATAAGTAAAATTCACTAAAATTTCAGCAAAATAAGGAAAAGAATAACGTATACCCTTAAAAAGATAACAATAGCCGACGGCCGCGAAGCGGCCGTCTGCGAAAATTTTTTTTTCGACAATGGGGTAGTAAGGGTTGGCATTTCTTTCTGCAAAAGGTCGAAAGGGCCGGAGATAGCCGAAAAATTTCCCGATCCCTCTCTCCAAGTATGATACTAACAATATTAATTTATTTTAATATTCTGAGTAGTCTACAGATGTTTATAAGAGTAGCTACATATGGGCATCATCAGAAAAAACAAAAAAATCGAAAAAATTTTCTAAGTACTGAAACAAAGGCTTTTGCATTCTGCTAGCATCTGAATTGTACAAAAAGCCGCGATTTCAAATTTCGCAAAAGCCAAAGTGAGACTGTTCCTTTAATCGGGATGCTCTCTAAAACTAACTTTAAAATGTCTTTGAATTACAAGAAATGAATTTTATTCGCTTTTTTTTTAAAGTTAAAACGGATTTTTGAATTTTTTTCTGTAGAAATGCGTCTACATACTCCTCCGGAGTACTGTATACTTTATTTATTTTATTTGTAAATTTGTTTAAAAAGATGTTTGTTCCTTTTTCTCTGTATCCCTTTTGTCTGCGCCGCTTTTATTTTGTTCCGTTTTTCTTTGACTGAAAAAGGCCACTTTCTCAGACATTTATTTTATTTTTCTTTCTCTGAAAAACGATGACTAAAAAATATCCGTTTTTCTTTGGCGCCAGCTTTCTTTGTTTCACTTTTATTTTTGGATGTTGTTTTTTCCCAAATCATGCAATTTTTGATGTTACAAATCTTTATCTCGAGATTCATAAAAACTGACTGTAACCAAAGTTTTGAGTCAGATGCCACTCTCCCTTTAAGTTTTTCTTCACAATTTCTTTTAAAAACATATCGCTATTCCTCAAGATGAAAACTTATCGAGATTTTTTAACATTTTTATTTCATATATTAATTGCATAGTTTAGTATTTCCATAAAAATAAATCATTAAAGTAGAGTGAATGCATCAAATATCACCTTAATTAAAAAATATATACGTAAAATGATAGAAGTTAATAAATGAAAATGCCCCATGGTCAAAATTTTTTTTATAAAGGTATCATGGAAAATGTGAAAAACGAGCACCACGCTTTAATAAAACTATTATCATCCGTTTACATTGGTGGCGAAGATGAAAAAAAAAATAAATTCTTTTAACTTTTTTCCTTTTTCTTCTTCCTTTTTTCTTTCACATTTTTTCGAAGGCCGAATATAAAGGAATGAATGAAAAATGAATGGATTGATGCTGTAGCATTTTACCGCAAAAAAAAAATTTCGTATATTATATCAACATTCTTATTCATTTTTCAAAAACGAGAAGAAAAAAGTTTTTAAATCGACCAAAAAAAGACAGCAGAAATCAGTATACAATTTTTCCTAAATAATTGCTTCTGGTTGAATCGTTTCTTTCGTCTCCTTCACATTCTTGAATATTTGATTAGCCAAACCAGGCGTCATCCTATTAGTTTTATTTTTTTTCCTTCTATCTTTTCCTTAAGGATATATTAATTTAAAAAAAAGAAAAGGAAAAAAGTTTGAAAATTAGTATTTTTTTCATTGAAAAGGATTAATCTAAAGAAATGAATAAACTAAAAAAGTTGTCCTCAAGTATTTCTGGTAGGCTTTTTAAACTTAAAAAATTAACTGTAATCCCGATTTTCTTTCACTTTTATAGATTTATTTCGAACATCCACAAATTTAAATTTTGAAGAGGATTCAGAACCATTATCTATTGCTGAAAAATACCCTTTGCACAATGCCTCGGTTTTTGGAAATTCTGTGGAAGTGGAATTTTTACTAAATTCAAATCGATGCAGTGCCAATAAAGAAGACGATAAAGGTTTGCTTTAGACTAACTTTTTTTTTACCGAAAGAAAGTTTTTTTAGGTCGAATTCCCCTTCATTATTCAGTTCAACACTATAGCACTTATATTTCCCAGTTATTAATTAAATATGGAGCAAATGTGGATTCCGTTGATTACACCGAATCCACACCAGCTCATTTTGCATCTAAAGAGGGTCAAGTTGAAAATGCATGTTTATTATTAACTTTTGGAGCAGATTTTTGTGCTAGAGATAAAATGAGAAAAACTCCTTTTGATGTAGCTGCTGAAGAAGGACATACTGAAGTAAGTTTGTGACGCATATATTTTTTACGAGCTTTTAAAAATATTTTTTAGTTAATTAAATTTTTAATAAAACAAAATTGTCATCAATCTTTACTCACAGAAATAAAATTAAATAAAAATAATTATTCCGCTGTTGCAGCTTTTAATACTCCATTGCATTTAGCCTCAAGGAATGGTCACGTTGAAGTTAGTCGTCCATTTTTTTTTAAATTGCTTTATTTATTTATTATTATTATTTTTTATTATTTGTAGATTGTTTATTTACTTTTAAATTCAGAATTTCCAATAAATTTTCAAACTTCTCAAGGTACAGCTTTGCATGAAGCCGTTAAACATGGAAGGCTTCAAATTGTTCGTTTGCTTCTCCACGTATGTCTTTTTTTCAATAATATTTTTGAATAGCTTTTCTATGATGTTAAAATTTTAAGTTAGGAATTGATTACACTCTCAACGACAGTTATAATTTAACTGCCAAAGATTATGGAATCGAAGTAATTTCTCGAAATCCTGTGAGTGCTCCATCAATTCTTGAACTTCTTGAAGGTTAGTTTTATTTTTACTTTTTCGTTTTCTCAATTTTTGTCTAATATGTTTTTAACTTTTTTCTGGAAAAAAAGTATAAACTAAAATAAAACAAAAAAGTGCAAAGACAATAAATACTAAATAATAAAAAATAATTTTTATAAGTGCTATTATTAAAGCTATACTCTCTTAAATCAATATAGAGGAGACGCTCTTATTATATTTCTTCATTCATTTGATTTAATGGACAGATGGTCGTCCAAGTGATGAAGACAGTTTTTTTCTTGTTGTCTTTCATTTATTTCATTTCATTTATTATATTATCTTCTTCTCCTCTTTAGAGTCACACTTTTTTTTATACTTTTTACAATCCATTATTTGTCATCCTCGTCCTCGACATCAAAGCTTGCTTTAAACTTTTTTTAAATACTATACTAATAAAAAGTAAAATTGTTTCAGTCATTTTTTTATCTTTGAAATTTTTTGTTCTCTTTTTTTCGAGGAAAGATGGTTTACTTTCAAATTTCCGGTTGAAGGAATTAATGATATTTGTTAAAACCAAATATTTGCGCGAGATCAAATTCTTTTCTTTCTTTTCATTCTTTTTTCTCATTTTTATTATTTCTTTTTCCATGTTTGAAAGTAAGAACACAACAACAAATTTGTCGTCAAAAACAAACAAGACAGCCTGCCTCTCTTTTGTAAAACTATAAAATTCATCGACGGCGATAACCTCTCTTTCCCATTTCCATTGTATTGTATTGTATTTTCCTGTCTTTTCAATTTACTCATTTGCATAATGGATATTTGTTTTTGTTGGAAGTGAAAATTTTTTCCCAAACCAAGAAAAATTTTTTTTTATGTTTTTAATGTATGTTCGAGAATTTTTGTATGCCTTTTTATTCTAATTTTTTTGTCATTTTGGATATTTCTTAAGTGTAATTTTTTTATTTGCCCTTTAATATTTTTTGGATGGAAAGAAAGACTAATTCTCTGGATTTTTCCATTTCATTATAATGGCATTTTTCAGCTTAAAATTGATGGCATTTTTTTGAGTTTCCAATTGATGACCCTTAAGCTATTCGCTGTCATAGGTCATCGTGTCCATTAATTTGAGACTACGACAACGACAAGCAACTCAAAAACTTTTGTCCTTTCTTTCTTCCTTTTTTTCTCACAGTTTAATTTTAAATAATGATGGCCACAAAAAAAAATTGAGATCTATAGTGTATTGTTTTTTTTTTTGAAAAGCGCTCTTCTTAAACCAAACCCTTAAACTTAAAAATATAAACTTCATCCATTAATGGATATTTTTTTTCCTATTCTTTTTTTAAATAATAAAAATGCTTGAAGCTTGCTTTTTTTATTTGTTTCACCAAAAATCTGTCTCTTGTGATGGCGGCAAAAAAAAGAAGAAGCTTTTGTTGTTGTTTGATTGTCTTTGATGAAAAAATAAAAGAAAAAGCGCTCATATTTTTAAACGACGACGGTCAAGGCTATATTTCTATTTTTTTTAAAAGCGTTTGTGTACAATGCTTTCTTTCACTGTGGAGGGCTTTTTCTTTTTTTCATCGACATCTTTATCCTCAAAAAAAAACGAACACTACAAAAAAAGAGAAAAATTTTTTGTTGAAAATCAGCGGTTAGGAAACAGTCAAAGTGGCGGCGGCAAAAAGTGGTAGCCGCGGCACTTTAATTTTTGTTTTGCTCTTTTTTATTTCATACTTCTCGTTTTTAAACCCGCGGCTGCATCCCTTTTATTTCTCACTCAAAAATAAAATTGTTGTCGTTGTCAAATGAGGCGAGCATGTTTTTGAGGGAACGCGCGAAAAACAACCTTCATTTACACTTGAGACTCGACGATTTAATGCTTTATTTTTTTTATTTCGAACCACACCGATCATTTTTCAAGCAAGCTAGAAGCTATTGCTGATGCTCATTTTTAAAATGTCCTTTGTGCATTTTTATAAAAAATAAATACATCTCTTAAATGGTTTGTCACTCTCTTGAAATTATATTATTATTAAAATAGTAGTCTACTATTTTTCTTCTTCTATGGTCAATCATTTGCATCGGTCGAAAGGAATGACGTTCCCAACAAACAACAACACATTCTTTCAGTCGTCGAATGAATATTTTTTTCGTTGATTCACAGCCATCATCTTCCTTCTCTTCCTTATAAAATAAAATGAATGTATTTTTTGGCCATTTGACCGCCGTATGTATATGTATGTTCGTCTGGTCCAAATGAAAAAAATTCTTTTAGACGCGCACACCTGCGCTGCGCGACTGGACTGTAAAAAAAAGTAGAAGAAAGAAAAAAAAAAAAGAACAACAACAACGACCAAAACCAAAACCAAACGTATGGTGTTCGTCTTCGTAGTTGAGCAGCATAACAGCATTGTTTTCTTTTTCTTTTTTTCTGCAGTAAAAAAAATATATAGAAGAGACACAGGGAAAAGAAGAAGACGAAGAAGAAGAAAAAAAACAGTGCGCTATTTTTGTGTTCGCTGTTGTTCATTTTTTTCTTCTGTTCGTTCCATTGATCAAAAAAAAATAAAAAATAGATGGATGGTACTCCTCCTCTTCACTTTCACTTTTCTCCCTTTTTTGCCACTTTTTTTTGTATTTTTGCCAAAAACACGAAACGAAAAAAAACGGCAGCTGCTTCCCCTTATTTTTTCTTTACACTCGATCCTGAAAAAGGAGACGACAAACAATACCACTAAAAACAGTGGAGTGAAAGGGAAAAATAAATTTGTTGTAAAAAAATGGTTTTTTTTATTTTTTGCTTCATCTATTTCCTTAAGCCTTTGTTTTATTTTAAAGTGAATCTTTTCTCTTTTTTTGTGATTCATGCATATCACTTCTCTTTTTTTTCACGGTCACGCTGCATCAATCTCTCTTTTCTTTCTTTTTATCTTCTTCAACCCATGAATACACTTCTGATTGGCAGACCAGAGGAAGCAACAAGGTCGTTCGTTCGTTCATTTATTTTCATTTTCCTTTTTTACATTGACTGACTGACGGTCAAAAACAAAAAGATGAAACAAAAAAAACTTTTTTTCTATTTCTCTCTATCTTTTTTTAGCGCATTATGTACTTTCACCTTTTACTCGTTTTTTTTGCACAAAATAAAAAAAAAATGTTGCTTAGTGAAAAAAAAAATGTTGCTTAGTGCTTCTTTATTAACAGCAAAAAAAAGCGAACATGAAAAAATAAAAATAGAAAACGCGTTTAATTTATCTATTTTTTTATTGTTATATTTTTTACTCAAAAAATTTACGTGAAAATTATTATTGTTGTTCTTTCTTTTTTCTCCTTGTCTTCGATTCAAGACAAAAATACATATAATATTATTCAAGCGTATCATTTTTTCTTTTTTCTTTACGTTTCTGTTGTTAAAGCCTTTCTTTTTTTATATTCCCACACATCTTGTTTTTTTTTTATTTTGGACTATTTATTGTGTTGCTGCACGGATGATAGGATTTTTAAAAGCCTTTCTTTTTCCGTCTAAAAAACTTTACTTTTTTTTATAATAAAATTTATTTTTTTAGAAGCTCCCAATCGAGTTTATGGAATAGCCATACGTGATTTTCATCATCAAGAAGCCTATGATCATTTTCATCGATATCGGGAAGGTGGAAATAGCAGTTGCCCTCGAGGTTCAGAATTACCATTAAAAACTGGTGAAATTGTTTGGGTTAGTTTTTCTCTGTGTTTTTTTTTGTTCAAAGTATAATCCCTTTTTTTCGATTCTTCATAGTCATATTCATATTTATATTTTTATGATTGAAATGTTTTTTTTTCTACGGCGTTTCAAAGATGTTCCGTTTTTTTTATTATTGCTTTACTGTTAGGCAAATATAAAAAAATTGCTTCTTTATTTTTTTTATGACTTTTTCTTGGCAAAAAAAAAAGCTTCTGGCTGTAAATTTCTTGCTATTAGATAAAAATCTTATTTTTTAGAAAAAGCTGGGGCGACGACAATTTGAATAATATTTTTTTTAATCCTCAAAAAATTTTCTTTCTATTTTTTTAGTTTTTTTTTTGAAGGAAAAGATTTTTCTTATTAAAAAGCAACAAGAGCTTAAAAATTCAAACACAAAAAAGTTTTGCATATTCTAGTCGACCTTTTTTTTTGAGTTGCCTGGATTTATAATAACTAACGAAAAACAGCCGGTCATCATCATCATCCTTGCCCTCTTCTGTCTATGAATAATTTTAAGCTGCTGCTGCAGCATTTATTTATGCAACTTCATCCACCAAATAATAGTAGCTTTTGAAAAGGAAGGACAAAACTAAATCTGGGTTGTTGCTTGCCGTTCATTCGTTCCTTTGGGCCCTATTCATATTTTTTATTTTTCTATTTTTCTTTAAGCGGTTTTAGTTTGTTACTTTACTTTACTACAAAGTTATTTTTATACTTAGAAAAAAGTTTTTGCAAGCTCAAAAGCTTCAATAACAACAACAAAAAAGAATAAAAAAGGAAAACGAATAATTTTTTTTTGGCTTATTAGATTTATAAAAATATGTAAAAAACGCGTCTCTTTTCTTCCTTCCTTTCCCAAACAAATAAATAAATAAGTTTAAACGTTTTTTTTTCATTTTCTTTTCCATTTTCATTTCTTTCCTTCATGGCTCATAGATAGATAGAAAGATTGTGGTCAATATTTATTCATGATTTTTCTTTCTTTTCTTCGTGTCGTCGTAGTTATATTTCCTCTAAGAAGCAAGCAAACATGCAGGTATAGAGTTTTTTTCTTAACTTTTTTTGATTTGCTTTTCTGCTATGATCAGTCATCGTTTCGTTTGTAGTCCAAATAAAGACACGAAGAAATATGAAAATAAAAAAGAGCTTATTGAATGCTTAAAAGACTTTTTTTGAAAAATAGTTCACTTTCTCTTTCTCATTTTTTGTCATGTTTTTTGTTGTGATAAAAAATACTAAAATTGTTTGATTTTTTTTGAGTTGATTTTTTCTTATATTTTTTATGCTCCATTATTTTTTCATTAATTCTTTAATTTTTTTATTTCAAAAAATTTAAAACTTATTCCAATTTTCCCATCATTCCCGGATATTCTCATCCAAATTTAAAAAGCTCGCCACATTTTTTTATTTTTGAAAAAAGCTTTGTTTCTCTGCATTTTTTAAAATTATTTTTTATTTATTTATACTCCTAACATTCTTTCTCCTGTGGTGAAAATCTGCGTGTTGTCGTCTCTTTTATTGTTCTTCGCCTTTTCAATCGGCGCCTTTTTTGTCTCTTTTCATCTCCAAAAAGAGAGGGATCAAAATCGCGCAGGCATGCGTATGCATATCATTTTAAAAAATAAATAAATTTTTTAACGCCAACTTTTTTTGATGACAACGAAAAAAAAACACATTTTTTTACAATTTTTTGTTTTTTCAGATCCTCGAAAATCCACAAGAAGCAAGTGATAAATTTTTTTGGCGTGGTATAACTTTTTCTTCCACTGGTACTTCAAGGTGTGGATATTTTCCACGTAAAATAGTTAAAATTCAAAACATGGGTTTTGAAATATATCATCATTCAAAAATGCATGAAAATTCAAAACATCGAAAAATAAAAAAAGTCAATATTCCTATGGTACCTGAAATGTCAACAACAACACCGACAGCAACAAAAGGTGATAGTATGATGATGATGGAAAGAGAAAGCGCATTTAATTCTTCAAATACCACAGATTATCATACTGATAGTGGAAGTAATGCGAGTGGAGATCGAAATTCATTTTATACTAATAGTTCTGCACCTTTACCTGGGATGTCACCTACACCTTCAAGGGCTGAAAGTTTATACGATGCAGCTACCATTGCTTCATTTACAGATGATGGTAAGTATTTTTTTGAATAAATTCATAACTTTTTAAGTTTGAGCCATTTTTTTTTATGAGGATGTTTTGAAAGAGGTAAAAAAAAGGAGCTTAACATGAGGAAAAAATAGTTAAAAAATAGTGTAAAAAATAAATAAAATAACGATATTATGGCATTCGATTGAGTAGTTGCGTAGTCGTCGTGTCTGATTTGATCTCTGCATCAAACAGATGGTTTATTTATTTTTGTTACACAATGAAGAAGTAGGAAGGAGTAAAAGAAGCTGTCACCAAACATCCTTCTTCCATTCATGCTTTGCTTTCTTGCATTGTTTTACTTTTTTTTTCATATAAAGTCCAAAGACAAAAAGAGAAATGACTTTTTTTTATTTTACTTTTTCCAATTTTTTAATAGAAATTTAAAAAAATTGAAAATAAAATTTGACCATGGGAGAATGAACTTTAGTTGCGCATTTTATTTTTTTCAAATTTTTTTTTGCCTTTTTTTTTCTTTGAAATTCTCCCATCAAATTTGGGCAGATGCTTGCTTCCAATTCCGGTCTTCTTTTCTGTTTCGTTTAATGATATTCCAATGGTTTTTTAATTTTTTTAGATTATTCATGTTCTGAAACAGTTGCAGTTGCATCAAATCCTATGAGTCGTTCATGCTCAACTATGATGCATCATGCAAATTCATATGGAAGTATTGCACCACAAAATAATACTTATTCCATGGCTTCAACTGAAAGTTATCATAGTAATAATTCAGGATTTAATAGTGCTAGAAATCGAAAATTGCCTCATCATTACCATCATCAAAATGCTGGAAGTTCGGGAAGTTTAGCATCCTCCCAATTGAGTAATCAAAGATCTTCATCGACTTGCATGATTGATAAAAATTATCATTCATCAAATTCTGGAAATCAAAATAATAATGGAAGATGTAATTCACGGTCATCAAGTACACTATGTCCTAGTGGTTCATCAGTATCGTATCGATTAGCCCAACCAGTTAGAAATCAAAAAAATTGGCATAGAGTTGCTGAAATGATTACTAAAGGAGTATCTGTAAGTTAAATAAACATTAAACAATGATTCATGCTTGCATTTTTTTACGCCCTCGCTATTTCTTTATTTATTTTATATTTTTTTTAGGAAATGGAAGTTTTAGCTGATTGGTTGAATAGTCTTGGATTTCCAAATTATTTACAACTTTTTGTTAGTCAAGGATATGATTTAGCTTCGATTGCTCGAGTTACCCCACAAGATCTTATTGCATTGGGCATTACACAGCCAAATCATCGTCGACAACTTATTCAAGATATTCACGAATGGAATATCACCGATGGATATCCTTCATATGTTCCAAGTTCGAATGGAATTCGGTAATCCCTTTTTTAATCCTTAAAAACTATGAAGAAAAAAAATAATATTAAACATATTTTATTTTATTGTTTTTGTTTTTCAGCGATTTCCTTTCTGCAATTGGATTATCGCAGTATATAGAATTGTTCGAAACCCAAAAATATTCTACGATCAAAGACCTTGAAGATTTGTCATGGGAAGACCTTGAAGATGTAGGAGTGAAAAAATTGGGACATATGAAAAGACTTTGTATTGCATTAAAAAAGCTTAAAACTACTCGAGAAGCAAGGCAACAACAGAAACAAGCTTCAGAAGCAGTTGGAATTAATCAGCAAAATCAACAACAAAATTTTGAAAATAGCAATAATTATTATCAAAATCAAAACTATCCTACTTCAACTTTAACAAGTCGAAGTTCCACGGCTTTGGGAGATCATGGACATGGAAATAATTCATTTATTGATAATAGCAACAACAATAGCGCTTGCAATACTTTGAGAAAGCCTTCAAGAATGTCAATGCCCGAACAAAGACAACGTCCAATTGCACCGGTAATTAAAAATTTAATTTTTTTTTTGCAGCTGTCACTTTCCTTTATGTTTTAGGTGTTTCCCAGTCATCATGTGTCATCATCATCGTCGACATCATCAGAAAATATTAAATTACCACCTTTATCCAAGGACGCTAAAAATGGAAAAAATTCAACAGATTTCTGTGATGATTCGCAACCAATTGACCAACAACAAAAATACCAAAAAGATCATCATTTTTCGCTGGAAATTCGAAAACCCGCTAAACTTAATTTAATAACTAAAGATCAAATTTTATCTAAACTTGATGATATTGAAAATGATGATATTTTATCCACTTCGTTAGCCGATGATATTCCCCCATCGCCTGCCCCAATTTCTTGTAACTCCGCTTTGGAAAGATTGTATGCTCTTAAAAGTCCAGGAGGAGATTATCATTCTTCTCAAAGACAACAACAACAAAATAATAATTATGAAATGTATCATGAAAATAATTATCAATTAATTAATGGAACCAATGGTTTACCCATGTCTTCACATTTAAGGTAAATACTTAATTTTCTAAAACTAGGCTCACTTAAAAATAAAAATTAATTTTCAGATATCATCACAGTGATGAGCCGGCATATCTAAATGATATGGAACATTTAAATGATTTGGGTCAAATGCTTGGCGATCTTACTGATGAACTTGATGCTAAATTAAATCCATGCGGTTCAACAGCTGTCTAAACCTTCTTTTTTGAATGCCAAAAAAATAAAAAGAAAAATAGTATTAATTTTGTGTTTAGTAATATCCGGGTAGATTAAAAGTGAAATATACTTAACATATTGTTAATAAAATAAAAAAGTGCATTATTAGTTAGTAAGCAAAGGAATTTATATTTTTTCTTTATATTTTTTTTACATTGTAAATGCAATTTTTTTTACTTTGACAATAAAACGAGTGCCATTAAAATGTTAAATGTTAAAATAAAAGAAAAAATAAAAGTGTTCTAATAATTATAATTTTTTTCTTCACATATTTCAATTTCAACAACCCAAGTGAAAGGTTCAACGAAAAATGTGGTTAGTATCAATGGATGAAAGAAAAACAAAAACAATTATCTCGAAATTCACAAAAACAAGAAAAAAAGAAAACATTAAAAAAATATTTGTAGTTTTATTTTTATTTTGCTTTTCACATTTGTCAAAAAAAAGGTTGTCTAGCAGAGGAACATCTTGCCACATAAGTAAAATTTAAGCCAAGTTTATGTTTTGAATTTTAAACCATCCAAAATTGTTCTCTATTCATTGTTGCTAAATTTCAAAGTTTTTCAAAAATTGTTATGGACCAAATAATCCTTTTAGATGGTGGTACGGGTCAAATGATTAAAGAAAGTGGATTTAAATGTGTGAGAGTTTTGTGAATAGTGTTTATTTTTTTAAATTAAAAGATTTCTAAAAAAGTTTATAGGAAAATGATAATTATTTATGGTCCACAGCCGCGTTAATTTGCGTTCCAAATGAAGTTAAAAAAATTAATCAAGAATTTGCTGAAGCTGGATCAAAAATTCTTTATTCAAATACTTATAGTTTACATTTTGATGGAAAGGAAAATAATGGAGCGAAAATTAATCAACTTATTAAAGTACCAATATTTTTAAATTTTTGAAATCCAATAAAAATTTTAGAAATTTTTTTTAGAAAAATGTCGAAATTCTTGAACTTATTTGTATCGAATTTGATTGTGCATATCGAATTTCAATTGGACCTTTGGCAGTTAAATTTCATGATTGTTCAGAGTATACTGGAATTTATATCAAAGATGGAACCTCAACGATTAAAGATGTTTATGATCATTATAATTCAATTTTATGTGAAATTGATAAACTTCATTTAAAAGATATTGCATTTGAAACTATTCCAACTATGGCTGAAATTAAAGGTGCCATAAGTTGTTTGGAAACGTATCCAAGGATGAATGCCTTTCTTACTGTTGTTGCGAAAGTTAGTTTTGTCTGTTAAATTTTTTTACAGAAACTTAAATTTTAGAATGAAAACGAAAGCGCCGGAGGCGATTGTTTGATAGCCATTGCAAAACTTGTCTCAAAATGCCCCCAAATACTTGCATTTGGAATTAATTGCTGCCATCCAAATATTTGTGTTTCCGTTGCTAAATTGATTTCTCCATTTCTTAGAGATGATCAAAACATTATTGTAAAACCCAATGATGGTCGAACATGGATTTCTGAAACTGATAGGTATATCTTTTTTTTTATAAAAAAATTGTTTCAGCCATCTAAAACAATACTATTGTTTTTTTTAGTTACGCCGGTAATGCTTACGATTTGACTCAAGATTTTGCTGAACTTGGGGAAAATAAAGTTCGCTACATTGGTGGTTGCTGCAGCGTGAAACCAAATGACATTAAAGGGTATCGGAATTTTATTAAAAAACATATAGAAAGAGAATTAAAAAATTAAAAATATTTGTTTTTATATTTGTTTTCTTCAATCTCTTGAAATAAAATTTTTATAGACAAATTTCATCAAAAAAAATTACAGCGGACAAAATTTTTTTCTTTTAAATCGGCTTATAAACAATTATTTATTTTAATACATTGGAAAGAGGTCAGTTAGTTTACATGTTATCAGCTTAAATGAAGTAAAGGGTTGTGTGTAAAATAGTCCCGATTATATCATGTTTTCTTTTTTTTTTGTGTGGCGTTTAACGCTAGCCATTTCATTTTTATTCTTTTTCATATCAACAAAACAAAACATTCTTTCTTCTTTTTTCCATCGTCGACCACTTTTTTTTGGGCGGTGGTGTGGTTTGCTGCTGCTGGTATTATTGGTATTATTCACATTTTTTCTGGCTGTACATACATACATGAATTTATTTTATTTTTTTTCTCTTTGTTTTCTCGACTTACTTTTATGACATCCTTTTTTTCATTTTCCTTTTGTAAACTTTCACTCCAGGAGGCCATCGATGATGATGGAAATGATGATCTGTCTTTCTTTTTTTTTACAGGTGCAATTGTTTTTCTTTCTAATTAATTTATTATAAAATAAAAAATAGAAAGTGAAAGCATTTGTCTTCTTTCACTTTCTTTTTTTTTTCACCTTTTTTGACCTTGGCTCTTTTGTGCAAAGTTATTTTTTCTTCATTTTTTTCTTATCCAATTTTCCAATTTGTTTGCAGAACTTAAAAAATTTTCTTTCTTTTTTACCTTTTTTTTATTTTTGGCTGAGTTATTAGACTTTTTTCTTCATTTTTCCCATAAAAGAAAAATTAGCAGCGTTAAGACACTTTGTGGCTGGCGCCTCTAATAAATTATGCTCCTATTTAATCTTTTTCTCGTCTCATTTTCTTTGCATGTAAAACATTTAAAAAAAGTATAAGTATTTTATTTTATTCACATTCGTACATGCATACAAACATATTTTGATTAAAGGTCGTATATCATTTTTGCACATATTATTATTACATATATATAAAAGTCTCAATTTTCTCCTCCCCTTTTTCCCCCTTTGATTTACTTATATATAATGAAAAGTTCACGAAAGGTAGCGAGCGAGTGACAGCGGCGGCATTCTCTTTCTCATGCCGTCGCTATAGATTATCTCAATCAAGTCAACTCTCAACTTTTTTTATACCTTCAAATATATCTCTTTAATAAGTTACGACTACGACGACAGCAAAAAAAAAAGCGCCTTTGTATTAAAAGATGGAGACAAAAATTGGCATTATTATCTCGTGCGATTTCTATCTTCAAGAGTAGAGTCATAGTTCATTTTCTCGCCCTTCACTTATTTTTTTACAAGTAGATAGATTCCTTTGTAATGACCACTTGCAGAAGTATTTTTTTCTTCTTCTTCTCGATGATGATGATCGGCAAAAATGAACCTTTAACAAAAGGCTTTTTTAATTCCCTCTTTCCTTTCTTTTTCTTCTTCTCTCTTTTATTTTCCAATCATCATCTTCTCCTTCTTCTTTTTTTCTTTTGTTTGATTATTACCTGGTCACTTATAAAGCTGCTTCATTGCTTACTCATATAAAATAATAATACTAGAAGTGAAGGTGGTGAATAAATAAAATGCGCAGTAATGCAAAGAAAAAATTTTTGCCAGCAAAAGACTGACTTTAGCTTCGTCGTCTTGCGACATTATCGCGGCTTTTTTTATTTTCTTATTCATTCTTCCGTTTTTTCAAACGAAAGACGACGACCTCGGCCGATCGCGCACTCCAGGTCAACTGAGTTGACGACGACAACAGAAAAGAACGGCAAGCGAGCAACCACAGCTAAGCAGCAAGAAGGAAAAAATAACGGTCACTGCCATTTCTTTTTTGAACCCAAAGATTCCTCATTTATAAAGCCAACAACCAAGAAAAAGAACTAAGAAAATAAAAAAGGCGGGCACATTTTTATACTTAGTGGTTAGGTTGATGGTCGGTTACTAGGTAAAAAACTACACTCACGAAAAATGAATGAGAAGATGAGTTTTTATTTAAAAAAGTAAAGTTATTTTTTCTGTCGTCTTTTGTGTGCCAAGTAAACCATGACTTTGATTTTATTATTAGTGTATTGTATTTTTTTCATAGTATTTCAAATATAAAGTTTACTATTTCTTTTTCTTCTTCGGTTTATTTGTTTTTTTTGTAAGCATTTTTTCTTTTGAATGTTTGACAGAAAATACAATCTTTTTTTATTTTTTTAAAATCTCATCATTTCAAAATAAAAAAAAGCGATAGTTTGTTTAAAAAATAAAAAATAAAATGTTTTTACATGATTTGTTTTTCTTTTCTTTGTGTTTCTGTTGTTTTTGATGATATTTTTATTTTACGGAGCTTTTGATCTTGTCTCCATGGCTTTTCTGCTGTGGTTTTATAATAATAAAAAAAGATAAATTGTTTAAACAAATTTAATACATTTAATGTTCTTTTTTTCACTTTTGTGATTGCATCAATCTTTCTTTTTTTATTTCTGTAGAATAAATTTTTTTGTTGCAAGTGCAAGAAAAAAAAGAAGAACTAAGAATAAATCTCTAGGGGAAACATTTCCGCTTATTTCTATTTTTGTGACACCTGCCTTTAAAAGAAATAAAAAAACGCTTTAAGTGGATGCAATTTTCATTTTTTTTCTCTGCTCCAAAAGCAAGCTAAAGAAGATGGGTTTTAATTAGCGCATTTTTTTTCGGCTTTTAAATTACATTTAAAAAAAAATATTTTTTTCATTGCTAACCAATTTATCGGTTTCGTCTCTCCATTTTTGTTGTTGGATCAAATAACTGTTTTTTTTCTGTAAAAAAATATAAAAAAATAAGAGAGAAAACAACAAAAAAATGTTTTATATTTATTTTTTGTGTGAATTATTCGCTTCTTTTTTTACTATCCACATCTAACCGCCTGTATTGTCACGCCCCAAGCTGTCCACATACAACAACATTTTTAAAAATAACATGGCCACGAAGAAAAAGCTGAGAGAGTCTCTCCTCCACTATTTTTTTATATTCCCTCTGCTTCTCTTTTCCTTTTTTTCCCATAGGCGGCGCTGCCATAGTTTTTTTTGTTGTTGTTAAACGTGTTGGTGGTAGTCGGCTGCTGTTTTGCAACATTTTTTCTTTTACAATTTCATTCAATGTCCAACATCAAGACCCAATTTTTTTGTCATCAATTTAAGCGCCTTAACCTTTTTTTGCAGATTTTATTGGCGAACGTGTGTAGTGAAATTTGAAGAAAAAAACACAATTGTTTACTTGTTTTTTTTTTGCCTCTTTTTTTTTTACTAAAAAAAACGTGAATGAAAAAATCTCGTGGAATTTTTTTATTTTTTATCTATTAAAATTTTTGTTTAGAGGTATTGTTGCTCATATCCTCCACCATCAAAAAAACCAAAAAGATGGGTAAAGAAGACGAAACGGTGGTTTATCGTGCAACCACGGAAAAAGGCGAAATTGATCCGGTAAGAATTATTTTTAGGGAATCCTTTTTTCTTTTATGAAATCAGCTTTCATTGTTGTCTGGGTTGTTATTGTTGGGCGAATTGGCGCGAATTTTTCTTTTTTTAACCTTTAAACTTGAGAGACAACAAAAAGTATTTTATTTTTAGGAAGGATTGAATGACAAAATTTATAGCTTTGCTTTTTTCATCTATTTTTATTTTTTTCATTGCACATAGAAGCTAGCTGTCAATTGCAGCATTACATCAAAATAAATGTATAATAGCGTTCTCTCTTTCATAAAATTATAATAATAGCTTTGGCGCGCCAATTTTTTTATATTATATTTTTCGATCTCATTTTCTTTTTTTCTCATCGTCGCTTTAAAAGCAACCCTGCAACCTTTTTATGGCATTTACTTTATTCTTTTTCTTCTTTTCTCTTTCATTGAGAGGGAGAATGAATTGTTTTTGAGTGTTTTCGACAGCTTAAAAACATTGCCAAAAAAAAATTGCAAAGCGACAAAAAAAAAGTTGGTTGGGGTTAAGGAAAAGGGTAATGAGAAAAAAATAAGAAGAAAATCTTAGCTTTTACTTTTTGGCTTTTTTGGCTTGATCTTTTAAGTAAATAATTCCAAAAAAAGCTAGCGAGAAAAAAATGACCGATGTGTCGCCGTTGCTGTTGTTAAAAACGACAGCTTTTTGCTTTACCTTTTTGACTTAATTTTTTGCTTTTACTTTTTCGAGAGCAACTATTTTGTTTTAAAATGAACTTGTTGTTCGGGTCAAAGAAAGGCAGCCATCAAAAAAAAAGAGAGGTGATACAAAGGCCAAGAAAATAATAATTACAACAACAACATAAGGTTGATTAATTAAAACAACAAACCCATATAAGAAACGAACATATGAAACAAAAACAACCGGCATTTGTCTTTTGTATTCTCAAATTTCTTTTTTTAAGAAATAAAAAAGCATTGTTTTGTTTTTTTATGTTTTTTTTTGAACTAAAATAGAAAATAAAATGAAAGCCAATTATTATTATTCGTTGTTTTTATTTTTTTAGGACAAAAAAATAGAGAGAGATCGTATTTGCATAGTTTTTTGTTTTTTTGTTTTTAATCGGAAAGCGATTTATCTTTTGCACACATACAAAAAGAAATGAATGGTGTGAGCACGATTGACTGGTTGCATTTGACAAAATTGGCATTGACACATGCAAAAAAAAGATAGATAGAATAGATCATTATCAAAAATATAAGGCATTCATTCTTTTGCATTAGTTAGTTATTTTCATGATTAATAATAAAATGAGATAGATAAAATAAAAGTAAGAAAAACATCGATGTTAATTACAGTCATTAAAAATTTGTAAGCAAATAAGTAATAAAAAACCATTTTTTGTAATACACATTTTTTGATTTATAAAAAAATAGCTCGAAACAACAAACTTTTTTTAATTCATTCATCCAAAGCAAAATTGGCCACAGCAACTAATTTTGTTTATGTGAGCTTACCCTCAAAATCAGTCTCGTGCTTACTTACTAATTTTTTATTTATTTTTTTTCTTGCAGGATGACATTGAAGAAACAGGTGGACTTAAACCAACTGTTACACTTTTTGGTGGTGTTATGGTCATCGTTGGTTGCATCATTGGATCAGGAATTTTTATTTCACCTAAAGGTGTACATGAAAGTATGTTTTATTTTTCTCTTTTTCATTGATAGACGAGACAGCTCTCTAAAACACTTTGTTGTGAATAAAACAACAACAAAAAATATTGTCTGTAAACAGCAACAACATTGTTTAAATCTGATCAAATATTGCATCATTTTTTAAAATATTTTAACAAAGAATGATAATTTTAAAAATGCAAAAAAAGGAAAAGAAAAATTAACAATTACAATAGTTGAAAACAAAGCAATGACGTAATAAACAATAATAAGTAAATGTTTTTACAGATGTTATGTCTGTTGGATGGTCATTAGCAATTTGGGTAATTTGTGGTGTATTTTCTGCATTGGGAGCATATTGTTATGCAGAACTAGGAACTTTTATTCGTTCATCCGGTGGAGATTATGCATATGTTTTGGCTGCATTTGGTCCATTAATGGGATTTTTGAGAATGTGGATTGAATGTATCATTGTTCGACCTTGCACCATCACAGCCGTGGCTATGACTTTTGCAACATATATTTTGAGACCATTTTATCCTGATTGTGATTTACCATTTTTAGCTCCACAACTTTTAGCTGCTGGTTGTATTAGTAAGCTTATTTAGGATAAATAATTAAGAAATATAAAAATGCATTCATTTTTAGTATTGCTCGCCCAAGTCAATATGGTCAGTGTAAAAGCGGTCACAGTGGTACAAAATGTTTTTACTATTGCAAAATTATTGGCTTTAGGATTAATTATTTTTACTGGTATTGCTTTACTTATTATTGGAGGACGTATGTTTTTCGTTTTTTCATTTTTTGAAATCCCAGAAAAATAAGTTTAATTCAAATTTTTTCTAGCTTATCATGAATCATTCCATAACGCATTTGAATGGCCTCAAGCTACCCTAGGTCAAATCGCCCTTGCATTTTATTGCGGTCTTTGGGCTTATAATGGATGGAACTATCTTAATTTTATTACTGAAGAACTTATTAATCCCACTCGAAATTTACCATTAGCCATTGGAATAAGTTGCACAATTTGTACGGTAGTTTATACTTTGACCAATGTTGCATTTTATGCTGGAACCTCGCCTGAAGTTCTTCTTGAATCCACTGCCATTGCTGTAACATTTGCAAATAGATTTTATGGTTATTTTGCATTTATTATGCCTATTCTTGTTGCATGTTCATGCTTTGGAACAGTTAATGGTGTAATGCTTACTTCTT
Organism: Panagrolaimus kolymaensis; assembly: GCA_028622995.1. Lineage (NCBI taxonomy): Eukaryota > Metazoa > Nematoda > Chromadorea > Rhabditida > Panagrolaimidae > Panagrolaimus > Panagrolaimus kolymaensis. The sequence goes on from JAJQJQ010000034.1 coordinate 1,047,955, forward strand.
CTCGACTTTTCTATGTTGCTGGACGAAACAAGCACATGCCATCAGTTTTAAGTTATTTAAATCCTGATTTGGGTACTCCTATTCCTGCCGTATTATTCACTGCATTTTTGAGCTTACTTTATTTACTTCTTTCTGATAATATTTATACTTTAATTAATTATGTTCAAATTGTTAATTGGTTAGCTATTGGTGTTGCAACTGCTGGCCTTCTTTGGTTGAGGTAAGTATCGAGATACTTTTTTTAAATGCCTCGTTTCTGAGCTAATTTTTTTATGCTAAAAAATTAAATTTAAATAAATTTTCAGAGTTAAACAACCAGTTGATAAATATCCTCGACCATTACAAGTCAACATTATTTTCCCATGGTTATTCCTTATTGGTTGCGCTTTATTAGTACTTTTCCCTATGATTCAAGCTCCCAAAGATACTGCAATTGGAATTGGCATCATGTTAACTGGTTTACCAGTATATTTCCTTTGCGTACATTGGCAAGGAAAATTCAAATTTGTTGATAATATTATGGGTTTGTTGTTTATCGAAATCAAAGAAATATTTTTTGATAAAAATTTTAATTTTAGATCAATGCACTATTTTTGCACAAAAGGTGCTGCTCGTTGTACCTGAAAAGAAGGGAGTATAAAAACTTAATTCATTTATTTAACTTTATTTTGTAGTAGCTGTTTTTTATTCTCAAAAATTTAAATTTTGTATTCCAAAAAGAGCTATGTTTTTGTGATACCAGGAAAATAATGTATCTGAAGCTTGGATTAAATGCGCCCGAAATTTTTTTTTTCTAAATGTGAAAAAAAATCTTAGTTGTTATCCCTTTTTTTTGCAATTTGTTTTAATTATTCTATCATTTTTTGTCCTTTTTGATTTATTATTATCGTCGCAGCTATAAATGCTCAAAACACTCATGCATTCGAAATTCTTTTTTATTCCGTACAATCTCAACTTATGTTGTTGTTCTTCTCTCTTTTGAATCAAGCATATCCCCTTCTTCTTCTTTTTTTAATTGTAAAAGTTTTCAAAAGATAATTCCTTCCTTATTTATTTATTTCTAATCTTTATATTTTATTGCTGCATATTGTTTTGTTTTTTAAAGAAAATAAAATAAAAATTAAACGTAATGGTTAGATCATCAAATGCTATGATTGAAGCTTCTAACATTCAACGATCAAGAAAGGGTTAAAAAAAATAGCTGATACCTCTAATTCCTACAACATAACCATAATCAAGACCAAAAACTCTTTCTTATTTCTTCCTGGCAAAGTTAAATGAATTCAAAAATAACAAAAAATAATTATTACTGCTATAAATAAGAAAGAATAAAGGTTAATTCGATGATACTTGATCTTTCAGAGCAAAAAATCATTGAAAGCTTTTGATTGATCATCCTAAAGCATTGGAGATGCTTCTTTATAAGCTATTTCTGTTTTCTCATAATTTATCACATTTGCCTTAGCCAATAACCATTAGCAGAATGGATGAATTTACACAACTTTTTATTTATGGCTTTTTGCTTTAGCAAAAATCTATCAATCATTTTTTTGGTGCACGTCGAAATTTTCGTTTTGAGACCTTTTCTCAATGTCAATGAAACACTTTTTTTCTTCTTCAAGTTTCTGAATCTTCTCAACTTTATTCAATCTATTTGTCATTTTCTATTCCATTTCAACTGCTTTACTCATGGATCATTCATCTGCTTCACCCATGGATCAATCAACTGCTTCAATCATGGATCAATCAACTGATTCTTCAATCATGGATCAATCAACTGATTCTTCAATTATAGATCAATCAACTGCTTCAAATCCATCATCATTATCTCTAATGGCAGAAATTCGAAAACGTGATTTTTTCCAACTTCTCTTCGCTGGTGCTCGACTTGAAACGTTCAGAAATTGGACATTCGATAATACCAAGAACGCAACATGTACTTCAATAAACGTAAAAGTTTCAATCATCTCTTTGCATATTTTATCCTTTTAATCTTTTAGCTTGCTAAAGCTGGCTTCGTCATGCTGTCCACTGATCAAACATCGTGTCCATTTTGTGGTGAAAATCTTGAGTGGGAACATGCTATGGAAAACCCATCGTATGTGTTATTTTGTTTATATTCTTTTCAACATTTTTATCTTATTATTTTTAGATATGAACATCGTCAAATTGCTCCAACATGTGCATTCGTCAACCTCATGGATAAAGAAGAAGCTGAATGGACTATTTCTGATTCGATTCCGCTTTTAGCAGCTTTAGCAGCTCAACTTAGAGTATGGTTTTTAACTCTTTTAAAATTTTGTAAAACTAACTTATATCATTTTTTAGGTATCACATCTTGAAGAAGCAATCAGAGAATGCAAATTGAATTTCAGTAAAGTTGAAGGTCATCTCATTCCATATATTCCTGATTGTACTACAAATGAAGAATGAACTTTCAATCCATTACTAAATTACTAACTTTTACATGTATATTATTTCATTATGTTTTCTTTGTTAAATTAGAATATATTACTGTAGATTAATAAATGGTGTTTTCATGATTGTTTATTGTTTTGATATTGCTTTATAAGCTTTCTTCTTGTACAGTTTCTTTACGAAGTTGGAAACTTTCTGCCTTTAAGTGCAGGCAAAGACTACGATAAAATAATGCTTGATTAAGAACTGTTTACATAGCTGCGCTTTCGCTTCGCCATATTTCGGCGGCGTCGCCGAGCGTACTTTTTTTATAGCGAACTTTCGTCGTTACCATAACAACGCCGAATGAAAAGGCAGGTGTCGCCAGCGAATGTCAGTTTAGTTTTGTCATGCAACATGTAAAAGAGACTGTATTGTTATTCTTCCTTTATTTATTTCTTTGCATACCAACCGGTTCCTGCCTAGCGACTACAGAGGAGGCGCAGAAGAGAGGCAACAGTCTTCCTTTTATAGTCAACGAGGATCGCCTGTGGGCTTAGGCATAGCCGAGGCTACATCATCGAAAGCGCAGCTCTGACTGTTTATCAAGATAAAAGGAGAAGACACGGTCGGGTCGATGATTGAAATGACGCAATAACCTTTTTTTGAAAACAAAAAAAAATAAAAATTTTGATTTTGTTGGCTTTGCGTTTTGCTTTGCCAAAGATCTTTATTTTTATAAACATAAACTTTCAGAGTAATAAAATCGAAAAATATTTTATTGATTCCATCATTTTTTAAACTTTATTTTCTCAAAGTAAAATATTCATGGCAGATAAAATCGAATTTAAGCTGGAGTTAGCTATCGAATGTTTGGATAAGATTGTAAAAGCGGCCAAAAAAAGAGAAGAACCATCCATTCAAACTTCTGATAAGATGTTAGATTTTCAATGTGAATTAGAATGTGATATTCGACAGCTTAAAGAAGTTATCGAAGGTATCGAAACCATTGACAAAGAAATGAAATTAATTGGAGTTCAAAAGAAAAATCGTAAATTTGCAACTAAATTCAATGAGTTGGCTAAAGGAACGGCAGCAAAACGTGGATATTTAAAAATTCTTCAAGATGCTAAAAGGGTATTAGCGGAAAGCGAAAGAAAATTTAAATTGGTTAAAGACAAAATGCTTCATGTAAATTCTTCCATACCACTTACATATGAAGATAGAATTGTTAATCCAAAGGTAAATGGACCACATATATTTTTTAACAAATTACCCAGTTTAATTTCAGACGACTCTAAAATTAAATGACGAAATTATATTTGAAGTTATGCAACAAGTGATTCGAAAAAACAAAAATAAAGTATAAAATTCAATTAATTTATGTTAAATCTTTAGATTTCAGGGCAAAGACCTTGCAAAATTTATGCTTGCAGGAAAAGGAAATTTCAAAATGTCATTAAATTATTTTTCTCAATTCAAATTTACAAAATCTGAAATAGATTATGATGGCAGAGAAATAAGTTTTTCAAATGAAGATGAAAATGATGACGAAGACAATGAAGATGACGAGGATGATGATGACACCAGTTATGTAAGTCGATGCTAAATTTTCCGAAAAGTGAAATTTTACACAATAGTTTCAGGATTCATGGAATTTTGTGGATAATCCTGAAGATTGGTACAGAAATGAAGTGAGTTCTCTCTCTCTCTTTTTATATCCACCATATTAAATCTACGAATTTTTAGAAAGGATTTGATTTAAAAAAATTAAAAAATAAAACATTGTATTTCAAGGATTTTTTATTGATAAAACCAATGTCACTGGTTTTTGCAAGCTTTATTAAAACCATTATTATTAGCAAAAATGTCGATAAACAATATTATTATTTTTTGAATAGCTTGACAAGTAAGATTTTCCTTGAAGAAGAAAAAAGAAAAGATTCAAAATATATATAAATCGAGAAATTTTAGAATTAGACAAAATTTCTTTACATTATCGAGAAAATAATCAAATTTTCGTTGACTATTTGTTATCATTAAAAAGTGTTGGAACTTATGAAATAGAAAGATATGGTGAAATATCCAACATCAGCAAACGGGTAATTAAAATAACTAAAAACTATTTTGTAAGAAATTAAAATTTTTATTTTTTTAGAATTTGGATAAAATCTATTTTAACTTGGATAATTTGAATATTGAAGAATTATCTCCCGCTGACAAGTTTTTATGGTTAGTTCAAACTTTTCCATGCTCGAATGATGTATACAAATTTTTAGTAAACCTCTACAAACTGTTAAAACTTTTTCATCAACAACGGTATTAAACGAAAAACAATTAATTAAATTTGGTGTTGAAAATATCGAAAAATATTTAAATGTTTTCCCCAATGCCGAAGTTTGTAAGCTTGCTTTTCAATTTGATTCGCATGTCGATTATCGTCCATATTTGAAAAAATCATATACCAATACTTTCAAAAATTTACAAAAATTCAAATTTAATATTGAAATTCGATTTGTTATTCCAGTTAATTATTACGTAAGTATTACTTTTAACCATTTTTGGCGAGTTTACTTTTGAGAAAAATACAACACATTTTATTTTTTTAGAGTAATAAAATATATAGAAAATTTCCTGGTAATGATAGAAAACGGAGAACTGAAATTAAACCCACAGAAAATGTTTCACTCATTTATGATTTCGTCTCTCCTCAAGCAAGAAAAACTAGTTGTGGCGGTGGTCTGAGCCAAGAGACATATTTTCATTACTAGATTTATGCTATTATTAGCTATTGTAACTTGGATTACCGTATTGCTTTGCATTATTTATTTATAATTTTTCGAATCTTTATTTCTTAATCTCTAATCTTAAGTCGTTTCATTAATTAAAATATTTAATCACCATTTTGGAAACATAAATAGATTTAATCAATAATTTATTTTTTTAATATTTTCCATAGAATTCAAAAACATAACTAAATAGAAAAAAAGAATGTAAAAAAAACAACAAAATGGTTTCATAATGGAAAGGAAATGTCCCAACAAAGTAGTAATATTTTCCGACTAGGGTTTATTTAAATAAAATGTTATAAAAAAAATTAAGGCACTTTAAAAAAAAAAATACGAATAATTTTTAATTTAATCTTTCGATGATATCTGTGAATTATTATCCGAATTGGAATTGAGCAATTGAACGGATGAACGATCAGTGGATTCAGAAATGGTTGGGCTTAAATATTTTCGAGGTGTATTTGAGTCACCATTGTTTGATGTTGCAACAGTATGAATTGAAGAACCATTGCTTTGAAGGGTTGGTCGATGATGATTATTGGAAGAATTATTGACAAGAGTGTCAAGAGCTGGAGCTGATGCAATGCCTTCCGCTATGGTTGATCGCAACCAAACAGGTTCATTACCGATGCTTAATAAAATTCGTTCAAATCGATTTGTATCTTTTGAACCGGTTGTAAGTTGGCGGCGCTTTCGTATTCTAAAATTATTATTTAAATTTTTAAAAGCTATTTGACTTTTCAAAAATTTACTTTTCTCGACGTTTTAAAATCAAATGTTCAATTACATATGCCTCATAAATATATGAAGTAAATCCACTAACGATTGCAATCATTAATAAAAATAAACGATCAGCAAAATATGGAATTGGATCAAATTCAAACCAATCAATAATAAATTTAGCTGGATATACTGTTACCCATACAGATACCGCAGTAACAATTAATAAAGTGACACATAATGGAATATTACTATATAAAGGTTTTCGATATGGATATGCTTTACTATAAATAATTGCAAGAGTAATATATTGAAAGCATGAAACACAAAAGATTGCTGTGCCTTGCATGGATCGACGATCTTCATCATCGTGGCTCACGGGAATGGCATATGGAATAAACCATGGTTGTTGAGAAGTATAAATAAAAGTAAAAAGCTAAAAAAATTATTCCATCAACTTTGAAACTGAAAAAAAGAAAGTTATAAAAAAATTACTTGAAAAGCTCCAATAATAATTAATTGTCCTATTATTGAAAGCATTGAAGCAAGTGATAATAAGCGAGTGGGTGGAGGAGTATGAGATAATTTTTCATATGCTGGTGTATAACCAAAGAATACTGCCACCATTGTAATTAGCCCCAAATCGATATACAAAAACTAAAAATAATAATTTGAAGCAACAAAAAATTATTTTAAAAAACATACTTGAAAATCAGCTAAATTTGTATTGAGCCAATAAAGTTGCATAATGGTTAAAAATTGAGTTAACGAATACCCGGCCATATATTTAAAAATTCCAAATGAAGTTACCAATGCTGCTCGACCTTCTCGAATTACATTAGGCACACATCGAATATCGGCAACTTTGGATGTAAATGGTGCAGCAATGGATGCTTCAGCTTCCGAAAGACTAATTCCAGCATGAGCTGCTTTTAATGCAGCACAATCATTTGCTCCATCTCCGCACATGGCCACGGTATAATCAACTTCTTGAAGTTTATTAACCAAAAGTTGCTTTTGATCGGGTGACATTCGAGCAAAAACATCACAAACACAAACTAATCTTTCAATTAAATCAGGATACTCATCACAAATTATTGCAAATGTTGGTCCTGCGATAGCTAAATGATATGATGAAGCTATAAGATTTCCAGCTTCAAGTTCGTGATCGTGAATATTTGATAAATTATCAAATTCCACCACTTCTTCACTGGATGAAACTGATTGGCGGAGAATAAGTTGGGTTCGGCCATCTTTACGAACTTTATTTGTTTTATCAAGAAGGAATGCTCGCTTATTTGGTCGAATGATGCCACATTCACGTGCCACACTCATGGCAGTTAGAAGATTATCTCCTGTAACCATGATAGTTCGAATTCGAGCTCTAAAAAAATTTAAAATTTAAACTTTGTTATACAAAAATATAAAAAAAACCTTGTAAGTTGATTAATTACACCCAAAGTTTGTTTTTTCACTCGATTTTCCATTACAATTAAACCCAACATAGTTAATCCACATTCAATGGCTTCTCTTTTAGCTCGTTGAGTTTTAACATAACTCATATTAAATTCTTTTTTAGCTACTGCAATTAACCGATATCCATGTTGAGCATATCGATTAACCACATCCAAATAATCTATGGGAATGTTTTCCTCATCACAAAGCGAAGCAATCATTTCGGGCGCGCCTTTAACATATAAATGTTGCTTTTGACTTGCTTCAGCTGGGTTATGAACAATTACAGCCATACGTTGAAGGGAAGAACTAAAAGTGAATTGTCGAATGATAGCTAATTCAGTATCAGATTGGCTTCCAAAATGTGCTACGGGTGATCGAACAACTGTAGGTTGAAGCATATCATATCGAGCTGTTTCATCTACAGATGCTTCAGGTTGAATTTCATCCATAATCCATCCAGTTTTACGGAATAAAATTAAATCCAATGGATCTCCACAAAGTTCATTGTCAATTCTAAAAAAAATATTTATGTAAATTTTACTCCAAAGAATGGGAATTTAAACGAACGTAGTCAAACTATGACAAGTTGCAACAGCTTTAAGTAATTCTCCTTCATGAGGAAGTTCATCAATATGGAATTCATTCGCCTCTAATCCGAATGCTGGCTTTCTTTCAGGATCTGAACCTCGATTAAATACAGCTCTCAAACAATAAAAATCTAAGCCATCTTCAGTGAGGGTTCCAGTTTTATCAAAGCACACCTAAAATCAATCTTCGTATTTAAAAAATCCACCAATTATAACTAATTTTTAATTACCGTGTTAATAGCGCCGCAAGTATTAATTGTTGATGGTGATATGCAAAATATTTGTTTAGCTCGCAATCTCATTTGAGCAGCTAAAATTCCAATACTCATAGCTGCAGGCAAAGCAGGAGGAACCACGATCGTAATAATATCGAGGGAACGCAAAATAATTTTTCTTGTATCTGATCCTCTCACAATCATAATAACTATGGTATATGCAAATCCTATGGCTGCAATGCAAGCTAAAAATCCAACAAATTTGAATAAATCTTTTGTAAATCGGAAGTCCACGGGTTTTGGATACATAATAGAGCGAACAAGTTGACCTTTAAGGGTAGAATATGCAGTTCGAAGAACCACTGCAGATACAGGCTTTCCACTATAATATCGAGTTTGTAAAACTTGAGTTCCACAAAAAAGAATATGTTTTGAATGCTCTTTGAAAGATAAAATCTCTATATCTTCTCCATGAGATTCTGGTAAAGCAACTTTAGTAACAGGAACGGATTCACCAGTAAGCATGGATTCATTAACTATCACTGTACCATTCATAAGAATGGCATCGCATTGTAAAACGCAACCATGAGGAGGAATATTTAAAATATCACCGGGAACAAGGGTATCGCTACTAACAGTTAAGGTTTGACCATTTCGTCTGACTTGAATCGTATCCAACGAATGAACCATACTTCGAAGTTTACGTTCTTGTCGACGAGTTTGAAAAATATCCATGGTTATTGACATCAACGACATTAAAACAATGATTGAAGCATAATACGCGTAATTATCGTTATACCAAACTAGCACACTAAAAAATATATTATATTTTAAAGTTTTCTTAATTTTTGAGAGTTAAAAAAGTTTTACCTATAAATTTGAAAAATATAAAAAGGCGAAATAACTTCTTTAAAAAGTAGCACAAAAATAGGTTTAAGTTTAACATCAATAATATTTCGACCATACACGATATTTCTATTACCCCAGTCATCATCATTAAGTCCATTGCCATCTTCAAAAAGATGATGAAAATGATCCAAAGAAATCTAAAATTGAAAAATATGAAATTGGATTAACTTTAAAAGTGAGTAATTACATTGGCTTCTAAATCTTGGATGGTCATAAATTTATTTTCAGTGGTATGCCAAAGATATGTAAGTTTTCGATAAGTAAAAAATCGTGCATAATCAACTTCAAGAGTTCCACCAAGACCATTAGGAACTCTTAATTTTTTGCCAGTTTTAGTCATCATTAATTTAACCGGACGAAACACAGTATTTTGATGATCATCACTAAAAAATATATATATAAATATATTCATTTTAAAGCTTTTGTAAAAAATTTGTGAGCTTACTGAACAAGTATATATTCTGCTGCAGATAAAGCACATTTATCTGATGTACACCGAACTTTCCATAATGGATACCAGTAAAATAATAATTGTAATATACCCAATGTTATGACACTTCCTATGTATACAAAAACCTGCAAAAGCACTTTCATTACAGACTAAAAAACTTAGTAAAATATAATTACTTTTTTTGTAAAATTTTCTTGATAACCATATAAATCTATTGTTTCATCCACGGATGTTATAGTCATATGATGTTCCGTATTAAAATGAGGTAAAGAAGTTCCCTCAAGTTCATCGAGATCAGTAAGCGAATGTGCATGATACACAACGGATGGAGAATTATTATGATTATTATGTGTTGCCGCTGTCATCGTTGTTGCACCGTATCTTCTTCTCGACGAAGTCGATGCAGCGGAACCCCGTCTCACCGTATCCGGTGATGGTAATGGACTAAAATCAGGTGAATTGTCGGTGGCGTTGTTTTGGAGGAGTGGAACAACTTCTTCACTCATTTTTGGGAAGATTTTTGAGATCAAATATTATTTTCAGAAAATATAAGTTAAAATTTTTTAGCAAAGCAATAATATATCTTTTTTGCTGCGAGATTAGGCCAAATAATATCCTATCAGCATTTCGTTAGAGAAAAAAATGATTTTTGAAAGAGCAGGCAGCAATATTTTAATTGTATCAACAAAAAGTTTTTTTCTCCTTTTCGTCGTCGATTTTTTGTTCTTATCTCTATTTTTTTTCTTCTGACTTTTTTTTGTCAGTACGCGCGCAAAAAAAAAAAAAAAATGGAAAAGGATTGATTTGAAAAAGGTTAAAACAAATTTGCCAAATATATAATTGTTGACCTACCTTAGCGAACGATGAAGACGACGCACAACAACAACGCCGGAATGTGGCTAATCAACAATAAAATATGGATGGATGAAGTTGTTCTTTTCCCAATAAAGGAAATATGGAATATAATAAATGAATGAAATGTTAGCGAATTGCCGATTTATTTACGGAGCCTTGCAAGATAAGTTCTTGCTGGCTCATTGGAGGTTAAAAAATCCGTTAAATTTAATTGGATTCCCTCCTCCTTCGATTTAATTAAATTTAATTCAAAGTTTTTTCTAAAAAGTAAGTTTTTTTTGTTGTTGCTTCTTTTTGTTGGCATATAAAATATTATTACGACAATAAAAATATAACAGAAAATCATTCAATCGAGTGAATTTTTTTTCCAAAACAAAATACAATAAATTTTGTCAAAAAATTAGACCATGCTTCATTTCTCAACAAAATTCTATTTTTTTACAACTATCTCCTCTTTTGTACTCAATAATAAAAAAACTCGCAAGCGAAAAAACGATGGACAATAAAAAATCCACGTGCAATAATTAGAAGATGATAAAAAAAAGATGCTGGTAAAGCAGTAACAGCAAAAACAATGTTTTAAAGAATGAAGACTAAAAAGAATTGTTATCAGAAATCGAATAAAGAAAATTTTTAAGACTTTTTTCTTCGACGACGACGGAGACACTGTTGTTCTTTCGCCTAAATGTTTTTTCTCGTTCATTCTTTCCTTCCTTCTGCTTCTTGATTGAGAAAACATTAAAGATTGAAATATAAAAAGCTAGCGATAATTTAAAAAGCATGAAAAAAAGAAAAAAGAAAAAACTATTATCTAACGATAAATTCTGTCGTTCGACACGGATATACATATATCGCTGACATTTAGGCCCATACATATTCAGAAGATTATCCTATTCGAGTCTGGCCCAAAAAATCAAAAAAAAATGTCTGTAGAAAAATGATCAGAACCACCTTTTTTTTACAATTTTTTATATACTAAATTAATCGTTTTTTAAAGCTAAAGTTGAATAAAAAAAATTAAAGTTCATAGATGTAACAACGATCATCATCACTTAGGCGATGGACATAACATAAATAAAATCAAAGCGCTTTTTTACATTTTCTTTCTCTTCATCTTTTTTTTACAGCAGCCTTGGTTTCCAAAACACAAAAAATATAAATCAAAGAAAAGAAAAATATCCTAAAAAGCAACAACAATAATGAAAATCGTGAGAAAGTTCAAAAAATTCTTTTGTTTAAACCAGTGACTAATAACAATTTTTTTTGGAAGAAAAATATCCGAAAATATGAATCATTTCTTTGAAACTCAATCTAAATTTTTCTTAAATAAAGGTTGTGAGAAAAACCTTTCAAAAAATTTTTAAATGAAAAACTTAGGCCAAATATTTTTGACAAAACTGTGATACCTTGATGCTGGTAATAGTATTAGCAATCTGACTAACGTTAAGCAGCAGCTTTAAACTTGAAAAATGCAATATGTTCGTGTCAAGACTTGATATTATTTTAAGTTTAATTGCTTTAAAATATTTTATTATTCATAAATATTGCAAAATATTGCAGCATCATGATAGAATTTGGCCTTTACGGGAAAAATGTGATTCATAAAAAAATGCAAGAAAATATACGTCAAAAAATTTTTTGGATCAATTGATTTTTTAGAATTTTGTAATCAAAGATTTGTAAAAGCAAATTGATTATTTATATGCAAATAAATTTTACAGAATTAATTAAAAATTGATAATTCATTTTTATAAAAGTTTTTTCTTTGACCTCATTAACTTGCTTCAGAGATAGTGGAGTTGAGTCGCGACACATTTGCATTTATTTATTTTTTTCAACACAAAAAAGCAGCAATCTAGTATTCTTTATTTTTTCAAAAAATAATTCTCAACGCGATTTCCCTGCACATCAAAGCTGACTGGTTGGCCGACGTCGCATAACGAGCGGCTTGCTGCTTAGTCTACGTCGTCGGAAGTCCTTCTTTTTATTTCTATCTTCCAACTTTCATTAAATTGCTTAAATTTTAAAATATTTTTTTAGACTAACTTTGGTAAAATAAACATGATTTTGTTACATAGATTATCTTTGTCTTTATGCCTTTCAGCTTTAGTGCTGTTTTTATCTTTTGGCGGCACAGGTATGAAATTTTAGTGGTACTTCCTTGCTTTAATGAAAGAATAAATTTTTTTTAAGATGCTGCCCTTGCTGCAATGTCAGTGGATTTTGGATCACAATTTCTTAAAATCGGTCTAGTCAAACCTGGTATTCCTATGGAAACCATTTTAAATAAAGAATCTCAACGTAAAACTGCAAATCTTATTGCCTTTCATAATTGTGAACGGTATTTTGGTGAACTTGCTTTGCAAATGGTAAAAAATTTTAATCCCCTTAAAACTTGCTTTTACCTCGCAGTTTTGTAGAGTTACAAACATCCTGAAAGAGTTATTCCATATATCACTGATCTCATTGGAAAACAATTTAATAATCCTATTGTCCAAGAATATATTAAACAATTTCCATATTTAAATGTTACAGAAGATCCTATTCGTGGCACAGCTATTATCCATACAAAGTAAGTCCCTTTGGGTAATAAATATTTACTTTCAATGGGTTTACCCCTTTCAGAGATAGTGGATCATTTGATATTGAAACATTAGTTGGAATGATACTTTGGAATGCTCGAGATCAAGCTGAAGCATATGGAAAAACTCCAATTCATGATATTGTTATTACCGTTCCTTCATACCTCAATCAAGCTGAACGTCAATCAATCGTTAAAGCAACTGAAATTGCAGGTTTATCCCTTCTTCAAATTATGTCTGATGCTGGGGCAGCTGCCTTAAATTATGCATTTACTCGTAAAAAGGATATAACCGAAAAAGCTCAAAACCTTTTAATTTATGATATTGGTGCATCAAAAACTGTTGCAACCGTAGTTGAACTTAAACTAGCTAAATCAAATGCATCTAAAACTTTGGAACCCGTTGTTTCTGTAAAGGGTGTCGGTTATAATCGTAGACTTGGTGGAAGACAATTGACTTTTAAAATTCGAGATTTGCTTGCTGAAGAATTTACAAAACAACATAAAACTTCGAAAAAGATTACTGAAAATCTACGAGGAATGTCGAAGTTATTAAAAGAAGCTGAACGAGTTAAATACATTTTATCTGCCAACGCAGAAACCTTTGCTCAAGTTGAAAGTGTTTTTGAAGATATCGATTTTAAACACAAAGTCAATCGAGACTTTATTACAAATTTATTGACGGAATATGAAAGTGAATATATGAAACCCGTTTCGGATGCTTTAAAGATGGCTGAATTGAATGTGGATAATATCGACCAAGTTATTCTCTTTGGTGCTGGAACTCGTATTCCAAGAATCCAGGAAGTTCTTAAAGAATTTTTCAAAGGGTAAATAAATTACTAAAAAAATAAATTTAAAATAATTACTAACGATTTTTTATTTGTTTCAGAAAAGAACCAAATCGCTTTTTAAATACAGATGAAGCTTCTGCCCTTGGAGCTCTTTACCAAGCTGCACATTTAAGCAAAGGTTTTAAAGTTAAAATGATTGATGTTCAAGAACTTATTACCTACCCAGTTCAAATTAATTTTGAAACTGCTGGCGTTGGAGATAGCAATGAAATGCGCCGAGTTGATCGTACGCTTTTCAGCTATAAAAGTGCTTGGCCAACAAATCGCAAAATTATGACTTTCACTTCTCATTCCTCTGATTTTGTTGTAAACCTTCATTATGGAGCCATCGATTATCTTTCAAAGGAACAATTGGAAGAATTTGGACCTTTAAATATTACGGATGTTTCTTTTAATGGAATTGTTGAAGCTATCAATAAAAGCATCGATGCCGATCATGTTTTTAAAGGAATTAAAGCATATTTCCTTATTGATTATTTCGGACTCATTCGGAATGATGGAGCTGAAGTTATTATTGAACAAGTTAAGAAAAATGCTACCCTCGATTGTAAGCTTTTAAAAAAAATTAATTAATTATTTAAATATGCTTTTTTTGCAGCTATTGTTGAATCAATTGGAAAATTCTTTGGTTCAGGAACCGAAAAAGAAGAAACTAAAGAAGGTTTAAAAGAAGAAGCAACAACCCAGCCTCCATCTGAATTTGAAACAGAACCAAAGCCATCGGATAGCAATGAAAATGCTGAACAAGAAACAAAAGAGGAACAAGAACCCAAAGAAACAACTGAAAAGGCAGCAACAAATAAAACCGAAACAACTGGTGGTACAGTTAAAAACGAAACCATGCCTCCAGTTAATGAAACTTTGACCAAACCCAAGAAAGATGAAAAGCCAAAGGTTATTAAATCAAAATTGAAGGTTAAACTTTACAGTAATTTTATTGATTTAAACAAAGCCAACGTTAAAGAATCCAAGAAAATGTAAGTTTCAGGTTAAAGAAATAATATTTCTCATTTTTTATTTTTTATTTTTTTAGTCTTTCCGTTTTTGAAAAAATTGAACGATTGAAGGCTGAACGCGATGCAACTCATAATGGACTTGAAGCTCGTGTTTATGACCTTAAAGAGCGATTACACGATGAAAAATTCTTTTCTTTTGCTCAAGGAAATGAAAAGGAAAATTTGACCCAACTTCTTGAAGCCACAGGAACTTGGCTTGAAGAAGAAGCTGATATTTTAACTCCACTCGAAGAACTCCGAGCTAAACAAGCCCCAATTGATGAAATAATTTTTGCCATAGAAAAACGTATCAGAGATCTCATTGAAGCTGAAATGAAAAAGAAGAGAGAGGAAGAAGCAAAGAAAAAAGCTGCAAGAGATGCAAAATTAAAAGCTGAAGCAGAAGCTAAGAAAAAATTAGAGGATGAAGCTGCTGAGAAACTTGCAAATGAAACTGCAACTGCCGCTGCTGAAGAAAAGGTTGTTGAAGATGAGAATAAAGAAGAAGGTGAAACAGCTACCAAAAATGAAAAAACCGAAACCATGCCAAACTTTGATGAAACAAATGATCCCGAAAGTAGCGAAGAAAAAGCTCATGAAGAGTTTTAAATTTAACAACAAAAAATAAAATACTGGTCAAAATTATTATAATTTATATTTATTTTAAAAATTCTTTTTTAATTTATTTGATTTTTGATTTTTTCGTATTTATGCATTAATTTCACTTTCTTTCATTGTTGCTGAGTCTTTAATGATGTGATATTCACGGTACACACCTATATTTTCGATCTTCTTCTTATTTTTTTTATATTTGGCGCAAGGGGATTTCGTTCCATTGGGGTTGTTTTGTTTCATTATTTTTTAACATCATCAAGCGGGGATTTTGTTGTTGATTTTATTTTAGCTCAAGTCTGTTTAATTTTTGAATATTAATAATAAAACGATTTTTTTGAAATTAAAATTTGGCACATGCAACAGAATTTTACATTTTTTTACAATATTACTAGTGTTTTCCAAAATCTGAGAAATAAAAAAGGCATAAATTATAAGAAATAATTTAAGCGTAAACATTAAATGAGAATTACATGTTTTCTTTTAAAAGTTCACCTGCAACCATAAATTAATAAATGTCATGCACACTAGCAGCACTGACCAAGGAATTTGGTAAAAGTCCATATTTTAGAAAATTTAAAAAAGTTGTGTGAATTTTAAGTTTTTTTAGATCGAAAAAGCATAAAAATACCAACAAAAAAAACATGGATTTGGTTTCATGCAAAAATCAAAAACAAAATCCTTGAAACTTAAATTGTAAGTTTTTAAAATTTGTGTGGCAATCAAAAATACACTCTATTCATTTTTTTTTTCTTCTTCCGATGAAGTTTCATAGAACCATACAAAAACCACTACTAGCGATGTTTGACTGACGGGGGTAATCACGTTCTTTGTTCAAAAAATGTTATGACGCAGCACAGTGTTTCCTCTAGGTGCCTGCTTTTCTTTTCTTCTTTGTTGGTTGAATATATATAATAAATTAATCTGCAAAAAAAAATATATTCTATTCTTTAAAGGTGGTGCGTGTGCGGTAAACAAATTTTTGTTGTTTATTTATTTATTTTTGGAATAAAATTATTTTTTTTTAATTTTAAATTTTGATATGAAAGTTTTGGAATATATTATTTTAAATCAATAATAAAAAAATAAAGTTTCTTTTTTGTGGAACGAACGAACGAATTAATGCGTTCTCGACGACGTCATCATTTTGAACCCTCTCGTCGTCCATCAATTGTTCCACCATTAGCTTTAGATACATTTACTTCACCCAATCGAATTACGGTTTCTGTGCCATCACTTAGCAACAACAACAGCAGTAATAATAATGGAGATATTAACAACATCAATAATGGAATGGAAACTCCTTCGCCCCAATCAACTACAATCTCACCATCTCAGGATTCACGTGTAATTACTTATATGTAAGTTTTTGTAAAAAATTATTTTAAAACTAATAATTATTTCTTTTTTGTTTGCAGGAAATTTGTTGAAGTTTTTATGTCAGGAAAATTAATATTTGAAAATCCACATAAAGAATATAAATTTTTGCCAGATGATTTAATAGATTTAGGTGAAATTGGTCGAGGTCGATTTGGAGTTGTAAATAAAATGGAACATATTAAATCTGGGAGAATTATGGCAATAAAGGTTATTATATTGCATACCAAATTTTAAAAACATAAAAAATTAAAATATTTTTAGAAAGTTCGAATAACAACCACAACATTTGATGATAATGAAGATAGGAGGTTATTAAAGCAACTCCAAACTGAAGTTAAAACTATTCGTGATGCAGCAACTTGTAAAGAAGTTGTATCGTTTTATGGTGTAACTTTTAAGGAAGTAAGTTTTAAAGGAAAATTAAACAAAAGCTTAAAATAATAATTCACATTTTAGGGTGATTGCATGATTTGCATGGAACTCATGGACATTTCTTTGGAAAGAATGTACAAAACTGTTAGAAGAATGGGAAATAAATTTAGTGAAGAAGTTTTAGGAATTGTTGGAGTCACGGTAAGATAGAAAGAATATTACCCATGAAACAAAACTAAAACCAATAAAATTTTAGGTTCTAAAAGCTTTAAATTGTTTAAAAAAGCTCAAAGGAATTATGCACAGAGGTAATTTTAAAATTTAAAAAGTGATGATTTTTTAAGCTTTTTTTGTAGATGTGAAGCCATCCAATATTTTATTATCTCTTAAAGGTGAAGTAAAATTATGCGATTTTGGCATCTCCGGTTATTTGGAAAATTCTATAGCTAAAACCAAAGATGTTGGTTGTCGTCCATATATGGCGGTATGTCTAATAACTAATACATATAAGCCAAAGCAATTTACACTTTTTTTAGCCTGAACGTTTAACCGGTTCTCCAGATGGATATGATATTCGTGCAGATGTATGGAGTTTAGGAATTAGCATGGTAACGATGCCTTTGCTTTTATTTTCTCAATTCTTCATTTGGTTTATTATTTTTAGATTGAAGTTGCAAGAATGCATTTCCCTTATAATAATTTTGATGAACAATCTGTTTTTGCTCAAATTAAACAAGTTGTATATGGTGATCCACAAATATTAACAGCTAAAGATGGATTTTCACCTAAAATTGTTAATTTTGTTAATGAATGCTTAACTAAAGAAGTTAGCGATCGGCCAAATTTTCTAATGCTCATGGAAACAGATTTTTATTTACATTTTAATCAAATACCAAACAAAACGAGTATAATTCAAAAAAATCTTTCTACTTTATATAATTTTGATAAAAGCGCTTTTAGTTAAAGGAAATTATTTATTAGTATTTTTTTACCGTAGCCCTATATTATTTGTGATAACTTTTTTTTAACTTCTTGTATGTATTAAAATTAACTCGGGTCATAACTTCCAAGCACTCGTGGAGGAAAAAACCAAACCACTGTTCACCAGCAACGATAGAAGTTTGAGCTGGCTCTCAACTAAAAAACTTTAAAAAATTTCAATAAAAAAAACTTAAAAAATCTAAAAGTTTTTTGAGTTTGATTTAAACAATAAAAGCAATATTTCTTTTTTTCCTCAACATTTGCTTCATTTTGAATAGTCTCTTTTCGTCGTGCTCGTGTATGTGTACAATATATATTTTTATTTTTGACTTTTGTTGTTGATAAATAGTTTAGTTTTAAGAAAAAAAATAATAAAAATAATAAAAAGTCAAAAACCTTTTATAATCTCTGTCTTTTTTCAACAACTACAAATTAATTTTCCTTCTTTTTTTGCTGATTTTGTAAGTATTTATATACGCATCCATGGCAAAAAAAGGAAGAGGGAAAAACAAGTAAACAAATGAACGAATAAGAAAGAAAAAATAAGGAATGGAATAACAAACAAATTTTTTAGGATAAGTAGGGTTTAAAAAAAATAATAATAACAATAATAACATCTTCTTTTTTAAAGAAAAAATAATAACAAAAAAATATATACACACACTTTTGCACATACATGGCTGATATGAAAATGAGAGTCAAACTCAAATATCAATTGCGAATTCCCCGCATTGAGCTGAAGTTGGATGATCACACATTAGAGTTTCTTTAGAGAAATTTAATCCAACTGGGCAGTCAAAATGATATGCAACACCATTCACACATCGATAAAATTTGGAGCAACTTTGACTATCAGGGAAAAAGCCATCAGATTTGCATTCAAATTTTTTACCATAATCAGTAGTTTTACGGGGGGATGGTTTTGTTATAATTTCAGCACGACTACATTCAGCCAATGAAGTCTAAATTTAGTTTTTTTTTTTCAAATTTTTTGTTGCAAAGAAAAAGAAACTAACGTGAGTGCAATATCCAAGTTTGATGCTGTATTCTAATGGATTTGGACAACTGATACGGAATCCTTTATCTAAAAAAACAAAATAATTTTTTTAACTTCGACTAAAAAAATCCATTAAATTTTACTTGAAACACAAAGTAAGAAATCCACGCAAGAATTTGGTAAAGCTTGAAAACCATCCACTTGTCCATCGCACAATCTATTCAAATCCAATGGAGGTTGAGTCGTTTCAATCGGAGGTAAAGGAGTTCCAGTGGGAACGACTGGAGGCTAAAAAAAGAAACAAATTTTTTTTTATATAAACAAAACCCTTGAAAATTTTAAACAAAAAAATGGTTTTCTTTTATTTACCGAAATTAAACTGATATCAACTCCACCAAGTGATTTAGCAATGGTTCCGATAAGCGGATACTTAACTCCGTTACCATTTGAACATTGTCCATTGAAATCATCAAAATCAAGAGTCCAAACAAAAGCACCACCATATTTTTCTTGTTTCAACCAATTTAATTTTAATTCAATTGATTTTACATCATCATAACTAAACCATTGATCCCCATAAACTAGATATGGGACTTTAGTTTGGTCATCTATTTTACTTATAGCTCCAGCAGCTAACATTTCACAAAATTCAAAATATGCTCCTGTTCCAGCTTCATAAACAAAACCAGTGGATTTTGCTGTATTTCCTGGAGCTCCCACTGAAGAATTGGTTGCATCTTTTAAAGTCCATCCTCGACCATAAGTTGGAATACCAAGAATTATTTTTGATCGAGGCATTCCTTTTTCTGCCCAGTATCCAGCGGCTCCTGACTATAAAAAAACAAAACAAATAAAAATATTTTTTTGATCAATATCTCTCTATCTTCCGGTTTGATTAAAAAAAGCAAAAGAGAAAAGAAAAATGTTATTTTATTTTTTAACTACTCACAACACTCCAAAGTTTCATCCAATCCGGATCAGTATTTCTTGGATGAAGAGGACTATTCATTCCGGTATGTTGTTCCCATGCTCCATGAAAATCGTAACTCATCAAAAGAATGAAATCAAACAAACTAAAAAATTGAAATTTAAAAATGAAAACAACAAATTTTTTGAAAAATTATAACTATTTTATTTTTGAGTTAAAAAAAAGAAAAGACTAACTTTGCAAGTGCAGGAATATCATATCCATTATCGATGTTAGCAGTGCCTCCAGCAACAGCAGCAGTAATAAGCAACCGATCTTTATGGGTTTGTTGAGCTTCAAGAATGGCGGCTTCTCGGAGTTCTTTAATAAAAGTAACAAAATTTACTTTATCATTGGGGCCAACGGGATATTCCCAATCAATATCAATTCCTAAAAATAAATATCTTTAAATTAACTCCATTTCAAATCGAAAAAAATGTGTACCATCAAACCCAAATTCTCGAACAAAAGAAATTGCGGAATCAATAAAAGTTTTTCGATTGGCACTCGTTGAAGCCATTCCACTAAATAATCGAGTTCCAAAACTCCATCCACCAAAAGATAATAAAGTTTTTAGTTTTGGATCTCGCTTTTTTTGATTATTAACTCGCTTAAACATTCCTTCACCCGCCCAATCATTGGGTAAATCTGCAGGGTCATAAGCTCTAAAAACAGTTATTGGAAGCGCAAAAATAAAAATTAAAGAATTCACAAACTTTGCAGTATAATTTTCATGCATCCAACCAAATGCGTATAAAATATGAGTGCATAAACCCGGAATGTAATCTTCTGGCATATATTTGGCCCTTCCATTACGATATTGAGCCCAATTGGTAAAGTAGCATGGTCGAATATATTGATCTTCACTTCCAGTCGCCATTGGATAATCGGCAAAGGCGATGGCAAAAAATAGAGTAAAAAAGTAAATAATTTCCCTCATAATTTGTTTATAAATCCTAAAATAATTAGGTAAATTTCTTTTAAATTTTCGAGTCATTGAATTTAAATTTTGTTTTCACAGCTAAAAAAAGGTAAAGCGAATTAGCTACTTTTCAGGCTTATTTTTTATCGACGTAAGTAACCAAAGAAGCAGCAGTTGGTCAGCTGATGGTCAAAAAAAGAAAAGAAGCTATGTATTTAAACAAAAATTTATTTGTTCGGAATACCTGCGCGGCGGCCACTCTCGTACCTCACCTCAACAAAAGAAGATCCGGCGAGTGTTGATTTTTCTTTTGTATTCCCTCAAGGAACCATCTTCTTTTTTTCTTTTTGACGGGAGAGATGAAAGTAAAAGGAGGCGTAGTTTTGTATATCGAATAATTCTTTTTATTTTTTCAATATAAAAATCGGGATGTTAAAGCAACAAAAAGACTATCGAAAAAGTGGACACAATTGTGAGAAAATAAAAAAATATGCAATGGATGAAAAAGCTTAGAGGAGAAGAAGAAGAATCATTTTATTCAACTCAATCATCTTTCTCGCACGAGCATTCAAATTTTTTTTTCTCAAACGGTTTTATCGTGACACTTTTTTATTTGACGCTTAAAAATAAATAAAAAACAGAGCAAGTGATTTAGTTTTCAGGATCAATGAAAGGTAGAAAGAAGGTTCAAGAGATAACAAAAAGTGTTTGTTTTTAACAAAGTAAAAAATAACAAAAATGTTTACAAAATATTAAGAAAGGTTTTAAAGAAGCCCATAACATTTTTCAAATCAGAATTTATCGATCTCTTAATTTTTTCTACGCAACACTAAATTTATAATTATTAATTTATAAAAATTTTTGAAAAAAAGAAATTGTGGATTAGCAGCTACATTCTGATTTAGAGAAGAGAAATACTCGAGAACCAAAACTATTTTTCTCAGATCAGAATCCATCGACTCCTTAATTATTATATGCTACACAAAATTTTTATTTTATAATTCTAGTAAAAATTTTGTATGGAATGTTCATTTTCGATCTACCTAACTCATTTTAATTTTTAATAGTTATTTTTGATTCTTGCGCCAATAAATATTTACTTTTTTTTGCAAATAAAAATTTATTTTTGCAAAGCACATTTTATGTTAATATTAATTATTTTTTTACTTGTTGTTGAAAGCTTTTCTTTTTGGCTTCTGTATATATTTTGAACTTTAAGGTGTTAAATAAATAAATAAATAAAACATGGATGGCTTCTTTCTTTAAAAATATAAAATGCCAAAAACATGAAAAAAAATTTTCTTAACATTTTTATGTATATATGTATAAAAAGATTTATTATGCCAATTACAAAATTTTTTTTACGTTTGCTTGCTTTTTTCCTCATGCATTTTTACTTCCGGTATTATTTCTTTCATATTTTTAGTTTTTAAATAGTCATTTATAAATGTTTGTTATTTTAGTTCACTCAAAAAAAAAAGAAATTATCGCATCATTTTTTTTAGTATTTGACAGCTTTCAATTTTGGCTACTTTTTTTAGTTGCAATCTTTTTTTAGACTTTTCCCTTCCTATTTTTTTGACAATTGCCCCATGAGAGATGGTGAGGGTGGAATATAGTAGTTTTTGTTAAAAAGTCAAGTCTATAAAAAAACTTTTGCAAGAATTTAGTTTTTTCAATTTAAATCTTCATGGAGCGCTTTTTTATACATATATCAAAGCGATTCTAATTTCGTTATACAGCGGCATTTCCGCTCTCGGTTTTTTTAACTTTGTTAAATTTGACTTTAGCTTTTTGTATACATTTTTTATTTTGAGAGGGTGGAATGAAAGTTAGTTAAAAAAAGTAAAAATAAAAAATACATACTCCCTCGCATGACTGGCCAACCAGCTGCAAAGTTATTTTAAATTTTTAAACAAGTTTGTTTTTTTGTAGTTTTTTAATTTGCTTTTTTTATTTTTGTTGGTTTAAATTTATCATCAAAACATTCATCTTTTTAGTTTTGAGTTTTTTCAAAGAAATTAAATAAAAAATTAAAAATGCTTGCAAAAAAAAGATGCGTACAAGAATTTTATTTCTGCGCTTTGATCCTTTTTTGTTTCTTTCTCTTTCTCTTTCTTCTTTCTCATCATCATAATTTTTATTTTATTTTTTACGGGTGTGGTTATCAGCCATTGTCGTCGTCCAAATAGGCGTCATTATCATCATCATGGGTGTGTGTGATTTTTGTTTTTAACTTACTTACGTATGGAGGAAAATTTGAAGTACATGAAATTTTGTGTGCTTCATTTTTTTATATCACACATTTATCACATAAATTTTACCGTAATATTTATTCCATTCTAGAATGAATGTGAAAAATGTATGCGCATTTTTATTTTATTTTTTATAGCACCAGAAGAAGAAAAGTACACGGCTATTCAAGTTTGGGATTTTTCTTTTCATTTTATTTTTATAAAATTAAAGGTCTTTTCACATTTTTTTGTACATAAAAAAGACATATAATTTTGTACCGATTTCTTTCTTTTCCCTAAAGAAATGACGCAAAATAAGGTTGTTGTTTTCCATTTTTTTTTCTTCTTCAAATGGAGAAAAGAAATGTGACCCAAAGGTGAATAAGTCTTTTGAGATTTCTGCATATATTTTTAACAAAAAATAAAAAAGAAGCGCGTATTTTTTATTTTATTTTTTGCTGCTTGAATAACAGCAATAAATTAGTGAGCTTTAAAAAAATGAGAGTAAGTTAAACTTAACTTTACTTTATTATTTTTTTACCATTTTTTATAACTAATCAAAAAAGATTATTTATTTAAAGATGAAAAGAATAAGAATAACAAATATGTTGACGCAATAACAAAAAAAGAGAAAGACGGTCTAATAAATGAATGAGAGATTGTTCTGAGTATTTCTCCATTTTTGCACTAATTGAGATATCTCTTTCTTCGTCTTTCTTTTTGAGCTTCAGCTTGCTTGTTTTCTTGCTTCATTAAGGCTTCATCAACCTTTTTTGTTTTGAAAGAAATTTTTTCTTTATTTATAAAGTGTCTAATCTTAATTTTTAGCTTCTACGTAAGCAAGCATGGAAAAAATTCTTATTCCCAGAAATAAATATAATAAAAATGTTAAGTTTTCCCATGTGGTTTCAAACTCCGAGGAATTGTTATTATTATTTATCAAAAAATAATAACCTTTTACTTATTTTGAATTTTTGGATTTTTAACTACAGATTTTTTTTGCTTTGCATTGCTTTTACTTAGAGTTTAGTCATTCACATTCTCATCTCAAAAAATAAAATATCTCTTTGGGTTCGAATTAGTAATCGTTGCTTTTTACAAAATGAAAAAAAAGGGTTAAAAGTCTCTCTTTTTTTGGATTTGTATTGTTCGGCTTAGAACTGACTATCTTTTCTTTCTTTTTTTGTTGTTAACAAAATAAAAAAAGTGACGTTAGAAACAACTCATTCCCTTTTTTTCCATCTCCATTTTAGTTTAATTAAATTCTATCAACAACAAAAAAAAAAGAAAAAAAAGTCAAACCACTTTTTTGTTTTCTTTTCATTTTTGAAAAAAATGCAAATAAAAAAGTTTAAAAAGTTATTAAATATGCAAGTTTTTGTTTTGTTTTTGCATATCTTTTTTAAAAACATTTTAAACCTTTGAATATCTTTTTTTAGTTCCGCCTGTCATAAACAAACGAAGAAAAGATGGATTAAATTTAGGTGGTTTGTTATTTCCTCTTGCCTTCTCAATTTCATTCATTTTTTTAAAATTTTAAATAACAAACAAAAATAACATTGGGCTTAAAAAGAGAGAGGAGATGATCACAATTCTATTCCACCACCCTCGCTTTTCACATATCTTATATCTTTCCTTCCTGGAGGCCTTTTCTTTCTTTTCTTAATTTTAAGCCGTTACACCCTATTTCTTAAAGATTATTATGGCATTCCCAATTTTTTTTCTTTCTTTATTCCCCCCACTCATTATCTTTTAGCCTCATAAAAACAATTTTTTGGGTGGTGGTGGTATTTTTTTTTAATGCAAAACCATTTCTCTTCTTGCCCTTTTTTTATTCGTGTCTACTGCTTGCGTTGTGGGCCTAGTTAGCTGCTGTTTAACAACAATGACGTTGTTTGTTCTTTGGAAGGCGTGGAAAAGAAGAAAGAAGAAGATAGTTGCAAAAAAAAAAGAGTTTAGTTCATTACTTTTTTTCCTTTTCTTCTGGTTTAAAAGCAGCTCCCTCAATTAAATTCTTTTGAGGATACTGTCATTATTGTTTGTGCCGCTTGCCTTTCTTTTTCTTTTTCCTGTCATAAACACTACTAATAGAAAGCAGAAGCATTTTTTAAATGTACTGCGACGATCCAACAACAAAAATAAAAAAATTGGGAGTATAAATGATGTCAAGTTTTTTGCCTTTTTTAAACAAAAAAATACATTTTTTTATTTTAAATAACTCAAAAAATGGAGTCAAAGTCACAAGCTAATATATATGCGCTGCATTCCTTTCTTATTTTTTTTTGCGTAATAATTATATTTGAAAAATAAAAAATAAAATTGGGGTAGTAGGTAATCAAATTGGATTTACAAGCAAGTGTGAAAAAAAATAAATAGCCAACAAAAAATGGGAACATAATTTTAATTTTAATTTTTTACGTATTTCTTTTGCTGAGATTTTTTAAAATTTTTTATTTTCTATTTTTATTGCTTTCCTCATTTTTTCGTTTTGTTGAAATATCTATGTACTTTTTTATTTTATTTTTATTTATCGCCATTTACACTTATAGGATTAAATAATATAAATATTTTTTATTTAAATAGCTCTCTGTCTCTTTCTCTATCCTTTGCGTTCACATTTGAATCTTTCTTTCATTATTATTTAAACTACAAAATAAATAAATAAATAAATATGAAGCAATTTTTAAAATATAAAAAAAAATTATGATGCATCATCATCATTAAAAAATAAATGTATATATATATATTTCGTGTCATGGCCGCTGCTGCTGCTGCTGGAAGGAATAATAATCAAGTGTTTTTTTGTATGAAAGTATGTATGTGTTTTCTTCTTCACCTTCATTTTTTTTTCTTTTGCTACGACACAAAAAAAGAGACTTAAAAAAAGAAGATTCTATTTTTTTTTTCGTAAATACATATATTTATTTAAATTTAAAGCCCTTCAATTTTCTTTTTTTTTTGTTTTAAAGATTTTTCTCGCACTTAAAAGATTTTTCTGTAATATTTAATATTAGCCTTAAGTGAACCATGTAACCACACATATAGCTTTTTTTTACTTTGCATTATGGAAAAGGAGAAGAAAAAATGGTTCTAGAATGGGATTTTCCTTATTTTTTCTGACACTAAGGTGCTTACTTATGAATTTAGTATTTAGTTCTTTCTTTTTTTTTTTACTTATTTTTTTACCTCCAAAAATATTTTTTAGGAAAAAATAAAACAATCTTTATTCTTTCTTTTTTTAGTTAGTTGGTTTTTATCAGCAACGTTTTCTTATTGCTTTTTTATTTTTGCAAAAAGTTAATAACTAGGTTGGTTAATGTGGCTTTTTTCCTCCATTTTCCCTTTCCCAATTTTAGGTTTTATTTCAAATTTGATAATACTAATATCTCATTGTTTATTGCTGGCTGCTGCAACTGCAACATTCCATTCCATGAATTTTTTTATTCCACCAAAAAATATTTTATCTTTCTGACTCTTTTTTTCATTAACGTAAATGACACGCCAATCTTTTTTTCTGTTCCTCTTATCAATTCAGATACATATTATTTTTCTTCCTCCATTTTCTTTTTTTCTACCAATTTTGCGTATTTTCTTTATAGCTTGACTCTCCCCCACTTTTTTATTTCGAATGAAAGAGATTTTTTAATCACTTTTAAGCTTTTTCAAAGTCATCTTTATTTTTATTTATTTTTAATTCTGTGACATTCGTGCGTGCGAACTCAATAGTTTTTTTTTGTTATTACTATTTTAATATTCTGGAGTAGTAACTGGAACTAAATTTTGTATTATTTTTTAGAAAAGCACTATGCCAAGATTAGAAGAACCCCGAAATTCAATATTTGATGCAGCTGAGACAGCTGGATTAATGACTTTAAATCCATCTGATCTGGTTTTTGAAGCAAATCAAAGAGGGATAGCGTATTATGATTTTGTATTATCATCATCCAAAATATCATTGGATGGAGGATTTCAATTATTTTTAGCTAAATTTGATTCAAAAACAAATTTAGAATGGTTGGAAACTGTAACAGTGAATGAAAATATAATTAAAAAGAATAATTTGCCTAATAATGATTTGGCGATGATGACATTAGGAATTTTAACTTGGCGTCAACGACTTGCACGCTCAAGAATTTTATGTTTGGTTAATGAATTACATACAGAATCCAGCGTAGAATTGGAAGCATTAAAACGAGCAGCAAATAAATTTAAATGTATGCATCATGTTTTAACAATTGGAAATAAACGTGCAAGTTCAATCAACAGTAATTCTTCGATATCAAGTAGCAGGCGAAATTCTTCTACAAGTCAAGAAGGAATGAGACTTCGAATAATGATGTGTCAAACTCGTGGAGAAATTGATGAACTTCCTGCACAAGCTGTTCGAGAAACTCGTTATCTATTAGTTCCAAATTCTAATCCTCTTTTATGTTTATGCTTTCCATTGACATCTTAAAAGAATCTTCTTTCTTTGAATCTTTCTAAAAATAGATGAATCTCAAAAAAGAATAAAAAATCTCCATGCCCCGTTAAAGTAAAGAAGACCCGATATATGTAACTACAAAGTTTAAAAAAATATATGTGTCTACATACAAATGTTCCTTTTTTATTGTTATTTGTACATACATAATCTCTCTTATACGTACGTATGTGTGTTATTATCACATTTGTGTCAAATTATTATGCGTCTTCTTCTTTTTTTTTTGCTTCTTCTTTCTTATTTCTCATTTTAACAATTAAAGTCCAAATATATCCCAAAAATAGCAGCATAACATTGTGTCTCATCTTCTTCTTTTTCTTTTTCAACAACGGTTTCCTTTTTTTGGTTGTATTTAATTTTCTTTATTTTTTGACATCGAGCGTCTTCATTTTTTTCATTCTTCTTATTCTTATGTTTGCTTGATGCGTCGGCGGAAAACAGCTTGAGGCTGTTTATCCCAAAAAATTTTTTAAGTTCAACTTTATTTAACTTTCTCTCTATTCCATACATATATTTTACGGGTTTTAATTTTATGGTTTTCCGGTTACGTCAAGAAAAAATAAAAAAATTACATTCATATAAAATTCGAGATTGTTATAAAGCAAGCAAGATGACATAAAAGCAATTTTTATAATGAAACTACGACACTCATGGAAAAGTAATTAATATAATAAAAAGAGGGGTTTAGATAAAATAAAAGCCTTATTGAGTAAAAAAAATTACACACACAATATTAAAATACCAAAAAAATGTTAAAAATCTCGGGAATGAACCTTGGAAGGAATCCAAAAAAATATTATCGCAACGTTCGATTCCCCGTTAAATTCCTGTCTAATTGAATATTGTTGTTATAATAAAAATTATGTTTAAAAAGCAAGCTCCTCATAAATCACTTTGAAATTAATCTGTAACGTAACTCTCTTGGTTGTTTCACTTTTGCGGTAACCTCAAGGATCTTTCGATACTATTTCTAACTTATAAGGAGTTCTATTTTTTAATAAATAAACAAATTCCATAAATCATAAATTAACGGTAGCAAAAATGCAAAAAATAAAATTTATCATCGTAAAAAAATTTTTGAAGTGTGGGGAAGCATGAAGGGAAAGGTTATGCGCATCTTGCCAAACTACAAACAAAGCTTGAATGAAACAGATGTGGACAATAAAATCATTTTTTTTGCTGCTTGCTTCAAACATTCTCTTGATTTTGTTTAATCTTTTTAACAACTTTCAACTTTTCGCTGTTTTACAGATGCTATCACGATTATTAAAACAAAGTCCCAAAGGATTACGCTTCATTAGTTCAGAAATCAAATCACAAATAAATGGAACAGGTAAATTTGGTGACACAAGGTAATGGTTTTTATATTATTATTCATTCTTTCATCATGATATATTTTTAACACTTCATTCTTTTAGATATCTATATATATTAAGAAGGTGTGAACAACAACATCAATTTGTGCGGTATCATAGTAACGATGATAGTAAACGTGTACAAGAAATGATTCGAATTCTCAAAGAAGACTTGAAACAAGAGAAAAAAGATGATGATTTGGCTTTGGTAAGCTTGTTTATTTTTCATTACATCGTTGTATTATATATTCATGTTACCTTTTTTAGGTTCGGAATGAGCCAAAAGAAAAAGTACCAATTCGAACACGGGTTGTAAACGAGCTAAAACATTATTATCATGGGTTTCGTTTATTAGCATTAGAAGTCAAAGTTAGTGCAAGATATGCTTTTATGATTTTTCGAGGTAAAACTCTCTCTCGTCTTGAACGTCAACAACTTATTCGAACGTTAGCTGATGTATTTCGACTTGTTCCATTCTCAGTGTTTATTATTGTGCCATTTATGGAATTTGCACTGCCAATATTTATTAAGTTATTTCCTAATATGCTTCCAAGTACTTTCCAAGAAAAATCAAAAGAACAAGAAAAACTTCGAAAACAACTCAAAATGCGTATGGAAACTGCAAAATTTCTTCAAGATACATTAGAAGAATTAGCTGAAAAGCGTAAAACTGGTGAATCTGGTGATACTGATGAAACAGTAGCTGATGCTTATGAATTTTCAAAGTTTATGAAAAAAGTAAGTACTTCATTTTGTTTTCCTTTTCTAATCTCTGTTGATTGTTTTAGGTGAGAAGTGAAGGAAGCTACGTCAGTAATCAAGAATTGCTCAAGTTTACCAAGCTCTTTCAAGATGAATTAACATTAGACAATTTGCCTTTAACTCAACTTCGTGCCTTATGTCGTATTCTTGGCGTTTCAACTATTGGCCCACCAGAGCTTCTTCGTTTTCAATTGTCGATGAAATTACGGGATTTAAAGAATGATGATCGAATGATTGCTGCTGAAGGTGGTGTGGAATCTTTGAGTGTTGCTGATTGTCAAGCTGCTTGTCGAGCTCGTGGTATGCGTTTTCTTGGAGTTAGTGAAGAAAGACTTCGTAATCAAGTAAGGATTTCATAGAAGCTTATTATATGCATATATAAATGGTTAATTTTAGTTGAAATCTTGGCTTGAAATGTCATTGGATGATAACATACCTCCATCGCTTCTACTACTTTCTCGTGCACTTTATCTTCCTGAAGAATTAACATTCAATGAACGACTAAAGACTATTCTATCAGTGATGCCTACAAATATTGGTGAACAAACTCGTCAGAAATTAACTGAACTTCAAGGTGGCAAAGTTAGTTATAAAGAACGTATGGAATTGATCATGAATATCGAAGAGAGCTTACAAGCTGAACGTGTTGCTGAAGAAAATACTAAAAAGAAGAAGGAACAAGCAATAAAAGAAAAGGCAAGAAGGGAGGAAGAAGAAAACAAAGAAAATAATTAGAATAGTTTTAGTACATGTAAATTAATAAAGTTTTTTTCGGACCTTTAAGTAGTGGGATTGTTTTGTATTTTGGGGTTTTTGTGATATGTTTATTACTCGATCATTCTCTTTCAGCAGGATGTAGCTGATACAGAGAAACTCGCAGGCGGAGAAAAAGAAGAGATTGCAGACAAGCAAAAAGAAACGGGTGAAGACAAAGTTAGTTTAAAAATTTATTGTGCGGAATGATGATAAAATTTATAATTTAAGCGTGAAATGTCTGAAAAGATTGCGGAAGTAATTCAGGAAGCTAAAGAAGAGTTGAGTATTGAACTCAAAGATAAAGCGATGGCAAGCAGTTCTGCCAATCAAAAACAATCTACAGCTGAATCAGTTTTGAAGCGGGCACTAAAGCGAACAGAAGTTTCTGCTAAAACAGCCCATGAAAAACTTCAAGAAGAAATAGAAAAGGTATCTATGATGACACCTGAAGAACGTGATGCCCTTCATCGATTAAAAGATAAAATGCATGATCTTGCTGAAGAACAAAAGTTGCAAGCAACTGCTGAAAGTGAAGATAAAGCAGCAGCTAAAGAAATACAAAAGTAAGTAGTTATTGGATTACTTTAACACTGACTGTTAATAACTATGATATTTGTTTAGGAAGCTCTAGTAATCGATGCAAACACAATATCATAAAATATAGTTGATTTAAATTAATTCATTCTTGGGTGTACAGAGATGTTTCTAAATTTATAAAATTAATAATAAATGAATTAGAATAATTATCGAAGTTTTGTAAAACACATTGCTGACAAAAATTTCTAATCTTTGTTTTAGCCTTTGATTGGCTAAAGTGTTTGTAATATTTTTATCTTTTTCGATGCCCTTGTGTTTTTGCTGAAGACAACAACTTTAAATAAAATTTATTTAAAAATCAAAACAACAAACTCCGTATTTGATGTAACAAAAATAACTTAAAAAACTTAAATAAAAAAAGGCAGAAAGTAATAAAAAAATTAAGAACGATAATAAAAAAAGCTGGCGGCTAGCAAAACATTTTACTTTTACCTTTATTTTTGTTTACGAACTGCAATGACGGGGTATTTGGTGGCAATGGTGTTCCACAAGAAGTAAGGAACGAAGGTGGTGAAGCCAGCCAAAGCGAGGTATAAAACCCAGACTCCAATTTTTGAGCTGAATCGGCGTTCATAATCCTTGAGACGGTAGATATATCCTAGAAAGATATGAATTTAAAAATGGATTAAAGCAAATATTTATTTTACCTTCACCGGGTGAAGTGGAATAAACAACTCGAACATCCTTAGCATTTTCATTTGGAAAATATGAGGCTGCAGCAGAGGTGTAATTAAAAACTCCATAATTACGTGGGCGAATAGTAATGGAATGAGTGACATTTTCACCTGGTGCAATTCTTTCCCATCGAACTTGAAGTAAACCTTTAACAATTTCGAATGATTGAGTTGGGAATGAATTTCTATCATCAAGAACAACTTGAACAGCGGGTTGATCACCAATATTGAAGATATCATATTGCATTACATAATCCATGCTTTCAACTGCATATTGACTGAGGGAT
The DNA here is from genome assembly GCA_028622995.1 of Panagrolaimus kolymaensis. Classification (NCBI taxonomy): domain Eukaryota; kingdom Metazoa; phylum Nematoda; class Chromadorea; order Rhabditida; family Panagrolaimidae; genus Panagrolaimus; species Panagrolaimus kolymaensis. The sequence continues at coordinate 1,080,142 of JAJQJQ010000034.1, forward strand.
TGTTTGGATACGAGGAGGCGAGCGGAATTAAGGATTGGTTTTGCACCCTACAAATTGTTGCTAATAATTATTTTCAACTCCAACCAAAAATAGTTTTTTAAAACTTACAAATTCAGTATCATCTGCTGCAACAGCTAAGGCTAAGAGAATGGTGAAAATAAAGAAACGCATATTTGGTTCTGCAAAATAAAAAGCAAAATTAGGAAAGAAAATAAATCTAAAAAAAAGCAAATCAAAGTATCAATGGTTACAATAAACCAATAAAAAAAAACAACAAATTAATCACAAAATTAGTACAATCTTTATAAGTATGTACAAATCATCTAATTATTATTACATATGCATGCAGATCATTTACATAACCTCTACCCGAAAAAAAATAATAAAAAATTATTAGAGGTTATATATTAAATACATTATATCAACTAAAAAACACAATCAATGGACCTAAACTAGGCAAAAATACATGGCATTTTTAAAATATTTTTTTATGGGATGGCACCTTTTTCACGCAATTTTTGAACAAGGGTTTGAATATCAGGAACTAATTCACCTGATTTACGTGGAGGTGGCTCATTCACCTACAAAATTTTCAAAGTTAAAATAAGCGTTAAACTTGAGAAAATTATTACCTCTAAAACTTCTGTTTGTGGAGTAAAATCAATTCCTAAATCTTTAGGAGTTTTTTTATCCAATGGTTTCTTTTTAGCTTTCATAATATTTGGAAGTGTAGCATAACGGGGTTCATTTAACCGCAAATCAGCACTAACCACTGCAGGCAATTTAACCTTTATAGTGTCAAGGCCACCATCAATTTCACGTGTAACTTTTAAATATCCATTTTCATATTCAATTTTACTTGCAAACATAGCTTGTGGCCAATCAAGAAATCCAGCAACCATTTGTCCGGTTTGATTTGCATCATCATCAATGGCTTGTTTACCAACAAAAACCGCATCAAACTTTTCATCTTTAGCTATTTTTGCAATGGTTCGAGCAACATGGAGGGGTTCAACTTGTTCCCAAGCTTTTGCATCAATTTCGATGTGAATTGCTTTATCTGCACCTTTAGCGAGAGCAGTTCGAAGGACTTCCTTAAAAACGGAGAGATTAGTTAGCTTTGAGCAAATTTAAGAGGATTTACTTGAGATTTGGTTGGGCCAATGCTGATTGCAACGACTTCGGTGGCATGTTTGGCTTCCTTAAGTTTGACTGCTTCTTCAAGAGCAATTTCATCGAAAGGATTCATCGAATGCTGAACATTTTCAGTGACTACACTTTTCTTGTCAGCTCGAACTCGAACTTTAACTGCATAATCCACAACTCGTTTGACGCCAACAAGAATTCTCATTATGGTTATTCACTGTTGCTAAAAAAAAGGAATTTTCTTGAGATTGGATAGGAAAAAATTTAAACGTGTATAGTCATTAAAATAAAAAAAGCGAGTGATATAAAATAAAATAAATTAGCAACAATGAACTTCAACTCTCTATCTATCTCATATTAATACTACAAATATAAATGTAAATGAATGAACGCATCGCCACAAACGCAACCGAGCTCAAAATAAATAATGTTGCCGACGCAGCTCATTTACGGTACACCTCAGCTTTCTTTTTGAGAGTTTTCTCTGTATATTTAGATTTTTGCTTGATCTCATCAGCAAAAAAAGAAAAAATTTAGTTGCACTCTTTCTTTTGTTTCCACGTTTTTTTAAAAGATTTTTCTTTAAAAACTTTCTAGAAAATTATATATTTTAAATATGGGTTTATCAAAATATTTGCTACTGCTAAGCATATTAGCTTCATTAAATCAATCTACGTCGGATACTCTTGCTTCGACGCTGGAAGGTTCTTCAGTATCAGAATGGAGAGGATATTTTAAACGAGAGCATTCTGTAATAAAACCATACTTAGGTAATTAATTATTTACTACCAAAAACACCCAAATAAGTAAAAAAATAATTATAGGCAATGGAATGACAGTTCCTAATTGGGATATTTTTGGATCAACGATGGTTTCAAGCCAGCAAATTCGCCTTACTGCTGATGTACAAAGTCGTAGAGGAGCAATATGGAATAAAATTGTTTGTTACTATTTATTTTTATATGCTAATTTATTTATTTTTTATTTATAGCCTGTTGGATCGAGAGATTGGGAATTGCAAGTATCCTTCCGAGTTCATGGAAGTACTGGAGATTTATTTGGTGATGGATTTGCTATTTGGTATGTCCAAGAGCCAAATATGCTCGGCGATGTATTTGGAAACAAAGATTTTTTCCGTGGTTTGGCAGTATTTATGGATACTTATAGCAACCATAATGGTGCACATAAACATGGACATCCATATATTTCTGCCATGGTTGCCAATGGTAGTGTCGGGTATGATCATGATCGGGATGGCACCCATACTCAACTTGGAGGCGAACACACAGGATGTGAAGCAAAATTTAGAAATAGAGATCATGAAACTCAAATCCTTATTCGATATGTTGGAGATCGACTAACGGTAGACCATTTTTTTAGTATTTTAATAATTAATGTTTTGTTTTCATCACAGATTTTCAAAGACATTGATAACGAAGGAACTTGGAAAAATTGCATGAGCGTGGAAGGAGTTCGATTACCAGCAGGATATTATTTTGGCATATCGGCTGCCACTGGAGATCTCAGCGGTTAGTATTATATAATTTTCGCTTCATTATTTAATTTTTATTAACCCAAAAAACTTTAGATAATCACGATATTTTGGCAGTTAAAATGTTTGAACAAGAATATGCTCGAGTTGAACGGGAAGGTGAAGGAGATCGTTATAAAATTGAGCCCCAAGCTGATTTTGTTGCTGCCCCTCGTGATCATGCCGTCGATCCACGCCCATCTAAACTTGGTTCAGTCGCTTTGTTTTTCTTAATCGTTATTGCCATTATTGTTATCGCCGGACTTCTCTTCTTTGGTGTTGCATATTTCCATCAAAGAAATGAGCGATCAAGAAAGCGATTTTATTAAATATAAAAAAATCTTTTTTCAAAATTAGAATATAATTTTTTTTGCAAATTTTTTGTTGTTTTATGTGAAAAAAAACCGTCCAAAGATTTTATTAGCAACAGCTACTTTATTCTCCTTTCTCTTATTTGTTTTTTGTTATATTTATTTAATAATTGTTAATAATAGGTTTTCGGGTTTATTTTTATTTTTTCCACCATCTTCAAAAAAGAAAAAAGAAACATCTGGGACAATTTACTTTTAATATTAATAATATGTTCATTGTCACTCACACACATTCCTCTCATCGGTTGTTTTTGTTAGTCGTCTTTTAATAATGCTCAGATTGTTTTTTATTTCTAAAAATTCAGTTATAAAGGTTCGTGGCTTAATTGATCCAGAACGTGCCTTAATGTAGTTTGTTTGTTTTTTTTGCTAACAAATTTTTTCGGGGTTGTTTGTTTTTTATTTTTTATTTATTTCTTATATAAAAAAAAGTACACATAAAGAATATTTATAAAAAAATAATGTAGTAAAGTAGTAATAATAATTCAACTAAAAAAATTTAGTTAAATATATAATAATGATGGTTGTTGTAATTCTTGTAATTGTTGTGAATGAAATTTAAAAAAGAAAAAACTGCAAAAGGCTGGGCCTTTCACATAAGAAAAATTGTTCAAAATACAGAAATTAAAGATAATAAAGAAAATGGCTAGTCTAAATTATTGAAGATTTTTTATTTATTTTTTACTTTAAAAAAAGAAGCCAGTGAAGAAGTGCAGTTGGACCAATATGACCGGAAAATAAAATAAAAAAAGGACGAAGAAGAAAATTTAAATTTAACAATTTTTTGTTTAACTTTTTGTTTTGTTTTTTACATTTAATGAGTAAAAAAATATTAAAAGTAGCTTGCTTTTGAAGAAAAAAAAATAGATTAGAATCCATCGCATTAAATCATGTAAATAAAAAAACTTTAAAAAATGAGAACATTTCTGAGAGATTCCATTTACCAAAAAAAAAAAAAAGACAAAAGGAAGAGGAAAAGAAAATTTTAAACTCAAAGATTGCAAAAAACAATTAAAAAGCTGCTTTATTTTGTTTTTAAGCTTTAGTAGCATCAAAGAATGAATAAGTTGGATTTTCATATCCATTAACTTGCATACCAGCTACATGTCGATCTTCAGGAGCGCATACATCAACTTCAATAAAACCTGGATGTCGAACCTTTCGTTTCATAATTAAAATAACAATGGTTGTAACAGTGAGGGCTGAAACTAAAGCCATAATAATCATCATATTACTGCTATTTGCTACAGCATTCATCGTTTCAAATTCATTATTATTCATATCATTTACAAGTCGTTCATGTTTAGCATAAGATGCAGCATTTTCGGGAATTTCTTCTTGAATTCGAATTGGTCGACCAACAATTGGTTCAACAACAACATGAAGTTGTTCCTTTTTGTCATCTTCTTCTGAGTTATCATCATCCGATTCATCTTCATTATTATCGTATTCTTCATCCGTTTCTTCAACTTTATCGCTATCTTTGGAAGGTTTGTGATCAGCAGCAGGCTTAACAATAATTTCATGATCTTCATTATTTTTCTTTTTGTCATCGATAATGGGCTCAATATGGATATTAATTTTCTTTGGTTTAATATCTTCTTCTGAATCTTCACTATCTTCATTTTCATCTTCATCGGAATCTTGTTCAAGTCGGGTAGCTTTTCCAGAAAGAATAATCTAAAATTAAATTAATTATTTTATTTTAATTCCTTTAATTTTGGGTGTGTTTTACCTTTAATGGAATAGTCTTTAAGATTGTAGCTTTTGGTGCAACGGTGGTTGTTGGTTTAGGATCAACCAAAATTCGATCCGAAAGTGAAGCAGTGCGTTCATAAGTTTTTTTATAAAGAGCGATAAGCTTTTCATTAGCTTCTTCATTTCCAAGAATAGTTAATTCATCATCATTAACTTCAGGGGTATTTTCTCGGCGATATTCTTGCCAAAATTCTTCTGCAATAGGTTTAATTTGTTTTTCAAGAGCTGGGAAATCACGAAGCATAGCAAGGGTGCCATTAATTCGAAGATCGATGTATCGTAAACGATGCATGAGAATGGGTTCAAAGGCTTGAGCTTCATCTTGATCAGATCGAAGAAGATGGCGATAACGATTAAGCATATGAGTTCGATCTTTTTCTTCGGTTCGAATATAATTCTGCAAAAAAGCAATATTTTAAATTAATCAAAAAATTTTTGTTAAATTTTTATACCTTAAGTGATCGAAGAACATTTTGTTTATTTTGACTTCCAACTTGCACAGCTAAAGCTGTACGATATTCATGAGTAGCTTGTCTCTTCTTTTCATTGAGTAAAGCTTGAACTCGTTGATCATGAATTTCTTCAATTTGTTGCCGTTGTTCTTTATTTTCTTCTTCTAAAGATGCAACGGTTTTACGGAAGCGGGCAGTCATTTCTCGTTTATATTCTTCTGCGCCTTTTGGATCATTTTCTTTCATTTTATTATATCGTTCAAAAAGTTCACTCCATTCTGTGATAACTTTGGTAACCTTTTTCCGATGTTTCTTTTCAAGTCGTTCTTCAGCTTCCTTAAATCTTTCATGCTCATTTGTGTCGTCATCTTCTTTGAAATAAGGATCAACTTTGGAATCATCATCCTTGTCGTCATCTTTGGAAGGGGTATCTTCTTCAGAATCATCTTCTTCATCTACAAAAAAAAATTTAAATGTATATGACTTTTTAGTTTTTGTATAATTTTTTTGGTAGTTGTTTTTATTATAGCTTACCATCTTCTTCATCATCTTCATCATCCTTTGTGGTTTCATGAGGAGCAATTTTGATAGGGCTGATATCACTGACAAGAGAAACTACAAAAAATAAATTAAAAAAATTTAATTTTTAGTCTATTTTTTTTTGTATTTTTACCTTTGCTTTTAGGGCAACATACAAATTCAACTCCTCTAAACATGTCTAAGCCACATGGCTCTAAAATGGCAAAAGATCGAAGAGCCATTTGTTCACCATTAAATGATTTAAGACCGCATTCCCCTTCAGCTTTTTTATTCCAATATTTATAATCATTGCATGTATTTCGACCAATGAGATGAGAAAATTGGCATTGACCTGGCACTTGAAGTGATTCAGTTACAAATTCACCAACTAAAGAAATAACATTAATAATTTTTTTTCAATGCTTTTTGTCTTTTTTTTTTCTCGGACATTTTTTGAGTGTCCATTATTTAAACTCATTATTTTTTTGATACAGACAGCGAAAAAAATTATCCTCAAAGAGTGCTCTCTTTTTTGTTGAGTAATAATAACCACAAAAAAATTAATAATGCATTTACGAAAATTATTTTGAAGAAAAAAATATAAATGTATGACTAACCGATGCATTGATAGGGTCGAACAACAAATGAATGTTTACATTGAGTTCCATCTTCTTTACACCATTTTCCTATATTTGTTTCATGTGAATATTCAACAATATTGGTAATATTATGACCCGGATAAACCTATAAAAATAATAGTAATAATACATTATGAATCATAATTTTCATAACTTTATTTTTATTTTGCCAGACTAATTAAAAAATTAAAAAATATATTTTTATTGCCTCTCGCGTGATTGTAATTTTATTAAAGCCAAACATCAAAATGAATAATTATTACTTTTAATTAGTAAAAAAGCTTTAATATAATTAATTAAAATTTTTGTCACACAAGTTTTATGATTTAATTTTTTTTAATTTCCCTCACTCGTGTTTTATTTTGTTCCTTGTTTATTTTTACGGTAACAATTTGGGATTTTGGAACAAGTAAAAATAAAAACTTGTTTTTTCCTCATTTTTTACCTCAAAGTAAAAAAAAATGTTGTTTTTCATTTTTTTAACTCAAAAAAAACTTATCGAATGCGTCATCGGTAAAAAAATACAAAAGAGATTGAAAAAAAAAAAGATTTCCTCACAACAAATTTTTTGATGCAACCAAAAAAAGTTACATAAAAATGTAATTCAAAACTTGAAAAAGTTGTTGTTGTACGATAATTTTAAGGACATACATTTTTTAATTTAAATTTTTTTGTTTGCAAAAATAAACATAAATTGTAAAATGAGAAGGAAGAATGTTATTGCAATTAACTTTTTTGTTTAAAATTATGTTGAGTGGCAGAAGAAGTATGTGTAAGCAAGCTTTTAGGTTGGGTTTCACTTGTTTCTTAAATGGACCGAGGAGGAAAAAAATTAATGGCATATGCGCGAAATTTAAGTGGTTTTGTTTCTCTTCTACTTTGCCTTCATGACAATTTTTTCCTCTGTCGTTCGTGAAAAATGAAAAACGAAGACGATGCCTAAATACAGAAAAAGAAAAAACCATTAACGAAAAAAGTGTTGTTCACTAATGTGGAAATCGGTCTTTTTTCAAGGAATAAAAATAATTTTTTTTCCATATATACGTTTAAAAACCATTAAACCTTGTGTCGTCACAAAAAAAATGCAATGACAAATGACAAAAATTTCCCCCTCTTTGTCCCCAAAAATAAAATAGGCAGGAAAAAATTATCTTTCATATAAGACGCCGATATTTAAAAAAATTTTGTGCAGCACAAAATTCCTCACTTTTTTGAAAAAGTGTCTCTTTTGCCATTTTTTTCAATTGATTTTTTTGGCAAAAGAGACACTTTTTCAAAAAAGTGAGGAATTTTGTGCTGCACAAAATTTTTTTAAATATCGGCGTCTTATATCATAAAAATAAAAAGGTTTTTTATTCAAAGAAAAAAAATGTGTTTTAAAACACTTTTTTAGTTAGGTTTTTAAGAAACTTACACGTTTACAATATTTAAGAATATCATATTTTCCCTCAAGGCATGTAGCTAAACTGCTATCATCGGTATGCCATTCGCCATCTTCACGAATATATTGATTTCGAAATCCACAATTAAATGCAACCAATGGAATAAAAGATTGATGGGAGCGAGTATCAGAATTGTCTTCGTCAATATTCGCAGAAATTCCCTTAAAAAAAATCATGCATTTTTTAAAAGTTTCCTTAATTTATTTTGACTGTTAATTATTTTTTTTACATTTTTTTTGCTTAGATTTTTTCTCCTGATAATTTTAATTATTTTCACTTTGCGATGAATTTAATTTTTCTTCGTCAAACATAACAGAAGAAGTGTTCTTTTGTAATCAAAAGAAAATATTCTAAATGAAAAATCGCAACATTAAAGTTTTTTTGTTTGTACAATTTTCTTTTTCGACGTAAAAATTGTAAAAACAAATACATATGTATATTCTTTCCACAAAAAAAATTTGTAACGAAGAAGAAAAAAATGTATAACTTTTGGATTAAAAAAAGAAAAGAACCCGAATTTTTAAGAAATTGAATTAATTCCCAAAAGACTCATTTTCTTTTTATCCGAGTAAATAGAAAAGAAAAAGTTGGAAAAACTTTTTAAAAATAGAAAAAAATTTATTACCTCAATATGTGCCGAATTTGAAAGGGCTAGAAATGCCACGACGAAGAACGTCAGCAGCGACATCGCTGCTGCCATTTTTCGAAAAAAATATAAAGAAATACACTGAAAAAAATGTGAAAATTAATTTAGAATTGTCAAAAAATAAAGTTTACAATTTAATTTTCAAAACATCAATACGTCAAAAAAAACGAACACACGCAAAGAAAAATGGAGTTTGATAAAAAAAATTCTTTTTTAAGTTTCTGTGTTTTTTATTTCTTAAAATCCATCAAAAAAACTCCAAAAAGCGCTATAACGGCATGGCCTTTACGTCTTTTTTTATATTTTCTATTTTTTTCTCGCTCATCCGTTCTTTCCGTTTTTGTCACAAGCAAAGCAAGTAAACACAAGAAAATATTTTTTTCCATTTTGGAGTGTGCCAAAACCCAGCTTTTTCACTCTTCTCTCAAAAATATATTTAGTTGCTTCAACCATGCTTTTATTCTTGTTGTTGAACGTCAAAAAAAAGCAAAAAAGAAGAGAGTTGACTTCTTTTGGAGGGCATGGAAGTGGAAATAAAAATGGATGAGGAGACAGAAAAAGAAGCAGTAAGCAATTTTGACCAAATAAACTTTTTTTACTATTTCTACCAAAAACAAAGTCAGTAAAAACAGCCATAGATGGGAAGAAGAAGAAGAAGACATTCACCAAAATGAAATTTCATCACATTAAAAAATTGGTTTCTAAATTCAACTTTTATGGGACAACTAAAAAACGAAGAAAAAAGCATGCATCATGCGCATTGATTACTTAAAGGATGCCTTTTTGGTAAAAAAAAATATTTCCAGTTTACAATATCGCGGCGTTAAGTTAAATAACGTTTCAGCTTTTGTGGGAGCATTGGCATGTATAGTATTAATATGTATAACAACAACAACCAAAAAAGAACATGGAACATGTTAAGAAGTTGTGAATCGGAAAAAAATAAGCGTCCCTCGTCTTTCTAGAGTGGCGGTGGTGGTTTTAAGCGATTATTCATCGACACTATCGTCGTCGTCTCACTGTCGACGTGTCCAGAAAAAAAGGGAGAAAAGAAGAGGAGAAGAACACAAAAAAATTGAATGCGATACAATAATGGATCGTTTTCTAGAGAGAAAGAAAAGGAAGCGGATGGAAAAAGCGTCTTTTTTGTTTTTGCGAAGACTAAAGCTCTTTTGTAAGAACATCAACAAAAAAAATTTATTTTAAAGCATTAAACTTTACTTGACCTTGCGTGCGTTGAAAGTGTATTTTTTATTTATTAAAAAATAAAAATAAATACCAAACCAACCTAAAAAGTAAATAATATATTTGAAGAAAAGATTATTGAGAAATAGAAAATTGAACATACATACTTTCTTGCAACCCAGCCACATCCAGCCACACCCCAAAAAAAAGCTATTTTTTTATATTACTTATTTTTTTAACTTCCTTTTGCAAGAAAAAAAACATGAAGGGTTAAAAAAATGAATAGTGTGGCAAGTAAGCGACAAAATAAAAAAAATAATATTCAATATGGGCGTCAGCGGCTGATTTCCATAAGTGAATCACTCTCTGACTGACAATCTCGGGATGGATGGATTTATGGTGGTGGAATTAGATGACAAAAAAACAACGGAAATTAATATTTTTAATAAATGTAAAAATGAAACAGAAAAAAGAAGCTTTTAAAACAAGCACACCACAACCGTTCACAGAGCTTCAAAAATTATTAAATGAAAGAATAAAAATTAACGAAACTAAAATGTAAAACATAAAATAGAGAAATGGTTGCCATGGTAAAGAATGCTTGTATAAAAAAAATATAAATTTGATATATATACTGCTTGTTTGGTTTGTGCTCTTAGTTACTTGAAAAAAAATGAAAATGCAAAATATTAAGTTAAATTTAGTCTAATTTGCAGACGAACAACGAGCACGAGAATAAAAAAAAAAGCTAAAGTTCATCACATTTTTTATGAGTACAAAATAACAATAAAAAATAATAATAGAGAAAGGGCAAAGATGCAAATGAATACTGTAAACAAAAATGTAAACTTTGAAAAATAAAAATAACGGAAGACTAAATGTTTAAAAAAAAGAAGGAAAAAAATAAAAAATACCATTAGGAAAGCCCATTAACTTGTAAAAACATGCGATCGGCGACACGAAAAAATGAAATACATGTATGTGTTTTTCGATTAAAAATTAAAAATGCAAATGGTCAAATAAATAAATAAAATATATATGTAAAAACGGAAGAAAAAGAGGTCGTTTACAAAAAATTTTGTGTGATCATGTGCGCGCTATTCTACGTATCTGCATTTTTTTTTTCATTCGTTTTTGGTGTTTGAATCGGATGATGATGGTGATAAAAATGATGGTAGAAGAGTGACACAGGAAAAAAAGGAGGTCCAACAACTAAAGAAATTTTTGCCGCTCTTGCTTCAAACTGTGCAAAGAAGAAGAAAATAGAAATAATGGAAATAAATGTTTTTACTAACAAATAATGCACATTAAGTGGCGCCAAAAAAATGATAGAAAAAATAAAGGAAAAAAGTTTTATGAAACAAAAAATAATGAGAAAATGAAATTCAGAATGTAAAGAAAAAAAACCGGTAATTTTTTAAACAACATTTTCGAACAAAAGAAAAAAAACTTAACTTTAAACTTGTTGTTCGCTTTTTTCTTTTCAAGTTTGCGTTTTAAATTAAATGTAAAAAATAAAGGTTAAGATTTTGATCTTAAAACAAATTTAAAATATAATTTTTTGTTGTTGCTTAAACCACAAAAAAAAAATGTGACATTGATTTTGTTTGGGCGGAAAAAAAATAATAATGAGAATCGAATCAAATGAAAAAATGAGAAAAAGAGAAAAAATTGGAAAGCAAATAAACAGACGACGACAGTTTTCACCGTCACAAGAAGAAGAAAAACAGGCGTAACCTTTCTTTTTTCTTCTTCCTTCGATAAATAAATATCGCCACTAATAATAATCAATCAATAATAGTGCAAATATTTAAAATAAAGCAAATAATAATACAATTTTTTGGGATGCAATTATCGAACGAAAAAATTCAAAAAACATTTAAGAAAAAAAATCTAATCGCAAATGAAATTAAACTTTCTCAAAAACACTTCATCCATCTTCTTTAACAACAAATCTGGTTTATGTTTTTGCTACTGCTAAAAAAAATAAAAATACTTTTTCAACAAAAAAAAAACCCTCAATAATTGGAGGAGCACTTTTTTCTCTCTCTCATCTCTCCCAACCACAACGACGACAGCGACATCAACCACAGGCAGCAACAGCAGCAGGAGAAAGAAGCGACCGCGTCAAGTAATATTTAATTTTCTTTCAGCAAAAAAAGAAAGATCAAAAATAAAAAAGTTATGCGGCAGTAGAAAGATAGAAAGAGAAAGAGAGGTGCGCTGTGTTGCTTATTTATTTTTTTTGTTGGTTAATGCTGCTGCACGCAGAGATATATAGAAATAAAAAGAGAGTCCTATCAAAAAGTGATTGTGATTGTCTGTCGTCGTCGTCATTTTCTGTGGAGTTGCGATAGCAAAAAAAGAAGAGAGAATAAAAAGAATGGTATCGAAATCGCTGTCAAACGTGGTCGTGTTTGTGTTTGTTGTTGTGGTTCTTCTTCGCGCAGAGGCGGTAGAGGTAGGCAGACAGTCAGTCAGATATTACTCCGCATATGTACATAGGCAGGTAGGGTGCGGTGAATAGAGAAAAAATGAAGAAAGGAAAATTGATGTGAATGCGGAATGCGTCGTACAACAGCAAACTATCATATTTTCTTTCTTTTTTTTTTGCCTTTTCAACAGTCGTCGTCAGTCAGTTAGTTCACTGACGCACATGAATGTTATTTTTAAAACATTCAATGAAAAGAAGAAGAAAAAAATTGACTCGATTGGATTTTTTCTTTTTGTATAACTAACTGCGCGAAAAAATAAAGTCCGCGTTCAATAGAATAATAGAAAAATAGAAAGAGAAAAAAATGGAATAAAATGAAGAAGACGAAAACGATGACAACAAAACAACAACGCTTGCTTGCTTTTTTTTGGCTTACAAAATATAGGAAAAGCATTTAAAAAAGAAGACTGACTGTTTGTTGTTATTTTCCCCTACTTTTTTGCAATAAAAAAATAAATTTGTTCGCGCGTTAGTATTGGTTGTGGGGTGGCATCGAGCTTGTAAAGAGACACTCTCCACTCCGCGTTAAACATGATGACTGTTAGTTACACTTTTTTTTTCGTACTTCTGCCATCTCTTTTGGAGGCGATGCCACACTCCTCTCTTTCCGGACATGGATGCTGCTGCCGGAAAGAGGAATAAAAAAAAGGAAGCCGCTGTTGCCGCCAACCAACTAAGGATTGGTAGTTTTCACAACACAACATTCATTCATTCTGCCGCTTCTGCTGCGGTCAGCTCAACTAACTTTTTTTTTTTGAAAACTAAAAGACGACAACCAATGTGACTGATTGATATACACACTCAGCTGACTTTTGAACATCCCAACCAAAAATGAAGAAGAAAACCGCCAAAAATGTTCTGTGCATTCAAAAGAATAAAATAAAAAAGGATTGGAAAAAAATGGCCGCCGATGCCGCTGCCATAAGCAAAATGGCACAATAATGTGTCTTAAAAGAAAAAATTGCAAAAGAAAAAGTTTTTTTATTTTTTGAAAACATCCGCGAAAACTTTTTAGAAAAAAAGGAAATAGTTAGAGTGGCAATCCTTTCTTCTTCTTTTTTTGTGTTGCCCTGGGGTGCCAAAAAAGCTAAAACCATTGTTGTTGGTTTTTGATGGAATAAAAAAAAAGCAAGAGATTCCAAAAGAGAGCATCAAAACAAAAAAATGAACAAAAAATTCTGTTACACAAGTAAATTTGGTGAAAGTCTTTTTTTCTCCCAAAAAAGGAAAACTTTGTTTTTCGTCGACATTAACGAGGCCCAAAATGCAAACAAACATTGGTGACTATATAGTGTTGAAAAAGAAGTGATAACCATTAAACTAGATAAAACAATAAAATAAAGGAAGGCTATGTATAAAAGTTTGTTTATGGAAGCTGGAAATTTTTATTAGGCTTCCATATTTTTTGGAAGTTTAAAAACCCAATACTCTAAAGACCAAGAACAACAAGTTTGAGAAGTCAAGAAAAAATATGCAATCAATCATAAAAAATGTTCGAAGAGCCAGATACTGTAAAAAAAGTTTCAGAGGATAATTCTTTTTATAAACAAAATACCAAAAACGAAATTGATTTAAAATATTTCAACAACAACAAAAAATTTTCAAAAAAAAATACAATTTTTTTGATTACCAAAAATTTAAATTTACAATAGTTCGTGGTTTTAAACAACCAATGATAAAATAAAGAAAAAAGTATCCTTCTAGCAATGCTTTTTAAAAAAATTTACAAAAATAGTACCGTATTTAATTTTAAAAAACATAGTTGCTTTTTATAATTTCATGAAAGTAATAAATAACTAACCCTTGGTCAAAAGATTTCTTCTTCAACCTTGCCAGTTTCTTTTTTTTTATTTCTGTTCAAAGAAGCGAGAAAAGAAAAGCCAAGTGAACACTTTTTTAATATTCCCTTTTTCTTCTTCTTTCGATTCAATTAAATTGAGATTAAAATGCAATGCATATTTAAATGAAGCGTCTTCTTTTTTTAACACCAAAAATCAAAACTTTAATTTAAAATGAAATTGACTATGAATCAAAATAACCACAAAAAATCATTATACTTTTTATAGAATTCTGTAAGAAAAAGAAAGCAATGAATGAATTTTTTCTTGCTCGCATCTTAACACGAATATTCAAACCGAACAAACAATAAAAAATATAAATAAAAAAACTCCCGCGTCTTTAGCAGCTGAAAAATTGCTTTTTTTTGTTGTTTCATCAATATAAGCATCAACTATTGACTTATCATTTTTAATAAATAAGCATAACTTTCTATTAATTATTTCTTTTTTCAAAATCTTTTACAGATTTAAATTAAATTGTCGTAAATTTTTTTAGTTTCCAGGTTTTAAAAACATTATTTATAAATATTATTATTATTATTTTTATTAGTTTATTTCAAATCAAATTTTTAATCACAAATTCTTGATTCCCATCAACCCCAATATTTTTTCTCATATTTAGTGCCTGCAAAAATCATTTCTTCTGATTTACCAAAAATGGCAAAGGCTTTTGCGAATACTTTAGTTTTTTAAGAAGATTTTCTCTCCTTTCTTCCACGTTTTTTGACCATCTTTTTCTTGTTTTTTCTTTTCTTTAATTTTTTTATTACAAACAATATTTCGCGGATTTGTATTAGAAATCAAATGTTATATTTAATACCGATGAATTAGCCACAAATTTGCATTTTTCCTAATTCTTATATTTTTTTTTATTTTCAGGCATATATTAAATATTGCCATTAAAAGAAAAGCGATAAAAACTATTTTTTGTACGTTATGACGGCGTCGTCCGTAAAAACGGGTATGCTGGATTTTATTGATTCCATTGATTTTATTTAAATTTTTATCTTCTTTTTTTCTAGGGGCGCCGAACATGGATTTAACTTGTGATGAATCGATGCCAACGGACAATGATATTGATCCAAATGTATGTTTTTATGAAATTAAAATTAGTTGCATAATTTTCCGAATATTTTTGTTTCAGAGAAGGCTGCCACAAAGGAATAATAATCAAATGAATCAAATATCCGCAACCCCTCTAAACTTTAATTTACAACCCAATGTTAATTTAAATGTAAATCAGCTGAATTTTCCTAATATTCCATTGATTTCAAATCAAGTAATACCAAATAATTTTATTACAAATATAACAAATTATCAAATTTTGGAGCAACAAATAAAACTTGCACAAGCGGTCAGATTTTTCAATAAAAAAATAAAATATATATATTAATTTTATTAACTTTTTAGTTATCGCAACAAAGTCAAAATATATTACAAGCTCAAAATTTGATGCTACCGCAACAATCTTCAATTTCTGCAAATCTTCTTACTAACGTATAAAAATTTTAAATTTAAATAATTTTAAAAACTTCAAACATTTTTAGGGGTTTCAAAGGCCGCAAATGTATCTTCCACAGATGCCTCCTCCACCACCACAACAACAACCACAACAGCAAATTAATTTTAATTCAATGGCCCAAGCTAGTGTGGCGGATCAAATCGAATTTCTTACAAGACAGGTAATTCAAAATCGTATGAATATGCCATTACCACATTTTTCGCCACCAACGCCTGCTTCATTGGCGGCTACTTCGATGGCTATGCCTGTGCCAATGTCAACACTATCAACAAGTTCATCAATTCCTACATCAGCGTCAATGCAAATGGAAACAATGATGCAACAACAACACCAGCTACCATCAACTTCAACATCGATGCCAGCAACAGTAATAATTCAACCTGCAACACAAACTCCGTTTAAATATGTAACGAAGCCTCCTGTGACTAAAAAAGCTAGGCGTACGACTACACCTAAAACTTTGATGCAGCCGCCAACTTCCGGTTCACCAATTATAAGGAGGCCAGAAGCATCTCAAACTCCACGAATTAAAGCTGCACAAGCAGCGACAGTGAAAAAAATTTTAACTCCAACGCCAGCAACTTCAGTGATATCTTCGCCACCGAATGTTGTTGCATCTGCGCCTCTTCCAACATCGTCTAAAACACCTGACCAACAACAACCTTCCACTTCCACAACAACAATTCCAGAAGTGGCAGAAACTTTACCACCCGAACCCGAGCCTGAACCAATTCGTTCAAATATGTGCGATTATTTGGATATTGAAAGTTATATTCCTGGCGTGAATAAACCTTTCCAAAATCATTTTAGCACTGAAAATGAAATAGCAGCTCGTTCACGAAATGATTTTGGTTCTAAGCGAATAATAAATTTTATCAGCATTGAAAAATATATTAATGCTTGTCGAAAGCCTGCTTTAATAATTGATTTAATTAGGAAAGGTTATAAAATGAGAGTTCCTATAACTGAAGATGAGCCTTCAGAAGAATTATTAAAAGTAGCAAATAATTTTATTTCCATTTTTCCTGAATGCGTTTGGCAAACAACAGTCGAAGATGGGGGAAATAAATATTTTGAAATTTTACTCAAAAAAATTTATGATGAAGAACGTCGAAAAGTATCCAAAGCAAATTTGGTTCAATCTACTGCTGCTTGTTTTGGTAAATTTTAAATTCAAAAAAGTGTATTCTAAAATAAACTATTATTTTTTATAGAAAAGGCAGCACAAAAAAATTTATCATTGCGACAAGGCGATGGTGGCAGGGCGAAATCTGTGGATAGTGAAGGAAGAGCTTTAGCTGCAGTTTTCACCGCAGCCAATGTTTCGCCAGCGAAAAATCAAAATATTTCCACTGTTGTACCAATAAATTTGCAACCAAGTACTTCAGCAATTTCTGTTGTTCAAAATAATACTACAGCCGATTTCCTTGCTGGAATTAGCGGTTCAGAAGATGCATCTTTAGCAACAAGAAAGCGTCGAAGAAAGCAACAATTTGAGTTCATTTCTCCTCAAGAAAGGATAAAAGTTCTTGGAACTTTACCATCCGATAAATCAGTGGAAACTTTAAAGTAAAAAAAGGCAAAAATTAAAGTAATTTAACAAATTCTATTTTTTAGATTTAAACCAAACACTTTTGAATCATTTACTAACAGATCTCAAACTTCCGCAACAATTAAGCATCCAAATCAATTTATTGTTGTTACTGATCCCAATATTCCCTCTACCTCTGGTCTCCAATATTCGTCGCAAAATATTTTCTCATCTGTCAATGATAATTCTTCTAATT
This sequence comes from Panagrolaimus kolymaensis, assembly GCA_028622995.1. Lineage (NCBI taxonomy): Eukaryota > Metazoa > Nematoda > Chromadorea > Rhabditida > Panagrolaimidae > Panagrolaimus > Panagrolaimus kolymaensis. Next base: position 1,097,471 of record JAJQJQ010000034.1, read on the forward strand.
CGAATTTTAAAGAAGCTAATCTCTTATTATATTTTTCTAAAAATACCAACGAAAACAAAGTTCACAAAAAACACGCAGATTTTTTTATTCCATCCAATTTTTCTCAAGTTCGTCAAGGAATTCAAGCATTTAAAAAGCAAATAAAAATACAAAATGCAAGTTCCAAAGAACTTAGAAATCCTAATTTTGCTAAATATTTGCCAGAAGCAATATCCTTGAACAATTTAGAAGAAGATCCAAGAAATGGAAAAATAATTCAATTGCCAAAATTTTTTAATACCAAAAGTATTTTATGGAATTTTGGACCTGATCATCGAAAAATTGGGGTATTGCCAAGCAAAAAAGTTACAGTGGTGGAAACCATTCCTTTGCCATTTAAAGCTGATCACCAAGAAATGAGTGATTTAAATAAAGTTTTAAAAGAAATTGATTCATATTCTCATGCATTGACTTTGGAACAGTTTTCTGTGAATCAAGTAAGTTTTTTTTCATTTTGGACTTTTTAATACCCAATTTCTTGAAATTTTTAAATCACTTTTTTAGAAAATGGAAAAATTATCAAAATCTCTAACAAAATTAAATTTCCAACCTCCAATTATTAAACCATCCAAATATGATAATTTGCTGTCTGTAAAAGATTTGATTCCGACATTAAAAAAAGTAGTTTTTTGTATTTATATTTCCATATTTTTTTAAATTTAAAATTTTTGCAGAATCTTCGCGACCAAAATTGCCACAACTTTGACCCAGTGAAATTTATTAACAATCATTTACCTAAAACTCAATTAGAATTATTAAAAGAAAAATCTAAAAATATTGAAAATGCAATTTGCGTTCAAACATATTTTTCTTTATTAAAATTGCAACGTAAATTTCCAAAGATTTTTAATATTTTTACTGAAGTCTTGGTGAAATTTCAAAATAACAAAGAGGAAAAGAACTCCGAATTTATTAAAAGTATGAAAAAATTCTTGCTTTTTAAAGGTTTGTTTTATAGAAATTTTTTTTGAAAACTAAAGAATTTTAAATTTATTTTTTAGAAAAATTAATAGAACTTGCAAGAATTTTTGATCAAAAAACTAAAGGAAAAAAATCTGCGGAAGAATGTTTTAGTAAAGCATTGGAAAAATTAAATACTGTTTTAAATGTCAAAAATATTACTTTAATTGAAAATCCCATTCATCAAAATCGATTAAGTCCAGTTCTGGAAGAAGTAGTTGAATCAAAAGAATTTAAAATTACAAAAATTTTCCCTGAAACTGATGAATTTTATCAAACTTCAAAATCTGATGCTTGGAAAATACGTCAAAAATATTTAAAAGATGCTAAACCATTTCGATTAATTTCACCAAAAGATTGTGAAGGTAAAAACCGTCGAATTGCCCATCGCTTTCCAAATGTCAAATGGCATGTAAGTCAAAATGGAATTATCACAGCTTATGAAATTGATAAACAAATTTATTCATTAATTGAACAACGAAAATATTATGACACTAAAATTGAAGAATATGTTTATCCACCAACAGCGAAAATAATTAGCAGCAAAAATTCATTTTTTGATAAAAAACATAATTTGTCCATCAAAAATATTTCCTCAAAAGTGGCAGATCAAGCAAAACGATTTGAAAAATTGGAAGATTCATTTTATGAAAGATTTGAAAAAGCTTCTAAAATTTCAAATCAAATTCATTCGATGTGTTTAGAAAATATTCAAACCTTTTTTCCATTTATTTATCAAGCCCTCAAAGAAACGATGGATGTTATGATTGGAAAAGAAAATCAACAAAAACGATTATTTGTGGAATTACATTTTTTGATGAAAGGCACAGAATGGGCCAGAAGATTGACTGATAAAGTCCAAGATGGCTCAGCTGAAGGTTTATATCCCATTAAAGGGAATGATAATAAAGTTGTGGAATTGTTTTTAAGGGTATGCAAATTTTACAAAATATAAAATTTAAGTAGTAAAGTTTTGATTATTTAGATGGAAGAATGGTTTGACGTATTATTTGAAGGTAGCGAAGATGAAAAGCTGGAATATTTTTCGGAATTAACTCAATTTAAAAAATGGAAAGAAAATTATCGAAATCATGAAATGCGACAATATTTGAGAATGGATCCAGATGGAATTTTTCATTTCCCTGAAATCTTTGATGAAGGTTATAAAACAAAAACTTCGTAAGAATCTTAGTTTTAAAAAAAAACAAAAAAGTATTTGAAAATTTTTTAGACAAAATCTTAGAAGAATAAATTCCGAGCAATTCCCACTTGATGATAAAAATATCTTGGATGCAATCCTTAAATTAAGAATGGCAACCAAAGATAGATATTTGAGTAATATCAAACACAGGATAAAATCTCAAGAACAAGCAGCAAAAATTATTGGTAAAGTTGAAGATTATATGGAACGAAGAACTCGAGCTTCAACTATTTTGTTTACTTATGCGGAAGCAACTTGCAATTTTACAAAGCCTCTTCCTGATGCTGTAAGTCCCCCTATAATTAAAGTTTACCGATAAAAAAAAATAATAAAAAAATTTTAGATTGCTAATGCATTTAAAAATCCGCTTGAAATCTTAACTCAAGAAGCTGTGCTCATTAATCGCGGCCATGTTCCTCAAAGAATAGTGGCAGAAAATGAGAATTATAAAGCAAGTGATATTGATGGTGGCACAAGTATCGACAATTTTAGTTCTGAAAAACTTTTGGAAGAAGCCATTAGAATTAGAAAATGTTTTAACTTAGAACCAGAAAATGAAAAGCAAAATGGAAAAGCGCATGATTGGATGAATATTGATGGAGATCTTCGTAAAGATACAGTTTTATACAATCCATCAGCTTGCTTAGATTTTTGTAAAAATCCCCAAAAAGAAGCTCACGATATTGCATTGGTAAATTTTTAAAAAGTTATAAAAAATTATTTTAAAATATGTAAATATTTTTTAGAATACTGCGGATTTAAATGAACGTGAATTAGCTGAAATTGTTTATAAACAATATATTGAAGCAAATCGAAGTTGTTCCATGGTTAATCGTGTAAAAGAAATGAATCAAAGGCTTCTTTGTTACTATCGACGCGAAGATTATCGAAATCAAGTTTATGATTATATTGTTAAATCAAAAAAAAGTGATCCCCGCAAATTATTAGAAAGTTTAAAAAATCCAAGTGAAAATGTGGAATTATCGTTTATCAAAAATCATATTGTCGCGAACATCGAAAAGGAAAAAATAGAAAGGGAGAAAAGAAAAATTGAAAGCCAAATTCATCGCGAGCTTAAACATGTTTCATCTACTCGAATAATGGATAAACCAACTACAAAAACAGCATTCCGAAGCCCAGTACAAATTTCCACAGTGAGAAAGTATCAAAGAAAAATTGATTCTTTAAGGAAATCACCGATCAATAAAGCTAAAAATCGAAAGGCTAAAAATGACATTAATGCGGAAGACTCAATTGAAAAAATTAACGATGAAGAGCCTCAATTGAATAATATTTCCAAAGAAAAGACCGACCAAATTTTGGGAATTGATAATTACTTGAAAGAAAAGCAAAAAGAATCGTTTAGCATAAAACATAAAGAAACTGCCCAAAATGTTGTTAAGAAAAAGGCCAAAAAACAAGTGAAAAAGAAGGATGGTATTAAAATTGCTGAAAGTGGAACTCAGACAGAAGAAATTATTATTGCCAAATTTATTGTAAAAGAACCTGAAATGACCCAAACAGAATCAAGCTATCTTCAATTTTTGAAACATAAAGCTGAAAGAGCGGTGAAACTTAAAAAGATTGCTAAAAAATACAAAGCCTTAAAAATTAAAGAAGCTGAAATATTTGCTAAAGCCCAATTAAAAGCAATGAAAGATGCAAAGAAAGCAGCGGCGGCAGAAGAAAAGAAAAATAAATTAAAAAATAAGAGGAAAAGAAATGAATCAATTAGCTCGACATCTCCGTTAAATGTGGCATCAAAAGATAAAGAAAAAAGTGTTTCACTTGATAGAACCCTGAATTTGGCGCCAAAGAAACAATGTGATATAATTGATAAAACCCCAAAAAGTCCAACACCCAATGAAAAAATAGAGACATATATCGATACTTTGACGAAAGTTACAACTGATGCTTCTCCAAAAACCACCAATGAAGAACAACAACCAGCCCCAATAAAATTAAAAGATTCAAATTCTTCGAATTCACCTGAATTGGGAACTGATTTTGGTACATTTATGGAAGCAACATCAAGAAGATCACATGATAACAAAATAATTACACCCTCAGCATCTGATAAAGCTGATACTTCTGAAATTTTGCTTTATGAAGGACAAATGTCGGAATTACCGCTAAATAATGTAATACCAGATCTTAATAATGAAGACCTTCCATCACCAAATATGGAAGAAGAAGTTCAAGTTATTAGTAAAAGCAAAAAAGCTTTGCCCGATGTTAAAAAAGAAACCGTTGAAAATGGAGCTGCTGCTAATAATACAAGAATAACCACGATGAGCGTAAATGGTGTCGTAATTAAGCGTGGAAGAGGAAGACCAAAAATTAATGTTTCCGAATCGCCTTTACCATCATCAACAGTTGAAAGCCCCGTAACAGAACCGAAGAAAACGTATAAAAAGAGAGGAAGACCTAAGCTGCAGCAGCCATCATCGAATAGCCCTTCTTCAGATTCTCAATCATCACAACTATCCATTCCAAAAAAACGCGGAAGAAAAAAATTAAATTTACCGCTTCCAATTGCATCGCCAAAAAAGAAAATAAAAATTGAAAATCAAGAAAACACTGCAGCCTTTAATCCAGTAGAAAGAGGACCACCTTCTCCTGCGCCTGGGCCATCAAATGTTTCACAAATCAAAATTAAAAAAATAAAGTCAAAAGAAAAATCTACTGTACTATCTCCAAAGAAAACAACAAAAAAAGGAGCAACAGAAGCTGCTGCAGCTTCTTCACCACAAAAGCGTCCCATCGGTCGACCAAGAAAAATAATTGAAACTAATAATCATACACCGTCGCCGCCATCGGCTTCCAAAACAGCCCCAGTTGTTCTTCCAATATCGCCAACAACAACAACACCGACTAAAAAGCCCGAATCTAAACAACAACAACAACTTGGAAAAAGAGTGATTAAAAAGAGAATATCTCTTTCACCTGAACCCCCAGCAGAAGTATTAAGTAAACGAAAATTAACAAAGCGGTGATCTCTCTTTTATCAATTTTATTAAAACTAATAAATTTTAATTTTTCAATTTTATATGGCTTTTTTATTGATCTCTTTTGCATTTGAATTTTGCTATATCCCGATTCTCACTTTTTTAAATATTCATTTATTAGGTTCCCCAAAGTTTTAAAAATTTTATTTTCAATTCTAAATACTAAAAGCATCGATTTATGTGAATCAACTTTGGCGATCCTGTTGCTTGTTTTTTTTTTGTTAGTTATATTAGCACCCACATACCAGATATTGAAGATAAATGTATTATTTAAAAAAAAACAACGTTTATATTTTAATAAAATAATTTTTTTATGTATCTGCCTTTTTATTTTTTAAGAAAAAAATGTGCTTTAAAAAATATCTATCCTTTTTCTTTTTAAAAAAATTCTTCCATTTATTTTGTTTGTATAAAAACGTTTTTTGTTTTGTTAAATTTTTTTATTAATCGTTGCTTGCAAAATAAACTATTTTTCAATTAATTCTTTTTGCATAAATACATTTAATTCAAATTGTGGGAACAAGAAGTTGTTGAGTCATACCACAAAAATTTGAATTTCGTTTAAATGAAACGTAGCCATTATCACCCCATTTTTTACCCCAACTATTTTTAGCAATCCAATAATCTTTTGTCCATCCAACGATAAGTAAAAAATGGCTTCCAATATTGTTATTTTTAGTGCATTCACTTGAAGGTATATCAAGAAATCCAGATTTATAATGCGGGAAAGCTTCAGGAAGATAAATAATCATTGTAGCTGGGCCATAGTTATATATTTGCGCGGCGTAAGTTGATTCATTAATACCAAGTGTGCGATAGCCAGAAATAAAATAATTTCGATTATTAGTTTTATTTGTGCATTTTCCATTTAATGCGGTATATGGTTGATCAAATTCTTGTGGAACTCCATGAGCGTTAACAAATTTAAATGTAGTGCTTACACTTCCACCAGCACATTGATGGGAACCATTGTTACAATTAACTATGTATTTTTCAGATAAATCTAATGATTGGTTAAATTTTATGAGATATTGTGATTCAATTGCAGCTGCTGAAGTAAAAGCCCAACATGATCCACAATTTTTTTGATCTTTCACAGAAGTAACTTTACCATAATTACGATAATCCATGGAAACAGGAATTTTAGCATCAATGATGCCATTCAAGGCATTGCGTTTTACACGAATTTCATCAATAGGATCGATTATGGCTCCATTGAAATACTACAAAAGCATGCATAGCAAATATTTTATTTATTTATTTATTTATTTATTTATTTATTTATTTATTTATTTATTTATTTATTTATTTATTTATTTATTTATTTATTTATTTATTTATTTATTTATTTATTTATTTATTTATTTATTTATTTATTTATTTATTTATTTATTTATTTATTTATTTATTTATTTATTTATTTATTTTATTTATTTATTTATTATCTTTTATCTGTCTCGAAGGACGAAAGATTCTAACAAACGACACCACGAATCAGACAAAGCAATGACATTGAGACGTTGGAAATTTTTTTCTTGAGTATGTTTCATAATGTCATCAATCCAGCGAGTTGGAGGACGTCCAAGAGGTCTCTTGCCAGCAGGTTTCCATTCAGTCAGTAAACGATTCCATCGATTGTCAGGAAGCAGCAGGAGTTTACGAAGATAATTCCATTTTCTTTTTCTTGCTTGATGAACGAAATCTTTGAGACCAGTTCTTTCACGAAGCCATTCACGAGGATGTTGATCGATTAATTTCACGTTTAGCATTCTTCTTTCCATTCTTCGTTGAGCTACAGCAAGACGATCTTCTTCAGATTTGGTCAAAGCCCAGGTTTCACATCCATACAATATGGCAGGAAGCACACATTGATGAAGATATTTTCTTTTCAAGTTCATTGGGACTCTTCTTGACATCAGCAAATTCTTCGCTTTGTAGAAAGAGCTCCATCCGGCAGATATTCTTCGAGAGATTTCTTTGTTGAATCGTTTTGGTTTTGAAGGCCAATAGATCAGTTGACCGAGATATATAAATTCATTTACCAATTCAACTTGTAGATCATCAAGAAGTAAAGTTCCATCAGGAGTATTCGCATTAGTCATCCACTTTGTTTTATCGACGTTGATTTCGAGTCCAACAGTAGCAGAAGTTCCAGCGACTTGGTTGAGCAAACATTGGAGACCTTCCAATGAATGAGAGCATAGCATGATGTCATCAGCAAAAGTGAGATATCCTAGTTTTTTTCCATTGATGTTGATTCCAGCATTCCAGTTGACAAGATCAAGAGCAATTTTGAAGGGTAAGAGCAAAGAGGATAGGCGAGAGCGTATCTCCTTGTCTTACACCTTTTTGGACATTGATGTTGATAGATGAAGAGCCAATATTTATACTTGATGTACCACCAGCATAGATCATTTTGATGATTTCAATTGTACCAGGATCAATACCAAATTTTTGAAGAGCATTCCATAGAGCAGAAAGTTCAATCGAGTCAAATGCTTTTTTGAAGTCAATAAAAACAACAAAAAGAGGCAAATTGAACTCACGACACTTTTCAAATAGTTGATTTGCGGTATGTATATGATCAATAGTTGAGTAACATCTTCGGAATCCAGCTTGTTGAGGAGGAAGAGCACCAGAAGTTTCAGCAGCATCCATTACACGTTGAGTAAGTACTCGAGTCATCAGCTTATACAAGACAGGAAGTAGTGAAATAAGACGATAGTTTTCAATATTGTTTCTATTTCCTTTCTTGGGAAGCAAGATGGTTTTCGAATGAAGTAGTTCAGGAGGCAGATTGTTTCCGAGTAGTAATCCATTTAGAGCATCAGCAAGTCTTATAGCAAAACTTGAAATTGTTGTTTGGACAGCTTTTGATGGAATATTGTCGGCGCCAGGAGCAGTGTTAGCCTTCATTCGACGAGCAGCAGAGATAAGTTCATCAGGAGTAATTTCGGCAATTGAAACTTCTGGATCACGAACATGAACATAGTTCCCATCTCGAGATACATAGAGTTTTTCATAGAATTGAACGATGACATCCATGAGTTCAGCAACAGTTTCAGTGACAGTACCATCCGATCGAGTCAGTTGGACCATTTGATTCCGTCTTTGGATCATTTCAGAGCGACCACGTTTCAGTCGGTTGTCTTGGATAGCCCGTTCCATCACGTTTATATAATGACTAATGAGATCATTTTTAACGGATTTACGGACCAGTTTACAAAGTTCAGAATATTCTACAAGAGCATGACGAGCATCAGTCAAACCATGTTTCATTTCACGACGTTGTTCCATAAGATCAAGAGTTGTTTGTGAGAGTCTAGAAAATAAAACAGGTTGATAAGAGCTTACTTTTGAACTTGTTATGAGAGCAGATTTGATTTGTTCTAGTTCAACTTTAGGATTTGTAGCAGTTGGAAGTGTTTTCAGTTGTTCATTCATAGAGAAGATGAGCAGCGATTTATCATAATCAGGAGTGACAAAGTTACATGGTTGAGAACGAGCATATTTCTTTATTGGAATGTTTATCATAGCACGAACCATACGATGATCACTACCAGAGAATCTATTAAGCACTGTTACATCTTGAACGATTGATTTCTTTTTAGTGAGAATGTAGTCGATTTCTTTTGTTGTTTTTCCATTTGGTGAATGCCAGGTCCATCTTCGGTTTCGTCCTTTTTTGAAGTATGTGTTCATAAGGTACAGCTCATTTGATTCACAGAAGTTGTATAAGAGTTGACCATGTTCATTTCGAGAGTCAAAAGAGAACTTACCGATATAGTTTTCACCAGCTTCACCAAGACCAGTCGACGCATTAAAATCACCAAGAATCAATTCATAAGTTACACGACCAGAAAGAGCATCTTCAAGTTGAGAAAGGAACATTTCATATTCTTCTTCGCCGCGTCCACTTTGAGGAGCATAGACTTGGGTAACCCGGAATGTCTTACCTCCACGAAGTTTGAAAAGGATTTGGATCAGTCGATCAGAAATGTATTTAACACCAATTATTTTCTTGTTAAGTTCAGGACAAATCAAAAGAGCAACACCAGAATAGCCAAAAACAGACTTACCACTATTGTACATGAAGTATCCAGATGAGAGTTGTTCACATGTTTGACCAATTTTCCATGTTTCAGCAAGACCAAGAATATCAAATTTCTTCAATTTTGAAAGTTCATTTTGAAACGATTGGAATCGATCAGCGGTTGAGATGGATCTGCAGTTGTATGTCATTGCAATCAGTCTTCTTGTTAGTGGTGTCATTTGTTAGTTAGGTTTAGCTAATTATTCCCTTTCCGTACACGCTACTGTATGGTGGAAAGGTATCTTCAATTCGTACACTTTATACCAACTTGCATCCATGCAAATTAGCATAAAGTTATTTAAGAGAACAATGAAGCGAGCGACCGCTCACCGTCTCAAAAAAACGTGCGAATGAATGATGAGCAAATATTTATCAATATTTATAAAAGGAAACTCACATGTTTTTTTTCATCATCAGACATGAGTGAAAATTTATTATGTTCAAAATTGAGCATCTTTATATTTATTTTGAAATGTTTCAATTTTTGTTTTTGAATTTCGAAAATAATTAAGGCGTCGATTAAATTCGGAAGAATCAGCTAAATTAAAACCATGTCGATCGATGAGAGAGGAAAATTCTAGGATTTCTGGATCAGCAAAATCCAGATTGGCAAATTAGGTTTTATCAAATTTGCAAAAAACTATTGAAATTGCAATGGCAAAAAATAGAAGCCAAATAGCAAAGTTACGAAGAAGCATAGTTAAGAAAATAATGCATTTTCAAGCATTTTTGAAAAGTTTTATACCATTTTTTAATGGTTACCAATTACGTTATTAAAATCTTGAACTCAGGTTATTTTGAGTGATATTGAAAACCATAAAATCTGAAATTTTATAAATTTTTATTGTTTTTGTTGTTTGCATTATTTGATTTTCATGTAACAAAAAAATGCTACAACAAAGTTTTTGCGTTTGATTATTTTGCAACTTTTTGTTTATTCAAAAAAAAGAAGTTTAATAATTGAAAGGCGTTTTCATTCAAATATTTTTTTATGCTTCTTTGAAATATCTTACCGTTCACGTAGGTGATATATTGAAATGGGTGTGCAATAAGGTGTGATTTTGACAAATAAAAAATAAAAATTTGTTTTAGTCCACCCTCATTTTATGGTTTTTCTTCTTCACCTTCACCTTTGTTAGTTTATCTCGGTTTGTTTTGTTTGCATTTTGTTGAGTAATACTACTGTAAAAACAACTGAATTCGGATAACCTTCATTTTATATAAATTAGTTATATAGCAACAACATACCAGATAATGACTACTGTATTATTTAAAAAATAAAAAGTTTATTTTTTATTGTTAAAATAATTTTTTTATGTATTTGCTTTTTGACTTTTTGTAAAATAAAAACGTGCTTTAAATAATATCTATCCTTTTTCTGTTTTAAAAAAATTTTTCTTCTTTATTTGTTTGTATAAAAAATGAGGATTATTTTTTCATTGTTGAATTTTTTCATATTAATTTGTTGCTTGCAAAAAACTAAAATAAAGTAAATTTTTTATTTCATTCTTAAATTTTGAGTCTAAACACAAATACACAAATTTTTTTTATGGTTTTATGTTTGTTTTTAGAATTTTTTGAAGGTTAAATGTTAAACAGAAAAAAGTGATGTTATTTTATTGAATGGTGGTTAGCTGTTGGAGAGCGATGTAGTCCTCTAAGATTAAAAAGAATTACAGTGTTGAAAGAAAAAGTTTAAGAAAAAAATTAAAATAGCAACATTTAAAAAATGGGCGACTCCTCCGCCGTTTAAATTTCTTTAAAATTTTAAACTGTAGCCTTCGATATCTTGTTTCAAATTAACCTAAACTTTTTTATTTAAAAAGAAAAGTTTTATATTCATTCATTTTTTTCCATTAACGAAACCTGAGTAACCTACATACTTCCCGATTTATCTTCTTTCTTGACAGTAGTTTAAAAAAAAAGAAGAAAGAAAGAAAGTTCTAACATTTCATTAACACGAGTTTGAGTGAAACTTTTTCCCAAAACACACATTTTTGCAAAAAAGAAAAAATTGTTGCTAAAAAGTGTAAAAATAAAAACTAACTTTTATAGATGATAATGGTTGCAAAGTCCATAGACAAAAAAAAAATAACAAAACATAACATCTTTTTTTGTCATTCAAGTTTAATGTGTTTCTTTCGACCCAAATTGAATTTTGTTTTTCTCTATTTTTTCCTCTTCTTTTTTTTCTGCTGCAAATATTCATAAATGCAATGAATGCTACAACATACTCTTTTTTTCTTCTTCACCTCTAATGGTGGTGGTGGGTGAAAAGTACATATGCGCGTATGCCATAAATAAATGAATACCATGACGATATTAATTTTTAATAAATATTTTTTCTTTCTTTCTGCTAATGACATTGACAAAATTATTTTAATCAAATTTCTTTAGACTTTATGTTTTACGTGTTTCAAAAAAAGATTAGAATTATTTTTTTGTGTTACAAGTTTTAAAAAAAAGCAATTTATAAATTAAAACATGTTATTATTTTGTACTTTATTTTAACCAAGCTTTTCAAACTTTTTGTTCCATTTTAAAATGGTTCTAAATAATTACTGTATTTTCACATTTTTTGTTTTAAGTCTATTTTGATATTTAAAATACTTATGCGTCAAAAAATAAGTATCTATTTATTTTATTCTATTGTTTCTTTTTTTTCTCGTTTTTTTTTTTGCAAAATAATAGACTCTTTTCGGATTTTTATGCAAAATTTCTTTTGCTGCCATTGGCAATGATGCAACGCCGACGATAATGTATGTGAAGTGAAAATACCTCTCTCATGGGCCCTATTTTTCAGTCAAAAAAAATTTGTGGGGGAAATAGATATACACACATTACTCCATGAAACTATAGACGATGGTTGGGAAAAAAAAGGAAATAATTTGATGGAGTTTATTTTTTATTTACTATCAAAAAAAGATAAATAAATAAAGAGAGATACCATTCTCCATAAAAAATGCCACCGTTTATTGTTGCTGCTCTTTACTTTGTTACTCTTTAAAAAAAAAGTGACTGGAAATAAAATTTATTGGAAGAAGGAAGCCTTTTTAGGTTTAATTTTTCCTTCCTTCCTTCTTTTTCTTTTTGAATGTTTATTTTTATGTGGAAAAAAAATCGGTTCATTGCAATAAAATCTAACAAAAAAATGTCACATTTATCTTCTCATTGTTTCAGGTGTTTTATGGGAAGAGGAAGGAGGTTTAAAAAAAAGCGTTTGTTTTTAATTTGTTGGAAGAATAAATAAAAAAATAGAGTAATAGAAACAATTCTTTTTTATGATGTACATTCATTCTTTGTTAAAAAAAAGAAAAAAAAGGTTTTTAGCGACCATGTTTTTTATTTTATTTTCGCATCAAAGAATTCCATTTTTATTTTTTTGATGTTTTAAAAAGCCATTTTTGGGGATTTAGTCAAATTTTATTTTTTTCTTCCGGAACGCTTAGAAAAAAAGTTGTTCATTAAAAAAAATATGTTAAAAATGTTTTTTTCTTCATATCCTCTTTTTTTCAAATTTGCATAATTTTTTCTTATGATTTTTCAGTGGTTTTTTCTTACTTTCTCAAGTTTAACACTCTTTTTTTGTTGTTGTGAATTTTTGTTTTTAAACTTCTTCCTTTTTTACTGTCATAGAAACATTATCCATCTTTTTTTTTTGTAGCCCTTTGCGTCGTCTGTCTTTCTTCCTCCTGTTGAATGGAAGGTAGTTTACAAAAAGCCTCTCTTGGGAGAAATTTTAAAGAAGTGTTCATGGAAGCAAAAATGCGAAGTTTTCTGCTTTATTTGACGTCACAAAAATATTTTTTTCTGGACACAAAACTTTTTTGCTTTTACGTATGTTTTCAGTGAAAGGAACCGCTCCTGTGGAATGAGTAATAATAATAATATTTTTTTATTTAAAATGCATAAAAGCATATGCTAGCAATTTTACCCTAAATCAATAGAAATGACCTTAAAAAACAAATATTTTTTTGTTAACTCTTTTTTCATTGTTAAAAAAAGTTTTTTTTTATTTATTTTAAAAATTTGTCATTGTTTTTAATTTTCCGAATTCTTTACTTCCTATTAATTTTTTATACTTCTTGAGATTTACAAAAAAATGATCCTTCTCAAAAAAAAAAGTCATCATTCGATTTTTTTTTTATCATGGACGACAGACATTCTCTAAAAATTCTTTTCAACAACTTGAAGAAGAAAAAATAAAATAGTGAAAGTAAGTGGTATTTATGAATAAATAAAAAAACAAATAATGTGTACTTTTTTTTCTTCTTGTATAACAATGATATTATTCTTTTGTGATAGGTGAGATCATTCTCTTCTTTTTCTAAAAGTAAACACTTAACTTAAAAGTTCAAAAATAAATAATTTTGTTCAAGTGTACAACCACAAAAAAAGAAGACGTGAAATACAAATATTACAAACAAAAAAATCAAAAATTTTGAAATCATACATTTTTTCTTTCTTCTTTTTCGTATCATAAGTATCTTCGGCAGATTCGATTGCTTATTTTTTGTATCACTTTTTTATCTTTGTTATTCTTAATATTTTTTTCGTTTTTTTTAATTTTCCTTACAAACCAATGGTTTAAATTACTATTTTAGTAAAAAATTGTCTGCCTCGCCATCTCTGTGTCAGAGTATAGCGGTATCGATATTTTCTTTCTTTTTTTGCCACTTGAAATTAAGCTTTAACAACAAGTAAGGAAGGATAATATCTCAGGTTTAAAAAAAACAGAAGCGCGTTGGAGGAAGAAAAAAGAAGAAGACGAACGACGGAAGTTTAGGATTTTTTTGACATTATTTATAAAAGTTTCTTCTTTCCCATCTTTTTTCCTTCCTTTTAAAGTACATATACTTTCCATACTTTTAGGTTTTATTTTTTGACATTTAAATTAGTTAAAAAAAGAATTTATACAGGGTTTTAAATTTGATCTTATCCAAGCTCAAAGAATCTAAAACCTTTTTTCATTCTTAAAAAAAAAATTGTATTTTTTCGATGACGTTTTTTTCTTTCTCATTTTTTTAATATTTTTCTTTTTGATTCAATAAAAAATATAATGTCTTAAGTTTAAATCACATTTTAGTCAAAAAAAAAACTGTGTATCTCTTTGTTTTGTAAATTGTAAAAAAAATGAGATCAAATTTCGAATATATCCGTGAAGTAAACGTTTCTTCTTCTTTTTTTTGTATATATATTTTCTCAATCTTTGTGGTCGTGGGAATAACAAACAATAAATTTTTCTAATCACGCTTTTGTTACAGAAAAAGAAAAAAAGAAAAAAGAAAATATTATGTCTCCAGTTGAAGTGGTGTCGTCAACTTCAATATTTCAACAACAAATAGGTTTTACAACACAAAAATTATTATTATCGCCAACATTTAATTCTATGCCATCCACGAGCGCCATGCCATCTTTTTTACCACAGTATAATAATTACGTGACAATACCAACAACAAACATAGCGACGGCGACGACAAAAAATATTTTATTAAATTTTGAATGGAATGTCACAGATTTGGATTTTGATAATGCCAAAGCTTTAGGCAAAATGGAATCAAATGAAGAATCTTCATTTCGTTTATATGTGGCTTTATTGGTTGTTTCTGCTGCAATAATAGGTTTAATAATAAATATTTTTATTTTATTATTAAGTGTATTACATATTCATGGAGATTATAGACATTTTGTGGCTAATTTAGCTATCGTTGATATTGTTGGAGGTTAGTCAAAAAAAAATTTTATTTAACTAAAATACTTTTTAAAATTTTAATTTTTTAAAAAAAGTTTTAAAAATGCTTTTTATTATTATTTTTCAAAAAAAAACAACTTATAAAAGCTCTTTTCAGCATTGTTATTTGCATTTATGGGTTATGTAAATTTATCGGATCGTCAACAATTCTCAGTAAATGTTATGACATATTCAGCTTTTGCTTTTTATGGCTCATTTGGAGTTATGATTTGTGCATTAGTTCCTGTTTCACTTTCAAGAGTGGTAGCAGCTTCAAAACCAAAAACTTATGACAAAGTAAACAAAACTAAAAAAAAATTTTTCACACATTTTGAATGACAAAAAATTATTCTTTTTTAGTTATTTTCTGGGAAACGCGCATTAGGTATTTGTGCCATAGCTGATATGGCGCCAATAATACTTTTGGTTGTCATATGTTTATCTCGGCATGATACTGGGAAATGGTTATTTTTTGCTTATGCATTTTTAACCTTTGCTGCTTATGTAGTTACATTTGTTTCAAATTTGGTTGTATTTCGAATAGTTCAAAAGCATATTCACGTGGTTCAATGTTTGCATGATAAAACAAGGTTGTTGGAAACTCGACAAGTTGCTTTGGCTACTCTTGCCCAAGCTGTCGTTCCATTAGTTTGTCAGGTATCTAATTCTCAATTTTTTTGCTACAGCATTTTTTATATTTTTTTAATTTTTAGGTCCCTGCATTTTTATTCCTTTCCTCTGTAATGCTTTTAGTTGAACCTTTAACCGATGGAAATGTAATTGTTATAACTCAACTTTGGCTTGCAGCAAGTCCAATGTTTGATGGATTTATTACTCTTTTTGTTATAAAACAATATCGACATCATACTATTGCATGTTGTGCAGCAATTTGTGATAGTAATTGTTGTTATTCAGCTAAAAGATTAACAGCTACCACGCGAACAGCAGCGTATTATTCTTCCACCGCAGTTGAAAAATTTGAAGTTAAAGTTTAGTAAAAAAAAGTTGACGTGATCTTAATTTTGAAAATTTACGGGTATTTTGTTTGTCTGTTACTTTGTTAAAAATGTTTTTCTTTTTTATATTTTGAATAAATTAATTTTTAAAAGAAATAATAAATATTTTATTTATTTAATTTACATAGTTTTTTTAATTAAAGAAAAGTATCTTGAGCAGTGGTGCTTGTTATACTGGGACTTGGTTGGGTTGAGCTTTTTCTCGAATTTTTACGCTTTTGGCCTGCTAAAAGTGCAGTATATTGTGTGGCACTTGGAGGATCTTCACGTGCCGCTCGTAAAGTAGATCGATGACTTGAATTACGAAAACTGCAATCATTATTTTTTAATATTTCAACTAATCCGAGTTTAATAACAACCTTTTTTGAAGCATATAATCTCCATCTTGTTTTCTAACATTTTTATCCTTTTCAAATAAAATTATCCATAATTTTGGTGAAAATATACATACTAATGCAACATTAGCTGACATTGAAATAGATATGCATAAAGATGTGGTTTGAATCTATAAAAAAATAAATACAATAAAACAAAAGTAAATAAACCCCCACTCTCATTAATTTTTTTTTGTTTATTAAAAAAGAAAAGCAGTTGAATAAATAATTAATAATTCGATACAAATTAAAAAAATTTTTTATTAATGGACTAAAGCTAACAAGCAACTACTAACCTGAAAATCACTTCCAGTACCAAAAAAGAAAAATATCCATGAAACCCATACTACGCAAGTTGTATACATACTAAAACCAATCCATTTGGTTTCATTAAAATTTTCGGGGACTTGTCGAGTTTTTATTGCATAAATGGTGCATAAAATAATTAATAATGCATCATACATTAGAGAATAAAGAAAATGATGATCTGGAACATTACAAGTTAAAACCACTTGATCCCTCGTTGGATAATCATGTCGAGTTCCAGGTGGAACAAATAATAACCAAATTAATGAACCAAATAATTGTGGAGCAGCAATAACAGCAGTTAAAAACATTTGGGACATAGGTGATATGCAACCTGGGCGTTGAGCTGAACGAGTAGCTTGAGAAAATATTCTATGAATTCGATTTGTTTTAACTAATAATGAAGCGTATAAACATGAAAATGCAAAGCCAATACCTAAAAATAGAGTTAATCAAATTATTGAAATGAAATTTTCGTAAATTATGGCGCCAAAATCAAATATTTAAAATTTTTTTACCAGTTCTTTTAAAAGCACAAAAAATTGTTGTTGGAGGTGAAATTAATACAAAAGTCATAGTGTAACACATAATCATCGAAAATAAAAGTACATAACTTAATTCTCTTCCTGAAGCTTTAACAACTGGGGTTTCATTATATCTAAAAATTAAAAATTAAAATAACCCCAAAAACCAAAAATAAAAAAATAATTTACATAATATAAACAACGATCACCAGCAATGTAGCTAAAATTCCAAAAACCGCAAAAATTGCTGGAACTATACTATACCAAGATGACCAACGCATATGTTTTAAGAAATTTTCAGTTAAATTAAAACATCCCATTCGATCTTTAGTTGGCCACATGCCTTCTCCACAATCGATGCAAGTTGTATCATTTGCCAGATATTCATAATCTTCACATTTTCCACATGCCCAACAACATATTTCATCCTAAAAAATAAATTTTTTGTTATTAGTGTTTGGCTCAAAAAAAAAATTAGTTATTTACAGCTTTAATTAGTTGCTTTCGATACCCCAGAGGGCAAGGCATGCTACATTTAGAAATTGGAGTCTCTCTTTCTTCTTCATTTCCATGATTCCAAAACATTAATTCTTCTTTAATAATTAATCTTTGTTCTGACCAACTTCCAACTTCAACATAATCACCTCGATCGGAATCGGAAGCTTGATTTTTACTTCCTGATGGTTGATAATTAAGTATTGTATAATGAGCTGGGCCATCTCCCTCGGGACTAAAGTGCACAGATTTTCCAACCAAATCTAAAAAAATTATAAAAATAAAGTTAATTAGTATTTTTTTTTGCTAAAAAATAACCTTCAAATTTAACATTTAATAAATATTTTTTATAAAATTCATCTCCATCTATTCTTTGCATAGCACTACAAATTTCTGGTAATTTTGCATATCGAGTTATCCATGAAGTTTCGATGGTATCATTAGGGCAATGTTCATTTTTCATTGCTTGTAAAGCATGAGCTATAGCATAAACAGCTTCAATAACAAATTGAATTTTATCATCGGGACTAAAGTTTTCTTTGGATTGTCTTATTGGTTCGCACCTAAAAAAATAAATGTTTTTAAAGAAATTTTTTCTGTCTTAGCACGAACTTGTTTTTAGAAGTTTCTTCAGGTAAATCAAATTCACAACTAAATTTATGTTCCCATAATTCTCTAAGCCATTTATTTCTTTCAAATTTATCCGTTCCTGGATGAAGGGAAAGATAATATTCTTCAAATGACGGAACTCTTAATGATTCAAGCATGAGAACTATAGCTCCTTCAGCTGATAATCTCCTTATTCCAACTGTATATGCATCATTATTTCTATCCCATCCTTCGCTAGCTAACCATATAATTCGTTTATTTTTTCTCCGATTTGGTTCCATTTTCATTCGTTCTGAAGTTCGTTCCATCAAATCTGGAATATATTCGGTTCCAACAAAGAGGACAACCACACGAGCTCCAACTTTTTTATCAGGTTGAAGTCTAGAAAAAAAGAATAGAATTTTTTTTCTGTGAATGAGAGAACTAACTTTTTAACTAAATTATCAACTGATTCAGTTAAAGCTTCACGCTTCATTGAAATTCTTTCTTCAATTGCAATACAAATATTAACTTTTCGAGCTTCTTTTTTAAATGCATCAGCTCCAAGTTCACCATATTCATCCGCGGAATAAACCAATGAAACATAAGTCCAATTAAATTTTCGAGCAATATCTATCATAGCCCTCGCTTGATAATTATCACTTGGAACAGTTCGAGCAAAATATTCAAATCGACTTTTATCACTTAAATCTGCGTTTGTACTTGCAGGACTAACTTGAACAATTCGAAATAATCTTAGTAAATTTGCGATTTGCACTGTAACAGAGCTATAACTGGCTCCAACAACGGCCACCACTTTTTTCTTTGGTGTATAACTTATTTCGGGTGGCTTTCCATCACCGCATTGAAAATCTGATACATCATTAGATCCTATCATATCCTTCACAAAATCAAGGCTTTGATTTAGAGCATACGCAGGATTTGAGCAAGAATCTAATATTAACGCACCCTTAAAAAATATTCAGTTAAGTTCGGCCCTTAACTGAAAATAAAGTTTTACCAATTTATAGCCTCTTAAAAAATCTGTTTGAGCATTAATCATATCTAAGGCGTATAACATGGCCTCCACCCGATGTATCCCCCTAAAAAATAATATTAACCTTAATTACCATTTTTATGAATAATACCTTGTTTCAAATATTTCTCCACATGTATTTCCACCGGGAATATTAGATTTGGCATGAACAGGAAATACACCGCCAATAATTAAATCCCCTGGTATTCTAAGAGCTTTAACTTGATTTTGAGAAACAAGACCATTGGAATCTTGAATTGTCTAAAAAATAACAAAACATGATAGTCATCAACTTGAGAGACTACAAACTTGTGCCAAAACATTAATATTGGCTATTATTTGAGTTGCCATTGTTAATAATGAATACATCTTTCTTTTTTATTTATTGGAAAGTCTTTAGAGTTTTATCTTTAAAAAGAAAAAAAAAATAGTTTTATTTTTATTTTTAAATCTCTAAAGATCCTAATTTGCCAAATAACGAAGATGCAGCTACAAATAATTTTTTATAATGTGAGTTAACAAAAAATTAGTTGCTGGAGTAGTACGACGACGACGACATATGAGTTTACTAACAACAACAACAACTGATGAAAGCATGATGAAAAAATAAAATATCTCTCCAGTTTTATCTTTTCTTGCTACATTCAGTTATTTTTATTCATTTATTAACAATAAAATAGTCCTGAAAAAAAAATAAGATGAATGATCGATTTTTAAATATGTTTGCAGCTATTCTTTTTCAAAATGATTTTTAAGTGAGAAAAAAAAAATAAAAACGTATCGCGTTCAATAAACAAAAGCAAAGTGCTATCAATAACTCATCGGCTTTTTATTCTTTTAGTTTTTTTATTGTGAAAAATGAAAAACAACAAAAAAAACGAAAAAATATGGGCAGCTTTTTTTGTTCGCGGCATGAAGCTTTGGAATCATGTATTCTTAAAAAAGAAAAATTAATAACTCTTTCATAAAAATGGGTGAAAAATTTTTATATTGTTTCACATAGCCAAAAAAAGGTTTAAAAAGAAACTTATGACCCAACAATTCTTTACTTTTTTTCAATGGAAATTTTTTACTTCAGGATAAAAAAATTAAAGGACATATTGAAAAAATAGAAATAAAAAATTCTAGGAAAGTTTATTTTTTTAACAAAAAAAAGGGTTGGCTTTTGAAAAAAAAGAAGCAGAGGTATGTATCAAAACCAAAAAAGCCTCCTTTTTTCTTTTTTTTTCTGAGATTGTATCAAATAAAAAAATATGATGATGAAGAAACAAAGATTTGCCAATAAATAAATAAAAAATAATGGCAGAACCAAATTTCAAGACAAACAACTTGCTGCAATTGCTTGTTGCAAAAGCAAAAAAGGAGAAAAGACAATTGCCTGTTAGCAAACAATTTTTTTATTTTTTTTATTTTATTGTAATCGGATATGCGCAGGCATGAGAGATGAAAGAGAGAGAGAGAGGACTAAAAAAACTTTTAAAACAAAAGTTTCCAAAATATGGACGGACGCTTTTGAAGTTTAAAGATATATAAAAAAAAATAACAAAAGGAATAAATAGTAATTTTTTTTTGGGTAAAAATTAGAGTTCCAAGCATCAAAAAATTGACGGAAACATTCTAGCTTTAGAGAAGAAAAGAAAAAAAGGCAAATCAAAAATCGCCGCTGTTCCCGAAAAACTTCTTTTTTGCATCCTTCAAATTTGAGTTTGAAGGCGACGGACGAGGTTGCTGCGCGGAGATAATTTGTTCAGGATGGCAAATAAAAAAATATAAGGGTGAAGAAGGAAAAAATAGGCAAAAAAAAGCGAAAAAGCTGTCGTCGTCTACTAACTACAACTTTGCGTGAAAGCCGTCGCCGTTGTCGACATTTTTTGTTTCAATGTTTCATTCCTTCTTTTTTCTTTTAGTTTTTAGCCTTCTTCTTTTAAAACATAAGAAACAAACAAAAAAAGATAAAAAATAAAAATAAAGCAACAAAAAAAGGTTCGTTTTAAAACATTGAGCCTTCTTATTGCTTTCCTCTTTTTTCTCCTTTTCTCTTTTTTGGCAGCTTTATTTTTTAAAAATTCTGTAAGGTTTGAAACATTTGTAACACACCATCCACAAAAAAAGATAAAGAAAAATATTTTTTTGTTGGTGTAAACTTTTTTTTAAGAAAAAAAAGCTTCTTTGTCTGGAAAATTAATTTTCTAAATAACTAAGATTTTTTTAACACAATAAAGAAAAAGCGTGGAAAAGTGAAAAAAATATTAACAGAAATATCAAAAGTAAAAATTAGAAGAGAAAAAACCAAGTTGCTTATTAGCGACCGAACATTATTATTTTTACTTTTATTCTTATTCTTATTCTCACGGGATTATTATTATATTTTTTTAACATAAAAAAAAGTTAAAAACAAATAACGAATCATCATTATTTATTGAAAAATGGTAAGATTTTGTTTTACTTTAACTTACTCATAAAAAAATCTAACTAACTTTGACTACATAGTTTTCGATAACGAAAGATGAAAGCAATGGTCAAGAACTATTACTTCATTAAAATAAAACTTTCGCCTACTTTTTTAAGCTTACCAAAAAAAATAATTTTTAAGAATCTTTTTTTTTTGGAAGACATGAGTAAAATAAATCTTTGGGTTCGTAGAGCTCATATTTAGTGGTTGTTGAAAACATAATGTTTCTTCTTTTCTTTTTCACACGAATGAAAAAAAGAGTAGAACGAGAATAAAAAAAATAAGTAAAAAAAAATAAAAATAAAATCTAGTTAGCATAACTCGGATGGTGCATTTGCGCGTTGTTGCCGTTGTTGTTGCTTTTTCTACTTTCGGAAATCAGAATGTCCCTCATTCTTTTTTTTCCCTTCATCTTCTTCATCAGCTTCTTGAATGAATAAGAAATAAAAAATAAAAAGAAGACGAAGCTCCTGGGTTCCAAATTTTTTGCTTGTTGTCTCCAAATATTTTTTGGAAGATAAAAAAAATAAAAACCATAGAGTTAAAAAAACGTTTAATCTATAAAAAAAATTGAAGACGACGACAACATTTTCAGGTTAACCCGAAACTTTGAACATTCTTTTTTTGTCTCTGTTGTTTGCTTCCTTTTTTTTATTTGAGTTTAAACTTTAAAGCAATTTTTTAACATATAAAAAAAGGCAACGTTTCATTTCCTATTTTCTTTCTTTTTTTCATCCCGACCTTACAAAGGACGAAGAAATCAGGTAAACGACTAAACCAATAACGAATCAGGTAAAGCGCGCCTAAAAAACAGGTCATTCTCAGGTAAAGGAAATTTTCAGGTAAAAATCATGGAAAGGAAGAATTCAGGTGATAATCAGGTAGTAATCAGGTGGCATGTTTTTCTTTGGTTATCTATTGCTCAAAGCGCGCCCGCATACTCTTTATGTTTACCAGGATGCATATATTCTTCTGTTTTGGGTTAACATCTAACAAATTTTCTATTGTTTGAAAAGGAATTATTAGCTATAATTATATAAAAATAGGTTGTAAAATTTCATTCACCTCGAAGTGTTTGAAAAAAAAAATTCATTTTTGAACTTTTCCGCAAGGATTAAGTAAGAGCATTGTAAAAAATGCAAATTTTTGGATTAGCTGTTTATTATAAACACTATTAAAATAAAAATTAGAACAATTTATGGATAAAAAATTTTCATTTTTTGCCGCCAAATTTTTGCAGAATTCAGGTAAAGCGCATGAACTTTTCAGGTAAACTTCGAGTTCTCAGGTAACCTGTTTTCTGTTGGCTGCTGCATGTAGTTTACCTGAGAGCGACCTGATTTCTTCCCGCTTTGTAAGGTCGGGATGTGGCTTAATGATCTTTTTTTTAAACAAAAGTTAAGTTTTTACGATTTTTAATTGTTTATTTTCCTTTTTTTGTTTGAAACCAATGAGTCTATCTTTTTTTATTATTTAAACAAAAGTGCATTTTTCTGAATCAAGGTGTTATTGTTGTTTGTTGCTATAAATTTTAAAAGCTTGGATGGAAAAAAAAGAGAAATAAAAAATTCTTTTGTTAGCACCAAAAAATAAAAAAAGAAGAAAGGAATTTCATCAATTGGCATAAAATTAGCAGCCATGGACGAGAGAAAAAAAATATATAGAAATTTGATTCTCCCTTCTCTTTAATTTGAGAGAGAAGCAGAACATAATGGAAGTTTTACGTTTTTATATTTTTTTTTTTTGATGTGGATGACGATAGAATAAATACCGTGGGAATGTTTGAGGCTTGGTTAATGGTGGACAATGCTTTTATACAAAATTATTTTAAGCAACCAAAAATTATTTAATTTACATGAAAAAAGTTTTATTTTTTGCCGAAAATCTGTTATTCTTTAAATACTGTTTTTATTAACTTTTTTTGATGATTTTTTTTTGTAAATATTCTCAATGCTTTTTTTATTTCACCAAAATGACAACTGAAAGATGTAGCTTGGTCTTGGTATTTGTGATGTATTTTTTTATAGCAAAGTTTAAAGCAATAAAAAAGAAGAAAAAAGGCATAAAATCAAAATTAAGATAATTGTTTCTTCCTTGTTCAGCCTGAGAAAAATTGGACTTTTATTTTATCTTATCATTCATTAGCCAGGCCATCATTATTTCGTCTGGTGTCATTTGAAAAAGCAGATAGACACACAAACAACCAACCTCAAATAAAAAAATATGGCAGTGCCAATAATATTCTCTATGATCATTGATTGATCGATAAAAGAAATTCTTAAAGGGACATAGCTATTTCATGCCTTTTCAAAAATTTCGATACTGGGGCTGATAGGAACAGTCGGGGCGGCGCGTGTTTGAATTACCGTGTCACTTCTGTCTTACACGGTAATTCAAACACGCGCCTTACCAAGTGTAACTTGCAGTGCCCGCAAACGAAATTTCAAAAAAGGCATGAAATAGCTATGTCCCTTTAAAGGGTCAAAAATAATCAAACACAAAATACAAAAAAAAGCAATAAAAAATTGATTTAAATGTTTTTTGTTTTTGCTTTTATTTTGATTTTTAACTTAAAAAAATAAAAATTTAATCCTAATGTAAACTTCTTGCTTTTAGGATCAAAGATTATTGATAAAAGTTCCTTTTTAGCTTTTTCACATGAAGTTTACATACAAACATTTTTGTTTGGCTTAAAATAGTAGCCGCCGACGACAGTGTCGTCAAATAGACATGTGATCATGAAAAAAAAATATCGGCGCCAAATTAATGTTGTTGTTATCATCTTTTTATTTCCTTCCTTAATGAGAATGATGAGAAAAAAATGTTATGATTCTAAGTATGTATATATGTATGTGGGGGTGGGAAAAAATAGATAGGCTCCACTTAGCACAAATTGTGGTGGCAGCAGTCTGCCTACCTTATATGTTTATTTTGTGTGTGTTTGTTGGATAAAAGTGTCATTTATTTTCTTCTGAAAACTATCATTAAAATTTCCTTCCTACCTTTTTTTATTTCTTTCCTTTTCTTGTTGGTTTTCTTGAATTTTCTTTTTCTTTCTTTTACCTAAAAACAAATATGATTGGTACGGTTATTATAAACAGCTCAAATGAAATAATTCAAAGTTTTGGTAATTATGGATTCAATAAACATTTAAAATCTTTATCTTTGGATTGTGAAGAATCCATTCTTGGTCAAAGTAACAAAAATAATGCGGCGGCAATAACGATAATCCCAACAACAACCATTAATAGACTTTCAAGTTGCAGTAGCAGTGGAATTTCATCAAGTTGTGAGACAACAGGCTCATCAAAAACAAAACAAAATATTTCTTCACTGCGATCCTCAAATTCAAAAACAGTTAAGTAAAGGCATGTTTAAAAAAACTTAAAAATAATCGATTTCATTCAAATTTAGAAAATAGAAGACGATGATATTTTGCTATCCTATATTCTGCCTTTATTGGCGATGTATCAATCTCGAAAAGATACGGAACAAAATGAAATCAGCCTTTTATATTCCGATGAAATAAAATTTTCTTTTCAAATTTTTGATGTTTCTCATTTTATTATAGTTATTTCAAGTAATAATTATTCTGAATCAGAAATAGAAGAATTTAGTAAAAATGTTAAATCATTATTAAATTTTTATTATGGACCTTTCATATATTTTTTAAAATCTGATTTAAGTAGCATTAAACGAAAGCGAAGTAAAGTTGAAAAGAAAATGGATGTATTAATTTCGCAACTAGAGAATGGAAAGTTAAAATATCCAATGCTGAATGTCAATGCACTTTATGCAAATTGTCATAGATATAAAAATTTTATGCCACAATTTCGAAAAATTATTGGAGATATTACCAATGTCATTGGTCATTGCAGGTAAATTTTTTGTTATTGCGGTTTTTGCGGATGTTTATTTTTTTTAGATGCATTTTTGTTAGTTCCGGCCAAATTATCGGATCAGTTTGTTCCAAAACCAAGCAACCTATTTCAATTATTGATTTAGTGGATCCAGCTGATATCAATAATCTCGTACAAATGTGTCAAGTTTTTGATCAAAGTTCATTTGCAACCAGCAGTAATTCTGTCACCGGGAATAACAGCAGCAAAATTATTTTGAGTGATAACGCAACAACTACAATTTCATCCTCAAAAAAACAACCCTTACAATTACAACATCATTTTGAACAAATTTGGGTTCATTTTCTTCATACATCAAATAATCAAAAACAAAAACGTCAATTTGTTAATGCATTTTTATTTTCATTATCAAGTGAAATAGATCTAATATGTTTAAATTCGATAGATCAAAGTCTACCAATTCATATAACTTGTGATTTACTTGATTTACTCGAAGATATCGAAAATGTTCAACAAGATAAAACAATATTTATTGAAAAAACTGGAGAATTGATGCAAGATTTGGGACAAATTTTGGGATCGTTTAAACCAAAATATTTTAACAAAGAAACGCCATACATGTTTTTGGAAAATTTGCAACGAACAAATATTTTGTTAAAGGTAAGAAAAAAATTTAAAAACAAAAATAAAAAAAATGAAATATGTCCAATTTTTTTTTTGAAATTTGATTGATGGCTGATTTATTTATTTTTGTTTCAGAATTTATGGTCTCGACTCCATGTCGAACTTTTACGACCTTTAGGAATTTCTGTGAATGATAACAAAAAGCAACAACGAAGTTTTTCAGCTTTATTTTCTTCTTACAGCCCTTATTCCACAATAAATCGATGGAGTTCAACCGTTTCACTTTTTTCAAATGCTTCAAGTCAACGATCAAATCCTAACGGCGGCATTGACTCCCTTGAAAAAAAGCAAAAAGCACTTCCAATTCAAACAATTGCGATGATTCGGCATTTTCAGCGACAATTAAGACTAGTTTTAAATGAATTTTGTATTCATTCATATTGCGTTGGAAAATATGAAAAATTTAAACTTGCTGAAAGTGCTATGCGACGAGTGATGGATCGATCCTTGAGTCAAAATTTACAACCATTATTTTCAAAATCTGTTAAGGAATTGCACGATAAAAATGAAATAACCCCAGCCAAATTGGGATTTGATATGATTGGATATGTCTTTTATCGATTAGATGCTCCATTCAATATTTATTCATATCCATGTAAGTTCTTTTTTTATTTTGACTTGGAAAAATTAGAATTAATTGAAATTTTTAGCGATCTTTGGTAAAGTTTTCTTACATTTACACTCGGCGGAACAAATTTCGGATATTGTTATTGTGAGGCTTGAAAGTGGAGAATTACTTATTCAAATCTCAGGAACCTCAAAATCAAAATCTGCACCTGGAAATAAATATAAACCTAAAAATAAAGATGCCCTTCTTGATCTGCCAATCTCATGTGCAGCAATTTACCCATCTGCTATCAATTCTCAGTTAGCTATAAAACAAACTTTTTCATTAGCTTCAACATTAAATCGTAGAATTGAAATTATTACTTCCATGTTTGAATAAATTTTTTAAATTTTTTGTTATGTTTTTTTAAACTATTTATTTCCTTGTTATATAAAGCTAATATTTTTTTTATAAATAAACCAGATTTTTTTGCTTTATTTATTTAATCTTTGAATCCAATGAATCCAAAAAACAATGTTATTGGAAGAAATAGAAAATAGAAAATTGATAAACGAACAAGTTTAACTCATTTTTCTTATTCCTTTTTTTTTGCACATCCTTTTTTGAAAAAGAGTCAAGGCAAGATGCCTCTGGAGCGGCGACAATATTAACGTATTACACGGTCATCGATAACATAAATATATAATAAATGAGATGGATTGAGGAGTGTCGTCGTCGTTGCGCCATTAAAGATTACAATCTATTTTTTTTCATTAAAGACTCTCTCTCTCTTTCTCAAATATCATCTCTTACCTAACTTGTTGTTGTTCATCACACTCCAAAAAAGAGGGAAGATGAGAGAGGAAAAAATGAGAGTATCAGCGGCGATCATTGTCAACGTTGTTAACTTTCAGATGTTCAGTTAAAATAATAAAAAAAAACGACATTTTCGCGCATTGCCGTGTCCTTATTTTTTTTCTGTGACTTTTTATTTTTATTTTTTTTTTCTAATTATTTTTTAGTTATGCTTGCCACCGCTGAAATCCGAAATTTACTTCTAAACACTAAAATTGAACGAGTTTTGGGTGGAAATTTGCTTCCAGTCAATAACAATTCTTCCTTTCTCAGTTTGGAAGATGTTTATACTGTCACTATAGTCGAAGATGATCCCAAAAATGCTACCCCAGTTGCTTTTGGCCTCTTTAATAAATGCAGTCCCAGTCAAGTTTATTGCGCTGTCATAACTCTTAAAAAAGGATATGAAAATAATTTTGTTTCTATTGAAAGAGTCAAAAATAACAATATGGGTGTTGATGCTGAAGACGTCCGCCGTCATGCATGCTATAAAGTAAGTATAAAAAAGTTTTATGCTTTTGCTTTATAACTTTAAATTTTTTTTTAGATTATTCGAGTTGAAGAAAATGAAGAAGATTTTTCCAGCTTTCCACAATATTACAGCGCCTTTGGTGTTCGTGAAGTTTATCCTCTTCATCAATGCGTAGTTGATGCTCTCATTGACAATACTGTCGGACATAAAAACGTGGATATGAAACGTAATATCACTGTTGACCTTTATGACACGCATTCTGGGTAATTAATTTCATAACAAATTTTTATTTAAAGTTAATTAATTTTATAATATATTTTTTAGACGATTTGCTGAACTCAGTGACGAATTATGGCGTGATCGAGATGGTTTCGTTGTTACCGATCGTTCAAGATTCAATGAAATTGAAATCTCACGTGCGTCTTTAGTCAACATTTTACAGAAAAGTAAGAAGGATGAAGCTGTGACTTTTGAATCATTAAACTCCAAAACATCCGCCGCTTTCTTGGAATATGATTCGGATGTTTGCGTTAATGATAGAAGCGAATATCTCGAATATTTTTTCTCCCTCACTGGAATCAAAGGCACCGTAGCTTTGGATAAAAGCAAGCGACCCGTGGCTTATGTTTTATCTTTAGGAAATCACATTCTTCAATGTTATGGAGATTCACCAGAAATTTCTAAGTTAGCCAAAAATTTTTTTTAATTTGGTTCCGCTTGATGTATGTATTTTTTTTAGTGCCACTTTTGCAAAACATGTTTCACAAATGATTGAGCCAGCTTTAAGCATGTTTATTCGAATTGACCAAAGTTGGATTTCAAAAGAATTAGCAACGGCTGCAAGCGCTTCTCGAAGAGTTCGACGCTTCCATTCAAGAATTATTCCAGCCCAAGTTAAATGGAACAAAGTCTTTGCCTTAAATATGGGAGCAAATTTGTACTAAAAATTTTTTTCTTCTTAAAAATGCATTATTTTTTTATTTCTAAATTTTATAATAATTTTATAAAAAGCATTTATTTTTAATTTTAAATTTTTTTTTTGGAAAAATAAATAAAAATAGAGGAAAGTTATTATTCAAATTATTGAAGATAGGGAAGAATAAGATTCAAGCGAAGGAGTTAATTCAAAAGGACGATTATTTGTTGTTTGTTCAAATAATGCGGAATTTCTTTTATCACCAGTAAACCAAATTTCCTATAAAAAAAATAAATTCAATAATGCAAGTTTTTAAGAAAAAAATTAATTTGTCTTTTTATAAACCTACACGAGTCATATAAATTATCATTGCCATCCATGAAAATAATAACATCCAACCCATATGACAAATTTGGCTATCTCTTATTTCTTGTGTGTTATTGAGGCTACTATTTTCCATAAACATTTTTTTATTTTTTTGCAAGAAAAATAAAAGCTGAAAAAGTAAGTTATTTCATTGAGCGATCGCAACTTTTTCTTTCTTTTTGCTTTTTTTTTCAACTTTAAAAAATCAGATTAAATTACACGAAAAAAAATTTTGTTCCGCGTTTCTGCAAAAGAATTTTTTTCTCGAATTTTATAATTATTCATGACTTTGTCTATTTTTTTTTTAAAACAAAAAAAAGATACAAATTAACACATTTATGAATTTATTTTTAAAACACAAAGAAAAAAAAATTATTACAAAAAAATGGATTAATCACGTGACGCGGCTTATCGACGACGACTTCTCTAACAATATTGGAATGAATGGATGCGGAAAAGAAAAAAGTTTTAAAATTAATAATAATTTAATTTATTTTTTTGTTTGTCCTTTAAATTAAGCAAACAATGAACGCGGTTGTTGTTGATCAAATGCAAATTTATCAGCCCTTTTAGCGAATTTTGCAAATTTAGCAAATTTTGCGAATGCCACATCATCGGAGGTTGAAGAATCAGAAGCTGCAGCAACTGCGCGTTTAGCAAATTTTGCAAATTCTGGCTTATTTACATCAACCTCTTCCCATTCTGAGGAGGCATCATCTAAAAAAACAATATTAAATAAATGATTATTGTTTTCTTTTTTCTTGAATAAACTAAAACAGATGTTTTGTTTTTCTTTTAAATTTTTTACTTACCCATTAAAGCAAATCGCTTTGCAAATGGCGCCGTCGCTGCTGATGATGATCGTTTAGCAAAAGCAAAAGCGAATTCACTTGGTTGAGTATTTCGATGTTTAGCGAATTTATTTCTAATTCCATTGGATGTAAAAGCAAAATTGCTTTTAGGTTCTTGCAATGATCGCTTAGTCAATCTATACATTGATCCATCATCAGTGAAGGCAAAAACTAAAAGAGAAAGAGAAAAATTAATTTTTGGATTATAATCAAAAATTTAAAATAGAGTAGGCTTACGTTTAGCAAATGCAAAATTTCCTTGACCAACTTTATCAGTGAATGCAACTAAAATAAAATAATATAAAAATAAGATAGTTTTCAAGCCATAAAATTTAGCAGACTTACAATTATCATTTTCTGTAAACCCAAATCCGATTGCAAAAAGGGAGCAAAGAATAGCAGCAAATGCAAAAATATGAATTTCCATGTTTGATTTTTTAATCTAAAAAATATTTTAAAAGAAATTAGTTCCTTTTTCTAAACTTCAAAAATCACAAGAGTAATAAAATTAGAGTTTAAGAAAAAATAGGATTTATGATATCAAAACATCTTGAAAATTTTTTATCATCCTTATTTTTTTAAATACTAAAATGTTGGTTGTCTAAGTTTAAATTTGGGACATCAAACGATAAAAAAAAGAAGAATGTTCTTCTAAAAAAGCAAAAAGCGGGCAGCGGAAGGAATTGCGTCTTTTAAGCGTTTCTTCATTTTGCAATATTTTTGAAGTCGTCTTCTTTTCTAATCACGCAACAACAACAAACGCTTCTGCTTTTTCTTCATTTTCTCAATCAAACGACGCCCTTCCGGTGAAGAAGACTCCTCCATATTTTTTTTTGAAGAGGATCACTCTCTAGTTACTATTTCGGACAACTAAAAACTTTTTGTTAACTAAAAAAATATAAAGGAAATGCGTGCTTTTTTCCGGGTAACAAGGGGGTTGTGGTTGTTGGGTCACGTCAGTTAAGAAAGTCTTCATTTTTTTCAAGTTTTTTTTATATTTCGTTTGCATTATTTCTTAAAATAATTATTTAAACTTCATTTTTGATGTTTGTATGTCAGAATTTTTAAATGCGGTTTCAATATAACTTTCAAATAAACAAAAGTTTAATTTTTTTTATTTTTAAATTTTAACAAACTAAAAAATACAATCATAAAAAAGCTCAAAGTGTGTTTGTTGTCCACCAAAAAAACTAAAGTTAAAAAATTTGTTAGCCTTTGCACAAAGAAAGAAAAGAAGAAGTTAAAAGTGTTAATTAAAAAAGAGAACAAAAATCAAAAAAACAATCTAAAGCATAAAATCCCGTTTTATAAGATCTCAACAGAATAAAAATAAAACAAAAAATAAAATATTTCCACAATTTTATTTTTTTTGCGTATAAAAAAAGCATTAATTTTTAAAGCAAAAAAAGCACTGCAATCTCCATTTTTTTATATTCAATGGAATTCTAGTTAGCGAAGTACTATATTAAAAGCAGTAGCGACAAGCGAAAAAGATTAGGTTTGTGGATAAACCTTTAATTTAATTAAAATAAGAAATTAAAAAAAAACATTTTCTTGAAAAAAAGACTATCTAAAAACAGCAAAAAAAAAAATTGGCTGCTTTTAAAATTTTCCAAAAATATCTTTCTTCTCGGAAAAAAATGCATAAATTTTGTGAGTGTTTGTTGTTTGAACTAATTAAATGCGCTATTTAAAAAAAGCATTAAAAGATCAACAATAAAAATATTTGGAAAGCGTAATAAATTTTGATATTTAAAAGCGAAAAATTGTACTACTTCAGCATCTATAAAAAATTTTTTTTAACAATAACAAAATAATATATTAAAAAATAATAAATGTCTTGGCAAGTTTTTTTTCTTCAGCAAAATTAAATTTAAAAACGAATAAAAGAGTATCTAATAATTTTATATTTGACTAGGGGTTTAGTGGCAGTGAAGCAGGGTTTTGAGAAAAATATTTAATTTTAATTTGCTGCCGAAATTAATTAGCCCACGCCAATACTTGGACGTTGTTTATGATCAATTTCAATTACAATTCCTTTATATTGATCGGGTGCACATTCACCACAAAAGCCTCCACATTGGCCGCGAATAAGGGCATTGTTCTGAAAAAATTAAAATTAATAATTTTTTAGTGAAAAAAAGTATGTTTAAAAACTTACTTCAGTTCGAATAATTTTTGAGCTTGATTTATGTCCATGATCCATCCATTGTAAATCATCAACTATTTTTAAGCCAGTTCCACGTAAATCAATTGAAAATCGACCTTGTGGGCAATCACTAGCACTATAACAATCCCCCGCAGTTCCAAAAGGAACGGGAGTGCCATAAGCAGTTTGAGCAAATGTAAAATCATGAGCTGAAAATTAGGGAAGATAAATTTTTTTTGGAGCTGATAAATAAAAAAAAGCTTACGATTAATTTTCATATTATGGAGATCAACTCTAACACGCCTAAATCGACTAAGTCCACTACTAACATGTCCATCATTTGAACATGCACAAGAATCATTACGTTTACCACCATATGGGCAGGTATAAGGAAATAGGAGACTAAAAAAACGCAATATTTGTTTTTAAAAGACTTTTTAGGATTAAAAAAAAGGTTTACCGTTTTCCATAAAATTCACCAAAATTTGTTTCAGCATCAATATTAAGAAAAGTTTTAGGAATAGTATTATTCATTAAATGACAATATACAGTTACTCTAAAGCCAGCTACAAGAACAGTATAATTTCCATCTATGCTATTTGTTACAGTATTTTGGGCTTTGATTTCGGCGCAATCATTTGGTAAACCTATAAATGGATTTTATATATTTAACCAAATTTGGATTTCAATTAGGTGTTAATTAAATAATAAATATTTCGTTAATTAATAACACAAAGTTTCTTTTGTCAAAATACCGATAATTTTCAGAAATGTTTGAAATTTTTCTTTAAATTTTGACAAAAGGTATTTTAGAAAAAAATTAAAAAAGAACGAAAAAGTATTTACAATTTCTAAGGAAGCAGGATTCACGATGTTTGGGTCGAGTATGCTTATTGCATTGAGCTTTAGGAACTCGAATGCCAAGGCGATCCAAGCAAGGAGTTTTACGACGACGATAACCAGGACCGCAAGTTTTTGAGCACTAAAGAAAGGAAAAAATTGAAAATCGATAGAGAATTTAAAAAAGTGATAGATTAAATAAATAAAAATAAAAAATTTAAGTTTAAAGTAAAACAGACTTTGCCCCAAGGTAATACACTCCATCGATATTCAGCATCGCAAGGATTCATCGCACATTCTTTATTTACATCTGGTTTTTTCAATGACATACACATTCGAGATAAAACAGTGGGTTCAGAGCCAAGCTTCGTCGAACTTTGACCCCGCATTCCTCTTTTCACTTTGCAATCGATCCGGCGAAAATGATTCCCACTTCCACAAGTACGTGAGCACTAAAAAAATATTTAAATAATTTTAAGGATAAAATATTTTATAATAAAAAGTGAAAATAAAGGGTCACAAAAAGCAAATTAAAAAATAACAAAAGCAAGAACTATAAAAATTATTTTTAAAAAAAATAAATAAATGCCTGCCTTGTCTGATAAAGCTCTTCTTTGGAAGCTGTTAGTTAAAAGAAAAACCATGAGTTAGTAAGTAAATAATTAAATAAAAAAACGAAGAATATTTGGCTTGAAATTTAATTTATTTAAACGCCTTACGGTGCTCCATGGCCCTGGGACCCATTCATATGGGCATAAATCAGTATTGCATGGTCGAGCTTTAATTGGTTGGGTTTGATTTTGACACATTCGATTTGCCGCACGTTTTCCACCTTCATTTAGGCAATAAACTCGGCGACTTTGATTCATCTTTTTGCATGGATCAATACACTGAAAATCAAAGGTTTTTAAATATTCCGAAATAAAACATGTGCAAAATTACTTTAGACCATGGAGTAACTTTCCAAGTATAACTAGGACATTTAATATTTTCACATTGTTCTGTTTCTTGAGGCTTTGGAAAAGCTGAACATTCAGTATCCGCAATAATTGTTCTTCGACCTTTTTTACAATAAATTGTACGCTTTTTAACCCCAACTCCGCATGTTGTCGAACACTATAAAAGTTATCAAAAAATTATTTTTTAATCCGCTTAACTAAATTTTTTTTGCATGATTAATTTCTCACCGTTGACCATTTTGCTTTGTGCCATCGAGGGCATAAAGCTTCTCGACATTTGTGCTCTGTGAGTGGTTTGGTAAGCGAATTGCATTTATCATCCGTCACCGTTTTATTTGTTTTTATGTTAATGCATGATATCGTGCGTTGACGTAATCCTCGTCCACAAGTGGCGGAACACTAAAAATAAAAAAGAAAAAAAATGGGTGTGAGTGAAAAAAATAAATTTAAAAAATGTTAAAATTTTGACCCAATTTTAATTTTGAAACCCCATTGCCAGTCACTAAAGAAAAAATAAAATAAAAATGTTAATTTAAAATGAGTTAAAGCCAAAAAAGAAAAGGAGAGAGATAGAAAAAAGAAGCCTTAACAATAAAAAAATGTTAATGGAAAGAAAGCAAGAAGAATAAAGTAAAGTAAAGGTAAGCGCCGAAGCGGTTTGTAGAAGTAAAGTAATAGTTGTTTTATGTCTGCTGAATCGCGTTGAGTGATGTAGGCGAAATTGTTTGATAATAAAATTCTTTAATTTTCTCTTTTTAAACATCTTTTAAACACATATATATATAATTTTTTTTTAAAACTCGGACGACAAAAACACAATCAACAAATTTACAACATCAACAGCAAAAAAATAAAGGCATTTATGAAAGAAAGAATGAAAATAATAATAAAATAGAAAATATTGTGTGCGAAAGAAGAAAAAACAACCCTAAACTTAGCACCAACATTTGGGTAAAAAAGAAAAACATATTTAAAAAAAGGAGACATTTCAATAAAAACTTTAATTAAATGATTTCAATAATTTTTTGTTTAAAAGCGAAAATAAGAATAATCGCTGGAAAATTTTTGAAATCACTTAATTTACTAAAAAATATAACTACTATAATAATAAAACTCTTTGATATCATTTTTTTTCTTGGAAAATAAAATTAAATATAAACTGAATATGGAAAAAAACATAAAAAACTGAGCACATAATTTTTTTAACCAAAGAACAAAAGTAAAGAAAAATAAAGAAAAGCATCTAGCCAAATCTTTAAGCATTTAACATAAAAATCCTAAAAGGCTAAACTTAAAAATATTGCAAAACAAAACATAGAAAAATTATAAAAGAAAAAGAAAAGCAGCCCGTTTTTTTATATCTTTGTTGCTGAAAGATCAAGCTTAATGAAATAAAAAAATTTTTTAAAAATAAAAAGACAAAAGGTGTGATTTTAGTGTTGACGACGACTACGACGATGTAATAATAATCGTCGTCGTTGCCGCTCTCGATATTGCAAATCATAATGATGATAGTGACTATTATGGCGATTATAATTATTATTATGAATGTGCATTTGTTTTTCGTGCCTCATCCTCCTATTATCATTATTTTGTGTAGTTGTAATTGATGCATCACGTACCGTGCTCCATTTGCCTGGTTGCCATGAATAATACTTTTTAAGAGATTCTTCAATTGAATTTGTTTTAGCTGGACCTATATTATTATTGCCATTTGATACAGATGCTGATATCAATGATTCATTTATAGTTATTATAGGAGGACATGGCGATGAAGCACATCCTCTTCGAGTGGATGGCTTTGCTTCATGTTTAGCACATTCAAAATCTTCCAATCGCTGTTTACTATTAATATCTTCTTGACACCATATACTTCGCTCCTGTGTGCCATCATTGCCGCAAGTTACCGAACACTATAAAAAAATAAATAAAATAAAGTTAGTAAAACAAGCTTTTTTTGTTATTAATTAAATTAAGAAAAACCAACCGTAGACCAAGGAGTAATTTGCCATGCAGCTTTAGTGCATTTTTGTTCATTACACCTTTCAAAAAGAGATGGCTTTTCTTTTTCATTACAAACTGCATTATCACAAATTATAACCCTCCTTTTCCATCCACCGCCGCAAGTAACAGAACACTCTTGCCAATCTCCAATTTTCCATTTACCCAATACTATTTCGGGCTCCCTTGGACATGCAGGTAATCCACAATTCCTTACAGCTTGAGGTTGAGTTTCAATATCACATTCTGTGTCTTCCACTGAATTTGATGTATCTCCAACTTTTTCAAGTTTTGTGCAAGTAACTTTCCGATGTTGCATGTGGTGGATTCCACAACTGGCAGGACAAGGCATCCATGGTCCAACGTTCCATTTTACGCAAGGTTTGATACTGCATGCCCGTTCACTGGGTTCTTTTTCAATATGTTGGCAATAATTATCTGGAAGTTGTCGGACATGATCATGACAAACTACTTGTCGCTTTTGCGTTCCATTTCCACACGAAGCTGAACAATCAGCCCAAGGTCCAGTAGCCCAATAAATTTGTGGAACATTAGCAGATTCTTTTGCGGATTCACCTTTGCATTTTTCCCGTTCACAAGGTTTTTCAGTTCGAGGTTTTAAATGCTAAAAACAAAAAATTTAATTGAATAATTTTTTTTATTTAATTCCTTACTTGAGCACATTCTCGATCTTCAACTTGATATTTACTTGCTGTGTCTCGCATGCATTTGATAGCTCTTTTTTGCATTCCCCTTCCACATGTTTCTGAACAAGCAGACCATGATTCAACTTGCCAAAATGTGCAAGCCATTAATTTGCATACTTCCCTTGGTTTGGGTTGTTGAGCTTCAGGGCAGAGAGAATTATCAACTGTTTGATCACGAAATATGCATTCAACTTCTCGATGTCTAATACCTTGTCCACAACTAACTGAGCAAGCTGACCAATCACCATTTCTCCAAAATGGACATGGTCCATGATTGCATGGCTGATGGCTTACAGGACGAGTAGAATTAATTCTGAGACATACTTCGTCTCTAACTTTCTTCCCGTATGAATCTGCACAATGTACAATTCGAGTGGCCCAACCATCTTGGCATGAGACTGAACATTGGCTCCATGAGCTCTTTTCCCAATGAGGGCATTCGGGTTTTTGACATTGCTTTTGAACTATTTTCTTTTCCATTCCGCAATGAGCTATAATTTTTTTTATTTCATTTAATTTCAAAAAAAGCTAAATCTAACCTTCATCAATGACCCTTCCTCTCGAATCCAAACATTCAGCTGATCTTGTTTCAACTCCAACGCCGCATGAAACTGAACATTCCGACCATTGGCCAAATTTCCAAGATGTGCACATATGTTCATTACACTTCTGTCGGTTATCCTTTTCAGAAGCATTACAAAATTGTGGATCCAAATCTTGTCCTGCTGCACTTTGACATTGAGCATGTCGCACTTTAACCCCACCATCACAAGATCGTGAACATTCTGACCAATGGCCATAAACCCATCGAGGACATGGAATTCTATTGCATTCTTGTTCCAAGGCTTCGCGGGATATCCTTTCACAATGCCTTTCATCAACTACTCGATTGGCATCATCCACACAGCGAATAGTCCTTCGACTAATCCCTCGATTTCCACAAGTTTCACTGCAAGATGACCATTCCCCATAACTCCATTTTCTTCCAGTGCAATCTGTGTAGCAAGTAACTCGAGCTGGAGGTAAAGCAACTCCTGTGAGTTCACATTCTTTTTCATGAATGGGTTCTTCTCTGCCATTATTATATGTTTTAATGCATGTGCTTCTTTGATGTTTTTCACCATGTCCACATCGAGCTGAACAACCACTAGCGTCAATTGTTTTCCACCTAAAGTAAATTAAAAGTATGTATTTACGTAATTTGATCTTAGGTGATGTGAGAAAAGTAAACAAAGAAAAAAATAACATACTTGATAAAACAGTCAATATTACACATTCTTTTTTGTGGAGGTGGTTTTCGATCAATGCAATGACGTTCATTAGCATGTCGATTGGTTGTAGCATCCACGCAATGAAGTAAGCGATCTTGAGTTCCTACAAATTAAAATTTCTTTTTGAGGAGTCCAATTTAAAATTAATTAATTAAGGGTTTTTACCTTGACAATTAGAAGAGCATTCAGTGAAATGATCACTAAACCGCCAATAATAATTTGATGTCGGTAAATGATATGCAGGGCCAATATTATTTCGTGGAACCATATATTTATAATGAATATTTGGAGGATTAAGATTTCCAACACTTAAAACATGCAAATAAATGTCAGATCGAATTGGACCCGTGCCATTTATTTGTTCAATTGTATGATCACTGCCTGAATATTCAAGAACCGTATCTTGAATGGGAATTTGTTGACGAAATACTGAAACTTGATATTGTCCATTAAGGATAAATTCGCCATTCGAAGATCGAAGGGCTAAAAAATTAAATGGAATTAATTTTATATTATTTTTTTGATTTTGTTTTTTTACCCAAATAATTGTCATCATCTTTATTTCTATTGTGCGCATTTTGTTTAATGTCAATATTTGCTGAACCAGCTGGGATTTTAAGAACTTCATTATACCCGAATGACCCTATTTCATTGTAAACACCTTCGACGGTTTGACAAGTGCTTCCATCGCCACCACAAATTCCACAAACATCCCGTTTCATATCAGAACCCAAACGATGATCACATCCAGCACTATGGCATGTGCCATCGATACATATATCATCCCCATTTTGATCACAAGGAGTACCATCAAGAACTTTTTCTTTTAATAAATAAAATGCTTGAGAATCTTTTACTCGACAATATAATTTGCAGCGCTCATTTCGGCTAACTAAAATTAAACTTTTTTTGATAGAAAAGTTATTAAAAATTAGAAACTCACTTCCAGTATATTTTGGAACCCATATAGTTTGAAGGGGAACTCCATGAATGCCAACATTTTTATTATCAAATTCAGCACATTGCATTTCTCTAAACCCTGGTGTATCCCATGGACATTCTTGAATGTTGCATGGCCGATAACGTTCTCGTTGACCAACACAATATTTTCCGCCATTCATAGGTTTGGGATTATCACAATCTCTTAAAGCTTTTTGAACCCCACCACCGCAAGTTCGAGTGCAATCTCCCCAAGGTTTCCATTCACCCCATGCGCCATTTTGTTTAGCCCTTTGTTCGGGTGCCATTCCAACACATTGACCTCGATGACACCATTTGCTATCTCCACATGGAGTTCCATCCGCCCATGGCATATGTTGAGTTCGACAACCCATTTGATAGCCATAATACGTGGAACACCAAAGCCTTCGACAAGTAGGCATATATGGACATATTTCTGCTGCGGGGCCAAAAACAAATTGACATTGTTGATTTACATCATAAAGAGCCCCAGGGGCAGGATTTTCAAACATTTTATCATAATATTTTCTTTCAATTGGTTGATCCAATATGCATTGAGTTTGTGCACGACTATCGTCCAAAAATTTACTTAACATTGCTGAACTGCACGCTGACCAAGACCATGGATGAGTGTTATATTCAAGGGTTGGCGCCATAATATGATAATTATGTTTATTTAATTGCATATATTGAGAACATTTTCTTTCATCATCGTGGGGAATATTAAAAATATGGCCAAGTTCATGAGCGATTGTAAAAGCTGCAGAGAGGCCATTATCTTCAATGATTGCACAACTTCGATGCATATCACACATGGTTCCTAATTCCGCCAAGCCTAGTGTATCGCATTTGTGAGTGGCTCTTAAAATTATTGTGTATTTAAAAAAAAATAGAAATGATTTTTTGATTGACGAACCTGCAAATATCATGCCTAGTTAATAATATTGCAACATCATGATGACTTATAGCATCATCATTGCGATCATTATAATTTTGTTGCCATGCGCAAAATTGTTGTAAAGTTTCTTGAGCTCGATTGGAAATTACAGGTCCTGCACGTTCATGTTTTAATATTATTACTCTAACAACTATAATATTTATGGAAGCTCTCAAAGTTGGATGCCGATATATCGATGCTACAGTTGAAAATAAAGTTAATACATAACTTTCAAGATTTCCTTGATGATAGGCTAACATTTTATAATCGGCTACAACTAAAACTTCCACATAATGATCCCATGAATCTGCTGATCTTCGAGATCTTTGATTTCTTCCTTAAAAAAGTTTTTTTAAATTATCTAATTTAGTTATTTTTTGCCCCTAAAATTTATTCCGGGTTTTATTATTTTTGCGTCTAATTTTTTAAAAATTAAATGAAGCGTGTAAGAAAAAAAAGCTACAGAAGGATTAACTTTTTTTGCATTATTTTTTTTGCTTGACTTTGAAACATTTAAAGGAAAGTTAAGTCCCCTTTAGTTAAAAGTGAAAAAACTAAAGGTTATTGAGGCTTTGGAGCTTTGTCTTACTACTCTTCATAGAATGATTAAAAACATTGTCAACATGAGGTTTGAAACAAAGCTATCAAAAAATGGAAAAAAAAGAGACTTTAACTATATATTTTGTTAAAGGCAAACTTCTTTAGTTTTTTAGTTCTTGCAGATGTTTCTAATTTTGCTGCTTACTTAAAATAATTGCAACCTTTCTTCTTTTTTTACTTGGACGAAAAACGAACAAAGCAATTTTTTGGTTTTCCCGCTAAATTTTTTTAACCATTGGTTTTAAAAAAAATTAGAGAGAAAAAAACACAGCAAGCCATTGGTCATTGCATGTTTTTTTAAATGGAAAATAATAAAAAAGAAAAAATACTTATAAAAAAGCAGTAAAAAAACACTGAAATAAAAACCCAACATAAGAAAAAAAGCTTACGAGTAATATCAATCCATTCAGTATTATTTTCATAAGTTTCTTCTTCATAATCATCAAAATTTGTTGGATGTGTTTGGGAACTATTGATTTTTGATTTTTCAATAGGTTCATCAAAACTTCCTGGAGTAGCACGAAATATTAAATGTGGTTGCATATCGATGCTTATGATGCTCCTTCTTTTTCTTCTTTTTTGTATTCCATTGCCTTCAAAATCTTTTGCATCTCCATCCTCTTCATTTTCTTCTTCACTTTCAGATTCATCTTCTTCTGAGAGTAATTTTTGATGATTTCGAAATTCTGTGGATTTAAATGGTTCAATCAAATATGCTCCATCGGGTAATGCCAAAGTTCCAAACTAGAAAAAAAACATTGTTAAAAGTGCATTTTAATGTTATTTTTATTTCCTGGTTTTTTTGTTTGCTTTTACATCTTAATGTCCCTCTCTCACTTTCATTTTTCCTGGATTTTTTTTTTGATAGGAATTTCGAGCTCTTCTTTCTTTTTTTATTTTTAACAAATAAGATTAAGTAAGTAGACCACGCAAAAAAAAAAAATGAGTTGTATTTTTTTTATTTTGACGAAGAACTCATCTTTTATGTTGTTGTTGGACGTTACTTGTTTAAAAAACGATAATAAAATTAGTTTAAATTTGGTTTAGTCCAAAAAAGAATTAAAACAAACTTTGACCTTGTTTTTGTTTTAATTTTTTTTGGTCTCATGAGAAAATGTTTTATTTTGCGTTTGCAAAAGGGTTTTTAAAAAAGTGACCAAAGCATAGAACTTTGACCCTTGGGTAACAACATTTTTTTTTCTATTTTTGCAAACTCCCTCGTAAAAAATTGCAAAAGAAATATTTTTAGGATAAATCATTGTTGCGCAAGAAAAATAAAAATATTGAAATTTGATATAAAAGTAAGAAAAGTTACAATTTAAAAAAAATAAAAACTAGACATTGTTTACAAAAATGCAAACAGCAACAAAAAAAGAAAAGAAGAAGAAGCTCATTCTTGCGCGTGGGTTATTCATCATCTTCATTCCTGAAGTGAGTGATCCCCGTCTAATGTAAAGAATACCTTTAATTCCTTTATTTTTTATATTTATGTTTGAATATAGAAATTTGATGATCTTTTATTTTTTGAATCATAGAACAAACGAAAAAATAAATGATATCATATTTATTCAAAAAAGTAGAAACTTTTAAAATTTAAATCAATAAATAAAAAAATCGCGGGATTGTTTTTATTTTCTTTTATTTTTTTTGGTTGCTGCATTATTTCATAAACAATTTTTTTGTCGGCATTTTTTATAACACCTTTCTTGTTACGTTTTTGTTTTTTGTCGGGAGAAGAAAAAAAAGAAGCTGTGTGTGAAAAAAGGGCAAAGGAACTAAAAAACATAATATCGATGATGATAAAAAAAAAGACTGCTGCAAAAAAATAAAAAAATGTAAATTGCATTCGAATTTGTTGCAGCTGCGGCAGCAATATTCTTGTTTTTTAATATGCAAAAAAAAGGAAAAAAGAAAGGAAAACATCTTGCATTTGGTTATTTCTTTAATGTCCGAAACAAGTGGTACCAGGGTTAAACTAAACCAATAATAATAACCGGAACAAATTAAGGCAACGGGTGTCACATTAAAAAATAAAAAATATGCTCTAACAAAAAAAAAACTACAGCTTCAAAATTTAAAAAATGCCCATAAAAAATAAAAGGATAACCAAACATGAAAAAAATAAATACTTACAAGACCACCATGTTTTTCACAAAGATTAACCATTCCTTTTTCATCTGTACCATTCACGCTTGCAGTATAAAGGCAATTAGGTGATACTTTTGATAACCTTGCATGAGTGGTTTCATCATTATCCATATACTGTATTAATGGAATAACTTGGCCATTTATAATATTATGATTTTTTCTAAACACAAACTTTTTTTAGTTTGAAACTTATAAATTTAAATATTTTTTAGCCTTACTTTGATATTGGTTTAGAAACTTGTTTCCAACGTTGAAAATATACATTTAATTCTTTTTCTTTATGAATTATATCTTCTGATAAAGGATTATTAATAAAATCTGATTTTAATCGAAATGTACATGATTTTCCACATTGTTTAGCTAATCCAATAACTCTTGCTTTTGTTGGTGATTTTTGTCTAGCTTTTTCATTCATTTCTTCTTTTTCTTCATTTTGTATAAAACGCTTTTGCCGATGCCTCCTTATTTCATGAGCATTTAAATGCCATATAACTCCTTGATTTGGTTTCATTCCTTAAAAAAAGTATTTATATATATTTATTTATTGCTTTTTTATGTCTCTTTTCGCCTTCAATGTTTTTATTTTGGTTTTCACTTTTTAAAAGCCATCTTTAATCATATTTTTTTGGTCTAAAGAATGCATGTTTTTCTTCTTTTGAATAATTAATCAACAAAAAAAAATATATAGAGACGGAATTCTAAAAATAGAGGCATTTTTTTGTCGTTTTTTTGTTGGTTAAACCCTTTGAACTGTCTTTTCAAAAAAAGAGAATTTTTATTAACCACAGGAGGTCTCATTTTGCCATTTTTCTTGCAACCGAATTTCTTTATAAAAAAAATTTTTTTGCGTCTTCTTTTATAAATTCTATTAATGTAACAACAAAACAAATAACTGCCATTGTTTAATTTCTTTTTAAGTCTAATTACACCAGAAAAAATAATAATGAAGGAATCCGAAATAGACTCGAACCGACACTGAACTGACTGATACTATTCAAGAAAATTATTAGATCATACATTCTATCTATTTTTGGCACATTTTTTTTTGCATGGATTTTTTTCTTGGTTTTTTACAATCATTTTTTTTTCAAAATACGCAAAAAGAATTCAAGAAGAAGTAAATAACAAAAAAAGTTAGCAAAACCTTTGAGACAATAATAGCCACCACCATGTCGTCTGCTACCAATCAAATAATAAAAAACCTAACAATGTTTAAGTAAGATAGTTTATGTTGTTTGACTCTATTTTCTTTGCTTCTCCTCTTCTTCTGTGTGTTGTTAATGAAAGGGTTAAAAAAATAAGTAAGTAAATTTTGGGCGCTTAGCCAAAGTGATTGTTTCGGCTTTAGAGATCAAAAATGTTCTTCTCTTCGCTTTTTTTTCTTCTAAGCTAAAGCATTTGGCAAAAAAAAAAGAAGTAAATCTAAGAGGTCGACTAGTATGACGCTTGTCTTCTACTTTTACTGATTGCGCTATTTCTGCTTCGAATATGAAGAAGAAGTAAAATAAAAAAAGGTTAACCACCGGCCAACAACAAAATAACGGACGTGGTTGATGAATTCCATTCTCTTTTTTTTTTTGCCTGCGCAAAAAAAAAAGAAGAAGAAAAGACGCGGTTTTTTTTTAGGTGTTTGTCAACTACTTAATACTCTTTTTCTTTTTTTCTCTGGACACAAGCAAAGCAAAAAAGCAAGCAAGAATAAATGTTGATCTCCTCACAACCGACGACGATTCAAAAGGTTAAAATGTTTAAAGTTTACGTATGGAAAAATGGAAGAGGTAAAAAAGAAAA
This sequence comes from Panagrolaimus kolymaensis, assembly GCA_028622995.1. Taxonomy (NCBI): domain Eukaryota; kingdom Metazoa; phylum Nematoda; class Chromadorea; order Rhabditida; family Panagrolaimidae; genus Panagrolaimus; species Panagrolaimus kolymaensis. The sequence goes on from JAJQJQ010000034.1 coordinate 1,142,208, forward strand.
TAATGAGGGCTGGACCACAAATTGAGACCGTTAGTTAGAGCTGAAAAAACTTAAGTGCCGTTCCTTCATTTTTCTACCTCAACAAAAAAAAACCATAGATGTGTTTGCGCACGTCACTGATGATTTTTTTTGATGAGAAAAAGCAATAAAAAAAGATTACTAAAAACTTTTTTTAAAGTTCTATTTTGTATTGTACGAAAGAAATAAAAATTGAACTCAAAAAATTAAACTAAACTAAACTAAGAAGCAAGTAAACATCAAAAATCACATAAAATACAGAAATCAAAAAAAGAGAGTCCATTTTAAAATTAAAAAATTGTTGGCACTAAAATTTTTTTTGGATAAAACCTTATAAATTTTTTTAAAAATTATTACTTCTTCTTTTTTCCTGCTCTTTGTTAAAGTGTCTTTGTTTGTACCTCTTCCAAAAAAATGTTAGGATGAAGAAAAATGCATTAATAAATTTTAGCTTTTAATGACCTTCTAAAGTTGCGTGAAAAATTATTTCTTTCTTTATTTTTTAAACGCTTAAACTTTTTTGGACTTTTCTCAAAAACAAACAAATTTATGACCAGGTCAACGATGAGAAGAGAGTAGCTAGTTTTTGGCGTCTCCACATTATTCAGTTCTTTTTTGTTTTTGGTTGCGTGCATTCTTTGCTCAAATATATCACACAAAAAAATTTAAAAAAGTGAACACTAGACTAAATGGCGACGCAATCATCCCATTCGTTTTTTCTTCTTCTTGGCCATCAACGTTGTTACCAAGTCCTTCTTCAACTATTTTTTTAAAATTAGAGCCGCCGTGAAGTCTCTCTTTTACTCTCTCGTTATTGCGCAGTGGAGAGAAGATAGATCCCAAAAGACCAATGACGTCGAAAAAAAAATTCAAAATTTACAAAAAGCACTAATTATCTTTTTTTAAGAAGCTTATAAGTTTAAATTTTTTTGATATTGTTAAAAAAAATCAGCATAACTCAATTTTTATAGAAAAATGTATACCTCGATGATAGTGATATTGTTATCCTAACTAAACATAGTCACCGCAGTTTAATGTAAAAAATAACAACAACATCAACAAATAAAAAAAGTTAATTTTAAACTTTAAAGTTGACCGACCTCCCGAAACATAATCCGATTTTGTTGTTGTTATTTTTTTCTTTCCTTAATCGTCCTCCGTCTCTACCATCGTTTTTTTATTTTTTTAAAACTAAACCCACTTGTCATCCTATCATATATACTAATCCTCATCTCACTTACTTACTTTTTTTTTCTCGCAAAAAAAAAATCGAATTAAAAAAAACTCTAGAGTAAAAGTTAGTCGTCGACTATCAATATATGTATGTATTCAAAAAAAAAATTCCCTCCACTACCACCTTTCTTTTTTAAAAAATGTTGCGAAGAAAAGAAAGCAAGCGTGTTTGCACAATACAAAAAAGAATAAAAAAAATCTCACACACGCAATCCATTTTTTCCCTTTTATTTCAATGATGACTAAACTTTTTTATTGTGTCTCGTGTACTTTTTTGCCATAACATTGCTTTTAAAACAATTGGTCAAGAAAATAAATGGAAGCATAAAAAAAAACAAAAGAGTCAAAGAAACAAAAAAAACGTAAAAGACTTTTCTTTTATTTTATTTTTTTAGTGGTCATCATCAGTCGTCAGTCAGTATGAGAACCGTTCGACATTAATACTTTCTTTTCATTTTTTTTCCATGGGAACTAAGAAAAATAAAAAATGGTCAAAGAATATTTTTTTGACAAGAAAAAAAACAAAGCCATTAATTTTTTGCAAATTTTGCTTCCATAAAAGAAAGTTAATAAACTTTACTATAAAAATTGGATTTTTCCATAAAAAATAAACAGATGTCTTTTAAAAATGGCAATAAAATAAAAAAAAAACCATTTTTTTGCCCTTTTAAAATGAATGTAATGGGTTTTATTTAAAAAAGGAAAAACAACAAAAAACTAACCAGAATAAATAGTTTTTGGTGACAATGCTGGAATTTTTGATTTTGATGCTGTTGTTGAATGTCTTTTTGAAAGAGATGAAGAATGAGAATTTACTATTGTCGATGATGAATAAAATGTAAATAAACAAAATATAAACGCTAATAATATAATTCCAATAAAAATTAAATAAAATGGTTTAAATAAAATTATTTTACTATCCCAAATTTTTCCATTTAAAATTGTAGAAGAAGGCGACGACGAGGATATTTGATGGCATTTTTCTGAATTTATATAATGCCTTTTTTCTTGGTGATGGTCGTCTTCATCGTCGTCGGTTTTCTTTTTCTCACAAGAATCATTGTTGATTTTATTTTGACGAACTCTTCTCAAATTATTATTTGAACTTGGTTCAGTCGATGATGAAGTACTTGCAAGATTCATAATATCTTCTTCTTTGTCTTCTTCAACTTTTTTGTTGTTGTTGTTGGAATTAGGATATATCAGTTGCCTTTCCACCATAACTAATAGCTAATTATTTTGATGCAATTGAATTTTTAATCAAAAAATGCATCATTGCTTTTTGAAAATAAAATAAAATTTAGAATTTGAAAATATAAAATTTTTAGAACCAAACAGCTTTAATCAAAAAATACAAAGCTGCAAATTTCTTTTCTTTTTTTGGTTAATTCAGGAATGTTTGTTTGAGGAAGTTTAAAAAATTATAAATTGTTGCAACAGAAATAAAATAAAATAAAAAATAGTCCACAAAATAAAACTAAATTAAAACGTTTAAGAATCCACAACAAAAATAAAATTAATTAAGGATAAATATTTTTGTGGATGGAAAGTTGGCAGTGAGCAAAATAAACGGCAGTATAAAAAAATGAGGATAGTAAAAGAAAAGGGTTTCTGCCTTTTTTATTTCCCTTTCTTCCTATTTTTGCTATATAAAAAAAATATATCTAATAGATGATAAAATACTAATAACAATAACAACCTGAAAAAAAAATTGGGAGGTTTAAAAAAATTTAGGTGTAAATTTTACAAAAAAAAAATTATAACACGCGAAATAGACAATTTCATGAAACGATAGCTCTGCTTCTTCCTTGCTGGCTGCTGCTTATTGAGACAATAATAACGAACGAATATTAAATAATATTATGGAGGAAAAAAGAACGGGGGCAAAAAAAAAAGAGAGAGAAATAAAGAAACAGGTCAATGAATATTATAATTTTTTTTCCGCTTAATTTATCTATCAAAAATTTATTAAAATATTTATAAAAATAAATATAAAAAAAGAATGGTTTATTTTTTAAAATTTTTTTTGATATCATGAATGTTTTTTGTTGTTTAAAAAAATCCTCAAAAAATTTCACTCTTTTTTTTTCTGTGTCTCTCTTGAACTGGCCAAGAGAAGTAAGTTAAAAACGAAAAAGTGGGTGGGGTTAAAAAAAGAGTCTGAAAAAAAAAAAAATGTACGCAAACGAGACAAATAAAAAAATATTTTTTTGCGCAAGCATAAAAAAAATGTGGCCTTAAACTCCTTCAGACATTTTTAAGAGGGCGAGAGAGAAACAAAAGAAAAAAAATAGATAAAACGACGACGATGAACTCCTCCCTCAAAAAGACGAAGAAGAAGCAAGCCTCTGGCATTTAAAAAGAAAGAAAAATCGAATCGGGCGCAACTGCAAAAAAAAGCGGCGCAGAAGAAAAAAAAACTATCAAAATTCTTGCATAAAAATTATTTTATTTTTTTTGTTATAAAAAAAATATTTGGAAGATAAGTAAAAAATCGCTAGACACAGGTGTGAGAAAAAATATTTATTGCTTAAAAAAGAAATTAAGATTGTTTTATATAAAAAAATTATTATTGCAAGTGTGAAAACACTCTTTCATATTTTTTTTATTTTAGCAAAAAGGCAATAAAAATTTGATGGGATGACCTCAGTTTTTTTTTTCTCATACCAAATAAAAAAAATGACCAAAGCAAACAAACACCAACAACAACGACGACGCCAGCAAAAATTAAAAAAGCTATCAAAAAAAAGTTATAACTTTTTGATAGGCTTAAAAACACAAAACATGACTAGACAGACACGACTCCTAGTGCCAAACCCAAATATAATATTTTAACGTAGGTTTTTCATGTTGAAATATTTTTTTGTCTAATCCACCAAGCTTTAACTACGCGAAAGTCCCTCAAAAAAAAAGATAAATTAAAACTTAAAAGAAAGTTAGAAGAAGAAAAAAACAGATTTAAAAACACTTAAAAAATGTGTAAAATAAAATAAATCTATTTATTAGTTAAACTTTTTCCTTCAACCATTGAGCTAAAAAATAAAATAAAATTAAGTCTTTTGAATTTGCACCAAAATGAAGAGTGAGAAAAAAATATGGCAAAATCAGTCAATCACCAAATGGCCGCTGTCCACTCGGTACTACTTTTTTACTTTCTCTCCCATCACTTTTTTATTTTTTTCAAACTGGAAAAAAAGTGATTGAACCGCTGTGATACTACTACTACGACGACGCTACGTTGAGCAATTTGGCCACGACGAATTTTTTTCTTCAAGACAGCTGCTGTGTCCAAAAATTATTTTTATTTATGCCCTTGTTGCGGGTGGATAATAGTTAAGTAGACAACTACTATCACGGCGACGACGTACCTTTGGTCAGTCTCGTCATTCAAGTTTGTCAACTGTGAAGAAAAAAAACAAAGTGTGGAAGGTGAAAACTTTTGTTTTTGAGATAAAAAAAATATATCAGCGAAAAGAGACACTTTTTTTTGTTTGTGAAATTTTTTTAGCCAAAAATAAAAAAAACTAATAGGGTCAGAAAAAAATTGTCTCACTTTCTTTTTTAAAAAAAAAGGCGATTGTCGTTTTACGTTGAAAAAAAAATGAAAAAATTGCAACTTTTTTTAGTCTAAATTTTTTTGTGCTTTAATACAACAAGCAAGAGAAAACGAGAGAGTGAGGGAGAGAGAGGAAAAAAACCACTCAACAAAAAAAGGTATTAAAACTGTTCTGATTATATATGATAAGAACGAGAAAAAAAAGAAGAAAGAAAAACTATTATTCCATAAAAAATAAAATAAAAATAATGAATGGTGGTAGAGAAATCAAAACGAACATTATTTATTTTGTTGTTGTCTATCGGTAGCTATGTCGTCTGGTAATTAAAAGTCTAAAACTGGGCATCTCATAAAACTAACAAACAAGCAAAAAAATTATACTATGACTGATAACAAAAGACAAAAAAAAAGAAAAGCTGTAAAATAAGCCAAATTAGGGAAGGTAAAAAATAGCTTGAAATTAAGACGTAATGGAAGTACAGTTGCAAATTATTTACTTGCAAGGTGTTTTTTTTATATTTATTTTTTATGGCTTTCAGAGATTATTACGAGTTATAATTTTGAAATAATTTCGGAGATTCGCGCGAGCCGGCACGAAAAAAGCCTAAAAGAAGGAGAAAAAAATCCGTTTAGTTCAATAAAAAAAATCAAAACGGAGAAAAAAAAGAAAGGAAAAAACCGCGCTTAAAAAATAGCAAAAAGATTCAAATTTGTTAAATTATGACATTTTTGGAATGACCTCTGCTTTCTTGCTTGCTCGCTTTCATCATCAAACACAATACACGCATAATATTTTTTTTTGTTAAGGTTAGGGATTTTTGTTGTCCATAAATTTATAAATGTAGGTGTATTATTGTTTCAGACATCTTTCTGAAATTTTTCGTTCCTTTTTTGATGCACAAAAAATTTCATTTTTTTCTTTTAAGTATAATTAGCGATTGAACTGAACTCAACTAAACTTTGAGATATCCGCATTTATTTTTACTTTTTTATTTATTCTTTTTTTAAATAATTTTACTTTTCTTCCAAAAACCTCAAAATGCAATCAACAGGCAAAAATCCAAATATTGTCCATCAAAAAATGCGCAAAATTTGAGGTAAAACTTTTTTCTTCCAAAAATTGAAAAATCTTTTTTTTTCATTTAAAAAGGTTAAAGACTGGTCGCGCCACTTTTTGGAAGGAACTCAACCACAAAAAAATGTATATAATACATTTTTGAGATTACACATTTTTCACGCCTGCATTCTATTATACCCTATCTATCTGTCACCTATAAACAAGAAGGAAAAAAAGAAGGAAGAGATAAAAGGGGCCTTCCGACTTTATGTGGTGGCGCCAATATAGGTAAGTAAAACAAGAAAAAAGGTAAAACAAGAGTGATCGGGAAACACAAACGTAAAACAAAAAAAGGAAAGATGGGAGGTCATCTTTTTTTTTCGTTGCTGGCAACTTCATTATTGCAACATTATTTTTACAATATTATGGGGTAGGTTAACTATGCGAGGATAACCAAAGAACTAGAGTATAAAAATTATCATCTCTCTTAAAGGAAATGAAAAGAAAAAGAAATTTATTGAGCCTCTGGAATCACGGCCAGTGTCGGCGGGGACAATTCATTACTCCCATAAAAAAAAATTGGGCAAGGTCAGCCATCATCTCCAGCGGCTATCCCTGGGATATATAATATTTGCATATTATATTGGCAAAAAACAATAGAGTAATATATTATTTTTTGTGGCCTAAGAAATTACGTTTTTTTTTATTCACGCAATAACGAACAACAACAAATTCAAATTAGGCGACAGACAAGGAAAATCATCTCATCACATCAAATCAAGGCGAAATCATTCCCACGAGGCAGGAAAAAGGTGCTAAAATGAGGAGTGAGAAAAAATTGAGAGAGAAATAAATAAAAAAGATGGATGAAGAAAAATGAGCGATGATCCGAGAAAAAAAAGAAGAGAGAAAGAAATAGATCCTAGTAGTTCGCAGCTCGTAAAAAGAATAAAAAAATAATTTGCCGCAAAATAACATTATCGTGGTTGCGGTCAGTTGAAAAATAAAAATGAAATTTAAAAACAGAAAAAAAAATTTTAGTGGCATAGAAAATGTTTAAAAAAATCACAAAAATATTTTCTTCGATGAAATTTTTTTCTGCTTTTTAAAGTTAGCATAAAGCAAAGTAAAGTTGGCGATTTGATTAATGTATGGGACTCCAAAACATAGAAAAATAAAAAAAAATAGAACAAACGCGTAAAAAAAGTTGCAACCAAAAAAGTAATTTGTTAGGTTTTTAAACGGGTTTATTTATTTTTTCTTTTACTATTATTTTTTGTTGTTGATAAATTTATATAATTTACTATCCAAAATTAATGAGTAGTAGTATTTTATTTTTTTAGATGTTATAGTAAGATACAAAAAAAGCAAAATAAAAAAAATAATAAATGGTCAACGCGTGCCACTATAATTTGTTATAAAAATAATAAAAAAGTGCAATCAAAAGTCAAATATAAAACAAAAATTTATATAATAGTAAAAATAAATTTATTGAATGAATGATTTAATTTTAAGCCGTATTAATATGTTCGTCAATAATTTTTAACTAGCCGGTCTTCTGCAAAGCGAGAAAAAAATATTGATAAGAGTTTGTGACCGAGACCCTCTGGCCTTCAAATTAATTTTTTTTTATGCATTTCAGTTTAAAGCCAATTTAATCCGGGGCAGCATTTAAAATTTTTGTCTCTATTGTTTTAAAACACGAGCAATAAAAAAAGAAAACAAAAAACACATCGCTTGCGTCAATTTATTTTTATTGTTAAAGAAAAAGTCTCTCACGATATTGAAAAGAAAAAAGTTTCATTTATACAAAAAAAAAGAAAGAAAAAAGAAGACAGAATCCAAATCAAAACGATAGTCTTTTTTTCTTCTTCTCTTTTTTTAGAAGGATTTGTCTTTTTTAAACCAAAGAAAAAGAAAAAATGAAATAAATCTGGGCATTTTTTTTTCTCAACGTTTGTGGTATTACTCCTTACTTACAACAAATATAAGGACAACAACAAACGACGATGACAAATTAAAAAAAAAATAGAGTCGAAGCAAGCGCGCGATCCCTTGGATCATCAATTTGGCAAACACATCATCAATGAATGCAGTTCAAAAAGCAAGCAGATCAAAATCCCCAGTCAGCCAGCCACCTAGCTAGTAGCTACCGATGATGATTGAAAGACATTTTGTTTTATTCTGATTTTTTTCTTCTTCTAAAAGTTACTTATTTCTTTAAAAATGTACATAAAAAAGGTCAAATGTCTACATTGAACCCAAACTTTAAAAAAAAGAAGGAACGAAGCATTAGAAATTAAAAAAGTATTTTGGACTAATTTAAAACTTTACTTTTTCTAGGTTTGAGTCTGTTAAAAGAATAAAGGAAAAAATAAAAGTGAGACTTCAGCAAGTTAGTTATCAACATGTTTTTTCCCTGTCTCTTTGTTATTTTTTATTGGTCACTCACATTCATTTTTAGGTAACCAAAATAAAAAATAAAACAATATTTTACAACCATTTAATTTTAAGAACTATATTAAATAAAAAATCTTGTTATAAAAAAATTACACCAATCTCAACCAGCAGAGACTAGCCATTAAATTTATTGCTTAAAATCCTGAAATCAATGAATGAATCGAACGAACGTTCGTTAAAAAAAACCACTGACAAAAAAAGATGTTTGTGGTTAATAGAGAGACAAATATACCTAAAAGTATTCCTTCTTCGTCTATCTATTTTTTTTTTGCATGCTTTTAAAAAAAATGCTGAATAAGCAGGAATAAAATAAAAAAGAAAAGAGCAAAGAAGAAGAAAAAAATAGGACGAAACCATCCTTTTTAATTTTCTTTTGTTGTTAGTGAAATTGGGTGGTTGACGGCGGCTTTTTTTTTCTGTCCATTTTAATGATAAGCAACAAACGCAACAGCAAAAAAACTCCTTAATCAATGATGTTGGAATTAAATTGAATAGTTTAATTTTTCTTTCTTTCTTTTTTTGTTGGAAAAAAAGTTGGTTTGTCGTCTGCAGACCATCCCAACCATTAACTAACTATTACAAACTTTTTGACTGGCCGGAAGGAGTAATCATTTTTTTTTTCTTTTTCGTATTTACTCTTGTTTTCTTCTTCTGGCAAACTCCCAACTAAACTTTTGGCGGGGTCGTCTCTATGTTCCCTTAACTTAATTAATTGATAAAAAAAAATATTCGTTCCACTGTTTTCAGGTTTTACTAATAAACTTTTTAAACTTTTTGTTTGTTGTTTCCTATTTCTTTTATTAAGTTAAACCATTTTTTTTTTGTAACTAACAAACTAAACTTTTTTTAAAGGGAAAATTGCTGCTAAGGCTGGCTCCATGATGTCGTCGAACGATAATTTAATGTAAATGAGAAGCGACAACAACGTGTAACGCAACAATGGTTGCCGCCGCCTGGTTGGTTCGGCTTAGGTCAGTTGGACGACGATAATTAAAAAAAGAAAGAGAGACGTCCATCAACGTTTTCGATGCTGTTGTTTTTAAAAACCAGTTAGTATAATTTTCCTTTTCTTTTTTTAAGTCTTGTATATACATCTATTTATTTTTTTTTGTTTAGTCGGGGTTGGTGCATGAATGAAAAACATAGACGAAAAAAAAGACAAGAAATAAAAAATAAACATGAAGGATAAAATTAAAAATAGATAAATTAGAAGAGAAAAAAATAAAATAAATCTAAAACGATTTATCTTCTTCTTTTACGTTTTCTGCTTAAAAGAGCAATTCCAAGACAAGGATATGTTTTTTTTGATTGTTAACAAATGACCGGAATGACCTTGTTCTTGAAGAAAAAGGAGTTCCAAAAAAATTTTAAAAAAATGATGGGAGGAATTTCAAATTCGCGAACGAACACTTTTTTGATAAATAAAAAAAGAAATAAAAGTACATATGAAACTTGAGACATAGAAATGTGTCAAAAAAAATTGGTGGTCCCAATAATAATAATAATGGATGGTAGCTTTCTTTTAAAAAAATCTGAAAAAAATATTTATACGGAACTCTTTAACTTTTTCTTGCAAAAAATGAAAACCTCTAAAAAAAGAGCATTAAAATTTAAAATCATGATAGAAAAAAAAGGTGAGAGGAAGAAGGATAACTTAGTCTGGTCTGTTAATGATAAGGCAATTGCAATATTTAAGCTATTTAAAACGAAAAAAAATATAAAAAATGTTGAAAAAAAATTAAAGCAGTTGTTTTAAAAAAAGAAAAAAAAAGTGTTACATAATTATTGAGAATTATGCTATTTAAAAAGAAATACTTAAAAAGCTTTTAATTTTATGGATTTTACACCTTTGGTTATTTTTTTCAGCAAAAAGCAAAATTTCTGAGATGATGGGATTTTTAGAAGAAAAAAAGATAAAGAAAAAATAAAATAGAAATTTAGGCTAGTTTTAATCTTTTATTCCTTCTTTTTCTCCCAGTCTTTGCTTTAAAAGAAAAAAATCTAAACTGTTTAGAAATAAAAAAACAAGAGAGACACGAACGACAAGACAACGTATGTAGAAAAACATGGTCTGCTTGCTACTTGCTTGCTATTCTGTTGCATGGCAAAGCAAGAAAAATAAAAAAAAATATAAAAAAAGTATTACTAGACGACAACACTGTTTAGACAACAAAATAAAAAAATTTATTTTTATTTTAGATCAAAGAAGATAAACATGTTGGCATCAATTTGAAACAACGCCAATCAAAAGCTTCAAAATGATGCGTGTTTTAAAATTGAAAAATAATATATGTAATCGGCGCTACTTTGTTGTTTTTTCTTTTCACAAATCATTATCATCAGAAAAAAGGAGGACTCGCATATTTGAACCAAAAAAAAATTGGCCGTGATAAGTGAAAAAAAACATGGAACCGAAAAGGCAAGGAAAAAAAATAGAGGAAAAAAGAGTTTAAAAAAGAAAAAAAAGTGACCGGTGGTTCCAAAAATAAATGTCGCATGGCTCTTTCAGTTTGTTTGATGTTGACTTTAAAATAAAAACAATGATACGCTCATAAAACAAAACCCTCCTCCAAATGAACGAATGCCTGTACATTTAGCGGCGTCGGGTGATCCTAAAAAGACAAAGAGGTACAAAAAAGACAAAAAGACCGGAAAAAGGCGCCAGTTGGTAGCTAAAGATTTTTGTTTTGGTTTACCTTTTTTTGTGAAAAAAAAAGAAAAGAAATAAATTCTAACTGTCTTTTTTATTTTCTGACCTTGAATGAATATTAACGGTAAATAAGAACCCACCCACTAACCATTTAAAATGTCTTAAGTAGCAAAAAAAACAAATTAAGAAGCGTAAAAAAATTATTTTGAGCAAAATAAAATGCTGGTCATTTTTTACTGATTTGGTTTTTTTGACGTTCGCTCTTCTTTTCTTTTTTTACTTTGATCGAATTTGAGAGTTCTACCACTTTCTCTAGACTAACTATTATTTTTTTTTTGTTCACAACGCTACTGAGAGGGGTTATTTTATTTTTGTTTTTTGCTGATTTTGCTGCCGCTGTGTTATGTCTCTCTCCCTCAGACAAAAAATACAAATGCAAAAAAATAAAAAAAATAAAATAAAAATTGTGAGACACGAAGAACGCCGCTTCCATCACCATCATCACTGGTTGCCGCCGCTTCTTTGGTGATGGCGATGATGATGATGATCGTCTCTTCAATTTCTTTTTTTCACATTCACCATCGCTGTTTTTTTTGTTGTTAGTGAGTCGAAAAGTTTTACATAATGAGAAAAAATAAGAGTTTTTCTTTTTTTGTTGGGTAAATAGTAATAGCTGGGCATTTTTTAGAGCAGTAAAATAATACAATAGCAAAGCTTTGAATGCCATCGATGTTTTTCTGTTGGCAAATAAAATATTTAAAACAATATAAAATATAGAACAAAAGGGAACCTTTACTTATAAAAAAAACAGTCAAAGAGGGAGAAAAAAATATAAAAGTGACCGCTGTGTTTGTTTTTCGAAAAAGAAAAAAAATAAATAGAAGAATTTTTTATATTTATTTTTAACAAGAAAAATATGGAGCAGAAGATAAAAAAAAAGAAGGCTAAAGGAAAAGAAAAAAAATTAATATAATAAATCTGACACTGTCGGGATGAAAGAAGGAAAAAAATAATAAATAAAACAAAAAGAAAAAAAGCCGCCGCTGCTCTTTGCTACTTTAGGCATCCATTTCATTCCATCACAAAAGAAGAAAATGAAAATCCGTATTGTTAAATCGATAATAATATTTTTTTAAATGCGCTGCCACTAATGTTTACACCGAAAAAATAAAAAATAAATCATACACCTTTTCTTTCTATTTTTTACTTTTTCCCTGTAAAAAAAGAAAGCGAGAAGCTAATATAAGATTTGAAAAAAATCCAACCAACACCAAAAGGATGATGGAAGGATAGTTTTTTTTTATATTTATGTATTATTTATTTCCTTTTGTTTTTTCGAAGAAAAAAATCAGCCACCGCCGCTCCCGACGATAGATATATACTTTTTTCAAATTTTCTTTTTCCTATTTTTTTATTTCTCCTGCTTCCGGACTGTAAGAAATATACATATATATTTAAAAAAGGTTAGAGCCGTTAAGAAGGATATGTGAGAAAATGGCATATATCGAGAAGAAAAACAAACTTTTTTCCCAAATAAATAAAAAAAAGTTGCCATTAAAAAAAACTTCTTTTTTTTCTTTTTTTTTTGTAAGATCAATGGCAAGAAAAACGGACAACACAACAATGATGACAGTCGTCCCTTGCTTACTTATTTACTTATTTGAGTGTGGAAGTCCAAATAAGTGTTTACTTTGATTCTCGCGCACAAAATAAAAATAAAAAACGCAAGCACGCAGGCAGGTAGTAGTCAGAGTCAACTATCTATCCGGCCGGATGAATGGCTAACTTAACTGGACACAACAACACGAGTAAGTTAAGTTCACTTTTTTTTTTATTAAACTAACCGTGTTGTTTTTTTAACTACCAAAAAAAAACTTTGAGGGTAAATAAAAGTATGTTTTTCTTATTCCATTTTTACATTGTTGTGTGCTTGGTAGCGTTTGCACAAAAATAAAGCTCAATCTCAATGTGTTCGAATAAAAAGAGAAAATAAAAGAAAGGGGAAAGTTGATTTGCAAAAAAAAAAGTGTTTTTAAAGCTTAGTTTTAAACTTTTGTCCTCGTCGTCGTTGTAAGGATAAAGCATTTTTTTCTTCTTTGTTTTTCTCCAGATGTAAAGATCGACAATAAAAATAAATGTTGCAAAAAATAAAAATAAAGAAAGATAAAAAAATGAGGGAATAGAAAAAGGGAAATTTAGAGTCTAAAGAAAACAATGATTTAATTATTTTTTGTTGCTTTTGGCAAATCTCTTTGATTTTTACTTCTTTTCTTTATTGTATTTAATGATTAATTAAAAAAAGAAAAGGCGATATATGTAAAAACAATAAAAATTATTATTAATATTTTTAGAAAATGAGATAATTCATTTTTTTTTCCAATTCAATTATTTAATAAAGGAATAAATAAATAAAAAAGGAAGAAAGGAAGAAAAATTAAATTTTTGTTAGTACAAAAAAAGTTTATTATTTTTTTAGATTCTTGCTTGGTTGTTTGCTGTTTTTTGCGCTTTTCTTCTAAGATTTTTTTCTAAAACAAATTTCTGAATCATTTTTTTTATAAAATAACATAAAATGATTGTTAAACGCCAATCAACAACTTACTAACCAACATTTATTTTTATATTTATTTTTTTTTGTAAGGGAATTTTTAACTTTGAAAAAAATTTTAAATTTGATAACGGCGCAAAAGTACAATGAAAAACTTGCCTAAAGCATTGCTGATTTTGTTTAGTACCTAAAAATAGAAAATACTGAACACTACCTTAAGAAATTAATTCGTTTAACAAAAAAAAACATGAATATTTTTGGCTTGTGAAACCGAATGATAAATTAAAATGGTATACCAAAAATAAAAGAGTAAAATTTCACACATTTTTAATCAGGAATAAATTATCATAACAAAGAATTGAATTCAATAATAGAAAGGAAATATTTTGAGGGTGAATCAATTTTGTTTTGATTGCTTTCGAAAAAGGCTATCGACTACAATAATCATTTTGTATAAATTAATTGATCATTTAAAATTTTTACATTTGAGAAATGGCAAACAATATACCCCTAAAATAAGTACAGCTTTTTGTGAATAAACAAAATAAAAATTTGCATACTCGTTAACAAAATTTTTTCTTGTTGCATGAATTCTAAATGGAATCACTTTCGGCAAAATGATTTATAATCATAACCTTCCAAAAATCTAAAATCTTACTGTCATTACTGTCAATTTTTACGTATGATTTTTATGTCAGTATTTTAAATGATTTTTTTTATTCAAGTTTGGTTTTATTCTCGATAAGTTTTAGTTATGCCGAATCATTAAATTCTATTTTTTAAATTTATTCTGTTTCTGTGTATTTAATAAAGTCTCATTTCAACATAAAAAAGAATTATATCTTAAACTCATATTTTACGAATAAATAAATAATTGACGCTTTTAGAATAAAAAATGAAAAATAAAGGGATAGTAACTACAACGTATCGTTTATTGCTTGCATTTTTTTGTTTTAAATTTTCATGATTAGTTCATATTTATATCACAAAAAAAGAAGAAACTTGTCGAATTAAGAGAGGCAAAGAATAAACAAATTGGGTAACAAAATATAGTTTTTATTTAACGTAAAAAAACTGAGAAAAGTTTATTGTTTGACCTTGATTTTTTTTTATTAATTTATATGGCGCTTAAAGGAGCACTAATTTTAGATAGAGAGACGCCACCTGCCTGGATGGCAAAATAGCACACGACCATAAGTGACTGATTTTTTATGGATCAATAAAGCGCTTTCTTGCTATTTTTCTTCATACATTTTTTTGTACATTGTTATGCCTGAAATTGAAATATTACTTGATGGTTTAAAAACCACGTATTTACCTGGTGAAATTGTTTCTGGATATGTTAATATAAATATTTCTCAACATTCTAATCCATTGACAGAAGTATCCATGAAATTAATTGGGGAAAGTTCTGTGGCATTCAATGAAGGAAATAGCCAATTTTCTGATACAGAATGTCATGTAGATGCAGAATAAATGCTTTGGAAACCTAATTTCGGACAGCGTCCGCAAGTTTTTGAACAAAATCGAAGGTTTCGATTTTCATTTATATTACCTGAAACTTGTGTTCCTACGATTAAACATAATCAATTTAACTCAACAGTATATAAACTCGTAGCAAAAAAACATGTTCAAAAACAAAAAACGGGCATCTTCTCAAGTCTTATTTCCTCAGCTACTTCACATGCTTCAAACTCAAATATGGCTACGGTTTTCATTGGAGTTTTTCCATTACCAATTAATATATCTTTGTTTCCATATTTGATGATAGAAAAATCGCAGTTTAAGGAATGCGAAAATACCAGAGTCACGGTAAATAATTATTTTTTAAACACAATTAAAGTAAAATTATTTTATTTAGGCTACGATTCCACATTCAATTTTTTCTTGTGGGAAAATTATTTATGTGACGCTTAAAATTACACGCGATCAACTTAGAGAATATGCAACACTTTCAACAACGTTAATGAAAATAATATCGTTTAGAGCAAAATCTTTGGGAGCGGGAAATCACAAAACGTATTTAACCCAATCAGAAGTTATTCGTGAACAAAGGGTATCAGACAATGTAACGGTTAGTCGGACATTAAGGTATTTTTTTGATAGTTGAACTTAAATTATTTTTCAGTTATATGAAAATAGCACAAAATTTTTTAAACATGCAATAAATACTCCAACTGATCTCATTCCAAGTTTTGGTGAAGATTCCATTATTCAAGTTAAATATATTATTAAAACAAAAATCCATTTCAATGAAACTTCCGGAAAAACTACAAAATTTACATTTCCAATTGTTATATCTAAAGATGCTATACCCAGTGTTAATCTCACAAATACGTCATCAGCAACAACAGCTTTAGTACAACAAGCATCAATCAATTTAGAAGTTGTTGGTCCACCTTCATATTCTCAGGCTTTGTATATGCCATCGTCAAATCAAGTTGTCGTCCCTCCGCCACCTTCCTATTCAGAAACAAATTCAGAATAACTTTAGTCTACAAAAATATATTTTAAAAAAGTTTGCGTAGAAAAAAATAAAATTTTTTATGTGGAAAAGCTTAATATGTAGGATTCAGAAAAAATATATTTTTGTTTCCCTTAACATTTTTAATTTCCAGTAACACGATGCATGTGATTGTTAAAATTAATTTCTTTTAATAACAAAATTGTTCCACAAAGCAATCTAGAATGAATAATGATGTGATAAACATTTTCCTTGCCCTTTAGAATTTGAATATTACTATCCAAGGAATAGGATATTTACATTTCAAAGATTTTAGCTTTAATTCTTCTTTTGTATTATTATTCTAAATATAAAAATCCACTCATTTGGAAGTGATTTATATTCATACTCATTCATTTTAAAAGGTGCCGTTTTTTCCTTTTCTTTGTATTTATTTTACCGAACCGTAATTGAATAAATGTGTGTGAAATCAACTGGAAAAAAAAATTCTTTCTTTTTTTGTTTTGAAAAAAGTGATGGATGATAGATTTCGATTTCAAAGCTTTTGTCTCTGTCATCGTCGAGATTACCCAATATTTTTTATTTTGTTTTTGAATTCATTTATTTTTTTGCATAATAAAATAAAAAACAATGATAGCACGCGTTTTTGTTTTTTAACTCATCAAAAAATACAAAAGAAAAAAATAAGCACCAATAAAAACAGAAAAGTAAGAAGAAAAAAATGCACATAATTTCAACAAAAAAAGACTAGGAGTAATAATAATAATTTTTTTAATATCCTAAAAGTAATAATACATACAAATTTGCGGCGGTATAAAAAATTTTCTTTATGGGAATGTTTAAAAGCACGATGATTATAGTAGATTTTTTTTGAGAGAAAAAAATATTTTGCACACTTTCTTTTTTGAGTGAAAGTAGATCTCGATGTGGCATAAAAAATGATAAAGAAAAAAAGCAAACTAATAATATCTTATTTTGTGATTTTTCTTTACAAAAAAAAGAAGAGATCGTTGTTTTTAAAATAAATTTAATTTAAAAAAAGAAGAGGTGATGGATAAAAAAAAATTGGATAAGTAAGTAAAAAAAAGCCTATGAACAACAATAGCACCAATGTCGTTGTATTTGAAGCTGCTCCTTTGTAAGCAACAAAAAAAATATCAAAATTAAAAGAAAACCTTTTCAGAATCTCGAAAGACATATAAATAATTGCAAAATTAAATAACAATAATAATAATTAATAAGCACCTGATTCGTTGAAAAAAAAGAATTTTAAAAAAGGCGATAAAAATGTGTCCTGGCTGGACGACGACGGAGAAAAAATTAGTTTAAAATTTAATGTGGAGGCTTGCAATAAGCGTATCGATGATTGAGATGCTGAGAATAACTTCCACTATGGCTGAATCTTTTCAAACATTTGTTGCACTAAAAATTTATGAATTTTAAAGAACACTGAAAAAACTTTTCTTACCTGGAATGGTTTATCCCCAGTGTGAAGCCTTTTATGTTCAGTTAAATGATGCTTATGTTTAAAAGCTTTTTCGCATGTGTCACATTTGTACGGTCTTTGCCCTATAATTATTATCGACTCATATTAATGGCATCAAACACAAAAAATTATTTTGCGGCAAAAAAAGGTGTCAAGAAGAAGAAGCCTTTTTTCTTCCAATATTAGCATAATCCGGCTTAAGAATAAGAAAAAAAAATTCGATCTTTTTTCTTTTTTTTTTTTTAATTAAAAATATTTGCCGATTCGACCTTGCAATATTCTCATTTAACCTCATTAAGAAAAGAGAAAAGACTTTTTTTGACGGTAAAAAAATAAGAATATGAAAGAAACACTTACCACTATGCTCATATTTATGTCGAGCTAAGGAACTTTGCTTTCCAAAAGTTTTTTCACATTGATCACAAGCATATACTCCATCTTCATCTAATTTATGAGCCCTCCAATTTTGTCGCACTTTTTTACTAGAAGCAGACGCAGAAGAATCATTTAAATTAGGAATTTCAAGTTCATTATTTTCTAAAGCTCTTTGAAGTTCTGCAAGGCCTTTAGCTCCAAGCATTGAAGAATATTGGGAAAATATATTATTGGATGACGATGTTGGCCAAATACTTCCCGCTGATGCTTCGGATTGTCCTGCATCAGAATGGGCAGAATCGGTGGCGGTATCGGGCGGCGACATTTGACTGGAAGTTTCAGTATTTGCATTTTCTGAAGTTCTTTGAAGGACATGTTTGATATTAGCGCATTTGCTTTGAACAAAATCTAAAATCAAAGAAATGTTTATTTAAAATTTCCAAAAAAGCAGTGATAAATAATTTAATTACCGATAAAATTCGATGTAGCCCAAAATGGCTCAGTTTCATCATCCTTTTCTGATTCATGAATGGATGAACCATGCCCGCTGGAATTACTTGTAGGTCGAATCGATAAATCCAATGCTCCCTCTTCAGCAGTTTCTTCTTCCAATTTTTCTTCTTCATCCAGAATGGGTGAAGCCTCTCTTGAGAATTGATTGGTTGTTGTTGTTGGATTATTATTACCTTCTTTTTCTTTCTGAAAATTAATTGTAAGTATTTTCATTATTATTTTTTTCCATTGTTTTTTAATTAAGTTCAGGTATCATTCAAGAATTCAAAACAAAAGAAAATTAGTTTTTTTTTTCGTTGTATTTCCATTTTCGCGGATATTTAGAGTATCTCGAGTTTTCAGTTTTTTTTTTGCCCAAGTCTTCTATTGTTTTTTTTAAATAATAAACCTTTCCCTTGAAAAGAATAATTGTTACTCTTACACATGCAAATTCACAACAAAGATGGGACCAGCGCCACTTTTCACTTTTTTATTTTATTTTCGTTAGTCCAATTACCGATGTTGTTCAACATCAATGTAATTCTTCTTCTTTCCTCCATCCTCTTATATAAAAAATTATTTTGCAGGTGGCTTTCGGGAATGGCTGTCGCCTGCTTAGAAAATGATGAAGATGAATATTCTTCGAGCAATGGGCTATGTGGATGGATGGGGCTCCCGTTTATTATATTTTTCGGGTCAAAGCGAGGCAAAGAGAAAGCAGGAGAAAAACTAACGCAATGGCACTTCATGCATTTTCTTTTTTTCTCCTGCTTTCAAAATGTCTCGACGATGACAATTAAGCAAGAAAGGAAAAAAAACAGTTTGCCAATTTTCTCACCCACTGGAAAAAAAAATGAATCGCTCTATGGTTTTTTTTATTTATGAATTAAAAACATTAGATCTTCTCTCATCTTCTCCCATAAAGGAAAAACTATCAGGTTACCGATGCGGAAATTAGCAATGAGCACAGAAAAATAATATCAGCCCTTGTCTTTCTCTTTTCTCTCATAAATCAAAGATGCAATAAAAAATAAAAAAAAATGAAGGAGAAGAAGCATCATTCAAAAACACTGTATCATTTTGTCGTCTCTTCTCTATTTTTTATTTTTTGGCTTAATTTCATTTCCTCTTTTTCCTCTTCTGTTTCTAATATTCATAAATCACTGCGCGAAGTAAAAAAATATACGGAAAGTGAAATTTACTTTTGGGAGTTTCATTTTATTTTGAGTAAATAAGGTTTTCAAAAAAGAAAAAAAGGTTTTAAAAAAAGGCTTCATTCATTTTTTGATGAAAAAACTGTGAAATGACTTTGACGGATGATCATCGTTTAGAGGATAGAAGGGAGATGGAGCAGGTGGAAATCGAAAAAAAAATGAATGAAATTGCATTTCAATCAAGAAGGAAAAAATTTAGAAATTTAGAAATAATGCAATCCTGTCAAATTCACTAATGGATATTTAACGAGTGAAAATAAAATAAAAAAGAAGAATCGTTTAAAAAATAAAGTTAATCAAGTCAGTCACGAAACCACGAACCTTTATGGCTTGAGTCCAAGCATTGATGAGTTGAAGGGTGGCATCATTAACGACACCCGCTGTTACTGTTTTTGGCGTTGCCGTGGTTGAAGTTGTTGCTAAAGAGCATGAATTTACAAATGATGTTGGAGTTTCAGCAAGTTTAGGTGAATCCATAGCATTTTTTAATGATTCGTTATCTTTGTTATTATTGTTGTTATTTTTCCATGCATTTCGACTTAATCGATCCGAAATAGCGCTTAATCGGTTGCTTCGACGTTCTTTTGCCCGCATATTTTGAAACCAAACCTATAAATTTATAAATAAATTGGAAAAGTTTAAAAAAGCCATAAATGTGCAAGATTTTTTCCAGATGTTACATAAAACAAAAAAAAAGAAATAAATCTAATTAAATTAGGAAAAAGAAGAGGTCAGTCAGGTGCAGCAATGGTTTTTTACAACCGTCCTGTCGTTCGATTGTGCTTTTTTTTGTGACAACTAACTACCGTAAGCAACCACAATTAAAAACCCATAAAAAAGGAAATCAAATAATTAATTACCTGTACAACTCTTTTATTAACTCCAATTTGTTCTGCTAATGCAGCTAATTCATATTTAGATGGAAATGGATTTAATTTAAAATGTGAAGATAAAATAGTCACTTGAGAATCAGTTAAAAATGATCGAGATCTTAATGGTTTCCATTCGGGTGAAGACGGATCTTCAGATTTTATTTGAGAAAATAATAGCAAAGGTTTTTGATCCAAATCCATTTCCATGGAATTGTTGTCTTCATTATTTTCCATGGCTGCTTCTTCTTCGTCCTCATCCTCTTCAGCTTCTTCTTTGATTCCATTTTTCTTTAAAAGTTCTGCTTTAAACACATCAAATAAATCCATGGCTGTGGAGGTTGTGGAAGGTTGTTCTTCATCATCGCTGCTACTCTTCTTTGGCTTGAAAAGGGATTCCAGCGAAAAACCATTATTATTGTTTAAACCATTTATGGCAGATAACAAATCAGGTTGAGGATTTACAAGAAGCTAAAAAAAATAATTAAAATTATTTAACATTTTAAATTTTTTTGTAAGACTCACTTGTAGCAAATTTCCATATGGATTACCAGCAGCCGCTGCTGCCGCAGCTAAAGAATATGGCAATGTCGTTGTAGTTGTTGGATTTGGAGATGATGAAGCAGCAGGCATGAAAGATCGATATATCGAAAATGGATCCATTATATGTGGAAGTAATAAATTATTTGGTGATGCTGAAGAAGAATTTCCGCCACTAATATTTCCTCCAATATTATTGTTGTTGCTGGTTTGATTATTTAAAAGCTGCTGATGTTCGAGTGTACATTTTTTGCTACTCATGTGAGATGAGTATGAACCCGAATGTGAAAAGCGTTTATGGCAAAATCGACACTGAAAAAGAGAAAATAAAATTTAAAAATGAAATTTCAATATTTTTCTTTTGTCTTTTGCTTTGTTTTTTTAAAATGAAAAAACAACTCAAAACAAAAAAATGTAGATATAAATATTATTTTTAATAGGCACTTTTATTTAGGAAAAAAAAACGATGGGCAGCCGTGTTTTCTTGGGAGACAAAAAAATATTTCCGATACCACATTATTTTATTGTTATTTTTGTTTGTTATAAAGCCCCATCTTTAAAATGTTTTTATTTTTTCATTTTAGGTTGAGTAAGGTGCTCTTAAAGAAAGATATGCATCAAGAACTCAGAATGTGATGACTACAGACAGTGTAAGTTGAACATCTTTTTTTCTTCTTTTCTCTCCTGGATAAAAGTTGATTTACCCATTTCCTTGCAGCTTTTTGGTAATAGTGTTGTGGTGGTGGTGCCACAGCTGGCTTTAATTTTGTTTAAAAAAAAGGGACAATTCTCGTTTTCGTCAACGGTGAGCTTTTGCTTGCATCTTTACGGCAATGCTTCTTCTTGTTCTTTTCCTTGTTCTTTAACATTTTGCATTTTTGCACTTCTGTGTTTTCTTCTTTCGAAATAAGCATTGGAAAGAAGATGACTATGCCTGCCGCCGCCGGTGGCACTAATTTGGCGTGCCGCACAAAAAAAAGGAAAAATTCGAGCGCATCAAGGTTTCTTTATTTCATTTTCTTTCTTTTTTACTTCTCCTTTTTCTTTTCCACTGAAAATTAAAAAATAGGGATGCGGTGTTTTAAATGAAATTCTGCGCGATTGCTGCTTCTTTATTTTACTATTCCTGTTGTCACTGTCGTCTTCTTCATTTTGGCCACATTACTGCCCTTTATTCTGCGCAGGCGGAAATATGGCAATAATAGAAAAAAAATGAAAGAAGAAAAGATGGCAACTCTAACCTCAAAAACCCACCGGCATTTTTATTAAGCCTCACTAAAAGAAAGAAAGAGAAAAAGTATGCTTTCACATCAGATTCATTTATGACTTCGAGAAAGAAAAAAAAGGGTAAAAAATTCGTTACTAACAATGTTGCCATTGTTATTGGCACCACCGGGAGAAAATAATAAGATAAAATAAAATGAAAACACATGGGTAAAAAAATTAAAGGAAAGAAGGAGCTACGTCGTCAAAAAAAGTGTAAGTGTAAATGTAAGTAAAAAGGGGACACAGCCGGGATAAAAATTAAAAAATAGGTTTACATCCTTAATTGGATATTGCTTGATAAAATAAAATAAAAAATATGCATAGGTTGAATTAACGAGGAAAAAAAACAGATGACGCTCTCTTATCGCTTTTTTATTTTTCACGCACTTATGAAAAGGAAAAAAAGTGTAATTCTCACTTAAAGGCATCAATTAACAAAATACAGTATTTGCTGTTGCTTCAGGTTTTGGCTCCAATTTTTTTTATTAAAAAGGAAAGAAAATTTTTTCACAGCTAAACAAACAATTTAAAAGCTTATTGGTTAAAGGAATAAATATGAATAAAATTTAACATCAAAGTTTTTTTTTCTCGCAGCCAATAATAAGCCCCGTTGCTATGGCTTCCTTAGCAACCTTATTTTTGGTTTTTAGCGCAAAAAAAAGAAGAGAATAAAGAATTACTGTATTATTTATTTTTTTATGTTTACATAACCGATTTTCCGGATTTATTTAAATGTAATTGAATAATAAAAAATCCCTAATAAAAAATAATCTCTTTGCAGCTATCAGGTAGCATCAAAAAAAAATAATAGTAGCGTATGAGGGGCGAAAATGCGGTCAATCAGCTGGACACAGGAATAGAGCAAGCAGCAACAGCAATGTCTCATTCTTTTTCTTTTTTTCTTTCTAAATTCTAAATGGGCACTTCACTTTTGCGCGGATAAACGGTTAGAAAAAAAAGAAAAAGAAAAAAAACCATCGTTTTCATTTTCTTTATTTTTATTTTCACTTTCCTTTAATTTCCTTTCCTTCAACATCCCAAAAATGGTGAAGAGATAGAGATTTAGAAACATCTCACACACGCAAATGCTGATTCTTTTTTTTCTTCTAAGATTCAAACACGATATTGCCCTCCGGGGTTAAAAAGCAAAAGTGCGGAAGAAAAGTGAAAGTAAAAAAAAGTGAAAGGAGCTGGACATGTTCCGATCGGTCGGTCTTTCGACGTCGTCTACGACACCTGAAGTCAAATGAATGTTTTAACGTGTTCCAATCTTGCTTTTATTTTTCATTTTCATTTTCTTTCTTTTCTTTGATAATTAAAACATTTTTATTTTATTATTGAAGAGATAGCGGATATGCGAAGGTTTTTATTATTAAAAAAGGTCGTAGAAAATTAAAAGAGGTAGCCAGTCGCATTCACTTTTTTAATAAAGGAAAAAAGCGTCCATGGCGACGGGAAAGGCGTTTACCGTAATCAAAAAATTGTGAGCTCAGAAGTTTTGCTAAATTAACTAAAGGAGTTAGAAGCGTTTGTATTTAAAAAAAATTTCTAAAAAAGAAAAGAGAAAAATATGTCAAAGGTGAAAAGATTGATGGTCAAAGAAAAAATTTCACGCAACAAAAAAAATTCTGAAAATAAAAGAAAATAAAATTTCGCGCATTTCCCCGCCATTATCATCTTATTCTTTCCTGTCGACAGATGGCTTCACTTCTGTCGTTGTTGGCCAACATAGAAGATCATCATCATAATTTTGTTGCTATAATAAAACGATTTTAATCGTTTAATGAAACAAAAAGAAAATGTTGATGGCGAGTGAGTGAGTGTCAGGTGCGGAATATTTCAATTTAAAAAACGGATGAAAAAAAGTGTCTTCGATCGTCAACTTTTTTAAAAATATTAAGACAGCTTTGGCTTTTTTTGTATTACTGTGGTCTTCGTTACATTCTTCTTTGGTAGACGAAATATTTTATTCCTTTTTCACAGTGTGAAATTGAAAAATTTCAAGAAAGCATATGCAAATTTTTATGCAAATAACGACGACAAAAAAAGGCGCTACTAATCTTGACAGATTTTCTTCGTCCAAAAACAGAGAAAACAAAATAAGGCATTTAAAGCTTTTTGGCTTTTATTTTTTTTTCAGGTCGAAGAAGAATGCTTTATTTGTGGTTATTATCGTTTTGTTCGATCTGAATGAAGGCCAATTGCAATTGGATGTATATATGTTTGGAAATGCAGCAATGGAAAAAGAAAGGCATATCAAGATTATTTACTAATATATCGTTTTCTTTGGATAAATGTGCTGCTGGAGCTTTAATAAACGAAGAAAAAAAAGTAGAAAGAAGGAATGAAAAAAATTTTGAGCACATTTTTTTTCGATGAAAGGTAAAAAATACCCCAGGAGGTATAAAACTTTATTTAATCTTGGTTATTGCTGGATTTCTGCGCGCTGTTTTTGATTCTGCTATAAAAGTAGAAGACAGAAACACAAAAGATAAAATGCACATCTGCTTATTTATTTTATTTGTTTCTTCAATAATTCCATTTGCCCTTGCCTTCTTCTTCTCGTCATCACTCATCTTCCTCATATAAAAATAAAAGCGGCGCGGATCATTTAGGCTAACAACAAAAAGAAAAAAGAAAAAATAAGAACCAGGTGTCAAGAAGAAGAATTAGAAGAAGCGCTAAATCCTTGCGATCGCGCGACTCTTTGAAAGTGAGAAAATGAAATGCATTTCTTTTTTTTGGCAAGGACACTTTCTTGACTCACGATGACCGTATGCAAACAAAGTTGAGCAAAAGCGATCGCATGATTTAAAGAGAAAGAAAAAAGCTACTTGTTCGCTACCCAATAAGTGAGCCTCAAAGTCGGTGGCGGCGGCAAGCTTTTTTAGTTTTTAGTTTAGTGATGGTCTTTTTGAAGGATAGGATTTAAGGTGGAAATCCGTTTAAAGAAGAACAAAAGAAAAGGCATTATTATTATTATTCTTCGGTCAAGAAAAGTATGGTCTCGGAAAAAATTAAATATGAAAGGGAAACAAAAAAGAAAGTTTTTGTTTCTTTCTCTCATCTTTTCCATCTGGCTTTTTGACACCTCTTCCTTTGGGAGAAAACGAAAATACATATTTGACAGTTTTTAATAGATTTACCATTTTTTTACTACTACTTTTTTGAGGAGCATGAGAAACAAAAAATAAATAAAGAAAAGCATAAAAACCTTTAAAAAAATGAATACTTGGTTGACCTCTTTTGACCCAAAGTAATTAGTTTGCAACAGCAAGCAACAACAGATACCTCTCCTCGGATATATATATATTTATAACGTCAAGATCTGTTTCTCAGAACAATTCATTATCCTTAATAGCAAGAAAACCAATTAAGGTTCGTGAATACATATATATATCGAAATTAAGCAATAATGCAAGCAGCAGCAGCAACCGGTGTCTGCGCCATGTGGTAACGTTTAAGACATCGACGACGATGACAATGATTTTCTTTTTTTGCATTTATTTAATCTTGCGAGAAAAAAGAGTGAAGTGAAAAAGCAACTTATTCCCATTATTCTCAATTATATTTAAGAAAAGATAGTTTACAGTTCCTTCTTCAGCGTCTGGTGAGTGCTGCTGAATTCAGGGCTTTGCTTATCCAATTTTTTTAATAACAGGAGCGAAGAAAAAAACAAGCAGGGAAGGAAAAGCATGTGTCATCATAATAATGGGCGAGAAATGTGAATTAATGTTGTCAAACACAAGCAAACAAATAAACATAAATGGATTGAATGACCGATTACTACCTCTTATTAAAAATATTTAGCGCAATTTGCTTCAAATCCACTTAAACCTTACTTAAAACCTTTAAAAAAACCTAATCTTAATGAGATTGGATTCAGTTTAGTTTTAGTAGTAAATCGGATAAAAAAAATTATTTTAAAGATATACAATGTAATATTTGCATACAAACAAAGCAGATGGGATTTTACTTTTTTTTCTTTGCTTCTGTGTGCCATCTTCTTTTTTTTTTGAGAGGTAAAATAGAAGAAAATCGTGTAAGATGAGGCAAAACAAAGTGACAGCTGCATCGGATTGGATTTATTTTAATATTAAGGAAGCAAGCGTTTATCTATCATCGAAAAAATTTATAATAAATTTTGAAGACATCCATGAAAAATAACAAAATTCTTAATTTTAATTTTTGCTTTTACTTTTGCATCCAAAAAAATAAAAATAATGATTAAAACTTTATTTTATTTAATATTTTTTTTTCGAAGTTGTCAAATGTTTCGTTTCTTTAATAAAAATAATAGCAATTTAGAATTGACCTGGGTTATTATTATTGGCTGTTCCTAATTAACATTCAATAATAATAATAAAAAATGCCAGCTCTTGAGCCTTTTTTAGACAGACGATAATCGAATGCTATTGTTGTGTTTTTTTTTGTTTCTACTCTCAGGTTGGCTATTAATACCTACTTACACATGTCTCATCATTCTATTGTTTAAAAAATAATTGAAATTGAATAATGACTAGTATAGAAAAAGTGAGAACAAGCCATGAGTACATACAACAACATTCATTCGTGAGGATTTTTTTCGCGCTAAAAAATACAATTGGCTATTCTTCTCTTTTTTTTGTTTGCTTCGAATAAAAAAAAACATTATTCATAATGAAAGGTGTTAAATTACGGTAAAAAAAAATAGAGAAAGAAAAGAAAGGAGAGAGGAGCATAATTTTTTTTCTCCCTCAATTGCGCGGTAATTAGGCGTACTTTGTCATGGGTCTCAAGTATTATATCTTCCACTAATTCCAAATGAGGCTTGAAAACTCAATAAAAAAATAAATATAATAGTAATAATAATGACAAGTATGAGAAGGTCAAGAATGGCAAGAACAAGAGAGAAAAAGTAAGAGATAAATATAAATTTGATCAGGACATGAAAAAAGCAAAAATGAGGAAGTTGAAACAATGGCTTTCAGAAAAATAAAAAAAAGTTAAAGCAAAAAGGCACAGAGAAAATCTTTCAAGTGATTTTATTGAAAACACGTGTATTTACTTTTTTTTATTGCCAAAACACGAAGCATCTATAGAAATATAAAAAAAATTTTTGTTGCCTGTTTCGATTATCCAGCCGCAAACTACCGGACCCATCCTCATTTTTTAAAATAAAAAAAAGAACTTTTAAGAAAACTTTTTATTTTCCAACAAAAATGAAAAAAGAAATGTTCAAACAAAGTAGTAACGTCTTAGCCTCATTTTTTCGCGCATGTAAAGAAAGAATGATTGTGGCTGAGATGCCACTGGCGTAAAAAAGAAGAAAAAAAAGATCGCGCAAAATCCGTCTCACTCACAAAATCACTTCGTTTTTTTTTCAATAACACCACTACCAATCACAGGTATTAAATGTCAATGGCCCCTCTTAAAGAAAAAAGATGAAAAAAATAAAACGGTTTTATATTTTTTTCTTCCCTCTAAGAGCTCAACAACTATAACTACTTTCTTAACCCAATTCAGGTGTTGTCGTAATCGTCGTCGTTGTTGGTAGTGGTGATGAAGGGAAAAAAAGGAAAGAAATTTTAAGGATTAAACGATCATGGTATCCCGCAGAGTAAGTATCATTTTTTTCTTCGATGAAATTATAAAATATACATAAACGAAGCGAAGTAAGGTTACAAAATCAAAATCATCAAACAACTATTTCTTCTTATTTTCTTCATCGTAAAAAGAGATCAGGAGAAGAATAAAAAAAAGTGAGGTAAGAAAAAATAATGAAAGAAATCAGAGAGGAAACATTTACTGAAGTAAGTTATTGCCAGAAAAAAAAAATGGAATGGCAAAAAGTTTCTATCTTTGTGTGTGCGCAAATAGCATAAAACTCAAACCTGACAGCTGGCTTTTTATTTATTTTTTTGAGGCAACAACATTAAATGAATAAATTTTTTTATAGGAAGAAAAAACCCATTGTTGCACCATTTTTTTTTGCACGTTTAATTAATGATCTTTTTTTCTTCAGAACAAAACAGGTGGAAGCAAACCAAAATAATGAATATATATCTTCATTCCAAATATTTAATAAAAATGATGAGGAGAAGAAAGAAAATTAAATGCGCATCATCAATATAGCTATTGTCTTTTCTTTTTTTGTTGAGGGAATCAAAAAAATAAATACAAAAAAGGTTAATATAGAGGCAGGGAGGATGGATCAAAATTATGTCCTATTGCATAATAAATGCTATTTTGGAAACGACGGCATATTCTTTTTATTTATTTTTTTTTTTTCATTTAACCTTTGTCCACGAAGACGAGCGAGCGACAGCATTTTCATGTCATCATTAAACTAAAACTCAAAAAATATTCAACCTTGTCATCTCGCGCATCCTTTTTTTATTTTATATTCTCGAGAATACATTAAGCATTATTTTTTTTCTTTTTTCTCAAGCGCTTCTGCCGCCGAAGAAAAGACAAAAAAGAGAAGAAATGATTTAAAATGGAAAATAATTAAAAAAATATGCCATTAATCTCTGACCGGCCTTCTCTTCTACTTTTTTTTTCTTGGGTTTTTTTTATGGGAGTATAGGCCTCCAGGATCTATTGAAAACAAAACAAAAAACGATTATCCTTGCGCGAGGTAGAGTATCGTCACCTGTTCCAGGTACAATATTTAGCCAAATGATTGTTGATTGTAATGATGTCGAACAGCAACAACGACGACAAACAAATCTGGATTGTTTGCAAAACAATAAGAATATATCTAATTAATCTTTTTTTTATGTCAGTTAGCTTATAAGTTTCTCAAACTTTCTTCAAAAACAGAAGTTTTTCTTTCTTTATTTTTTCTATTTGAATAGAGTTGTTTTTGTACCGTACTGGAAAAAAAGTATGGAGAAAAAGAAAAAAAGATTTGAGTCATCCCCAAAGGAGCCACAACAAGGTATCTATCGTTTTCTACTTGCAAAAGACGACATCAAAATAAAATTGGATTTGTTTTTGTTATTCTTTTTTTTTCTTTAAAAAGCCAATCAAAATTGTATATGTAACTCTTTTTCACCAAAAATTGCATCTTCAACAACATAAAATGTGTCAAACATTTTTATTATTAAAAAAAGAAGCAGCAAAAGCATAAGACTCGATTTGATTTTCCTACATTTTAAATACATTGAAAATAAACTTAAAATAAAAATAAGAATGGTGCATCAAAACTTGTCTCATAAAAATGAGCTCAACTCCTACACCCAAAAAATGCGATACTCTCATTCTTCTTTTTTTTTGAGTCCTTCTTCATCTTGGAGAAAACGGTTATGAAGTGAAGGAAAAAAAGATGGAGGAAAAATAAATTTTTCCTTGCTCGTTTTCGGCACAATAGACCCTCAGGAGAGGAAAGGAAAGGCATAGCAAAAATCTTCTGGTTATTGTTATTGGTGTTTTAAGTTAGCGCATAATTCGCTTGAGAATTGTGTATATTAGTTCCGTTCAAAAAAGCATGTTATTATTATAAGGAGTATATATGCATATCGTTTTGCCAATTTAATTCCTTTTTTTCTTGATTGCTGAAGTACCAAAAATGATGTTGAAAAGCAAAAAAAAAGTTCATTCAGAAGTAAAATTTTGCAAAAGCAAGGGATGCAAAAAAAGTTAACAAAAAACATTAACCAAAAAAATGTTTCTTCGCGGTAAGAAAAATCCATATAGATATTTAGTGTTTTTTTTTCAAAGACATTGCTTTAAAATTTAAAATAAAAATATGCTTCTTCGGTATTATTGTAAACCTTCTTACTTTGCCTTCGTTTATCGAAGTTATTCAACAGGTAATTATTGTTTTGGTTTTTGTCTTGATTGTTGTATCAAATAGCTATCTAGAATCTTTCAAATGTATCCAAGTTGAACGAGTTGGCGATAAGCAAAATGTTGGTCTCGTTGCATTGAGTAAACCTCGAAGTTTTAATTCTCTTAGCAGTGATCTTATGGCTGAAGTTAGTCTTTTTTTATTCTTCAGAATCATAAAAGTGTGATGGGTTTAGGTTGCTCACAGTCTTCGTGAATTTGATAAAAATGATTCAATCGGAGCTATGATTCTTGCAAGCAATTCCAAGAAATTTTTTACAGCAGGAGCTGATATTCGACAAATGCTTGATAATGATTTCATCGGAATCACAGATGGAACTTTTTTAGCCAATTGGAATGTTTTCGAACAATGTAAGAAACCTATCATTGCAGCGGTAAATGGTTATGTCTTTGGTGGGGGATGTGAAATTTCTATGGCTTGTGACATTATTTATGCTGCTGATAATTCAGTATTTTCACAACCTGAAATTAATATTGAAACTATTCCTGGAGCTGGTGGTACTCAACGACTTACACGAGCTACTGGAAAATCACTTTCTATGGAAATGATACTGACAGGAAACCGAATTACTGCAGAAGAAGCTCTCCGATCTAAACTTGTTTCAAAAGTTGTGCCATTCGATGAATTAAGAAACGAAGCTATAAAATTGGGTGAAAAAATAGCATACAAATCTCCACTAATAATTAAAATGGTTAAAGAAGCAGTTAATCGAAGTTATGAAAACAATCTCAAAACTGGACTTAATTTTGAACGTGATATGTTCTATTCTACTTTTGCTACCGTAAGTCTTACTTTTATAGGCGGCAGACAAACTAATATTTGTTTTTCTAGGAAGATCGCAAAGCTGGTATGTCTGCTTTTCCTCAACGTGTGGAAAAATGGAACAACAAATAAATTTTAAAAATACATTGTTAAATTATAAACGAGTAGAAAATCTTTATTTTAACGTATATTGTCGTTATATTGTTAGACAAAAAAAAATAAACTATTCCTGCACGAATTTTTTCTTGTTACATTTATTATTGTCTGGAATAACAAGAGACCGGACGGATTTTCCTAAAATGGATATTCGATTGGCTAACTTTTTTTTCATCTTTATTTTGGTTCGCTTTTTGAATTGAAGCTTGATTGCTGTGGCATACATCGGAAGTGGTTGGATGTCGTGACAAGCTTAAGTATGTGGTGTCATTCTTTAAGCCATTGACGACGACCTAAGCATGTATGTGTTCCTGTAGTTGGACGACTACCGTAGAAGCAGCATTCAAAGCCGGTATACTTTATTTTCTTTATTTTTTTATTTGACTTTTTAACCAATTCCCGATGGGGGACTAACAAGAAAAAAAAAGTGCCAAAAATTTAACCATCCAAAATTATTGCATTGCTTTTTAGCAAATTTTTATTTTCTTTTTTTTGCTGTGTGAAAGAAGTAACGTATTCCCGCGGGCGTTTATGTATGCTATTTTTTTTATTTTCTAACGGCAGCGAAAAAAGAGGTAAATGACGCCTGCGAAAAATGGAAAAATCGCATTCAAAATACTCACACAAAAACTTGTCTTTTTAACTTCTTTTTATTTTTTCAGCTGACGGCGGTGTGCCAAGTTTACGAGTCTCAAGAGAGATAACTCAAAGGTTGATGGTGGATGCTTTCCTTTCCCTCTTTTTTTCCTCCTTGCACACATTTATTTTTTCATATCCTTTGTCTTCTTGCGCATAAACTCCTTTAACCATGCCTGTCCAGGGACCAATAAGTCGATGGATATTTTTATGAATATGAATAAAAAGCGCAATCTATTTTAAAATGGAAAAAAACGGTAAAATTTGCATACACATACAAAAGAACCCGAAAAACATAAAAGAGTGATGAGCAGCAGGCAGTTATGTACTTTTTTATTTTTGACTCATTAATATCAAGTATGATGGCTTTGTGTTTAAAATTTTTTTATTGCGATTGTTGTTTTATACTTCGCCGGCAACGTATCTATCGTTAAAAAGCATTTCGCGCATTTTTAACAATCAAAATTGCGTGTTCAAGTGAATGTGGAAGATGGAGTCAATAAATGTAGTCGTCGGCAAAAACAAAAAAAGAATAAAGAAAGAATCACTAAATATTTTCTTCTTTTTTTGCAACATTTTGGCGGTCGTTTTTTTTTGTTATTTTGTTTAACAGGTGGTGAATCGTAAAAACGTATGTGAGGAATATATCTGTGTAACAACAAAGAATCATAGATTTTATTTTACTCTTCTTCTTTTTTTACGGTTTTAAATGAAACAAAGCAAATCAGAAAAAAAAATGAGGGAAAAATCCTCAAAGAAAAAGGTTAGAATTATAAAATAACTTCCTTTTTTTACTTTGATTTACAATAAAAATTTTAAATAAAAATATTTTTTAAGCTGATGAAAGTTACTGTAAATTAATAGTATAAAATATACTTTTCATATGCTTTATAATTTTGTTCAAAAATTGGATCAGGTACATATGGATCAAAATCTTCTGGAAGATAAGTGTCACTGAAAAAAATAATAAAGTGTTAAAAAGGGAGTTAATAACGGAATCGAAATCGTACACAAGATTATCCTCATTTTCATAATATTGAGGTTCACCACTCATGCATATCCGATATAAAATTGCAAGGAAAATAGCCACAATAATTCCATATTTAATTTTAGTTTCATTAAAGCTAAAACTAAAAAATATTTGTTAGTTTTTTTATTGAAATTTGAAGAGAAAAAAAACCTTGGTTTTGGCGGAGGTGTTCCATCAAAATAACCATAACATCTCGGTTCGTTGAACATAGTATAACAACAAGTTGAATTAACGCAAACAAAGTAATTTGGTTGATACATGGGTTCATCTTGTCTATATCGGCATATACTTCGAGTTGGTTTGGGTCCAAATGGACTTCCATAAAATGGACCGTATTCTTTAGTATCCAAATGATATTTTTTTAATAATTCATCTCTAGTTGGAGGTGGCCCATTTTGTGCAAAAATTATATAGTTGCCAGCCATCAAAAAAATTAAAATGGATGTAAAGGTTAAAGAAAACATTTTTTTAAATAAACTATCTATGATTTTTTTCTTTTTTATACTTAAATTTTTTTATTTGCAAACCTTTTTTTGCTTTATTAAAAACCAATTTCATTGTCGTCGTCGTCAAAGTTACGGTAGCCTTGGAAAAAAGAAAAGAATAAAAAAAGATGCAAAAGAAAATTTTGCCGTCGTCGTCGAAGTCGTTGCTGCATCTTTATTTTTATTTTATTACAATTGACCGGATTGATTGCGTGCGAGACAATGCCCCTGGAATTGAAAGAAATAAAGAAATAAAAAGAAGAACAAATAATTGAAAAAGCTAAGAATGCCGCACCGGAAGATGCTTCCTCTCATCTTTATTTTTTTTCTTTTTTTTAAACAAAAATCAGGAACAATGAATAAAAAATTCAAACGAACAATATAAAAAATTTCCAATGGAGGAGCAAAAATGACAAACAAGTAAAATTAGTGTCTTTTTCAGATGCTTACTTCCTTAAGCTATTTACTCTTCCTCAATTTTTAATGTATATGAAGAAGAAGTTTATGTAACAAATTATTTTGTCATTCATTTTAAACATGGTAAAGAAAGAAATTGGGGATGATAAACCTTTTAAAACTTTAGAATAATGAAATATTCAAAAAAGAAATACAACAAAAACAAAAAAAGCTGACTTGAAAAAAAAAATTACTTTTAAAAAGTATTACAAAATCAATTTTGATCGAGAATAAAGCATCTTCAGTTGATTATACACCAATGCGACAGCAGTTTTGAACAATTTTAATCATCAAATCTTTCCGACTTAAACATTTACGGAATTGTGCTTCTTTTTCGTTTCGTATTCATCTTAAAAAAACTTTTGGTTATTATTTTTATAAAAATAATGACAGTTTTTAATGATCATTGAATTTATTGTGTTACAGCTAAACCCATAAAATTTTTGTTTCTCTTTTTTTTCATTTGCTTTTATAATATATCTTGTTCTAATTAATATCGCCGTTATTTTTTGTTTAGCTTGCTTTCAAAAACACTTTTTTATGCTTTTGTTTTCTTTTTTTCAACTAAATTTCATTTTAATTTAAAACAACAATTTTCATAATCAGTAATAATTCACTTTCTTGATTTTAATCTTTCTTGATTGATTGCAAATATTTTCGCTTTTTTAATGAAAAAACCCTATCAAGATCGACTATGTTTGATGTTGTTTTTAGTGAAAAAAAAACTCTCTGATTTTTATCTCTCTTTTTTTAAGGCTTGTAAATATGTATACAAAAACAAAACAAGGTCGCCTCTCATTGCTTTATTTTTCTTTATTACTTTCACGCTCCTCATTCATATAAATGAATGGGAAAAGTTTGTTTATATCATTTATTTCATATGCTGTGTTGTGCTGTCTCGTTTCTATAAAGCAGCATAACAAAAAAATTTTTGGCGGCGGTAGCACGAGGCAGTTGTTGTTGTTTTGTTTTTTTAACTACCAAACTATTTTTTCTCATTCGTTTTATGCTTTCCTTTTTATTATTTTTGTTTGTTGTTTGCTTGTTTACCTTTTCTCTTGAAATTTTTTTAAAACTTGGATTTAAAATTAGTTTCTTTTAGTTTCAATTTTTTGCTTGTTAAAGAAAAATGGCATTAAAAAAAGGTATTGGATTTGGTATTGATCGAGGTGGAACATTCACCGATGTTTTTGTGGTATATCCTGACGGTGAAACAAATACCTTTAAATTATTATCAGAAGATCCAAATTATAATGATGCTCCCACGGAAGCCATTCGACGAGTGTTATCCGAATTTGGAGGCAAAGAAATTCCACGAGGAAGTAAAATTCCAACGGGTAAAACTTTTTTTTCTTTTGTTTTTTTTAAAGCTTTTGTTTTTAGAAAATATTAGCTTTATTCGAATGGGAACCACTGTTGCAACTAATGCATTACTTGAAAGAGATGGAGAAAAAACAGCTTTGTTACTTACCGCGGGATTTAAAGATTTATTAAAAATTGGTAATCAAGCAAGAAGCAATATTTTTGATTTAAATATTAAAACTCCCGAAATGCTTTACACTGAAGTTTATGAAGTTCATGAAAGAGTTGTTTTGGTGGATGAAACATGCCAAATGAATATTGAAGGGGAAATTAAAGAAGCTTCAAATGGTCAAAAAGTAATTATTGAACAAAAAGTTGATGAAAAGGAATTGCGTTTGGCTCTTGGGGCAGCAATTCAAAAAGGAATTCAATCCATCGCTGTGGCTTTGTTGCATTCTTATATGTAAGAAATTTTTATTTTGCAAAAGCAAAAAAAATAAAGAATAATTATGATTTTTTAGTTATCCCGAACACGAAAGAATTGTTCGAGATGTTGCTAAAGAATTTGGATTTTCTCATGTTTCAATTTCGAGTGATGTTGCACCTATGATTAAAATAGTCCCTCGTGGTTTTACAGGTTGGAAAAGGTTTATTAATTAGTTTCAAAATTAGCTTTTCTTTTAGCCACCGCTGATGCATATTTAACTCCCATAATTCGAAAATATATTGAAAAATTTTGTGATGGATTTGAAGGCAATCTCAAGGATGTAGTCGTGGAATTTATGCGATCCGATGGGGGATTATGTTCCATCCAAGAGTGAGCTTTACAATATTTTTTATTTCAATGTTAACAAGAAAATTTTAGTTTTGTTGGTTCTAAAGCTATTCTATCTGGCCCTGCAGGAGGTGTAGTTGGAGTTTCATACACCGCTTATGATGACTCAAATAAAAGTCCAATAATTGCTTTTGATATGGGTGGAACTTCCACGGATGTCAGTCGATATGCTGGACATTTTAATGAAGTAATTGAAAGTGAAACCGATGGAATTATTATTCAATCACCCCAACTTGAAATAAACACTGTGGCTGCTGGCGGCGGTTCTAGACTTTTTTTTAAAAATGGAATGTTTATTGTAGGGCCCCAGTCAAGTGGCTCCACTCCGGGTCCAATTTGTTATCGAAAAAATGGATATCTTTCCATCACTGATGCGAATATTGTTTTGAATCGAATTGTTCCAGAACATTTTCCAAAAATTTTTGGTAAAACTGAAGATCAGCCTCTCGATCGAGATGCAGCTGTGGAGGAATTTAAAAAGCTTACAGAAGAAATAAATGCTCATATGACTACAAAAGGTCATGAAAAAATGACCATGGAAGATGTAGCGCTTGGATTTATTAAGGTTGCAAATGAAACTATGTGTCGACCAATTCGAAGATTGACCGAAGCTAAAGGTTATGACACGGCCCAACATATTTTGGCTTGCTTTGGTGGAGCTGGAGGTCAACATGCTTGTGCAGTTGCCCGATCACTTGGTAAATTTATTTATGGAATTTTAAAACAAAAAAAAAATAAAATTTTAGGAATGAAAAAAGTTAAAATTCACAAAAATGCTGGAATTTTATCCGCTTATGGCTTAGTTTTGGCTGATGTGGTCGTAGAAAAACAAGCCCCTGTAATGAAAGCCATTCAATCTCACTTTGGCAATATAGAAAAATTATTTTCTAAACTTTCTAATGATGCCGTAAAACATCTTTCAACTCAAGGATTTAAAGAAGAGGAAGTACTCGTGGAAAAAATTTTGCATATGCGATATCATAAAACTGATGCAATTATTATGTGTTCGGATCAAGAAGGAAAATTGAAAACTAAAGATGATTTTATTGAGGAATTTAGTAAACAATATATGCGTGAATTTGGTTTTACCATTTCTGATCGAGAAATAATTGTTGATGATGTTCGGTAAGAAAAATAATAACTTCCCTTTTTTAAATTAAAAAGTAATAATTTATTTTGTTTTTTCAGAGTACGAGGAATTGGAAAACGATATTTATCAGAAAAATCTAAAAAATTAAGTTCATCCAATGAACCTCCAAAACCTGTAGGAGAATATGATGGATTCTTTGAAGTTAGTTAAATGATACATACTTAAAAGTTTTACAATATTACGCAACAAATATTTAAATTTTATAGAAGGGCAAACAAAAAATGACTTTTTATAACCTTGAAGATCTTCGCCCTGGAAACGCCATAGAAGGACCAGCAGTTATCATTGATAAAAATTGGTAAAAAAAAATATTAGAACAACTTAAAATAAAGTTAAACTTCTAAAATTTATTTTTAGTACTATTTTGGTTGAACCAAAATGCTCCGCTGAAATTACGGTAGATGGCGATATTGAAATTGGAGTTGAAAGTCTCGGTGTTGAATCTCTTGGAGATTCAATAAATTCTGTTCATTTATCAATATTCAGTCATCGTTTTATGAGTATTGCGGAACAAATGGGTTCCGTGCTTCAACGTTCTTCAATTTCCACTAATATTAAAGAAAGATTGGATTTTTCATGTGCTTTATTTGGACCTGATGGAGGCCTCGTGGCTAATGCTCCTCACATTCCAGTTCATTTAGGTCAGTTAAAAACTTGATTCTTAACACTTAAAATTTTTAATTATTATTTTTTAGGTGGTATGCAAGCAGCGGTACAATATCAATTAAATTATCATAATGAAAAAGACGGGAATGTTTTAAAACCTGGCGATGTTTTATTAAGTAACCATCCAATTGCTGGAGGGTCACATTTACCTGATTTAACTGTTATTACTCCAGTTTTTATTGGAAATTCTAAAGAACCCGATTTCTTTGTTGCAAATCGTGGACATCATGCTGATATTGGAGGTCTTTCACCAGGATCCATGTCACCTCATTCCACATGTTTAGCTGAAGAAGGAGCAATTTTTACAACATTTAAAATAGTTTCAGAAGGAAAATTCCAAGAAGAAGAATTAATAGAAATTTTAAAAGCACCTGGAAAAGTTCCTGGCTGTGCAGGAAGCCGAAATTTAAAGGATAATTTAGCAGATTTACGAGCTCAAATTGCTGCAAATCAAAAAGTAATTTCCTAAACTTTTTTTTGAAGGTGGTTATCTGATATTTTTTCCAGGGCATTGCTTTGCTTGAAGAACTCATAAAAGCATATGGAATTGACACAGTAAAAAAATATATGGCCCACATTCAATTAACCGCTGAAAATACTGTTAGACAAATGTTAATGAAAAATGCAGAAAAGTTTGCTAAATCAGATGATGAAAAAATTGTGATCCTTTCATTCACAGATCGAATGGATGAAGGATCAACCATTACTTTGAATGTTTCAATTGCACGAGAAACTGTAAGAACCGAAAAAAAAATTAGCTGTTTTTATAAATGTTTTTTAGGGTGATGCTGTATTTGATTTCACTGGAACATCTTGTCAAGTTTATTCAAGTATAAATGCTCCAAAAGCTATTACAACTTCAGCAATTATTTATTGTTTGCGATGTCTTGTGGGTGAAGATATTCCATTAAATCAAGGTTGCTTGGCTCCTGTCAAAGTAAAATTTTACCCAAATAAAAAATTATTTAAAGATATCAAATTTTTTTTATAGATTATTAACCCTGAAAACACTATAATCAACCCTGATGCTGATGCAGCAGTCGTAGGTGGAAATGTTCAAACTTCCCAAAGACTTTGTGATGTTGTATTTGGCGCTTTCAAAGCTGTAGCAGCAAGTCAAGGTTGCATGAATAATGTAACATTTGGAGATGAAACAATGGGTTATTATGAAACTGTTGCGGGTGGAGCAGGTGCTGGACCAGGATATAATGGTCGCTCAGGTGTTCATACACATATGACAAATACTCGAATTACGGATCCAGAAATTTTGGAATCTCGTTATCCAGTTATTTTACGAAAATTCACTTTACGCCCACATTCAGGTGGCCAAGGAAAATATTCTGGTGGAGATGGAGTGGAACGATTTTTACAATTTCGCCGTCCCATTACAATGACATTGATGACCGAGCGACGAGTTTTAGCTCCATATGGCTTATATGGAGGCCATGATGGTAAACGAGGTATTAACATTCTTTATCGAGCCAATAAAAAATCACGAGTTAATATTGGACCTAAGAATTCTGTGAAAGTTGAACCAGGCGATATTTTTGAGCTTTCTACTCCTGGCGGTGGTGGATGGGAAGCTCCACAACAACAATAAATGTACCTTTACTTACTTTTTTTTAAAAACATTTTTTGTTTTGTTTTTTTATAACTTTTTTGCAAAATTTTATATATTTATATTTATATTATCACCAATCAACATAAAATATGATAAAAAAAATATATATTTAAATCGTTCAATCAAAAAAATTACATTACACAAACCAGTAAAAGAAGAAAAAAACAAGAGATCTTTAATAAACTAGTAAACTAACACAGCCAAAACAAAACATATATTTTTTATAACATTAAAAAAAATTTCTAAAAAAAGTAACTAAAACCTTTTTTTGTTGCATCACCACATCAAATAAAATAGGAAAAAAACAATAACAAACAAAAAGAATAAAATTTTTATGAAACATTTTTTTTATTAAAAATAATTATTTAAATTTTTTTACCCATTTTTTTTAAAATTTTTTGAAAAAGAACCGTAATAAAGTTATTCAATTTTTATAAAGGATTTTATTATAGATTAAATCATTTTTCTTCGGGCCCATAATAATCATCCAAACGCTGACGTAAAACTTGAATGGCTTTAGTCATATTTGAAACCGTTTGCCGCTGTTCTGCAAACTCCGAATCTTGAAGGCATCGAGCTGCATAAGTACGAATTTTTTGTTCCAACTGCAAAAATAAATTTTAGGATTTAAAAAATTAAATGTAAAAGGTTTTTAATTTTTTTTACCTCCTCTCTTTCTTTGCTGGTTTTAGCTTTATTCATTCGTTCAATATAAAGGCTTAAATCATTTTGAACCTTTAATAATTTATTGTAAGCTTTTTCATATAATTCATAATAGGTCTGAAATTTGCATTAAATTACTTTTTTATCTCATTGAAAAAAGAAAACTCACTAATTCATGCTTGGAACAAACTTGAGCTTCAGCTTGATTTCGAATAGGCGGATATTTATCTTCATAATTTTTTGAAGGCTTTAATGGATCCGATAATAATTTTAATAAATCTTGAATATTTATTTTTTGTAATTCTTCAGCAGCTAATTTTTCAGGGTTTAATGGTTTCATTTCTTTTATAGTTGGAGGCGCCATTTTTGCTTCTCGCGGCACTGGTTTACTAAGTTTTTCAGCAGGGGCCAATAAGAATTTATCCGGTGTTGGTACCGCTGCTTTTGAAGCAATAACAGTCTCCTTTAATGGTTTTTCTTGGGCTTGAATTTTATCTTTTGATGATTTTTCCTTAAATTTATCTTTTTCTCGTTCCTTGGTTTTTTCCTTATCTTTGCGCTTTTCCTTTTCCTTCACTTTTTCTTCCTCTTTTGGCTTTACAGCAACTTTGTCGAACTTTTCAGTAACTTTTGATGATATTTGTAAGTTTGGCAAAAATCCATTTTGTACTTTCTTTTCTTTTTCTGCCAATTCTTTAATCGACTCAGATTCTGAATGTTTATGAGATCGATGGCGGTGCTTCTCCTTTTTATGTTCTCTATCCTTCTTTTCCTTTTTTGGTTTTTCATTTGGGGTTGAAATTCCATTGTTTGTCGGCTCAGTTTTTGCTTCTTTTTTAATTTCTTTCTCCAATAATGGCATTTTATTGCTACTGCTGTTGCTGCTACTTCTATCATGATGGCGGTGATGTCGATCTTTAGATTTTTCATTTGATTTTGTGGCTTCCTTTTGACTCGAAGAAGAAGATGGTTCTTTAACAAAATTTTCTTTAACCATTTTTATTGAAATTGAAGGTGTTTGTGATTCTTTGAAAGAAGAATTTTCTTTCAGCGTCGATATTTTTAATTTTTCTATTTTTGGTTTTTCTTCTTCTTTAGATTTTTCTTTATGACGATGTTTTTCACTTTTTTCTTTTGGCTGATGCTTATCTGATTTTTGGAGCTTCTTTTCTACTGTAGAAATACCATCCTCTACTTTCTGTATATTTTGAACAATTTCCAATTTTTCGGATTTTTGCGACAACTTTTCTGCATTATCCACTTCCCGTTTAATAACAATATTTTTTTCTTCTATGGCTTCCCATTTAGCAGCTTTTTCTTCCATCATTTTGCGATGATCTTCTTCAATTTTTTTATTTTCTCGCTTTTGATGTTTTTCCTTCTTCTTTTCTCTTTTTTCTTTCATTTTTTTCATTGTCTCATCATCGAGTTTTTGAACCAGCGCTTTGGTTTTTTCCGATTCAATGCTTTTGATATCTGCATCGAGTGTGGTGGGTTCGGATTTAATTTTTAGCTTTAAATTGGCTTCAGATTTTGCTGTTATTGATTCATGATTCGATGAAAATTTAATTTGCTTTGGTGAATCCATTTTATGGTTCTTTTTTGAAATATGAATCCCATTTATTGGCATTTTATCTTCAACTTTTGATGCTTTTGTAAATCCATTATATAGTTGATTTCTAAAAAGGAATAAAAATTATTTTCGTTTTTAATTTTTTCATTTTGTTAAAGCTTACTTTTCTTCTTTGATAATAGTTTCAATTTTATCTTTTGAACGCTGATGATTATTTTTTGAAATAGAATCTGATCGTTCTCCCGATTTAAATCCATTTTGTTGTTGTTGTTGTGGCTTTGGGCTTGCAAAAGAGTTTGAGTTTGAATATGGACTTCCACGAATTTTTTGAAAATCACTTTGTGACGATGATTTTGGTATCGAAGGCGCAACAGGGATGGATAATGAATTTACAGATGATTCTCTGTCAATCGATTGAATATTTGTATTTGATTTATCAGGGGTAATTAATCGTTTCTTAGCTAGCGGAGCATCACATTCATCATTATTAATATTCAAAGGTGAATTGAAACTTGTCATTATCGATTTAATTGCTGTTCTTGTTTCAGCCGTCAAACCATTTAATTTTCTTTTTTCAACAATTTTAGGTAAATTATATTCATTTTCAATTTGCATAGTATTTTGTGGACTTGGAGTTGAACAAGTACTAGCATCGGATGCAATATCCGGTGATGTGGTAGTTGAATTATTCATTGACGGGGTTGCTGGATCCTTGCGTGGTTTAGATCTTGGCGCAACTAATGGGCCACGTTTGCTTGATCTCATAGGTGCAAAACAGTTTCCTGCTTTTACATCAGTTTCTGATAGGGCTTGCCTCACTCTTTCACGATCTTCCGTAGAATAACCTTCCCAATCAATATTTATTTCACGATAATATTTAGGTAATAAAGCAATTTTTGGTGGATTTACATATACTTCAGCAACCTAGAAAAAAATGAATTTAGTTGATCAAAAACCAATAATAAAAGTCGATTATAAAAAAACTTACTTCACAAATAACTTCACGAATTTTTCTTTTAGCTGATTCTGGTACTATTCCGGATGGTAATCCCGTAGACATAATATGATCAACAATTTCATCTTGAGTTTTAAATCTTCCACATGCAATATAATGAATAACTTGTTGTTTGAGGGCATAATCATTAGGGCCACGGGGTTGTGGAATTCCAGGCCCACTAACTTTGTTGTTTGTGGCAGCAGCGGCTAAAGATGAAAGTGAAGAAGAAGAATTTGATGCTCTAAGATTTGATGAAGATAACCCGTTGTTTCGCGAATTTTGAGAAGGTGGAGGAGGAGGAATGGATTTTGGTATAGTTCCAATCCGATTTATTATAGGCTTATCTAAAAAAAATTATACTTTTTTGTTGGTATATTTTTTAAAGAAAAATACTTACTTTTAAATGAATATTTTTCACCAGGTTTAATAATTGGCGAAGCTATCATTTGCGTCCTACATTTATTTGATTCCATTTCAAG
This sequence comes from Panagrolaimus kolymaensis, assembly GCA_028622995.1. NCBI lineage: Eukaryota > Metazoa > Nematoda > Chromadorea > Rhabditida > Panagrolaimidae > Panagrolaimus > Panagrolaimus kolymaensis. The sequence continues at coordinate 1,185,081 of JAJQJQ010000034.1, forward strand.
ATGTTTTGATAAATTTGCGGCTTTCAGCCTACTTGATTGAAATGTTTGTTCTGTAGGTTTTACTTGAGCTCGAATATTTATATTTGCAACATCATAAAATATATTATTTTTGGAGGAAGAAGAAGAAGATTTTGATTTACATAGTGCATGAGTTAAATTTCCTGATACCCGTTCAAAATAGCATTCAAATTTTAATGAAGGAGAGTTATGTGTTTTAATTTCAATTGTTATACTCTTAAAAAATATATATAAATTTAGTAATTTGTTTAATTTTTTCCATAAAAAAAATATTTTTTTCGCACCTTTTGATTAATATGCACAAGAACTTCATAGCCATTTTGAGCAGCTTTTTGTATATTTTGATAACAATCATCCGTGAGTTTTATATTTACAGCTTGTTTTTGTGGTATTAATCCATTATGAAGTTGCAAAATATTTGTGGATACACTAGTGGATGGTAAAGATCTAGAGGTGGTGACGCCGTTGCTGGTTTGTTGTTGTTGTAGTTGTTGATTGTTGATACCCAAGACATTATGAGGCGTTCTTCGACTTATCATTGACACCCTGAATATAATTTTTTTAAGTTTAATTTTTGATGCTTTTTACATTGTATTCCAAAAGGGAGAGAGAAAAAAAGGATCGCGATGTAGAAAAAAAAATCATTTTTTATGTAGATAACGATTCTCACGTATTAGATTAAAAGAAAAAAATAGAGTAGAAAACGCATAAAAAAATGTTTGGTTTGAATGTCAATCATCACAAACATTTTCTTTTTTGTTCGTTGATAAGAAAGATAAAGGCGCTTTTTTTCTCCAATAAAATAGATATAAAGGAGCTTATGCACCCACACATACATGCATATTTGTTGATAAATTGTTTAGTCGGAATTTTTTGCTTTGTTTTCAACTGCTTTTTTTTATTCCTTTCTTTTTTTTGTTGCTTCCTGCGCGCGAACGAATATAATTCAAATTAGTGTGAAGAAAAATATTTAACGTGAAGAAAAGCAGCCATGTGTCAAGACAAACTAAACCAGTCATTCATCCTTCTTTTCTTTCTTACTTCTATTGCTACTCCTGCTACACCACTATCAAATAAAATAAAAGAGAGAAGAAAATATTGTCAAAAAAAAGACGCTGCGCAACAAAAAAAAGCAATGAGCAGCAGCAACAAGAAAAAATGAGGCATAGCGGCGTCCGACACAAATCCCCACATAACACAGACGTTAACGATTGGGATAATATGCATGGGTGATATGCTGCAGTTCGATATTTTCAACCAATATATGTCTAGTTTAGAAAAAAGAGCAATGAATGGGTAATAAATATTTTAAAAGAGAATCACAGTCTCGTTAATTAACAGCCACAACGACAGCAGAAGAAATTAAAATGGTTATAAAAATAAATGTGTGTAACACCCGTCTAAGATTTAAAAGAAAATCAAATCAGGATCTTGATTTCACACGATGATACGCGCGGTCTTTTATTATTTATTTTATATTTATGGCGCCTAACAGCAAAGAAAAACGCAATTAGTAGAGATTAATTTAAGAAGTATGTATAATGATTTCAGCGATAATTAGTCAGTCAGTTATTTTTTGCGCAAAAAATATATATAGAAATTTTTTTAATAGAGCAGACAGAAATATTTTTAAGAAAAAAATGTGGTTTTTATCCAGACATTTTTCTTTCTTTATTCTTTCCATATTTGTTAAAAAATAAATATAAAGCGTTAAAAAAACTTATATGTTAGTTTACTTCTTACATCACAGACAAATTAAATCAATTGCTGAAAGGGGTAATAAACACACACAAAAAAAAACGAAAAAAGAAAGAAGCTTCTTTTTTCCAATCAAAGTGTTTCGAACGCTTTTTTTTCATGTGTTTGAGCTACTACGACTACTAACTCCCTCGCATTCGCAATCAATCCTCCGAATGGGCGAAGAAATAAGGTATCTATCATAAAAAAATATGACACTAAAATGTCAATGAAAAAATTAGACTTGTTCAACAACCAAAAAAGAAGAAAATAGGTACAGAAACGCTAAATATGCCTATCAAATTCAACATCATCATTTGTGGAAAAAAAAGAAAGAAAAAAAGAAAAATCTTGTTCTATCAACTTTTTTTTATCAGTAAAAAATGGAAAGAGAAAAAAAACGAGAAACAATTCCACGAATACATACTCCGAAAAGACGGAAAGAAGGAACATAAAGGTTAAAAAAATTAAAAAAACTGTAAACCTTCTTCAACTATGTATTTTTTTTCTCAAAAGGAGCAACTTTAAATTTGAAAATTCGACAAAATTGAAATTATCGATACTCAAAAATAAAAATAGCGAAAAGTAAAATGGCTATCTCGCATTAATTTTTTCAATGAATTTAAGATTATTTTTAAAACAACAAAAATTATTTTCATACATATTTGTTGTATTCATCAATCGTCAATAATAAAACAACAAAAATCAGCACCAAAAAAAGTGTTTTTCTTTCGCTATGGTTTTTATTTTATTTTTTTATGGTTTAAAAACTCGCCCAAAATCAATGATCCCATTTATGGAAAAAAGAGGGGGGAAGTGAAGTGAAACACAAACGTTTTTTGTTTTTCTGTCAACCAAAAAAATAAAAAGTAAATATTAAGATCACAAAAATTTTAGAGACCTAACCAATAACAACAACTACCACCAATAAAGGAAAGAAGGGAGAGAGAAATAAATTTTGAATGTTCATCAATTTGTATTTTTTTTCTATAATATTTTTCGTGGCAGGCAAATAACATGTAACAACAACAACCGTATGAAATGGAAGAAAAAAATATATGAGGGAAGCAAAAATATTTTTTAAAAAATGTTTAGTTTTTTTTCTTGAATTGATAAAAGAAACGAAAGAAAAATAAAGGTATGACGCACTTTTTTTTTCTTCTTCTTCGCTATTCTCGAAAAAGTTAAACATCGAAAAGGTGGAATAAATAGAGGCCCAAAGATATAAAAGTTTGTATGAACTATATAAAAAATAAATAAAGCTATACTCTACCGATTAAAATATGAGAAAGGGCTTTACATATTTTAGATAGATTTTTTTAATTTGAAAAAAGTTTGGACTTTTTCGTTGTCAAAATATTTTGTAATCAAAAAATTTCTTTTTTCAACGGTTTTCCTTTTCTATTTTGAAATCAATGAAAAAAAGAGAAAAAAAGTATCATCAAGAAGATATTTTAGTCGTAGTCGCCGCTGATGGAAAAAAAGAGGGGAGCAGAAATGAAAAAAAATTATATGAAAGAAATGAAATGAAACGAAAAACGTTTGAAACAAATAAAAACGAATCGAATCAACCAATAAATAAAATGTCTATCAAAATCTAAATCAAACAAAAAAAAAGGAAAAAAGAAAAGGTTTTTGATAAGAAGAAGAAAAAAAAATCAAAAAAGCTGCTACGCTACCCTGCCTATCGACTTTTTTCTCTCTCCTTTTCCATATTTGATAAATAAATTTATTTTTCTGCGAAAGACAATCATAAAAATGAAAAAACAGTTTGTCCCTTTTTTCTTTTTCGAGAAATCCATAGAATAAAACAAAAACCTTTGCAACGAAAATAAAAAAAAGATCAAATAGAAATAAAGCAAAATAGCTGCTGCAACAACAACGACAAAAAAAAGAATAAAAAAAAGAGTTCTCTCAAAACCTTTTTTTCTTTTTTTTTCTTTTTTAAGCCCCAAGAATAGAAAAAAGAGAAAGAGAGACAAGAAGAGATGAGATGAGTATACACACACAAACAATAGAAAGGTCTCAAAAGAAAAAGAAAGGGGATGAAAATGAGAAATGGATAAAAAGCTGGCTTTAACCTTTCAAAGCCAAACTAATATTTTAGAATAAAAAAATTAACAGTTTAAAAACACTTTTAAGTTTTTTTGGTTAAATTTATTACATTTATAAATTGTTTGAATTAAAACTATTTTGTAGCAATAAAAATTTTTAACGAAATTTTTAAGTACCTTGAAATATAATATTTCCTAATTTATTTAGTAAAATAAAAATTTATGATCAATTTGAGGCAATAAAAAAAGAAGGAAAAAAATGACTGTGAAAATAAAAAAATTCATCATTCAACAACATGTTCGAAAACGATGATGGACGCATTTTTTTGATAATAAAGCGAACGATCCTTTCCTCTTTTGCTCCATCATATGTATGTGCACACATTTGACAAATAAAAAAAATATGTTTAAAAAATAATTTTGAAAATATATATAAAAAACTCTTCGTTCGCCGCTGATAGTTCCGTCGTTTCCCCGACGTTCGTTTTTCGAATAAAGTCATTTAAAAAAAGAAAAAAATGAGAGAAATCCATCCATCCATCAAACAACCAAGCAAGCAAGAATAGACACAGGCGTTTTTTTTCCTTCTTTTTATGATCGTCGCAATAATCGCGCTATTTTTTTTCTTGTTCGTTGTTTGCCCCGGTAGCTCAGTGATCCAATGAAAAATATTTCAAACAAAAAAATCGAATGGAAGCTGTCTCTCTTTTTTTTTGTTGTTGCTTGTCACCTCTCTCCTAGCCACCATCAAACACACTCAATTCAATCTTTTTAAATTCTCAAATTGATTTTAAAATCTTTATATATATTTTTATAGCTGTGTTTGAGGCATACATGCTCAAACTTTCAGAAAGCCAAAATGAAAGAAAGTTAAAAGATACAAGGATTTTTTTGCGTTCGTTCGTTCGTATATATATTTTTTTTCATATCAAACAGAAAAAATGGAAATATGGTGCAATAGGTGATGGTGAAATAAAAAAAACATACATTTTTGGGAATGTTGAGATGAAAAAAAAATTTAAAAAACCAGACGACGACGAAAAAATGCGCAGTTTAAAAAAAGAGAGACAAAAGGTGTCCACCAATATTGGAAATAAAGAAGAGAAGAAAAAAAGCCTCAAGAGAAAATGAATGAAATGAGCTAACAAGAAGAAGAAGACGAGACTCCCAAAAATGAGTAGTTGTAGTAGCTAAAGGGAAAATGAGTGAGACTTGAATGTGAGGAATTTTTGTTTAGCCCTCATGTGCTTTGGCTGCTGGCTCCTACTGCATTTAAGCTTTCCTTTTTTTGATTGCTTAGTTTAGTTTTTTTCCCAAAATAAGTAAAAAAAACTAACGACGACAGATTTACGACGACTGATGGAAATGGAAATGGAATAAAAATGGTGATTGATCCACATTTTTTTTGTTCTATTCTCTCATTCCTTTTTATTATTGAAATAATAACAAAAATGCAAACATATCTTTCTTTCTGTCATTCTCTCAATCAACCAAAAAAATATATATTTCTCACTCAATCAAACAACCAAAAGAAAAAGAAATCAATTTGTCGTCGTTGAGTTGTCGATTAAAACAACCACAGCCACAATCACACAAAAAAAATTTCATGAAACCCCTACCCGGAACACACAAATAGAAAGATAGAAAGCACAAAAAAACATAAAATAAAAAAATAAAATATACGTGCATTGATCAATATATTCTATAAAAAAAGTTGTGTTTTTTCTTTTCTTTTCCTTTCTTTTTTCTTTCTTTGTCAAAATGAACAGAGAGAAATGGCAATATGACAGGTAGGTAGGTATGGTTGTGAACAAGTAGAAGAAGAAGTGTAGATAGAGGAGTTGTTATTAGTTGTTGTGCTTATCGCAATCACACATTTTTTCAACTTTTTTTTTGCCAAGCGTGCGCAAAATAAAAGAAAAAAGGGAAACAAAAAGAAAAAAGAAAATTGTGGAGGATTCTTTTCTTCCTTTATTTTTTTATTTTTTATTTCAAACATGCGTTGGTGGTAATGGTGGTTGGTTGCTACAAACCAAAAAAGGAAAAAATAAAGGAAAATAACGCTCCCAAAAAAATTTTTTATTCTTTTTTTTTTTTTTGGATGATGAAAGGTCAACAACACCAAAAACAAAAAAATAAAACGTTAATGCCATATTTAGAATTTAGAAGGTTTTATAAAAAATTGTAAATATGTATGCAATATTGATGAAAAACAAAACAGAAAAAAAACATTTTAAAAAATAGAGGGGAAAGTCAATAAATAAAAGTATTCAAAGCTTAGTTGCGGATTGGGAAAAAAAGGAGAGAATTTTTATTCATTTTTGAATTTAACGAATAATTATTTAATTTTTTCTTTTATTTTTTGTTTCGCCAAATGCTTTTTTTTCTTCTTCACCAACCATAACAATAATAATTACTCATGTTTAACGAGAGAAAAAAAAAACTAAATTGAAAGCAAATTGACAAAAGAAAAAAGTATCTCAGGCAAGCAGCAATAGTCAGCCAATAAATGAAAGAATGATTCAGCACATGACCCAAACTAAACTTTTTTTTCCTTCCATTTTTTTTGTCGTTGATTACCAATCTTTTCTTCATCCAAGTTAAAAAGTTTATAAGTTATGTTCTGCTCAATCAACCGGTCTTTTGGGGGTTCGTTCGTTCGTTGTTCGTTTTTTTATTTGATGAGTTAAGCTGAAAGTTAAAAAAAACATAGACATTCCATTCTTCCACACAGGTTTTAGTTGTTGCTACCGTAGACAAAAAAATTTATTTTTGGAAGTTATTTTTTGCGTTTTTTCTATACATTTTTTTCTTTCTTTTTGAATGAGAGCGACTTCTTTATGCTTCGATTCGTTTTCCAAAAAAAAAAAACATACATGCAAAGAAGAGACAAAAAAGCTATGTATTTTTATTTGCTTTTCTAAGCTTAAACTTTCTTGAAAGTTTTTGTCTTAAAACGAACATATTTATGGAGTGCCATTCTCAAAAATAATGTTTGACATGAGTAATTTTCTATGCATTAAAAAGAAAAGTATAAAACGTTTACTAAATTTCTTTTTAAGTATGAATTAACTGCTCCGGTAATCGAAGAAGAAAAAAATAACTTAGAAAATGGTATTTTCTTGTTGGAAAGCTGCGGAAGAAGAGCATCAACTTCAAACCACTGAAGAAATTGATAGAAAACGAATGTTTGATTCAGTTTATACTTATAATACCGATTATAATTATGGCAGTAATTATACCAATTGGGGTATGTTTTATTCATTTATTTTGATCCTTGTTTAAAAATTAGTAATGTATTTGTTTTTTCTAGAAACTCAAACAAATAAATATTCTAAACCAAGGGTTGCGGATGCCAGAGATTTAGAGAATGTTTCTCCACAAAATTTTATTGAATTATTTTTTGTTGGATTATCATTTTTATTTATTCTTTGTACTCTTCCATTTTCGCTATTATTTAGTTTGAAAGTAATATTTTTAAAGCTTTTATTAGCAAAAACTAACTTTGCTTGTTTTGTAGTTTGTAAGTGATTTTGAAAGATTAGTGGTTTTGCGACTTGGTAAAGCTCAAAAAGTTCGTGGACCTGGAACAACTTTAGTTTTGCCATTTATTGATAAAACAGCTAAAATTGATATTCGCGTTACTTCCTATGATTTACCTTGCATTAGTATTATTACAAATGATAAAGGAATTGCAGAATTTTCTGCAGCAATTTTTTGTAAAGTTATTGATCCAATGACAAGTTTTTGCAATATTCAAGATAAAGATTTGGTAAGAAAAGTTATATATCTTTTTATTTTTCGATAATAAAAAACGTTTTTTAGACAATTAAAAATCTTGGCTATACTTCAGTTTATAAACATTTAGCTCGAAGAAGCTTGCATGATATTACAAAACCGCAAACACTTAGCCTAATTTTAAGCAAAGTTCAGGTTTGAAAAATATTACTACGAAAATACAGACACAATTTTTAATGAAATTTTTTTTCTAGGAAGATTTAAATCAATTCACTGCTGAAATGGGAGTAGAAGTTGTGGAAGTAACTGTTGTAAATATAAATGTTATAAAACAATCTGAAAATCAAGCAGTCAATATTTTTAATATGGTAATGAAAAGTGATGTTGGAACTCAAATGATGCAAACTTTACAATCACATTTTATGGAACATGTTTCTTCAAATCAAGGCGGCGGTGCTAATGTTAAAGATATGCCTATTCCATTATATCCTAAACAGCCCTCACAAGCAGCTGCAGCAAATAAACCCAAACCCCTCGTAATTCCAAATGATCCAGAAGTTGAAGAACTTATAAGCAAAATTAAACAATGTTGCAATACAAATTTAGTAGCGAAAGTTGGAAAGCGATATCGAATTATTTGTTCTCCGGAATCACCCAACCAAATTCCTGCAGATTTTATAATCGATTTGAAAAAAGCTGATGGTTGGGCGACATGGACCACGCTTGCAAGTGATATGGTTGATGACGTGGATGTTATCTTTACACTTTCTAAACAAACATTAAAATTGCTTATGATTGGAGAATTATCGCCTTTCACCGCTTATATGAATGGCGATGTTCGCATTGCGGGAACCGTTGCAGATGCAATTGGTTTAAAATATTTGATGGAACGTGCAAAAGAATTGAGATGTTTATAAAACATTTAGTAATACTCTTTTTTGTGTATAAATTGATTTTTATTTAAATTCTAGCAATAATGGTGCCAAATGTAAAAAGTTACTTATCTATCTCCATTTTTTGTAGTTGTTAGAATAATGAAATTGTAAATAGTCTCAAATTTTTATTTTTATATATTTTTCTGTCTCATAAATTCAATGCTTTAATACCCCTTTGATATTTTTTGATTCATTAGTTGTAATGCTTCTAAAAAAGCTGTATCCTTTTCATCAAATTATTTATGGTTTGTATAGCTTGTCTTTTCAATCCTTTCCCGTTTTTAAAAGCCTCTATTTATTTGCACGCACAATGCCTTCCTTTCTGCTGCAGATGAAAGAAATTTTTTTCTTGACTATTTTACTTTCTTTTTTCCTTCGCTGACGTATATGTATGTACGTATATTATTTTTGCGACGTATAATAGCCTCCATTCAAATACTATATATTTGTTTAATTTTGCTACGTTTATTCCTAATTTACTCTAGTCTCTTGCCGTTTTTTAAATGTCGATCTCTAATTTAAATAAATTTTTAAAAAGATTTTATCAGTATGTTATAAAACTAAAATATGTTTCAGTAAAATAGTAGTAAGCAAATAATTTAGCTTCAAAACAAACATGACTGGCAGAACAATTTTCCTTTTTGATGTTGATGGCACTCTTACTGCTGCCCGTCAAGTTAGTTTTTAAAAAATGAGAAATATGAAAGAAAGAGAGTTTTAGAATATCACAGATAAAATGCGTAGATTTATGAATGAAACTCATTCAAAAGTTCACCTTGCAGTTGTTGGAGGTTCCGATATGGCTAAAATAACTGAACAATTAGGAAATTTAAGCGACAGTGAGTTTTTTCCTAACCTTTTAAATTTTACATATATTCTTAAAAAATTCTTTTTTAGTTGTTAAAACTTATGATTATGTATTTTCTGAAAATGGTTTAATCGGTTATCATGGCTCGGAACAATTACCCGCTGAAACAATGAGTCAAAAAATTGGAGAAGATAAATTACAAGATGTCATAAATTTCAGTCTTGAATATCTCTCAAAAATTCGTTTGCCCGTTAAACGTGGAACTTTTATTGAATATCGCAAAGGCATGCTTAATATTTCACCCATTGGAAGAAGTTGCAGCCAAGAAGAACGAAAGGGTTTTGTTGAATATGAAAAAACCCATCCAATTCGAATGCAATTTGTTGCTGAATTAGAAAAGCGATTCAGCGAATATGGACTTAAATTTTCAATTGGTGGTGAAATTAGTGTTGATGCATTTCCAATTGGATGGGATAAAACATATTGTCTCAAATATTTAAAAAATAATTATGATACCATTCATTTCTTTGGAGACAAAACGATGTCGGGTGGAAATGATTATGAAATTTTCGAACATCCTGATACTATCGGCCATACTGTAATTAATCCTGATGATACTATTGAAAAAGTTACAAAAGTTCTTGAAAACTTTTGACGAGAGCTTGTTTTAATGTACTTTTTTTTCTTCAAGAAAAAATAATTATATCAAATTGGATGCATTTTATAATTTTTTAAATTTCTTTATTAATTTATTATTTTTGAATTTTTATATGAATAAAATAAAAATACTTATTGACTATGAGTCGAAACTTTCATGAAACTTGTTGTTCCTGTAATTTGTAAGCATTGGATTAAGCCACCATATCTCATTACACCTATAACATTCAATAAAAATGCTAACGTTTGGTATCACAGATGGGCATATAGTATTCTTAGGTGCACTTTGGAAGTACCATATACTGTCATAGTGCACATTTCTTTTTCAAAATTTCAAAAAATAAGCAAAGAGGGGACTAGGTTCCTTTAAAAAATTTGCAAATAGTCATACGCGATCTCAGGTGGATACGAGGTGCGGTAGAGGACGATTATCGCACCCTACTCCGTGTAATGCACAATTTGGAGCTTCGAGCGTCGCTAAAATCTTATAAACATAATACAAATAAAATTGAATGTGATGCTTTGTAAAATTTGTAATTTATTTCTTCAAAAAATAAACAGGAAATATCCTTTGGTAGATTTAGCTTTGCTCACTATTTCAAAAATTTCTCACCCGCTGCCCATCTGTTTCCGCGATTATTATTTTTTTAATAAACATTAAATCTCCTTAATTTTTGATCTTTGCCAATGATTCACCTTTATTTACGTTCTTTCTCTGCCAGACTTTTTTACAATATTTTTCATTTAAAAAATATTTTTTTACTACAACATCATTTTCACCGCGATAAGCGCCCTTTTTTCTTTGCGTTTAAAACAAAAAGAATCTTATATATTTTTTAAAACCTACGAGTTGTTGCATGCGTTTTTAAGTAAATAAAAACTAAAATCAAAGAAATCAAAAAAAAATTATATGTGTCGATAATTAAATAACTTTCAGATCCCAAACAAAAATGGCTGAAAATTTAGCTTCACCTAATGACGGTAAGCTACTATTTATAATTTATTTTTATGGAGCTTTTTAATATTTATTTTCAGAAGGTGAAGCCGTCCTCGATTTTTGGGAACGGCGAGTTTTTTTTGTCCAAGCAAAAACGCAAGGATCTGGAGTCCTAATGGATAAAAAAAAAGCTTTTAACTGTCGCACACATTGGCATGGACCTAAATAGTGAATACAGCGTTTTTGGTCAAACAAATCGTGGAATATCTGCAAAATGTATTTATGTATCAATGGAAGATGATATTGCTATTCTTGAATCTCCAGAATTTGAAGATTTATTTTTGCCTTGGACTTATTCATATCCCGGTTCCAAATTCTATTTACTTGTAAGTCATTAATTATAAAAAACAATAAAAAAAGATAATTATCAAATAAAAATTTTTTAATTTAATTATATCTTTTTTACCATTCTGATAAAATAAAAAACTATAAACATATTTTTAATAAATTTTAAAATATTTTTAGGGCTATCCACATTCTGCCAGCAATATGAGAGCTAGTGTTACTACCGGTATTATAGAATCTCTCCATAGTAATAAAATTCATTTCACCGTAAAACCTAGTGCAACCAAAGGATATGATGGTGGACCTATTATTAATAATCAAAATAAATTACTTGGCATTTATGTCGGTAAAATCCATAATAATTCCAAGGAACATCTCAATGATGGAAACTCTGAATCATTTTCAATATGTTACCTGCCAATGGATGCTGTTTTTGTAATGTTACGTCATTTCGGTTTGTGAAATAAAATTAATGCAAAAATTTTAATGTAAATTTTCAGATAATGCTAATGTACAAAAAGGAGGTTTTTACTGAATATGAGAATCATTGGATCTCCATCCTTTCTCAATCGAAGCTTTTTTTTGTCCTTTCCTTTGATGCTCTTTATTTGTTTGCATGTTGTTGTCATGGGTTTGCCTTACTTTACCAAGAATTCAAGCATCGTTCATTTTGTACTTTCATTTATTTTTCAATCTTGCTCTTGAAACTTTTATTGGCCACTTTTTTGTGTTAGCTTGTAGCTATTTTTGGCGTTCATAAATAATTATTTTGTTGTTGTTAATAAATTTGATTAGGTTTTTCCAAAACTTTAAGAAAAATTTCGAAGATTCAGCAATACCCGAAAAAGATTAAAACCTTTTAAAAATGATTGAAAAAAAGGGAAAAGCGCAAAAAAAGTTTCAAAAGAAAAATTACTTTGTCTTGTAATTTAAAACTTTAATTTTTTCGAATAGAATGGTTTTCTGCACTGCGGAAAAAATATATTTAAACTTCAACTATTTCAATCAAAAAGCTATCAAAATGGAACCAAATTTATACACACAACAAAAATACACATAAAAAAGCCCATAGTCAGTAAACGAATGCTCTTTTTGGTATAATGGGGTGCAAAAGTTTGTTTTCTATTAATTTTTCAAACATTTTGTCATTAATTTTATCTAAGGACTGTCATGATAAAATCATTCCCTCCGCTTTTATCTCTAGCATTTTTTTTAATTTTGTTGTAAGTGAAGGGAAAAGGTTGTATCAATTAGTGGAATATGTTTCTTTCCAATCTTTGACATTTTTTAGCTTTTGTAAATTCCATCATAAAAAAATACCACTTTTTAAAGCTTATTTTTAAATTTACTTTTGCTTTAGTTATTTATTTTTTTCTGAAAAAAAATGAAAGACATAACTTTGAGAGTCAAAAACAAAACAAAATAAAAATATTTCTGATATTTCTGATATTTCCGTCGAAAGCTTTCATGAAATATGTTGTTCTTGTAATGTGTAAGCATTGGATAAAGTCACCATATCAATTGTGCCTGGATTAAATCTCATAGTTCCAGCAATATTTTTAAGAAAACTTTTGACGTTGTCATCAAATTTTTGTCGAGCTGCAGTTACGCGATTGCTTAATTCAAAACTGCAAAGTTCGTTAAAAGCTTCCATCACAGCGGTTTTGCTGTTTTCAGGTTGATTATTAACAATATTTTGAGCATAGTAACCAAAGAATTTCTGAAACAAAAAATTGAATTAATGTATTTTTTGCAAAATTTGAATATTTACTTTATCCGCACAAATCATATAAAAAAGCGATTCTTTGCTTAATCGATGTAAGTCACAATCAGTGACATCATTGATAACGATAGTAAAAATGCGATCAACTAAAATATGAGCAAAATCTCGCCATGTATCAATCCCATAAATAATTTTGTATCGCTCTAAAACGAAATTCAATGTACTCAAAGCACGAGCGATGGTAGTATTTTGTTGATTATTGTTTAGGGCTTCAAAGATTATTCGAAATAGGGGATGATCATGAGTTGTAACATGTGCAAGAACTGAGCTGATATCATATTCTGCTACAGCATGAAGCATATCAGAAAAGGCATTGAGGACATCGGGAACTGCTGCTCGACATGGAGTGCAAAGTGGAACAAATGTATTTAAACCTAAAAAATTTTGAGGCGTTAGTTTTATACTTTAAAATTCTTTTCTTTCTTTTTTTTTGCTTACATAATTGCCCCAGTCGTTTAATAAGATTAATATTAGTTTCATCATCTTCGTCGTATGAAGACACAGCAAGTCGAGACAAAGCATTTTTAACAATTTCCATTAGCAAAACTAAATCATCATAGCCTTGATTGGTTTGAGAATTATTATCCAATGCATTCCATCGATCAAGGTTATATTGGCAATAAACCCGCATAAATCCAATAATAGTTTCAGCTGTATTATTTACAGCTTCACCACCAATGGAAATATTATGAAAAATAATTCGTGGAACAGCGACGGTGAAGAACTCGAGAAGTTTTTCAACTGTTTGCGGCGAAGATTGATAAATAGGATAAATTTTGCTTAATTCAATAAATAGTCCGCTAATTATGTTCCCTAAAAAATAAAAAAATAAAAGTTTTGTCAAAAGACTTCAAGGCCATTAATTAATTACCATATAAATGAAGAGGATATTCAATTAAAACATCAGCAAACCCAGTAAATATTTCAATAATCATAATCATATTTTCTTCATTTACAGTTTGGGAAAGCATTTGAAAGCGTTCAGAATATGGCGATAATGCCGCTGCACAAAATTGTTCGGGAGTACAATCAACTGAATCCGCTGCAGCTTTAGCAGCAATGGCAAATAATTTTCGACGATTTGGAAATGCTGTCATATCCATAGAGATATATTCCATAAAAATATGCATATAATTTATGAAATACCCGCAATTCACCATAATATCCACAACTTCCAAAGCTTCTTCAACGAGATGAGGAAATTCGCGGTAATGAGCAATAAAGAAAAATAATTTCTCCAGCAAATATTTAATAAATTTTCCACAAAATGGATGCCGAAATTTAATTATATATGTTTCAATTTTTCTTGATAAATCATTGTTGGAAGAAGGCATCGGTGGAGGTGGCTCATCATCATAAAAAGCTGAACATTTTCCTTCTGGATCATATGTGGCTTGAATAGAATATTTTATAGCCCAAAATGAAGCAGCCAAAGCATTAGCATTATCAGTTTTAATTTCTGGATTATTATGTTGCATGGTATCTTGAGCCAATGATAACCACCATAATAAAAGTGTATTGGAAGCACCAATAAAATCCAGCTGGCTTATATCGACGAGGGAACCATTTGTTGCTGAATTATATGCTTCAATATAAGCTTCAGAAGTATTTGCCGCAAGAGTTTCATGTTGCTTATTTATTATTTTTTGAAGGAGCTCATAGTCATCGTTGACAGAATAACTGCGATCCAAAATTTCAGCTGAAAAGCAAAAATATCATTGAAGCAATTTGAGTAAATTGAAAAAAATATGTTTCTTACAAATTGCAAAAAAGAACCATTGCAATGACATCAAACTTTGAGGATTATTTAATTCTTTAAAACGATCCATCATTCCTTGAATTAAACTTTTATAATAATCATCAAAACGATATATAGCTACATCCGTTATAGCAGCAATAAGAAGTTTGTAATCCTTTCGTTTTTCATCACTTTGATCCAAAGAATTATTAAAATTTAATAAAAGCATAAAAACATTTGAAACTACAGGATAAAAATAATTGCTCCCTTCTTCATCATCCGATAAACATTCAAAAATATTTCTCATTGATTTTGAAAACATTTTAGTTAATCTTCGTCGTTGAAAGCCATTATCCTGGAATGGAATTGGATTTGAAAGAATAAACATTTTTTTTTTGTGTGGGTAAAATCATACTGTTAAAATTTCTTGAACAATCATTGGTCCAATATTATTTAGTGCTTCAGCCACATGTTTAGCAAAAGTGCTTATGCTACTGTCGAACGAAGTATCGCGAACCATCGCTACCGTAAGAGCTCGTAGTAAAGCTAATTTTTGAAAAACATTTTCTTTGATCATTTGATTGCTAAATTATCGAAGTTTTTTTAAATATAAAACAAAAATTTGGTAATCGGGAATCGTACCTTTGAAGAATGGTGCATGTCTTTTTAGTGAAAGCTATTACATATTTTGATTTCCTATTTGTACCTTTAAAGGCGTCACCCGAAGCATAACTCAATCGAGTAAGTATTTCCAACACTTGATATGAAAGACCCGGAATTTGTTGAACTCGTTCATAAAGCTGAAAACAAAATTTTTAATTACATAAAATAAGTTGCTTAAGTAATAAAGCTTACTGCAAAAACAACATCTAAAAGTCGAAGCATAATTTGTCCCCAATTTTCTGGTGGACGAAAATATAAATCATCAAATATTCGACGATCTTCTTCATCCACATCAAAAAATAAAGCTTGATAAAGAAATTCGCAACAATGGGTTATGGTACCATGATTCTTTTCATCATTAATTTCTTCGTGGTTTACTATGGTTTCAGTTAATTCCAAAGCAAATTCCAAAAAGTGGAATAAAAGGTATTCGCTAATATTTTCTTGAACTTTCTTTTGATGATCCCATGGAAGATTTAATGGAAGTCTCCAAGTTCCACGGCATTCGAAAAGAAATTCATCCAAAAAATATAAAAAGTATTTCGCCTAAAAGCTTTGATGCGACAATCACTTCCAAATTTAACAAGACTTACAGCTTGTGGCCGATTTTTGGTGGAAGAAAAATATTCAAACAATGGACCTCTTTTATCATCGCGAAGAACTTGAGTAAAATATTTGATATGCAAAATCAGCACTGTTCCTTTCAAGCATTGTTGACAAACAAAATATGGGTATCTTCCATCTTCATTCCTCGCAATTTCAGATAACATCGTCCAAATGCGAAATATGTAATCATCCGAATATTTCTCACTATATTTTACTATTCGATTTGTCAAACCATTCACAGAAAAATATAATGAACTATGGTGGTCGGTAGTTTCTAAAGAAATCAAAATTAGAAAGATAAAAGGCAAATCATTCAAAAGCCTTACTTATTAATTCACATAATTGTTCGTCATGAATATCAAAATTATCTCCCAATGATTGAAGATAAGTTTGAGCTTGTTGAAAGTGATCAGGATTGGTACCAGCGGGATTCTAAGAAAATACGTTTTTGTTTTAAGTTTGAAGAAAGAAATATTGTAAAGCATTCTTACCATTGAAATATCCGCCAACTCCTTTATATTATTAATAATATTTAGGGTTTCTTCCATTTTTTTCTAATAAAAGTAAAGGCAATTGAAAAAGAAGAATAGAAAAAAAAAAAAGAAAGTGTATCAATTTGGTTTTGCTAAACAACTAAAAAGACAGAATGGTTAAAAAATGTTTTTCACATAAAGCCAGTTGATGCATCTCAATGGCGGCTATCATCCAAGAACATTTACTCTTTTTCCATGATATATAGCAACTTTATCAGAAAAAAAAATAATCTGCTTGACATTTGAAGCTTATGTGAATAACCTGGTTGGTTAGTTATAAAAGCTTAAGCTAATAGCGGTACGATGTAAAAAATCAACATATTGGATACTTACCCAACTAGTAAAAATATTACCATCGGCAGTTTTAAGCTGCATAACATCATCTGTGATGCAAGTGTATCACAATCATTAGAATGAACATGCACTTGCTTAAAAATCTCCGTTGCAAATACTCAAACAGAAAAAAGCTCAGTTGAAAAAATTTTAATCTCATCTCGAAAACTCATTAATAAACCTCAAATGTCTGCTGCAAGAACTAAAATCAAATCCAAAGATGATGATAGTAAACGTGCTATAGGTGGTAAAAAGGATGATAGCAAACGTGGCATGACTGGCATTGGTAATATTTTCAAAAGGAAGGCTGCTGCTCAAACTCCAACTTCTGGTTGTGATATTGGATAGGATGGTCCAGCAGCAAATGGAACAGATATGGAAAACTCACTGAGAGGGAAAAAAAGATGATGATAGTAAACGTATGTCATCAAGAAAAATAATGAAATCAATGTATGGTTCAACTCCTCAAACTCCTACTACAGCTGCTGCTTCATCAACAGCCGATAATGAAAAAGTGATAGATCATTGAGAGGTTTATGTGGAAATTTCGATGTTTCATTCCAGCTGTATCTTTCTTTAACTGTTTCGGCAAAAAACGATCATAAATTAAATTTAAAAATAATGCTGGATATTGGTTTATCAAATAAAAATATTTGATAGTAAGCCCTCTAACCTCGTCAAGGTTTCCAGCTTCTAGAGGGTTTGGTTTTTGTTAACTGGGAACAATGCTTGTGCAAAACAAACCCCGGCTCTTCCTAAAAGAAGAACAGATATGAAACAAAAAATAAAAATTGCGATTATATCTCAAAATACAAGTAAATTCTATGAACTATATTTTAATGTTTCTTTTGCTATAATATTTTTTAATTACATTAGCTCAAGAGAATTAAAAAAATAAGAAAAATTAAAAAGTTATTCTTTTTAAAGTAAAAATTTTTTTCACGTTTTATCCATAAAAACTTATGAAAAAAGAGAAAAAATTTTACTTTAAAAAGAATAACTTTTTAATTTTACTTATTATTTTTAATTCTAATTGATCTAATATAAGCAAAAAATATTACAGAAAAAGAAAGACTAAAACATAGGTCGTAGAATAAACATGTTTTTTAAGATATGACCACATTTTTCAATGTTTAGAAAATGTTCTTTCGGCAAATAACAGGTAAAAAATTCTATTATGAAAGAAATGCTTCCATAATCACATTTTAATCAGGGTTATTATTTTCGGAAGGGAAAGTTAATTATTAAATTTATCACCGAAGTAACATAATTTATACTAAGCATTTTCAAGTGACCTAATCTAATGATATTCTTGTATTACTGGGTTAAATTCGTATCCATATGGATAACATATTTACTTAATTCAATGACCCAAAGAAAAGAACTATTATCGTAATAGTATGCTGGACGGCCGCCATTGGAAAGCATGCGTGAAGTCAGAGGCAAGGCAAAACATTAACCTCGAATCTCAGCTACCTTTTCCTCAAGCACCGTCCACTCAAAAAAAAACACCATCAATTCCGTCAACACGCTATCATTCCTAGTTATAAACCTATGGGGTAAATTCGTTTTCAATATGGATAACATATTTACTTAATTCAATGACCCAAAGAAAAGAACTATTATCGTAATAGTATGCTGGACGGCCGCCATTGGAAAGCATGCATGAAGTCAGAGGCAGGGCAAAACATTAACCTCTAATCTCAGCTACCTTTTCCTCAAGCACCGTCCAGTTAAAAAACACCATCAATTCCGTCAACACGCTATCATTCCTAGTTATAAACCTATGGGGTAAATTCGTTTTCAATATGGATAACATATTTACTTAATTCAATGACCCAAAGAAAAGAACTATTATCGTAATAGTATGCTGGACGGCCGCCATTGGAAAGCATGCATGAAGTCAGAGGCAGGGCAAAACATTAACCTCTAATCTCAGCTACCTTTTCCTCAAGCACCGTCCAGTTAAAAAACACCATCAATTCCGTCAACACGCTATCATTCCTAGTTATAAACCTATGGGGTAAATTCGTTTTCAATATGGATAACATATTTACTTAATTCAATGACCCAAAGAAAAGAACTATTATCGTAATAGTATGCTGGACGGCCGACATTGGAAAGCATGCATGAAGTCAGAGGCAGGGCAAAACATTAACCTCTAATTTCAGCTACCTTTTCCTCAAGCACCGTCCAGTTAAAAAAAAATCCATCAACACGCTATCATTCCTAGTTCTCTAATAACAGTATGGGTAAAATTCGTATTCAATGACCCAAAGAAAAAAACTATTATCATAATAGTTTGCTGGACGGCCGCCATTGGAAAGCATGCATGAAGTCAGAGGCAGGGCAAAACATTAACCTCTAATCTCAGCTACCTTTTCCTCAAGCACCGTCCAGTTAAAAAACACCATCAATTCCGTCAACACGCTATCATTCCTAGTTATAAACCTATGGGGTAAATTCGTTTTCAATATGGATAACATATTTACTTAATTCAATGACCCAAAGAAAAGAACTATTATCGTAATAGTATGCTGGACGGCCGCCATTGGAAAGCATGCATGAAGTCAGAGGCAGGGCAAAACATTAACCTCTAATCTCAGCTACCTTTTCCTCAAGCACCGTCCAGTTAAAAAACACCATCAATTCCGTCAACACGCTATCATTCCTAGTTATAAACCTATGGGGTAAATTCGTTTTCAATATGGATAACATATTTACTTAATTCAATGACCCAAAGAAAAGAACTATTATCGTAATAGTATGCTGGACGGCCGACATTGGAAAGCATGCATGAAGTCAGAGGCAGGGCAAAACATTAACCTCTAATTTCAGCTACCTTTTCCTCAAGCACCGTCCAGTTAAAAAAAAATCCATCAACACGCTATCATTCCTAGTTCTCTAATAACAGTATGGGTAAAATTCGTATTCAATGACCCAAAGAAAAAAACTATTATCATAATAGTTTGCTGGACGGCCGCCATTGGAAAGCATGCATGAAGTCAGAGGCAGGGCAAAACATTAACCTCTAATCTCAGCTACCTTTTCCTCAAGCACCGTCCAGTTAAAAAACACCATCAATTCCGTCAACACGCTATCATTCCTAGTTATAAACCTATGGGGTAAATTCGTTTTCAATATGGATAACATATTTACTTAATTCAATGACCCAAAGAAAAGAACTATTATCGTAATAGTATGCTGGACGGCCGCCATTGGAAAGCATGCATGAAGTCAGAGGCAGGGCAAAACATTAACCTCTAATCTCAGCTACCTTTTCCTCAAGCACCGTCCAGTTAAAAAACACCATCAATTCCGTCAACACGCTATCATTCCTAGTTATAAACCTATGGGGTAAATTCGTTTTCAATATGGATAACATATTTACTTAATTCAATGACCCAAAGAAAAGAACTATTATAGTAATAGTATGCTGGACGGCCGACATTGGAAAGCATGCATGAAGTCAGAGGCAGGGCAAAACATTAACCTCTAATCTCAGCTACCTTTTCCTCAAGCACCGTCCAGTTAAAAAAAAATCCATCAACACGCTATCATTCCTAGTTCTCTAATAACAGTATGGGTAAAATTCGTATTCAATGACCCAAAGAAAAAAACTATTATCATAATAGTTTGCTGGACGGCCGCCATTGGAAAGCATGCATGAAGTCAGAGGCAGGGCAAAACATTAACCTCTAATCTCAGCTACCTTTTCCTCAAGCACCGTCCAGTTAAAAAACACCATCAATTCCGTCAACACGCTATCATTCCTAGTTATAAACCTATGGGGTAAATTCGTTTTCAATATGGATAACATATTTACTTAATTCAATGACCCAAAGAAAAGAACTATTATCGTAATAGTATGCTGGACGGCCGCCATTGGAAAGCATGCATGAAGTCAGAGGCAGGGCAAAACATTAACCTCTAATCTCAGCTACCTTTTCCTCAAGCACCGTCCAGTTAAAAAAACACCATCAATTCCGTCAACACGCTATCATTCCTAGTTATAAACCTATGGGGTAAATTCGTTTTCAATATGGATAACATATTTACTTAATTCAATGACCCAAAGAAAAGAACTATTATCGTAATAGTATGCTGGACGGCCGCCATTGGAAAGCATGCATGAAGTCAGAGGCAGGGCAAAACATTAACCTCTAATCTCAGCTACCTTTTCCTCAAGCACCGTCCAGTTAAAAAACACCATCAATTCCGTCAACACGCTATCATTCCTAGTTATAAACCTATGGGGTAAATTCGTTTTCAATATGGATAACATATTTACTTAATTCAATGACCCAAAGAAAAGAACTATTATCGTAATAGTATGCTGGACGGCCGCCATTGGAAAGCATGCATGAAGTCAGAGGCAGGGCAAAACATTAACCTCTAATCTCAGCTACCTTTTCCTCAAGCACCGTCCAGTTAAAAAACACCATCAATTCCGTCAACACGCTATCATTCCTAGTTATAAACCTATGGGGTAAATTCGTTTTCAATATGGATAACATATTTACTTAATTCAATGACCCAAAGAAAAGAACTATTATCGTAATAGTATGCTGGACGGCCGACATTGGAAAGCATGCATGAAGTCAGAGGCAGGGCAAAACATTAACCTCTAATTTCAGCTACCTTTTCCTCAAGCACCGTCCAGTTAAAAAAAAATCCATCAACACGCTATCATTCCTAGTTCTCTAATAACAGTATGGGTAAAATTCGTATTCAATGACCCAAAGAAAAAAACTATTATCATAATAGTTTGCTGGACGGCCGCCATTGGAAAGCATGCATGAAGTCAGAGGCAGGGCAAAACATTAACCTCTAATCTCAGCTACCTTTTCCTCAAGCACCGTCCAGTTAAAAAACACCATCAATTCCGTCAACACGCTATCATTCCTAGTTATAAACCTATGGGGTAAATTCGTTTTCAATATGGATAACATATTTACTTAATTCAATGACCCAAAGAAAAGAACTATTATCGTAATAGTATGCTGGACGGCCGCCATTGGAAAGCATGCATGAAGTCAGAGGCAGGGCAAAACATTAACCTCTAATCTCAGCTACCTTTTCCTCAAGCACCGTCCAGTTAAAAAACACCATCAATTCCGTCAACACGCTATCATTCCTAGTTATAAACCTATGGGGTAAATTCGTTTTCAATATGGATAACATATTTACTTAATTCAATGACCCAAAGAAAAGAACTATTATCGTAATAGTATGCTGGACGGCCGACATTGGAAAGCATGCATGAAGTCAGAGGCAGGGCAAAACATTAACCTCTAATTTCAGCTACCTTTTCCTCAAGCACCGTCCAGTTAAAAAAAAATCCATCAACACGCTATCATTCCTAGTTCTCTAATAACAGTATGGGTAAAATTCGTATTCAATGACCCAAAGAAAAAAACTATTATCATAATAGTTTGCTGGACGGCCGCCATTGGAAAGCATGCATGAAGTCAGAGGCAGGGCAAAACATTAACCTCTAATCTCAGCTACCTTTTCCTCAAGCACCGTCCAGTTAAAAAACACCATCAATTCCGTCAACACGCTATCATTCCTAGTTATAAACCTATGGGGTAAATTCGTTTTCAATATGGATAACATATTTACTTAATTCAATGACCCAAAGAAAAGAACTATTATCGTAATAGTATGCTGGACGGCCGCCATTGGAAAGCATGCATGAAGTCAGAGGCAGGGCAAAACATTAACCTCTAATCTCAGCTACCTTTTCCTCAAGCACCGTCCAGTTAAAAAACACCATCAATTCCGTCAACACGCTATCATTCCTAGTTATAAACCTATGGGGTAAATTCGTTTTCAATATGGATAACATATTTACTTAATTCAATGACCCAAAGAAAAGAACTATTATCGTAATAGTATGCTGGACGGCCGACATTGGAAAGCATGCATGAAGTCAGAGGCAGGGCAAAACATTAACCTCTAATTTCAGCTACCTTTTCCTCAAGCACCGTCCAGTTAAAAAAAAATCCATCAACACGCTATCATTCCTAGTTCTCTAATAACAGTATGGGTAAAATTCGTATTCAATGACCCAAAGAAAAAAACTATTATCATAATAGTTTGCTGGACGGCCGCCATTGGAAAGCATGCATGAAGTCAGAGGCAGGGCAAAACATTAACCTCTAATCTCAGCTACCTTTTCCTCAAGCACCGTCCAGTTAAAAAACACCATCAATTCCGTCAACACGCTATCATTCCTAGTTATAAACCTATGGGGTAAATTCGTTTTCAATATGGATAACATATTTACTTAATTCAATGACCCAAAGAAAAGAACTATTATCGTAATAGTATGCTGGACGGCCGCCATTGGAAAGCATGCATGAAGTCAGAGGCAGGGCAAAACATTAACCTCTAATCTCAGCTACCTTTTCCTCAAGCACCGTCCAGTTAAAAAACACCATCAATTCCGTCAACACGCTATCATTCCTAGTTATAAACCTATGGGGTAAATTCGTTTTCAATATGGATAACATATTTACTTAATTCAATGACCCAAAGAAAAGAACTATTATAGTAATAGTATGCTGGACGGCCGACATTGGAAAGCATGCATGAAGTCAGAGGCAGGGCAAAACATTAACCTCTAATCTCAGCTACCTTTTCCTCAAGCACCGTCCAGTTAAAAAAAAATCCATCAACACGCTATCATTCCTAGTTCTCTAAAAACAGTATGGGTAAAATTCGTATTCAATGACCCAAAGAAAAAAACTATTATCATAATAGTTTGCTGGACGGCCGCCATTGGAAAGCATGCATGAAGTCAGAGGCAGGGCAAAACATTAACCTCTAATCTCAGCTACCTTTTCCTCAAGCACCGTCCAGTTAAAAAACACCATCAATTCCGTCAACACGCTATCATTCCTAGTTATAAACCTATGGGGTAAATTCGTTTTCAATATGGATAACATATTTACTTAATTCAATGACCCAAAGAAAAGAACTATTATCGTAATAGTATGCTGGACGGCCGCCATTGGAAAGCATGCATGAAGTCAGAGGCAGGGCAAAACATTAACCTCTAATCTCAGCTACCTTTTCCTCAAGCACCGTCCAGTTAAAAAACACCATCAATTCCGTCAACACGCTATCATTCCTAGTTATAAACCTATGGGGTAAATTCGTTTTCAATATGGATAACATATTTACTTAATTCAATGACCCAAAGAAAAGAACTATTATCGTAATAGTATGCTGGACGGCCGCCATTGGAAAGCATGCATGAAGTCAGAGGCAGGGCAAAACATTAACCTCTAATCTCAGCTACCTTTTCCTCAAGCACCGTCCAGTTAAAAAACACCATCAATTCCGTCAACACGCTATCATTCCTAGTTATAAACCTATGGGGTAAATTCGTTTTCAATATGGATAACATATTTACTTAATTCAATGACCCAAAGAAAAGAACTATTATCGTAATAGTATGCTGGACGGCCGACATTGGAAAGCATGCATGAAGTCAGAGGCAGGGCAAAACATTAACCTCTAATCTCAGCTACCTTTTCCTCAAGCACCGTCCAGTTAAAAAAAAATCCATCAACACGCTATCATTCCTAGTTCTCTAATAACAGTATGGGTAAAATTCGTATTCAATGACCCAAAGAAAAAAACTATTATCATAATAGTTTGCTGGACGGCCGCCATTGGAAAGCATGCATGAAGTCAGAGGCAGGGCAAAACATTAACCTCTAATCTCAGCTACCTTTTCCTCAAGCACCGTCCAGTTAAAAAACACCATCAATTCCGTCAACACGCTATCATTCCTAGTTATAAACCTATGGGGTAAATTCGTTTTCAATATGGATAACATATTTACTTAATTCAATGACCCAAAGAAAAGAACTATTATCGTAATAGTATGCTGGACGGCCGCCATTGGAAAGCATGCATGAAGTCAGAGGCAGGGCAAAACATTAACCTCTAATCTCAGCTACCTTTTCCTCAAGCACCGTCCAGTTAAAAAAAAATCCATCAACACGCTATCATTCCTAGTTCTCTAATAACAGTATGGGTAAAATTCGTATTCAATGACCCAAAGAAAAAAACTATTATCATAATAGTTTGCTGGACGGCCGCCATTGGAAAGCATGCATGAAGTCAGAGGCAGGGCAAAACATTAACCTCTAATCTCAGCTACCTTTTCCTCAAGCACCGTCCACTCAAAAAAAAAAAACTAATATCGGCTATTAACAAGCAGGTAAAAGAAATATTCAAGTTTGGGTGGATAAAAGATCCAAGCTCGGGTGGAGGAAAGTATTCGATTAGTGAACGTGTGGAAAGAAAAAGAAGATAAAAAAGCCCAAACTAAAGCAATAAAAGGAAGCCTCGGCACGTGAATGAAGTTACGCGATAAAACTCAAACCCGGCAATACGAAAGGGAAAGCGTTTTTGGGAAGAAAAAAAAATCAATCAACAAAAAAAGAAGCTACAAAAAGGGACAAAACCAATCAAGATCAAAGTTGAAAAGCAAAAAATTTTTCGCAAGAAAAAAAATGCGATTGAGCGCGAGTGAGCGCGAGTGATCAACGTTTTCATATTTTGTTTTGATGCCAAAAGCGTGCGAGCGGAGCAAAAACAAAGTTCATTTTGGATGGCATTTGTTCAATGAACATAAAAATTACAGCTTTTTTCGTCAAGTTACAGTATTCTATTCCAAAAAAAGAATAATAGACATAATGAGTAAAGTGTAAATGTTTAAGTTTCAAAAAATCAAAATGGTGTAAATATGTAAAAGCAAAAATATATTGTTAAATAAAACTTTATTACTACAATCAACGAAACATAAATCAACAAAAGTAAACATCAAAATAAAAGAACATTCAACGACGACCACCACGTTTAGCTGGTTTATTCTTTCTTTGTTCAGCACGTTTCATTCCAGCTGTATCTTTCTTTAACCGCTTATCCACAAGACTGTAAGGACCTTTAGGACGAACCATGGAACCTTTCTTTCCTTTGGTGACGACTTGATAATGCACTTTCTTTTTTTCTTTTGCATTTGCTTTCTTGTAAACCCTAGAAAACAATAATGTGAATTAGAAAAGAAGTAAATAAGTAACAAACTTTTTAAGCTCTTTGATCTTTTCTCCATTTTCCATATTTTCATTATCCACAATTCCTTCAGCTTTCTTCTTTGCCTTCTCCATTTTACGAGCTTGTCACTTCTTTTTACGCATTTTTGCTTCAACAACTTTCTTTACAGATCGAACATTGAGGTCTTTGGTTCTTTCTTCATAATATTTGACACGATCACGAGATACAGGAGCAATAGGTCGACAATGTTTCTTCTCATCTTCCACAAACCAATCTGGTAGTTCAGTATTAGTGCTTGAATAACGATTCCATCCTCAGTCTTCTAAATCACTCCGAGTCTTTGATGAATAGATTATGAGTTCACTCAACATCAGAAACAAAAAGATGAAAACATGGAACAACAAATACAAAAGTTTAAATCTTTATTTATGAAACACAAAAATCTTTATTTCTATATAATTCAATGAAATTTATTCTACATATCGCAAGTATTAAAAGTTAAACATCATTTAACATATCCTAATAATAATCACATTCTAAACACAAGCTGCACCAGAAATAATTTCAATAAGTTCTCGAGTAATAACAGCTTGACGAGTACGGTTGAATTGAAGAGTGAGCTTGTCGATCATTTCACCAGCATTCTTGCTTGCGCCATCCATGGCAGTCATACGAGACGATTGTTCGCTTGTAGCACTTTCTTTCATAGCATAATAGATAAGTTGAGCAAGAGAATATTCGGTGTAGCTTTTAAGAACATCGTCATCAACGGAATCATAAAGAAGAAGCTTGTCATTGGTTTTGATAGCATCAAGAGACATGAGAGGAAGCTTGCTGGTAGTATATGAGACAACAGTTTTGAATTTGTTGAAAATGATTTGACCCTGAAAAAAAGAAAAATGATTAAAGCATAGTGGTATAATGAACTTACATCATCATATTCATAACCACAGTTCAAGATTTCATTAGCAGCAATTGATGCATCTTCAAATGAAGGAGGTTGACGACCGAAATCATTGCCAGAAAAAAGAATATCTTTAGCATGAATGCGTGCAATAGAAGCTCTGGATTTGTCACCAATGCAAACAATTTTGTATTCAACATCAGCAGGTTTGTTTTTAATAATAAGTTTTGCTTCCTGAAATGACAATAGCTTTAGTAACATAGAATATATGTAAAAATGATACCTTAGCAATTGAAGAATGAACAGCTCCACATAAACCACGATCACTTGTCATTAATACCAACAAGCGCTTCTTGCTTTCTTTGACTGGAGTAACAGCGGCATCAGTATCAGAAGCATCAGTTGAACCAATGTTATCATAAAAAGTTTGAGCTCCAATACCATAAGCACGAGCACCTTTCAAATCACGTTCAGCTTTCGCATATTTAGCTGCAGCAACCATCTTCATTGACTTTGTGATCTTTTGAATATTCTTGACAGATTTGAGACGCATGGAAATATCTTTCAAAGTTGCAAAACCACGTTGTTGTTCCAAAACAGCAGCATTGGAGGCAGCCAAAGAAACCCGAGAAAGTCCTTGGGATAACATGATTCCAAGCTAAAAAATAATGAGTGTTAGAGAATATATGAAAAAAATAAACGGACGAAGATGAAAATGTTAAAAAACGCGTTTGTTGAAGAATGAAAAAAAAAATGTGTGTTCTTCGATTGCAAACTTTTTTTTTTTGAAGCAGCCTGATCCACTGTATTTTCGTGTTGAGAATGTTTTTTTCTTTTTCCCCGGGAATTTGATCTTTTAGAATGCAAATTTTTAAATTTTGCTTTACTTTTTTTACTCTAAATTTTATTTAGCTTTTACAAAATGCTAGCCGATGGTATACAATTTGTGATTATAAGTAATCATAAGTAAAGAATGTTTTGAAATTTTTTTTAAATCGAGAGAGATTCACTTGGAAAAGCCGCAGAAAATTTAAAAAACAAAGTAAATTTTATCTTTTTTTTTTTATTTTGGATCTTTGAGTATTGCTTTTTATATTTTATTAATGGATGATTTTTTTTAATTTTCTAAGAAATATTTCGATGCGGAGTTGGTTATCTCAAAAACAGCAAAGGATCATGGATTGTTTATGCAAACCGGAGAATTATGAATAAATTTAAGATCAAAAATTTAAGGTTGCAGAAATTATCACAACAACTTATCTTTTAAATTTCTTCGATAAAAAACAGCTTCATGCTCTTTGGTAATGAATGAATCGATAAAATTTTTATAATAGCGCCGTGAAATTCTAAGCTTGCAATCAGGCCTCTTCCTTCGGCCCGTCCAGCCCGGCCCGGCCCGGCCCGGCCCGCGGGCCGGGCCGAAAATTTTCAAAACGGGCCGGGCCGAACATTTTCAGCATAATAAAAAAAAACCAAAGGGGATACCAAGGCAAAAAAAATAGGGCCCGCGGGCCGGCCCAGGGCCGGACCGGGCCGGGCCCATTTTGGACGGGCCGAGGCCTGGCCGGGCCTGACATGGACGGGCCGAGGCCGGGCCGGGCCGGCAAAACCCGGCCCGTGGAAGAGGCCTGCTTGCAATGTGATTTCAAATCATCAGCAACATTTTCAAGTTTTTTTTTAGAAAAACTTTTATTTTCGGTAGCGTCTTCTTTTGCTTATTTTTGTTTTGAGAACTGAATGTTCCAGTTTTCACTGAACATAAAAAATTATCAAAATTAAAGAGTTCTTCGCTGTTTTTTATGCGTTTTTTTGAAAGCTAAAATTTAAAACAATTTTTGAGAAAGAAAAAATGTTTGAATTTTTTTAAATTTTACAAATTTATTCAACAAGAAATATTTCTCGGTTAGCCTCTTCTTATTTCCTCATCTCAAAAATACTGATTCAAAGTTTTGTTTTATCTATTTTCGCGTGCTGTTTTTTCCACACATGCGTCAACATACTCTTTCGGAGTACTGTATATCTATTTTTATTTTTATTTTTTTAAAGGTGTTGTTTTCTTTTTTGGTTCTTTCCAAATTCTTTTTGTCTATGCCGACTGACTTTGTTCCGTCTTTTTCACTTTTTTTCCGCTTGCAAAAGTTCATTCTCCCAAGCTTTCTATTTTTTATCCCTTTCTTAAAAAAACTAAAAAGGATAACCTTTTGAAACATACCATTAGCCAACTTCTTTGTTTCATTTTTACTTTCCCTAAAACCAACAAATTTCTTATTTTTTTAAATCGGCGTTGTTTCACACCTGGCAACTTTTTTATTTATTTATTTTGGATGATGACTAAACTTCAGCGGCTCCTCCCAATACATTCAATTTCAATTCACAATATTATTTTTGCTTCTTGCCAGAGTATTTGCTTGCGCATAATACATAAAAGGCCGACCTGCTCAGTCATTTTTATTCAGTTCTGCCATAAGTGCCTTTTTCGCGCCAATCCATCTTTCATTATTTTTGGTATCTCTCTCAAAAATTCTCCGCATTTCTTTTCATCATAATTTTTTTTATCTATTTTTAGTAATATTTTTTTAATTTATTTTTGCTTTTTCCTTTTTCGTAGAATATTTTCTAAAAACTTTGTAATTTTTTTTTGTATTGGGAAAATTTGAGATGATTAATATTGACACCCTTATTATCTAAATTCTTTAGTAGTCAAGCATATAATGTTAAGAAAATAAAAATTAGAGTAAAGCAAAATGGAATAATTTGCATCATAAACGATAAAAACTTTTCCGCGAATAACAGCTTTCTAATCTTATTCAGAACAAAAACTATTTACATTCTAAACGGTTTTAGATTTTGATCCTTTATTTTGGCATCAATTTTTTAAATTACAATTCCCACTTATGAGCGATCCACAAGTTCAAGGAACAATCAATCGATTGGGTTTTCTTGAAGATGGCATCTACAAAAAAGAACCTGATTGCTTTGGTATATTTTTTATTTTTATTTTTCCCTTTCTTTTATCATTTTTATCTTAGTTAATCTTTAGATGGTCTCCGTGATCTTATTCGTTTTTTGCACAACGATACTGGAGAATTAACTGCAAGAAGAACTTGTGCTTCCCACAATGTCGTAAAACATGATTTAGTTCCGATTATGAAAGCTGATGATTCATCAGAAGAATTATTCGATGCTTCATTACGGTACCTTTAATGTTTGATTTTAACAAACTATGACTAAAATTTGGGTTTTAGACTCGTTGTTAATCTTTGTCAACCAACAGAAGTGGTATTGGAAACTCGGCGATTCGCTGATGAAAAAGATGACAATAAGACCAAGATTTATTGTGAACTTGAATCTGGTCTTCTTCTAAGTCTTTCTGCATTTGCTGATCCAAAATTTTTTGAAGTACTAGCAGCAAAGTTGAAAGCTTTTTTTGATTTGGTTGGTACTACTTTGTGAAGCCAATTTATGAAGCTAATGATGCGTTTTAGAAACCTGATGAACGTGGTGAAAAGAAACGAATCTTAGTTGAAAGAATCATTGTACTTTTACGATATATCCTTGCCATTGGTTATGATACAGCAAAATATGCGCAAGTTGAAGGAGTTAATTGTCGCACTCAAGAAGCAGTTATTCGTGCATTTTTACGATCCGACATTCCAAATATTATTTTTGGTGTCATTTGCACTAATCGAGAACGTGAATTTAGTTTACATTTCTTATCAATTTTTGCTCTTGCTGTTAAACCATTTGTTAGTTATCTGCATTTCTTTTATATACATACAAGAACATTGGGGCCTTACCTTCGGTAAGTCCCTCAAACTAAACATACAAACAAACAATCTTCGAAACCGTTACATTTTTACAATCAAAACGTGGACATTTTACACATTAAGGTATTTTTTGAGAACCCTAGAGAGTAGACCTGCTTTTAGGAATTCTAAAAAATTATCAAAGGGGAGATTATGTGCCTTTTTAGAGGGTGCAAAATTGGAAAAAAATAGAGTGCCCAAACACGCATGCGTGTCTACAACAATACAATTAAAATAAACAACATTGTCCATGGCCTTACAGGCTTACATTCCATTTTTCATGGTAAATTTTGGAGCCCTGCCTACGGCAGACCTCCTAAATTTTACAAAAAAATCTTCTCCAATAATCAACGGTTTCCTGGGCCATGCATTTCCATATCTCTCATATTCGGCTACATCTTAACCACTTCGAGGTCCATTCCATAGGTCTAATTACACATGGGCCCTTCAGGCCCCAAAACACATTTCAACCCAAAAACAACCAAATATCGAACCAAACATAATCAAACAATCACCCGAAAATCATTAAATATCAACCCGAAAACCATCTTACATCTCACCAAAAACAACTAAACATTCACCCAAAAACAACTAAATATCCACCCAAATATTATAAAAAAAATGTGCCGAACGCTTACATGTTTACAACAATGCAATTACAATAAACAACAGGGCCCTTCGGCCAACATTCCATTTTCATGGTTAATTTTGGAGCTCTGCCTTCGGCAGACCTTCAAAATTTACGATATAAATCGTCTCCAATTAACGACGGTTTCTCTGGGCCACGCTTTTCATATATCTCATAGTCGGATATATCTTGACATCTTCGGGGTTCATTCCATAAGCCAAATTATACTTGGACTCTTCGGAACCAAATCCGTTTTGACCCAAAAACCACCAAATATCCACCCAAAAATTAGCTAAAGATCCACCCAAAAACATTTAAATATCGATTAATACATTACAACACAAACAACTAAACATTCACCCAAAAGCCACCAAATATCTAACCAAACTCAATCAAACATCTCACCAAAAACAACTAAATGTCCACTCAAAAACCATTTTACATTTCACCAAACACAACTAAACATTCGCCCAAACACAACTAAATGTGCACCCAAAAGCCACCAAATATCCACCCAAAAACAACTAAATATCCACCTAAAAATTTCAATGCAGACAATCAGAGAAAAAACAAATTTTTCACTTCCAAAAATGCTTTCAAAAAAAGCAAAGAGAAACTTTCGTGTCGAGAAAATTTTCACGAAATGCAAATTTAAATTGACCAAAACATAGGGATCCTTGACTCTCCGAAGCGTGAGACCAACATATTCGGAATCAGCGTAAAAAACTGATCTAGGCTATCGGGACAAAACAAAAAAAAAGCAGAAACGACATACAGACAAACATACAGACAGAAACGACACTCCAAATTAAAAAGGAGGATTGCAAAAAAAAATTAATTATAGAGTGGTACTAAAGTTGCAGCAGTTGGTGAAGAAACTGAAAGAATTCTTCAGGGAAAGGAAAATGAAGAAAGAAAATTACGTCTGAGCAGTAGCTTGAGCCATTTAAACTTAAAGCAAAAATCTGCATCAAGACCTTCTGGTCGATCTTTTCTTGGAGGAATATATGAAGTCAAAGGAAAGAATGCTATTAATCCTCAGAATCCATTCATCGTGAAAAAACCTTTGGAAGAAACTGACAGCTTGTTAACTGGTGTGTCACACACAAAATCTTCAAATGTGATTCCAAAGAGAAAAACGATGGCAAACTTTGTTGAAAATTCACTTGAAACTGGAAATATTACAAGCTCTGTCACCCTTTATGCTTTGAAAAAATTTACTTCGAAGTTCATTGATGTTTGTTACAACCAATTAATGAAACAATCAAAAGATCAAGCGTTCCTTAGCAACTTATCTTTAAGTCATAAACATACAGAAATCCATTTTTTTATCGTCGTCGAATTTGTTATGGAATATGCAAGGGTTGCCAGAATTCCGGTTAAACAGGTAGCTTTGTGCTTCATTTTCTAAGTTAATAGTACGTTTAAAGATTTCACAAACATTCTCAAAAGAATTCTTTCATACTATCTTGGATAAGATTGGTCAATATTTCGATCTAATCAAAACCGACAAAGAAAACGCCAATACTTATGCTTTGAAAGCTCAACATGCTATCTCTGCCTACAAACAAATGATTACTTTTTTGAATTACTTGGAAAGTGAATCATCAGAAGAAGCAAAAGATTATTATCAGTTAATCTGTCATTACATTTTTGAAGTTCAAGAATATCGCGAAATGGGTTACACTTTCTTGACTTCCCTTTCTGTAAGCTTATACTAACGGGCTTGTTTAAGATTATACATACAAATTCTTTTTATAGCCTGGTGCATGCTCCCGTAAATTATTGGAAGATTTGGTTATTACGAATCATTTTTATTTGCACATTATGGAACGACAAGTCAAACGAGGTGAATTAACAAAAGTCACTGAAAAAAAGAAAGCTCGGAAAAAGAGAAAAATTCAAAAGAAGGATGGTGGAGAAGCAAAGGATGTTGCTGAACTTCCCCTTGAACAAGCTCAAGGCATTGCATATGCCAAGAATTATGATGCAACAATATTGAATGCTATTTGGGATGATATCGCTGGTGATTTATCTCATATCATCAATAGTGAAAATAATTTTGAACAAGTGTCCGTCTTGGATATTCTTATTTCTGGCGACGATGATGACTTAAAGTACATAATTTCTTTTATTGTTTACATGTTTTTTTATTTATCTCTGTTTCAGAGGTTTTGCTTTCTTGAAGATACAACGAGCTTTGCGTGAAAAGCGAGTTCAAGACGCTTATAATCTTTATCGTTCCGCAAGAATGATGTGGTTTGATGGCGATTTTGGTACAGATGATACTTCCAGCGAAGAAGAATTCAATGAATTAAAATCCATTTTTAATACTTCCTTTAAAGATTATATTCTTAAATACCAAAAGATTACCGATGATTTATACAAGGAAGATGAAGAAGGAAAAGAAAACGATGACATCGAAGAAAAAGATGCGGATTTTGACGACCTCAGTGAAACCGAACAACAGGAAATCATGGAAGATGTACAGTTTACCATGGATGAATACATCGGGAACTTTTGCAACCCTGTTATTGTTTCCTGGTAAGCTTTATTATAGAGTTGCGCTTCTTAACATACCCGTATTAAATTATCCTATACTTAACATGGCATATTCTACTAAACTAACTTTTCTCCCCGTTCTTGCCTTCGGATAATTTTTTCCCCTTGTTTATCGCTTACTTTTAGGTATACTTTCTTATTAAAAGATTACTCTCAAAATTCCATGGAACTAAATAATGCATTATTAAAATTGTTTCATCGCATTGCTTTCGAACTAAAAGCTCCATCAAGACTTTATAATGTAAGACCTTCCTACTTTTTTTTATCTCTATTTAATGGATGAATTTTTAAGGCATCATTCTTACGCATTCTTCAACGTCTTCATGATGAAATGGGAGCTTTACCACCACCACAACAAAAAGCTCATATTCATTTCGAATTTTACCGATTTGGGCATCATTTGTTAACAAAATTCTTTGATCATTTCGAAGAACGTGGAACTATCCTTGTCAATGAAGTTATCCTCCCAAAAAGTAGTAAAGAATGTTATGAAATTGAACATGGATATGGTACTCATGAGTAAGGAAGATTTTTTTAAGTAATGAGAAGTAACAATGATATCATTTTAAGAGGAAAGCGAGGTAATCTTAAGGATAATCTTTTATGGCCTCAAGAACTTGAAGAAGAACTTGTAAGCCTCCATCGAGAATACATCAACTTTGATGATAAACCTGAAGGATTAGATGTCGTTGATTTTATTAAAGCAAATCTTTCACGTCAACGGGATCGTGGCCAAATTCTTAAGAAAATTAAAAATTTATACCTTTAATGTAAATGAAAAAATATTGTTTATCAAATAAAGTATAATATATTTATTTTTTTAATAGATAGTTTTACAATCTTTTTATTATTTTTATTTATTCGCTGATAACAACACCTCACATTTTTTTTTTTCGTTGTTGAATGAAACGACTATTGATCTTCAGCGTCATTGATTGCAAAGCACCGCAATGTCCACAGTTCTTGTTCGCTTTTCTCCCTTTCTCTTAAAAAAAAGCATCAACCGGTTTTTTTCTTCTTCTTTTTTTTAACTTCTAAATAACATGACAAAATAGTTAATTCATTTCTTCAAGCGTTTAACTTATTTACCCATATAAATTTTATAATAATGATCCTAGAATTTTGAGAGAACGAAAGAGATCGAAAAGAAAAATTCTTTATGTTGTTTTATAAATTAATTTGCGGCGGCGGGGTCATTGATGAAAAACAAAAATAGAAGAAAAAAATGAAGGAAAGAGAAATATACGGAAGAAGAACATACATAACTAAAGTGCGGTGGTGGTTTATTGTCCTCAAACGACAATTGGGGTTCTCTGATTTGTCAATTTTTTTTGTTATGTTAAATGAATCATTAAAAATGTTTTGTTGCTATGTTTTTTTTAACAATTCGATTTTCCCAACCCAAAGCTTTTTTTGTATGTAATAATTATATATTATTAACACAATTGTTTAAAGAAACGTGTCTCATTCGCTATAATTGTTTTATAATTAAAAAGTTAATTATTTTCTTTGGTTTTTTTAAGAATATGTCCGAAAGAGGTTCAGATCGACATAGAACTGAATCAACAACAAGTAAAAAACATTTATATGATGTTTTGGGAATTGAAAAGGATGCAACTGATGATGATATTAAACGGGCTTACAGAAAGTTAGCACTTCGATATCATCCAGATAAAAATTTAGATGGGGATCCAGAAAAAACTGAAAAAGTAACTTTAACATTTTTGTAATTTTTTTTATTAAAATTTTTTATATTTTTTAGTTTAAAGATATTAATTATGCCCATTCAATTTTGTCGAATCCACAAAAAAGACAAGTTTATGATGCTTATGGAGAAATGGGATTAAAAATGATGGAACAAGTTGGAGAAAACACTATGATGTTTGCTTTAAAACCATGGGTGAAGGTAATAATAATTTATAAAATTATTTTGAATATAAAAAAATATATATAAAATAAAACAATTTTATCAAAATTTTAGTGGGTATTTGGATGCGGTTTCCTTTTCACTTGTTGCTGCTTTGGCTGCTGTTGTTGTGGTTAGTATACATTTATTTAAAAATTATTTGGATCGATTTCCTTTAACCAAAAACATTCTTTATTTTTTTCTTCACAAAATTATTGGTTATAAATTATTTATTTGAATGGCAAATGTTTAGCTTCAAAGTCCCCAACTTTTTTTCATTGATTTTTTAAAAGCTTTACAATTATTTTCGATACCCCAAATACAATATTTTTTGTTACATGGTTTTTTTTTTAAATGAAGGTTTAATTTTTTTGCTTTTAGGTTTGTTTTGTTGTAATTGTTGTTGCAACTTCTGCTGTGGAAAATATAAGGATAGAGTTGGAGAAGATGTAAGCTTTTTCTTTCATCCGTACTTTTCATCCATATTAATTGCGAATTCCTAACTTTTAAGGTTTATGATATTGACCCTGAAAGAGGTGGCACACCAGATAATTCTTCTGATTCTCCTCCAATAACAACTCAACCCATGCCATATTCAGCTATTATAGTTGAAGAAACAACAACAACATCTGTAAGCAATTATGAGCTTAATTTTATAATTTTTTTTGCTTAAATTTTTTAGTCACCAATTGTGCTTGGACCTCCTCCACCAAGTAATAATAATATTCAACCACCACCACCATCTTCACCAACAACATATGGAGCCACAGCACAAGCATGATAAAATAATTTACATATATCCATCGTAAATATATTTAAAAAAAACAATTCCTTTCTGCAATAACATATTTTCTTCGTTTTTTCTTTTCTTTTTATTTTTAAATACAAAAAAGTCCTCTTTTTTCGATTCTAAATTTTTTTTATCAATAATTTTTTTTGTAGTGCCTAAGCTAATTTTTGTTTTCGGGTTTTATTTTTCGAAAACCATCGTTATTCGTCGTCTTATCTTACGTTAAAACTGCTTTGCTTTTTATTTTTACCATCAAATAATTTTTTTTAAATAGAGAAGCAAAATTTTGGGATGTTAAAAGACGGGTTGCTTCTTCGCTTCATCATATTATTACTTTATATTACTTTATTAATTAAATTAATATATCCTTATCAAACCAATCATTACCATATAATTCCGAAAAAACAAAAACAAAATTAATTGTATTTTTTTCTTTCAAAGCAAACAAAAAATGACACGAAAATTATCTGCACAAATGTTTCTTTAAAAAAATGCTTATAAAATAAATTTCTAAAAAAAATTTAAATTAGTTAAACCGTACATAATTTATTTCTCGTTCAGGTGTTAAAGAATATTTTAATTGTAATTGAGCATATGATAAAGGTTTAATTACACAACATCCGATGGATCGTTGAAACTTCTTACGGATATATCGGTAGATGAAAGGGATGGAAATCGTAGATTTAATACAGATAGTTCTGCGAATGATTGATTTCGGCTTGTTGAAAGTTGCTGAAATCTTGAATACGGTCGAAAATTTTAAGATTTATTCCTCCATCATCTACCTGTGGAGGAGGTTGTTGTTCTTCTGAATCTTTAATCATTTGTAATTCGCGTTCAATTCGAACATTAATTATTTTTGAAGCCACTTCACGAAAAACTGAAATTATTTCATCTCGATCTTTACATTCTGGTAAAAGATCCCGCCAAGATGTAATAACTTCTTTCCATTCATGTGGTTTAAGCTTTTGACAAAGGGATTCAATTTCGGATGATTCCTAAAATAAAAAAATTGGGGTTTAAGAATTCATCCCAAAAATTATGGGTGAAGAAACAGCTTACTTTAAAACTTAAATGTTTTTTAGCTTTAAGCTTCCAATCCATTAACCATGAATAATCTGGTTGACGACTTTGTTGTAAAGCCTTTTTTCGCTCTTCTTCCTGAAAAGGCAGCCATTTTTTATATTTAGTTATGAGAGAGGAAAAATATTAAAAGTTTATTTTGAAATTTTATGAAAGCAATTAAAAAATGGAAATTAAACTTGAGATTACTGTAGCAATGTAACACAAGAAATTTATTTTTTTTTCTCAAAAATTTAAATTAAAAAAGTTTTAATTCAACAACAAAAAAATTAGGATTTCAAAATATTTGTAGGGCTTTAAGGAATTTCATAATCGCCGGATGAAAAAACTCAAAGGCCAATATCCACAAAAAAAATTTATAATCAATAAACCATTTTGTTCAAAATTGCTTTTAAAGAAATTGTTTATGGAAAGAAGGTGGTTAGAATTTTAAAAAATTAACACTAAACTTTTTTTTAACAATATAATTAAGCAAATAATAAAATAAGTTTTAGTGATTACCTTTTTATTTTCAAAATCTTCTATAGCTTTTTGAATATCAGACATAACCAAATCCGTCATCATATTCGATCCATCTGAAGTTCCATCATCGCTGGGAAAATATGATCGAGCAGATCGCATTGGGCCATTCGAAACTAAATTTGATTGAAACCACGACATCTTCGTTTACTTTTTTTAATTTTTTTTATAGAGAGCAAAGTTAGATTTATGAAAAAATGTGAAAATGATTTTGCTTTATAAAGAAAACTTTGAAGAAGCCATATTTCATTCGTTGCTACGACAACGGAAAGGAAAAAAAGAGATTTATCTACTTAGTGTTTATATTATCTTCTTTATGTTTATTAAAAACACAAAAATTTTATGTCGAAAAAGAGAAATTATCTAAAAATAAAAATTAAATAAAAAATACAACACACACACTTTTTTGAGAAGGGTTAAGTAAGGCAATAAAATATTTTTTGACGCAAGCACTTATTTATTTTGACATAATAAAAGAAAGCAAATTTTATAAATATGAAACTACAAAAGTAAAGAAACGTTGTTTTTCATTTTGTAAGCGTGGATGTTGTTGTTGCTAAACATGTATTCTTTTTTATGATGACAAAAATTGACATCATTGATTTCATCAAGATTAACCACATGGTAAAGTAAACAAATAATATACGAAGAAGCACCTTCTGGAAATTACTTTAATCAAAAAAAATTCTTAATTGTAATATTAAAAATAAATACTGTGTTAGAAAGTTGTCCAAATAAAATGGCTACCAAACGAGTCAAAAGTTTAATAACATCAATTTAAAAATGTTTTTTTTATCTATAAGAATCAATGCTTAATAAATAAGAAAAATAATTCTTCCATCATTAGAAAACTAACAAAAAATAAAAATTAAACATAAAAAAGCTTTCTAGGCGGTTATGAAAAAGGTAAACTCGAATGAAACATGAAAGTAAATAAAGGAAGTGTCAGAGCGTAAAAAAGCCCGAAAAAAAGGAATGAAAAAAGTTCAAACAAAAAAATGTTTCAAACGCTTTTTTGTTTGTGAAAGTCGCGGAAGATACTTTTTTTCAAGCGATTTCAAACTTCATGATGAAAGCTTGCTTCTTCGTTCGCTAAAAATTGAGCTGGGAAAAATGAAAAGTTTATTATAAAATAACCGTTTTTTTGAAGCTGAAACTTTTTCTTCTTTCTTTTTTTACTTGGTTTTTTTAGACAGGCCTTTTACATTCATCTAATTTTATATAATTTTGTTTGAGCTTGGCTTGTAGGAGTTGTTTATTTGGTGCTAAAACAAGGTGATTCTTTTTTATTTATGGAAAGCTTTAACCGTAAAAGTTGTTTTTTCAATGAAATTAAAGACAACCATGATTTATTATGAAAACTAAAAAAAAATATTAAGTTTATTTTTCAACTCCAAAAAAATTTATGCTGCAGGTGGAAGCCCAATGTAAAAACGATCTCCAACAGCTTCTTAATTTTCAAAAAATATCGTAGGTTGAAAAATTATATTTAGCAAAAATGATAAATATTTAAATTTTGGATTTTTTGTTAAATTTAATGCTGTTTTGAACTAAAATTAATTTAATTATTTTAAGCGCGATCAGGAAAAATTAGTGCTACAAGCTTATAAAAATAATATTGTTAAACTTCGTGAACTTAAAAGCAATATAAAAGCTGGTTATTAAAATTTCAAAGTTTTTTCGTGAATTTGGAATTCTAAAAACTTTTTTTATAGCTAATCGCCAAATTATTTGTTGTACTTTTTTTTAGCGATTTAAGGGCATGAATTGGCTTCAATTTTTGTAATTTCTTAACAAAATTTTGACATACACGCGCTTCCACGAAAAAATAAATAAATAAAGAGGTTTTTTAGAATTTTCAAAAGATATTGAATGTCAAAAGAAGAAGAAAAAAGATGGCTTAATAAACTTAAAAAAATAATAAAAGCAAAATTTTTATTAATACGTTGTTTCACGCCCGTTTTTTTTGTTTTTAATTTCCGTGATTATTACTCACCCATTCAAACAAAATTAATTCAAAACCTTTTGGAAGTTGTCTCAATTTATTATTGATTTAATTCACTTATTTCATCCGGAATTTCAGTGTCATGAATATCCTTAATATTTTTATGTTTTACTAAAAAATATATAATCGGTAGTAACAAACCCACTTTCAAATCAGCATTCATTAAAGTTAATTTATCTGTACTTTTTAAAGCAGAAACAAAATTAGTTGAATTTGGCACTCCAGAAATATAAAAATTTTTATTAATTCCATTTAATGAAATCAATTTTTTTAGCCGGTCAATTTTTTTTTTGAACTTTGGTAATTTTAGTTCCTTTTAATTCAAGAACTTCGAGATTTTCAGGTAATTTATTCCATGGAATTCCTTCATTAGTAATTCCACATTTTCACTGAGATAAATATTTTTAAATTATATTTGTGTTTATCAAACTAAAACTTAATTTTTTCTTGCCATTTTTGGATGCCAAGGATATTAGTGTTTTTTAATTATCAGTAAACAAAAAGTTTTGACACAACAAAGTGTTGGCTTTTTTTTATAATTTATTAATGCCATTTATGCTTAACTTTTGGCCTTTAAAATATTCTAAAATCATCGGATAAAAATTTGTTTAGTTATACCAATTGTCAATTTATTTTTATTTTCTCCGTTAATGACGCGGATTCAGCTAAAAATCCTTTTTTTCATTTCTTCTTTTAACTAATAAAACAAAATTCTTTTAAAGGTAGTCTTTTTCCAACAACTTTTCTTTTTTGTGAAATCAAAATTTGACAACTAAAATAAAACAAAAAACCCAATTTTAATGATTTCATCAACATAAACGACATGACAAAAAGACAAAGAACGAAGTACCTCCTAGAGATTATCTGGATAATAAAAAAATTTTCTAATTGTGACATCAAAAATAAATATTCTGATAGAATGTTATCCAAATAAAACGGCTATGATAAAACCCAAACGAGTTAAAAGTTTAATAACATAAATTTAAAAACGATAACATTTTTTATCTATCTGAATCGCTATCTCTCTCTCTATGGTTATTAAAGATAAAAAATAATTCTTCCATCATTAGAAAGCTCACAAAAAATAAAAATTGCACATAAAAAAGTTTTCCAATAAAACATTTATTTTATGTAAAGAAAAGTTGAAAAAGCAAAATATCTTTAATGGGTGTTCATTTTTTTCTGGGATTTTTTCAAACTGATCTTAATTTAAAGCTATGAGTATATTTAATAAAACAATTACTGAAGTTGAAACAGTCAAAATCCATAGCATGTTCGAAACAATTAAAATTCTTCGAAAAGCCATCAGAAGTAAAAATTGTCAAATGGAAACACTTCACCAGAAAAAACAAAAAGAAAGAAGGATGCGCTGCTTTCCTAAAAAATTTTGCAAACAGAGTTTATTCTTCGCTTTTGTTCATTTCCATTCATTGAAAAGGCTGTTGCTGAACTTTCTCATCTCAATATTTTATGAAATGGATTATAATTTAAGAAGTATACCTAAAAAGCCTGGACCTGATGGAGACAAAGGCGATAAACCAACGAAAGAAACTTCATCCGAAGAAGACCCAAGTTGTGAGTTTTTTTTCTTTATTTTTCTTCTTTCTAACAAGAACATTACTAAAAAAAATTTTCTAATCATTTTTATTTCATTTAAGGGTTATTTCAAAAAGAGGCACCAAAAGATGCTAAAAAAGTAAATGAAGCTATCCAAAAGTTAGTTTTTTGTTACTTTACTTTATTTTTTCTGATTATCGAAAATTTTTAGTGCTACGAAAACTCTTGCTGCAACTGAACTTGGAAAAGTTAATCATAATTTGGATGTTTTTACACAAAATATTAGTGAAGATCCAGCTTGGTTTAATAAACTTACAATTCTTTTGCTTGATGTTGGTGACAAATTCAGCAATAAAAAGTAAGTTCCTTTTTTTCACATATTTAATTTGTACCTTATTTTTAGAACGAAGAATGAATATCTTGTTATATGCAAACTCGGATATGGTGGATTCTCTCTGGTTTGGCTCGTTCTGGACTTAAAAACCAAAGTTTTCAAAGCTGCAAAAGTTTTCGTTCATGGCCAGAGTGTTAAAGACCTTGAAATAAAAGTTGGTTTTGTTTTATCTTAATAAAATTTCTTGGAATAAACAAATAAAATGTCTAGTAATTATTATGCCTTGAAAAGAAATTATCTTTGACAAGAGATTAGCTGAGATGAATTAATAAATAATAATTTTCAATCATACTTAAATTTTAACTTCATTTGCCACTTTATTTCAGATTTTACAACAAACTTCAAACCATTCTAATATATTGCACTTCTATGAAAATATGGATATTAGAACTGTTGAAGGCTCTGGTAGTATTGCTATTTATGAACCATTGGGAAAAGATCTTAAAACGTTGATGAAAGAAGCTTCCAAGCATGGTGGATTATCGATTTCTCTTGTCAAAAAAGTTGCAAAACATGTTCTAATGGCTTTAAAAACTCTTCATGGACTCAAAATTATTCACAGTGATATCAAGACAGGCAATATTGCTACAAGTGTTTCTCAACTAAGCTTGCGACGTCAATTAGAAAATATTGTTAAATCTGGGAAAAGCTTTTCGTCACTTCGCATGGTATGTAATAAGGATAGGAAATTCAATCAAAAGAAGGTTAGAAAGCTGTTGAAAGAAGAACTTGATAAAATGCCAAAGCAAGACAAGAAAGAAGAGACAGAATTAATCTTTAAATTAATTGATTTTGGAAATGCTATGGTAAGTTTTTTATAAGTATGTTCCATTTTTATGTTTTACTTTTTTCAGAAAGATGGAACAGAAAGCACTACTGGTACTTATGGTTTTCATCC
The DNA here is from genome assembly GCA_028622995.1 of Panagrolaimus kolymaensis. Taxonomy (NCBI): domain Eukaryota; kingdom Metazoa; phylum Nematoda; class Chromadorea; order Rhabditida; family Panagrolaimidae; genus Panagrolaimus; species Panagrolaimus kolymaensis. Next base: position 1,228,093 of record JAJQJQ010000034.1, read on the forward strand.
ACCTGAATACTTCTTTGGTGCTCCTATTGTCGCTTCTTACGATATATGGTCTCTTGGTGTTACGGTTAGCATTTATATATATCGCTTTTATTAGGTTAGTAATGTAAACATCATTTTCAGATAGTTGTGCTATTAACTAACGAACTGTTCATAAAATACCATAATTCATCAACGGAATTCGACGAAGTTACTGAAATTAGAAATATGTTTGGCATGTTCTCTCGACGTCATTTTAAGCGCTTTGAAGATCCTAATGGTTATAAAAAGAAATTTACGACAAGATACTATACTGCTGCCGCTGCTAAAAAACAATGCTACAAATTTTTGCGAAACAAATTTAACAAACTGCAAATGCCAAAAACTGAAAGAAAGAAACTTATTAATTTTCTGTATCATATGTTAAATATTGTTCCAAATAAAAGAAAATCTGCTGCTGAATTACTTTCTCATCGATGGTTGAAAGATGTCAAAAGTGATGCTAAAGTTGGATTGATAGAAAAAGCTCGTGAAGAAAATGTTGATAGTGACGGTAACTTGTTTTAACTTATTTTTCTTGATACATTTAAGATTTTAGGACATAGAGAAACTATTGGATTTGCTTCTGTTGCTTTATCATCACCGTCAAATCATCATAGAATATCAGAAGTTCCAATGGAGATTGATGAAACTGCTAAGAAAATAGCACGGAGAACTAAACCTAAAGAGCAAAAAGTCATAAATGGTGAGTTATTTTAAACTAATTTAACTATGAACTATTGACGTGGAAGCATTAGATATTAATTTCATTGATTTTTAGACTCATTCATTTACGAAGAATATGAAAACCTGTTTTTGTATCAAAAATATTGGAGAATACCGTATAAAGAAAAAAGGTTTTTTTTCCAATGTCCGAAGTAAGTAATTTTTTCAACCATACTTTTAATTACTTTAAATCTTTTTAGATGTAAGCAGAGATTCTATTTGGATTCCAATAATAAAAGTCGACCTAAAACTGGATTTGTAAATAAAGTATCTCACAACACAAAGTGTACAGGTAAGCTGTTTTTTCAAATTTGTTTCAAAAATGGATAAATTCGAAAAAGATTTTTCTTTGAAATTTTTCACATTTTCTTAAAATCTAAAGTATGAGAAATCGTCTTAAATATCATAAAGAATGAGCATTTTATAACTTAATGACGCAGTTATTTAAAAATAAGAATTTTCTTTGTTTTAGCTTATTAACTTTATTCCAAATATTTAACATTCTTATTTTCTAGTTTATAAACATTTACCACCTAAAGGATATTTGCCTTCGAAAGAGGAAATTGATCGTAAAAGACAATTGTTGATAAAAGAAGGTTTTAAACCAAAATGTGTTCTTGTTGCAAAACATCAAAAAGTAGCCGAAAAAGAAGATGGTGTTAATGAAACAGATTCCGATGAAAGCGAAGATGATACAGATTCGGATGAAAGTGAAGAAGGAACAGACTCAGACTTAGATGAAACCGAAGAAGATTCCAACAAAACAATCAGCCGTATGTTTTTTAATTTAGTATGAGATTTATTAATTCATATTTTTTTTAGAATTTGAATCGGGACAAAGTTACATTGAATTTGATGAAGTTCGACCAGTATGTTTTGATTTGTTATCTTTAACTTTTTATATTAACTTTTTTTAGTTTAAAAACAATGATGGTGTTGATCAAGGAGAACTTCTCCATCCAAATTTGTCTGATTTTTCTTCAGACACAGAATATAGCAATTGTGAAGAATCAGATTAATCAATGTTGAAATATGATATTAATGAAAAAAATACGATAATGGTTTGTAAGTTTTTGGAACTCTTTTTATTGAAACATATATTTTTATTCTTTCTCTTTTTTAGATAGTTGGATGAAAATTTTGGTAATTTTGTGAATCAAAATGGAAGACAGATGTTAGTATAATATGGATTGAAATGAATGTGAACCAACGAAATTAAAATCATCTTTTTATGAATATTATTTCATGTTAATTTATTGTAATTTGCTTTAATTATGTTATTGAATAAATATAATTTTTAAAAATTTGTAAAGTCTAACAAGTATTGACGAATGGATGAGTAATAGAGAATATGTAAGAAAAAAGAAACAGTGAAACATGGTTTTTTGAAGATCAGCTTTGTTTTGTCTTTTTTCTAAAGAAAGTTTTCAAACGTTCTAACTAAATTTGATCGAATTTTTTATAATGGAAGTATCTTCGAAAAAAGTTAGTTGACACTTTTTTAATTTGAGAATGATAAAGAATATCTTTGTGAATTAGAGAAAGAAAAATAAATTTAAAATTGTTTTTTCTCTTATTCATAAAAACTTTTTAGACGCCACTTTACCAAGCGAAGGAATAAAAATATTTTTATTTTTTGCTCTCTTTATGTACTGAAGCACTTTTAGTTTTATTGATTTTAAAAAATACTAATTATAGCATCATAGCTCAAAGTTTCTCACAAAAATATATGGTTTCTTTTATGTTACAAAAAATGTTGTCGAATATAAACTGGAAATAATCACGACAAACAGATAATTTTGTAGCAAATAAAAATGTCATTTTTTAAAATATAAACTATTCTTCATATTTTTTGCTTCAAGGACTCTAGAATTATAACATTAGTATTTACAACTTATAAAAGACCCATATTAGAAAAAGTTAACTTAAATCGTTTGCTACCATCATTGGCTAAAATTTGATTATCGTTACGGCTGTTTAATTCTTTTTTGTTTGTTTGAATCTTTAATGTTTTGCTAATAAAAATATGTATGTAAGCAATGGATTGGATCACCTTTTTTGGTTGAAAAACAATATAAAGAAAAACTAATATTTTATAGAATTTTGCTGCAATTTTTTATTTAAAGAAGCAGCCTCCATTAATTCAAGAAAAAGTTAAATTGACTTATGATCTTTATGGATTCGTTTTTCGTTTTTTTTTTGGAATTTTTTTTTACTTATTCACAACCTCCAGCGTCCACTATTTGTGGGTGATCAAGAATAAAAAAAAGAAAAGAAATAAGCTAAATAAAAAGAATTTCTTTTTTAACTGAAACTATTGAAGCTTTGTTAAAACCAATTTCAAGATAGATAAAACTCATTTTTTACTTTAAATTTATTTCCCAAACACAAAGCAAAACTTATAGTTTTGTTACGCCAGGAGGCGTGGTCTCATGAGCAGTGTTGTGACTGGCTCCGCCAGCTCCGGCTCCGGAGCGCTCCGCTCCGCTACAGGTCGGTGCTCGGAGCGGAGCTGGAGCTAAATAAAAAAAAAAGTTGGAGCGCGGAGCGGAGCTGGAGCCAAGATTTTGTGAAAGTAACAACACTGCTCATGAGGTCAACCTAGTATTTAATAGGCTTATGGAAGTGCTCCCATCAAACCGGGAGTCGTATCATTAATGATAGCAGCAGTGCTAAGTACACCAACTGGTATGTGAGTTAAGTTGCCTTTGCATGTAAAGATAGCAAATTTGCTTTTGATTTTTAACTAAAAATATTTATTTAAATTTCTGAACCTGACAAAATGGGTGACGTAGATTTTTTTTTGATTTATTAGGATCTTCAGAATAACAATTTATGGTATCCTCTTTTGTAGAGTCAAACATAGCAAATTTGCTTTTGATTTTTAACTAAAAATATTTATTTAAATTTCGGAACCTGGCAAAATTAGAGATGAAGATTTTATTGAATTAAAAGGACCTCAACAAATAAAATAAAAGTCTCCTCTTTTGTAGAGTCAAACAAAGCAAATTTGCTTTTGATTTTTAACTAAAAATATTTATTTAAATTTCTGAACCTGGCAAAATTAGAGATGAAGATTTTATTGAATTAAAAGGATCTTCAGAAGAAAAAATAAATGTCTCCTCTTTTGTAGAGTCAAACATAGCAAATTTGCTTTTGATTTTTAACTAAAAATATTTATTTAAATTTCTGAACCTGGCAAAATTAGAGATGAAGATTTTATTGAATTAAAAGGACCTCAGAAAATAAAATAAAAGTCTCCTCTTTTGTAGAGTCAAACATAGCAAATTTGCTTTTGATTTTTTACTAAAAATATTTATTTTAATTTCTGAACCTGGCAAAATTAGAGATGAAGATTTTATTGAATTAAAAGGACCTCAGAAAATAAAATAAAAGTCTCCTCTTTTGTAGAGTCAAACATAGCAAATTTGCTTTTGATTTTTTACTAAAAATATTTATTTAAATTTCGGAACCTGGCAAAATTAGAGATGAAGATTTTATTGAATTAAAAGGACCTCAAAAAATAAAATAAAAGTCTCCTCTTTTGTAGAGTCAAACAAAGCAAATTTGCTTTTGATTTTTTACTAAAAATATTTATTTAAATTTCTGAACCTGGCAAAATTAGAGATGAAGATTTTATTGAATTAAAAGGACCTCAGAAAATAAAATAAAAGTCTCCTCTTTTGTAGAGTCAAACATAGCAAATTTGCTTTTGATTTTTAACTAAAAATATTTATTTAAATTTCTGAACCTGCCAAAACGGGTGATGACTATTTTATATGAATAAATAGGATCTTCAGAAGAAAAAATAAATGTCTCCTCTTTTGTAGAGTCAAACATAGCAAATTTGCTTTTGATTTTTAACTAAAAATATTTATTTAAATTTCTGAACCTGCCAAAACGGGTGATGACTATTTTTTATGAATAAATAGGATCTTCAGAAGAAAAAATAAATGTCTCCTCTTTTGTAGAGTCAAACATAGCAAATTTGCTTTTGATTTTTAACTAAAAATATTTATTTTAATTTCTGAACCTGGCAAAATTAGAGATGAAGATTTTATTGAATTAAAAGGACCTCAGAAAATAAAATAAAAGTCTCCTCTTTTGTAGAGTCAAACATAGCAAATTTGCTTTTGATTTTTTACTAAAAATATTTATTTAAATTTCGGAACCTGGCAAAATTAGAGATGAAGATTTTATTGAATTAAAAGGACCTCAAAAAATAAAATAAAAGTCTCCTCTTTTGTAGAGTCAAACATAGCAAATTTGCTTTTGATTTTTAACTAAAAATATTTATTTAAATTTCTGAACCTGCCAAAACGGGTGATGACTATTTTTTATGAATAAATAGGATCTTCAGAAGAAAAAATAAATGTCTCCTCTTTTGTAGAGTCAAACATAGCAAATTTGCTTTTGATTTTTAACTAAAAATATTTATTTAAATTTCTGAACCTGGCAAAATTAGAGATGAAGATTTTATTGAATTAAAAGGACCTCAGAAAATAAAATAAAAGTCTCCTCTTTTGTAGAGTCAAACATAGCAAATTTGCTTTTGATTTTTAACTAAAAATATTTATTTAAATTTCTGAACCTGCCAAAACGGGTGATGACTATTTTATATGAATAAATAGGATCTTCAGAAGAAAAAATAAATGTCTCCTCTTTTGTAGAGTCAAACATAGCAAATTTGCTTTTGATTTTTAACTAAAAATATTTATTTAAATTTCTGAACCTGCCAAAACGGGTGATGACTATTTTTTATGAATAAATAGGATCTTCAGAAGAAAAAATAAATGTCTCCTCTTTTGTAGAGTCAAACATAGCAAATTTGCTTTTGATTTTTAACTAAAAATATTTATTTTAATTTCTGAACCTGGCAAAATTAGAGATGAAGATTTTATTGAATTAAAAGGACCTCAGAAAATAAAATAAAAGTCTCCTCTTTTGTAGAGTCAAACATAGCAAATTTGCTTTTGATTTTTTACTAAAAATATTTATTTAAATTTCGGAACCTGGCAAAATTAGAGATGAAGATTTTATTGAATTAAAAGGACCTCAAAAAATAAAATAAAAGTCTCCTCTTTTGTAGAGTCAAACAAAGCAAATTTGCTTTTGATTTTTTACTAAAAATATTTATTTAAATTTCTGAACCTGGCAAAATTAGAGATGAAGATTTTATTGAATTAAAAGGACCTCAGAAAATAAAATAAAAGTCTCCTCTTTTGTAGAGTCAAACAAAGCAAATTTGCTTTTGATTTTTAACTAAAAATATTTATTTAAATTTCTGAACCTGCCAAAACGGGTGATGACTATTTTATATGAATAAATAGGATCTTCAGAAGAAAAAATAAATGTCTCCTCTTTTGTAGAGTCAAACATAGCAAATTTGCTTTTGATTTTTAACTAAAAATATTTATTTTAATTTCTGAACCTGGCAAAATTAGAGATGAAGATTTTATTGAATTAAAAGGACCTCAGAAAATAAAATAAAAGTCTCCTCTTTTGTAGAGTCAAACATAGCAAATTTGCTTTTGATTTTTAACTAAAAATATTTATTTTAATTTCTGAACCTGGCAAAATTAGAGATGAAGATTTTATTGAATTAAAAGGACCTCAGAAAATAAAATAAAAGTCTCCTCTTTTGTAGAGTCAAACATAGCAAATTTGCTTTTGATTTTTAACTAAAAATATTTATTTAAATTTCTGAACCTGCCAAAACGGGTGATGACTATTTTTTATGAATAAATAGGATCTTCAGAAGAAAAAATAAATGTCTCCTCTTTTGTAGAGTCAAACATAGCAAATTTGCTTTTGATTTTTTACTAAAAATATTTATTTAAATTTCTGAACCTGGCAAAATTAGAGATGAAGATTTTATTGAATTAAAAGGACCTCAGAAAATAAAATAAAAGTCTCCTCTTTTGTAGAGTCAAACATAGCAAATTTGCTTTTGATTTTTAACTAAAAATATTTATTTTAATTTCTGAACCTGGCAAAATTAGAGATGAAGATTTTATTGAATTAAAAGGACCTCAGAAAATAAAATAAAAGTCTCCTCTTTTGTAGAGTCAAACAAAGCAAATTTGCTTTTGATTTTTTACTAAAAATATTTATTTAAATTTCTGAACCTGGCAAAATTAGAGATGAAGATTTTATTGAATTAAAAGGACCTCAGAAAATAAAATAAAAGTCTCCTCTTTTGTAGAGTCAAACAAAGCAAATTTGCTTTTGATTTTTAACTAAAAATATTTATTTAAATTTCTGAACCTGCCAAAACGGGTGATGACTATTTTATATGAATAAATAGGATCTTCAGAAGAAAAAATAAATGTCTCCTCTTTTGTAGAGTCAAACATAGCAAATTTGCTTTTGATTTTTAACTAAAAATATTTATTTTAATTTCTGAACCTGGCAAAATTAGAGATGAAGATTTTATTGAATTAAAAGGACCTCAGAAAATAAAATAAAAGTCTCCTCTTTTGTAGAGTCAAACATAGCAAATTTGCTTTTGATTTTTAACTAAAAATATTTATTTTAATTTCTGAACCTGGCAAAATTAGAGATGAAGATTTTATTGAATTAAAAGGACCTCAGAAAATAAAATAAAAGTCTCCTCTTTTGTAGAGTCAAACATAGCAAATTTGCTTTTGATTTTTAACTAAAAATATTTATTTAAATTTCTGAACCTGCCAAAACGGGTGATGACTATTTTTTATGAATAAATAGGATCTTCAGAAGAAAAAATAAATGTCTCCTCTTTTGTAGAGTCAAACATAGCAAATTTGCTTTTGATTTTTTACTAAAAATATTTATTTAAATTTCTGAACCTGGCAAAATTAGAGATGAAGATTTTATTGAATTAAAAGGACCTCAGAAAATAAAATAAAAGTCTCCTCTTTTGTAGAGTCAAACATAGCAAATTTGCTTTTGATTTTTAACTAAAAATATTTATTTAAATTTCGGAACCTGGCAAAATTAGAGATGAAGATTTTATTGAATTAAAAGGACCTCAGAAAATAAAATAAAAGTCTCCTCTTTTGTAGAGTCAAACAAAGCAAATTTGCTTTTGATTTTTTACTAAAAATATTTATTTAAATTTCTGAACCTGGCAAAATTAGAGATGAAGATTTTATTGAATTAAAAGGACCTCAGAAAATAAAATAAAAGTCTCCTCTTTTGTAGAGTCAAACATAGCAAATTTGCTTTTGATTTTTTACTAAAAATATTTATTTAAATTTCTGAACCTGGCAAAATTAGAGATGAAGATTTTATTGAATTAAAAGGACCTCAGAAAATAAAATAAAAGTCTCCTCTTTTGTAGAGTCAAACATAGCAAATTTGCTTTTGATTTTTAACTAAAAATATTTATTTTAATTTCTGAACCTGGCAAAATTAGAGATGAAGATTTTATTGAATTAAAAGGACCTCAGAAAATAAAATAAAAGTCTCCTCTTTTGTAGAGTCAAACAAAGCAAATTTGCTTTTGATTTTTTACTAAAAATATTTATTTAAATTTCTGAACCTGGCAAAATTAGAGATGAAGATTTTATTGAATTAAAAGGACCTCAGAAAATAAAATAAAAGTCTCCTCTTTTGTAGAGTCAAACATAGCAAATTTGCTTTTGATTTTTAACTAAAAATATTTATTTAAATTTCTGAACCTGCCAAAACGGGTGATGACTATTTTTTATGAATAAATAGGATCTTCAGAAGAAAAAATAAATGTCTCCTCTTTTGTAGAGTCAAACATAGCAAATTTGCTTTTGATTTTTTACTAAAAATATTTATTTAAATTTCTGAACCTGGCAAAATTAGAGATGAAGATTTTATTGAATTAAAAGGACCTCAGAAAATAAAATAAAAGTCTCCTCTTTTGTAGAGTCAAACATAGCAAATTTGCTTTTAATTTTTAACTAAAAATATTTATTTAAATTTCGGAACCTGGCAAAATTAGAGATGAAGATTTTATTGAATTAAAAGGACCTCAAAAAATAAAATAAAAGTCTCCTCTTTTGTAGAGTCAAACAAAGCAAATTTGCTTTTGATTTTTTACTAAAAATATTTATTTAAATTTCTGAACCTGGCAAAATTAGAGATGAAGATTTTATTGAATTAAAAGGACCTCAGAAAATAAAATAAAAGTCTCCTCTTTTGTAGAGTCAAACAAAGCAAATTTGCTTTTGATTTTTAACTAAAAATATTTATTTAAATTTCTGAACCTGCCAAAACGGGTGATGACTATTTTATATGAATAAATAGGATCTTCAGAAGAAAAAATAAATGTCTCCTCTTTTGTAGAGTCAAACATAGCAAATTTGCTTTTGATTTTTTACTAAAAATATTTATTTAAATTTCTGAACCTGGCAAAATTAGAGATGAAGATTTTATTGAATTAAAAGGACCTCAGAAAATAAAATAAAAGTCTCCTCTTTTGTAGAGTCAAACATAGCAAATTTGCTTTTGATTTTTAACTAAAAATATTTATTTAAATTTCTGAACCTGCCAAAACGGGTGATGACTATTTTTTATGAATAAATAGGATCTTCAGAAGAAAAAATAAATGTCTCCTCTTTTATAGAGTCAAACATAGCAAATTTGCTTTTGATTTTTAACTAAAAATATTTATTTAAATTTCTGAACCTGCCAAAACGGGTGATGACTATTTTTTATGAATAAATAGGATCTTCAGAAGAAAAAATAAATGTCTCCTCTTTTGTAGAGTCAAACATAGCAAATTTGCTTTTGATTTTTTACTAAAAATATTTATTTAAATTTCTGAACCTGGCAAAATTAGAGATGAAGATTTTATTGAATTAAAAGGACCTCAGAAAATAAAATAAAAGTCTCCTCTTTTGTAGAGTCAAACAAAGCAAATTTGCTTTTGATTTTTAACTAAAAATATTTATTTAAATTTCTGAACCTGGCAAAATTAGAGATGAAGATTTTATTGAATTAAAACGACCTCAGAAAATAAAATAAAAGTCTCCTCTTTTGTAGAGTCAAACATAGCAAATTTGCTTTTGATTTTTAACTAAAAATATTTATTTAAATTTCTGAACCTGGCAAAATTAGAGATGAAGATTTTATTGAATTAAAAGGACCTCAGAAAATAAAATTAAAGTCTCCTCTTTTGTAGAGTCAAACAAAGCAAATTTGCTTTTGATTTTTAACTAAAAATATTTATTTAAATTTCTGAACCTGGCAAAATTAGAGATGAAGATTTTATTGAATTAAAAGGACCTCAGAAAATAAACTAAAAGTCTCCTCTTTTGTAGAGTCAAACATAGCAAATTTGCTTTTGATTTTTAACTAAAAATATTTATTTAAATTTCTGAACCTGCCAAAACGGGTGATGACTATTTTTTATGAATTAAAAGGACCTCAAAAAATAAAATAAAAGTCTCCTCTTTTGTAGAGTCAAACAAAGCAAATTTGCTTTTGATTTTTAACTAAAAATATTTGTTTAAATTTCTGAACCTGGCAAAATTAGAGATGAAGATTTTATTGAATTAAAAGGACCTCAGAAAATAAAATTAAAGTCTCCTCTTTTGTAGAGTCAAACAAAGCAAATTTGCTTTTGATTTTTAACTAAAAATATTTATTTAAATTTCTGAACCTGCCAAAACGGGTGATGACTATTTTTTATGAATTAAAAGGACCTCAGAAAATAAAATTAAAGTCTCCTCTTTTGTAGAGTCAAACAAAGCAAATTTGCTTTTGATTTTTAACTAAAAATATTTATTTAAATTTCTGAACCTGGCAAAATTAGAGATGAAGATTTTATTGAATTAAAAGGACCTCAGAAAATAAACTAAAAGTCTCCTCTTTTGTAGAGTCAAACATAGCAAATTTGCTTTTGATTTTTAACTAAAAATATTTATTTAAATTTCTGAACCTGCCAAAACGGGTGATGACTATTTTTTATGAATTAAAAGGACCTCAAAAAATAAAATAAAAGTCTCCTCTTTTGTAGAGTCAAACAAAGCAAATTTGCTTTTGATTTTTAACTAAAAATATTTATTTAAATTTCTGAACCTGGCAAAATTAGAGATGAAGATTTTATTGAATTAAAAGGACCTCAGAAAATAAAATTAAAGTCTCCTCTTTTGTAGAGTCAAACAAAGCAAATTTGCTTTTGATTTTTAACTAAAAATATTTATTTAAATTTCTGAACCTGCCAAAACGGGTGATGACTATTTTTTATGAATTAAAAGGACCTCAGAAAATAAAATTAAAGTCTCCTCTTTTGTAGAGTCAAACAAAGCAAATTTGCTTTTGATTTTTAACTAAAAATATTTATTTAAATTTCTGAACCTGGCAAAATTAGAGATGAAGATTTTATTGAATTAAAAGGACCTCAGAAAATAAAATAAAAGTCTCCTCTTTTGTAGAGTCAAACAAAGCAAATTTGCTTTTGATTTTTTACTAAAAATATTTATTTAAATTTCTGAACCTGGCAAAATTAGAGATGAAGATTTTATTGAATTAAAAGGACCTCAGAAAATAAAATAAAAGTCTCCTCTTTTGTAGAGTCAAACATAGCAAATTTGCTTTTGATTTTTAACTAAAAATATTTATTTAAATTTCTGAACCTGCCAAAACGGGTGATGACTATTTTTTATGAATAAATAGGATCTTCAGAAGAAAAAATAAATGTCTCCTCTTTTGTAGAGTCAAACATAGCAAATTTGCTTTTGATTTTTTACTAAAAATATTTATTTAAATTTCTGAACCTGGCAAAATTAGAGATGAAGATTTTATTGAATTAAAAGGACCTCAGAAAATAAAATAAAAGTCTCCTCTTTTGTAGAGTCAAACATAGCAAATTTGCTTTTGATTTTTAACTAAAAATATTTATTTAAATTTCGGAACCTGGCAAAATTAGAGATGAAGATTTTATTGAATTAAAAGGACCTCAGAAAATAAAATAAAAGTCTCCTCTTTTGTAGAGTCAAACATAGCAAATTTGCTTTTGATTTTTTACTAAAAATATTTATTTAAATTTCTGAACCTGGCAAAATTAGAGATGAAGATTTTATTGAATTAAAAGGACCTCAGAAAATAAAATAAAAGTCTCCTCTTTTGTAGAGTCAAACAAAGCAAATTTGCTTTTGATTTTTTACTAAAAATATTTATTTAAATTTCTGAACCTGGCAAAATTAGAGATGAAGATTTTATTGAATTAAAAGGACCTCAGAAAATAAAATAAAAGTCTCCTCTTTTGTAGAGTCAAACATAGCAAATTTGCTTTTGATTTTTAACTAAAAATATTTATTTAAATTTCTGAACCTGCCAAAACGGGTGATGACTATTTTATATGAATAAATAGGATCTTCAGAAGAAAAAATAAATGTCTCCTCTTTTGTAGAGTCAAACATAGCAAATTTGCTTTTGATTTTTTACTAAAAATATTTATTTAAATTTCTGAACCTGGCAAAATTAGAGATGAAGATTTTATTGAATTAAAAGGACCTCAGAAAATAAAATAAAAGTCTCCTCTTTTGTAGAGTCAAACATAGCAAATTTGCTTTTGATTTTTAACTAAAAATATTTATTTAAATTTCGGAACCTGGCAAAATTAGAGATGAAGATTTTATTGAATTAAAAGGACCTCAAAAAATAAAATAAAAGTCTCCTCTTTTGTAGAGTCAAACAAAGCAAATTTGCTTTTGATTTTTTACTAAAAATATTTATTTAAATTTCTGAACCTGGCAAAATTAGAGATGAAGATTTTATTGAATTAAAAGGACCTCAGAAAATAAAATAAAAGTCTCCTCTTTTGTAGAGTCAAACAAAGCAAATTTGCTTTTGATTTTTAACTAAAAATATTTATTTAAATTTCTGAACCTGCCAAAACGGGTGATGACTATTTTATATGAATAAATAGGATCTTCAGAAGAAAAAATAAATGTCTCCTCTTTTGTAGAGTCAAACATAGCAAATTTGCTTTTGATTTTTAACTAAAAATATTTATTTAAATTTCGGAACCTGGCAAAATTAGAGATGAAGATTTTATTGAATTAAAAAAACCTCAGAAAATAAAATAAAAGTCTCCTCTTTTGTATAGTCAAACATAGCAAATTTGCTTTTGATTTTTAACTAAAAATATTTATTTAAATTTCTGAACCTGCCAAAACGGGTGATGACTATTTTTTATGAATAAATAGGATCTTCAGAAGAAAAAATAAATGTCTCCTCTTTTGTAGAGTCAAACATAGCAAATTTGCTTTTGATTTTTTACTAAAAATATTTATTTAAATTTCTGAACCTGGCAAAATTAGAGATGAAGATTTTATTGAATTAAAAGGACCTCAGAAAATAAAATAAAAGTCTCCTCTTTTGTAGAGTCAAACATAGCAAATTTGCTTTTGATTTTTAACTAAAAATATTTATTTTAATTTCTGAACCTGGCAAAATTAGAGATGAAGATTTTATTGAATTAAAAGGACCTCAGAAAATAAAATAAAAGTCTCCTCTTTTGTAGAGTCAAACATAGCAAATTTGCTTTTGATTTTTAACTAAAAATATTTATTTAAATTTCTGAACCTGCCAAAACGGGTGATGACTATTTTTTATGAATAAATAGGATCTTCAGAAGAAAAAATAAATGTCTCCTCTTTTGTAGAGTCAAACATAGCAAATTTGCTTTTGATTTTTTACTAAAAATATTTATTTAAATTTCTGAACCTGGCAAAATTAGAGATGAAGATTTTATTGAATTAAAAGGACCTCAGAAAATAAAATAAAAGTCTCCTCTTTTGTAGAGTCAAACATAGCAAATTTGCTTTTGATTTTTAACTAAAAATATTTATTTAAATTTCTGAACCTGGCAAAATTAGAGATGAAGATTTTATTGAATTAAAAGGACCTCAGAAAATAAACTAAAAGTCTCCTCTTTTGTAGAGTCAAACAAAGCAAATTTGCTTTTGATTTTTAACTAAAAATATTTATTTAAATTTCTGAACCTGGCAAAATTAGAGATGAAGATTTTATTGAATTAAAAGGACCTCAGAAAATAAACTAAAAGTCTCCTCTTTTGTAGAGTCAAACATAGCAAATTTGCTTTTGATTTTTAACTAAAAATATTTATTTAAATTTCTGAACCTGCCAAAACGGGTGATGACTATTTTTTATGAATTAAAAGGACCTCAAAAAATAAAATAAAAGTCTCCTCTTTTGTAGAGTCAAACAAAGCAAATTTGCTTTTGAATTTTAACTAAAAATATTTATTTAAATTTCTGAACCTGGCAAAATTAGAGATGAAGATTTTATTGAATTAAAAGGACCTAAGAAAATAAAATAAAAGTCTCCTCTTTTGTAGAGTCAAACAAAGCAAATTTGCTTTTGATTTTTAACTAAAAATATTTATTTAAATTTCTGAACCTGGCAAAATTAGAGATGAAGATTTTATTGAATTAAAAGGACCTCAGAAAATAAAATAAAAGTCTCCTCTTTTGTAGAGTCAAACAAAGCAAATTTGCTTTTGAATTTTAACTAAAAATATTTATTTAAATTTCTGAACCTGGCAAAATTAGAGATGAAGATTTTATTGAATTAAAAGGACCTCAGAAAATAAAATAAAAGTCTCCTCTTTTGTAGAGTCAAACAAAGCAAATTTGCTTTTGATTTTTAACTAAAAATATTTATTTAAATTTCTGAACCTGGCAAAATTAGAGATGAAGATTTTATTGAATTAAAAGGACCTCAAAAAATAAAATAAAAGTCTCCTCTTTTGTAGAGTCAAACAAAGCAAATTTGCTTTTGATTTTTAACTAAAAATATTTATTTAAATTTCTGAACCTGGCAAAATTAGAGATGAAGATTTTATTGAATTAAAAGGACCTCAAAAAATAAAATAAAAGTCTCCTCTTTTGTAGAGTCAAACAAAGCAAATTTGCTTTTGATTTTTAACTAAAAATATTTATTTAAATTTCTGAACCTGGCAAAATTAGAGATGAAGATTTTATTGAATTAAAAGGACCTCAAAAAATAAAATAAAAGTCTCCTCTTTTGTAGAGTCAAACAAAGCAAATTTGCTTTTGATTTTTAACTAAAAATATTTATTTAAATTTCTGAACCTGGCAAAATTAGAGATGAAGATTTTATTGAATTAAAAGGACCTCAGAAAATAAAATAAAAGTCTCCTCTTTTGTAGAGTCAAACAAAGCAAATTTGCTTTTGATTTTTAACTAAAAATATTTATTTAAATTTCTGAACCTGGCAAAATTAGAGATGAAGATTTTATTGAATTAAAAGGACCTCAGAAAATAAAATAAAAGTCTCCTCTTTTGTAGAGTCAAACAAAGCAAATTTGCTTTTGATTTTTAACTAAAAATATTTATTTAAATTTCTGAACCTGGCAAAATTAGAGATGAAGATTTTATTGAATTAAAAGGACCTCAGAAAATAAAATAAAAGTCTCCTCTTTTGTAGAGTCAAACATAGCAAATTTGCTTTTGATTTTTTACTAAAAATATTTATTTAAATTTCTGAACCTGGCAAAATTAGAGATGAAGATTTTATTGAATTAAAAGGACCTCAGAAAATAAAATAAAAGTCTCCTCTTTTGTAGAGTCAAACATAGCAAATTTGCTTTTGATTTTTTACTAAAAATATTTATTTAAATTTCTGAATCTGGCAAAATTAGAGATGAAGATTTTATTGAATTAAAAGGACCTCAGAAAATAAAATAAAAGTCTCCTCTTTTGTAGAGTCAAACATAGCAAATTTGCTTTTGATTTTTAACTAAAAATATTTATTTAAATTTCTGAACCTGCCAAAACGGGTGATGACTATTTTTTATGAATAAATAGGATCTTCAGAAGAAAAAATAAATGTCTCCTCTTTTGTAGAGTCAAACATAGCAAATTTGCTTTTGATTTTTAACTAAAAATATTTATTTTAATTTCTGAACCTGGCAAAATTAGAGATGAAGATTTTATTGAATTAAAAGGACCTCAGAAAATAAAATAAAAGTCTCCTCTTTTGTAGAGTCAAACATAGCAAATTTGCTTTTGATTTTTTACTAAAAATATTTATTTAAATTTCTGAACCTGGCAAAATTAGAGATGAAGATTTTATTGAATTAAAAGGACCTCAGAAAATAAAATAAAAGTCTCCTCTTTTGTAGAGTCAAACAAAGCAAATTTGCTTTTGATTTTTAACTAAAAATATTTATTTTAATTTCTGAACCTGGCAAAATTAGAGATGAAGATTTTATTGAATTAAAAGGACCTCAGAAAATAAAATAAAAGTCTCCTCTTTTGTAGAGTCAAACATAGCAAATTTGCTTTTGATTTTTAACTAAAAATATTTATTTAAATTTCTGAACCTGGCAAAATTAGAGATGAAGATTTTATTGAATTAAAAGGACCTCAGAAAATAAAATAAAAGTCTCCTCTTTTGTAGAGTCAAACAAAGCAAATTTGCTTTTGATTTTTAACTAAAAATATTTATTTAAATTTCTGAACCTGGCAAAATTAGAGATGAAGATTTTATTGAATTAAAAGGACCTCAGAAAATAAAATAAAAGTCTCCTCTTTTGTAGAGTCAAACAAAGCAAATTTGCTTTTGATTTTTAACTAAAAATATTTATTTAAATTTCTGAACCTGCCAAAACGGGTGATGACTATTTTTTATGAATAAATAGGATCTTCAGAAGAAAAAATAAATGTCTCCTCTTTTGTAGAGTCAAACATAGCAAATTTGCTTTTGATTTTTAACTAAAAATATTTATTTTAATTTCTGAACCTGGCAAAATTAGAGATGAAGATTTTATTGAATTAAAAGGACCTCAAAAAATAAAACAAAAGTCTCCTCTTTTGTAGAGTCAAACAAAGCAAATTTGCTTTTGATTTTTAACTAAAAATATTTATTTAAATTTCTGAACCTGGCAAAATTAGAGATGAAGATTTTATTGAATTAAAAGGACCTCAGAAAATAAAATAAAAGTCTCCTCTTTTGTAGAGTCAAACAAAGCAAATTTGCTTTTGATTTTTAACTAAAAATATTTATTTTAATTTCTGAACCTGGCAAAATTAGAGATGAAGATTTTATTGAATTAAAAGGACCTCAGAAAATAAAATAAAAGTCTCCTCTTTTGTAGAGTCAAACATAGCAAATTTGCTTTTGATTTTTAACTAAAAATATTTATTTAAATTTCTGAACCTGGCAAAATTAGAGATGAAGATTTTATTGAATTAAAAGGACCTCAGAAAATAAAATAAAAGTCTCCTCTTTTGTAGAGTCAAACAAAGCAAATTTGCTTTTGATTTTTAACTAAAAATATTTATTTAAATTTCTGAACCTGGCAAAATTAGAGATGAAGATTTTATTGAATTAAAAGGACCTCAGAAAATAAAATAAAAGTCTCCTCTTTTGTAGAGTCAAACAAAGCAAATTTGCTTTTGATTTTTAACTAAAAATATTTATTTAAATTTCTGAACCTGGCAAAATTAGAGATGAAGATTTTATTGAATTAAAAGGACCTCAAAAAATAAAACAAAAGTCTCCTCTTTTGTAGAGTCAAACAAAGCAAATTTGCTTTTGATTTTTTACTAAAAATATTTATTTTAATTTCTGAACCTGGCAAAATTAGAGATGAAGATTTTATTGAATTAAAAGGACCTCAGAAAATAAACTAAAAGTCTCCTCTTTTGTAGAGTCAAACATAGCAAATTTGCTTTTGATTTTTTACTAAAAATATTTATTTAAATTTCTGAACCTGCCAAAACGGGTGATGACTATTTTTTATGAATAAATAGGATCTTCAGAAGAAAAAATAAATGTCTCCTCTTTTGTAGAGTCAAACATAGCAAATTTGCTTTTGATTTTTAACTAAAAATATTTATTTAAATTTCTGAACCTGCCAAAACGGGTGATGACTATTTTTTATGAATAAATAGGATCTTCAGAAGAAAAAATAAATGTCTCCTCTTTTGTAGAGTCAAACAAAGCAAATTTGCTTTTGATTTTTAACTAAAAATATTTATTTAAATTTCTGAACCTGCCAAAACGGGTGATGACTATTTTTTATGAATAAATAGGATCTTCAGAAGAAAAAATAAATGTCTCCTCTTTTGTAGAGTCAAACATAGCAAATTTGCTTTTGATTTTTAACTAAAAATATTTATTTAAATTTCTGAACCTGCCAAAACGGGTGATGACTATTTTTTATGAATAAATAGGATCTTCAGAAGAAAAAATAAATGTCTCCTCTTTTGTAGAGTCAAACATAGCAAATTTTTCTTTTGATTTTTAACTAAAAATATTTATTTAAATTTCTGAACCTGGCAAAATTAGAGATGAAGATTTTATTGAATTAAAAGGACCTCAGAAAATAAAATAAAAGTCTCCTCTTTTGTAGAGTCAAACATAGCAAATTTGCTTTTGATTTTTTACTAAAAATATTTATTTAAATTTCTGAACCTGGCAAAATTAGAGATGAAGATTTTATTGAATTAAAAGGACCTCAAAAAATAAAATAAAAGTCTCCTCTTTTGTAGAGTCAAACAAAGCAAATTTGCTTTTGATTTTTAACTAAAAATATTTATTTAAATTTCTGAACCTGGCAAAATTAGAGATGAAGATTTTATTGAATTAAAAGGACCTCAGAAAATAAAATAAAAGTCTCCTCTTTTGTAGAGTCAAACAAAGCAAATTTGCTTTTGATTTTTAACTAAAAATATTTATTTAAATTTCTGAACCTGGCAAAATTAGAGATGAAGATTTTATTGAATTAAAAGGACCTCAGAAGAAAAAATAAATGTCTCCTCTTTTGTAGAGTCAAACATAGCAAATTTGCTTTTGATTTTTAACTAAAAATATTTATTTAAATTTCTGAACCTGCCAAAACGGGTGATGACTATTTTTTATGAATAAATAGGATCTTCAGAAGAAAAAATAAATGTCTCCTCTTTTGTAGAGTCAAACAAAGCAAATTTGCTTTTGATTTTTAACTAAAAATATTTATTTAAATTTCTGAACCTGCCAAAACGGGTGATGACTATTTTTTATGAATAAATAGGATCTTCAGAAGAAAAAATAAATGTCTCCTCTTTTGTAGAGTCAAACATAGCAAATTTTTCTTTTGATTTTTAACTAAAAATATTTATTTAAATTTCTGAACCTGGCAAAATTAGAGATGAAGATTTTATTGAATTAAAAGGACCTCAGAAAATAAAATAAAAGTCTCCTCTTTTGTAGAGTCAAACATAGCAAATTTGCTTTTGATTTTTTACTAAAAATATTTATTTAAATTTCTGAACCTGGCAAAATTAGAGATGAAGATTTTATTGAATTAAAAGGACCTCAAAAAATAAAATAAAAGTCTCCTCTTTTGTAGAGTCAAACAAAGCAAATTTGCTTTTGATTTTTAACTAAAAATATTTATTTAAATTTCTGAACCTGGCAAAATTAGAGATGAAGATTTTATTGAATTAAAAGGACCTCAGAAAATAAAATAAAAGTCTCCTCTTTTGTAGAGTCAAACAAAGCAAATTTGCTTTTGATTTTTAACTAAAAATATTTATTTAAATTTCTGAACCTGGCAAAATTAGAGATGAAGATTTTATTGAATTAAAAGGACCTCAGAAGAAAAAATAAATGTCTCCTCTTTTGTAGAGTCAAACATAGCAAATTTGCTTTTGATTTTTTACTAAAAATATTTATTTAAATTTCTGAACCTGGCAAAATTAGAGATGAAGATTTTATTGAATTAAAAGGACCTCAGAAAATAAAATAAAAGTCTCCTCTTTTGTAGAGTCAAACATAGCAAATTTGCTTTTGATTTTTAACTAAAAATATTTATTTAAATTTCTGAACCTGCCAAAACGGGTGATGACTATTTTTTATGAATAAATAGGATCTTCAGAAGAAAAAATAAATATCTCCTCTTTTGTAGAGTCAAACATAGCAAATTTTTCTTTTGATTTTTAACTAAAAATATTTATTTAAATTTCTGAACCTGGCAAAATTAGAGATGAAGATTTTATTGAATTAAAAGGACCTCAGAAGAAAAAATAAATGTCTCCTCTTTTGTAGAGTCAAACATAGCAAATTTGCTTTTGATTTTTTACTAAAAATATTTATTTAAATTTCTGAACCTGGCAAAATTAGAGATGAAGATTTTATTGAATTAAAAGGACCTCAAAAAATAAAATAAAAGTCTCCTCTTTTGTAGAGTCAAACAAAGCAAATTTGCTTTTGATTTTTAACTAAAAATATTTATTTAAATTTCTGAACCTGGCAAAATTAGAGATGAAGATTTTATTGAATTAAAAGGACCTCAGAAAATAAAATAAAAGTCTCCTCTTTTGTAGAGTCAAACAAAGCAAATTTGCTTTTGATTTTTAACTAAAAATATTTATTTAAATTTCTGAACCTGGCAAAATTAGAGATGAAGATTTTATTGAATTAAAAGGACCTCAGAAAATAAAATAAAAGTCTCCTCTTTTGTAGAGTCAAACATAGCAAATTTGCTTTTGATTTTTTACTAAAAATATTTATTTAAATTTCTGAACCTGGCAAAATTAGAGATGAAGATTTTATTGAATTAAAAGGACCTCAGAAAATAAAATAAAAGTCTCCTCTTTTGTAGAGTCAAACAAAGCAAATTTGCTTTTGATTTTTAACTAAAAATATTTATTTAAATTTCTGAACCTGGCAAAATTAGAGATGAAGATTTTATTGAATTAAAAGGACCTCAGAAAATAAAATAAAAGTCTCCTCTTTTGTAGAGTCAAACAAAGCAAATTTGCTTTTGATTTTTAACTAAAAATATTTATTTAAATTTCTGAACCTGCCAAAACGGGTGATGACTATTTTTTATGAATAAATAGGATCTTCAGAAGAAAAAATAAATGTCTCCTCTTTTGTAGAGTCAAACATAGCAAATTTGCTTTTGATTTTTTACTAAAAATATTTATTTAAATTTCTGAACCTGGCAAAATTAGAGATGAAGATTTTATTGAATTAAAAGGACCTCAGAAAATAAAATAAAAGTCTCCTCTTTTGTAGAGTCAAACAAAGCAAATTTGCTTTTGATTTTTAACTAAAAATATTTATTTAAATTTCTGAACCTGGCAAAATTAGAGATGAAGATTTTATTGAATTAAAAGGACCTCAGAAAATAAAATAAAAGTCTCCTCTTTTGTAGAGTCAAACAAAGCAAATTTGCTTTTGATTTTTAACTAAAAATATTTATTTAAATTTCTGAACCTGGCAAAATTAGAGATGAAGATTTTATTGAATTAAAAGGACCTCAGAAGAAAAAATAAATGTCTCCTCTTTTGTAGAGTCAAACATAGCAAATTTGCTTTTGATTTTTTACTAAAAATATTTATTTAAATTTCTGAACCTGGCAAAATTAGAGATGAAGATTTTATTGAATTAAAAGGACCTCAGAAAATAAAATAAAAGTCTCCTCTTTTGTAGAGTCAAACAAAGCAAATTTGCTTTTGATTTTTAACTAAAAATATTTATTTAAATTTCTGAACCTGGCAAAATTAGAGATGAAGATTTTATTGAATTAAAAGGACCTCAGAAAATAAAATAAAAGTCTCCTCTTTTGTAGAGTCAAACAAAGCAAATTTGCTTTTGATTTTTAACTAAAAATATTTATTTAAATTTCTGAACCTGGCAAAATTAGAGATGAAGATTTTATTGAATTAAAAGGACCTCAGAAGAAAAAATAAATGTCTCCTCTTTTGTAGAGTCAAACATAGCAAATTTGCTTTTGATTTTTTACTAAAAATATTTATTTAAATTTCTGAACCTGGCAAAATTAGAGATGAAGATTTTATTGAATTAAAAGGACCTCAGAAAATAAAATAAAAGTCTCCTCTTTTGTAGAGTCAAACAAAGCAAATTTGCTTTTGATTTTTAACTAAAAATATTTATTTAAATTTCTGAACCTGGCAAAATTAGAGATGAAGATTTTATTGAATTAAAAGGACCTCAGAAAATAAAATAAAAGTCTCCTCTTTTGTAGAGTCAAACAAAGCAAATTTGCTTTTGATTTTTAACTAAAAATATTTATTTAAATTTCTGAACCTGCCAAAACGGGTGATGACTATTTTTTATGAATAAATAGGATCTTCAGAAGAAAAAATAAATGTCTCCTCTTTTGTAGAGTCAAACATAGCAAATTTGCTTTTGATTTTTTACTAAAAATATTTATTTAAATTTCTGAACCTGGCAAAATTAGAGATGAAGATTTTATTGAATTAAAAGGACCTCAAAAAATAAAATAAAAGTCTCCTCTTTTGTAGAGTCAAACAAAGCAAATTTGCTTTTGATTTTTAACTAAAAATATTTATTTAAATTTCTGAACCTGGCAAAATTAGAGATGAAGATTTTATTGAATTAAAAGGACCTCAGAAAATAAAATAAAAGTCTCCTCTTTTGTAGAGTCAAACATAGCAAATTTGCTTTTGATTTTTTACTAAAAATATTTATTTAAATTTCTGAACCTGGCAAAATTAGAGATGAAGATTTTATTGAATTAAAAGGACCTCAAAAAATAAAATAAAAGTCTCCTCTTTTGTAGAGTCAAACAAAGCAAATTTGCTTTTGATTTTTAACTAAAAATATTTATTTAAATTTCTGAACCTGGCAAAATTAGAGATGAAGATTTTATTGAATTAAAAGGACCTCAGAAGAAAAAATAAAAGTCTCCTCTTTTGTAGAGTCAAACAAAGCAAATTTGCTTTTGATTTTTAACTAAAAATATTTATTTAAATTTCTGAACCTGGCAAAATTAGAGATGAAGATTTTATTGAATTAAAAGGACCTCAGAAAATAAAATAAAAGTCTCCTCTTTTGTAGAGTCAAACAAAGCAAATTTGCTTTTGATTTTTAACTAAAAATATTTATTTAAATTTCTGAACCTGGCAAAATTAGAGATGAAGATTTTATTGAATTAAAAGGACCTCAGAAGAAAAAATAAATGTCTCCTCTTTTGTAGAGTCAAACATAGCAAATTTGCTTTTGATTTTTTACTAAAAATATTTATTTAAATTTCTGAACCTGGCAAAATTAGAGATGAAGATTTTATTGAATTAAAAGGACCTCAGAAAATAAAATAAAAGTCTCCTCTTTTGTAGAGTCAAACAAAGCAAATTTGCTTTTGATTTTTAACTAAAAATATTTATTTAAATTTCTGAACCTGCCAAAACGGGTGATGACTATTTTTTATGAATAAATAGGATCTTCAGAAGAAAAAATAAATGTCTCCTCTTTTGTAGAGTCAAACATAGCAAATTTGCTTTTGATTTTTTACTAAAAATATTTATTTAAATTTCTGAACCTGGCAAAATTAGAGATGAAGATTTTATTGAATTAAAAGGACCTCAAAAAATAAAATAAAAGTCTCCTCTTTTGTAGAGTCAAACAAAGCAAATTTGCTTTTGATTTTTAACTAAAAATATTTATTTAAATTTCTGAACCTGGCAAAATTAGAGATGAAGATTTTATTGAATTAAAAGGACCTCAGAAGAAAAAATAAATGTCTCCTCTTTTGTAGAGTCAAACATAGCAAATTTGCTTTTGATTTTTTGCTAAAAATATTTATTTAAATTTCTGAACCTGGCAAAATTAGAGATGAAGATTTTATTGAATTAAAAGGACCTCAAAAAATAAAATAAAAGTCTCCTCTTTTGTAGAGTCAAACAAAGCAAATTTGCTTTTGATTTTTAACTAAAAATATTTATTTAAATTTCTGAACCTGCCAAAACGGGTGATGACTATTTTTTATGAATAAATAGGATCTTCAGAAGAAAAAATAAATGTCTCCTCTTTTGTAGAGTCAAACATAGCAAATTTGCTTTTGATTTTTTACTAAAAATATTTATTTAAATTTCTGAACCTGGCAAAATTAGAGATGAAGATTTTATTGAATTAAAAGGACCTCAAAAAATAAAATAAAAGTCTCCTCTTTTGTAGAGTCAAACAAAGCAAATTTGCTTTTGATTTTTAACTAAAAATATTTATTTAAATTTCTGAACCTGCCAAAACGGGTGATGACTATTTTTTATGAATAAATAGGATCTTCAGAAGAAAAAATAAATGTCTCCTCTTTTGTAGAGTCAAACATAGCAAATTTGCTTTTGATTTTTTACTAAAAATATTTATTTAAATTTCTGAACCTGGCAAAATTAGAGATGAAGATTTTATTGAATTAAAAGGACCTCAAAAAATAAAATAAAAGTCTCCTCTTTTGTAGAGTCAAACAAAGCAAATTTGCTTTTGATTTTTAACTAAAAATATTTATTTAAATTTCTGAACCTGCCAAAACGGGTGATGACTATTTTTTATGAATAAATAGGATCTTCAGAAGAAAAAATAAATGTCTCCTCTTTTGTAGAGTCAAACATAGCAAATTTGCTTTTGATTTTTTACTAAAAATATTTATTTAAATTTCTGAACCTGGCAAAATTAGAGATGAAGATTTTATTGAATTAAAAGGACCTCAAAAAATAAAATAAAAGTCTCCTCTTTTGTAGAGTCAAACAAAGCAAATTTGCTTTTGATTTTTAACTAAAAATATTTATTTAAATTTCTGAACCTGCCAAAACGGGTGATGACTATTTTTTATGAATAAATAGGATCTTCAGAAGAAAAAATAAATGTCTCCTCTTTTGTAGAGTCAAACATAGCAAATTTGCTTTTGATTTTTTACTAAAAATATTTATTTAAATTTCTGAACCTGGCAAAATTAGAGATGAAGATTTTATTGAATTAAAAGGACCTCAAAAAATAAAATAAAAGTCTCCTCTTTTGTAGAGTCAAACAAAGCAAATTTGCTTTTGATTTTTAACTAAAAATATTTATTTAAATTTCTGAACCTGCCAAAACGGGTGATGACTATTTTTTATGAATAAATAGGATCTTCAGAAGAAAAAATAAATGTCTCCTCTTTTGTAGAGTCAAACATAGCAAATTTGCTTTTGATTTTTTACTAAAAATATTTATTTAAATTTCTGAACCTGGCAAAATTAGAGATGAAGATTTTATTGAATTAAAAGGACCTCAAAAAATAAAATAAAAGTCTCCTCTTTTGTAGAGTCAAACAAAGCAAATTTGCTTTTGATTTTTAACTAAAAATATTTATTTAAATTTCTGAACCTGCCAAAACGGGTGATGACTATTTTTTATGAATAAATAGGATCTTCAGAAGAAAAAATAAATGTCTCCTCTTTTGTAGAGTCAAACATAGCAAATTTGCTTTTGATTTTTTACTAAAAATATTTATTTAAATTTCTGAACCTGGCAAAATTAGAGATGAAGATTTTATTGAATTAAAAGGACCTCAAAAAATAAAATAAAAGTCTCCTCTTTTGTAGAGTCAAACAAAGCAAATTTGCTTTTGATTTTTAACTAAAAATATTTATTTAAATTTCTGAACCTGCCAAAACGGGTGATGACTATTTTTTATGAATAAATAGGATCTTCAGAAGAAAAAATAAAAGTCTCCTCTTTTGTAGAGTCAAACAAAGCAAATTTGCTTTTGATTTTTAACTAAAAATATTTATTTAAATTTCTGAACCTGGCAAAATTAGAGATGAATATTTTATTGAATTAAAAGGACCTCAGAAGAAAAAATAAATGTCTCCTCTTTTGTAGAGTCAAACATAGCAAATTTGCTTTTGATTTTTTGCTAAAAATATTTATTTAAATTTCTGAACCTGGCAAAATTAGAGATGAAGATTTTATTGAATTAAAAGGACCTCAAAAAATAAAATAAAAGTCTCCTCTTTTGTAGAGTCAAACAAAGCAAATTTGCTTTTGATTTTTAACTAAAAATATTTATTTAAATTTCTGAACCTGCCAAAACGGGTGATGACTATTTTTTATGAATAAATAGGATCTTCAGAAGAAAAAATAAATGTCTCCTCTTTTGTAGAGTCAAACATAGCAAATTTGCTTTTGATTTTTTACTAAAAATATTTATTTAAATTTCTGAACCTGGCAAAATTAGAGATGAAGATTTTATTGAATTAAAAGGACCTCAAAAAATAAAATAAAAGTCTCCTCTTTTGTAGAGTCAAACAAAGCAAATTTGCTTTTGATTTTTAACTAAAAATATTTATTTAAATTTCTGAACCTGCCAAAACGGGTGATGACTATTTTTTATGAATAAATAGGATCTTCAGAAGAAAAAATAAATGTCTCCTCTTTTGTAGAGTCAAACATAGCAAATTTGCTTTTGATTTTTTACTAAAAATATTTATTTAAATTTCTGAACCTGGCAAAATTAGAGATGAAGATTTTATTGAATTAAAAGGACCTCAAAAAATAAAATAAAAGTCTCCTCTTTTGTAGAGTCAAACAAAGCAAATTTGCTTTTGATTTTTAACTAAAAATATTTATTTAAATTTCTGAACCTGCCAAAACGGGTGATGACTATTTTTTATGAATAAATAGGATCTTCAGAAGAAAAAATAAATGTCTCCTCTTTTGTAGAGTCAAACATAGCAAATTTGCTTTTGATTTTTTACTAAAAATATTTATTTAAATTTCTGAACCTGGCAAAATTAGAGATGAAGATTTTATTGAATTAAAAGGACCTCAAAAAATAAAATAAAAGTCTCCTCTTTTGTAGAGTCAAACAAAGCAAATTTGCTTTTGATTTTTAACTAAAAATATTTATTTAAATTTCTGAACCTGCCAAAACGGGTGATGACTATTTTTTATGAATAAATAGGATCTTCAGAAGAAAAAATAAATGTCTCCTCTTTTGTAGAGTCAAACATAGCAAATTTGCTTTTGATTTTTTACTAAAAATATTTATTTAAATTTCTGAACCTGGCAAAATTAGAGATGAAGATTTTATTGAATTAAAAGGACCTCAAAAAATAAAATAAAAGTCTCCTCTTTTGTAGAGTCAAACAAAGCAAATTTGCTTTTGATTTTTAACTAAAAATATTTATTTAAATTTCTGAACCTGCCAAAACGGGTGATGACTATTTTTTATGAATAAATAGGATCTTCAGAAGAAAAAATAAAAGTCTCCTCTTTTGTAGAGTCAAACAAAGCAAATTTGCTTTTGATTTTTAACTAAAAATATTTATTTAAATTTCTGAACCTGGCAAAATTAGAGATGAATATTTTATTGAATTAAAAGGACCTCAGAAGAAAAAATAAATGTCTCCTCTTTTGTAGAGTCAAACATAGCAAATTTGCTTTTGATTTTTTACTAAAAATATTTATTTAAATTTCGGAACCTGGCAAAATTAGAGATGAAGATTTTATTGAATTAAAAGGACCTCAAAAAATAAAATAAAAGTCTCCTCTTTTGTAGAGTCAAACAAAGCAAATTTGCTTTTGATTTTTAACTAAAAATATTTATTTAAATTTCTGAACCTGCCAAAACGGGTGATGACTATTTTTTATGAATAAATAGGATCTTCAGAAGAAAAAATAAATGTCTCCTCTTTTGTAGAGTCAAACATAGCAAATTTGCTTTTGATTTTTTACTAAAAATATTTATTTAAATTTCTGAACCTGGCAAAATTAGAGATGAAGATTTTATTGAATTAAAAGGACCTCAAAAAATAAAATAAAAGTCTCCTCTTTTGTAGAGTCAAACAAAGCAAATTTGCTTTTGATTTTTAACTAAAAATATTTATTTAAATTTCTGAACCTGGCAAAATTAGAGATGAAGATTTTATTGAATTAAAAGGACCTCAGAAAATAAAATAAAAGTCTCCTCTTTTGTAGAGTCAAACAAAGCAAATTTGCTTTTGATTTTTAACCAAAAATATTTATTTAAATTTCTGAACCTGCCAAAACGGGTGATGACTATTTTTTATGAATAAATAGGATCTTCAGAAGAAAAAATAAATGTCTCCTCTTTTGTAGAGTCAAACATAGCAAATTTGCTTTTGATTTTTTACTAAAAATATTTATTTAAATTTCTGAACCTGGCAAAATTAGAGATGAAGATTTTATTGAATTAAAAGGACCTCAAAAAATAAAATAAAAGTCTCCTCTTTTGTAGAGTCAAACAAAGCAAATTTGCTTTTGATTTTTAACTAAAAATATTTATTTAAATTTCTGAACCTGGCAAAATTAGAGATGAAGATTTTATTGAATTAAAAGGACCTCAAAAAATAAAATAAAAGTCTCCTCTTTTGTAGAGTCAAACAAAGCAAATTTGCTTTTGATTTTTAACTAAAAATATTTATTTAAATTTCTGAACCTGCCAAAACGGGTGATGACTATTTTTTATGAATAAATAGGATCTTCAGAAGAAAAAATAAATGTCTCCTCTTTTGTAGAGTCAAACATAGCAAATTTGCTTTTGATTTTTTACTAAAAATATTTATTTAAATTTCTGAACCTGGCAAAATTAGAGATGAAGATTTTATTGAATTAAAAGGACCTCAAAAAATAAAATAAAAGTCTCCTCTTTTGTAGAGTCAAACAAAGCAAATTTGCTTTTGATTTTTAACTAAAAATATTTATTTAAATTTCTGAACCTGGCAAAATTAGAGATGAAGATTTTATTGAATTAAAAGGACCTCAGAAAATAAAATAAAAGTCTCCTCTTTTGTAGAGTCAAACAAAGCAAATTTGCTTTTGATTTTTAACCAAAAATATTTATTTAAATTTCTGAACCTGCCAAAACGGGTGATGACTATTTTTTATGAATAAATAGGATCTTCAGAAGAAAAAATAAATGTCTCCTCTTTTGTAGAGTCAAACATAGCAAATTTGCTTTTGATTTTTAACTAAAAATATTTATTTAAATTTCTGAACCTGGCAAAATTAGAGATGAAGATTTTATTGAATTAAAAGGACCTCAGAAAATAAAATAAAAGTCTCCTCTTTTGTAGAGTCAAACAAAGCAAATTTGCTTTTGATTTTTAACCAAAAATATTTATTTAAATTTCTGAACCTGGCAAAATTAGAGATGAAGATTTTATTGAATTAAAAGGACCTCAGAAAATAAAATAAAAGTCTCCTCTTTTGTAGAGTCAAACAAAGCAAATTTGCTTTTGATTTTTAACCAAAAATATTTATTTAAATTTCTGAACCTGCCAAAACGGGTGATGACTATTTTTTATGAATAAATAGGATCTTCAGAAGAAAAAATAAATGTCTCCTCTTTTGTAGAGTCAAACATAGCAAATTTGCTTTTGATTTTTAACTAAAAATATTTATTTAAATTTCTGAACCTGGCAAAATTAGAGATGAAGATTTTATTGAATTAAAAGGACCTCAGAAATTAAAATAAAAGTCTCCTCTTTTGTAGAGTCAAACAAAGCAAATTTGCTTTTGATTTTTAACCAAAAATATTTATTTAAATTTCTGAACCTGGCAAAATTAGAGATGAAGATTTTATTGAATTAAAAGGACCTCAGAAAATAAAATAAAAGTCTCCTCTTTTGTAGAGTCAAACAAAGCAAATTTGCTTTTGATTTTTAAACAAAAAAATTTATTTAAATTTCTGAACCTGCCAAAACGGGTGATGACTATTTTTTATGAATAAATAGGATCTTCAGAAGAAAAAATAAATGTCTCCTCTTTTGTAGAGTCAAACATAGCAAATTTGCTTTTGATTTTTAACTAAAAATATTTATTTAAATTTCTGAACCTGGCAAAATTAGAGATGAAGATTTTATTGAATTAAAAGAACCTCAGAAAATAAAATAAAAGTCTCCTCTTTTGTAGAGTCAAACAAAGCAAATTTGCTTTTGATTTTTAACTAAAAATATTTATTTAAATTTCTGAACCTGGCAAAATTAGAGATGAAGATTTTATTGAATTAAAAGGACCTCAGAAAATAAAATAAAAGTCTCCTCTTTTGTAGAGTCAAACATAGCAAATTTGCTTTTGATTTTTAACTAAAAATATTTATTTTAATTTCTGAACCTGGCAAAATTAGAGATGAAGATTTTATTGAATTAAAAGGACCTCAAAAAATAAAATAAAAGTCTCCTCTTTTTTAGAGTCAAACAAAGCAAATTTGCTTTTGATTTTTAACCAAAAATATTTATTTAAATTTCTGAACCTGGCAAAATTAGAGATGAAGATTTTATTGAATTAAAAGGACCTCAGAAAATAAAATAAAAGTCTCCTCTTTTGTAGAGTCAAACAAAGCAAATTTGCTTTTGATTTTTAACCAAAAATATTTATTTAAATTTCTGAACCTGGCAAAATTAGAGATGAAGATTTTATTGAATTAAAAGGACCTCAGAAAATAAAATAAAAGTCTCCTCTTTTGTAGAGTCAAACAAAGCAAATTTGCTTTTGATTTTTAACCAAAAATATTTATTTAAATTTCTGAACCTGGCAAAATTAGAGATGAAGATTTTATTGAATTAAAAGGACCTCAGAAAATAAAATAAAAGTCTCCTCTTTTTTAGAGTCAAACAAAGCAAATTTGCTTTTGATTTTTAACCAAAAATATTTATTTAAATTTCTGAACCTGGCAAAATTAGAGATGAAGATTTTATTGAATTAAAAGGACCTCAGAAAATAAAATAAAAGTCTCCTCTTTTGTAGAGTCAAACAAAGCAAATTTGCTTTTGATTTTTAACCAAAAATATTTATTTAAATTTCTGAACCTGGCAAAATTAGAGATGAAGATTTTATTGAATTAAAAGGACCTCAGAAAATAAAATAAAAGTCTCCTCTTTTGTAGAGTCAAACAAAGCAAATTTGCTTTTGATTTTTAACCAAAAATATTTATTTAAATTTCTGAACCTGGCAAAATTAGAGATGAAGATTTTATTGAATTAAAAGGACCTCAGAAAATAAAATAAAAGTCTCCTCTTTTGTAGAGTCAAACAAAGCAAATTTGCTTTTGATTTTTAACCAAAAATATTTATTTAAATTTCTGAACCTGGCAAAATTAGAGATGAAGATTTTATTGAATTAAAAGGACCTCAGAAAATAAAATAAAAGTCTCCTCTTTTGTAGAGTCAAACAAAGCAAATTTGCTTTTGATTTTTAACCAAAAATATTTATTTAAATTTCTGAACCTGCCAAAACGGGTGATGACTATTTTTTATGAATAAATAGGATCTTCAGAAGAAAAAATAAATGTCTCCTCTTTTGTAGAGTCAAACATAGCAAATTTGCTTTTGATTTTTAACTAAAAATATTTATTTAAATTTCTGAACCTGGCAAAATTAGAGATGAAGATTTTATTGAATTAAAAGGACCTCAAAAAATAAAATAAAAGTCTCCTCTTTTTTAGAGTCAAACAAAGCAAATTTGCTTTTGATTTTTTACTAAAAATATTTATTTAAATTTCTGAACCTGGCAAAATTAGAGATGAAGATTTTATTGAATTAAAAGGACCTCAGAAAATAAAATAAAAGTCTCCTCTTTTGTAGAGTCAAACAAAGCAAATTTGCTTTTGATTTTTAACTAAAAATATTTATTTAAATTTCTGAACCTGCCAAAACGGGTGATGACTATTTTTTATGAATAAATAGGATCTTCAGAAGAAAAAATAAATGTCTCCTCTTTTGTAGAGTCAAACATAGCAAATTTGCTTTTGATTTTTTACTAAAATTATTTATTTAAATTTCGGAACCTGGAAAAATTAGAGATGAAGATTTTATTGAATTAAAAGGACCTCAAAAAATAAAATAAAAGTCTCCTCTTTTGTAGAGTCAAACAAAGCAAATTTGCTTTTGATTTTTAACTAAAAATATTTATTTAAATTTCTGAACCTGGCAAAATTAGAGATGAAGATTTTATTGAATTAAAAGGACCTCAGAAAATAAAATAAAAGTCTCCTCTTTTGTAGAGTCAAACATAGCAAATTTGCTTTTGATTTTTAACTAAAAATATTTATTTAAATTTCTGAACCTGGCAAAATTAGAGATGAAGATTTTATTGAATTAAAAGGACCTCAGAAAATAAAATAAAAGTCTCCTCTTTTGTAGAGTCAAACAAAGCAAATTTGCTTTTGATTTTTTACTAAAAATATTTATTTAAATTTCGGAACCTGGCAAAATTAGAGATGAAGATTTTATTGAATTAAAAGGACCTCAGAAAATAAACTAAAAGTCTCCTCTTTTGTAGAGTCAAACATAGCAAATCTGCTTTTGATTTTTAACTAAAAATATTTATTTAAATTTCTGAACCTGCCAAAACGGGTGATGACTATTTTTTATGAATAAATAGGATCTTCAGAAGAAAAAATAAATGTCTCCTCTTTTGTAGAGTCAAACATAGCAAATTTGCTTTTGATTTTTTACTAAAAATATTTATTTAAATTTCGGAACCTGGCAAAATTAGAGATGAAGATTTTATTGAATTAAAAGGACCTCAGAAAATAAACTAAAAGTCTCCTCTTTTGTAGAGTCAAACATAGCAAATTTGCTTTTGATTTTTTACTAAAAATATTTATTTAAATTTCGGAACCTGGCAAAATTAGAGATGAAGATTTTATTGAATTAAAAGGACCTCAGAAAATAAACTAAAAGTCTCCTCTTTTGTAGAGTCAAACATAGCAAATCTGCTTTTGATTTTTTACTAAAAATATTTATTTAAATTTCGGAACCTGGCAAAATTAGAGATGAAGATTTTATTGAATTAAAAGGACCTCAGAAAATAAAATAAAAGTCTCCTCTTTTGTAGAGTCAAACATAGCAAATTTGCTTTTGATTTTTTACTAAAAATATTTATTTAAATTTCTGAACCTGGCAAAATTAGAGATGAAGATTTTATTGAATTAAAAGGACCTCAGAAAATAAAATAAAAGTCTCCTCTTTTGTAGAGTCAAACATAGCAAATTTGCTTTTGATTTTTTACTAAAAATATTTATTTAAATTTCGGAACCTGGCAAAATTAGAGATGAAGATTTTATTGAATTAAAAGGACCTCAGAAAATAAACTAAAAGTCTCCTCTTTTGTAGAGTCAAACATAGCAAATCTGCTTTTGATTTTTAACTAAAAATATTTATTTAAATTTCTGAACCTGCCAAAACGGGTGATGACTATTTTTTATGAATAAATAGGATCTTCAGAAGAAAAAATAAATGTCTCCTCTTTTGTAGAGTCAAACATAGCAAATTTGCTTTTGATTTTTAACTAAAAATATTTATTTAAATTTCTGAACCTGGCAAAATTAGAGATGAAGATTTTATTGAATTAAAAGGACCTCAGAAAATAAAATAAAAGTCTCCTCTTTTGTAGAGTCAAACAAAGCAAATTTGCTTTTGATTTTTTACTAAAAATATTTATTTAAATTTCTGAACCTGGCAAAATTAGAGATGAAGATTTTATTGAATTAAAAGGACCTCAGAAAATAAAATAAAAGTCTCCTCTTTTGTAGAGTCAAACATAGCAAATTTGCTTTTGATTTTTAACTAAAAATATTTATTTAAATTTCTGAACCTGGCAAAATTAGAGATGAAGATTTTATTGAATTAAAAGGACCTCAGAAAATAAAATAAAAGTCTCCTCTTTTGTAGAGTCAAACATAGCAAATTTGCTTTTGATTTTTTACTAAAAATATTTATTTAAATTTCTGAACCTGGCAAAATTAGAGATGAAGATTTTATTGAATTAAAAGGACCTCAGAAAATAAACTAAAAGTCTCCTCTTTTGTAGAGTCAAACATAGCAAATTTGCTTTTGATTTTTTACTAAAAATATTTATTTAAATTTCGGAACCTGGCAAAATTAGAGATGAAGATTTTATTGAATTAAAAGGACCTCAGAAAATAAACTAAAAGTCTCCTCTTTTGTAGAGTCAAACATAGCAAATCTGCTTTTGATTTTTAACTAAAAATATTTATTTAAATTTCTGAACCTGCCAAAACGGGTGATGACTATTTTTTATGAATAAATAGGATCTTCAGAAGAAAAAATAAATGTCTCCTCTTTTGTAGAGTCAAACATAGCAAATTTGCTTTTGATTTTTTACTAAAAATATTTATTTAAATTTCGGAACCTGGCAAAATTAGAGATGAAGATTTTATTGAATTAAAAGGACCTCAGAAAATAAACTAAAAGTCTCCTCTTTTGTAGAGTCAAACATAGCAAATTTGCTTTTGATTTTTTACTAAAAATATTTATTTAAATTTCGGAACCTGGCAAAATTAGAGATGAAGATTTTATTGAATTAAAAGGACCTCAGAAAATAAACTAAAAGTCTCCTCTTTTGTAGAGTCAAACATAGCAAATCTGCTTTTGATTTTTAACTAAAAATATTTATTTAAATTTCTGAACCTGCCAAAACGGGTGATGACTATTTTTTATGAATAAATAGGATCTTCAGAAGAAAAAATAAATGTCTCCTCTTTTGTAGAGTCAAACATAGCAAATTTGCTTTTGATTTTTTACTAAAAATATTTATTTAAATTTCGGAACCTGGCAAAATTAGAGATGAAGATTTTATTGAATTAAAAGGACCTCAGAAAATAAACTAAAAGTCTCCTCTTTTGTAGAGTCAAACATAGCAAATTTGCTTTTGATTTTTTACTAAAAATATTTATTTAAATTTCGGAACCTGGCAAAATTAGAGATGAAGATTTTATTGAATTAAAAGGACCTCAGAAAATAAACTAAAAGTCTCCTCTTTTGTAGAGTCAAACATAGCAAATCTGCTTTTGATTTTTTACTAAAAATATTTATTTAAATTTCGGAACCTGGCAAAATTAGAGATGAAGATTTTATTGAATTAAAAGGACCTCAGAAAATAAAATAAAAGTCTCCTCTTTTGTAGAGTCAAACATAGCAAATTTGCTTTTGATTTTTTACTAAAAATATTTATTTAAATTTCTGAACCTGGCAAAATTAGAGATGAAGATTTTATTGAATTAAAAGGACCTCAGAAAATAAAATAAAAGTCTCCTCTTTTGTAGAGTCAAACATAGCAAATTTGCTTTTGATTTTTTACTAAAAATATTTATTTAAATTTCGGAACCTGGCAAAATTAGAGATGAAGATTTTATTGAATTAAAAGGACCTCAGAAAATAAACTAAAAGTCTCCTCTTTTGTAGAGTCAAACATAGCAAATCTGCTTTTGATTTTTAACTAAAAATATTTATTTAAATTTCTGAACCTGCCAAAACGGGTGATGACAATTTTTTATGAATAAATAGGATCTTCAGAAGAAAAAATAAATGTCTCCTCTTTTGTAGAGTCAAACATAGCAAATTTGCTTTTGATTTTTTACTAAAAATATTTATTTAAATTTCGGAACCTGGCAAAATTAGAGATGAAGATTTTATTGAATTAAAAGGACCTCAGAAAATAAACTAAAAGTCTCCTCTTTTGTAGAGTCAAACATAGCAAATTTGCTTTTGATTTTTTACTAAAAATATTTATTTAAATTTCGGAACCTGGCAAAATTAGAGATGAAGATTTTATTGAATTAAAAGGACCTCAGAAAATAAACTAAAAGTCTCCTCTTTTGTAGAGTCAAACATAGCAAATCTGCTTTTGATTTTTAACTAAAAATATTTATTTAAATTTCTGAACCTGCCAAAACGGGTGATGACTATTTTTTATGATAAAATAGGATCTTCAGAAGAAAAAATAAATGTCTCCTCTTTTGTAGAGTCAAACATAGCAAATTTGCTTTTGATTTTTTACTAAAAATATTTATTTAAATTTCTGAACCTGGCAAAATTAGAGATGAAGATTTTATTGAATTAAAAGGACCTCAGAAAATAAACTAAAAGTCTCCTCTTTTGTAGAGTCAAACATAGCAAATTTGCTTTTGATTTTTTACTAAAAATATTTATTTAAATTTCGGAACCTGGCAAAATTAGAGATGAAGATTTTATTGAATTAAAAGGACCTCAGAAAATAAACTAAAAGTCTCCTCTTTTGTAGAGTCAAACATAGCAAATTTGCTTTTGATTTTTTACTAAAAATATTTATTTAAATTTCGGAACCTGGCAAAATTAGAGATGAAGATTTTATTGAATTAAAAGGACCTCAGAAAATAAACTAAAAGTCTCCTCTTTTGTAGAGTCAAACATAGCAAATTTGCTTTTGATTTTTTACTAAAAATATTTATTTAAATTTCGGAACCTGGCAAAATTAGAGATGAAGATTTTATTGAATTAAAAGGACCTCAGAAAATAAAATAAAAGTCTCCTCTTTTGTAGAGTCAAACATAGCAAATCTGCTTTTGATTTTTAACTAAAAATATTTATTTAAATTTCTGAACCTGCCAAAACGGGTGATGACTATTTTTTATGAATAAATAGGATCTTCAGAAGAAAAAATAAATGTCTCCTCTTTTGTAGAGTCAAACATAGCAAATTTGCTTTTGATTTTTTACTAAAAATATTTATTTAAATTTCGGAACCTGGCAAAATTAGAGATGAAGATTTTATTGAATTAAAAGGACCTCAGAAAATAAACTAAAAGTCTCCTCTTTTGTAGAGTCAAACATAGCAAATTTGCTTTTGATTTTTTACTAAAAATATTTATTTAAATTTCGGAACCTGGCAAAATTAGAGATGAAGATTTTATTGAATTAAAAGGACCTCAGAAAATAAACTAAAAGTCTCCTCTTTTGTAGAGTCAAACATAGCAAATCTGCTTTTGATTTTTAACTAAAAATATTTATTTAAATTTCTGAACCTGCCAAAACGGGTGATGACTATTTTTTATGATAAAATAGGATCTTCAGAAGAAAAAATAAATGTCTCCTCTTTTGTAGAGTCAAACATAGCAAATTTGCTTTTGATTTTTTACTAAAAATATTTATTTAAATTTCTGAACCTGGCAAAATTAGAGATGAAGATTTTATTGAATTAAAAGGACCTCAGAAAATAAACTAAAAGTCTCCTCTTTTGTAGAGTCAAACATAGCAAATTTGCTTTTGATTTTTTACTAAAAATATTTATTTAAATTTCGGAACCTGGCAAAATTAGAGATGAAGATTTTATTGAATTAAAAGGACCTCAGAAAATAAACTAAAAGTCTCCTCTTTTGTAGAGTCAAACATAGCAAATCTGCTTTTGATTTTTAACTAAAAATATTTATTTAAATTTCTGAACCTGCCAAAACGGGTGATGACTATTTTTTATGAATAAATAGGATCTTCAGAAGAAAAAATAAATGTCTCCTCTTTTGTAGAGTCAAACATAGCAAATTTGCTTTTGATTTTTAACTAAAAATATTTATTTAAATTTCTGAACCTGGCAAAATTAGAGATGAAGATTTTATTGAATTAAAAGGACCTCAGAAAATAAACTAAAAGTCTCCTCTTTTGTAGAGTCAAACATAGCAAATTTGCTTTTGATTTTTTACTAAAAATATTTATTTAAATTTCGGAACCTGGCAAAATTAGAGATGAAGATTTTATTGAATTAAAAGGACCTCAGAAAATAAACTAAAAGTCTCCTCTTTTGTAGAGTCAAACATAGCAAATCTGCTTTTGATTTTTAACTAAAAATATTTATTTAAATTTCTGAACCTGCCAAAACGGGTGATGACTATTTTTTATGAATAAATAGGATCTTCAGAAGAAAAAATAAATGTCTCCTCTTTTGTAGAGTCAAACATAGCAAATTTGCTTTTGATTTTTTACTAAAAATATTTATTTAAATTTCTGAACCTGGCAAAATTAGAGATGAAGATTTTATTGAATTAAAAGGACCTCAGAAAATAAAATAAAAGTCTCCTCTTTTGTAGAGTCAAACATAGCAAATTTGCTTTTGATTTTTTACTAAAAATATTTATTTTAATTTCTGAACCTGGCAAAATTAGAGATGAAGATTTTATTGAATTAAAAGGACCTCAGAAAATAAAATAAAAGTCTCCTCTTTTGTAGAGTCAAACAAAGCAAATTTGCTTTTGATTTTTTACTAATAATATTTATTTAAATTTCTGAACCTGGCAAATTTAGAGATGAAGATTTTATTGAATTAAAAGGACCTCAGAAAATAAAATAAAAGTCTCCTCTTTTGTAGAGTCAAACATAGCAAATTTGCTTTTGATTTTTTACTAAAAATATTTATTTAAATTTCTGAACCTGGCAAAATTAGAGATGAAGATTTTATTGAATTAAAAGGACCTCAGAAAATAAAATAAAAGTCTCCTCTTTTGTAGAGTCAAACATAGCAAATTTGCTTTTGATTTTTAACTAAAAATATTTATTTAAATTTCTGAACCTGCCAAAACGGGTGATGACTATTTTTTATGAATAAATAGGATCTTCAGAAGAAAAAATAAATGTCTCCTCTTTTGTAGAGTCAAACATAGCAAATTTGCTTTTGATTTTTAACTAAAAATATTTATTTAAATTTCTGAACCTGGCAAAATTAGAGATGAAGATTTTATTGAATTAAAAGGACCTCAGAAAATAAACTAAAAGTCTCCTCTTTTGTAGAGTCAAACATAGCAAATTTGCTTTTGATTTTTTACTAAAAATATTTATTTAAATTTCGGAACCTGGCAAAATTAGAGATGAAGATTTTATTGAATTAAAAGGACCTCAGAAAATAAACTAAAAGTCTCCTCTTTTGTAGAGTCAAACATAGCAAATCTGCTTTTGATTTTTAACTAAAAATATTTATTTAAATTTCTGAACCTGCCAAAACGGGTGATGACTATTTTTTATGAATAAATAGGATCTTCAGAAGAAAAAATAAATGTCTCCTCTTTTGTAGAGTCAAACATAGCAAATTTGCTTTTGATTTTTTACTAAAAATATTTATTTAAATTTCTGAACCTGCCAAAACGGGTGATGACTATTTTTTATTAATAAATAGGATCTTCAGAAGAAAAAATAAATGTCTCCTCTTTTGTAGAGTCAAACATAGCAAATTTGCTTTTGATTTTTAACTAAAAATATTTATTTAAATTTCTGAACCTGCCAAAACGGGTGATGACTATTTTTTATGAATAAATAGGATCTTCAGAAGAAAAAATAAATGTCTCCTCTTTTGTAGAGTCAAACATAGCAAATTTGCTTTTGATTTTTAACTAAAAATATTTATTTAAATTTCTGAACCTGGCAAAATTAGAGATGAAGATTTTATTGAATTAAAAGGACCTCAGAAAATAAAATAAAAGTCTCCTCTTTTGTAGAGTCAAACATAGCAAATTTGCTTTTGATTTTTTACTAAAAATATTTATTTAAATTTCTGAACCTGCCAAAACGGGTGATGACTATTTTTTATGAATAAATAGGATCTTCAGAAGAAAAAATAAATGTCTCCTCTTTTGTAGAGTCAAACATAGCAAATTTGCTTTTGATTTTTAACTAAAAATATTTATTTAAATTTCTGAACCTGGCAAAATTAGAGATGAAGATTTTATTGAATTAAAAGGACCTCAGAAAATAAAATAAAAGTCTCCTCTTTTGTAGAGTCAAACAAAGCAAATTTGCTTTTGATTTTTAACTAAAAATATTTATTTAAATTTCTGAACCTGCCAAAACGGGTGATGACTATTTTTTATGAATAAATAGGATCTTCAGAAGAAAAAATAAATGTCTCCTCTTTTGTAGAGTCAAACATAGCAAATTTGCTTTTGATTTTTAACTAAAAATATTTATTTAAATTTCTGAACCTGCCAAAACGGGTGATGACTATTTTTTATGAATAAATAGGATCTTCAGAAGAAAAAATAAATGTCTCCTCTTTTGTAGAGTCAAACATAGCAAATTTGCTTTTGATTTTTTACTAAAATTATTTATTTAAATTTCGGAACCTGGAAAAATTAGAGATGAAGATTTTATTGAATTAAAAGGACCTCAAAAAATAAAATAAAAGTCTCCTCTTTTGTAGAGTCAAACAAAGCAAATTTGCTTTTGATTTTTAACTAAAAATATTTATTTAAATTTCTGAACCTGGCAAAATTAGAGATGAAGATTTTATTGAATTAAAAGGACCTCAGAAAATAAAATAAAAGTCTCCTCTTTTGTAGAGTCAAACATAGCAAATTTGCTTTTGATTTTTAACTAAAAATATTTATTTTAATTTCTGAACCTGGCAAAATTAGAGATGAAGATTTTATTGAATTAAAAGGACCTCAGAAAATAAAATAAAAGTCTCCTCTTTTGTAGAGTCAAACATAGCAAATTTTCTTTTGATTTTTAACTAAAAATATTTATTTTAATTTCTGAACCTGGCAAAATTAGAGATGAAGATTTTATTGAATTAAAAGGACCTCAGAAAATAAAATAAAAGTCTCCTCTTTTGTAGAGTCAAACATAGCAAATTTGCCTTTGATTTTTAACTAAAAATATTTATTTAAATTTCTGAACCTGGCAAAATTAGAGATGAAGATTTTATTGAATTAAAAGGACCTCAGAAAATAAAATAAAAGTCTC
This sequence comes from Panagrolaimus kolymaensis, assembly GCA_028622995.1. Lineage (NCBI taxonomy): Eukaryota > Metazoa > Nematoda > Chromadorea > Rhabditida > Panagrolaimidae > Panagrolaimus > Panagrolaimus kolymaensis. The sequence continues at coordinate 1,268,099 of JAJQJQ010000034.1, forward strand.
CTCTTTTGTAGAGTCAAACAAAGCAAATTTGCTTTTGATTTTTTACTAAAAATATTTATTTAAATTTCTGAACCTGGCAAAATTAGAGATGAAGATTTTATTGAATTAAAAGGACCTCAGAAAATAAAATAAAAGTCTCCTCTTTTGTAGAGTCAAACATAGCAAATTTGCTTTTGATTTTTAACTAAAAATATTTATTTAAATTTCTGAACCTGGCAAAATTAGAGATGAAGATTTTATTGAATTAAAAGGACCTCAGAAAATAAAATAAAAGTCTCCTCTTTTGTAGAGTCAAACATAGCAAATTTGCCTTTGATTTTTAACTAAAAATATTTATTTAAATTTCTGAACCTGGCAAAATTAGAGATGAAGATTTTATTGAATTAAAAGGACCTCAGAAAATAAAATAAAAGTCTCCTCTTTTGTAGAGTCAAACAAAGCAAATTTGCTTTTGATTTTTTACTAAAAATATTTATTTAAATTTCTGAACCTGGCAAAATTAGAGATGAAGATTTTATTGAATTAAAAGGACCTCAGAAAATAAAATAAAAGTCTCCTCTTTTGTAGAGTCAAACATAGCAAATTTGCTTTTGATTTTTAACTAAAAATATTTATTTAAATTTCTGAACCTGGCAAAATTAGAGATGAAGATTTTATTGAATTAAAAGGACATCAGAAAATAAAATAAAAGTCTCCTCTTTTGTAGAGTCAAACATAGCAAATTTGCTTTTGATTTTTTACTAAAATTATTTATTTAAATTTCGGAACCTGGAAAAATTAGAGATGAAGATTTTATTGAATTAAAAGGACCTCAAAAAATAAAATAAAAGTCTCCTCTTTTGTAGAGTCAAACAAAGCAAATTTGCTTTTGATTTTTAACTAAAAATATTTATTTAAATTTCTGAACCTGGCAAAATTAGAGATGAAGATTTTATTGAATTAAAAGGACCTCAGAAAATAAAATAAAAGTCTCCTCTTTTGTAGAGTCAAACATAGCAAATTTGCTTTTGATTTTTAACTAAAAATATTTATTTTAATTTCTGAACCTGGCAAAATTAGAGATGAAGATTTTATTGAATTAAAAGGACCTCAGAAAATAAAATAAAAGTCTCCTCTTTTGTAGAGTCAAACATAGCAAATTTTCTTTTGATTTTTAACTAAAAATATTTATTTTAATTTCTGAACCTGGCAAAATTAGAGATGAAGATTTTATTGAATTAAAAGGACCTCAGAAAATAAAATAAAAGTCTCCTCTTTTGTAGAGTCAAACATAGCAAATTTGCCTTTGATTTTTAACTAAAAATATTTATTTAAATTTCTGAACCTGGCAAAATTAGAGATGAAGATTTTATTGAATTAAAAGGACCTCAGAAAATAAAATAAAAGTCTCCTCTTTTGTAGAGTCAAACATAGCAAATTTGCCTTTGATTTTTAACTAAAAATATTTATTTAAATTTCTGAACCTGGCAAAATTAGAGATGAAGATTTTATTGAATTAAAAGGACCTCAGAAAATAAAATAAAAGTCTCCTCTTTTGTAGAGTCAAACAAAGCAAATTTGCTTTTGATTTTTAACTAAAAATATTTATTTAAATTTCTGAACCTGGCAAAATTAGAGATGAAGATTTTATTGAATTAAAAGGACCTCAGAAAATAAAATAAAAGTCTCCTCTTTTGTAGAGTCAAACATAGCAAATTTGCCTTTGATTTTTAACTAAAAATATTTATTTAAATTTCTGAACCTGGCAAAATTAGAGATGAAGATTTTATTGAATTAAAAGGACCTCAGAAAATAAAATAAAAGTCTCCTCTTTTGTAGAGTCAAACATAGCAAATTTGCCTTTGATTTTTAACTAAAAATATTTATTTAAATTTCTGAACCTGGCAAAATTAGAGATGAAGATTTTATTGAATTAAAAGGACCTCAGAAAATAAAATAAAAGTCTCCTCTTTTGTAGAGTCAAACATAGCAAATTTGCCTTTGATTTTTAACTAAAAATATTTATTTAAATTTCTGAACCTGGCAAAATTAGAGATGAAGATTTTATTGAATTAAAAGGACCTCAGAAAATAAAATAAAAGTCTCCTCTTTTGTAGAGTCAAACATAGCAAATTTGCCTTTGATTTTTAACTAAAAATATTTATTTAAATTTCTGAACCTGGCAAAATTAGAGATGAAGATTTTATTGAATTAAAAGGACCTCAGAAAATAAAATAAAAGTCTCCTCTTTTGTAGAGTCAAACATAGCAAATTTGCCTTTGATTTTTAACTAAAAATATTTATTTAAATTTCTGAACCTGGCAAAATTAGAGATGAAGATTTTATTGAATTAAAAGGACCTCAGAAAATAAAATAAAAGTCTCCTCTTTTGTAGAGTCAAACATAGCAAATTTGCCTTTGATTTTTAACTAAAAATATTTATTTAAATTTCTGAACCTGGCAAAATTAGAGATGAAGATTTTATTGAATTAAAAGGACCTCAGAAAATAAAATAAAAGTCTCCTCTTTTGTAGAGTCAAACAAAGCAAATTTGCTTTTGATTTTTTACTAAAAATATTTATTTAAATTTCTGAACCTGGCAAAATTAGAGATGAAGATTTTATTGAATTAAAAGGACCTCAGAAAATAAAATAAAAGTCTCCTCTTTTGTAGAGTCAAACATAGCAAATTTGCTTTTGATTTTTAACTAAAAATATTTATTTAAATTTCTGAACCTGGCAAAATTAGAGATGAAGATTTTATTGAATTAAAAGGACCTCAGAAAATAAAATAAAAGTCTCCTCTTTTGTAGAGTCAAACATAGCAAATTTGCTTTTGATTTTTTACTAAAAATATTTATTTAAATTTCTGAACCTGGCAAAATTAGAGATGAAGATTTTATTGAATTAAAAGGACCTCAGAAAATAAACTAAAAGTCTCCTCTTTTGTAGAGTCAAACATAGCAAATTTGCTTTTGATTTTTTACTAAAAATATTTATTTAAATTTCGGAACCTGGCAAAATTAGAGATGAAGATTTTATTGAATTAAAAGGACCTCAGAAAATAAACTAAAAGTCTCCTCTTTTGTAGAGTCAAACATAGCAAATCTGCTTTTGATTTTTAACTAAAAATATTTATTTAAATTTCTGAACCTGCCAAAACGGGTGATGACTATTTTTTATGAATAAATAGGATCTTCAGAAGAAAAAATAAATGTCTCCTCTTTTGTAGAGTCAAACATAGCAAATTTGCTTTTGATTTTTAACTAAAAATATTTATTTAAATTTCTGAACCTGGCAAAATTAGAGATGAAGATTTTATTGAATTAAAAGGACCTCAGAAAATAAACTAAAAGTCTCCTCTTTTGTAGAGTCAAACATAGCAAATTTGCTTTTGATTTTTTACTAAAAATATTTATTTAAATTTCGGAACCTGGCAAAATTAGAGATGAAGATTTTATTGAATTAAAAGGACCTCAGAAAATAAACTAAAAGTCTCCTCTTTTGTAGAGTCAAACATAGCAAATCTGCTTTTGATTTTTAACTAAAAATATTTATTTAAATTTCTGAACCTGCCAAAACGGGTGATGACTATTTTTTATGAATAAATAGGATCTTCAGAAGAAAAAATAAATGTCTCCTCTTTTGTAGAGTCAAACATAGCAAATTTGCTTTTGATTTTTTACTAAAAATATTTATTTAAATTTCTGAACCTGGCAAAATTAGAGATGAAGATTTTATTGAATTAAAAGGACCTCAGAAAATAAACTAAAAGTCTCCTCTTTTGTAGAGTCAAACATAGCAAATTTGCTTTTGATTTTTTACTAAAAATATTTATTTAAATTTCGGAACCTGGCAAAATTAGAGATGAAGATTTTATTGAATTAAAAGGACCTCAGAAAATAAACTAAAAGTCTCCTCTTTTGTAGAGTCAAACATAGCAAATCTGCTTTTGATTTTTAACTAAAAATATTTATTTAAATTTCTGAACCTGCCAAAACGGGTGATGACTATTTTTTATGAATAAATAGGATCTTCAGAAGAAAAAATAAATGTCTCCTCTTTTGTAGAGTCAAACATAGCAAATTTGCTTTTGATTTTTTACTAAAAATATTTATTTAAATTTCTGAACCTGGCAAAATTAGAGATGAAGATTTTATTGAATTAAAAGGACCTCAGAAAATAAACTAAAAGTCTCCTCTTTTGTAGAGTCAAACATAGCAAATTTGCTTTTGATTTTTTACTAAAAATATTTATTTAAATTTCTGAACCTGGCAAAATTAGAGATGAAGATTTTATTGAATTAAAAGGACCTCAGAAAATAAACTAAAAGTCTCCTCTTTTGTAGAGTCAAACATAGCAAATCTGCTTTTGATTTTTAACTAAAAATATTTATTTAAATTTCTGAACCTGCCAAAACGGGTGATGACTATTTTTTATGAATAAATAGGATCTTCAGAAGAAAAAATAAATGTCTCCTCTTTTGTAGAGTCAAACATAGCAAATTTGCTTTTGATTTTTAACTAAAAATATTTATTTAAATTTCTGAACCTGGCAAAATTAGAGATGAAGATTTTATTGAATTAAAAGGACCTCAGAAAATAAACTAAAAGTCTCCTCTTTTGTAGAGTCAAACATAGCAAATCTGCTTTTGATTTTTAACTAAAAATATTTATTTAAATTTCTGAACCTGCCAAAACGGGTGATGACTATTTTTTATGAATAAATAGGATCTTCAGAAGAAAAAATAAATGTCTCCTCTTTTGTAGAGTCAAACATAGCAAATTTGCTTTTGATTTTTTACTAAAAATATTTATTTAAATTTCTGAACCTGGCAAAATTAGAGATGAAGATTTTATTGAATTAAAAGGACCTCAGAAAATAAAATAAAAGTCTCCTCTTTTGTAGAGTCAAACATAGCAAATTTGCTTTTGATTTTTTACTAAAAATATTTATTTTAATTTCTGAACCTGGCAAAATTAGAGATGAAGATTTTATTGAATTAAAAGGACCTCAGAAAATAAAATAAAAGTCTCCTCTTTTGTAGAGTCAAACAAAGCAAATTTGCTTTTGATTTTTTACTAATAATATTTATTTAAATTTCTGAACCTGGCAAATTTAGAGATGAAGATTTTATTGAATTAAAAGGACCTCAGAAAATAAAATAAAAGTCTCCTCTTTTGTAGAGTCAAACATAGCAAATTTGCTTTTGATTTTTTACTAAAAATATTTATTTAAATTTCTGAACCTGGCAAAATTAGAGATGAAGATTTTATTGAATTAAAAGGACCTCAGAAAATAAAATAAAAGTCTCCTCTTTTGTAGAGTCAAACATAGCAAATTTGCTTTTGATTTTTAACTAAAAATATTTATTTAAATTTCTGAACCTGCCAAAACGGGTGATGACTATTTTTTATGAATAAATAGGATCTTCAGAAGAAAAAATAAATGTCTCCTCTGTTGTAGAGTCAAACATAGCAAATTTGCTTTTGATTTTTAACTAAAAATATTTATTTAAATTTCTGAACCTGGCAAAATTAGAGATGAAGATTTTATTGAATTAAAAGGACCTCAGAAAATAAACTAAAAGTCTCCTCTTTTGTAGAGTCAAACATAGCAAATTTGCTTTTGATTTTTTACTAAAAATATTTATTTAAATTTCGGAACCTGGCAAAATTAGAGATGAAGATTTTATTGAATTAAAAGGACCTCAGAAAATAAACTAAAAGTCTCCTCTTTTGTAGAGTCAAACATAGCAAATCTGCTTTTGATTTTTAACTAAAAATATTTATTTAAATTTCTGAACCTGCCAAAACGGGTGATGACTATTTTTTATGAATAAATAGGATCTTCAGAAGAAAAAATAAATGTCTCCTCTTTTGTAGAGTCAAACATAGCAAATTTGCTTTTGATTTTTAACTAAAAATATTTATTTAAATTTCTGAACCTGGCAAAATTAGAGATGAAGATTTTATTGAATTAAAAGGACCTCAGAAAATAAACTAAAAGTCTCCTCTTTTGTAGAGTCAAACATAGCAAATCTGCTTTTGATTTTTAACTAAAAATATTTATTTAAATTTCTGAACCTGCCAAAACGGGTGATGACTATTTTTTATGAATAAATAGGATCTTCAGAAGAAAAAATAAATGTCTCCTCTTTTGTAGAGTCAAACATAGCAAATTTGCTTTTGATTTTTTACTAAAAATATTTATTTAAATTTCTGAACCTGGCAAAATTAGAGATGAAGATTTTATTGAATTAAAAGGACCTCAGAAAATAAAATAAAAGTCTCCTCTTTTGTAGAGTCAAACATAGCAAATTTGCTTTTGATTTTTTACTAAAAATATTTATTTTAATTTCTGAACCTGGCAAAATTAGAGATGAAGATTTTATTGAATTAAAAGGACCTCAGAAAATAAAATAAAAGTCTCCTCTTTTGTAGAGTCAAACAAAGCAAATTTGCTTTTGATTTTTTACTAATAATATTTATTTAAATTTCTGAACCTGGCAAATTTAGAGATGAAGATTTTATTGAATTAAAAGGACCTCAGAAAATAAAATAAAAGTCTCCTCTTTTGTAGAGTCAAACATAGCAAATTTGCTTTTGATTTTTTACTAAAAATATTTATTTAAATTTCTGAACCTGGCAAAATTAGAGATGAAGATTTTATTGAATTAAAAGGACCTCAGAAAATAAAATAAAAGTCTCCTCTTTTGTAGAGTCAAACATAGCAAATTTGCTTTTGATTTTTAACTAAAAATATTTATTTAAATTTCTGAACCTGCCAAAACGGGTGATGACTATTTTTTATGAATAAATAGGATCTTCAGAAGAAAAAATAAATGTCTCCTCTTTTGTAGAGTCAAACATAGCAAATTTGCTTTTGATTTTTAACTAAAAATATTTATTTAAATTTCTGAACCTGGCAAAATTAGAGATGAAGATTTTATTGAATTAAAAGGACCTCAGAAAATAAACTAAAAGTCTCCTCTTTTGTAGAGTCAAACATAGCAAATTTGCTTTTGATTTTTTACTAAAAATATTTATTTAAATTTCGGAACCTGGCAAAATTAGAGATGAAGATTTTATTGAATTAAAAGGACCTCAGAAAATAAACTAAAAGTCTCCTCTTTTGTAGAGTCAAACATAGCAAATCTGCTTTTGATTTTTAACTAAAAATATTTATTTAAATTTCTGAACCTGCCAAAACGGGTGATGACTATTTTTTATGAATAAATAGGATCTTCAGAAGAAAAAATAAATTTCTCCTCTTTTGTAGAGTCAAACATAGCAAATTTGCTTTTGATTTTTTACTAAAAATATTTATTTAAATTTCTGAACCTGGCAAAATTAGAGATGAAGATTTTATTGAATTAAAAGGACCTCAGAAAATAAAATAAAAGTCTCCTCTTTTGTAGAGTCAAACATAGCAAATTTGCTTTTGATTTGTAACTAAAAATATTTATTTTAATTTCTGAACCTGGCAAAATTAGAGATGAAGATTTTATTGAATTAAAAGGACCTCAGAAAATAAAATAAAAGTCTCCTCTTTTGTAGAGTCAAACAAAGCAAATTTGCTTTTGATTTTTTACTAATAATATTTATTTAAATTTCTGAACCTGGCAAATTTAGAGATGAAGATTTTATTGAATTAAAAGGACCTCAGAAAATAAAATAAAAGTCTCCTCTTTTGTAGAGTCAAACATAGCAAATTTGCTTTTGATTTTTTACTAAAAATATTTATTTAAATTTCGGAACCTGGCAAAATTAGAGATGAAGATTTTATTGAATTAAAAGGACCTCAAAAAATAAAATAAAAGTCTCCTCTTTTGTAGAGTCAAACAAAGCAAATTTGCTTTTGATTTTTAACTAAAAATATTTATTTAAATTTCTGAACCTGGCAAAATTAGAGATGAATATTTTATTGAATTAAAAGGACCTCAGAAGAAAAAATAAATGTCTCCTCTTTTGTAGAGTCAAACATAGCAAATTTGCTTTTGATTTTTTACTAAAAATATTTATTTAAATTTCGGAACCTGGCAAAATTAGAGATGAAGATTTTATTGAATTAAAAAGACCTCAGAAAATAAAATAAAAGTCTCCTCTTTTGTAGAGTCAAACATAGCAAATTTGCTTTTGATTTTTTACTAAAAATATTTATTTAAATTTCGGAACCTGGCAAAATTAGAGATGAAGATTTTATTGAATTAAAAGGACCTCAAAAAATAAAATAAAAGTCTCCTCTTTTGTAGAGTCAAACAAAGCAAATTTGCTTTTGATTTTTAACTAAAAATATTTATTTAAATTTCTGAACCTGGCAAAATTAGAGATGAAGATTTTATTGAATTAAAAGGACCTCAGAAAATAAAATAAAAGTCTCCTCTTTTGTAGAGTCAAACATAGCAAATTTGCTTTTGATTTTTTACTAAAAATATTTATTTAAATTTCGGAACCTGGCAAAATTAGAGATGAAGATTTTATTGAATTAAAAGGACCTCAAAAAATAAAATAAAAGTCTCCTCTTTTGTAGAGTCAAACAAAGCAAATTTGCTTTTGATTTTTAACTAAAAATATTTATTTAAATTTCTGAACCTGGCAAAATTAGAGATGAAGATTTTATTGAATTAAAAGGACCTCAGAAAATAAAATAAAAGTCTCCTCTTTTGTAGAGTCAAACATAGCAAATTTGCTTTTGATTTTTTACTAAAAATATTTATTTAAATTTCGGAACCTGGCAAAATTAGAGATGAAGATTTTATTGAATTAAAAGGACCTCAAAAAATAAAATAAAAGTCTCCTCTTTTGTAGAGTCAAACAAAGCAAATTTGCTTTTGATTTTTTACTAAAAATATTTATTTAAATTTCGGAACCTGGCAAAATTAGAGATGAAGATTTTATTGAATTAAAAAGACCTCAGAAAATAAAATAAAAGTCTCCTCTTTTGTAGAGTCAAACATAGCAAATTTGCTTTTGATTTTTTACTAAAAATATTTATTTAAATTTCGGAACCTGGCAAAATTAGAGATGAAGATTTTATTGAATTAAAAGGACCTCAAAAAATAAAATAAAAGTCTCCTCTTTTGTAGAGTCAAACAAAGCAAATTTGCTTTTGATTTTTAACTAAAAATATTTATTTAAATTTCTGAACCTGGCAAAATTAGAGATGAAGATTTTATTGAATTAAAAGGACCTCAGAAAATAAAATAAAAGTCTCCTCTTTTGTAGAGTCAAACATAGCAAATTTGCTTTTGATTTTTTACTAAAAATATTTATTTAAATTTCGGAACCTGGCAAAATTAGAGATGAAGATTTTATTGAATTAAAAGGACCTCAAAAAATAAAATAAAAGTCTCCTCTTTTGTAGAGTCAAACAAAGCAAATTTGCTTTTGATTTTTAACTAAAAATATTTATTTAAATTTCTGAACCTGGCAAAATTAGAGATGAATATTTTATTGAATTAAAAGGACCTCAGAAGAAAAAATAAATGTCTCCTCTTTTGTAGAGTCAAACATAGCAAATTTGCTTTTGATTTTTTACTAAAAATATTTATTTAAATTTCGGAACCTGGCAAAATTAGAGATGAAGATTTTATTGAATTAAAAGGACCTCAGAAAATAAAATAAAAGTCTCCTCTTTTGTAGAGTCAAACATAGCAAATTTGCTTTTGATTTTTAACTAAAAATATTTATTTAAATTTCTGAACCTGGCAAAATTAGAGATGAATATTTTATTGAATTAAAAGGACCTCAGAAGAAAAAATAAATGTCTCCTCTTTTGTAGAGTCAAACATAGCAAATTTGCTTTTGATTTTTTACTAAAAATATTTATTTAAATTTCGGAACCTGGCAAAATTAGAGATGAAGATTTTATTGAATTAAAAGGACCTCAAAAAATAAAATAAAAGTCTCCTCTTTTGTAGAGTCAAACAAAGCAAATTTGCTTTTGATTTTTAACTAAAAATATTTATTTAAATTTCTGAACCTGGCAAAATTAGAGATGAAGATTTTATTGAATTAAAAGGACCTCAGAAAAAAAAATAAAAGTCTCCTCTTTTGTAGAGTCAAACATAGAAAATTTGCTTTTGATTTTTAACTAAAAATATTTATTTAAATTTCTGAACCTGGCAAAATTAGAGATGAAGATTTTATTGAATTAAAAGGACCTCAAAAAATAAAATAAAAGTCTCCTCTTTTGTAGAGTCAAACATAGCAAATTTGCTTTTGATTTTTTACTAAAAATATTTATTTAAATTTCGGAACCTGGCAAAATTAGAGATGAAGATTTTATTGAATTAAAAGGACCTCAAAAAATAAAATAAAAGTCTCCTCTTTTGTAGAGTCAAACAAAGCAAATTTGCTTTTGATTTTTAACTAAAAATATTTATTTAAATTTCTGGACCTGGCAAAATTAGAGATGAAGATTTTATTGAATTAAAAGGACCTAAGAAAATAAAATATAAGTCTCCTCTTTTGTAGAGTCAAACATAGCAAATTTGCTTTTGATTTTTTACTAAAAATATTTATTTAAATTTCGGAACCTGGCAAAATTAGAGATGAAGATTTTATTGAATTAAAAGGACCTCAAAAAATAAAATAAAAGTCTCCTCTTTTGTAGAGTCAAACAAAGCAAATTTGCTTTTGATTTTTAACTAAAAATATTTATTTAAATTTCTGAACCTGGCAAAATTAGAGATGAATATTTTATTGAATTAAAAGGACCTCAGAAGAAAAAATAAATGTCTCCTCTTTTGTAGAGTCAAACATAGCAAATTTGCTTTTGATTTTTTACTAAAAATATTTATTTAAATTTCGGAACCTGGCAAAATTAGAGATGAAGATTTTATTGAATTAAAAGGACCTCAGAAAATAAAATAAAAGTCTCCTCTTTTGTAGAGTCAAACATAGCAAATTTGCTTTTGATTTTTAACTAAAAATATTTATTTAAATTTCTGAACCTGGCAAAATTAGAGATGAAGATTTTATTGAATTAAAAGGACCTCAGAAAATAAAATAAAAGTCTCCTCTTTTGTAGAGTCAAACATAGCAAATTTGGTTTTGATTTTTTACTAAAAATATTTATTTAAATTTCGGAACCTGGCAAAATTAGAGATGAAGATTTTATTGAATTAAAAGGACCTCAAAAAATAAAATAAAAGTCTCCTCTTTTGTAGAGTCAAACATAGCAAATTTGCTTTTGATTTTTTACTAAAAATATTTATTTAAATTTCGGAACCTGGCAAAATTAGAGATGAAGATTTTATTGAATTAAAAGGACCTCAAAAAATAAAATAAAAGTCTCCTCTTTTGTAGAGTCAAACAAAGCAAATTTGCTTTTGATTTTTAACTAAAAATATTTATTTAAATTTATGAACCTGGCAAAATTAGAGATGAATATTTTATTGAATTAAAAGGACCTCAGAAGAAAAAATAAATGTCTCCTCTTTTGTAGAGTCAAACATAGCAAATTTGGTTTTGATTTTTTACTAAAAATATTTATTTAAATTTCGGAACCTGGCAAAATTAGAGATGAAGATTTTATTGAATTAAAAGGACCTCAAAAAATAAAATAAAAGTCTCCTCTTTTGTAGAGTCAAACATAGCAAATTTGCTTTTGATTTTTTACTAAAAATATTTATTTAAATTTCGGAACCTGGCAAAATTAGAGATGAAGATTTTATTGAATTAAAAGGACCTCAAAAAATAAAATAAAAGTCTCCTCTTTTGTAGAGTCAAACAAAGCAAATTTGCTTTTGATTTTTAACTAAAAATATTTATTTAAATTTCTGAACCTGCCAAAACGGGTGATGACTATTTTTTATGAATAAATAGGATCTTCAGAAGAAAAAATAAATGTCTCCTCTTTTGTAGAGTCAAACATAGCAAATTTGCTTTTGATTTTTTACTAAAAATATTTATTTAAATTTCTGAACCTGGCAAAATTAGAGATGAAGATTTTATTGAATTAAAAGGACCTCAGAAAATAAAATAAAAGTCTCCTCTTTTGTAGAGTCAAACATAGCAAATTTGCTTTTGATTTTTTACTAAAAATATTTATTTAAATTTCGGAACCTGGCAAAATTAGAGATGAAGATTTTATTGAATTAAAAGGACCTCAGAAAATAAAATAAAAGTCTCCTCTTTTGTAGAGTCAAACAAAGCAAATTTGCTTTTGATTTTTAACTAAAAATATTTATTTAAATTTCTGAACCTGGCAAAATTAGAGATGAAGATTTTATTGAATTAAAAGGACCTCAGAAAATAAAATAAAAGTCTCCTCTTTTGTAGAGTCAAACAAAGCAAATTTGCTTTTGATTTTTAACTAAAAATATTTATTTTAATTTCTGAACCTGGCAAAATTAGAGATGAAGATTTTATTGAATTAAAAGGACCTCAGAAAATAAAATAAAAGTCTCCTCTTTTGTAGAGTCAAACATAGCAAATTTGCTTTTGATTTTTTACTAAAAATATTTATTTAAATTTCTGAACCTGGCAAAATTAGAGATGAAGATTTTATTGAATTAAAAGGACCTCAGAAAATAAAATAAAAGTCTCCTCTTTTGTAGAGTCAAACATAGCAAATTTGCTTTTGATTTTTTACTAAAAATATTTATTTAAATTTCTGAACCTGGCAAAATTAGAGATAAAGATTTTATTGAATTAAAAGGACCTCAGAAAATAAAATAAAAGTCTCCTCTTTTGTAGAGTCAAACATAGCAAATTTGCTTTTGATTTTTAACTAAAAATATTTATTTAAATTTCTTAACCTGCCAAAACGGGTGATGACTATTTTTTATGAATAAATAGGATCTTCAGAAGAAAAAATAAATGTCTCCTCTTTTGTAGAGTCAAACATAGCAAATTTGCTTTTGATTTTTTACTAAAAATATTTATTTAAATTTCTGAACCTGGCAAAATTAGAGATGAAGATTTTATTGAATTAAAAGGACCTCAGAAAATAAAATAAAAGTCTCCTCTTTTGTAGAGTCAAACATAGCAAATTTGCTTTTGATTTTTTACTAAAAATATTTATTTAAATTTCTGAACCTGGCAAAATTAGAGATAAAGATTTTATTGAATTAAAAGGACCTCAGAAAATAAAATAAAAGTCTCCTCTTTTGTAGAGTCAAACATAGCAAATTTGCTTTTGATTTTTTACTAAAAATATTTATTTAAATTTCGGAACCTGGCAAAATTAGAGATGAAGATTTTATTGAATTAAAAGGACCTCAGAAAATAAAATAAAAGTCTCCTCTTTTGTAGAGTCAAACATAGCAAATTTGCTTTTGATTTTTAACTAAAAATATTTATTTAAATTTCGGAACCTGGCAAAATTAGAGATGAAGATTTTATTGAATTAAAAGGACCTCAGAAAATAAAATAAAAGTCTCCTCTTTTGTAGAGTCAAACATAGCAAATTTGCTTTTGATTTTTAACTAAAAATATTTATTTAAATTTCGGAACCTGGCAAAATTAGAGATGAAGATTTTATTGAATTAAAAGGACCTCAGAAAATAAAATAAAAGTCTCCTCTTTTGTAGAGTCAAACATAGCAAATTTGCTTTTGATTTTTTACTAAAAATATTTATTTAAATTTCGGAACCTGGCAAAATTAGAGATGAAGATTTTATTGAATTAAAAGGACCTCAGAAAATAAAATAAAAGTCTCCTCTTTTGTAGAGTCAAACATAGCAAATTTGCTTTTGATTTTTTACTAAAAATATTTATTTGAATTTCGGAACCTGGCAAAATTAGAGATGAAGATTTTATTGAATAAATAGGATCTTCAGAAGAAAAAATAAATGTCTCCTCTTTTGTAGAGTCAAACATAGCAAATTTGCTTTTGATTTTTTACTAAAAATATTTATTTAAATTTCTGAACCTGGCAAAATTAGAGATGAAGATTTTATTGAATTAAAAGGACCTCAGAAAATAAAATAAAAGTCTCCTCTTTTGTAGAGTCAAACATAGCAAATTTGCTTTTGATTTTTTACTAAAAATATTTATTTAAATTTCGGAACCTGGCAAAATTAGAGATGAAGATTTTATTGAATTAAAAGGACCTCAAAAAATAAAATAAAAGTCTCCTCTTTTGTAGAGTCAAACAAAGCAAATTTGCTTTTGATTTTTAACTAAAAATATTTATTTAAATTTCTGAACCTGGCAAAATTAGAGATGAAGATTTTATTGAATTAAAAGGACCTCAGAAAATAAAATAAAAGTCTCCTCTTTTGTAGAGTCAAACAAAGCAAATTTGCTTTTGATTTTTAACTAAAAATATTTATTTTAATTTCTGAACCTGGCAAAATTAGAGATGAAGATTTTATTGAATTAAAAGGACCTCAGAAAATAAAATAAAAGTCTCCTCTTTTGTAGAGTCAAACATAGCAAATTTGCTTTTGATTTTTTACTAAAAATATTTATTTAAATTTCTGAACCTGGCAAAATTAGAGATAAAGATTTTATTGAATTAAAAGGACCTCAGAAAATAAAATAAAAGTCTCCTCTTTTGTAGAGTCAAACATAGCAAATTTGCTTTTGATTTTTTACTAAAAATATTTATTTAAATTTCGGAACCTGGCAAAATTAGAGATGAAGATTTTATTGAATTAAAAGGACCTCAGAAAATAAAATAAAAGTCTCCTCTTTTGTAGAGTCAAACATAGCAAATTTGCTTTTGATTTTTAACTAAAAATATTTATTTAAATTTCTTAACCTGCCAAAACGGGTGATGACTATTTTTTATGAATAAATAGGATCTTCAGAAGAAAAAATAAATGTCTCCTCTTTTGTAGAGTCAAACATAGCAAATTTGCTTTTGATTTTTTACTAAAAATATTTATTTAAATTTCTGAACCTGGCAAAATTAGAGATGAAGATTTTATTGAATTAAAAGGACCTCAGAAAATAAAATAAAAGTCTCCTCTTTTGTAGAGTCAAACATAGCAAATTTGCTTTTGATTTTTTACTAAAAATATTTATTTAAATTTCGGAACCTGGCAAAATTAGAGATGAAGATTTTATTGAATTAAAAGGACCTCAAAAAATAAAATAAAAGTCTCCTCTTTTGTAGAGTCAAACAAAGCAAATTTGCTTTTGATTTTTAACTAAAAATATTTATTTAAATTTCTGAACCTGGCAAAATTAGAGATGAAGATTTTATTGAATTAAAAGGACCTCAGAAAATAAAATAAATGTCTCCTCTTTTGTAGAGTCAAACAAAGCAAATTTGCTTTTGATTTTTTACTAAAAATATTTATTTAAATTTCGGAACCTGGCAAAATTAGAGATGAAGATTTTATTGAATTAAAAGGACCTCAGAAAATAAAATAAAAGTCTCCTCTTTTGTAGAGTCAAACATAGCAAATTTGCTTTTGATTTTTTACTAAAAATATTTATTTAAATTTCGGAACCTGGCAAAATTAGAGATGAAGATTTTATTGAATAAATAGGATCTTCAGAAGAAAAAATAAATGTCTCCTCTTTTGTAGAGTCAAACATAGCAAATTTGCTTTTGATTTTTTACTAAAAATATTTATTTAAATTTCGGAACCTGGCAAAATTAGAGATGAAGATTTTATTGAATTAAAAGGACCTCAGAAAATAAAATAAAAGTCTCCTCTTTTGTAGAGTCAAACATAGCAAATTTGCTTTTGATTTTTAACTAAAAATATTTATTTAAATTTCTTAACCTGCCAAAACGGGTGATGACTATTTTTTATGAATAAATAGGATCTTCAGAAAATAAAATAAAAGTCTCCTCTTTTGTAGAGTCAAACATAGCAAATTTGCTTTTGATTTTTTACTAAAAATATTTATTTAAATTTCGGAACCTGGCAAAATTAGAGATGAAGATTTTATTGAATAAATAGGATCTTCAGAAGAAAAAATAAAAGTCTCCTCTTTTGTAGAGTCAAACATAGCAAATTTGCTTTTGATTTTTTACTAAAAATATTTATTTAAATTTCTGAACCTGGCAAAATTAGAGATAAAGATTTTATTGAATTAAAAGGACCTCAGAAAATAAAATAAAAGTCTCCTCTTTTGTAGAGTCAAACATAGCAAATTTGCTTTTGATTTTTTACTAAAAATATTTATTTAAATTTCGGAACCTGGCAAAATTAGAGATGAAGATTTTATTGAATTAAAAGGACCTCAGAAAATAAAATAAAAGTCTCCTCTTTTGTAGAGTCAAACATAGCAAATTTGCTTTTGATTTTTAACTAAAAATATTTATTTAAATTTCTTAACCTGCCAAAACGGGTGATGACTATTTTTTATGAATAAATAGGATCTTCAGAAGAAAAAATAAATGTCTCCTCTTTTGTAGAGTCAAACATAGCAAATTTGCTTTTGATTTTTTACTAAAAATATTTATTTAAATTTCTGAACCTGGCAAAATTAGAGATGAAGATTTTATTGAATTAAAAGGACCTCAGAAAATAAAATAAAAGTCTCCTCTTTTGTAGAGTCAAACATAGCAAATTTGGTTTTGATTTTTTACTAAAAATATTTATTTAAATTTCGGAACCTGGCAAAATTAGAGATGAAGATTTTATTGAATTAAAAGGACCTCAAAAAATAAAATAAAAGTCTCCTCTTTTGTAGAGTCAAACAAAGCAAATTTGCTTTTGATTTTTAACTAAAAATATTTATTTAAATTTCTGAACCTGGCAAAATTAGAGATGAATATTTTATTGAATTAAAAGGACCTCAGAAGAAAAAATAAATGTCTCCTCTTTTGTAGAGTCAAACATAGCAAATTTGCTTTTGATTTTTTACTAAAAATATTTATTTAAATTTCTGAACCTGGTAAAATTAGAGATGAAGATTTTATTGAATTAAAAGGACCTCAGAAGAAAAAATAAAAGTCTCCTCTTTTGTAGAGTCAAACATAGCAAATTTGCTTTTGATTTTTAACTAAAAATATTTATTTAAATTTCTGAACCTGGCAAAATTAGAGATGAAGATTTTATTGAATTAAAAGGACCTCAGAAGAAAAAATAAATGTCTCCTCTTTTGTAGAGTCAAACATAGCAAATTTGCTTTTGATTTTTTACTAAAAATATTTATTTAAATTTCTGAACCTGGCAAAATTAGAGATGAAGATTTTATTGAATTAAAAGGACCTCAGAAAATAAAATAAAAGTCTCCTCTTTTGTAGAGTCAAACATAGCAAATTTGCTTTTGATTTTTTACTAAAAATATTTATTTAAATTTCTGAACCTGGCAAAATTAGAGATGAAGATTTTATTGAATTAAAAGGACCTCAGAAAATAAAATAAAAGTCTCCTCTTTTGTAGAGTCAAACATAGCAAATTTGCTTTTGATTTTTTACTAAAAATATTTATTTAAATTTCGGAACCTGGCAAAATTAGAGATGAAGATTTTATTGAATTAAAAGGACCTCAAAAAATAAAATAAAAGTCTCCTCTTTTGTAGAGTCAAACAAAGCAAATTTGCTTTTGATTTTTAACTAAAAATATTTATTTAAATTTCTGAACCTGGCAAAATTAGAGATGAAGATTTTATTGAATTAAAAGGACCTCAGAAAATAAAATAAAAGTCTCCTCTTTTGTAGAGTCAAACATAGCAAATTTGCTTTTGATTTTTTACTAAAAATATTTATTTAAATTTCTGAACCTGGCAAAATTAGAGATGAAGATTTTATTGAAGTAAAAGGACCTCAGAAAATAAAATAAAAGTCTCCTCTTTTGTAGAGTCAAACATAGCAAATTTGCATTTGATTTTTTACCAAAAATATTTATTTAAATTTCGGAACCTGGCAAAATTAGAGATGAAGATTTTATTGAATTAAAAGGACCTCAGAAAATAAAATAAAAGTCTCCTCTTTTGTAGAGTCAAACATAGCAAATTTGCTTTTGATTTTTTACTAAAAATATTTATTTAAATTTCTGAACCTGGCAAAATTAGAGATGAAGATTTTATTGAATTAAAAGGACCTCAGAAAATAAAATAAAAGTCTCCTCTTTTGTAGAGTCAAACATAGCAAATTTGCTTTTGATTTTTTACTAAAAATATTTATTTAAATTTCTGAACCTGGCAAAATTAGAGATGAAGATTTTATTGAATTAAAAGGACCTCAGAAAATAAAATAAAAGTCTCCTCTTTTGTAGAGTCAAACATAGCAAATTTGCTTTTGATTTTTTACTAAAAATATTTATTTAAATTTCGGAACCTGGCAAAATTAGAGATGAAGATTTTATTGAATTAAAAGGACCTCAGAAAATAAAATAAAAGTCTCCTCTTTTGTAGAGTCAAACATAGCAAATTTGCTTTTGATTTTTTACTAAAAATATTTATTTAAATTTCTGAACCTGGCAAAATTAGAGATGAAGATTTTATTGAATTAAAAGGACCTCAGAAAATAAAATAAAAGTCTCCTCTTTTGTAGAGTCAAACATAGCAAATTTGCTTTTGATTTTTTACTAAAAATATTTATTTAAATTTCGGAACCTGGCAAAATTAGAGATGAAGATTTTATTGAATTAAAAGGACCTCAAAAAATAAAATAAAAGTCTCCTCTTTTGTAGAGTCAAACAAAGCAAATTTGCTTTTGATTTTTAACTAAAAATATTTATTTAAATTTCTGAACCTGGCAAAATTAGAGATGAAGATTTTATTGAATTAAAAGGACCTCAGAAAATAAAATAAAAGTCTCCTCTTTTGTAGAGTCAAACAAAGCAAATTTGCTTTTGATTTTTAACTAAAAATATTTATTTAAATTTCTGAACCTGGCAAAATTAGAGATGAAGATTTTATTGAATTAAAAGGACCTCAGAAAATAAAATAAAAGTCTCCTCTTTTGTAGAGTCAAACATAGCAAATTTGCTTTTGATTTTTTACTAAAAATATTTATTTAAATTTCTGAACCTGGCAAAATTAGAGATGAAGATTTTATTGAATTAAAAGGACCTCAGAAAATAAAATAAAAGTCTCCTCTTTTGTAGAGTCAAACAAAGCAAATTTGCTTTTGATTTTTAACTAAAAATATTTATTTAAATTTCTGAACCTGGCAAAATTAGAGATGAAGATTTTATTGAATTAAAAGGACCTCAGAAAATAAAATAAAAGTCTCCTCTTTTGTAGAGTCAAACATAGCAAATTTGCTTTTGATTTTTTACTAAAAATATTTATTTAAATTTCTGAACCTGGCAAAATTAGAGATGAAGATTTTATTGAATTAAAAGGACCTCAGAAAATAAAATAAAAGTCTCCTCTTTTGTAGAGTCAAACATAGCAAATTTGCTTTTGATTTTTTACTAAAAATATTTATTTAAATTTCGGAACCTGGCAAAATTAGAGATGAATATTTTATTGAATTAAAAGGACCTCAAAAAATAAAATAAAAGTCTCCTCTTTTGTAGAGTCAAACAAAGCAAATTTGCTTTTGATTTTTAACTAAAAATATTTATTTAAATTTCTTAACCTGCCAAAACGGGTGATGACTATTTTTTATGAATAAATAGGATCTTCAGAAGAAAAAATAAATGTCTCCTCTTTTGTAGAGTCAAACATAGCAAATTTGCTTTTGATTTTTTACTAAAAATATTTATTTAAATTTCTGAACCTGGCAAAATTAGAGATGAAGATTTTATTGAATTAAAAGGACCTCAGAAAATAAAATAAAAGTCTCCTCTTTTGTAGAGTCAAACATAGCAAATTTGCTTTTGATTTTTAACTAAAAATATTTATTTAAATTTCTTAACCTGCCAAAACGGGTGATGACTATTTTTTATGAATAAATAGGATCTTCAGAAGAAAAAATAAATGTCTCCTCTTTTGTAGAGTCAAACATAGCAAATTTGCTTTTGATTTTTTACTAAAAATATTTATTTAAATTTCTGAACCTGGCAAAATTAGAGATGAAGATTTTATTGAATTAAAAGGACCTCAGAAAATAAAATAAAAGTCTCCTCTTTTGTAGAGTCAAACATAGCAAATTTGGTTTTGATTTTTTACTAAAAATATTTATTTAAATTTCGGAACCTGGCAAAATTAGAGATGAAGATTTTATTGAATTAAAAGGACCTCAAAAAATAAAATAAAAGTCTCCTCTTTTGTAGAGTCAAACAAAGCAAATTTGCTTTTGATTTTTAACTAAAAATATTTATTTAAATTTCTGAACCTGGCAAAATTAGAGATGAATATTTTATTGAATTAAAAGGACCTCAGAAGAAAAAATAAATGTCTCCTCTTTTGTAGAGTCAAACATAGCAAATTTGCTTTTGATTTTTTACTAAAAATATTTATTTAAATTTCGGAACCTGGCAAAATTAGAGATGAAGATTTTATTGAATTAAAAGGACCTCAAAAAATAAAATAAAAGTCTCCTCTTTTGTAGAGTCAAACAAAGCAAATTTGCTTTTGATTTTTAACTAAAAATATTTATTTAAATTTCTTAACCTGCCAAAACGGGTGATGACTATTTTTTATGAATAAATAGGATCTTCAGAAGAAAAAATAAATGTCTCCTCTTTTGTAGAGTCAAACATAGCAAATTTGCTTTTGATTTTTTACTAAAAATATTTATTTAAATTTCGGAACCTGGCAAAATTAGAGATGAAGATTTTATTGAATTAAAAGGACCTCAAAAAATAAAATAAAAGTCTCCTCTTTTGTAGAGTCAAACAAAGCAAATTTGCTTTTGATTTTTAACTAAAAATATTTATTTAAATTTCTGAACCTGGCAAAATTAGAGATGAATATTTTATTGAATTAAAAGGACCTCAGAAGAAAAAATAAATGTCTCCTCTTTTGTAGAGTCAAACATAGCAAATTTGCTTTTGATTTTTTACTAAAAATATTTATTTAAATTTCGGAACCTGGCAAAATTAGAGATGAAGATTTTATTGAATTAAAAGGACCTCAGAAGAAAAAATAAATGTCTCCTCTTTTGTAGAGTCAAACATAGCAAATTTGCTTTTGATTTTTTACTAAAAATATTTATTTAAATTTCGGAACCTGGCAAAATTAGAGATGAAGATTTTATTGAATTAAAAGGACCTCAGAAGAAAAAATAAATGTCTCCTCTTTTGTAGAGTCAAACATAGCAAATTTGCTTTTGATTTTTTACTAAAAATATTTATTTAAATTTCTGAACCTGGCAAAATTAGAGATGAATATTTTATTGAATTAAAAGGACCTCAGAAGAAAAAATAAATGTCTCCTCTTTTGTAGAGTCAAACATAGCAAATTTGCTTTTGATTTTTTACTAAAAATATTTATTTAAATTTCGGAACCTGGCAAAATTAGAGATGAAGATTTTATTGAATTAAAAGGACCTCAAAAAATAAAATAAAAGTCTCCTCTTTTGTAGAGTCAAACAAAGCAAATTTGCTTTTGATTTTTAACTAAAAATATTTATTTAAATTTCTGAACCTGGCAAAATTAGAGATGAAGATTTTATTGAATTAAAAGGACCTCAAAAAATAAAATAAAAGTCTCCTCTTTTGTAGAGTCAAACAAAGCAAATTTGCTTTTGATTTTTAACTAAAAATATTTATTTAAATTTCTGAACCTGGCAAAATTAGAGATGAAGATTTTATTGAATTAAAAGGACCTCAAAAAATAAAATAAAAGTCTCCTCTTTTGTAGAGTCAAACAAAGCAAATTTGCTTTTGATTTTTAACTAAAAATATTTATTTAAATTTCTGAACCTGGCAAAATTAGAGATGAATATTTTATTGAATTAAAAGGACCTCAGAAGAAAAAATAAATGTCTCCTCTTTTGTAGAGTCAAACATAGCAAATTTGCTTTTGATTTTTTACTAAAAATATTTATTTAAATTTCTGAACCTGGCAAAATTAGAGATGAAGATTTTATTGAATTAAAAGGACCTCAAAAAATAAAATAAAAGTCTCCTCTTTTGTAGAGTCAAACAAAGCAAATTTGCTTTTGATTTTTAACTAAAAATATTTATTTAAATTTCTGAACCTGGCAAAATTAGAGATGAAGATTTTATTGAATTAAAAGGACCTCAAAAAATAAAATAAAAGTCTCCTCTTTTGTAGAGTCAAACAAAGCAAATTTGCTTTTGATTTTTAACTAAAAATATTTATTTAAATTTCTGAACCTGCCAAAACGGGTGATGACTATTTTTTATGAATAAATAGGATCTTCAGAAGAAAAAATAAATGTCTCCTCTTTTGTAGAGTCAAACATAGCAAATTTGCTTTTGATTTTTTACTAAAAATATTTATTTAAATTTCTGAACCTGGCAAAATTAGAGATGAAGATTTTATTGAATTAAAAGGACCTCAAAAAATAAAATAAAAGTCTCCTCTTTTGTAGAGTCAAACAAAGCAAATTTGCTTTTGATTTTTAACTAAAAATATTTATTTAAATTTCTGAACCTGCCAAAACGGGTGATGACTATTTTTTATGAATAAATAGGATCTTCAGAAGAAAAAATAAATGTCTCCTCTTTTGTAGAGTCAAACATAGCAAATTTGCTTTTGATTTTTTACTAAAAATATTTATTTAAATTTCTGAACCTGGCAAAATTAGAGATGAAGATTTTATTGAATTAAAAGGACCTCAAAAAATAAAATAAAAGTCTCCTCTTTTGTAGAGTCAAACAAAGCAAATTTGCTTTTGATTTTTAACTAAAAATATTTATTTAAATTTCTGAACCTGCCAAAACGGGTGATGACTATTTTTTATGAATAAATAGGATCTTCAGAAGAAAAAATAAATGTCTCCTCTTTTGTAGAGTCAAACATAGCAAATTTGCTTTTGATTTTTTACTAAAAATATTTATTTAAATTTCTGAACCTGGCAAAATTAGAGATGAAGATTTTATTGAATTAAAAGGACCTCAAAAAATAAAATAAAAGTCTCCTCTTTTGTAGAGTCAAACAAAGCAAATTTGCTTTTGATTTTTAACTAAAAATATTTATTTAAATTTCTGAACCTGGCAAAATTAGAGATGAAGATTTTATTGAATTAAAAGGACCTCAAAAAATAAAATAAAAGTCTCCTCTTTTGTAGAGTCAAACAAAGCAAATTTGCTTTTGATTTTTAACTAAAAATATTTATTTAAATTTCTGAACCTGCCAAAACGGGTGATGACTATTTTTTATGAATAAATAGGATCTTCAGAAGAAAAAATAAATGTCTCCTCTTTTGTAGAGTCAAACATAGCAAATTTGCTTTTGATTTTTTACTAAAAATATTTATTTAAATTTCTGAACCTGGCAAAATTAGAGATGAAGATTTTATTGAATTAAAAGGACCTCAAAAAATAAAATAAAAGTCTCCTCTTTTGTAGAGTCAAACAAAGCAAATTTGCTTTTGATTTTTAACTAAAAATATTTATTTAAATTTCTGAACCTGCCAAAACGGGTGATGACTATTTTTTATGAATAAATAGGATCTTCAGAAGAAAAAATAAATGTCTCCTCTTTTGTAGAGTCAAACATAGCAAATTTGCTTTTGATTTTTTACTAAAAATATTTATTTAAATTTCTGAACCTGGCAAAATTAGAGATGAAGATTTTATTGAATTAAAAGGACCTCAAAAAATAAAATAAAAGTCTCCTCTTTTGTAGAGTCAAACAAAGCAAATTTGCTTTTGATTTTTAACTAAAAATATTTATTTAAATTTCTGAACCTGCCAAAACGGGTGATGACTATTTTTTATGAATAAATAGGATCTTCAGAAGAAAAAATAAATGTCTCCTCTTTTGTAGAGTCAAACATAGCAAATTTGCTTTTGATTTTTTACTAAAAATATTTATTTAAATTTCTGAACCTGGCAAAATTAGAGATGAAGATTTTATTGAATTAAAAGGACCTCAAAAAATAAAATAAAAGTCTCCTCTTTTGTAGAGTCAAACAAAGCAAATTTGCTTTTGATTTTTAACTAAAAATATTTATTTAAATTTCTGAACCTGCCAAAACGGGTGATGACTATTTTTTATGAATAAATAGGATCTTCAGAAGAAAAAATAAATGTCTCCTCTTTTGTAGAGTCAAACATAGCAAATTTGCTTTTGATTTTTTACTAAAAATATTTATTTAAATTTCTGAACCTGGCAAAATTAGAGATGAAGATTTTATTGAATTAAAAGGACCTCAAAAAATAAAATAAAAGTCTCCTCTTTTGTAGAGTCAAACAAAGCAAATTTGCTTTTGATTTTTAACTAAAAATATTTATTTAAATTTCTGAACCTGCCAAAACGGGTGATGACTATTTTTTATGAATAAATAGGATCTTCAGAAGAAAAAATAAATGTCTCCTCTTTTGTAGAGTCAAACATAGCAAATTTGCTTTTGATTTTTTACTAAAAATATTTATTTAAATTTCTGAACCTGGCAAAATTAGAGATGAAGATTTTATTGAATTAAAAGGACCTCAAAAAATAAAATAAAAGTCTCCTCTTTTGTAGAGTCAAACAAAGCAAATTTGCTTTTGATTTTTAACTAAAAATATTTATTTAAATTTCTGAACCTGGCAAAATTAGAGATGAAGATTTTATTGAATTAAAAGGACCTCAAAAAATAAAATAAAAGTCTCCTCTTTTGTAGAGTCAAACAAAGCAAATTTGCTTTTGATTTTTAACTAAAAATATTTATTTAAATTTCTGAACCTGCCAAAACGGGTGATGACTATTTTTTATGAATAAATAGGATCTTCAGAAGAAAAAATAAATGTCTCCTCTTTTGTAGAGTCAAACATAGCAAATTTGCTTTTGATTTTTTACTAAAAATATTTATTTAAATTTCTGAACCTGGCAAAATTAGAGATGAAGATTTTATTGAATTAAAAGGACCTCAAAAAATAAAATAAAAGTCTCCTCTTTTGTAGAGTCAAACAAAGCAAATTTGCTTTTGATTTTTAACTAAAAATATTTATTTAAATTTCTGAACCTGGTAAAATTAGAGATGAAGATTTTATTGAATTAAAAGGACCTCAGAAGAAAAAATAAATGTCTCCTCTTTTGTAGAGTCAAACATAGCAAATTTGCTTTTGATTTTTTACTAAAAATATTTATTTAAATTTCTGAACCTGGCAAAATTAGAGATGAAGATTTTATTGAATTAAAAGGACCTCAAAAAATAAAATAAAAGTCTCCTCTTTTGTAGAGTCAAACATAGCAAATTTGCTTTTGATTTTTTACTAAAAATATTTATTTAAATTTCTGAACCTGGCAAAATTAGAGATGAAGATTTTAGTGAATTAAAAGGACCTCAAAAAATAAAATAAAAGTCTCCTCTTTTGTAGAGTCAAACAAAGCAAATTTGCTTTTGATTTTTAACTAAAAATATTTATTTAAATTTCTGAACCTGGCAAAATTAGAGGTGAAGATTTTATTGAATTAAAAGGACCTCAAAAAATAAAATAAAAGTCTCCTCTTTTGTAGAGTCAAACAAAGCAAATTTGCTTTTGATTTTTAACTAAAAATATTTATTTAAATTTCTGAACCTGCCAAAACGGGTGATGACTATTTTTTATGAATAAATAGGATCTTCAGAAGAAAAAATAAATGTCTCCTGTTTTGTAGAGTCAAACATAGCAAATTTGCTTTTGATTTTTAACTAAAAATATTTATTTAAATTTCTGAACCTGGTAAAATTAGAGATGAAGATTTTATTGAATTAAAAGGACCTCAGAAGAAAAAATAAATGTCTCCTCTTTTGTAGAGTCAAACATAGCAAATTTGCTTTTGATTTTTTACTAAAAATATTTATTTAAATTTCTGAACCTGGCAAAATTAGAGATGAAGATTTTATTGAATTAAAAGGACCTCAAAAAATAAAATAAAAGTCTCCTCTTTTGTAGAGTCAAACAAAGCAAATTTGCTTTTGATTTTTAACTAAAAATATTTATTTAAATTTCTGAACCTGGCAAAATTAGAGATGAAGATTTTATTGAATTAAAAGGACCTCAAAAAATAAAATAAAAGTCTCCTCTTTTGTAGAGTCAAACAAAGCAAATTTGCTTTTGATTTTTAACTAAAAATATTTATTTAAATTTCTGAACCTGGTAAAATTAGAGATGAAGATTTTATTGAATTAAAAGGACCTCAGAAGAAAAAATAAATGTCTCCTCTTTTGTAGAGTCAAACATAGCAAATTTGCTTTTGATTTTTTACTAAAAATATTTATTTAAATTTCTGAACCTGGCAAAATTAGAGATGAAGATTTTATTGAATTAAAAGGACCTCAAAAAATAAAATAAAAGTCTCCTCTTTTGTAGAGTCAAACAAAGCAAATTTGCTTTTGATTTTTAACTAAAAATATTTATTTAAATTTCTGAACCTGGTAAAATTAGAGATGAAGATTTTATTGAATTAAAAGGACCTCAAAAAATAAAATAAAAGTCTCCTCTTTTGTAGAGTCAAACAAAGCAAATTTGCTTTTGATTTTTAACTAAAAATATTTATTTAAATTTCTGAACCTGGTAAAATTAGAGATGAAGATTTTATTGAATTAAAAGGACCTCAGAAGAAAAAATAAAAGTCTCCTCTTTTGTAGAGTCAAACATAGCAAATTTGCTTTTGATTTTTTACTAAAAATATTTATTTAAATTTCTGAACCTGGCAAAATTAGAGATGAAGATTTTAGTGAATTAAAAGGACCTCAAAAAATAAAATAAAAGTCTCCTCTTTTGTAGAGTCAAACAAAGCAAATTTGCTTTTGATTTTTAACTAAAAATATTTATTTAAATTTCTGAACCTGGCAAAATTAGAGATGAAGATTTTATTGAATTAAAAGGACCTCAAAAAATAAAATAAAAGTCTCCTCTTTTGTAGAGTCAAACAAAGCAAATTTGCTTTTGATTTTTAACTAAAAATATTTATTTAAATTTCTGAACCTGCCAAAACGGGTGATGACTATTTTTTATGAATAAATAGGATCTTCAGAAGAAAAAATAAATGTCTCCTCTTTTGTAGAGTCAAACATAGCAAATTTGCTTTTGATTTTTAACTAAAAATATTTATTTAAATTTCTGAACCTGGTAAAATTAGAGATGAAGATTTTATTGAATTAAAAGGACCTCAGAAGAAAAAATAAATGTCTCCTCTTTTGTAGAGTCAAACATAGCAAATTTGCTTTTGATTTTTTACTAAAAATATTTATTTAAATTTCTGAACCTGGCAAAATTAGAGATGAAGATTTTATTGAATTAAAAGGACCTCAAAAAATAAAATAAAAGTCTCCTCTTTTGTAGAGTCAAACAAAGCAAATTTGCTTTTGATTTTTAACTAAAAATATTTATTTAAATTTCTGAACCTGGCAAAATTAGAGATGAAGATTTTATTGAATTAAAAGGACCTCAAAAAATAAAATAAAAGTCTCCTCTTTTGTAGAGTCAAACAAAGCAAATTTGCTTTTGATTTTTAACTAAAAATATTTATTTAAATTTCTGAACCTGGTAAAATTAGAGATGAAGATTTTATTGAATTAAAAGGACCTCAGAAGAAAAAATAAATGTCTCCTCTTTTGTAGAGTCAAACATAGCAAATTTGCTTTTGATTTTTTACTAAAAATATTTATTTAAATTTCTGAACCTGGCAAAATTAGAGATGAAGATTTTATTGAATTAAAAGGACCTCAAAAAATAAAATAAAAGTCTCCTCTTTTGTAGAGTCAAACAAAGCAAATTTGCTTTTGATTTTTAACTAAAAATATTTATTTAAATTTCTGAACCTGGTAAAATTAGAGATGAAGATTTTATTGAATTAAAAGGACCTCAAAAAATAAAATAAAAGTCTCCTCTTTTGTAGAGTCAAACAAAGCAAATTTGCTTTTGATTTTTAACTAAAAATATTTATTTAAATTTCTGAACCTGGTAAAATTAGAGATGAAGATTTTATTGAATTAAAAGGACCTCAGAAGAAAAAATAAAAGTCTCCTCTTTTGTAGAGTCAAACATAGCAAATTTGCTTTTGATTTTTAACTAAAAATATTTATTTAAATTTCTGAACCTGGCAAAATTAGAGATGAAGATTTTATTGAATTAAAAGGACCTCAGAAAATAAAATAAAAGTCTCCTCTTTTGTAGAGTCAAACATAGCAAATTTGCTTTTGATTTTTTACTAAAAATATTTATTTAAATTTCTGAACCTGGCAAAATTAGAGATGAAGATTTTATTGAATTAAAAGGACCTCAGAAAATAAAATAAAAGTCTCCTCTTTTGTAGAGTCAAACAAAGCAAATTTGCTTTTGATTTTTAACTAAAAATATTTATTTAAATTTCTGAACCTGGTAAAATTAGAGATGAAGATTTTATTGAATTAAAAGGACCTCAAAAAATAAAATAAAAGTCTCCTCTTTTGTAGAGTCAAACAAAGCAAATTTGCTTTTGATTTTTAACTAAAAATATTTATTTAAATTTCTGAACCTGGTAAAATTAGAGATGAAGATTTTATTGAATTAAAAGGACCTCAGAAGAAAAAATAAAAGTCTCCTCTTTTGTAGAGTCAAACATAGCAAATTTGCTTTTGATTTTTAACTAAAAATATTTATTTAAATTTCTGAACCTGGCAAAATTAGAGATGAAGATTTTATTGAATTAAAAGGACCTCAGAAAATAAAATAAAAGTCTCCTCTTTTGTAGAGTCAAACAAAGCAAATTTGCTTTTGATTTTTAACTAAAAATATTTATTTAAATTTCTGAACCTGGCAAAATTAGAGATGAAGATTTTATTGAATTAAAAGGACCACAGAAAATAAAATAAAAGTCTCCTCTTTTGTAGAGTCAAACATAGCAAATTTGCTTTTGATTTTTTACTAAAAATATTTATTTAAATTTCTGAACCTGCCAAAACGGGTGATGACTATTTTTTATGAATAAATAGGATCTTCAGAAGAAAAAATAAATGTCTCCTCTTTTGTAGAGTCAAACATAGCAAATTTGCTTTTGATTTTTTACTAAAAATATTTATTTAAATTTCTGAACCTGCCAAAACGGGTGATGACTATTTTTTATGAATAAATAGGATCTTCAGAAGAAAAAATAAATGTCTCCTCTTTTGTAGAGTCAAACATAGCAAATTTGCTTTTGATTTTTTACTAAAAATATTTATTTTAATTTCTGAACCTGGCAAAATTAGAGATGAAGATTTTATTGAATTAAAAGGACCACAGAAAATAAAATAAAAGTCTCCTCTTTTGTAGAGTCAAACATAGCAAATTTGCTTTTGATTTTTTACTAAAAATATTTATTTAAATTTCTGAACCTGCCAAAACGGGTGATGACTATTTTTTATGAATAAATAGGATCTTCAGAAGAAAAAATAAATGTCTCCTCTTTTGTAGAGTCAAACATAGCAAATTTGCTTTTGATTTTTTACTAAAAATATTTATTTAAATTTCTGAACCTGGCAAAATTAGAGATGAAGATTTTATTGAATTAAAAGGACCTCAAAAAATAAAATAAAAGTCTCCTCTTTTGTAGAGTCAAACAAAGCAAATTTGCTTTTGATTTTTAACTAAAAATATTTATTTAAATTTCTGAACCTGGTAAAATTAGAGATGAAGATTTTATTGAATTAAAAGGACCTCAAAAATTAAAATAAAAGTCTCCTCTTTTGTAGAGTCAAACAAAGCAAATTTGCTTTTGATTTTTAACTAAAAATATTTATTTAAATTTCTGAACCTGGTAAAATTAGAGATGAAGATTTTATTGAATTAAAAGGACCTCAGAAGAAAAAATAAAAGTCTCCTCTTTTGTAGAGTCAAACATAGCAAATTTGCTTTTGATTTTTAACTAAAAATATTTATTTAAATTTCTGAACCTGGCAAAATTAGAGATGAAGATTTTATTGAATTAAAAGGACCTCAGAAGAAAAAATAAATGTCTCCTCTTTTGTAGAGTCAAACATAGCAAATTTGCTTTTGATTTTTTACCAAAAATATTTATTTAAATTTCGGAACCTGGCAAAATTAGAGATGAAGATTTTATTGAATTAAAAGGACCTCAGAAAATAAAATAAAAGTCTCCTCTTTTGTAGAGTCAAACATAGCAAATTTGCTTTTGATTTTTTACTAAAAATATTTATTTAAATTTCTGAACCTGGCAAAATTAGAGATGAAGATTTTATTGAATTAAAAGGACCACAGAAAATAAAATAAAAGTCTCCTCTTTTGTAGAGTCAAACATAGCAAATTTGCTTTTGATTTTTTACTAAAAATATTTATTTAAATTTCTGAACCTGCCAAAACGGGTGATGACTATTTTTTATGAATAAATAGGATCTTCAGAAGAAAAAATAAAAGTCTCCTCTTTTGTAGAGTCAAACATAGCAAATTTGCTTTTGATTTTTTACTAAAAATATTTATTTAAATTTCTGAACCTGCCAAAACGGGTGATGACTATTTTTTATGAATAAATAGGATCTTCAGAAGAAAAAATAAATGTCTCCTCTTTTGTAGAGTCAAACATAGCAAATTTGCTTTTGATTTTTTACTAAAAATATTTATTTTAATTTCTGAACCTGGCAAAATTAGAGATGAAGATTTTATTGAATTAAAAGGACCACAGAAAATAAAATAAAAGTCTCCTCTTTTGTAGAGTCAAACATAGCAAATTTGCTTTTGATTTTTTACTAAAAATATTTATTTAAATTTCTGAACCTGCCAAAACGGGTGATGACTATTTTTTATGAATAAATAGGATCTTCAGAAGAAAAAATAAATGTCTCCTCTTTTGTAGAGTCAAACATAGCAAATTTGCTTTTGATTTTTTACTAAAAATATTTATTTAAATTTCTGAACCTGGCAAAATTAGAGATGAAGATTTTATTGAATTAAAAGGACCTCAAAAAATAAAATAAAAGTCTCCTCTTTTGTAGAGTCAAACAAAGCAAATTTGCTTTTGATTTTTAACTAAAAATATTTATTTAAATTTCTGAACCTGCCAAAACGGGTGATGAATATTTTTTATGAATAAATAGGATCTTCAGAAGAAAAAATAAATGTCTCCTCTTTTGTAGAGTCAAACATAGCAAATTTGCTTTTGATTTTTTACTAAAAATATTTATTTAAATTTCTGAACCTGGCAAAATTAGAGATGAAGATTTTATTGAATTAAAAGGACCTCAGAAAATAAAATAAAAGTCTCCTCTTTTGTAGAGTCAAACATAGCAAATTTGCTTTTGATTTTTAACTAAAAATATTTATTTAAATTTCTGAACCTGCCAAAACGGGTGATGACTATTTTTTATGAATAAATAGGATCTTCAGAAGAAAAAATAAATGTCTCCTCTTTTGTAGAGTCAAACATAGCAAATTTGCTTTTGATTTTTTACTAAAAATATTTATTTAAATTTCTGAACCTGGCAAAATTAGAGATGAAGATTTTATTGAATTAAAAGGACCTCAGAAAATAAAATAAAAGTCTCCTCTTTTGTAGAGTAAAACATAGCAAATTTGCTTTTGATTTTTTACTAAAAATATTTATTTAAATTTCTGAACCTGGCAAAATTAGAGATGAAGATTTTATTGAATTAAAAGGACCTCAGAAAATAAAATAAAAGTCTCCTCTTTTGTAGAGTCAAACATAGCAAATTTGCTTTTGATTTTTAACTAAAAATATTTATTTAAATTTCTGAACCTGCCAAAACGGGTGATGACTATTTTTTATGAATAAATAGGATCTTCAGAAGAAAAAATAAATGTCTCCTCTTTTGTAGAGTCAAACAAAGCAAATTTGCTTTTGATTTTTAACTAAAAATATTTATTTAAATTTCTGAACCTTGCAAAATTAGAGATGAAGATTTTATTGAATTAAAAGGACCTCAGAAAATAAAATAAAAGTCTCCTCTTTTGTAGAGTCAAACATAGCAAATTTGCTTTTGATTTTTTACTAAAAATATTTATTTAAATTTCTGAACCTGGCAAAATTAGAGATGAAGATTTTATTGAATTAAAAGGATCTCAAAAAATAAAATAAAAGTCTCCTCTTTTGTAGAGTCAAACATAGCAAATTTGCTTTTGATTTTTAACTAAAAAAATTTATTTAAATTTCTGAACCTGCCAAAACGGGTGATGACTATTTTTTATGAATAAATAGGATCTTCAGAAGAAAAAATAAATGTCTCCTCTTTTGTAGAGTCAAACAAAGCAAATTTGCTTTTGATTTTTAACTAAAAATATTTATTTAAATTTCTGAACCTGCCAAAACGGGTGATGACTATTTTTTATGAATAAATAGGATCTTCAGAAGAAAAAATAAATGTCTCCTCTTTTGTAGAGTCAAACATAGCAAATTTGCTTTTGATTTTTTAGTAAAAATATTTATTTAAATTTCTGAACCTGGCAAAATTAGAGATGAAGATTTTATTGAATTAAAAGGACCTCAGAAAATAAAATAAAAGTCTCCTCTTTTGTAGAGTCAAACATAGCAAATTTGCTTTTGATTTTTAACTAAAAATATTTATTTAAATTTCTGAACCTGCCAAAACGGGTGATGACTATTTTTTATGAATAAATAGGATCTTCAGAAGAAAAAATAAATGTCTCCTCTTTTGTAGAGTCAAACAAAGCAAATTTGCTTTTGATTTTTAACTAAAAATATTTATTTAAATTTCTGAACCTGGCAAAATTAGAGATGAAGATTTTATTGAATTAAAAGGACCTCAGAAAATAAAATAAAAGTCTCCTCTTTTGTAGAGTCAAACATAGCAAATTTGCTTTTGATTTTTTACTAAAAATATTTATTTAAATTTCGGAACCTGGCAAAATTAGAGATGAAGATTTTATTGAATTAAAAGGACCTCAGAAAATAAAATAAAAGTCTCCTCTTTTGTAGAGTCAAACATAGCAAATTTGCTTTTGATTTTTAACTAAAAATATTTATTTAAATTTCTGAACCTGCCAAAACGGGTGATGACTATTTTTTATGAATAAATAGGATCTTCAGAAGAAAAAATAAATGTCTCCTCTTTTGTAGAGTCAAACATAGCAAATTTGCTTTTGATTTTTTAGTAAAAATATTTATTTAAATTTCTGAACCTGGCAAAATTAGAGATGAAGATTTTATTGAATTAAAAGGACCTCAGAAAATAAAATAAAAGTCTCCTCTTTTGTAGAGTCAAACATAGCAAATTTGCTTTTGATTTTTAACTAAAAATATTTATTTAAATTTCTGAACCTGCCAAAACGGGTGATGACTATTTTTTATGAATAAATAGGATCTTCAGAAGAAAAAATAAATGTCTCCTCTTTTGTAGAGTCAAACAAAGCAAAT
The DNA here is from genome assembly GCA_028622995.1 of Panagrolaimus kolymaensis. Taxonomy (NCBI): domain Eukaryota; kingdom Metazoa; phylum Nematoda; class Chromadorea; order Rhabditida; family Panagrolaimidae; genus Panagrolaimus; species Panagrolaimus kolymaensis. The sequence continues at coordinate 1,301,298 of JAJQJQ010000034.1, forward strand.
TTGCTTTTGATTTTTAACTAAAAATATTTATTTAAATTTCTGAACCTGGCAAAATTAGAGATGAAGATTTTATTGAATTAAAAGGACCTCAGAAAATAAAATAAAAGTCTCCTCTTTTGTAGAGTCAAACATAGCAAATTTGCTTTTGATTTTTAACTAAAAATATTTATTTTAATTTCTGAACCTGGCAAAATTAGAGATGAAGATTTTATTGAATTAAAAGGACCTCAGAAAATAAAATAAAAGTCTCCTCTTTTGTAGAGTCAAACATAGCAAATTTGCTTTTGATTTTTAACTAAAAATATTTATTTAAATTTCTGAACCTGCCAAAACGGGTGATGACTATTTTTTATGAATAAATAGGATCTTCAGAAGAAAAAATAAATGTCTCCTCTTTTGTAGAGTCAAACAAAGCAAATTTGCTTTTGATTTTTAACTAAAAATATTTATTTAAATTTCTGAACCTGGCAAAATTAGAGATGAAGATTTTATTGAATTAAAAGGACCTCAGAAAATAAAATAAAAGTCTCCTCTTTTGTAGAGTCAAACATAGCAAATTTGCTTTTGATTTTTAACTAAAAATATTTATTTTAATTTCTGAACCTGGCAAAATTAGAGATGAAGATTTTATTGAATTAAAAGGACCTCAAAAAATAAAATAAAAGTCTCCTCTTTTGTAGAGTCAAACATAGCAAATTTGCTTTTGATTTTTTAGTAAAAATATTTATTTAAATTTCTGAACCTGCCAAAACGGGTGATGACTATTTTTTATGAATAAATAGGATCTTCAGAAGAAAAAATAAATGTCTCCTCTTTTGTAGAGTCAAACATAGCAAATTTGCTTTTGATTTTTTAGTAAAAATATTTATTTAAATTTCTGAACCTGGCAAAATTAGAGATGAAGATTTTATTGAATTAAAAGGACCTCAGAAAATAAAATAAAAGTCTCCTCTTTTGTAGAGTCAAACATAGCAAATTTGCTTTTGATTTTTAACTAAAAATATTTATTTAAATTTCTGAACCTGCCAAAACGGGTGATGACTATTTTTTATGAATAAATAGGATCTTCAGAAGAAAAAATAAATGTCTCCTCTTTTGTAGAGTCAAACAAAGCAAATTTGCTTTTGATTTTTAACTAAAAATATTTATTTAAATTTCTGAACCTGGCAAAATTAGAGATGAAGATTTTATTGAATTAAAAGGACCTCAGAAAATAAAATAAAAGTCTCCTCTTTTGTAGAGTCAAACATAGCAAATTTGCTTTTGATTTTTAACTAAAAATATTTATTTAAATTTCTGAACCTGGCAAAATTAGAGATGAAGATTTTATTGAATTAAAAGGACCTCAGAAAATAAAATAAAAGTCTCCTCTTTTGTAGAGTCAAACATAGCAAATTTGCTTTTGATTTTTAACTAAAAATATTTATTTAAATTTCTGAACCTGCCAAAACGGGTGATGACTATTTTTTATGAATAAATAGGATCTTCAGAAGAAAAAATAAATGTCTCCTCTTTTGTAGAGTCAAACAAAGCAAATTTGCTTTTGATTTTTAACTAAAAATATTTATTTAAATTTCTGAACCTGGCAAAATTAGAGATGAAGATTTTATTGAATTAAAAGGACCTCAGAAAATAAAATAAAAGTCTCCTCTTTTGTAGAGTCAAACATAGCAAATTTGCTTTTGATTTTTAACTAAAAATATTTATTTTAATTTCTGAACCTGGCAAAATTAGAGATGAAGATTTTATTGAATTAAAAGGACCTCAAAAAATAAAATAAAAGTCTCCTCTTTTGTAGAGTCAAACATAGCAAATTTGCTTTTGATTTTTAACTAAAAATATTTATTTAAATTTCTGAACCTGCCAAAACGGGTGATGACTATTTTTTATGAATAAATAGGATCTTCAGAAGAAAAAATAAATGTCTCCTCTTTTGTAGAGTCAAACAGAGCAAATTTGCTTTTGATTTTTAACTAAAAATATTTATTTTAATTTCTGAACCTGGCAAAATTAGAGATGAAGATTTTATTGAATTAAAAGGACCTCAAAAAATAAAATAAAAGTCTCCTCTTTTGTAGAGTCAAACAAAGCAAATTTGCTTTTGATTTTTAACTAAAAATATTTATTTAAATTTCTGAACCTGGCAAAATTAGAGATGAATATTTTATTGAATTAAAAGGACCTCAGAAAATAAAATAAAAGTCTCCTCTTTTGTAGAGTCAAACATAGCAAATTTGCTTTTGATTTTTTACTAAAAATATTTATTTAAATTTCGGAACCTGGCAAAATTAGAGATGAAGATTTTATTGAATTAAAAGGACCTCAAAAAATAAAATAAAAGTCTCCTCTTTTGTAGAGTCAAACATAGCAAATTTGCTTTTGATTTTTTACTAAAAATATTTATTTAAATTTCGGAACCTGGCAAAATTAGAGATGAAGATTTTATTGAATTAAAAGGACCTCAAAAAATAAATTAAAAGTCTCCTCTTTTGTAGAGTCAAACATAGCAAATTTGCTTTTGATTTTTTACTAAAAATATTTATTTAAATTTCTGAACCTGGCAAAATTAGAGATGAAGATTTTATTGAATTAAAAGGATCTCAAAAAATAAAATAAAAGTCTCCTCTTTTGTAGAGTCAAACATAGCAAATTTGCTTTTGATTTTTAACTAAAAAAATTTATTTAAATTTCTGAACCTGCCAAAACGGGTGATGACTATTTTTTATGAATAAATAGGATCTTCAGAAGAAAAAATAAATGTCTCCTCTTTTGTAGAGTCAAACATAGCAAATTTGCTTTTGATTTTTTACTAAAAATATTTATTTAAATTTCTGAACCTGGCAAAATTAGAGATGAAGATTTTATTGAATTAAAAGGACCTCAAAAAATAAAATAAAAGTCTCCTCTTTTGTAGAGTCAAACATAGCAAATTTGCTTTTGATTTTTAACTAAAAATATTTATTTAAATTTCTGAACCTGCCAAAACGGGTGATGACTATTTTTTATGAATAAATAGGATCTTCAGAAGAAAAAATAAATGTCTCCTCTTTTGTAGAGTCAAACAGAGCAAATTTGCTTTTGATTTTTAACTAAAAATATTTATTTTAATTTCTGAACCTGGCAAAATTAGAGATGAAGATTTTATTGAATTAAAAGGACCTCAAAAAATAAAATAAAAGTCTCCTCTTTTGTAGAGTCAAACAAAGCAAATTTGCTTTTGATTTTTAACTAAAAATATTTATTTAAATTTCTGAACCTGGCAAAATTAGAGATGAATATTTTATTGAATTAAAAGGACCTCAGAAAATAAAATAAAAGTCTCCTCTTTTGTAGAGTCAAACATAGCAAATTTGCTTTTGATTTTTTACTAAAAATATTTATTTAAATTTCGGAACCTGGCAAAATTAGAGATGAAGATTTTATTGAATTAAAAGGACCTCAAAAAATAAAATAAAAGTCTCCTCTTTTGTAGAGTCAAACATAGCAAATTTGCTTTTGATTTTTTACTAAAAATATTTATTTAAATTTCGGAACCTGGCAAAATTAGAGATGAAGATTTTATTGAATTAAAAGGACCTCAAAAAATAAAATAAAAGTCTCCTCTTTTGTAGAGTCAAACAAAGCAAATTTGCTTTTGATTTTTAACTAAAAATATTTATTTAAATTTCTGAACCTGGCAAAATTAGAGATGAATATTTTATTGAATTAAAAGGACCTCAGAAAATAAAATAAAAGTCTCCTCTTTTGTAGAGTCAAACATAGCAAATTTGCTTTTGATTTTTTACTAAAAATATTTATTTAAATTTCGGAACCTGGCAAAATTAGAGATGAAGATTTTATTGAATTAAAAGGACCTCAAAAAATAAAATAAAAGTCTCCTCTTTTGTAGAGTCAAACATAGCAAATTTGCTTTTGATTTTTTACTAAAAATATTTATTTAAATTTCTGAACCTGGCAAAATTAGAGATGAAGATTTTATTGAATTAAAAGGATCTCAAAAAATAAAATAAAAGTCTCCTCTTTTGTAGAGTCAAACATAGCAAATTTGCTTTTGATTTTTAACTAAAAAAATTTATTTAAATTTCTGAACCTGCCAAAACGGGTGATGACTATTTTTTATGAATAAATAGGATCTTCAGAAGAAAAAATAAATGTCTCCTCTTTTGTAGAGTCAAACATAGCAAATTTGCTTTTGATTTTTTACTAAAAATATTTATTTAAATTTCTGAACCTGGCAAAATTAGAGATGAAGATTTTATTGAATTAAAAGGACCTCAGAAAATAAAATAAAAGTCTCCTCTTTTGTAGAGTCAAACATAGCAAATTTGCTTTTGATTTTTAACTAAAAATATTTATTTAAATTTCTGAACCTGCCAAAACGGGTGATGACTATTTTTTATGAATAAATAGGATCTTCAGAAGAAAAAATAAATGTCTCCTCTTTTGTAGAGTCAAACAAAGCAAATTTGCTTTTGATTTTTAACTAAAAATATTTATTTAAATTTCTGAACCTGGCAAAATTAGAGATGAAGATTTTATTGAATTAAAAGAACCTCAGAAAATAAAATAAAAGTCTCCTCTTTTGTAGAGTCAAACATAGCAAATTTGCTTTTGAATTTTTACTAAAAATATTTATTTAAATTTCGGAACCTGGCAAAATTAGAGATGAAGATTTTATTGAATTAAAAGGATCTCAAAAAATAAAATAAAAGTCTCCTCTTTTGTAGAGTCAAACATAGCAAATTTGCTTTTGATTTTTAACTAAAAATATTTATTTAAATTTCTGAACCTGCCAAAATTAGAGATGAATATTTTATTGAATTAAAAGAACCTCAGAAAATAAAATAAAAGTCTCCTCTTTTGTAGAGTCAAACATAGCAAATTTGCTTTTGATTTTTAACTAAAAATATTTATTTTAATTTCTGAACCTGGCAAAATTAGAGATGAAGATTTTATTGAATTAAAAGGACCTCAAAAAATAAAATAAAAGTCTCCTCTTTTGTAGAGTCAAACATAGCAAATTTGCTTTTGATTTTTAACTAAAAATATTTATTTAAATTTCTGAACCTGCCAAAACGGGTGATGACTATTTTTTATGAATAAATAGGATCTTCAGAAGAAAAAATAAATGTCTCCTCTTTTGTAGAGTCAAACATAGCAAATTTGCTTTTGATTTTTAACTAAAAATATTTATTTTAATTTCTGAACCTGGCAAAATTAGAGATGAAGATTTTATTGAATTAAAAGGACCTCAAAAAATAAAATAAAAGTCTCCTCTTTTGTAGAGTCAAACAAAGCAAATTTGCTTTTGATTTTTAACTAAAAATATTTATTTAAATTTCTGAACCTGGCAAAATTAGAGATGAATATTTTATTGAATTAAAAGGACCTCAGAAAATAAAATAAAAGTCTCCTCTTTTGTAGAGTCAAACAAAGCAAATTTGCTTTTGATTTTTAACTAAAAATATTTATTTAAATTTCTGAACCTGGCAAAATTAGAGATGAAGATTTTATTGAATTAAAAGGACCTCAAAAAATAAAATAAAAGTCTCCTCTTTTGTAGAGTCAAACATAGCAAATTTGCTTTTGATTTTTTACTAAAAATATTTATTTTAATTTCTGAACCTGGCAAAATTAGAGATGAAGATTTTATTGAATTAAAAGGACCTCAGAAAATAAAATAAAAGTCTCCTCTTTTGTAGAGTCAAACAAAGCAAATTTGCTTTTGATTTTTAACTAAAAATATTTATTTTAATTTCTGAACCTGGCAAAATTAGAGATGAAGATTTTATTGAATTAAAAGGACCTCAAAAAATAAAATAAAAGTCTCCTCTTTTGTAGAGTCAAACATAGCAAATTTGCTTTTGATTTTTTACTAAAAATATTTATTTAAATTTCGGAACCTGGCAAAATTAGAGATGAAGATTTTATTGAATTAAAAGGACCTCAAAAAATAAAATAAAAGTCTCCTCTTTTGTAGAGTCAAACAAAGCAAATTTGCTTTTGATTTTTAACTAAAAATATTTATTTAAATTTCTGAACCTGGCAAAATTAGAGATGAATATTTTATTGAATTAAAAGGACCTCAGAAAATAAAATAAAAGTCTCCTCTTTTGTAGAGTCAAACATAGCAAATTTGCTTTTGATTTTTTACTAAAAATATTTATTTAAATTTCGGAACCTGGCAAAATTAGAGATGAAGATTTTATTGAATTAAAAGGACCTCAAAAAATAAAATAAAAGTCTCCTCTTTTGTAGAGTCAAACATAGCAAATTTGCTTTTGATTTTTTACTAAAAATATTTATTTAAATTTCGGAACCTGGCAAAATTAGAGATGAAGATTTTATTGAATTAAAAGGACCTCAGAAGAAAAAATAAATGTCTCCTCTTTTGTAGAGTCAAACATAGCAAATTTGCTTTTGATTTTTTACTAAAAATATTTATTTAAATTTCGGAACCTGGCAAAATTAGAGATGAAGATTTTATTGAATTAAAAGGACCTCAGAAGAAAAAATAAATGTCTCCTCTTTTGTAGAGTCAAACATAGCAAATTTGCTTTTGATTTTTTACTAAAAATATTTATTTAAATTTCGGAACCTGGCAAAATTAGAGATGAAGATTTTATTGAATTAAAAGGACCTCAGAAAATAAAATAAAAGTCTACTCTTTTGTAGAGTCAAACATAGCAAATTTGCTTTTGATTTTTTACTAAAAATATTTATTTAAATTTCGGAACCTGGCAAAATTAGAGATGAAGATTTTATTGAATTAAAAGGACCTCAAAAAATAAAATAAAAGTCTCCTCTTTTGTAGAGTCAAACAAAGCAAATTTGCTTTTGATTTTTAACTAAAAATATTTATTTAAATTTCTGAACCTGGCAAAATTAGAGATGAATATTTTATTGAATTAAAAGGACCTCAGAAAATAAAATAAAAGTCTCCTCTTTTGTAGAGTCAAACATAGCAAATTTGCTTTTGATTTTTTACTAAAAATATTTATTTAAATTTCGGAACCTGGCAAAATTAGAGATGAAGATTTTATTGAATTAAAAGGACCTCAAAAAATAAAATAAAAGTCTCCTCTTTTGTAGAGTCAAACATAGCAAATTTGCTTTTGATTTTTTACTAAAAATATTTATTTAAATTTCGGAACCTGGCAAAATTAGAGATGAAGATTTTATTGAATTAAAAGGACCTCAGAAGAAAAAATAAATGTCTCCTCTTTTGTAGAGTCAAACATAGCAAATTTGCTTTTGATTTTTTACTAAAAATATTTATTTAAATTTCGGAACCTGGCAAAATTAGAGATGAAGATTTTATTGAATTAAAAGGACCTCAGAAGAAAAAATAATTGTCTCCTCTTTTGTAGAGTCAAACATAGCAAATTTGCTTTTGATTTTTTACTAAAAATATTTATTTAAATTTCTGAACCTGGCAAAATTAGAGATGAAGATTTTATTGAATTAAAAGGACCTCAAAAAATAAAATAAAAGTCTCCTCTTTTGTAGAGTCAAACAAAGCAAATTTGCTTTTGATTTTTAACTAAAAATATTTATTTAAATTTCTGAACCTGGCAAAATTAGAGATGAAGATTTTATTGAATTAAAAGGAGCTCAGAAAATAAAATAAAAGTCTCCTCTTTTGTAGAGTCAAACAAAGCAAATTTGCTTTTGATTTTTAACTAAAAATATTTATTTAAATTTCGGAACCTGGCAAAATTAGAGATGAATATTTTATTGAATTAAAAGGACCTCAGAAAATAAAATAAAAGTCTCCTCTTTTGTAGAGTCAAACATAGCAAATTTGCTTTTGATTTTTTACTAAAAATATTTATTTAAATTTCTGAACCTGGCAAAATTAGAGATGAATATTTTATTGAATTAAAAGGACCTCAGAAAATAAAATAAAAGTCTCCTCTTTTGTAGAGTCAAACATAGCAAATTTGCTTTTGATTTTTTACTAAAAATATTTATTTAAATTTCGGAACCTGGCAAAATTAGAGATGAAGATTTTATTGAATTAAAAGGACCTCAAAAAATAAAATAAAAGTCTCCTCTTTTGTAGAGTCAAACATAGCAAATTTGCTTTTGATTTTTTACTAAAAATATTTATTTAAATTTCGGAACCTGGCAAAATTAGAGATGAAGATTTTATTGAATTAAAAGGACCTCAGAAAATAAAATAAAAGTCTTCTCTTTTGTAGAGTCAAACAAAGCAAATTTGCTTTTGATTTTTAACTAAAAATATTTATTTAAATTTCGGAACCTGGCAAAATTAGAGATGAAGATTTTATTGAATTAAAAGGACCTCAGAAGAAAAAATAATTGTCTCCTCTTTTGTAGAGTCAAACATAGCAAATTTGCTTTTGATTTTTTACTAAAAATATTTATTTAAATTTCGGAACCTGGCAAAATTAGAGATGAAGATTTTATTGAATTAAAAGGACCTCAGAAGAAAAAATAATTGTCTCCTCTTTTGTAGAGTCAAACATAGCAAATTTGCTTTTGATTTTTTACTAAAAATATTTATTTAAATTTCTGAACCTGGCAAAATTAGAGATGAAGATTTTATTGAATTAAAAGGACCTCAAAAAATAAAATAAAAGTCTCCTCTTTTGTAGAGTCAAACAAAGCAAATTTGCTTTTGATTTTTAACTAAAAATATTTATTTAAATTTCTGAACCTGGCAAAATTAGAGATGAAGATTTTATTGAATTAAAAGGAGCTCAGAAAATAAAATAAAAGTCTTCTCTTTTGTAGAGTCAAACAAAGCAAATTTGCTTTTGATTTTTAACTAAAAATATTTATTTAAATTTCGGAACCTGGCAAAATTAGAGATGAAGATTTTATTGAATTAAAAGGACCTCAGAAGAAAAAATAATTGTCTCCTCTTTTGTAGAGTCAAACATAGCAAATTTGCTTTTGATTTTTTACTAAAAATATTTATTTAAATTTCGGAACCTGGCAAAATTAGAGATGAAGATTTTATTGAATTAAAAGGACCTCAGAAGAAAAAATAATTGTCTCCTCTTTTGTAGAGTCAAACATAGCAAATTTGCTTTTGATTTTTTACTAAAAATATTTATTTAAATTTCTGAACCTGGCAAAATTAGAGATGAAGATTTTATTGAATTAAAAGGACCTCAAAAAATAAAATAAAAGTCTCCTCTTTTGTAGAGTCAAACAAAGCAAATTTGCTTTTGATTTTTAACTAAAAATATTTATTTAAATTTCTGAACCTGGCAAAATTAGAGATGAAGATTTTATTGAATTAAAAGGAGCTCAGAAAATAAAATAAAAGTCTCCTCTTTTGTAGAGTCAAACATAGCAAATTTGCTTTTGATTTTTAACTAAAAATATTTATTTAAATTTCTGAACCTGGCAAAATTAGAGATGAAGATTTTATTGAATTAAAAGGACCTCAGAAAATAAAATAAAAGTCTACTCTTTTGTAGAGTCAAACATAGCAAATTTGCTTTTGATTTTTTACTAAAAATATTTATTTAAATTTCTGAACCTGGCAAAATTAGAGATGAAGATTTTATTGAATTAAAAGGACCTCAGAAGAAAAAATAAATGTCTCCTCTTTTGTAGAGTCAAACATAGCAAATTTGCTTTTGATTTTTTACTAAAAATATTTATTTAAATTTCGGAACCTGGCAAAATTAGAGATGAAGATTTTATTGAATTAAAAGGACCTCAAAAAATAAAATAAAAGTCTCCTCTTTTGTAGAGTCAAACAAAGCAAATTTGCTTTTGATTTTTAACTAAAAATATTTATTTAAATTTCTGAACCTGGCAAAATTAGAGATGAAGATTTTATTGAATTAAAAGGACCTCAGAAAATAAAATAAAAGTCTCCTCTTTTGTAGAGTCAAACATAGCAAATTTGCTTTTGGTTTTTTACTAAAAATATTTATTTAAATTTCTGAACCTGGCAAAATTAGAGATGAAGATTTTATTGAATTAAAAGGACCTCAGAAGAAAAAATAAATGTCTCCTCTTTTGTAGAGTCAAACATAGCAAATTTGCTTTTGATTTTTTACTAAAAATATTTATTTAAATTTCGGAACCTGGCAAAATAAGAGATGAAGATTTTATTGAATTAAAAGGACCTCAAAAAATAAAATAAAAGTCTCCTCTTTTGTAGAGTCAAACAAAGCAAATTTGCTTTTGATTTTTAACTAAAAATATTTATTTAAATTTCTGAACCTGGCAAAATTAGAGATGAAGATTTTATTGAATTAAAAGGACCTCAGAAGAAAAAATAAATGTCTCCTCTTTTGTAGAGTCAAACATAGCAAATTTGCTTTTGATTTTTTACTAAAAATATTTATTTAAATTTCGGAACCTGGCAAAATAAGAGATGAAGATTTTATTGAATTAAAAGGACCTCAAAAAATAAAATAAAAGTCTCCTCTTTTGTAGAGTCAAACAAAGCAAATTTGCTTTTGATTTTTAACTAAAAATATTTATTTAAATTTCTGAACCTGGCAAAATTAGAGATGAAGATTTTATTGAATTAAAAGGACCTCAGAAGAAAAAATAAATGTCTCCTCTTTTGTAGAGTCAAACATAGCAAATTTGCTTTTGATTTTTTACTAAAAATATTTATTTAAATTTCGGAACCTGGCAAAATAAGAGATGAAGATTTTATTGAATTAAAAGGACCTCAAAAAATAAAATAAAAGTCTCCTCTTTTGTAGAGTCAAACAAAGCAAATTTGCTTTTGATTTTTAACTAAAAATATTTATTTAAATTTCTGAACCTGGCAAAATTAGAGATGAAGATTTTATTGAATTAAAAGGACCTCAGAAAATAAAATAAAAGTCTCCTCTTTTGTAGAGTCAAACATAGCAAATTTGCTTTTGATTTTTTACTAAAAATATTTATTTAAATTTCTGAACCTGGCAAAATTAGAGATGAAGATTTTATTGAATTAAAAGGACCTCAGAAAATAAAATAAAAGTCTCCTCTTTTGTAGAGTCAAACATAGCAAATTTGCTTTTGATTTTTAACTAAAAATATTTATTTAAATTTCTGAACCTGGCAAAATTAGAGATGAAGAATTTATTGAATTAAAAGGACCTCAGAAAATAAAATAAAAGTCTCCTCTTTTGTAGAGTCAAACATAGCAAATTTGCTTTTGATTTTTTACTAAAAATATTTATTTAAATTTCTGAACCTGGCAAAATTAGAGATGAAGATTTTATTGAATTAAAAGGACCTCAGAAGAAAAAATAAATGTCTCCTCTTTTGTAGAGTCAAACATAGCAAATTTGCTTTTGATTTTTTACTAAAAATATTTATTTAAATTTCTGAACCTGGCAAAATTAGAGATGAAGATTTTATTGAATTAAAAGGACCTCAGAAAATAAAATAAAAGTCTCCTCTTTTGTAGAGTCAAACATAGCAAATTTGCTTTTGATTTTTAACTAAAAATATTTATTTAAATTTCTGAACCTGACAAAATTAGAGATGAAGATTTTATTGAATTAAAAGGACCTCAGAAAATAAAATAAAAGTCTCCTCTTTTGTAGAGTCAAACATAGCAAATTTGCTTTTGATTTTTTACTAAAAATATTTATTTAAATTTCTGAACCTGGCAAAATTAGAGATGAAGATTTTATTGAATTAAAAGGACCTCAGAAGAAAAAATAAATGTCTCCTCTTTTGTAGAGTCAAACATAGCAAATTTGCTTTTGATTTTTTACTAAAAATATTTATTTAAATTTCGGAACCTGGCAAAATTAGAGATGAAGATTTTATTGAATTAAAAGGACCTCAAAAAATAAAATAAAAGTCTCCTCTTTTGTAGAGTCAAACATAGCAAATTTGCTTTTGATTTTTTACTAAAAATATTTATTTAAATTTCGGAACCTGGCAAAATTAGAGATGAAGATTTTATTGAATTAAAAGGACCTCAGAAAATAATATAAAAGTCTCCTCTTTTGTAGAGTCAAACAAAGCAAATTTGCTTTTGATTTTTTACTAAAAATATTTATTTAAATTTCGGAACCTGGCAAAATTAGAGATGAAGATTTTATTGAATTAAAAGGACCTCAGAAAATAAAATAAAAGTCTCCTCTTTTGTAGAGTCAAACATAGCAAATTTGCTTTTGATTTTTTACTAAAAATATTTATTTAAATTTCGGAACCTGGCAAAATTAGAGATGAAGATTTTATTGAATTAAAAGGACCTCAGAAAATAAAATAAAAGTCTCCTCTTTTGTAGAGTCAAACATAGCAAATTTGCTTTTGATTTTTTACTAAAAATATTTATTTAAATTTCGGAACCTGGCAAAATTAGAGATGAAGATTTTATTGAATTAAAAGGACCTCAGAAAATAATATAAAAGTCTCCTCTTTTGTAGAGTCAAACATAGCAAATTTGCTTTTGATTTTTTACTAAAAATATTTATTTAAATTTCTGAAGTTGGCAAAATTAGAGATGAAGATTTTATTGAATTAAAGGGACCTCAGAAGAAAAAACAAATGTCTCCTCTTTTGTAGAGTCAAACATAGCAAATTTGCTTTTGATTTTTTACTAAAAATATTTATTTAAATTTCGGAACCTGGCAAAATTAGAGATGAAGATTTTATTGAATTAAAAGGACCTCAGAAAATAAAATAAAAGTCTCCTCTTTTGTAGAGTCAAACATAGCAAATTTGCTTTTGATTTTTTACTAAAAATATTTATTTAAATTTCGGAACCTGGCAAAATTAGAGATGAAGATTTTATTGAATTAAAAGGACCTCAGAAGAAAAAATAAATGTCTCCTCTTTTGTAGAGTCAAACAAAGCAAATTTGCTTTTGATTTTTTACTAAAAATATTTATTTAAATTTCGGAACCTGGCAAAATTAGAGATGAAGATTTTATTGAATTAAAGGGACCTCAGAAGAAAAAACAAATGTCTCCTCTTTTGTAGAGTCAAACATAGCAAATTTGCTTTTGATTTTTTACTAAAAATATTTATTTAAATTTCGGAACCTGGCAAAATTAGAGATGAAGATTTTATTGAATTAAAAGGACCTCAGAAGAAAAAATAAATGTCTCCTCTTTTGTAGAGTCAAACAAAGCAAATTTGCTTTTGATTTTTTACTAAAAATATTTATTTAAATTTCTGAACCTGGCAAAATTAGAGATGAAGATTTTATTGAATTAAAAGGACCTCAAAAAATAAAATAAAAGTCTCCTCTTTTGTAGAGTCAAACAAAGCAAATTTGCTTTTGATTTTTTACTAAAAATATTTATTTAAATTTCTGAACCTGGCAAAATTAGAGATGAAGATTTTATTGAATTAAAAGGACCTCAGAAGAAAAAATAAAAGTCTCCTCTTTTGTAGAGTCAAACAAAGCAAATTTGCTTTTGATTTTTTACTAAAAATATTTATTTAAATTTCTGAACCTGGCAAAATTAGAGATGAAGATTTTATTGAATTAAAAGGACCTCAAAAAATAAAATAAAAGTCTCCTCTTTTGTAGAGTCAAACAAAGCAAATTTGCTTTTGATTTTTTACTAAAAATATTTATTTAAATTTCTGAACCTGGCAAAATTAGAGATGAAGATTTTATTGAATTAAAAGGACCTCAAAAAATAAAATAAAAGTCTCCTCTTTTGTAGAGTCAAACAAAGCAAATTTGCTTTTGATTTTTTACTAAAAATATTTATTTAAATTTCTGAACCTGGCAAAATTAGAGATGAAGATTTTATTGAATTAAAAGGACCTCAGAAGAAAAAATAAATGTCTCCTCTTTTGTAGAGTCAAACAAAGCAAATTTGCTTTTGATTTTTTACTAAAAATATTTATTTAAATTTCTGAACCTGGCAAAATTAGAGATGAAGATTTTATTGAATTAAAAGGACCTCAAAAAATAAAATAAAAGTCTCCTCTTTTGTAGAGTCAAACAAAGCAAATTTGCTTTTGATTTTTTACTAAAAATATTTATTTAAATTTCTGAACCTGGCAAAATTAGAGATGAAGATTTTATTGAATTAAAAGGACCTCAAAAAATAAAATAAAAGTCTCCTCTTTTGTAGAGTCAAACAAAGCAAATTTGCTTTTGATTTTTTACTAAAAATATTTATTTAAATTTCTGAACCTGGCAAAATTAGAGATGAAGATTTTATTGAATTAAAAGGACCTCAGAAGAAAAAATAAATGTCTCCTCTTTTGTAGAGTCAAACAAAGCAAATTTGCTTTTGATTTTTTACTAAAAATATTTATTTAAATTTCTGAACCTGGCAAAATTAGAGATGAAGATTTTATTGAATTAAAAGGACCTCAAAAAATAAAATAAAAGTCTCCTCTTTTGTAGAGTCAAACAAAGCAAATTTGCTTTTGATTTTTAACTAAAAATATTTATTTAAATTTCTGAACCTGGCAAAATTAGAGATGAAGATTTTATTGAATTAAAAGGACCTCAGAAAATAAAATAAAAGTCTCCTCTTTTGTAGAGTCAAATATAGCAAATTTGCTTTTGATTTTTTACTAAAAATATTTATTTAAATTTCGGAACCTGGCAAAATTAGAGATGAAGATTTTATTGAATTAAAAGGACCTCAGAAAATAATATAAAAGTCTCCTCTTTTGTAGAGTCAAACATAGCAAATTTGCTTTTGATTTTTTACTAAAAATATTTATTTAAATTTCTGAAGTTGGCAAAATTAGAGATGAAGATTTTATTGAATTAAAGGGACCTCAGAAGAAAAAACAAATGTCTCCTCTTTTGTAGAGTCAAACATAGCAAATTTGCTTTTGATTTTTTACTAAAAATATTTATTTAAATTTCGGAACCTGGCAAAATTAGAGATGAAGATTTTATTGAATTAAAAGGACCTCAGAAAATAAAATAAAAGTCTCCTCTTTTGTAGAGTCAAACATAGCAAATTTGCTTTTGATTTTTTACTAAAAATATTTATTTAAATTTCGGAACCTGGCAAAATTAGAGATGAAGATTTTATTGAATTAAAAGGACCTCAGAAGAAAAAATAAATGTCTCCTCTTTTGTAGAGTCAAACAAAGCAAATTTGCTTTTGATTTTTTACTAAAAATATTTATTTAAATTTCGGAACCTGGCAAAATTAGAGATGAAGATTTTATTGAATTAAAGGGACCTCAGAAGAAAAAACAAATGTCTCCTCTTTTGTAGAGTCAAACATAGCAAATTTGCTTTTGATTTTTTACTAAAAATATTTATTTAAATTTCGGAACCTGGCAAAATTAGAGATGAAGATTTTATTGAATTAAAAGGACCTCAGAAGAAAAAATAAATGTCTCCTCTTTTGTAGAGTCAAACAAAGCAAATTTGCTTTTGATTTTTTACTAAAAATATTTATTTAAATTTCTGAACCTGGCAAAATTAGAGATGAAGATTTTATTGAATTAAAAGGACCTCAAAAAATAAAATAAAAGTCTCCTCTTTTGTAGAGTCAAACAAAGCAAATTTGCTTTTGATTTTTTACTAAAAATATTTATTTAAATTTCTGAACCTGGCAAAATTAGAGATGAAGATTTTATTGAATTAAAAGGACCTCAGAAGAAAAAATAAAAGTCTCCTCTTTTGTAGAGTCAAACAAAGCAAATTTGCTTTTGATTTTTTACTAAAAATATTTATTTAAATTTCTGAACCTGGCAAAATTAGAGATGAAGATTTTATTGAATTAAAAGGACCTCAAAAAATAAAATAAAAGTCTCCTCTTTTGTAGAGTCAAACAAAGCAAATTTGCTTTTGATTTTTTACTAAAAATATTTATTTAAATTTCTGAACCTGGCAAAATTAGAGATGAAGATTTTATTGAATTAAAAGGACCTCAAAAAATAAAATAAAAGTCTCCTCTTTTGTAGAGTCAAACAAAGCAAATTTGCTTTTGATTTTTTACTAAAAATATTTATTTAAATTTCTGAACCTGGCAAAATTAGAGATGAAGATTTTATTGAATTAAAAGGACCTCAGAAGAAAAAATAAATGTCTCCTCTTTTGTAGAGTCAAACAAAGCAAATTTGCTTTTGATTTTTTACTAAAAATATTTATTTAAATTTCTGAACCTGGCAAAATTAGAGATGAAGATTTTATTGAATTAAAAGGACCTCAAAAAATAAAATAAAAGTCTCCTCTTTTGTAGAGTCAAACAAAGCAAATTTGCTTTTGATTTTTTACTAAAAATATTTATTTAAATTTCTGAACCTGGCAAAATTAGAGATGAAGATTTTATTGAATTAAAAGGACCTCAAAAAATAAAATAAAAGTCTCCTCTTTTGTAGAGTCAAACAAAGCAAATTTGCTTTTGATTTTTTACTAAAAATATTTATTTAAATTTCTGAACCTGGCAAAATTAGAGATGAAGATTTTATTGAATTAAAAGGACCTCAGAAGAAAAAATAAATGTCTCCTCTTTTGTAGAGTCAAACAAAGCAAATTTGCTTTTGATTTTTTACTAAAAATATTTATTTAAATTTCTGAACCTGGCAAAATTAGAGATGAAGATTTTATTGAATTAAAAGGACCTCAAAAAATAAAATAAAAGTCTCCTCTTTTGTAGAGTCAAACAAAGCAAATTTGCTTTTGATTTTTTACTAAAAATATTTATTTAAATTTCTGAACCTGGCAAAATTAGAGATGAAGATTTTATTGAATTAAAAGGACCTCAAAAAATAAAATAAAAGTCTCCTCTTTTGTAGAGTCAAACAAAGCAAATTTGCTTTTGATTTTTAACTAAAAATATTTATTTAAATTTCTGAACCTGGCAAAATTAGAGATGAAGATTTTATTGAATTAAAAGGACCTCAGAAAATAAAATAAAAGTCTCCTCTTTTGTAGAGTCAAATATAGCAAATTTGCTTTTGATTTTTTACTAAAAATATTTATTTAAATTTCGGAACCTGGCAAAATTAGAGATGAAGATTTTATTGAATTAAAAGGATCTCAGAAAATAATATAAAAGTCTCCTCTTTTGTAGAGTCAAACATAGCAAATTTGCTTTTGATTTTTTACTAAAAATATTTATTTAAATTTCGGAACCTGGCAAAATTAGAGATGAAGATTTTATTGAATTAAAAGGACCTCAGAAGAAAAAATAAAAGTCTCCTCTTTTGTAGAGTCAAACAAAGCAAATTTGCTTTTGATTTTTTACTAAAAATATTTATTTAAATTTCTGAACCTGGCAAAATTAGAGATGAAGATTTTATTGAATTAAAAGGACCTCAAAAAATAAAATAAAAGTCTCCTCTTTTGTAGAGTCAAACAAAGCAAATTTGCTTTTGATTTTTTACTAAAAATATTTATTTAAATTTCTGAACCTGGCAAAATTAGAGATGAAGATTTTATTGAATTAAAAGGACCTCAGAAAATAATATAAAAGTCTCCTCTTTTGTAGAGTCAAACATAGCAAATTTGCTTTTGATTTTTTACTAAAAATATTTATTTAAATTTCTGAACCTGGCAAAATTAGAGATGAAGATTTTATTGAATTAAAAGGACCTCAGAAGAAAAAATAAATGTCTCCTCTTTTGTAGAGTCAAACATAGCAAATTTGCTTTTGATTTTTTACTAAAAATATTTATTTAAATTTCGGAACCTGGCAAAATTAGAGATGAAGATTTTATTGAATTAAAAGGACCTCAAAAAATAAAATAAAAGTCTCCTCTTTTGTAGAGTCAAACATAGCAAATTTGCTTTTGATTTTTTACTAAAAATATTTATTTAAATTTCGGAACCTGGCAAAATTAGAGATGAAGATTTTATTGAATTAAAAGGACCTCAAAAAATAAAATAAAAGTCTCCTCTTTTGTAGAGTCAAACAAAGCAAATTTGCTTTTGATTTTTTACTAAAAATATTTATTTAAATTTCGGAACCTGGCAAAATTAGAGATGAAGATTTTATTGAATTAAAAGGACCTCAGAAGAAAAAATAAATGTCTCCTCTTTTGTAGAGTCAAACATAGCAAATTTGCTTTTGATTTTTTACTAAAAATATTTATTTAAATTTCGGAACCTGGCAAAATTAGAGATGAAGATTTTATTGAATTAAAAGGACCTCAGAAGAAAAAATAAAAGTCTCCTCTTTTGTAGAGTCAAACAAAGCAAATTTGCTTTTGATTTTTTACTAAAAATAATTATTTAAATTTCTGAACCTGGCAAAATTAGAGATGAAGATTTTATTGAATTAAAAGGACCTCAAAAAATAAAATAAAAGTCTCCTCTTTTGTAGAGTCAAACAAAGCAAATTTGCTTTTGATTTTTAACTAAAAATATTTATTTAAATTTCTGAACCTGGCAAAATTAGAGATGAAGATTTTATTGAATTAAAAGGACCTCAAAAAATAAAATAAAAGTCTCCTCTTTTGTAGAGTCAAACAAAGCAAATTTGCTTTTGATTTTTTACTAAAAATATTTATTTAAATTTCTGAACCTGGCAAAATTAGAGATGAAGATTTTATTGAATTAAAAGGACCTCAAAAAATAAAATAAAAGTCTCCTCTTTTGTAGAGTCAAACAAAGCAAATTTGCTTTTGATTTTTAACTAAAAATATTTATTTAAATTTCTGAACCTGGCAAAATTAGAGATGAAGATTTTATTGAATTAAAAGGACCTCAGAAAATAAAATAAAAGTCTCCTCTTTTGTAGAGTCAAATATAGCAAATTTGCTTTTGATTTTTTACTAAAAATATTTATTTAAATTTCGGAACCTGGCAAAATTAGAGATGAAGATTTTATTGAATTAAAAGGACCTCAGAAAATAATATAAAAGTCTCCTCTTTTGTAGAGTCAAACATAGCAAATTTGCTTTTGATTTTTTACTAAAAATATTTATTTAAATTTCTGAAGTTGGCAAAATTAGAGATGAAGATTTTATTGAATTAAAAGGACCTCAAAAAATAATATAAAAGTCTCCTCTTTTGTAGAGTCAAACATAGCAAATTTGCTTTTGATTTTTTACTAAAAATATTTATTTAAATTTCTGAAGTTGGCAAAATTAGAGATGAAGATTTTATTGAATTAAAGGGACCTCAGAAGAAAAAACAAATGTCTCCTCTTTTGTAGAGTCAAACATAGCAAATTTGCTTTTGATTTTTTACTAAAAATATTTATTTAAATTTCGGAACCTGGCAAAATTAGAGATGAAGATTTTATTGAATTAAAGGGACCTCAGAAGAAAAAACAAATGTCTCCTCTTTTGTAGAGTCAAACATAGCAAATTTGCTTTTGATTTTTTACTAAAAATATTTATTTAAATTTCTGAACCTGGCAAAATTAGAGATGAAGATTTTTTGAATTAAAAGGACCTCAGAAAATAAAATAAAAGTCTCCTCTTTTGTAGAGTCAAATATAGCAAATTTGCTTTTGATTTTTTACTAAAAATATTTATTTAAATTTCGGAACCTGGCAAAATTAGAGATGAAGATTTTATTGAATTAAAAGGACCTCAGAAAATAATATAAAAGTCTCCTCTTTTGTAGAGTCAAACATAGCAAATTTGCTTTTGATTTTTTACTAAAAATATTTATTTAAATTTCTGAAGTTGGCAAAATTAGAGATGAAGATTTTATTGAATTAAAGGGACCTCAGAAGAAAAAACAAATGTCTCCTCTTTTGTAGAGTCAAACATAGCAAATTTGCTTTTGATTTTTTACTAAAAATATTTATTTAAATTTCGGAACCTGGCAAAATTAGAGATGAAGATTTTATTGAATTAAAAGGACCTCAGAAGAAAAAATAAAAGTCTCCTCTTTTGTAGAGTCAAACAAAGCAAATTTGCTTTTGATTTTTTACTAAAAATATTTATTTAAATTTCTGAACCTGGCAAAATTAGAGATGAAGATTTTATTGAATTAAAAGGACCTCAAAAAATAAAATAAAAGTCTCCTCTTTTGTAGAGTCAAACAAAGCAAATTTGCTTTTGATTTTTTACTAAAAATATTTATTTAAATTTCTGAACCTGGCAAAATTAGAGATGAAGATTTTATTGAATTAAAAGGACCTCAGAAAATAATATAAAAGTCTCCTCTTTTGTAGAGTCAAACATAGCAAATTTGCTTTTGATTTTTTACTAAAAATATTTATTTAAATTTCTGAACCTGGCAAAATTAGAGATGAAGATTTTATTGAATTAAAAGGACCTCAGAAGAAAAAATAAATGTCTCCTCTTTTGTAGAGTCAAACATAGCAAATTTGCTTTTGATTTTTTACTAAAAATATTTATTTAAATTTCGGAACCTGGCAAAATTAGAGATGAAGATTTTATTGAATTAAAAGGACCTCAGAAGAAAAAATAAATGTCTCCTCTTTTGTAGAGTCAAACAAAGCAAATTTGCTTTTGATTTTTTACTAAAAATATTTATTTAAATTTCTGAACCTGGCAAAATTAGAGATGAAGATTTTATTGAATTAAAAGGACCTCAGAAGAAAAAATAAATGTCTCCTCTTTTGTAGAGTCAAACATAGCAAATTTGCTTTTGATTTTTTACTAAAAATATTTATTTAAATTTCGGAACCTGGCAAAATTAGAGATGAAGATTTTATTGAATTAAAAGGACCTCAAAAAATAAAATAAAAGTCTCCTCTTTTGTAGAGTCAAACATAGCAAATTTGCTTTTGATTTTTTACTAAAAATATTTATTTAAATTTCGGAACCTGGCAAAATTAGAGATGAAGATTTTATTGAATTAAAAGGACCTCAAAAAATAAAATAAAAGTCTCCTCTTTTGTAGAGTCAAACAAAGCAAATTTGCTTTTGATTTTTTACTAAAAATATTTATTTAAATTTCGGAACCTGGCAAAATTAGAGATGAAGATTTTATTGAATTAAAAGGACCTCAGAAGAAAAAATAAATGTCTCCTCTTTTGTAGAGTCAAACATAGCAAATTTGCTTTTGATTTTTTACTAAAAATATTTATTTAAATTTCGGAACCTGGCAAAATTAGAGATGAAGATTTTATTGAATTAAAAGGACCTCAGAAGAAAAAATAAAAGTCTCCTCTTTTGTAGAGTCAAACAAAGCAAATTTGCTTTTGATTTTTTACTAAAAATAATTATTTAAATTTCTGAACCTGGCAAAATTAGAGATGAAGATTTTATTGAATTAAAAGGACCTCAAAAAATAAAATAAAAGTCTCCTCTTTTGTAGAGTCAAACAAAGCAAATTTGCTTTTGATTTTTAACTAAAAATATTTATTTAAATTTCTGAACCTGGCAAAATTAGAGATGAAGATTTTATTGAATTAAAAGGACTTCAGAAAATAAAATAAAAGTCTCCTCTTTTGTAGAGTCAAACAAAGCAAATTTGCTTTTGATTTTTAACTAAAAATATTTATTTAAATTTCTGAACCTGGCAAAATTAGAGATGAAGATTTTATTGAATTAAAAGGACCTCAGAAAATAAAATAAAAGTCTCCTCTTTTGTAGAGTCAAATATAGCAAATTTGCTTTTGATTTTTTACTAAAAATATTTATTTAAATTTCGGAACCTGGCAAAATTAGAGATGAAGATTTTATTGAATTAAAAGGACCTCAGAAAATAATATAAAAGTCTCCTCTTTTGTAGAGTCAAACATAGCAAATTTGCTTTTGATTTTTTACTAAAAATATTTATTTAAATTTCTGAAGTTGGCAAAATTAGAGATGAAGATTTTATTGAATTAAAAGGACCTCAAAAAATAATATAAAAGTCTCCTCTTTTGTAGAGTCAAACATAGCAAATTTGCTTTTGATTTTTTACTAAAAATATTTATTTAAATTTCTGAAGTTGGCAAAATTAGAGATGAAGATTTTATTGAATTAAAGGGACCTCAGAAGAAAAAACAAATGTCTCCTCTTTTGTAGAGTCAAACATAGCAAATTTGCTTTTGATTTTTTACTAAAAATATTTATTTAAATTTCGGAACCTGGCAAAATTAGAGATGAAGATTTTATTGAATTAAAAGGACCTCAGAAGAAAAAATAAAAGTCTCCTCTTTTGTAGAGTCAAACAAAGCAAATTTGCTTTTGATTTTTTACTAAAAATATTTATTTAAATTTCTGAACCTGGCAAAATTAGAGATGAAGATTTTATTGAATTAAAAGGACCTCAAAAAATAAAATAAAAGTCTCCTCTTTTGTAGAGTCAAACAAAGCAAATTTGCTTTTGATTTTTTACTAAAAATATTTATTTAAATTTCTGAACCTGGCAAAATTAGAGATGAAGATTTTATTGAATTAAAAGGACCTCAGAAAATAATATAAAAGTCTCCTCTTTTGTAGAGTCAAACATAGCAAATTTGCTTTTGATTTTTTACTAAAAATATTTATTTAAATTTCTGAACCTGGCAAAATTAGAGATGAAGATTTTATTGAATTAAAAGGACCTCAGAAGAAAAAATAAATGTCTCTCTTTTGTAGAGTCAAACATAGCAAATTTGCTTTTGATTTTTTACTAAAAATATTTATTTAAATTTCGGAACCTGGCAAAATTAGAGATGAAGATTTTATTGAATTAAAAGGACCTCAAAAAATAAAATAAAAGTCTCCTCTTTTGTAGAGTCAAACATAGCAAATTTGCTTTTGATTTTTTACTAAAAATATTTATTTAAATTTCGGAACCTGGCAAAATTAGAGATGAAGATTTTATTGAATTAAAAGGACCTCAAAAAATAAAATAAAAGTCTCCTCTTTTGTAGAGTCAAACAAAGCAAATTTGCTTTTGATTTTTTACTAAAAATATTTATTTAAATTTCGGAACCTGGCAAAATTAGAGATGAAGATTTTATTGAATTAAAAGGACCTCAGAAGAAAAAATAAATGTCTCCTCTTTTGTAGAGTCAAACATAGCAAATTTGCTTTTGATTTTTTACTAAAAATATTTATTTAAATTTCGGAACCTGGCAAAATTAGAGATGAAGATTTTATTGAATTAAAAGGACCTCAGAAGAAAAAATAAAAGTCTCCTCTTTTGTAGAGTCAAACAAAGCAAATTTGCTTTTGATTTTTTACTAAAAATATTTATTTAAATTTCTGAACCTGGCAAAATTAGAGATGAAGATTTTATTGAATTAAAAGGACCTCAAAAAATAAAATAAAAGTCTCCTCTTTTGTAGAGTCAAACAAAGCAAATTTGCTTTTGATTTTTTACTAAAAATATTTATTTAAATTTCTGAACCTGGCAAAATTAGAGATGAAGATTTTATTGAATTAAAAGGACCTCAGAAAATAATATAAAAGTCTCCTCTTTTGTAGAGTCAAACATAGCAAATTTGCTTTTGATTTTTTACTAAAAATATTTATTTAAATTTCTGAACCTGGCAAAATTAGAGATGAAGATTTTATTGAATTAAAAGGACCTCAGAAGAAAAAATAAATGTCTCTCTTTTGTAGAGTCAAACATAGCAAATTTGCTTTTGATTTTTTACTAAAAATATTTATTTAAATTTCGGAACCTGGCAAAATTAGAGATGAAGATTTTATTGAATTAAAAGGACCTCAAAAAATAAAATAAAAGTCTCCTCTTTTGTAGAGTCAAACATAGCAAATTTGCTTTTGATTTTTTACTAAAAATATTTATTTAAATTTCGGAACCTGGCAAAATTAGAGATGAAGATTTTATTGAATTAAAAGGACCTCAAAAAATAAAATAAAAGTCTCCTCTTTTGTAGAGTCAAACAAAGCAAATTTGCTTTTGATTTTTTACTAAAAATATTTATTTAAATTTCGGAACCTGGCAAAATTAGAGATGAAGATTTTATTGAATTAAAAGGACCTCAGAAGAAAAAATAAATGTCTCCTCTTTTGTAGAGTCAAACATAGCAAATTTGCTTTTGATTTTTTACTAAAAATATTTATTTAAATTTCGGAACCTGGCAAAATTAGAGATGAAGATTTTATTGAATTAAAAGGACCTCAGAAGAAAAAATAAATGTCTCCTCTTTTGTAGAGTCAAACATAGCAAATTTGCTTTTGATTTTTTACTAAAAATATTTATTTAAATTTCTGAACCTGGCAAAATTAGAGATGAAGATTTTATTGAATTAAAAGGACCTCAGAAGAAAAAATAAATGTCTCCTCTTTTGTAGAGTCAAACATAGCAAATTTGCTTTTGATTTTTTACTAAAAATATTTATTTAAATTTCGGAACCTGGCAAAATTAGAGATGAAGATTTTATTGAATTAAAAGGACCTCAAAAAATAAAATAAAAGTCTCCTCTTTTGTAGAGTCAAACAAAGCAAATTTGCTTTTGATTTTTTACTAAAAATATTTATTTAAATTTCGGAACCTGGCAAAATTAGAGATGAAGATTTTATTGAATTAAAAGGACCTCAGAAAATAAAATAAAAGTCTCCTCTTTTGTAGAGTCAAACATAGCAAATTTGCTTTTGATTTTTTACTAAAAATATTTATTTAAATTTCTGAACCTGGCAAAATTAGAGATGAAGATTTTATTGAATTAAAAGGACCTCAGAAGAAAAAATAAATGTCTCCTCTTTTGTAGAGTCAAACATAGCAAATTTGCTTTTGATTTTTTACTAAAAAAATTTATTTAAATTTCGGAACCTGTCAAAATTAGAGATGAAGATTTTATTGAATTAAAAGGACCTCAGAAAATAATATAAAAGTCTCCTCTTTTGTAGAGTCAAACATAGCAAATTTGCTTTTGATTTTTTACTAAAAATATTTATTTAAATTTCTGAACCTGGCAAAATTAGAGATGAAGATTTTATTGAATTAAAAGGACCTCAGAAGAAAAAATAAATGTCTCCTCTTTTGTAGAGTCAAACATAGCAAATTTGCTTTTGATTTTTTACTAAAAATATTTATTTAAATTTCGGAACCTGGCAAAATTAGAGATGAAGATTTTATTGAATTAAAAGGACCTCAGAAGAAAAAATAAATGTCTCCTCTTTTGTAGAGTCAAACATAGCAAATTTGATTTTGATTTTTTACTAAAAATATTTATTTAAATTTCGGAACCTGGCAAAATTAGAGATGAAGATTTTATTGAATTAAAAGGACCTCAAAAAATAAAATAAAAGTCTCCTCTTTTGTAGAGTCAAACATAGCAAATTTGCTTTTGATTTTTTACTAAAAATATTTATTTAAATTTCTGAACCTGGCAAAATTAGAGATGAAGATTTTATTGAATTAAAAGGACCTCAGAAGAAAAAATAAATGTCTCCTCTTTTGTAGAGTCAAACATAGCAAATTTGCTTTTGATTTTTTACTAAAAATATTTATTTAAATTTCGGAACCTGGCAAAATTAGAGATGAAGATTTTATTGAATTAAAAGGACCTCAAAAAATAAAATAAAAGTCTCCTCTTTTGTAGAGTCAAACATAGCAAATTTGCTTTTGATTTTTTACTAAAAATATTTATTTAAATTTCTGAACCTGGCAAAATTAGAGATGAAGATTTTATTGAATTAAAAGGACCTCAGAAGAAAAAATAAATGTCTCCTCTTTTGTAGAGTCAAACATAGCAAATTTGCTTTTGATTTTTTACTAAAAATATTTATTTAAATTTCGGAACCTGGCAAAATTAGAGATGAAGATTTTATTGAATTAAAAGGACCTCAAAAAATAAAATAAAAGTCTCCTCTTTTGTAGAGTCAAACAAAGCAAATTTGCTTTTGATTTTTTACTAAAAATATTTATTTAAATTTCGGAACCTGGCAAAATTAGAGATGAAGATTTTATTGAATTAAAAGGACCTCAGAAAATAAAATAAAAGTCTCCTCTTTTGTAGAGTCAAACATAGCAAATTTGCTTTTGATTTTTTACTAAAAATATTTATTTAAATTTCGGAACCTGGCAAAATTAGAGATGAAGATTTTATTGAATTAAAAGGACCTCAGAAGAAAAAATAAATGTCTCCTCTTTTGTAGAGTCAAACATAGCAAATTTGCTTTTGATTTTTTACTAAAAATATTTATTTAAATTTCGGAACCTGTCAAAATTAGAGATGAAGATTTTATTGAATTAAAAGGACCTCAGAAAATAATATAAAAGTCTCCTCTTTTGTAGAGTCAAACATAGCAAATTTGCTTTTGATTTTTTACTAAAAATATTTATTTAAATTTCTGAACCTGGCAAAATTAGAGATGAAGATTTTATTGAATTAAAAGGACCTCAGAAGAAAAAATAAATGTCTCCTCTTTTGTAGAGTCAAACATAGCAAATTTGCTTTTGATTTTTTACTAAAAATATTTATTTAAATTTCGGAACCTGGCAAAATTAGAGATGAAGATTTTATTGAATTAAAAGGACCTCAAAAAATAAAATAAAAGTCTCCTCTTTTGTAGAGTCAAACATAGCAAATTTGCTTTTGATTTTTTACTAAAAATATTTATTTAAATTTCGGAACCTGGCAAAATTAGAGATGAAGATTTTATTGAATTAAAAGGACCTCAAAAAATAAAATAAAAGTCTCCTCTTTTGTAGAGTCAAACATAGCAAATTTGCTTTTGATTTTTTACTAAAAATATTTATTTAAATTTCTGAACCTGGCAAAATTAGAGATGAAGATTTTATTGAATTAAAAGGACCTCAGAAGAAAAAATAAATGTCTCCTCTTTTGTAGAGTCAAACAAAGCAAATTTGCTTTTGATTTTTTACTAAAAATATTTATTTAAATTTCGGAACCTGGCAAAATTAGAGATGAAGATTTTATTGAATTAAAAGGACCTCAAAAAATAAAATAAAAGTCTCCTCTTTTGTAGAGTCAAACATAGCAAATTTGCTTTTGATTTTTTACTAAAAATATTTATTTAAATTTCTGAACCTGGCAAAATTAGAGATGAAGATTTTATTGAATTAAAAGGACCTCAGAAGAAAAAATAAATGTCTCCTCTTTTGTAGAGTCAAACATAGCAAATTTGATTTTGATTTTTTACTAAAAATATTTATTTAAATTTCGGAACCTGGCAAAATTAGAGATGAAGATTTTATTGAATTAAAAGGACCTCAAAAAATAAAATAAAAGTCTCCTCTTTTGTAGAGTCAAACATAGCAAATTTGCTTTTGATTTTTTACTAAAAATATTTATTTAAATTTCTGAACCTGGCAAAATTAGAGATGAAGATTTTATTGAATTAAAAGGACCTCAGAAGAAAAAATAAATGTCTCCTCTTTTGTAGAGTCAAACAAAGCAAATTTGCTTTTGATTTTTTACTAAAAATATTTATTTAAATTTCGGAACCTGGCAAAATTAGAGATGAAGATTTTATTGAATTAAAAGGACCTCAAAAAATAAAATAAAAGTCTCCTCTTTTGTAGAGTCAAACAAAGCAAATTTGCTTTTGATTTTTTACTAAAAATATTTATTTAAATTTCGGAACCTGGCAAAATTAGAGATGAAGATTTTATTGAATTAAAAGGACCTCAAAAAATAAAATAAAAGTCTCCTCTTTTGTAGAGTCAAACAAAGCAAATTTGCTTTTGATTTTTTACTAAAAATATTTATTTAAATTTCGGAACCTGGCAAAATTAGAGATGAAGATTTTATTGAATTAAAAGGACCTCAGAAAATAATATAAAAGTCTCCTCTTTTGTAGAGTCAAACATAGCAAATTTGCTTTTGATTTTTTACTAAAAATATTTATTTAAATTTCTGAACCTGGCAAAATTAGAGATGAAGATTTTATTGAATTAAAAGGACCTCAGAAGAAAAAATAAATGTCTCCTCTTTTGTAGAGTCAAACATAGCAAATTTGCTTTTGATTTTTTACTAAAAATATTTATTTAAATTTCGGAACCTGGCAAAATTAGAGATGAAGATTTTATTGAATTAAAAGGACCTCAAAAAATAAAATAAAAGTCTCCTCTTTTGTAGAGTCAAACAAAGCAAATTTGCTTTTGATTTTTTACTAAAAATATTTATTTAAATTTCGGAACCTGGCAAAATTAGAGATGAAGATTTTATTGAATTAAAAGGACCTCAGAAAATAAAATAAAAGTCTCCTCTTTTGTAGAGTCAAACATAGCAAATTTGCTTTTGATTTTTTACTAAAAATATTTATTTAAATTTCTGAACCTGGCAAAATTAGAGATGAAGATTTTATTGAATTAAAAGGACCTCAGAAGAAAAAATAAATGTCTCCTCTTTTGTAGAGTCAAACATAGCAAATTTGCTTTTGATTTTTTACTAAAAATATTTATTTAAATTTCGGAACCTGTCAAAATTAGAGATGAAGATTTTATTGAATTAAAAGGACCTCAGAAAATAATATAAAAGTCTCCTCTTTTGTAGAGTCAAACATAGCAAATTTGCTTTTGATTTTTTACTAAAAATATTTATTTAAATTTCTGAACCTGGCAAAATTAGAGATGAAGATTTTATTGAATTAAAAGGACCTCAGAAGAAAAAATAAATGTCTCCTCTTTTGTAGAGTCAAACATAGCAAATTTGATTTTGATTTTTTACTAAAAATATTTATTTAAATTTCGGAACCTGGCAAAATTAGAGATGAAGATTTTATTGAATTAAAAGGACCTCAGAAGAAAAAATAAATGTCTCCTCTTTTGTAGAGTCAAACATAGCAAATTTGATTTTGATTTTTTACTAAAAATATTTATTTAAATTTCGGAACCTGGCAAAATTAGAGATGAAGATTTTATTGAATTAAAAGGACCTCAGAAAATAAAATAAAAGTCTCCTCTTTTGTAGAGTCAAACATAGCAAATTTGCTTTTGATTTTTTACTAAAAATATTTATTTAAATTTCGGAACCTGGCAAAATTAGAGATGAAGATTTTATTGAATTAAAAGGACCTCAGAAGAAAAAATAAATGTCTCCTCTTTTGTAGAGTCAAACATAGCAAATTTGCTTTTGATTTTTTACTAAAAATATTTATTTAAATTTCGGAACCTGTCAAAATTAGAGATGAAGATTTTATTGAATTAAAAGGACCTCAGAAAATAATATAAAAGTCTCCTCTTTTGTAGAGTCAAACATAGCA
Organism: Panagrolaimus kolymaensis; assembly: GCA_028622995.1. NCBI lineage: Eukaryota > Metazoa > Nematoda > Chromadorea > Rhabditida > Panagrolaimidae > Panagrolaimus > Panagrolaimus kolymaensis. Next base: position 1,330,224 of record JAJQJQ010000034.1, read on the forward strand.
AATTTGCTTTTGATTTTTTACTAAAAATATTTATTTAAATTTCTGAACCTGGCAAAATTAGAGATGAAGATTTTATTGAATTAAAAGGACCTCAGAAGAAAAAATAAATGTCTCCTCTTTTGTAGAGTCAAACATAGCAAATTTGTTTTTGATTTTTTACTAAAAATATTTATTTAAATTTCGGAACCTGGCAAAATTAGAGATGAAGATTTTATTGAATTAAAAGGACCTCAGAAAACAATATAAAAGTCTCCTCTTTTGTAGAGTCAAACATAGCAAATTTGCTTTTGATTTTTTACTAAAAATATTTATTTAAATTTCTGAACCTGGCAAAATTAGAGATGAAGATTTTATTGAATTAAAAGGACCTCAGAAGAAAAAATAAATGTCTCCTCTTTTGTAGAGTCAAACATAGCAAATTTGATTTTGATTTTTTACTAAAAATATTTATTTAAATTTCGGAACCTGGCAAAATTAGAGATGAAGATTTTATTGAATTAAAAGGACCTCAGAAGAAAAAATAAATGTCTCCTCTTTTGTAGAGTCAAACATAGCAAATTTGCTTTTGATTTTTTACTAAAAATATTTATTTAAATTTCGGAACCTGTCAAAATTAGAGATGAAGATTTTATTGAATTAAAAGGACCTCAGAAAACAATATAAAAGTCTCCTCTTTTGTAGAGTCAAACATAGCAAATTTGCTTTTGATTTTTTACTAAAAATATTTATTTAAATTTCTGAACCTGGCAAAATTAGAGATGAAGATTTTATTGAATTAAAAGGACCTCAGAAGAAAAAATAAATGTCTCCTCTTTTGTAGAGTCAAACATAGCAAATTTGTTTTTGATTTTTTACTAAAAATATTTATTTAAATTTCGGAACCTGGCAAAATTAGAGATGAAGATTTTATTGAATTAAAAGGACCTCAGAAAACAATATAAAAGTCTCCTCTTTTGTAGAGTCAAACATAGCAAATTTGCTTTTGATTTTTTACTAAAAATATTTATTTAAATTTCTGAACCTGGCAAAATTAGAGATGAAGATTTTATTGAATTAAAAGGACCTCAGAAGAAAAAATAAATGTCTCCTCTTTTGTAGAGTCAAACATAGCAAATTTGATTTTGATTTTTTACTAAAAATATTTATTTAAATTTCGGAACCTGGCAAAATTAGAGATGAAGATTTTATTGAATTAAAAGGACCTCAGAAGAAAAAATAAATGTCTCCTCTTTTGTAGAGTCAAACATAGCAAATTTGCTTTTGATTTTTTACTAAAAATATTTATTTAAATTTCGGAACCTGTCAAAATTAGAGATGAAGATTTTATTGAATTAAAAGGACCTCAGAAAATAATATAAAAGTCTCCTCTTTTGTAGAGTCAAACATAGCAAATTTGCTTTTGATTTTTTACTAAAAATATTTATTTAAATTTCTGAACCTGGCAAAATTAGAGATGAAGATTTTATTGAATTAAAAGGACCTCAGAAGAAAAAATAAATGTCTCCTCTTTTGTAGAGTCAAACATAGCAAATTTGCTTTTGATTTTTTACTAAAAATATTTATTTAAATTTCGGAACCTGGCAAAATTAGAGATGAAGATTTTATTGAATTAAAAGGACCTCAGAAGAAAAAATAAATGTCTCCTCTTTTGTAGAGTCAAACATAGCAAATTTGTTTTTGATTTTTTACTAAAAATATTTATTTAAATTTCGGAACCTGGCAAAATTAGAGATGAAGATTTTATTGAATTAAAAGGACCTCAGAAAACAATATAAAAGTCTCCTCTTTTGTAGAGTCAAACATAGCAAATTTGTTTTTGATTTTTTACTAAAAATATTTATTTAAATTTCGGAACCTGGCAAAATTAGAGATGAAGATTTTATTGAATTAAAAGGACCTCAGAAAACAATATAAAAGTCTCCTCTTTTGTAGAGTCAAACATAGCAAATTTGCTTTTGATTTTTTACTAAAAATATTTATTTAAATTTCTGAACCTGGCAAAATTAGAGATGAAGATTTTATTGAATTAAAAGGACCTCAGAAGAAAAAATAAATGTCTCCTCTTTTGTAGAGTCAAACATAGCAAATTTGATTTTGATTTTTTACTAAAAATATTTATTTAAATTTCGGAACCTGGCAAAATTAGAGATGAAGATTTTATTGAATTAAAAGGACCTCAGAAGAAAAAATAAATGTCTCCTCTTTTGTAGAGTCAAACATAGCAAATTTGCTTTTGATTTTTTACTAAAAATATTTATTTAAATTTCGGAACCTGTCAAAATTAGAGATGAAGATTTTATTGAATTAAAAGGACCTCAGAAAATAATATAAAAGTCTCCTCTTTTGTAGAGTCAAACATAGCAAATTTGCTTTTGATTTTTTACTAAAAATATTTATTTAAATTTCTGAACCTGGCAAAATTAGAGATGAAGATTTTATTGAATTAAAAGGACCTCAGAAAATAATATAAAAGTCTCCTCTTTTGTAGAGTCAAACATAGCAAATTTGCTTTTGATTTTTTACTAAAAATATTTATTTAAATTTCGGAACCTGGCAAAATTAGAGATGAAGATTTTATTGAATTAAAAGGACCTCAGAAGAAAAAATAAATGTCTCCTCTTTTGTAGAGTCAAACATAGCAAATTTGTTTTTGATTTTTTACTAAAAATATTTATTTAAATTTCGGAACCTGGCAAAATTAGAGATGAAGATTTTATTGAATTAAAAGGACCTCAGAAAACAATATAAAAGTCTCCTCTTTTGTAGAGTCAAACATAGCAAATTTGCTTTTGATTTTTTACTAAAAATATTTATTTAAATTTCTGAACCTGGCAAAATTAGAGATGAAGATTTTATTGAATTAAAAGGACCTCAGAAGAAAAAATAAATGTCTCCTCTTTTGTAGAGTTAAACATAGCAAATTTGATTTTGATTTTTTACTAAAAATATTTATTTAAATTTCGGAACCTGGCAAAATTAGAGATGAAGATTTTATTGAATTAAAAGGACCTCAGAAGAAAAAATAAATGTCTCCTCTTTTGTAGAGTTAAACATAGCAAATTTGATTTTGATTTTTTACTAAAAATATTTATTTAAATTTCGGAACCTGGCAAAATTAGAGATGAAGATTTTATTGAATTAAAAGGACCTCAAAAAATAAAATAAAAGTCTCCTCTTTTGTAGAGTCAAACATAGCAAATTTGCTTTTGATTTTTAACTAAAAATATTTATTTTAATTTTTGAACCTGGCAAAATTAGAGATGAAGATTTTATTGAATTAAAAGGACCTCAAAAAATAAAATAAAAGTCTCCTCTTTTGTAGAGTCAAACATAGCAAATTTGCTTTTGATTTTTAACTAAAAATATTTATTTTAATTTTTGAACCTGGCAAAATTAGAGATGAAGATTTTATCTAATTAAAAGGACCTCAAAAAATAAAACAAAAGTCTCCTCTTTTGTAGAGTCAAACAAAGCAAATTTGCTTTTGATTTTTAACTAAAAATATTTATTTTAATTTTTGAACCTGGCAAAATTAGAGATGAAGATTTTATCTAATTAAAAGGACCTCAAAAAATAAAACAAAAGTCTCCTCTTTTGTAGAGTCAAACAAAGCAAATTTGCTTTTGATTTTTAACTAAAAATATTTATTTTAATTTCTGAACCTGGCAAAATTAGAGATGAAGATTTTATCTAATTAAAAGGACCTCAAAAAATAAAACAAAAGTCTCCTCTTTTGTAGAGTCAAACAAAGCAAATTTGCTTTTGATTTTTAACTAAAAATATTTATTTTAATTTCTGAACCTGCCAATTCGAGTGATGAAGATTTTTTATGAAATGTTAGGATCTTCAGAAAAACAAATAATTGTCTCCTCTTTTGTAGAGTCAAACATAGCAAATTTGCTTTTGATTTTTAACTAAAAATATTTATTTTAATTTCTGAACCTGGCAAATTTAGAGATGAAGATTTTATTGAATTAAAAGGACCTCAAAAAATAAAACAAAAGTCTCCTCTTTTGTAGAGTCAAACAAAGCAAATTTGCTTTTGATTTTTTACTAAAAATATTTATTTAAATTTCGGAACCTGGCAAAATTAGAGATGAAGATTTTATTGAATAAATAGGATCTTCAGAAAATAAAATAAAAGTCTCCTCTTTTGTAGAGTCAAACATAGCAAATTTGCTTTTGATTTTTAACTAAAAATATTTATTTTAATTTCTGAACCTGCCAAAACGGGTGATGACTATTTTTTATGAATAAATAGGATCTTCAGAAGAAAAAATAAATGTCTCCTCTTTTGTAGAGTCAAACATAGCAAATTTGCTTTTGATTTTTAACTAAAAATATTTATTTTAATTTCTGAACCTGGCAAATTTAGAGATGAAGATTTTATTGAATTAAAAGGACCTCAAAAAATAAAACAAAAGTCTCCTCTTTTGTAGAGTCAAACAAAGCAAATTTGCTTTTGATTTTTTACTAAAAATATTTATTTAAATTTCGGAACCTGGCAAAATTAGAGATGAAGATTTTATTGAATAAATAGGATCTTCAGAAAATAAAATAAAAGTCTCCTCTTTTGTAGAGTCAAACATAGCAAATTTGCTTTTGATTTTTAACTAAAAATATTTATTTTAATTTCTGAACCTGGCAAAATTAGAGATGAAGATTTTATTGAATAAATAGGATCTTCAGAAGAAAAAATAAATGTCTCCTCTTTTGTAGAGTCAAACATAGCAAATTTGCTTTTGATTTTTAACTAAAAATATTTATTTTAATTTCTGAACCTGGCAAAATTAGAGATGAAGATTTTATTGAATAAATAGGATCTTCAGAAGAAAAAATAAATGTCTCCTCTTTTGTAGAGTCAAACATAGCAAATTTGCTTTTGATTTTTAACTAAAAATATTTATTTTAATTTCTGAACCTGCCAAAACGGGTGATGACTATTTTTTATGAATAAATAGGATCTTCAGAAGAAAAAATAAATGTCTCCTCTTTTGTAGAGTCAAACATAGCAAATTTGCTTTTGATTTTTAACTAAAAATATTTATTTTAATTTCTGAACCTGGCAAAATTAGAGATGAAGATTTTATTGAATAAATAGGATCTTCAGAAGAAAAAATAAATGTCTCCTCTTTTGTAGAGTCAAACATAGCAAATTTGCTTTTGATTTTTAACTAAAAATATTTATTTTAATTTCTGAACCTGGCAAAATTAGAGATGAAGATTTTATTGAATTAAAAGGACCTCAGAAAATAAAATAAAAGTCTCCTCTTTTGTAGAGTCAAACATAGCAAATTTGCTTTTGATTTTTAACTAAAAATATTTATTTTAATTTCTGAACCTGCCAAAACGGGTGATGACTATTTTTTATGAATAAATAGGATCTTCAGAAGAAAAAATAAATGTCTCCTCTTTTGTAGAGTCAAACATAGCAAATTTGCTTTTGATTTTTAACTAAAAATATTTATTTTAATTTCTGAACCTGCCAAAACGGGTGATGACTATTTTTTATGAATAAATAGGATCTTCAGAAGAAAAAATAAATGTCTCCTCTTTTGTAGAGTCAAACATAGCAAATTTGCTTTTGATTTTTAACTAAAAATATTTATTTTAATTTCTGAACCTGGCAAAATTAGAGATGAAGATTTTATCTAATTAAAAGGACCTCAAAAAATAAAACAAAAGTCTCCTCTTTTGTAGAGTCAAACAAAGCAAATTTGCTTTTGATTTTTAACTAAAAATATTTATTTTAATTTCTGAACCTGCCAATTCGAGTGATGAAGATTTTTTATGAAATGTTAGGATCTTCAGAAAAACAAATAATTGTCTCCTCTTTTGTAGAGTCAAACATAGCAAATTTGCTTTTGATTTTTAACTAAAAATATTTATTTTAATTTCTGAACCTGGCAAATTTAGAGATGAAGATTTTATTGAATTAAAAGGACCTCAAAAAATAAAACAAAAGTCTCCTCTTTTGTAGAGTCAAACAAAGCAAATTTGCTTTTGATTTTTTACTAAAAATATTTATTTAAATTTCGGAACCTGGCAAAATTAGAGATGAAGATTTTATTGAATAAATAGGATCTTCAGAAAATAAAATAAAAGTCTCCTCTTTTGTAGAGTCAAACATAGCAAATTTGCTTTTGATTTTTAACTAAAAATATTTATTTTAATTTCTGAACCTGCCAAAACGGGTGATGACTATTTTTTATGAATAAATAGGATCTTCAGAAGAAAAAATAAATGTCTCCTCTTTTGTAGAGTCAAACATAGCAAATTTGCTTTTGATTTTTAACTAAAAATATTTATTTTAATTTCTGAACCTGGCAAATTTAGAGATGAAGATTTTATTGAATTAAAAGGACCTCAAAAAATAAAACAAAAGTCTCCTCTTTTGTAGAGTCAAACAAAGCAAATTTGCTTTTGATTTTTTACTAAAAATATTTATTTAAATTTCGGAACCTGGCAAAATTAGAGATGAAGATTTTATTGAATAAATAGGATCTTCAGAAAATAAAATAAAAGTCTCCTCTTTTGTAGAGTCAAACATAGCAAATTTGCTTTTGATTTTTAACTAAAAATATTTATTTTAATTTCTGAACCTGGCAAAATTAGAGATGAAGATTTTATTGAATAAATAGGATCTTCAGAAGAAAAAATAAATGTCTCCTCTTTTGTAGAGTCAAACATAGCAAATTTGCTTTTGATTTTTAACTAAAAATATTTATTTTAATTTCTGAACCTGGCAAAATTAGAGATGAAGATTTTATTGAATAAATAGGATCTTCAGAAGAAAAAATAAATGTCTCCTCTTTTGTAGAGTCAAACATAGCAAATTTGCTTTTGATTTTTAACTAAAAATATTTATTTTAATTTCTGAACCTTCCAAAACGGGTGATGACTATTTTTTATGAATAAATAGGATCTTCAGAAGAAAAAATAAATGTCTCCTCTTTTGTAGAGTCAAACATAGCAAATTTGCTTTTGATTTTTAACTAAAAATATTTATTTTAATTTCTGAACCTGGCAAAATTAGAGATGAAGATTTTATTGAATAAATAGGATCTTCAGAAGAAAAAATAAATGTCTCCTCTTTTGTAGAGTCAAACATAGCAAATTTGCTTTTGATTTTTAACTAAAAATATTTATTTTAATTTCTGAACCTGGCAAAATTAGAGATGAAGATTTTATTGAATTAAAAGGACCTCAGAAAATAAAATAAAAGTCTCCTCTTTTGTAGAGTCAAACATAGCAAATTTGCTTTTGATTTTTAACTAAAAATATTTATTTTAATTTCTGAACCTGCCAAAACGGGTGATGACTATTTTTTATGAATAAATAGGATCTTCAGAAGAAAAAATAAATGTCTCCTCTTTTGTAGAGTCAAACATAGCAAATTTGCTTTTGATTTTTAACTAAAAATATTTATTTTAATTTCTGAACCTGCCAAAACGGGTGATGACTATTTTTTATGAATAAATAGGATCTTCAGAAGAAAAAATAAATGTCTCCTCTTTTGTAGAGTCAAACATAGCAAATTTGCTTTTGATTTTTAACTAAAAATATTTATTTTAATTTCTGAACCTGGCAAATTTAGAGATGAAGATTTTATTGAATTAAAAGGACCTCAAAAAATAAAACAAAAGTCTCCTCTTTTGTAGAGTCAAACAAAGCAAATTTGCTTTTGATTTTTTACTAAAAATATTTATTTAAATTTCGGAACCTGGCAAAATTAGAGATGAAGATTTTATTGAATTAAAAGGACCTCAGAAAATAAAATAAAAGTCTCCTCTTTTGTAGAGTCAAACATAGCAAATTTGCTTTTGATTTTTAACTAAAAATATTTATTTAAATTTCTGAACCTGGCAAAATTAGAGATGAAGATTTTATTGAATTAAAAGGACCTCAGAAAATAAAATAAAAGTCTCCTCTTTTGTAGAGTCAAACAAAGCAAATTTGCTTTTGATTTTTAACTAAAAATATTTATTTAAATTTCGGAACCTGGCAAAATTAGAGATGAAGATTTTATTGAATTAAAAGGACCTCAGAAAATAAAATAAAAGTCTCCTCTTTTGTAGAGTCAAACATAGCAAATTTGCTTTTGATTTTTAACTAAAAATATTTATTTAAATTTCTGAACCTGGCAAAATTAGAGATGAAGATTTTATTGAATAAATAGGACCTCAGAAAATAAAATAAATGTCTCCTCTTTTGTAGAGTCAAACAAAGCAAATTTGCTTTTGATTTTTTACTAAAAATATTTATTTAAATTTCTGAACCTGCCAAAACGGGTGATGACTATTTTTTTTGAATAAATAGGATCTTCAGAAGAAAAAATAAATGTCTCCTCTTTTGTAGAGTCAAACATAGCAAATTTGCTTTTGATTTTTAACTAAAAATATTTATTTTAATTTCTGAACCTGGCAAAATTAGAGATGAAGATTTTATTGAATTAAAAGGACCTCAAAAAATAAAACAAAAGTCTCCTCTTTTGTAGAGTCAAACAAAGCAAATTTGCTTTTGATTTTTTACTAAAAATATTTATTTAAATTTCTGAACCTGCCAAAACGGGTGATGACTATTTTTTATGAATAAATAGGATCTTCAGAAGAAAAAATAATTGTCTCCTCTTTTGTAGAGTCAAACATAGCAAATTTGCTTTTGATTTTTAACTAAAAATATTTATTTTAATTTCTGAACCTGGCAAAATTAGAGATGAAGATTTTATTGAATTAAAAGGACCTCAGAAAATAAAATAAAAGTCTCCTCTTTTGTAGAGTCAAACATAGCAAATTTGCTTTTGATTTTTAACTAAAAATATTTATTTTAATTTCTGAACCTGGCAAAATTAGAGATGAAGATTTTATTGAATTAAAAGGACCTCAAAAAATAAAACAAAAGTCTCCTCTATTGTAGAGTCAAACAAAGAAATTTTGCTTTTGATTTTTTACTAAAAATATTTATTTAAATTTCTGAACGTGCCAAAACGGGTGATGACTATTTTTTATGAATAAATAGGATCTTCATAAGAAAAAATAAATGTCTCCTCTTTTGTAGAGTCAAACATAGCAAATTTGCTTTTGATTTTTAACTAAAAATATTTATTTTAATTTCTGAACCTGGCAAAATTAGAGATGAAGATTTTATTGAATTAAAAGGACCTCAAAAAATAAAACAAAAGTCTCCTCTATTGTAGAGTCAAACAAAGAAATTTTGCTTTTGATTTTTTACTAAAAATATTTATTTAAATTTCTGAACGTGCCAAAACGGGTGATGACTATTTTTTATGAATAAATAGGATCTTCATAAGAAAAAATAAATGTCTCCTCTTTTGTAGAGTCAAACATAGCAAATTTGCTTTTGATTTTTAACTAAAAATATTTATTTTAATTTCTGAACCTGGCAAAATTAGAGATGAAGATTTTATTGAATTAAAAGGACCTCAAAAAATAAAACAAAAGTCTCCTCTTTTGTAGAGTCAAACAAAGCAAATTTGCTTTTGATTTTTTACTAAAAATATTTATTTAAATTTCTGAACCTGCCAAAACGGGTGATGACTATTTTTTATGAATAAATAGGATCTTCAGAAGAAAAAATAAATGTCTCCTCTTTTGTAGAGTCAAACAAAGCAAATTTGCTTTTGATTTTTTACTAAAAATATTTATTTAAATTTCTGAACCTGCCAAAACGGGTGATGACTATTTTTTTTGAATATATAGGATCTTCAGAAGAAAAAATAAATGTCTCCTCTTTTGTAGAGTCAAACATAGCAAATTTGCTTTTGATTTTTAACTAAAAATATTTATTTTAATTTCTGAACCTGGCAAAATTAGAGATGAAGATTTTATTGAATTAAAAGGACCTCAAAAAATAAAACAAAAGTCTCCTCTATTGTAGAGTCAAACAAAGAAATTTTGCTTTTGATTTTTTACTAAAAATATTTATTTAAATTTCTGAACGTGCCAAAACGGGTGATGACTATTTTTTATGAATAAATAGGATCTTCATAAGAAAAAATAAATGTCTCCTCTTTTGTAGAGTCAAACATAGCAAATTTGCTTTTGATTTTTAACTAAAAATATTTATTTTAATTTCTGAACCTGGCAAAATTAGAGATGAAGATTTTATTGAATTAAAAGGACCTCAAAAAATAAAACAAAAGTCTCCTCTTTTGTAGAGTCAAACAAAGCAAATTTGCTTTTGATTTTTTACTAAAAATATTTATTTAAATTTCTGAACGTGCCAAAACGGGTGATGACTATTTTTTATGAATAAATAGGATCTTCAGAAGAAAAAATAATTGTCTCCTCTTTTGTAGAGTCAAACATAGCAAATTTGCTTTTGATTTTTAACTAAAAATATTTATTTTAATTTCTGAACCTGCCAAAACGGGTGATGACTATTTTTTATGAATAAATAGGATCTTCAGAAGAAAAAATAAATGTCTCCTCTTTTGTAGAGTCAAACATAGCAAATTTGCTTTTGATTTTTAACTAAAAATATTTATTTTAATTTCTGAACCTGGCAAAATTAGAGATGAAGATTTTATTGAATTAAAAGGACCTCAGAAAATAAAATAAAAGTCTCCTCTTTTGTAGAGTCAAACATAGCAAATTTGCTTTTGATTTTTTACTAAAAATATTTATTTAAATTTCTGAACCTGGCAAAATTAGAGATGAAGATTTTATTGAATTAAAAGGACCTCAGAAAATAAAATAAAAGTCTCCTCTTTTGTAGAGTCAAACATAGCAAATTTGCTTTTGATTTTTTACTAAAAATATTTATTTAAATTTCTGAACCTGCCAAAACGGGTGATGACTATTTTTTATGAATAAATAGGATCTTCAGAAGAAAAAATAAATGTCTCCTCTTTTGTAGAGTCAAACATAGCAAATTTGCTTTTGATTTTTTACTAAAAATATTTATTTAAATTTCTGAACCTGCCAAAACGGGTGATGACTATTTTTTATGAATAAATAGGATCTTCAGAAGAAAAAATAAATGTCTCCTCTTTTGTAGAGTCAAACATAGCAAATTTGCTTTTGATTTTTAACTAAAAATATTTATTTTAATTTCTGAACCTGGCAAAATTAGAGATGAAGATTTTATTGAATTAAAAGGACCTCAAAAAATAAAACAAAAGTCTCCTCTATTGTAGAGTCAAACAAAGCAAATTTGCTTTTGATTTTTTACTAAAAATATTTATTTAAATTTCTGAACGTGCCAAAACGGGTGATGACTATTTTTTATGAATAAATAGGATCTTCAGAAGAAAAAATAAATGTCTCCTCTTTTGTAGAGTCAAACATAGCAAATTTGCTTTTGATTTTTAACTAAAAATATTTATTTTAATTTCTGAACCTGGCAAAATTAGAGATGAAGATTTTATTGAATTAAAAGGACCTCAAAAAATAAAACAAAAGTCTCCTCTTTTGTAGAGTCAAACAAAGCAAATTTGCTTTTGATTTTTTACTAAAAATATTTATTTAAGTTTCTGAACGTGCCAAAACGGGTGATGACTATTTTTTATGAATAAATAGGATCTTCAGAAGAAAAAATAATTGTCTCCTCTTTTGTAGAGTCAAACATAGCAAATTTGCTTTTGATTTTTAACTAAAAATATTTATTTTAATTTCTGAACCTGGCAAAATTAGAGATGAAGATTTTATTGAATTAAAAGGACCTCAAAAAATAAAACAAAAGTCTCCTCTTTTGTAGAGTCAAACAAAGCAAATTTGCTTTTGATTTTTTACTAAAAATATTTATTTAAATTTCTGAACGTGCCAAAACGGGTGATGACTATTTTTTATGAATAAATAGGATCTTCAGAAGAAAAAATAATTGTCTCCTCTTTTGTAGAGTCAAACATAGCAAATTTGCTTTTGATTTTTAACTAAAAATATTTATTTTAATTTCTGAACCTGGCAAAATTAGAGATGAAGATTTTATTGAATTAAAAGGACCTCAAAAAATAAAACAAAAGTCTCCTCTTTTGTAGAGTCAAACAAAGCAAATTTGCTTTTGATTTTTAACTAAAAATATTTATTTAAGTTTCTGAACGTGCCAAAACGGGTGATGACTATTTTTTATGAATAAATAGGATCTTCAGAAGAAAAAATAATTGTCTCCTCTTTTGTAGAGTCAAACATAGCAAATTTGCTTTTGATTTTTAACTAAAAATATTTATTTTAATTTCTGAACCTGGCAAAATTAGAGATGAAGATTTTATTGAATTAAAAGGACCTCAAAAAATAAAACAAAAGTCTCCTCTTTTGTAGAGTCAAACAAAGCAAATTTGCTTTTGATTTTTTACTAAAAATATTTATTTAAATTTCTGAACCTGCCAAAACGGGTGATGACTATTTTTTATGAATAAATAGGATCTTCAGAAGAAAAAATAAATGTCTCCTCTTTTGTAGAGTCAAACATAGCAAATTTGCTTTTGATTTTTAACTAAAAATATTTATTTTAATTTCTGAACCTGGCAAAATTAGAGATGAAGATTTTATTGAATTAAAAGGACCTCAAAAAATAAAACAAAAGTCTCCTCTATTGTAGAGTCAAACAAAGCAAATTTGCTTTTGATTTTTTACTAAAAATATTTATTTAAATTTCTGAACGTGCCAAAACGGGTGATGACTATTTTTTATGAATAAATAGGATCTTCAGAAGAAAAAATAATTGTCTCCTCTTTTGTAGAGTCAAACATAGCAAATTTGCTTTTGATTTTTTACTAAAAATATTTATTTAAATTTCTGAACCTGCCAAAACGGGTGATGACTATTTTTTATGAATAAATAGGATCTTCAGAAGAAAAAATAATTGTCTCCTCTTTTGTAGAGTCAAACATAGCAAATTTGCTTTTGATTTTTTACTAAAAATATTTATTTAAATTTCTGAACCTGCCAAAACGGGTGATGACTATTTTTTTTGAATAAATAGGATCTTCAGAAGAAAAAATAAATGTCTCCTCTTTTGTAGAGTCAAACATAGCAAATTTGCTTTTGATTTTTAACTAAAAATATTTATTTTAATTTCTGAACCTGGCAAAATTAGAGATGAAGATTTTATTGAATTAAAAGGACCTCAAAAAATAAAATAAAAGTCTCCTCTTTTGTAGAGTCAAACAAAGCAAATTTGCTTTTGATTTTTTACTAAAAATATTTATTTAAATTTCTGAACGTGCCAAAACGGGTGATGACTATTTTTTATGAATAAATAGGATCTTCAGAAGAAAAAATAAATGTCTCCTCTTTTGTAGAGTCAAACATAGCAAATTTGCTTTTGATTTTTTACTAAAAATATTTATTTAAATTTCTGAACCTGCCAAAACGGGTGATGACTATTTTTTATGAATAAATAGGATCTTCAGAAGAAAAAATAAATGTCTCCTCTTTTGTAGAGTCAAACATAGCAAATTTGCTTTTGATTTTTAACTAAAAATATTTATTTTAATTTCTGAACCTGGCAAAATTAGAGATGAAGATTTTATTGAATTAAAAGGACCTCAAAAAATAAAACAAAAGTCTCCTCTTTTGTAGAGTCAAACAAAGCAAATTTGCTTTTGATTTTTTACTAAAAATATTTATTTAAATTTCTGAACGTGCCAAAACGGGTGATGACTATTTTTTATGAATAAATAGGATCTTCAGAAGAAAAAATAATTGTCTCCTCTTTTGTAGAGTCAAACATAGCAAATTTGCTTTTGATTTTTAAATAAAAATATTTATTTTAATTTCTGAACCTGGCAAAATTAGAGATGAAGATTTTATTGAATTAAAAGGACCTCAAAAAATAAAACAAAAGTCTCCTCTTTTGTAGAGTCAAACATAGCAAATTTGCTTTTGATTTTTAACTAAAAATATTTATTTTAATTTCTGAACCTGGCAAAATTAGAGATGAAGATTTTATTGAATTAAAAGGACCTCAAAAAATAAAACAAAAGTCTCCTCTTTTGTAGAGTCAAACAAAGCAAATTTGCTTTTGATTTTTTACTAAAAATATTTATTTAAATTTCTGAATGTGCCAAAACGGGTGATGACTATTTTTTATGAATAAATAGGATCTTCAGAAGAAAAAATAATTGTCTCCTCTTTTGTAGAGTCAAACATAGCAAATTTGCTTTTGATTTTTAACTAAAAATATTTATTTTAATTTCTGAACCTGGCAAAATTAGAGATGAAGATTTTATTGAATTAAAAGGACCTCAAAAAATAAAACAAAAGTCTCCTCTTTTGTAGAGTCAAACATAGCAAATTTGCTTTTGATTTTTAACTAAAAATATTTATTTTAATTTCTGAACCTGGCAAAATTAGAGATGAAGATTTTATTGAATTAAAAGGACCTCAAAAAATAAAACAAAAGTCTCCTCTATTGTAGAGTCAAACAAAGCAAATTTGCTTTTGATTTTTTACTAAAAATATTTATTTAAATTTCTGAACCTGCCAAAACGGGTGATGACTATTTTTTATGAATAAATAGGATCTTCAGAAGAAAAAATAAATGTCTCCTCTTTTGTAGAGTCAAACATAGCAAATTTGCTTTTGATTTTTAACTAAAAATATTTATTTTAATTTCTGAACCTGGCAAAATTAGAGATGAAGATTTTATTGAATTAAAAGGACCTCAAAAAATAAAACAAAAGTCTCTTCTTTTGTAGAGTCAAACAAAGCAAATTTGCTTTTGATTTTTTACTAAAAATATTTATTTAAATTTCTGAACCTGCCAAAACGGGTGATGACTATTTTTTATGAATAAATAGGATCTTCAGAAGAAAAAATAAATGTCTCCTCTTTTGTAGAGTCAAACATAGCAAATTTGCTTTTGATTTTTTACTAAAAATATTTATTTAAATTTCTGAACCTGCCAAAACGGGTGATGACTATTTTTTATGAATAAATAAAATCTTCAGAAGAAAAAATAAATGTCTCCTCTTTTGTAGAGTCAAACATAGCAAATTTGCTTTTGATTTTTAAATAAAAATATTTATTTAAATTTCTGAACCTGCCAAAACGGGTGATGACTATTTTTTTTGAATAAATAGGATCTTCAGAAGAAAAAATAAATGTCTCCTCTTTTGTAGAGTCAAACATAGCAAATTTGCTTTTGATTTTTAACTAAAAATATTTATTTTAATTTCTGAACCTGGCAAAATTAGAGATGAAGATTTTATTGAATTAAAAGGACCTCAAAAAATAAAACAAAAGTCTCCTCTATTGTAGAGTCAAACAAAGCAAATTTGCTTTTGATTTTTTACTAAAAATATTTATTTAAATTTCTGAACGTGCCAAAACGGGTGATGACTATTTTTTATGAATAAATAGGATCTTTAGAAGAAAAAATAAATGTCTCCTCTTTTGTAGAGTCAAACATAGCAAATTTGCTTTTGATTTTTTACTAAAAATATTTATTTAAATTTCTGAACCTGCCAAAACGGGTGATGACTATTTTTTATGAATAAATAGGATCTTCAGAAGAAAAAATAAATGTCTCCTCTTTTGTAGAGTCAAACATAGCAAATTTGCTTTTGATTTTTAACTAAAAATATTTATTTTAATTTCTGAACCTGGCAAAATTAGAGATGAAGATTTTATTGAATTAAAAGGACCTCAAAAAATAAAACAAAAGTCTCCTCTTTTGTAGAGTCAAACAAAGCAAATTTGCTTTTGATTTTTTACTAAAAATATTTATTTAAATTTCTGAACGTGCCAAAACGGGTGATGACTATTTTTTATGAATAAATAGGATCTTCAGAAGAAAAAATAATTGTCTCCTCTTTTGTAGAGTCAAACATAGCAAATTTGCTTTTGATTTTTAAATAAAAATATTTATTTTAATTTCTGAACCTGGCAAAATTAGAGATGAAGATTTTATTGAATTAAAAGGACCTCAAAAAATAAAACAAAAGTCTCCTCTTTTGTAGAGTCAAACATAGCAAATTTGCTTTTGATTTTTAACTAAAAATATTTATTTTAATTTCTGAACCTGGCAAAATTAGAGATGAAGATTTTATTGAATTAAAAGGACCTCAAAAAATAAAACAAAAGTCTCCTCTTTTGTAGAGTCAAACAAAGCAAATTTGCTTTTGATTTTTTACTAAAAATATTTATTTAAATTTCTGAACGTGCCAAAACGGGTGATGACTATTTTTTATGAATAAATAGGATCTTCAGAAGAAAAAATAATTGTCTCCTCTTTTGTAGAGTCAAACATAGCAAATTTGCTTTTGATTTTTAACTAAAAATATTTATTTTAATTTCTGAACCTGGCAAAATTAGAGATGAAGATTTTATTGAATTAAAAGGACCTCAAAAAATAAAACAAAAGTCTCCTCTATTGTAGAGTCAAACAAAGCAAATTTGCTTTTGATTTTTTACTAAAAATATTTATTTAAATTTCTGAACCTGCCAAAACGGGTGATGACTATTTTTTATGAATAAATAGGATCTTCAGAAGAAAAAATAAATGTCTCCTCTTTTGTAGAGTCAAACATAGCAAATTTGCTTTTGATTTTTTACTAAAAATATTTATTTAAATTTCTGAACCTGCCAAAACGGGTGATGACTATTTTTTATGAATAAATAAAATCTTCAGAAGAAAAAATAAATGTCTCCTCTTTTGTAGAGTCAAACATAGCAAATTTGCTTTTGATTTTTAAATAAAAATATTTATTTAAATTTCTGAACGTGCCAAAACGGGTGATGACTATTTTTTATGAATAAATAGGATCTTCAGAAGAAAAAATAATTGTCTCCTCTTTTGTAGAGTCAAACATAGCAAATTTGCTTTTGATTTTTAAATAAAAATATTTATTTTAATTTCTGAACCTGGCAAAATTTGAGATGAAGATTTTATTGAATTAAAAGGACCTCAAAAAATAAAACAAAAGTCTCCTCTTTTGTAGAGTCAAACAAAGCAAATTTGCTTTTGATTTTTTACTAAAAATATTTATTTAAATTTCTGAACGTGCCAAAACGGGTGATGACTATTTTTTATGAATAAATAGGATCTTCAGAAGAAAAAATAATTGTCTCCTCTTTTGTAGAGTCAAACATAGCAAATTTGCTTTTGATTTTTTACTAAAAATATTTATTTAAATTTCTGAACGTGCCAAAACGGGTGATGACTATTTTTTATGAATAAATAGGATCTTCAGAAGAAAAAATAATTGTCTCCTCTTTTGTAGAGTCAAACATAGCAAATTTGCTTTTGATTTTTAACTAAAAATATTTATTTTAATTTCTGAACCTGGCAAAATTAGAGATGAAGATTTTATTGAATTAAAAGGACCTCAAAAAATAAAACAAAAGTCTCCTCTTTTGTAGAGTCAAACAAAGCAAATTTGCTTTTGATTTTTTACTAAAAATATTTATTTAAATTTCTGAACCTGCCAAAACGGGTGATGACTATTTTTTATGAATAAATAGGATCTTCAGAAGAAAAAATAAATGTCTCCTCTTTTGTAGAGTCAAACATAGCAAATTTGCTTTTGATTTTTAACTAAAAATATTTATTTTAATTTCTGAACCTGGCAAAATTAGAGATGAAGATTTTATTGAATTAAAAGGACCTCAAAAAATAAAACAAAAGTCTCTTCTTTTGTAGAGTCAAACAAAGCAAATTTGCTTTTGATTTTTTACTAAAAATATTTATTTAAATTTCTGAACCTGGCAAAATTAGAGAGGAAGATTTTATTGAATTAAAAGGACCTCAAAAAATAAAACAAAAGTCTCCTCTTTTGTAGAGTCAAACAAAGCAAATTTGCTTTTGATTTTTTACTAAAAATATTTATTTAAATTTCTGAACCTGCCAAAACGGGTGATGACTATTTTTTATGAATAAATAGGATCTTCAGAAGAAAAAATAAATGTCTCCTCTTTTGTAGAGTCAAACATAGCAAATTTGCTTTTGATTTTTAACTAAAAATATTTATTTTAATTTCTGAACCTGGCAAAATTAGAGATGAAGATTTTATTGAATTAAAAGGACCTCAAAAAATAAAACAAAAGTCTCCTCTATTGTAGAGTCAAACAAAGCAAATTTGCTTTTGATTTTTTACTAAAAATATTTATTTAAATTTCTGAACCTGCCAAAACGGGTGATGACTATTTTTTATGAATAAATAGGATCTTCAGAAGAAAAAATAAATGTCTCCTCTTTTGTAGAGTCAAACATAGCAAATTTGCTTTTGATTTTTAACTAAAAATATTTATTTTAATTTCTGAACATGGCAAAATTAGAGATGAAGATTTTATTGAATTAAAAGGACCTCAAAAAATAAAACAAAAGTCTCCTCTTTTGTAGAGTCAAACAAAGCAAATTTGCTTTTGATTTTTTACTAAAAATATTTATTTAAATTTCTGAACCTGGCAAAATTAGAGATGAAGATTTTATTGAATTAAAAGGACCTCAAAAAATAAAACAAAAGTCTCCTCTTTTGTAGAGTCAAACAAAGCAAATTTGCTTTTGATTTTTTACTAAAAATATTTATTTAAATTTCTGAACCTGCCAAAACGGGTGATGACTATTTTTTATGGATAAATAGGATCTTCAGAAGAAAAAATAAATGTCTCCTCTTTTGTAGAGTCAAACATAGCAAATTTGCTTTTGATTTTTAACTAAAAATATTTATTTTAATTTCTGAACCTGGCAAAATTAGAGATGAAGATTTTATTGAATTAAAAGGACCTCAAAAAATAAAACAAAAGTCTCCTCTTTTGTAGAGTCAAACAAAGCAAATTTGCTTTTGATTTTTAACTAAAAATATTTATTTTAATTTCTGAACCTGGCAAAATTAGAGATGAAGATTTTATTGAATTAAAAGGACCTCAAAAAATAAAACAAAAGTCTCCTCTTTTGTAGAGTCAAACAAAGCAAATTTGCTTTTGATTTTTTACTAAAAATATTTATTTAAATTTCTGAACCTTCCAAAACGGGTGATGACTATTTTTTATGAATAAATAGGATCTTCAGAAGAAAAAATAAATGTCTCCTCTTTTGTAGAACTTAAACATAGCAAATTTGCTTTTGATTTTTAACTAAAAATATTTATTTTAATTTCTGAACCTGCCAAAACGGGTGATGACTATTTTTTATGAATAAGTAGGATCTTCAGAAGAAAAAATAAATGTCTCCTCTTTTGTAGAGTCAAACAAAGCAAATTTGCTTTTGATTTTTTACTAAAAATATTTATTTAAATTTCTGAACCTGCCAAAACGGGTGATGACTATTTTTTATGAATAAATAGGATCTTCAGAAGAAAAAATAAATGTCTCCTCTTTTGTAGAGTCAAACATAGCAAATTTGCTTTTGATTTTTAACTAAAAATATTTATTTTAATTTCTGAACCTGCCAAAACGGGTGATGACTATTTTTTATGAATAAATAGGATCTTCAGAAGAAAAAATAAATGTCTCCTCTTTTGTAGAGTCAAACATAGCAAATTTGCTTTTGATTTTTAACTAAAAATATTTATTTTAATTTCTGAACCTGGCAAAATTAGAGATGAAGATTTTATTGAATTAAAAGGACCTCAAAAAATAAAACAAAAGTCTCCTCTTTTGTAGAGTCAAACAAAGCAAATTTGCTTTTGATTTTTTACTAAAAATATTTATTTAAATTTCTGAACCTGGCAAAATTAGAGATGAAGATTTTATTGAATTAAAAGGACCTCAAAAAATAAAACAAAAGTCTCCTCTTTTGTAGAGTCAAACAAAGCAAATTTGCTTTTGATTTTTTACTAAAAATATTTATTTAAATTTCTGAACCTGCCAAAACGGGTGATGACTATTTTTTATGAATAAATAGGATCTTCAGAAGAAAAAATAAATGTCTCCTCTTTTGTAGAGTCAAACATAGCAAATTTGCTTTTGATTTTTAACTAAAAATATTTATTTTAATTTCTGAACCTGGCAAAATTAGAGATGAAGATTTTATTGAATTAAAAGGACCTCAAAAAATAAAACAAAAGTCTCCTCTTTTGTAGAGTCAAACAAAGCAAATTTGCTTTTGATTTTTTACTAAAAATATTTATTTAAATTTCTGAACCTGGCAAAATTAGAGATGAAGATTTTATTGAATTAAAAGGACCTCAAAAAATAAAACAAAAGTCTCCTCTTTTGTAGAGTCAAACAAAGCAAATTTGCTTTTGATTTTTAACTAAAAATATTTATTTTAATTTCTGAACCTGGCAAAATTAGAGATGAAGATTTTATTGAATTAAAAGGACCTCAAAAAATAAAACAAAAGTCTCCTCTATTGTAGAGTCAAACAAAGCAAATTTGCTTTTGATTTTTTACTAAAAATATTTATTTAAATTTCTGAACCTGCCAAAACGGGTGATGACTATTTTTTATGAATAAATAGGATCTTCAGAAGAAAAAATAAATGTCTCCTCTTTTGTAGAGTCAAACATAGCAAATTTGCTTTTGATTTTTAACTAAAAATATTTATTTTAATTTCTGAACCTGGCAAAATTAGAGATGAAGATTTTATTGAATTAAAAGGACCTCAAAAAATAAAACAAAAGTCTCCTCTTTTGTAGAGTCAAACAAAGCAAATTTGCTTTTGATTTTTTACTAAAAATATTTATTTAAATTTCTGAACCTGCCAAAACGGGTGATGACTATTTTTTATGAATAAATAGGATCTTCAGAAGAAAAAATAAATGTCTCCTCTTTTGTAGAGTCAAACATAGCAAATTTGCTTTTGATTTTTAACTAAAAATATTTATTTTAATTTCTGAACCTGGCAAAATTAGAGATGAAGATTTTATTGAATTAAAAGGACCTCAAAAAATAAAACAAAAGTCTCCTCTTTTGTAGAGTCAAACAAAGCAAATTTGCTTTTGATTTTTTACTAAAAATATTTATTTAAATTTCTGAACCTGCCAAAACGGGTGATGACTATTTTTTATGAATAAATAGGATCTTCAGAAGAAAAAATAAATGTCTCCTCTTTTGTAGAGTCAAACATAGCAAATTTGCTTTTGATTTTTAACTAAAAATATTTATTTTAATTTCTGAACCTGGCAAAATTAGAGATGAAGATTTTATTGAATTAAAAGGACCTCAAAAAATAAAACAAAAGTCTCCTCTTTTGTAGAGTCAAACAAAGCAAATTTGCTTTTGATTTTTTACTAAAAATATTTATTTAAATTTCTGAACCTGCCAAAACGGGTGATGACTATTTTTTATGAATAAATAGGATCTTCAGAAGAAAAAATAAATGTCTCCTCTTTTGTAGAGTCAAACATAGCAAATTTGCTTTTGATTTTTAACTAAAAATATTTATTTAAATTTCTGAACCTGCCAAAACGGGTGATGACTATTTTTTATGAATAAATAGGATCTTCAGAAGAAAAAATAAATGTCTCCTCTTTTGTAGAGTCAAACATAGCAAATTTGCTTTTGATTTTTAACTAAAAATATTTATTTTAATTTCTGAACCTGGCAAAATTAGAGATGAAGATTTTATTGAATTAAAAGGACCTCAAAAAATAAAACAAAAGTCTCCTCTTTTGTAGAGTCAAACAAAGCAAATTTGCTTTTGATTTTTTACTAAAAATATTTATTTAAATTTCTGAACCTGGCAAAATTAGAGATGAAGATTTTATTGAATTAAAAGGACCTCAAAAAATAAAACAAAAGTCTCCTCTTTTGTAGAGTCAAACAAAGCAAATTTGCTTTTGATTTTTTACTAAAAATATTTATTTAAATTTCTGAACCTGCCAAAACGGGTGATGACTATTTTTTATGGATAAATAGGATCTTCAGAAGAAAAAATAAATGTCTCCTCTTTTGTAGAGTCAAACATAGCAAATTTGCTTTTGATTTTTAACTAAAAATATTTATTTTAATTTCTGAACCTGGCAAAATTAGAGATGAAGATTTTATTGAATTAAAAGGACCTCAAAAAATAAAACAAAAGTCTCCTCTTTTGTAGAGTCAAACAAAGCAAATTTGCTTTTGATTTTTAACTAAAAATATTTATTTTAATTTCTGAACCTGGCAAAATTAGAGATGAAGATTTTATTGAATTAAAAGGACCTCAAAAAATAAAACAAAAGTCTCCTCTTTTGTAGAGTCAAACAAAGCAAATTTGCTTTTGATTTTTTACTAAAAATATTTATTTAAATTTCTGAACCTTCCAAAACGGGTGATGACTATTTTTTATGAATAAATAGGATCTTCAGAAGAAAAAATAAATGTCTCCTCTTTTGTAGAACTTAAACATAGCAAATTTGCTTTTGATTTTTAACTAAAAATATTTATTTTAATTTCTGAACCTGCCAAAACGGGTGATGACTATTTTTTATGAATAAGTAGGATCTTCAGAAGAAAAAATAAATGTCTCCTCTTTTGTAGAGTCAAACAAAGCAAATTTGCTTTTGATTTTTTACTAAAAATATTTATTTAAATTTCTGAACCTGCCAAAACGGGTGATGACTATTTTTTATGAATAAATAGGATCTTCAGAAGAAAAAATAAATGTCTCCTCTTTTGTAGAGTCAAACATAGCAAATTTGCTTTTGATTTTTAACTAAAAATATTTATTTTAATTTCTGAACCTGCCAAAACGGGTGATGACTATTTTTTATGAATAAATAGGATCTTCAGAAGAAAAAATAAATGTCTCCTCTTTTGTAGAGTCAAACATAGCAAATTTGCTTTTGATTTTTAACTAAAAATATTTATTTTAATTTCTGAACCTGGCAAAATTAGAGATGAAGATTTTATTGAATTAAAAGGACCTCAAAAAATAAAACAAAAGTCTCCTCTTTTGTAGAGTCAAACAAAGCAAATTTGCTTTTGATTTTTTACTAAAAATATTTATTTAAATTTCTGAACCTGGCAAAATTAGAGATGAAGATTTTATTGAATTAAAAGGACCTCAAAAAATAAAACAAAAGTCTCCTCTTTTGTAGAGTCAAACAAAGCAAATTTGCTTTTGATTTTTTACTAAAAATATTTATTTAAATTTCTGAACCTGCCAAAACGGGTGATGACTATTTTTTATGAATAAATAGGATCTTCAGAAGAAAAAATAAATGTCTCCTCTTTTGTAGAGTCAAACATAGCAAATTTGCTTTTGATTTTTAACTAAAAATATTTATTTTAATTTCTGAACCTGGCAAAATTAGAGATGAAGATTTTATTGAATTAAAAGGACCTCAAAAAATAAAACAAAAGTCTCCTCTTTTGTAGAGTCAAACAAAGCAAATTTGCTTTTGATTTTTAACTAAAAATATTTATTTAAATTTCTGAACCTGCCAAAACGGGTGATGACTATTTTTTATGAATAAATAGGATCTTCAGAAGAAAAAATAAATGTCTCCTCTTTTGTAGAGTCAAACATAGCAAATTTGCTTTTGATTTTTAACTAAAAATATTTATTTTAATTTCTGAACCTGGCAAAATTAGAGATGAAGATTTTATTGAATTAAAAGGACCTCAAAAAATAAAACAAAAGTCTCCTCTTTTGTAGAGTCAAACAAAGCAAATTTGCTTTTGATTTTTTACTAAAAATATTTATTTAAATTTCTGAACCTGCCAAAACGGGTGATGACTATTTTTTATGAATAAATAGGATCTTCAGAAGAAAAAATAAATGTCTCCTCTTTTGTAGAGTCAAACATAGCAAATTTGCTTTTGATTTTTAACTAAAAATATTTATTTTAATTTCTGAACCTGGCAAAATTAGAGATGAAGATTTTATTGAATTAAAAGGACCTCAAAAAATAAAACAAAAGTCTCCTCTTTTGTAGAGTCAAACAAAGCAAATTTGCTTTTGATTTTTTACTAAAAATATTTATTTAAATTTCTGAACCTGCCAAAACGGGTGATGACTATTTTTTATGAATAAATAGGATCTTCAGAAGAAAAAATAAATGTCTCCTCTTTTGTAGAGTCAAACATAGCAAATTTGCTTTTGATTTTTAACTAAAAATATTTATTTAAATTTCTGAACCTGCCAAAACGGGTGATGACTATTTTTTATGAATAAATAGGATCTTCAGAAGAAAAAATAAATGTCTCCTCTTTTGTAGAGTCAAACATAGCAAATTTGCTTTTGATTTTTAACTAAAAATATTTATTTTAATTTCTGAACCTGGCAAAATTAGAGATGAAGATTTTATTGAATTAAAAGGACCTCAAAAAATAAAACAAAAGTCTCCTCTTTTGTAGAGTCAAACAAAGCAAATTTGCTTTTGATTTTTAACTAAAAATATTTATTTTAATTTCTGAACCTGGCAAAATTAGAGATGAAGATTTTATTGAATTAAAAGGACCTCAAAAAATAAAACAAAAGTCTCCTCTATTGTAGAGTCAAACAAAGCAAATTTGCTTTTGATTTTTTACTAAAAATATTTATTTAAATTTCTGAACCTGCCAAAACGGGTGATGACTATTTTTTATGAATAAATAGGATCTTCAGAAGAAAAAATAAATGTCTCCTCTTTTGTAGAGTCAAACATAGCAAATTTGCTTTTGATTTTTAACTAAAAATATTTATTTTAATTTCTGAACCTGGCAAAATTAGAGATGAAGATTTTATTGAATTAAAAGGACCTCAAAAAATAAAACAAAAGTCTCCTCTTTTGTAGAGTCAAACAAAGCAAATTTGCTTTTGATTTTTTACTAAAAATATTTATTTAAATTTCTGAACCTGGCAAAATTAGAGATGAAGATTTTATTGAATTAAAAGGACCTCAAAAAATAAAACAAAAGTCTCCTCTTTTGTAGAGTCAAACAAAGCAAATTTGCTTTTGATTTTTTACTAAAAATATTTATTTAAATTTCTGAACCTGGCAAAATTAGAGATGAAGATTTTATTGAATTAAAAGGACCTCAAAAAATAAAACAAAAGTCTCCTCTTTTGTAGAGTCAAACAAAGCAAATTTGCTTTTGATTTTTAACTAAAAATATTTATTTTAATTTCTGAACCTGGCAAAATTAGAGATGAAGATTTTATTGAATTAAAAGGACCTCAAAAAATAAAACAAAAGTCTCCTCTATTGTAGAGTCAAACAAAGCAAATTTGCTTTTGATTTTTTACTAAAAATATTTATTTAAATTTCTGAACCTGCCAAAACGGGTGATGACTATTTTTTATGAATAAATAGGATCTTCAGAAGAAAAAATAAATGTCTCCTCTTTTGTAGAGTCAAACATAGCAAATTTGCTTTTGATTTTTAACTAAAAATATTTATTTAAATTTCTGAACCTGGCAAAATTAGAGATGAAGATTTTATTGAATTAAAAGGACCTCAAAAAATAAAACAAAAGTCTCCTCTATTGTAGAGTCAAACAAAGCAAATTTGCTTTTGATTTTTTACTAAAAATATTTATTTAAATTTCTGAACCTGCCAAAACGGGTGATGACTATTTTTTATGAATAAATAGGATCTTCAGAAGAAAAAATAAATGTCTCCTCTTTTGTAGAGTCAAACAAAGCAAATTTGCATTTGATTTTTAACTAAAAATATTTATTTTAATTTCTGAACCTGGCAAAATTAGAGATGAAGATTTTATTGAATTAAAAGGACCTCAAAAAATAAAACAAAAGTCTCCTCTATTGTAGAGTCAAACAAAGCAAATTTGCTTTTGATTTTTTACTAAAAATATTTATTTAAATTTCTGAACCTGCCAAAACGGGTGATGACTATTTTTTATGAATAAATAGGATCTTCAGAAGAAAAAATAAATGTCTCCTCTTTTGTAGAGTCAAACAAAGCAAATTTGCTTTTGATTTTTAACTAAAAATATTTATTTTAATTTCTGAACCTGCCAAAACGGGTGATGACTATTTTTTATGAATAAATAGGATCTTCAGAAGAAAAAATAAATGTCTCCTCTTTTGTAGAGTCAAACATAGCAAATTTGCTTTTGATTTTTAACTAAAAATATTTATTTAAATTTCTGAACCTGGCAAAATTAGAGATGAAGATTTTATTGAATTAAAAGGACCTCAAAAAATAAAACAAAAGTCTCCTCTATTGTAGAGTCAAACAAAGCAAATTTGCTTTTGATTTTTTACTAAAAATATTTATTTAAATTTCTGAACCTGCCAAAACGGGTGATGACTATTTTTTATGAATAAATAGGATCTTCAGAAGAAAAAATAAATGTCTCCTCTTTTGTAGAGTCAAACATAGCAAATTTGCTTTTGATTTTTAACTAAAAATATTTATTTAAATTTCTGAACCTGGCAAAATTAGAGATGAAGATTTTATTGAATTAAAAGGACCTCAAAAAATAAAACAAAAGTCTCCTCTATTGTAGAGTCAAACAAAGCAAATTTGCTTTTGATTTTTTACTAAAAATATTTATTTAAATTTCTGAACCTGCCAAAACGGGTGATGACTATTTTTTATGAATAAATAGGATCTTCAGAAGAAAAAATAAATGTCTCCTCTTTTGTAGAGTCAAACAAAGCAAATTTGCATTTGATTTTTAACTAAAAATATTTATTTTAATTTCTGAACCTGGCAAAATTAGAGATGAAGATTTTATTGAATTAAAAGGACCTCAAAAAATAAAACAAAAGTCTCCTCTATTGTAGAGTCAAACAAAGCAAATTTGCTTTTGATTTTTTACTAAAAATATTTATTTAAATTTCTGAACCTGCCAAAACGGGTGATGACTATTTTTTATGAATAAATAGGATCTTCAGAAGAAAAAATAAATGTCTCCTCTTTTGTAGAGTCAAACAAAGCAAATTTGCTTTTGATTTTTAACTAAAAATATTTATTTTAATTTCTGAACCTGGCAAAATTAGAGATGAAGATTTTATTGAATTAAAAGGACCTCAAAAAATAAAACAAAAGTCTCCTCTATTGTAGAGTCAAACAAAGCAAATTTGCTTTTGATTTTTTACTAAAAATATTTATTTAAATTTCTGAACCTGCCAAAACGGGTGATGACTATTTTTTATGAATAAATAGGATCTTCAGAAGAAAAAATAAATGTCTCCTCTTTTGTAGAGTCAAACATAGCAAATTTGCTTTTGATTTTTAACTAAAAATATTTATTTTAATTTCTGAACCTGGCAAAATTAGAGATGAAGATTTTATTGAATTAAAAGGACCTCAAAAAATAAAACAAAAGTCTCCTCTTTTGTAGAGTCAAACAAAGCAAATTTGCTTTTGATTTTTTACTAAAAATATTTATTTAAATTTCTGAACCTGGCAAAATTAGAGATGAAGATTTTATTGAATTAAAAGGACCTCAAAAAATAAAACAAAAGTCTCCTCTTTTGTAGAGTCAAACAAAGCAAATTTGCTTTTGATTTTTTACTAAAAATATTTATTTAAATTTCTGAACCTGGCAAAATTAGAGATGAAGATTTTATTGAATTAAAAGGACCTCAAAAAATAAAACAAAAGTCTCCTCTTTTGTAGAGTCAAACAAAGCAAATTTGCTTTTGATTTTTTACTAAAAATATTTATTTAAATTTCTGAACCTGCCAAAACGGGTGATGACTATTTTTTATGAATAAATAGGATCTTCAGAAGAAAAAATAAATGTCTCCTCTTTTGTAGAGTCAAACATAGCAAATTTGCTTTTGATTTTTAACTAAAAATATTTATTTTAATTTCTGAACCTGGCAAAATTAGAGATGAAGATTTTATTGAATTAAAAGGACCTCAAAAAATAAAACAAAAGTCTCCTCTTTTGTAGAGTCAAACAAAGCAAATTTGCTTTTGATTTTTTACTAAAAATATTTATTTAAATTTCTGAACCTGCCAAAACGGGTGATGACTATTTTTTATGAATAAATAGGATCTTCAGAAGAAAAAATAAATGTCTCCTCTTTTGTAGAGTCAAACATAGCAAATTTGCATTTGATTTTTAACTAAAAATATTTATTTTAATTTCTGAACCTGGCAAAATTAGAGATGAAGATTTTATTGAATTAAAAGGACCTCAAAAAATAAAACAAAAGTCTCCTCTTTTGTAGAGTCAAACAAAGCAAATTTGCTTTTGATTTTTAACTAAAAATATTTATTTTAATTTCTGAACCTGGCAAAATTAGAGATGAAGATTTTATTGAATTAAAAGGACCTCAAAAAATAAAACAAAAGTCTCCTCTATTGTAGAGTCAAACAAAGCAAATTTGCTTTTGATTTTTTACTAAAAATATTTATTTAAATTTCTGAACCTGGCAAAATTAGAGATGAAGATTTTATTGAATTAAAAGGACCTCAAAAAATAAAACAAAAGTCTCCTCTTTTGTAGAGTCAAACAAAGCAAATTTGCTTTTGATTTTTAACTAAAAATATTTATTTTAATTTCTGAACCTGGCAAAATTAGAGATGAAGATTTTATTGAATTAAAAGGACCTCAAAAAATAAAACAAAAGTCTCCTCTTTTGTAGAGTCAAACAAAGCAAATTTGCTTTTGATTTTTTACTAAAAATATTTATTTAAATTTCTGAACCTGGCAAAATTAGAGATGAAGATTTTATTGAATTAAAAGGACCTCAAAAAATAAAACAAAAGTCTCCTCTTTTTTAGAGTCAAACAAAGCAAATTTGCTTTTGATTTTTTACTAAAAATATTTATTTAAATTTCTGAACCTGCCAAAACGGGTGATGACTATTTTTTATGAATAAATAGGATCTTCAGAAGAAAAAATAAATGTCTCCTCTTTTGTAGAGTCAAACATAGCAAATTTGCTTTTGATTTTTAACTAAAAATATTTATTTAAATTTCTGAACCTGGCAAAATTAGAGATGAAGATTTTATTGAATTAAAAGGACCTCAAAAAATAAAACAAAAGTCTCCTCTTTTGTAGAGTCAAACAAAGCAAATTTGCTTTTGATTTTTTACTAAAAATATTTATTTAAATTTCTGAACCTGCCAAAACGGGTGATGACTATTTTTTATGAATAAATAGGATCTTCAGAAGAAAAAATAAATGTCTCCTCTTTTGTAGAGTCAAACAAAGCAAATTTGCATTTGATTTTTAACTAAAAATATTTATTTTAACTTCTGAACCTGGCAAAATTACAGATGAAGATTTTATTGAATTAAAAGGACCTCAAAAAATAAAACAAAAGTCTCCTCTTTTGTAGAGTCAAACAAAGCAAATTTGCTTTTGATTTTTAACTAAAAATATTTATTTTAATTTCTGAACCTGGCAAAATTAGAGATGAAGATTTTATTGAATTAAAAGGACCTCAAAAAATAAAACAAAAGTCTCCTCTATTGTAGAGTCAAACAAAGCAAATTTGCTTTTGATTTTTTACTAAAAATATTTATTTAAATTTCTGAACCTGCCAAAATTAGAGATGAAGATTTTATTGAATTAAAAGGACCTCAAAAAATAAAACAAAAGTCTCCTCTTTTGTAGAGTCAAACAAAGCAAATTTGCTTTTGATTTTTAACTAAAAATATTTATTTTAATTTCTGAACCTGGCAAAATTAGAGATGAAGATTTTATTGAATTAAAAGGACCTCAAAAAATAAAACAAAAGTCTCCTCTTTTGTAGAGTCAAGCAAAGCAAATTTGCTTTTGATTTTTAACTAAAAATATTTATTTTAATTTCTGAACCTGGCAAAATTAGAGATGAAGATTTTATTGAATTAAAAGGACCTCAAAAAATAAAACAAAAGTCTCCTCTTTTGTAGAGTCAAACAAAGCAAATTTGCTTTTGATTTTTAACTAAAAATATTTATTTTAATTTCTGAACCTGGCAAAATTAGAGATGAAGATTTTATTGAATTAAAAGGACCTCAAAAAATAAAACAAAAGTCTCCTCTATTGTAGAATCAAACAAAGCAAATTTGCTTTTGATTTTTTACTAAAAATATTTATTTAAATTTCTGAACCTGCCAAAACGGGTGATGACTATTTTTTATGAATAAATAGGATCTTCAGAAGAAAAAATAAATGTCTCCTCTTTTGTAGAGTCAAACATAGCAAATTTGCTTTTGATTTTTAACTAAAAATATTTATTTAAATTTCTGAACCTGGCAAAATTAGAGATGAAGATTTTATTGAATTAAAAGGACCTCAAAAAATAAAACAAAAGTCTCCTCTTTTGTAGAGTCAAACAAAGCAAATTTGCTTTTGATTTTTAACTAAAAATATTTATTTTAATTTCTGAACCTGGCAAAATTAGAGATGAAGATTTTATTGAATTAAAAGGACCTCAAAAAATAAAACAAAAGTCTCCTCTTTTGTAGAGTCAAACAAAGCAAATTTGCTTTTGATTTTTTACTAAAAATATTTATTTAAATTTCTGAACCTGCCAAAACGGGTGATGACTATTTTTTATGAATAAATAGGATCTTCAGAAGAAAAAATAAATGTCTCCTCTTTTGTAGAGTCAAACAAAGCAAATTTGCTTTTGATTTTTAACTAAAAATATTTATTTTAATTTCTGAACCTGGCAAAATTAGAGATGAAGATTTTATTGAATTAAAAGGACCTCAAAAAATAAAACAAAAGTCTCCTCTATTGTAGAGTCAAACAAAGCAAATTTGCTTTTGATTTTTTACTAAAAATATTTATTTAAATTTCTGAACCTGGCAAAATTAGAGATGAAGATTTTATTGAATTAAAAGGACCTCAAAAAATAAAACAAAAGTCTCCTCTTTTGTAGAGTCAAACAAAGCAAATTTGCTTTTGATTTTTAACTAAAAATATTTATTTTAATTTCTGAACCTGGCAAAATTAGAGATGAAGATTTTATTGAATTAAAAGGACCTCAAAAAATAAAACAAAAGTCTCCTCTTTTGTAGAGTCAAACAAAGTAAATTTGCTTTTGATTTTTAACTAAAAATATTTATTTTAATTTCTGAACCTGGCAAAATTAGAGATGAAGATTTTATTGAATTAAAAGGACCTCAAAAAATAAAACAAAAGTCTCCTCTATTGTAGAGTCAAACAAAGCAAATTTGCTTTTGATTTTTTACTAAAAATATTTATTTAAATTTCTGAACCTGCCAAAACGGGTGATGACTATTTTTTATGAATAAATAGGATCTTCAGAAGAAAAAATAAATGTCTCCTCTTTTGTAGAGTCAAACATAGCAAATTTGCTTTTGATTTTTAACTAAAAATATTTATTTTAATTTCTGAACCTGGCAAAATTAGAGATGAAGATTTTATTGAATTAAAAGGACCTCAAAAAATAAAACAAAAGTCTCCTCTTTTGTAGAGTCAAACAAAGCAAATTTGCTTTTGATTTTTAACTAAAAATATTTATTTTAATTTCTGAACCTGGCAAAATTAGAGATGAAGATTTTATTGAATTAAAAGGACCTCAAAAAATAAAACAAAAGTCTCCTCTATTGTAGAATCAAACAAAGCAAATTTGCTTTTGATTTTTTACTAAAAATATTTATTTAAATTTCTGAACCTGCCAAAACGGGTGATGACTATTTTTTATGAATAAATAGGATCTTCAGAAGAAAAAATAAATGTCTCCTCTTTTGTAGAGTCAAACATAGCAAATTTGCTTTTGATTTTTAACTAAAAATATTTATTTTAATTTCTGAACCTGGCAAAATTAGAGATGAAGATTTTATTGAATTAAAAGGACCTCAGAAAATAAAATAAAAGTCTCCTCTTTTGTAGAGTCAAACATAGCAAATTTGCTTTTGATTTTTTACTAAAAATATTTATTTAAATTTCTGAACCTGCCAAAACGGGTGATGACTATTTTTTATGAATAAATAGGATCTTCAGAAGAAAAAATAAATGTCTCCTCTTTTGTAGAGTCAAACATAGCAAATTTGCTTTTGATTTTTTACTAAAAATATTTATTTAAATTTCTGAACCTGCCAAAACGGGTGATGACTATTTTTTATGAATAAATAGGATCTTCAGAAGAAAAAATAAATGTCTCCTCTTTTGTAGAGTCAAACATAGCAAATTTGCTTTTGATTTTTAACTAAAAATATTTATTTTAATTTCTGAACCTGGCAAAATTAGAGATGAAGATTTTATTGAATTAAAAGGACCTCAAAAAATAAAACAAAAGTCTCCTCTTTTGTAGAGTCAAACAAAGCAAATTTGCTTTTGATTTTTAACTAAAAATATTTATTTTAATTTCTGAACCTGGCAAAATTAGAGATGAAGATTTTATTGAATTAAAAGGACCTCAAAAAATAAAACAAAAGTCTCCTCTATTGTAGAATCAAACAAAGCAAATTTGCTTTTGATTTTTAACTAAAAATATTTATTTTAATTTCTGAACCTGGCAAAATTAGAGATGAAGATTTTATTGAATTAAAAGGACCTCAAAAAATAAAACAAAAGTCTCCTCTTTTGTAGAGTCAAACAAAGCAAATTTGCTTTTGATTTTTTACTAAAAATATTTATTTAAATTTCTGAACCTGCCAAAACGGGTGATGACTATTTTTTATGAATAAATAGGATCTTCAGAAGAAAAAATAAATGTCTCCTCTTTTGTAGAGTCAAACATAGCAAATTTGCTTTTGATTTTTAACTAAAAATATTTATTTTAATTTCTGAACCTGGCAAAATTAGAGATGAAGATTTTATTGAATTAAAAGGACCTCAAAAAATAAAACAAAAGTCTCCTCTTTTGTAGAGTCAAACAAAGCAAATTTGCTTTTGATTTTTAACTAAAAATATTTATTTTAATTTCTGAACCTGGCAAAATTAGAGATGAAGATTTTATTGAATTAAAAGGACCTCAAAAAATAAAACAAAAGTCTCCTCTATTGTAGAATCAAACAAAGCAAATTTGCTTTTGATTTTTTACTAAAAATATTTATTTAAATTTCTGAACCTGCCAAAACGGGTGATGACTATTTTTTATGAATAAATAGGATCTTCAGAAGAAAAAATAAATGTCTCCTCTTTTGTAGAATCAAACAAAGCAAATTTGCTTTTGATTTTTAACTAAAAATATTTATTTTAATTTCTGAACCTGGCAAAATTAGAGATGAAGATTTTATTGAATTAAAAGGACCTCAAAAAATAAAACAAAAGTCTCCTCTTTTGTAGAGTCAAACAAAGCAAATTTGCTTTTGATTTTTTACTAAAAATATTTATTTAAATTTCTGAACCTGCCAAAACGGGTGATGACTATTTTTTATGAATAAATAGGATCTTCAGAAGAAAAAATAAATGTCTCCTCTTTTGTAGAGTCAAACATAGCAAATTTGCTTTTGATTTTTAACTAAAAATATTTATTTTAATTTCTGAACCTGGCAAAATTAGAGATGAAGATTTTATTGAATTAAAAGGACCTCAAAAAATAAAACAAAAGTCTCCTCTTTTGTAGAGTCAAACAAAGCAAATTTGCTTTTGATTTTTAACTAAAAATATTTATTTTAATTTCTGAACCTGGCAAAATTAGAGATGAAGATTTTATTGAATTAAAAGGACCTCAAAAAATAAAACAAAAGTCTCCTCTATTGTAGAATCAAACAAAGCAAATTTGCTTTTGATTTTTAACTAAAAATATTTATTTTAATTTCTGAACCTGGCAAAATTAGAGATGAAGATTTTATTGAATTAAAAGGACCTCAAAAAATAAAACAAAAGTCTCCTCTTTTGTAGAGTCAAACAAAGCAAAATTGCTTTTGATTTTTAACTAAAAATATTTATTTTAATTTCTGAACCTGGCAAAATTAGAGATGAAGATTTTATTGAATTAAAAGGACCTCAAAAAATAAAATAAAAGTCTCCTCTTTTGTAGAGTCAAACATAGCAAATTTGCTTTTGATTTTTAACTAAAAATATTTATTTTAATTTCTGAACCTGGCAAAATTAGAGATGAAGATTTTATTGAATTAAAAGGACCTCAGAAAATAAAATAAAAGTCTCCTCTTTTGTAGAGTCAAACATAGCAAATTTGCTTTTGATTTTTAACTAAAAATATTTATTTTAATTTCTGAACCTGGCAAAATTAGAGATGAAGATTTTATTGAATTAAAAGGACCTCAGAAAATAAAATAAAAGTCTCCTCTTTTGTAGAGTCAAACATAGCAAATTTGCTTTTGATTTTTTACTAAAAATATTTATTTAAATTTCTGAACCTGCCAAAACGGGTGATGACTATTTTTTATGAATAAATAGGATCTTCAGAAGAAAAAATAAATGTCTCCTCTTTTGTAGAGTCAAACATAGCAAATTTGCTTTTGATTTTTAACTAAAAATATTTATTTTAATTTCTGAACCTGGCAAAATTAGAGATGAAGATTTTATTGAATTAAAAGGACCTCAGAAAATAAAATAAAAGTCTCCTCTTTTGTAGAGTCAAACATAGCAAATTTGCTTTTGATTTTTTACTAAAAATATTTATTTAAATTTCTGAACCTGCCAAAACGGGTGATGACTATTTTTTATGAATAAATAGGATCTTCAGAAGAAAAAATAAATGTCTCCTCTTTTGTAGAGTCAAACATAGCAAATTTGCTTTTGATTTTTTACTAAAAATATTTATTTAAATTTCTGAACCTGCCAAAACGGGTGATGACTATTTTTTATGAATAAATAGGATCTTCAGAAGAAAAAATAAATGTCTCCTCTTTTGTAGAGTCAAACATAGCAAATTTGCTTTTGATTTTTAACTAAAAATATTTATTTTAATTTCTGAACCTGGCAAAATTAGAGATGAAGATTTTATTGAATTAAAAGGACCTCAAAAAATAAAACAAAAGTCTCCTCTTTTGTAGAGTCAAACAAAGCAAATTTGCTTTTGATTTTTAACTAAAAATATTTATTTTAATTTCTGAACCTGGCAAAATTAGAGATGAAGATTTTATTGAATTAAAAGGACCTCAAAAAATAAAACAAAAGTCTCCTCTATTGTAGAATCAAACAAAGCAAATTTGCTTTTGATTTTTAACTAAAAATATTTATTTTAATTTCTGAACCTGGCAAAATTAGAGATGAAGATTTTATTGAATTAAAAGGACCTCAAAAAATAAAACAAAAGTCTCCTCTTTTGTAGAGTCAAACAAAGCAAATTTGCTTTTGATTTTTTACTAAAAATATTTATTTAAATTTCTGAACCTGCCAAAACGGGTGATGACTATTTTTTATGAATAAATAGGATCTTCAGAAGAAAAAATAAATGTCTCCTCTTTTGTAGAGTCAAACATAGCAAATTTGCTTTTGATTTTTAACTAAAAATATTTATTTTAATTTCTGAACCTGGCAAAATTAGAGATGAAGATTTTATTGAATTAAAAGGACCTCAAAAAATAAAACAAAAGTCTCCTCTATTGTAGAATCAAACAAAGCAAATTTGCTTTTGATTTTTAACTAAAAATATTTATTTTAATTTCTGAACCTGGCAAAATTAGAGATGAAGATTTTATTGAATTAAAAGGACCTCAGAAAATAAAATAAAAGTCTCCTCTTTTGTAGAGTCAAACATAGCAAATTTGCTTTTGATTTTTTACTAAAAATATTTATTTAAATTTCTGAACCTGCCAAAACGGGTGATGACTATTTTTTATGAATAAATAGGATCTTCAGAAGAAAAAATAAATGTCTCCTCTTTTGTAGAGTCAAACATAGCAAATTTGCTTTTGATTTTTAACTAAAAATATTTATTTTAATTTCTGAACCTGGCAAAATTAGAGATGAAGATTTTATTGAATTAAAAGGACCTCAGAAAATAAAATAAAAGTCTCCTCTTTTGTAGAGTCAAACATAGCAAATTTGCTTTTGATTTTTTACTAAAAATATTTATTTAAATTTCTGAACCTGCCAAAACGGGTGATGACTATTTTTTATGAATAAATAGGATCTTCAGAAGAAAAAATAAATGTCTCCTCTTTTGTAGAGTCAAACATAGCAAATTTGCTTTTGATTTTTTACTAAAAATATTTATTTAAATTTCTGAACCTGCCAAAACGGGTGATGACTATTTTTTATGAATAAATAGGATCTTCAGAAGAAAAAATAAATGTCTCCTCTTTTGTAGAGTCAAACATAGCAAATTTGCTTTTGATTTTTAACTAAAAATATTTATTTTAATTTCTGAACCTGGCAAAATTAGAGATGAAGATTTTATTGAATTAAAAGGACCTCAAAAAATAAAACAAAAGTCTCCTCTTTTGTAGAGTCAAACAAAGCAAATTTGCTTTTGATTTTTAACTAAAAATATTTATTTTAATTTCTGAACCTGGCAAAATTAGAGATGAAGATTTTATTGAATTAAAAGGACCTCAAAAAATAAAACAAAAGTCTCCTCTATTGTAGAATCAAACAAAGCAAATTTGCTTTTGATTTTTAACTAAAAATATTTATTTTAATTTCTGAACCTGCCAATTCGAGTGATGAAGATTTTTTATGAAATGTTAGGATCTTCAGAAAAACAAATAATTGTCTCCTCTTTTGTAGAGTCAAACATAGCAAATTTGCTTTTGATTTTTAACTAAAAATATTTATTTTAATTTCTGAACCTGGCAAAATTAGAGATGAAGATTTTATTGAATTAAAAGGACCTCAAAAAATAAAACAAAAGTCTCCTCTTTTGTAGAGTCAAACAAAGCAAATTTGCTTTTGATTTTTTACTAAAAATATTTATTTAAATTTCTGAACCTGGCAAAATTAGAGATGAAGATTTTATTGAATTAAAAGGACCTCAAAAAATAAAACAAAAGTCTCCTCTTTTGTAGAGTCAAACATAGCAAATTTGCTTTTGATTTTTAACTAAAAATATTTATTTTAATTTTTGAACCTGGCAAAATTAGAGATGAAGATTTTATCTAATTAAAAGGACCTCAAAAAATAAAACAAAAGTCTCCTCTTTTGTAGAGTCAAACAAAGCAAATTTGCTTTTGATTTTTAACTAAAAATATTTATTTTAATTTCTGAACCTGCCAATTCGAGTGATGAAGATTTTTTATGAAATGTTAGGATCTTCAGAAAAACAAATAATTGTCTCCTCTTTTGTAGAGTCAAACATAGCAAATTTGCTTTTGATTTTTTACTAAAAATATTTATTTAAATTTCGGAACCTGGCAAAATTAGAGATGAAGATTTTATTGAATTAAAAGGACCTCAAAAAATAAAATAAAAGTCTCCTCTTTTGTAGAGTCAAACAAAGCAAATTTGCTTTTGATTTTTAACTAAAAATATTTATTTAAATTTCTGAACCTGGCAAAATTAGAGATGAAGATTTTATTGAATTAAAAGGACCTCAGAAAATAAAATAAAAGTCTCCTCTTTTGTAGAGTCAAACAAAGCAAATTTGCTTTTGATTTTTAACTAAAAATATTTATTTTAATTTCTGAACCTGGCAAAATTAGAGATGAAGATTTTATCTAATTAAAAGGACCTCAAAAAATAAAATAAAAGTCTCCTCTTTTGTAGAGTCAAACAAAGCAAATTTGCTTTTGATTTTTAACTAAAAATATTTATTTAAATTTCTGAACCTGGCAAAATTAGAGATGAAGATTTTATTGAATTAAAAGGACCTCAGAAAATAAAATAAAAGTCTCCTCTTTTGTAGAGTCAAACAAAGCAAATTTGCTTTTGATTTTTAACTAAAAATATTTATTTAAATTTCTGAACCTGGCAAAATTAGAGATGAAGATTTTATTGAATTAAAAGGACCTCAGAAAATAAAATAAAAGTCTCCTCTTTTGTAGAGTCAAACATAGCAAATTTGCTTTTGATTTTTTACTAAAAATATTTATTTAAATTTCGGAACCTGGCAAAATTAGAGATGAAGATTTTATTGAATTAAAAGGACCTCAAAAAATAAAATAAAAGTCTCCTCTTTTGTAGAGTCAAACAAAGCAAATTTGCTTTTGATTTTTAACTAAAAATATTTATTTAAATTTCTGAACCTGGCAAAATTAGAGATGAAGATTTTATTGAATTAAAAGGACCTCAGAAAATAAAATAAAAGTCTCCTCTTTTGTAGAGTCAAACATAGCAAATTTGCTTTTGATTTTTTACTAAAAATATTTATTTAAATTTCGGAACCTGGCAAAATTAGAGATGAAGATTTTATTGAATTAAAAGGACCTCAAAAAATAAAATAAAAGTCTCCTCTTTTGTAGAGTCAAACAAAGCAAATTTGCTTTTGATTTTTAACTAAAAATATTTATTTAAATTTCTGAACCTGGCAAAATTAGAGATGAAGATTTTATTGAATTAAAAGGACCTCAGAAAATAAAATAAAAGTCTCCTCTTTTGTAGAGTCAAACATAGCAAATTTGCTTTTGATTTTTAACTAAAAATATTTATTTTAATTTCTGAACCTGGCAAAATTAGAGATGAAGATTTTATTGAATTAAAAGGACCTCAAAAAATAAAATAAAAGTCTCCTCTTTTGTAGAGTCAAACATAGCAAATTTGCTTTTGATTTTTAACTAAAAATATTTATTTTAATTTCGGAACCTGGCAAAATTAGAGATGAAGATTTTATTGAATTAAAAGGACCTCAAAAAATAAAATAAAAGTCTCCTCTTTTGTAGAGTCAAACAAAGCAAATTTGCTTTTGATTTTTAACTAAAAATATTTATTTAAATTTCTGAACCTGGCAAAATTAGAGATGAAGATTTTATTGAATTAAAAGGACCTCAGAAAATAAAATAAAAGTCTCCTCTTTTGTAGAGTCAAACAAAGCAAATTTGCTTTTGATTTTTAACTAAAAATATTTATTTAAATTTCTGAACCTGGCAAAATTAGAGATGAAGATTTTATTGAATTAAAAGGACCTCAGAAAATAAAATAAAAGTCTCCTCTTTTGTAGAGTCAAACAAAGCAAATTTGCTTTTGATTTTTAACTAAAAATATTTATTTAAATTTCTGAACCTGGCAAAATTAGAGATGAAGATTTTATTGAATTAAAAGGACCTCAAAAAATAAAATAAAAGTCTCCTCTTTTGTAGAGTCAAACAAAGCAAATTTGCTTTTGATTTTTAACTAAAAATATTTATTTAAATTTCTGAACCTGGCAAAATTAGAGATGAAGATTTTATTGAATTAAAAGGACCTCAGAAAATAAAATAAAAGTCTCCTCTTTTGTAGAGTCAAACAAAGCAAATTTGCTTTTGATTTTTAACTAAAAATATTTATTTAAATTTCTGAACCTGGCAAAATTAGAGATGAAGATTTTATTGAATTAAAAGGACCTCAAAAAATAAAACAAAAGTCTCCTCTTTTGTAGAGTCAAACAAAGCAAATTTGCTTTTGATTTTTAACTAAAAATATTTATTTTAATTTCTGAACCTGGCAAAATTAGAGATGAAGATTTTATCTAATTAAAAGGACCTCTAAAAATAAAACAAAAGTCTCCTCTTTTGTAGAGTCAAACAAAGCAAATTTGCTTTTGATTTTTAACTAAAAATATTTATTTTAATTTCTGAACCTGCCAATTCGAGTGATGAAGATTTTTTATGAAATGTTAGGATCTTCAGAAAAACAAATAATTGTCTCCTCTTTTGTAGAGTCAAACATAGCAAATTTGCTTTTGATTTTTAACTAAAAATATTTATTTTAATTTCTGAACCTGCCAAAACGGGTGATGACTATTTTTTATGAATAAATAGGATCTTCAGAAGAAAAAATAAATGTCTCCTCTTTTGTAGAGTCAAACATAGCAAATTTGCTTTTGATTTTTAACTAAAAATATTTATTTTAATTTCTGAACCTGGCAAATTTAGAGATGAAGATTTTATTGAATTAAAAGGACCTCAAAAAATAAAACAAAAGTCTCCTCTTTTGTAGAGTCAAACAAAGCAAATTTGCTTTTGATTTTTTACTAAAAATATTTATTTAAATTTCGGAACCTGGCAAAATTAGAGATGAAGATTTTATTGAATAAATAGGATCTTCAGAAAATAAAATAAAAGTCTCCTCTTTTGTAGAGTCAAACATAGCAAATTTGCTTTTGATTTTTAACTAAAAATATTTATTTTAATTTCTGAACCTGGCAAAATTAGAGATGAAGATTTTATTGAATAAATAGGATCTTCAGAAGAAAAAATAAATGTCTCCTCTTTTGTAGAGTCAAACATAGCAAATTTGCTTTTGATTTTTAACTAAAAATATTTATTTTAATTTCTGAACCTGGCAAAATTAGAGATGAAGATTTTATTGAATTAAAAGGACCTCAGAAAATAAAATAAAAGTCTCCTTTTTTGTAGAGTCAAACATAGCAAATTTGCTTTTGATTTTTAACTAAAAATATTTATTTTAATTTCTGAACCTGCCAAAACGGGTGATGACTATTTTTTATGAATAAATAGGATCTTCAGAAGAAAAAATAAATGTCTCCTCTTTTGTAGAGTCAAACATAGCAAATTTGCTTTTGATTTTTAACTAAAAATATTTATTTTAATTTCTGAACCTGCCAAAACGGGTGATGACTATTTTTTATGAATAAATAGGATCTTCAGAAGAAAAAATAAATGTCTCCTCTTTTGTAGAGTCAAACATAGCAAATTTGCTTTTGATTTTTAACTAAAAATATTTATTTTAATTTCTGAACCTGGCAAATTTAGAGATGAAGATTTTATTGAATTAAAAGGACCTCAAAAAATAAAACAAAAGTCTCCTCTTTTGTAGAGTCAAACAAAGCAAATTTGCTTTTGATTTTTTACTAAAAATATTTATTTAAATTTCGGAACCTGGCAAAATTAGAGATGAAGATTTTATTGAATTAAAAGGACCTCAGAAAATAAAATAAAAGTCTCCTCTTTTGTAGAGTCAAACATAGCAAATTTGCTTTTGATTTTTAACTAAAAATATTTATTTAAATTTCTGAACCTGGCAAAATTAGAGATGAAGATTTTATTGAATTAAAAGGACCTCAGAAAATAAAATAAAAGTCTCCTCTTTTGTAGAGTCAAACAAAGCAAATTTGCTTTTGATTTTTAACTAAAAATATTTATTTAAATTTCGGAACCTGGCAAAATTAGAGATGAAGATTTTATTGAATTAAAAGGACCTCAGAAAATAAAATAAAAGTCTCCTCTTTTGTAGAGTCAAACATAGCAAATTTGCTTTTGATTTTTAACTAAAAATATTTATTTAAATTTCTGAACCTGGCAAAATTAGAGATGAAGATTTTATTGAATTAAAAGGATCTCAAAAAATAAAATAAAAGTCTCCTCTTTTGTAGAGTCAAACAAAGCAAATTTGCTTTTGATTTTTAACTAAAAATATTTATTTTAATTTCTGAACCTGGCAAATTTAGAGATGAAGATTTTATTGAATTAAAAGGACCTCAGAAAATAAAATAAAAGTCTCCTCTTTTGTAGAGTCAAACAAAGCAAATTTGCTTTTGATTTTTAACTAAAAATATTTATTTAAATTTCTGAACCTGGCAAAATTAGAGATGAAGATTTTATTGAATTAAAAGGACCTCAGAAAATAAAATAAAAGTCTCCTCTTTTGTAGAGTCAAACATAGCAAATTTGCTTTTGATTTTTAACTAAAAATATTTATTTTAATTTCTGAACCTGGCAAAATTAGAGATGAAGATTTTATTGAATTAAAAGGACCTCAGAAAATAAAATAAAAGTCTCCTCTTTTGTAGAGTCAAACATAGCAAATTTGCTTTTGATTTTTAACTAAAAATATTTATTTTAATTTCTGAATCTGCCAAAACGGGTGATGACTATTTTTTATGAATAAATAGGATCTTCAGAAGAAAAAATAAATGTCTCCTCTTTTGTAGAGTCAAACATAGCAAATTTGCTTTTGATTTTTAACTAAAAATATTTATTTTAATTTCTGAACCTGGCAAAATTAGAGATGAAGATTTTATTGAATTAAAAGGACCTCAGAAAATAAAATAAAAGTCTCCTCTTTTGTAGAGTCAAACATAGCAAATTTGCTTTTGATTTTTAACTAAAAATATTTATTTTAATTTCTGAATCTGCCAAAACGGGTGATGACTATTTTTTATGAATAAATAGGATCTTCAGAAGAAAAAATAAATGTCTCCTCTTTTGTAGAGTCAAACATAGCAAATTTGCTTTTGATTTTTAACTAAAAATATTTATTTTAATTTCTGAACCTGGCAAAATTAGAGATGAAGATTTTATTGAATTAAAAGGACCTCAAAAAATAAAACAAAAGTCTCCTCTTTTGTAGAGTCAAACAAAGCAAATTTGCTTTTGATTTTTTACTAAAAATATTTATTTTAATTTCTGAACCTGCCAAAACGGGTGATGACTATTTTTTATGAATAAATAGGATCTTCAGAAGAAAAAATAATTGTCTCCTCTTTTGTAGAGTCAAACAAAGCAAATTTGCTTTTGATTTTTTACTAAAAATATTTATTTTAATTTCTGAACCTGGCAAAATTAGAGATGAAGATTTTATTGAATTAAAAGGACCTCAGAAAATAAAATAAAAGTCTCCTCTTTTGTAGAGTCAAACATAGCAAATTTGCTTTTGATTTTTAACTAAAAATATTTATTTTAATTTCTGAACCTGGCAAAATTAGAGATGAAGATTTTATTGAATTAAAAGGACCTCAAAAAATAAAACAAAAGTCTCCTCTTTTGTAGAGTCAAACAAAGCAAATTTGCTTTTGATTTTTTACTAAAAATATTTATTTAAATTTCTGAACCTGGCAAAATTAGAGATGAAGATTTTATTGAATTAAAAGGACCTCAAAAAATAAAACAAAAGTCTCCTCTTTTGTAGAGTCAAACATAGCAAATTTGCTTTTGATTTTTTACTAAAAATATTTATTTTAATTTCTGAACCTGGCAAAATTAGAGATGAAGATTTTATTGAATTAAAAGGACCTCAGAAAATAAAATAAAAGTCTCCTCTTTTGTAGAGTCAAACATAGCAAATTTGCTTTTGATTTTTAACTAAAAATATTTATTTTAATTTCTGAATCTGCCAAAACGGGTGATGACTATTTTTTATGAATAAATAGGATCTTCAGAAGAAAAAATAAATGTCTCCTCTTTTGTAGAGTCAAACATAGCAAATTTGCTTTTGATTTTTAACTAAAAATATTTATTTTAATTTCTGAACCTGGCAAAATTAGAGATGAAGATTTTATTGAATTAAAAGGACCTCAAAAAATAAAACAAAAGTCTCCTCTTTTGTAGAGTCAAACAAAGCAAATTTGCTTTTGATTTTTAACTAAAAATATTTATTTTAATTTCTGAACCTGGCAAAATTAGAGATGTAGATTTTATTGAATTAAAAGGACCTCAAAAAATAAAACAAAAGTCTCCTCTTTTGTAGAGTCAAACAAAGCAAATTTGCTTTTGATTTTTTACTAAAAATATTTATTTAAATTTCTGAACCTGGCAAAATTAGAGATGAAGATTTTATTGAATTAAAAGGACCTCAAAAAATAAAACAAAAGTCTCCTCTTTTGTAGAGTCAAACATAGCAAATTTGCTTTTGATTTTTTACTAAAAATATTTATTTTAATTTCTGAACCTGGCAAAATTAGAGATGAAGATTTTATTGAATTAAAAGGACCTCAGAAAATAAAATAAAAGTCTCCTCTTTTGTAGAGTCAAACATAGCAAATTTGCTTTTGATTTTTAACTAAAAATATTTATTTTAATTTCTGAATCTGCCAAAACGGGTGATGACTATTTTTTATGAATAAATAGGATCTTCAGAAGAAAAAATAAATGTCTCCTCTTTTGTAGAGTCAAACATAGCAAATTTGCTTTTGATTTTTAACTAAAAATATTTATTTTAATTTCTGAACCTGGCAAAATTAGAGATGAAGATTTTATTGAATTAAAAGGACCTCAAAAAATAAAACAAAAGTCTCCTCTTTTGTAGAGTCAAACAAAGCAAATTTGCTTTTGATTTTTTACTAAAAATATTTATTTAAATTTCTGAACCTGGCAAAATTAGAGATGAAGATTTTATTGAATTAAAAGGACCTCAAAAAATAAAACAAAAGTCTCCTCTTTTGTAGAGTCAAACATAGCAAATTTGCTTTTGATTTTTTACTAAAAATATTTATTTTAATTTCTGAACCTGGCAAAATTAGAGATGAAGATTTTATTGAATTAAAAGGACCTCAGAAAATAAAATAAAAGTCTCCTCTTTTGTAGAGTCAAACATAGCAAATTTGCTTTTGATTTTTAACTAAAAATATTTATTTTAATTTCTGAATCTGCCAAAACGGGTGATGACTATTTTTTATGAATAAATAGGATCTTCAGAAGAAAAAATAAATGTCTCCTCTTTTGTAGAGTCAAACATAGCAAATTTGCTTTTGATTTTTAACTAAAAATATTTATTTTAATTTCTGAACCTGGCAAAATTAGAGATGAAGATTTTATTGAATTAAAAGGACCTCAAAAAATAAAACAAAAGTCTCCTCTTTTGTAGAGTCAAACAAAGCAAATTTGCTTTTTATTTTTTACTAAAAATATTTATTTTAATTTCTGAACCTGCCAAAACGGGTGATAACTATTTTTTATGAATAAATAGGATCTTCAGAAGAAAAAATAAAAGTCTCCTCTTTTGTAGAGTCAAACATAGCAAATTTGCTTTTGATTTTTAACTAAAAATATTTATTTTAATTTCTGAACCTGGCAAAATTAGAGATGTAGATTTTATTGAATTAAAAGGACCTCAAAAAATAAAACAAAAGTCTCCTCTTTTGTAGAGTCAAACAAAGCAAATTTGCTTTTTATTTTTTACTAAAAATATTTATTTTAATTTCTGAACCTGCCAAAACGGGTGATGACTATTTTTTATGAATAAATAGGATCTTCAGAAGAAAAAATAAAAGTCTCCTCTTTTGTAGAGTCAA
Organism: Panagrolaimus kolymaensis; assembly: GCA_028622995.1. Classification (NCBI taxonomy): domain Eukaryota; kingdom Metazoa; phylum Nematoda; class Chromadorea; order Rhabditida; family Panagrolaimidae; genus Panagrolaimus; species Panagrolaimus kolymaensis. The sequence continues at coordinate 1,374,936 of JAJQJQ010000034.1, forward strand.
ACATAGCAAATTTGCTTTTGATTTTTAACTAAAAATATTTATTTTAATTTCTGAACCTGCCAAAACGGGTGATGACTATTTTTTATGAATAAATAGGATCTTCAGAAGAAAAAATAAATGTCTCCTCTTTTGTAGAGTCAAACATAGCAAATTTGCTTTTGATTTTTAACTAAAAATATTTATTTTAATTTCTGAACCTGGCAAAATTAGAGTTGTAGATTTTATTGAATTAAAAGGACCTCAAAAAATAAAACAAAAGTCTCCTCTTTTGTAGAGTCAAACATAGCAAATTTGCTTTTGATTTTTTACTAAAAATATTTATTTAAATTTCTGAACCTGGCAAAATTAGAGATGAAGATTTTATTGAATTAAAAGGACCTCAAAAAATAAAACAAAAGTCTCCTCTTTTGTAGAGTCAAACATAGCAAATTTGCTTTTGATTTTTTACTAAAAATATTTATTTTAATTTCTGAACCTGGCAAAATTAGAGATGAAGATTTTATTGAATTAAAAGGACCTCAAAAAATAAAACAAAAGTCTCCTCTTTTGTAGAGTCAAACAAAGCAAATTTGCTTTTGATTTTTTACTAAAAATATTTATTTAAATTTCTGAACCTGGCAAAATTAGAGATGAAGATTTTATTGAATTAAAAGGACCTCAAAAAATAAAACAAAAGTCTCCTCTTTTGTAGAGTCAAACATAGCAAATTTGCTTTTGATTTTTTACTAAAAATATTTATTTTAATTTCTGAACCTGGCAAAATTAGAGATGAAGATTTTATTGAATTAAAAGGACCTCAGAAAATAAAATAAAAGTCTCCTCTTTTGTAGAGTCAAACATAGCAAATTTGCTTTTGATTTTTTACTAAAAATATTTATTTTAATTTCTGAACCTGCCAAAACGGGTGATGACTATTTTTTATGAATAAATAGGATCTTCAGAAGAAAAAATAAATGTCTCCTCTTTTGTAGAGTCAAACATAGCAAATTTGCTTTTGATTTTTAACTAAAAATATTTATTTTAATTTCTGAACCTGGCAAAATTAGAGATGTAGATTTTATTGAATTAAAAGGACCTCAAAAAATAAAACAAAAGTCTCCTCTTTTGTAGAGTCAAACATAGCAAATTTGCTTTTGATTTTTTACTAAAAATATTTATTTAAATTTCTGAACCTGGCAAAATTAGAGATGAAGATTTTATTGAATTAAAAGGACCTCAAAAAATAAAACAAAAGTCTCCTCTTTTGTACAGTCAAACATAGCAAATTTGCTTTTGATTTTTTACTAAAAATATTTATTTTAATTTCTGAACCTGGCAAAATTAGAGATGAAGATTTTATTGAATTAAAAGGACCTCAAAAAATAAAACAAAAGTCTCCTCTTTTGTAGAGTCAAACAAAGCAAATTTGCTTTTGATTTTTTACTAAAAATATTTATTTAAATTTCTGAACCTGGCAAAATTAGAGATGAAGATTTTATTGAATTAAAAGGACCTCAAAAAATAAAACAAAAGTCTCCTCTTTTGTAGAGTCAAACATAGCAAATTTGCTTTTGATTTTTTACTAAAAATATTTATTTTAATTTCTGAACCTGGCAAAATTAGAGATGAAGATTTTATTGAATTAAAAGGACCTCAGAAAATAAAATAAAAGTCTCCTCTTTTGTAGAGTCAAACATAGCAAATTTGCTTTTGATTTTTTACTAAAAATATTTATTTTAATTTCTGAACCTGCCAAAACGGGTGATGACTATTTTTTATGAATAAATAGGATCTTCAGAAGAAAAAATAAATGTCTCCTCTTTTGTAGAGTCAAACATAGCAAATTTGCTTTTGATTTTTAACTAAAAATATTTATTTTAATTTCTGAACCTGGCAAAATTAGAGATGTAGATTTTATTGAATTAAAAGGACCTCAAAAAATAAAACAAAAGTCTCCTCTTTTGTAGAGTCAAACAAAGCAAATTTGCTTTTTATTTTTTACTAAAAATATTTATTTTAATTTCTGAACCTGCCAAAACGGGTGATGACTATTTTTTATGAATAAATAGGATCTTCAGAAGAAAAAATAAAAGTCTCCTCTTTTGTAGAGTCAAACATAGCAAATTTGCTTTTGATTTTTAACTAAAAATATTTATTTTAATTTCTGAACCTGCCAAAACGGGTGATGACTATTTTTTATGAATAAATAGGATCTTCAGAAGAAAAAATAAATGTCTCCTCTTTTGTAGAGTCAAACATAGCAAATTTGCTTTTGATTTTTAACTAAAAATATTTATTTTAATTTCTGAACCTGCCAAAACGGGTGATGACTATTTTTTATGAATAAATAGGATCTTCAGAAGAAAAAATAAATGTCTCCTCTTTTGTAGAGTCAAACATAGCAAATTTGCTTTTGATTTTTAACTAAAAATATTTATTTTAATTTCTGAACCTGGCAAAATTAGAGATGTAGATTTTATTGAATTAAAAGGACCTCAAAAAATAAAACAAAAGTCTCCTCTTTTGTAGAGTCAAACATAGCAAATTTGCTTTTGATTTTTTACTAAAAATATTTATTTAAATTTCTGAACCTGGCAAAATTAGAGATGAAGATTTTATTGAATTAAAAGGACCTCAAAAAATAAAACAAAAGTCTCCTCTTTTGTAGAGTCAAACAAAGCAAATTTGCTTTTGATTTTTTACTAAAAATATTTATTTTAATTTCTGAACCTGGCAAAATTAGAGATGAAGATTTTATTGAATTAAAAGGACCTCAAAAAATAAAACAAAAGTCTCCTCTTTTGTAGAGTCAAACAAAGCAAATTTGCTTTTGATTTTTTACTAAAAATATTTATTTTAATTTCTGAACCTGGCAAAATTAGAGATGAAGATTTTATTGAATTAAAAGGACCTCAGAAAATAAAATAAAAGTCTCCTCTTTTGTAGAGTCAAACATAGCAAATTTGCTTTTGATTTTTAACTAAAAATATTTATTTTAATTTCTGAACCTGGCAAAATTAGAGATGAAGATTTTATTGAATTAAAAGGACCTCAAAAAATAAAATAAAAGTCTCCTCTTTTGTAGAGTCAAACAAAGCAAATTTGCTTTTGATTTTTTACTAAAAATATTTATTTAAATTTCTGAACCTGGCAAAATTAGAGATGAAGATTTTATTGAATTAAAAGGACCTCAAAAAATAAAACAAAAGTCTCCTCTTTTGTAGAGTCAAACATAGCAAATTTGCTTTTGATTTTTTACTAAAAATATTTATTTTAATTTCTGAACCTGGCAAAATTAGAGATGAAGATTTTATTGAATTAAAAGGACCTCAGAAAATAAAATAAAAGTCTCCTCTTTTGTAGAGTCAAACATAGCAAATTTGCTTTTGATTTTTAACTAAAAATATTTATTTTAATTTCTGAACCTGCCAAAACGGGTGATGACTATTTTTTATGAATAAATAGGATCTTCAGAAGAAAAAATAAATGTCTCCTCTTTTGTAGAGTCAAACATAGCAAATTTGCTTTTGATTTTTAACTAAAAATATTTATTTTAATTTCTGAACCTGGCAAAATTAGAGATGTAGATTTTATTGAATTAAAAGGACCTCAAAAAATAAAACAAAAGTCTCCTCTTTTGTAGAGTCAAACAAAGCAAATTTGCTTTTGATTTTTTACTAAAAATATTTATTTTAATTTCTGAACCTGCCAAAACGGGTGATGACTATTTTTTATGAATAAATAGGATCTTCAGAAGAAAAAATAAAAGTCTCCTCTTTTGTAGAGTCAAACATAGCAAATTTGCTTTTGATTTTTAACTAAAAATATTTATTTTAATTTCTGAACCTGCCAAAACGGGTGATGACTATTTTTTATGAATAAATAGGATCTTCAGAAGAAAAAATAAATGTCTCCTCTTTTGTAGAGTCAAACATAGCAAATTTGCTTTTGATTTTTAACTAAAAATATTTATTTTAATTTCTGAACCTGGCAAAATTAGAGATGTAGATTTTATTGAATTAAAAGGACCTCAAAAAATAAAACAAAAGTCTCCTCTTTTGTAGAGTCAAACAAAGCAAATTTGCTTTTGATTTTTTACTAAAAATATTTATTTTAATTTCTGAACCTGCCAAAACGGGTGATGACTATTTTTTATGAATAAATAGGATCTTCAGAAGAAAAAATAAATGTCTCCTCTTTTGTAGAGTCAAACATAGCAAATTTGCTTTTGATTTTTAACTAAAAATATTTATTTTAATTTCTGAACCTGGCAAAATTAGAGATGAAGATTTTATTGAATTAAAAGGACCTCAAAAAATAAAACAAAAGTCTCCTCTTTTGTAGAGTCAAACAAAGCAAATTTGCTTTTGATTTTTTACTAAAAATATTTATTTTAATTTCTGAACCTGCCAAAACGGGTGATGACTATTTTTTATGAATAAATAGGATCTTCAGAAGAAATAATAAATGTCTCCTCTTTTGTAGAGTCAAACATAGCAAATTTGCTTTTGATTTTTAACTAAAAATATTTATTTTAATTTCTGAACCTGGCAAAATTAGAGATGTAGATTTTATTGAATTAAAAGGACCTCAAAAAATAAAACAAAAGTCTCCTCTTTTGTAGAGTCAAACAAAGCAAATTTGCTTTTGATTTTTTACTAAAAATATTTATTTTAATTTCTGAACCTGCCAAAACGGGTGATGACTATTTTTTATGAATAAATAGGATCTTCAGAAGAAAAAATAAATGTCTCCTCTTTTGTAGAGTCAAACATAGCAAATTTGCTTTTGATTTTTAACTAAAAATATTTATTTTAATTTCTGAACCTGGCAAAATTAGAGATGAAGATTTTATTGAATTAAAAGGACCTCAAAAAATAAAACAAAAGTCTCCTCTTTTGTAGAGTCAAACAAAGCAAATTTGCTTTTGATTTTTTACTAAAAATATTTATTTAAATTTCTGAACCTGGCAAAATTAGAGATGAAGATTTTATTGAATTAAAAGGACCTCAGAAAATAAAATAAAAGTCTCCTCTTTTGTAGAGTCAAACATAGCAAATTTGCTTTTGATTTTTAACTAAAAATATTTATTTTAATTTCTGAACCTGCCAAAACGGGTGATGACTATTTTTTATGAATAAATAGGATCTTCAGAAGAAAAAATAAATGTCTCCTCTTTTGTAGAGTCAAACATAGCAAATTTGCTTTTGATTTTTAACTAAAAATATTTATTTTAATTTCTGAACCTGGCAAATTTAGAGATGAAGATTTTATTGAATTAAAAGGACCTCAAAAAATAAAACAAAAGTCTCCTCTATTGTAGAGTCAAACAAAGCAAATTTGCTTTTGATTTTTTACTAAAAATATTTATTTAAATTTCTGAACCTGGCAAATTTAGAGATGAAGATTTTATTGAATTAAAAGGACATCAAAAAATAAAACAAAAGTCTCCTCTTTTGTAGAGTCAAACAAAGCAAATTTGCTTTTGATTTTTTACTAAAAATATTTATTTAAATTTCTGAACCTGGCAAAATTAGAGATGAAGATTTTATTGAATTAAAAGGACCTCAAAAAATAAAACAAAAGTCTCCTCTTTTGTAGAGTCAAACAAAGCAAATTTGCTTTTGATTTTTTACTAAAAATATTTATTTTAATTTCTGAACCTGGCAAAATTAGAGATGAAGATTTTATTGAATTAAAAGGACCTCAGAAAATAAAATAAAAGTCTCCTCTTTTGTAGAGTCAAACAAAGCAAATTTGCTTTTGATTTTTTACTAAAAATATTTATTTAAATTTCTGAACCTGGCAAAATTAGAGATGAAGATTTTATTGAATTAAAAGGACCTCAAAAAATAAAACAAAAGTCTCCTCTTTTGTAGAGTCAAACAAAGCAAATTTGCTTTTGATTTTTTACTAAAAATATTTATTTAAATTTCTGAACCTGGCAAAATTAGAGATGAAGATTTTATTGAATTAAAAGGACCTCAAAAAATAAAACAAAAGTCTCCTCTTTTGTAGAGTCAAACAAAGCAAATTTGCTTTTGATTTTTTACTAAAAATATTTATTTTAATTTCTGAACCTGGCAAAATTAGAGATGAAGATTTTATTGAATTAAAAGGACCTCAGAAAATAAAATAAAAGTCTCCTCTTTTGTAGAGTCAAACATAGAAAATTTGCTTTTGATTTTTAACTAAAAATATTTATTTTAATTTCTGAACCTGGCAAAATTAGAGATGAAGATTTTATTGAATTAAAAGGACCTCAAAAAATAAAACAAAAGTCTCCTCTTTTGTAGAGTCAAACAAAGCAAATTTGCTTTTGATTTTTTACTAAAAATATTTATTTTAATTTCTGAACCTGGCAAAATTAGAGATGAAAATTTTATTGAATTAAAAGGACCTCAAAAAATAAAACAAAAGTCTCCTCTTTTGTAGAGTCAAACAAAGCAAATTTGCTTTTGATTTTTAACTAAAAATATTTATTTTAATTTCTGAACCTGGCAAAATTAGAGATGAAGATTTTATTGAATTAAAAGGACCTCAGAAAATAAAATAAAAGTCTCCTCTTTTGTAGAGTCAAACATAGCAAATTTGCTTTTGATTTTTAACTAAAAATATTTATTTTAATTTCTGAACCTGGCAAAATTAGAGATGAAGATTTTATTGAATTAAAAGGACCTCAGAAAATAAAATAAAAGTCTCCTCTTTTGTAGAGTCAAACATAGCAAATTTGCTTTTGATTTTTAACTAAAAATATTTATTTTAATTTCTGAACCTGGCAAAATTAGAGATGAAGATTTTATTGAATTAAAAGGACCTCAAAAAATAAAACAAAAGTCTCCTCTTTTGTAGAGTCAAACATAGCAAATTTGCTTTTGATTTTTAACTAAAAATATTTATTTTAATTTCTGAACCTGGCAAAATTAGAGATGAAGATTTTATTGAATTAAAAGGACCTCAGAAAATAAAATAAAAGTCTCCTCTTTTGTAGAGTCAAACATAGCAAATTTGCTTTTGATTTTTAACTAAAAATATTTATTTTAATTTCTGAACCTGGCAAAATTAGAGATGAAGATTTTATTGAATTAAAAGGACCTCAAAAAATAAAACAAAAGTCTCCTCTTTTGTAGAGTCAAACAAAGCAAATTTGCTTTTGATTTTTTACTAAAAATATTTATTTAAATTTCTGAACCTGGCAAAATTAGAGATGAAGATTTTATTGAATTAAAAGGACCTCAAAAAATAAAACAAAAGTCTCCTCTTTTGTAGAGTCAAACAAAGCAAATTTGCTTTTGTTTTTTTACTAAAAATATTTATTTAAATTTCTGAACCTGGCAAAATTAGAGATGAAGATTTTATTGAATTAAAAGGACCTCAAAAAATAAAACAAAAGTCTCCTCTTTTGTAGAGTCAAACAAAGCAAATTTGCTTTTGATTTTTTACTAAAAATATTTATTTTAATTTCTGAACCTGGCAAAATTAGAGATGAAGATTTTATTGAATTAAAAGGACCTCAGAAAATAAAATAAAAGTCTCCTCTTTTGTAGAGTCAAACATAGCAAATTTGCTTTTGATTTTTAACTAAAAATATTTATTTTAATTTCTGAACCTGGCAAAATTAGAGATGAAGATTTTATTGAATTAAAAGGACCTCAGAAAATAAAATAAAAGTCTCCTCTTTTGTAGAGTCAAACATAGCAAATTTGCTTTTGATTTTTAACTAAAAATATTTATTTTAATTTCTGAACCTGGCAAAATTAGAGATGAAGATTTTATTGAATTAAAAGGACCTCAAAAAATAAAACAAAAGTCTCCTCTTTTGTAGAGTCAAACAAAGCAAATTTGCTTTTGATTTTTTACTAAAAATATTTATTTAAATTTCTGAACCTGGCAAAATTAGAGATGAAGATTTTATTGAATTAAAAGGACCTCAAAAAATAAAACAAAAGTCTCCTCTTTTGTAGAGTCAAACAAAGCAAATTTGCTTTTGATTTTTTACTAAAAATATTTATTTTAATTTCTGAACCTGCCAAAACAGGTGATGACTATTTTTTATGAATAAATAGGATCTTCAGAAGAAAAAATAAATGTCTCCTCTTTTGTAGAGTCAAACATAGCAAATTTGCTTTTGATTTTTAACTAAAAATATTTATTTTAATTTCTGAACCTGGCAAAATTAGAGATGAAGATTTTATTGAATTAAAAGGACCTCAAAAAATAAAACAAAAGTCTCCTCTTTTGTAGAGTCAAACAAAGCAAATTTGCTTTTGATTTTTTACTAAAAATATTTATTTAAATTTCTGAACCTGGCAAAATTAGAGATGAAGATTTTATTGAATTAAAAGGACCTCAAAAAATAAAACAAAAGTCTCCTCTTTTGTAGAGTCAAACAAAGCAAATTTGCTTTTGATTTTTTACTAAAAATATTTATTTTAATTTCTGAACCTGCCAAAACGGGTGATGACTATTTTTTATGAATAAATAGGATCTTCAGAAGAAAAAATAAATGTCTCCTCTTTTGTAGAGTCAAACATAGCAAATTTGTTTTTGATTTTTAACTAAAAATATTTATTTTAATTTCTGAACCTGCCAAAACGGGTGATGACTATTTTATTGAATTAAAAGGACCTCAAAAAATAAAACAAAAGTCTCCTCTTTTGTAGAGTCAAACAAAGCAAATTTGCTTTTGATTTTTTACTAAAAATATTTATTTTAATTTCTGAACCTGGCAAAATTAGAGATGAAGATTTTATTGAATTAAAAGAACCTCAGAAAATAAAATAAAAGTCTCCTCTTTTGTAGAGTCAAACATAGCAAATTTGCTTTTGATTTTTAACTAAAAATATTTATTTTAATTTCTGAACCTGGCAAAATTAGAGATGAAGATTTTATTGAATTAAAAGGACCTCAAAAAATAAAACAAAAGTCTCCTCTTTTGTAGAGTCAAACAAAGCAAATTTGCTTTTGATTTTTTACTAAAAATATTTATTTAAATTTCTGAACCTGGCAAAATTAGAGATGAAGATTTTATTGAATTAAAAGGACCTCAAAAAATAAAACAAAAGTCTCCTCTTTTGTAGAGTCAAACAAAGCAAATTTGCTTTTGATTTTTTACTAAAAATATTTATTTTAATTTCTGAACCTGGCAAAATTAGAGATGAAGATTTTATTGAATTAAAAGGACCTCAGAAAATAAAATAAAAGTCTCCTCTTTTGTAGAGTCAAACATAGCAAATTTGCTTTTGATTTTTAACTAAAAATATTTATTTTAATTTCTGAACCTGGCAAATTTAGAGATGAAGATTTTATTGAATTAAAAGGACCTCAAAAAATAAAACAAAAGTCTCCTCTTTTGTAGAGTCAAACAAAGCAAATTTGCTTTTGATTTTTTACTAAAAATATTTATTTTAATTTCTGAACCTGGCAAAATTAGAGATGAAGATTTTATTGAATTAAAAGGACCTCAAAAAATAAAACAAAAGTCTCCTCTTTTGTAGAGTCAAACAAAGCAAATTTGCTTTTGATTTTTTACTAAAAATATTTATTTTAATTTCTGAACCTGGCAAAATTAGAGATGAAAATTTTATTGAATTAAAAGGACCTCAGAAAATAAAATAAAAGTCTCCTCTTTTGTAGAGTCAAACATAGCAAATTTGCTTTTGATTTTTAACTAAAAATATTTATTTTAATTTCTGAACCTGGCAAAATTAGAGATGAAGATTTTATTGAATTAAAAGGACCTCAAAAAATAAAACAAAAGTCTCCTCTTTTGTAGAGTCAAACAAAGCAAATTTGCTTTTGATTTTTTACTAAAAATATTTATTTTAATTTCTGAACCTGGCAAAATTAGAGATGAAGATTTTATTGAATTAAAAGGACCTCAAAAAATAAAACAAAAGTCTCCTCTTTTGTAGAGTCAAACAAAGCAAATTTGCTTTTGATTTTTTACTAAAAATATTTATTTTAATTTCTGAACCTGGCAAAATTAGAGATGAAGATTTTATTGAATAAAAAGGACCTCAGAAAATAAAATAAAAGTCTCCTCTTTTGTAGAGTCAAACATAGCAAATTTGCTTTTGATTTTTAACTAAAAATATTTATTTTAATTTCTGAACCTGGCAAAATTAGAGATGAAGATTTTATTGAATTAAAAGGACCTCAAAAAATAAAACAAAAGTCTCCTCTTTTGTAGAGTCAAACAAAGCAAATTTGCTTTTGATTTTTTACTAAAAATATTTATTTAAATTTCTGAACCTGGCAAAATTAGAGATGAAGATTTTATTCAATTAAAAGGACCTCAAAAAATAAAACAAAAGTCTCCTCTTTTGTAGAGTCAAACATAGCAAATTTGCTTTTGATTTTTAACTAAAAATATTTATTTTAATTTCTGAACCTGGCAAAATTAGAGATGAAGATTTTATTGAATTAAAAGGACCTCAAAAAATAAAACAAAAGTCTCCTCTTTTGTAGAGTCAAACAAAGCAAATTTGCTTTTGATTTTTTACTAAAAATATTTATTTTAATTTCTGAACCTGGCAAATTTAGAGATGAAGATTTTATTGAATTAAAAGGACCTCAAAAAATAAAACAAAAGTCTCCTCTTTTGTAGAGTCAAACAAAGCAAATTTGCTTTTGATTTTTTACTAAAAATATTTATTTTAATTTCTGAACCTGGCAAATTTAGAGATGAAGATTTTATTGAATTAAAAGGACCTCAAAAAATAAAACAAAAGTCTCCTCTTTTGTAGAGTCAAACAAAGCAAATTTGCTTTTGATTTTTTACTAAAAATATTTATTTAAATTTCTGAACCTGGCAAAATTAGAGATGAAGATTTTATTGAATTAAAAGGACCTCAAAAAATAAAACAAAAGTCTCCTCTTTTGTAGAGTCAAACAAAGCAAAAAATAAAAAAGTTTTGTAAAAAAGTCAACACAACATTAAGGTTGTGCAAGAATTGCATTAAAAGCAATTACTTGAAGACTTTAGGTTATGATAGTTAAAGAAATAAAATCAAAAATCAAAATTGTAAATAAATGTCACAACAGCATTAAGGCTGTTAGCTAAGCTTTGCTAATGCAATAACTTAGTTTAATGACATTGTGAATAAATAAAATTCAACTTAAAAAAAATCACTTTAAAGCGAGATCTTTAAGATTGAATTTTTTTGATTTATTGATTTTTGAATGTTAAAAAAATCAAAAAATATAAATGAATGAATGTCATAACAGCATTAAGGCTGTTAGCTAAGCTTTGCTAATGCAATAACTTAGTTTAATGACATTGGAAATAAATAAAATTCAACTTAAAAAAAACACATTAAAGCGAGATCTTTAAGATTGAATTTTTATGGTTTTATTATTTTTGGATGTTTCGGCCCTGAACCCTAAACATCCTAATTATAAAAGTAAATTTGTATTTTACATTTGTTTGAAAAGGAAACCTGCATCGTTGGGCCTCATCAGTAGAGTTCGATGGTCTTAGGTTTGAAATAAAATTATAATAAAATTAAAGAGTTTAGTTGAGCGATGATGAAAGTTGAAAAAAAGGGAAAAAGAAATTAGAGAAAAAATAAATTTTTTGAAGATTGAAAAAAGGAAGTGGTTATTTTTGGCTTTATATGCATAAGAGCAATAATATTTTATCGTTGTTGTTTTGAAGCAATGTTTAGTATCATCCAATAATTGTTAGAATTCTAAAGCTAATTCAAGAAATGCTACAGAAGCGACCAATTGAACGTGATATTAATGGTGATGAAGGAATGCATTCAGGAGCCAAAAAGCCTAATTTGGACTTGCAGGTATGTTTTATAATTTATATAATTTTCTCATCTTTTTACTTTTTGTTTTTTAGGATCAAATTGATAAATTGTCTTCAGTTGTTAATGTATTGGCTCCCGTTGTTCATCGATTGGATGCAGATAATTCAAAAGAATTTTTGATGATTTACAATGTTGATTTTGCACTTACAAACAATAGAAAGGATAATCGTAAATTATTGCTCAATGGCGTGTTTGAATTACTGGATCATATTTTGGATAAAAATTATTCATCAACCGCTGTTGGATCTCCAGAATATCTTGGTAAAACTGAAAAGAAATTCATTAAAGTTAAACTTGGTTCGCTATTGGTTAATAATGTTATGGATTCACTTCATCGCCTGAAAACGTTCAAGCCAAAGCTGTTTAAAGTTAATGGTCGAATTGATGTTCAACGATGTTTATCAAATAGTTCAATGAAGAAACGGAAGATTGGATTAATTATCAAGCAAGAATTGATCGCTATGTTCAAGGATATGCTGCATCAAAAGAAGATTAATGCTGTACCTTTTGTTCTGCTTAAAGGTAATACAATTAAAGTAGGAGCTGATGAACCTAAAACTTTTGATATTGTTAAAGATTTTTATTCAGATATTGCTAATTGTAAATTTTAACTTTTGTTTAATGCATTTTATCTTGTTTTGTATATTTTGTCTTTGTAAGTAATATTAAAATAAACTTATGTAACTTTTTGTATTTCTTATTTGTTCAGTTAAATGAAGTTAAAGTATTTGTGTTTGTTTAGAACTTTATTCTTGTGTTTTTTGATTGTTTCTTTATGGTAATTATTGCGTATCAGTAGGTTTTCTAGATTTTCATAGGCGTTTTTAAAGTTATGTTTATTGCTTGAAACTCTCGCTGTTCTTAATGTTTCTCCCTCGATTATGTTATGTTTATAAACTGTAGGAATATTTGAGCGATAATTTGAGTATCTAAGCACGTCAAAGGTGTATGCGTCAGTTTTATTATATAAATTGTAGTTGATTCCTTGATTTAATTCAACCGTAATATCGAGGTAATTTGTTTTAAATTCGGATTCATGTGTAGTTTCGAGTGTTAAACTTTCATGGTAAATATTATTGGCAATTTTTTGAAAGTCGATATTTTTATGGTTGATTACAATTATGTCGTCCATGTATCTGGATGGAGCAATATTTTTTACAAAAAATTGGTTTTCTTTATTATGACAGTATTTGTATTCCATCATAGTCAAAGTTAAATCTGCAATTTCAGGTGAAGCGTTATTGCCTTGTGGAATTCCATTGATTTGTTTAAAAATTATTGTGGCGAATTTTGCATAGCTATTATCAAGTGTTTGAATTAGTAAATCCATGATATCTTCTTTAGTAAAGCAATTTTCCATCCCATTTTCTTTTGCTTCCCTGAATTGGCAGTAATTATATCCAACTTTTAAATATTCCTTTTTACTGTTTTTAAAGCATAATTCAATTAGGTTGCTTATGTTTTGAATTACAACGGTGTGAGGTAAATTAGTAAATAAGTTGTTAAAATCAGCGCAAAATAATTTTAAATTATCTTTTTTTGTTAAATTTTCTATTTTTTCAATGAACTCTTGACTGTTTTTTATTGACCAATAATTTTTTAAGCTTGTCCTATTTTCAATAACTTTGCAATAATTTTTTAATTGGTTTTTAAAATGTTTTAATATTTGTTGTAGTTTTTTTGATAGTTCTTTAATTCCGCTATTACTTGCACCTGTAATAAATCTGAATTTTATTGGGGTTTTATGCAACTTGGGTATTGCGTAAATTTTTGGAATAACTTTTTCTTTTTCACAATTCATTTTTATTTTTCTGTTTTCGTTAAGTATGCAGCATTTTGTATAAACTTCGTCTAAATTTATTTCGCTTATTTTATAAGTGTCATTACCTTTAATATTTTCTTTATCCCATCCTAATTCTTTTTGCAGACTTTCAACGTATAGTTTTTTGCAAGTAAATGCATAGTTATTTGTTGCTTTATCGGCCGTTGTAATAATAAAATGTTTTTTAATGTTTTCAAGTTCTTTTTTGGCTTTTTGGTTGAAAATTGGTTTATTTTTGTTTAAGTTAAAGAAAAGAGATTTAGCGAGTTTTTTTATTTCTTTTTTCCAAAGTTTTTCCAATTTTAAGGCTTGTTTGTTAGTGATTTTATATTTTTTAATTAGTTTATTTTGAAATTGGCAGAAGACTTTATTTATTTCTTCTTCGATTTCTTTTTTTGTTACAATATTTATATCTCTAAATTTAGTACCCATTTTTAGTGTTTTTTTAAGATTAAGATTTTTTATAAAGTTAATATCCCCCGTTATGATATGTTTATGGTGGTTATCAAAGTATGGATGTTCTGGTGAACACATACATTTAGAGGTGTTGATTTCTTTAACTTGATTTATAGTGAGGTTATTTAAAAATTGGTTGTAATTAAAAACTTTAGTACTGATCGGTGGCAGACATTTTTTAATTATTCTGAACTTAGCATTGTCGTGTAATATTATTTGGTTTTCTTTTAATATTTTGTTTAAAATTTTTCCAAGTTTAATTTTATCCAGGACTGGATGGATATGAGTTAGACTTATGTTTAGAAAATTATTTGTTACCATTCTAGATTTCTTATCATTAGTTTTAAAACTTAATAGTTTTAAATCGTTTTTTTTAAATGTCAAAGTATTTTCGTCTTTAGTTAATTTATTTTTAATATTTTTGGAGGTGTTGTAATAAAGTTGGAATAATTCGTTTGTTTCAGCTGTGATGATTTTATTTTTTATTTCGGTTGAGCTAGTATTATTTAACTTCTTTTTTCGTTTTCTGTTATTGCCTCTTGTGTTTTTTATTCGTGGAAAGTTGAAATTAAAATATGGCAATTTATCTAATTTTTCTTTTATTAAAGATAAATTTGTTAGGTTTCCTATAGCCTTAATATTGTCGTTTAATCCATATGGATATGCAGTCATTAAAAGTCTGATCCATGTGTCTTCGGTATTTAAGCGAGTTTGTCTATCTTCTAAATCAATATTATCCAGGACATCTATTTCAAAATCATTATTTTCATGATTTATAAAATGTTGGCATAAGACAGTTTTTTCAGTTCCATTTTTGATGTTATTTAAATGTTCGCTAATTCTTTGTTTTAATTTTCTTTTTGTTTCTCCTACATATTGCTTTTTGCATATTTTACAAGTTAAGAGATAAACTAAATTATTTGAACAGCAATTAAATTTATTGGTTTTACAGGTTAAATATTTATCTTTAGTTACGCTGCTTTCAACAAAATTACGATTATTTAATCTAGGACATACTTTACAGTTTTTCTTTTTACACTTGTATCCTTCTTGATCTGTAGTTTTAAATGGTTTTATGATTCTTTTTCTTCTTTCCTTTGATATAGTTGCTATGTAATTTTTATAAAAGTTAAAAGGTTTCGAAATTAGAGTTTTTTTAAACCAATTGGGATGACCCTCCTGGCGGCGGTTTCTCCACCAAGACGGCACGAGATGTGTTTTAGAGAGCGGCCTCTCTCGGTACAGGCATGAAAACCGTATTTTTTACAACTGCTGGCAGCATGGTCAGATCCCTCCCGTCCGGATCTCCACTTTTATCACTCAAAGGCAGTTGAACGGTTCACGTTGAATCCGTTTAATAAACCATATTTGAATAATTTTGTAAGTTATAACTAATTTCGAAGAAAGAATAAGAAGGAAATTATTAAATATATATTGTACAGATTTAGGGTTTTTGAATTGCCCTTTTATGAAGAGATGAAAGAAGGAAAGAGAAAGAATGGTTAAGATTAAATAATTTTAATTGAATAAAATTATAAGTTGTAAGCTGAAATAATGTTGAAAGAGTAATTTAAGTCACATTTTGTGTGGGATGAAAGAATAAGGTTTATAAACAGTGTGGATGTCGGGTTCTTGGAATTCTTTCGAATTCCAAAGCGGGCATTATTTAAATGAAAATTATAAATTATTGTTATAAGCAGAGTTCACTCAGGAAGTTTTAATTTATAGTGAAAGGAATTTTATAAATGAAATTTTAATTTCCTGGGTTCGTAGATTTATTCCAAAGAGTGGGCTTTTTCAACCTCACATCAATTTGGAAGTAAATCAACAAATTACAAAAAATAAAAAAGTTTTGTAAAAAAGTCAACACAACATTAAGGTTGTGCAAGAATTGCATTAAAAGCAATTACTTGAAGACTTTAGGTTATGATAGTTAAAGAAATAAAATCAAAAATCAAAATTGTAAATAAATGTCACAACAGCATTAAGGCTGTTAGCTAAGCTTTGCTAATGCAATAACTTAGTTTAATGACATTGTGAATAAATAAAATTCAACTTAAAAAAAATCACTTTAAAGCGAGATCTTTAAGATTGAATTTTTTTGATTTATTGATTTTTGAATGTTAAAAAAATCAAAAAATATAAATGAATGAATGTCATAACAGCATTAAGGCTGTTAGCTAAGCTTTGCTAATGCAATAACTTAGTTTAATGACATTGGAAATAAATAAAATTCAACTTAAAAAAAACACATTAAAGCGAGATCTTTAAGATTGAATTTTTATGGTTTGGCAAAATTAGAGATGAAGATTTTATTGAATTAAAAGGACCTCAAAAAATAAAACAAAAGTCTCCTCTTTTGTAGAGTCAAACAAAGCAAATTTGCTTTTGATTTTTTACTAAAAATATTTATTTTAATTTCTGAACCTGGCAAAATTAGAGATGAAGATTTTTATGAATTAAAAGGACCTCAGAAAATAAAATAAAAGTCTCCTCTTTTGTAGAGTCAAACATAGCAAATTTGCTTTGATTTTATTGAATTAAAAGGACCTCAAAAAATAAAACAAAAGTCTCCTCTTTTGTAGAGTCAAACAAAGCAAATTTGCTTTTGATTTTTTACTAAAAATATTTATTTTAATTTCTGAACCTGGCAAAATTAGAGATGAAGATTTTATTGAATTAAAAGGACCTCAGAAAATAAAATAAAAGTCTCCTCTTTTGTAGAGTCAAACATAGCAAATTTGCTTTTGATTTTTAACTAAAAATATTTATTTTAATTTCTGAACCTGCCAAAACGGGTGATGACTATTTTTTATGAATAAATAGGATCTTCAGAAGAAAAAATAAATGTCTCCTCTTTTGTAGAGTCAAACATAGCAAATTTGCTTTTGATTTTTAACTAAAAATATTTATTTTAATTTCTGAACCTGCCAAAACGGGTGATGACTATTTTTTATGAATAAATAGGATCTTCAGAAGAAAAAATAAATGTCTCCTCTTTTGTAGAGTCAAACATAGCAAATTTGCTTTTGATTTTTAACTAAAAATATTTATTTTAATTTCTGAACCTGGCAAAATTAGAGATGAAGATTTTTATGAATTAAAAGGACCTCAGAAAATAAAATAAAAGTCTCCTCTTTTGTAGAGTCAAACATAGCAAATTTGCTTTGATTTTATTGAATTAAAAGGACCTCAAAAAATAAAACAAAAGTCTCCTCTTTTGTAGAGTCAAACAAAGCAAATTTGCTTTTGATTTTTTACTAAAAATATTTATTTTAATTTCTGAACCTGGCAAAATTAGAGATGAAGATTTTATTGAATTAAAAGGACCTCAGAAAATAAAATAAAAGTCTCCTCTTTTGTAGAGTCAAACATAGCAAATTTGCTTTTGATTTTTAACTAAAAATATTTATTTTAATTTCTGAACCTGCCAAAACGGGTGATGACTATTTTTTATGAATAAATAGGATCTTCAGAAGAAAAAATAAATGTCTCCTCTTTTGTAGAGTCAAACATAGCAAATTTGCTTTTGATTTTTAACTAAAAATATTTATTTTAATTTCTGAACCTGCCAAAACGGGTGATGACTATTTTTTATGAATAAATAGGATCTTCAGAAGAAAAAATAAATGTCTCCTCTTTTGTAGAGTCAAACATAGCAAATTTGCTTTTGATTTTTAACTAAAAATATTTATTTTAATTTCTGAACCTGGCAAATTTAGAGATGAAGATTTTATTGAATTCAAAGGACCTCAAAAAATAAAACAAAAGTCTCCTCTTTTGTAGAGTCAAACAAAGCAAATTTGCTTTTGATTTTTTACTAAAAATATTTATTTAAATTTCTGAACCTGGCAAAATTAGAGATGAAGATTTTATTGAATTAAAAGGACCTCAAAAAATAAAACAAAAGTCTCCTCTTTTGTAGAGTCAAACAAAGCAAATTTGCTTTTGATTTTTAACTAAAAATATTTATTTTAATTTCTGAACCTGGCAAAATTAGAGATGAAGATTTTATTGAATTAAAAGGACCTCAAAAAATAAAACAAAAGTCTCCTCTTTTGTAGAGTCAAACAAAGCAAATTTGCTTTTGATTTTTTACTAAAAATATTTATTTTAATTTCTGAACCTGGCAAAATTAGAGATGAAGATTTTATTGAATTAAAAGGACCTCAAAAAATAAAATAAAAGTCTCCTCTTTTGTAGAGTCAAACATAGCAAATTTGCTTTTGATTTTTAACTAAAAATATTTATTTTAATTTCTGAACCTGGCAAATTTAGAGATGAAGATTTTATTGAATTAAAAGGACCTCAAAAAATAAAACAAAAGTCTCCTCTTTTGTAGAGTCAAACAAAGCAAATTTGCTTTTGATTTTTAACTAAAAATATTTATTTTAATTTCTGAACCTGGCAAAATTAGAGATGAAGATTTTATTGAATTAAAAGGACCTCAAAAAATAAAACAAAAGTCTCCTCTTTTGTAGAGTCAAACAAAGCAAATTTGCTTTTGATTTTTTACTAAAAATATTTATTTTAATTTCTGAACCTGGCAAAATTAGAGATGAAGATTTTATTGAATTAAAAGGACCTCAAAAAATAAAACAAAAGTCTCCTCTTTTGTAGAGTCAAACATAGCAAATTTGCTTTTGATTTTTAACTAAAAATATTTATTTTAATTTCTGAACCTGCCAAAACGGGTGATGACTATTTTTTATGAATAAATAGGATCTTCAGAAGAAAAAATAAATGTCTCCTCTTTTGTAGAGTCAAACATAGCAAATTTGCTTTTGATTTTTAACTAAAAATATTTATTTTAATTTCTGAACCTGGCAAATTTAGAGATGAAGATTTTATTGAATTAAAAGGACCTCAAAAAATAAAACAAAAGTCTCCTCTTTTGTAGAGTCAAACAAAGCAAATTTGCTTTTGATTTTTTACTAAAAATATTTATTTAAATTTCTGAACCTGGCAAAATTAGAGATGAAGATTTTATTGAATTAAAAGGACCTCAAAAAATAAAACAAAAGTCTCCTCTTTTGTAGAGTCAAACAAAGCAAATTTGCTTTTGATTTTTTACTAAAAATATTTATTTTAATTTCTGAACCTGGCAAAATTAGAGATGAAGATTTTATTGAATTAAAAGGACCTCAAAAAATAAAATAAAAGTCTCCTCTTTTGTAGAGTCAAACATAGCAAATTTGCTTTTGATTTTTAACTAAAAATATTTATTTTAATTTCTGAACCTGGCAAAATTAGAGATGAAGATTTTATTGAATTAAAAGGACCTCAAAAAATAAAACAAAAGTCTCCTCTTTTGTAGAGTCAAACATAGCAAATTTGCTTTTGATTTTTAACTAAAAATATTTATTTTAATTTCTGAACCTGCCAAAACGGGTGATGACTATTTTTTATGAATAAATAGGATCTTCAGAAGAAAAAATAAATGTCTCCTCTTTTGTAGAGTCAAACATAGCAAATTTGCTTTTGATTTTTAACTAAAAATATTTATTTTAATTTCTGAACCTGGCAAATTTAGAGATGAAGATTTTATTGAATTAAAAGGACCTCAAAAAATAAAACAAAAGTCTCCTCTTTTGTAGAGTCAAACAAAGCAAATTTGCTTTTGATTTTTTACTAAAAATATTTATTTAAATTTCTGAACCTGGCAAAATTAGAGATGAAGATTTTATTGAATTAAAAGGACCTCAAAAAATAAAACAAAAGTCTCCTCTTTTGTAGAGTCAAACAAAGCAAATTTGCTTTTGATTTTTAACTAAAAATATTTATTTTAATTTCTGAACCTGGCAAAATTAGAGATGAAGATTTTATTGAATTAAAAGGACCTCAAAAAATAAAACAAAAGTCTCCTCTTTTGTAGAGTCAAACATAGCAAATTTGCTTTTGATTTTTAACTAAAAATATTTATTTTAATTTCTGAACCTGGCAAAATTAGAGATGAAGATTTTATTGAATTAAAAGGACCTCAAAAAATAAAACAAAAGTCTCCTCTTTTGTAGAGTCAAACAAAGCAAATTTGCTTTTGATTTTTTACTAAAAATATTTATTTTAATTTCTGAACCTGGCAAAATTAGAGATGAAGATTTTATTGAATTAAAAGGACCTCAAAAAATAAAACAAAAGTCTCCTCTTTTGTAGAGTCAAACATAGCAAATTTGCTTTTGATTTTTAACTAAAAATATTTATTTTAATTTCTGAACCTGGCAAAATTAGAGATGAAGATTTTATTGAATTAAAAGGACCTCAAAAAATAAAACAAAAGTCTCCTCTTTTGTAGAGTCAAACAAAGCAAATTTGCTTTTGATTTTTTACTAAAAATATTTATTTAAATTTCTGAACCTGGCAAAATTAGAGATGAAGATTTTATTGAATTAAAAGGACCTCAGAAAATAAAATAAAAGTCTCCTCTTTTGTAGAGTCAAACAAAGCAAATTTGCTTTTGATTTTTAACTAAAAATATTTATTTTAATTTCTGAACCTGGCAAAATTAGAGATGAAGATTTTATTGAATTAAAAGGACCTCAAAAAATAAAACAAAAGTCTCCTCTTTTGTAGAGTCAAACAAAGCAAATTTGCTTTTGATTTTTTACTAAAAATATTTATTTAAATTTCTGAACCTGGCAAAATTAGAGATGAAGATTTTATTGAATTAAAAGGACCTCAGAAAATAAAATAAAAGTCTCCTCTTTTGTAGAGTCAAACAAAGCAAATTTGCTTTTGATTTTTAACTAAAAATATTTATTTTAATTTCTGAACCTGGCAAAATTAGAGATGAAGATTTTATTGAATTAAAAGGACCTCAAAAAATAAAACAAAAGTCTCCTCTTTTGTAGAGTCAAACAAAGCAAATTTGCTTTTGATTTTTTACTAAAAATATTTATTTAAATTTCTGAACCTGGCAAAATTAGAGATGAAGATTTTATTGAATTAAAAGGACCTCAAAAAATAAAACAAAAGTCTCCTCTTTTGTAGAGTCAAACATAGCAAATTTGCTTTTGATTTTTTACTAAAAATATTTATTTTAATTTTTGAACCTGGCAAAATTAGAGATGAAGATTTTATTGAATTAAAAGGACCTCAAAAAATAAAACAAAAGTCTCCTCTTTTGTAGAGTCAAACAAAGCAAATTTGCTTTTGATTTTTTACTAAAAATATTTATTTTAATTTCTGAACCTGGCAAAATTAGAGATGAAGATTTTATTGAATTAAAAGGACCTCAAAAAATAAAACAAAAGTCTCCTCTTTTGTAGAGTCAAACAAAGCAAATTTGCTTTTGATTTTTTACTAAAAATATTTATTTTAATTTCTGAACCTGCCAAAACGGGTGATGACTATTTTTTATGAATAAATAGGATCTTCAGAAGAAAAAATAAATGTCTCCTCTTTTGTAGAGTCAAACATAGCAAATTTGCTTTTGATTTTTAACTAAAAATATTTATTTTAATTTCTGAACCTGGCAAAATTAGAGATGAAGATTTTATTGAATTAAAAGGACCTCAAAAAATAAAACAAAAGTCTCCTCTTTTGTAGAGTCAAACAAAGCAAATTTGCTTTTGATTTTTTACTAAAAATATTTATTTTAATTTCTGAACCTGCCAAAACGGGTGATGACTATTTTTTATGAATAAATAGGATCTTCAGAAGAAAAAATAAATGTCTCCTCTTTTGTAGAGTCAAACAAAGCAAATTTGCTTTTGATTTTTTACTAAAAATATTTATTTTAATTTCTGAACCTGGCAAAATTAGAGATGAAGATTTTATTGAATTAAAAGGACCTCAAAAAATAAAACAAAAGTCTCCTCTTTTGTAGAGTCAAACAAAGCAAATTTGCTTTTGATTTTTTACTAAAAATATTTATTTTAATTTCTGAACCTGCCAAAACGGGTGATGACTATTTTTTATGAATAAATAGGATCTTCAGAAGAAAAAATAAATGTCTCCTCTTTTGTAGAGTCAAACATAGCAAATTTGCTTTTGATTTTTAACTAAAAATATTTATTTTAATTTCTGAACCTGGCAAAATTAGAGATGAAGATTTTATTGAATTAAAAGGACCTCAAAAAATAAAACAAAAGTCTCCTCTTTTGTAGAGTCAAACAAAGCAAATTTGCTTTTGATTTTTTACTAAAAATATTTATTTAAATTTCTGAACCTGGCAAAATTAGAGATGAAGATTTTATTGAATTAAAAGGACCTCAGAAAATAAAATAAAAGTCTCCTCTTTTGTAGAGTCAAACAAAGCAAATTTGCTTTTGATTTTTAACTAAAAATATTTATTTTAATTTCTGAACCTGGCAAAATTAGAGATGAAGATTTTATTGAATTAAAAGGACCTCAAAAAATAAAACAAAAGTCTCCTCTTTTGTAGAGTCAAACATAGCAAATTTGCTTTTGATTTTTAACTAAAAATATTTATTTTAATTTCTGAACCTGCCAAAACGGGTGATGACTATTTTTTATGAATAAATAGGATCTTCAGAAGAAAAAATAAATGTCTCCTCTTTTGTAGAGTCAAACAAAGCAAATTTGCTTTTGATTTTTTACTAAAAATATTTATTTTAATTTCTGAACCTGGCAAAATTAGAGATGAAGATTTTATTGAATTAAAAGGACCTCAAAAAATAAAACAAAAGTCTCCTCTTTTGTAGAGTCAAACAAAGCAAATTTGCTTTTGATTTTTTACTAAAAATATTTATTTTAATTTCTGAACCTGGCAAAATTAGAGATGAAGATTTTATTGAATTAAAAGGACCTCAGAAAATAAAATAAAAGTCTCCTCTTTTGTAGAGTCAAACAAAGCAAATTTGCTTTTGATTTTTAACTAAAAATATTTATTTTAATTTCTGAACCTGGCAAAATTAGAGATGAAGATTTTATTGAATTAAAAGGACCTCAAAAAATAAAACAAAAGTCTCCTCTTTTGTAGAGTCAAACAAAGCAAATTTGCTTTTGATTTTTTACTAAAAATATTTATTTTAATTTCTGAACCTGCCAAAACGGGTGATGACTATTTTTTATGAATAAATAGGATCTTCAGAAGAAAAAATAAATGTCTCCTCTTTTGTAGAGTCAAACAAAGCAAATTTGCTTTTGATTTTTTACTAAAAATATTTATTTTAATTTCTGAACCTGGCAAAATTAGAGATGAAGATTTTATTGAATTAAAAGGACCTCAAAAAATAAAACAAAAGTCTCCTCTTTTGTAGAGTCAAACAAAGCAAATTTGCTTTTGATTTTTTACTAAAAATATTTATTTTAATTTCTGAACCTGCCAAAACGGGTGATGACTATTTTTTATGAATAAATAGGATCTTCAGAAGAAAAAATAAATGTCTCCTCTTTTGTAGAGTCAAACATAGCAAATTTGCTTTTGATTTTTAACTAAAAATATTTATTTTAATTTCTGAACCTGGCAAAATTAGAGATGACTATTTTTTATGAATAAATAGGATCTTCAGAAGAAAAAATAAATGTCTCCTCTTTTGTAGAGTCAAACAAAGCAAATTTGCTTTTGATTTTTTACTAAAAATATTTATTTTAATTTCTGAACCTGGCAAAATTAGAGATGAAGATTTTATTGAATTAAAAGGACCTCAAAAAATAAAACAAAAGTCTCCTCTTTTGTAGAGTCAAACAAAGCAAATTTGCTTTTGATTTTTTACTAAAAATATTTATTTTAATTTCTGAACCTGCCAAAACGGGTGATGACTATTTTTTATGAATAAATAGGATCTTCAGAAGAAAAAATAAATGTCTCCTCTTTTGTAGAGTCAAACATAGCAAATTTGCTTTTGATTTTTAACTAAAAATATTTATTTTAATTTCTGAACCTGGCAAAATTAGAGATGAAGATTTTATTGAATTAAAAGGACCTCAAAAAATAAAACAAAAGTCTCCTCTTTTGTAGAGTCAAACAAAGCAAATTTGCTTTTGATTTTTTACTAAAAATATTTATTTAAATTTCTGAACCTGGCAAAATTAGAGATGAAGATTTTATTGAATTAAAAGGACCTCAAAAAATAAAACAAAAGTCTCCTCTTTTGTAGAGTCAAACATAGCAAATTTGCTTTTGATTTTTTACTAAAAATATTTATTTTAATTTTTGAACCTGGCAAAATTAGAGATGAAGATTTTATTGAATTAAAAGGACCTCAAAAAATAAAACAAAAGTCTCCTCTTTTGTAGAGTCAAACAAAGCAAATTTGCTTTTGATTTTTTACTAAAAATATTTATTTTAATTTCTGAACCTGGCAAAATTAGAGATGAAGATTTTATTGAATTAAAAGGACCTCAAAAAATAAAACAAAAGTCTCCTCTTTTGTAGAGTCAAACAAAGCAAATTTGCTTTTGATTTTTTACTAAAAATATTTATTTTAATTTCTGAACCTGGCAAAATTAGAGATGAAGATTTTATTGAATTAAAAGGACCTCAGAAAATAAAATAAAAGTCTCCTCTTTTGTAGAGTCAAACATAGCAAATTTGCTTTTGATTTTTTACTAAAAATATTTATTTAAATTTCTGAACCTGGCAAAATTAGAGATGAAGATTTTATTGAATTAAAAGGACCTCAAAAAATAAAACAAAAGTCTCCTCTTTTGTAGAGTCAAACAAAGCAAATTTGCTTTTGATTTTTTACTAAAAATATTTATTTAAATTTCTGAACCTGGCAAAATTAGAGATGAAGATTTTATTGAATTAAAAGGACCTCAAAAAATAAAACAAAAGTCTCCTCTTTTGTAGAGTCAAACAAAGCAAATTTGCTTTTGATTTTTTACTAAAAATATTTATTTAAATTTCTGAACCTGGCAAAATTAGAGATGAAGATTTTATTGAATTAAAAGGACCTCAAAAAATAAAACAAAAGTCTCCTCTTTTGTAGAGTCAAACAAAGCAAATTTGCTTTTGATTTTTTACTAAAAATATTTATTTAAATTTCTGAACCTGGCAAAATTAGAGATGAAGATTTTATTGAATTAAAAGGACCTCAGAAAATAAAATAAAAGTCTCCTCTTTTGTAGAGTCAAACATAGCAAATTTGCTTTTGATTTTTAACTAAAAATATTTATTTAAATTTCTGAACCTGGCAAAATTAGAGATGAAGATTTTATTGAATTAAAAGGACCTCAAAAAATAAAATAAAAGTCTCCTCTTTTGTAGACTCAAACAAAGCAAATTTGCTTTTGATTTTTAACTAAAAATATTTATTTTAATTTCTGAACCTGGCAAAATTAGAGATGAAGATTTTATTGAATTAAAAGGACCTCAGAAAATAAAATAAAAGTCTCCTCTTTTGTAGAGTCAAACAAAGCAAATTTGCTTTTGATTTTTTACTAAAAATATTTATTTTAATTTCTGAACCTGGCAAAATTAGAGATGAAGATTTTATTGAATTAAAAGGACCTCAAAAAATAAAACAAAAGTCTCCTCTTTTGTAGAGTCAAACATAGCAAATTTGCTTTTGATTTTTAACTAAAAATATTTATTTAAATTTCTGAACCTGGCAAAATTAGAGATGAAGATTTTATTGAATTAAAAGGACCTCAGAAAATAAAATAAAAGTCTCCTCTTTTGTAGAGTCAAACAAAGCAAATTTGCTTTTGATTTTTAACTAAAAATATTTATTTTAATTTCTGAACCTGGCAAAATTAGAGATGAAGATTTTATTGAATTAAAAGGACCTCAGAAAATAAAATAAAAGTCTCCTCTTTTGTAGACTCAAACAAAGCAAATTTGCTTTTGATTTTTAACTAAAAATATTTATTTTAATTTCTGAACCTGGCAAAATTAGAGATGAAGATTTTATTGAATTAAAAGGACCTCAGAAAATAAAATAAAAGTCTCCTCTTTTGTAGACTCAAACAAAGCAAATTTGCTTTTGATTTTTAACTAAAAATATTTATTTTAATTTCTGAACCTGGCAAAATTAGAGATGAAGATTTTATTGAATTAAAAGGACCTCAGAAAATAAAATAAAAGTCTCCTCTTTTGTAGAGTCAAACAAAGCAAATTTGCTTTTGATTTTTAACTAAAAATATTTATTTTAATTTCTGAACCTGGCAAAATTAGAGATGAAGATTTTATTGAATTAAAAGGACCTCAAAAAATAAAACAAAAGTCTCCTCTTTTGTAGAGTCAAACATAGCAAATTTGCTTTTGATTTTTAACTAAAAATATTTATTTAAATTTCTGAACCTGGCAAAATTAGAGATGAAGATTTTATTGAATTAAAAGGACCTCAGAAAATAAAATAAAAGTCTCCTCTTTTGTAGAGTCAAACATAGCAAATTTGCTTTTGATTTTTTACTAAAAATATTTATTTAAATTTCGGAACCTGGCAAAATTAGAGATGAAGATTTTATTGAATTAAAAGGACCTCAGAAAATAAAATAAAAGTCTCCTCTTTTGTAGAGTCAAACATAGCAAATTTGCTTTTGATTTTTTACTAAAAATATTTATTTAAATTTCGGAACCTGGCAAAATTAGAGATGAAGATTTTATTGAATTAAAAGGACCTCAGAAAATAATATAAAAGTCTCCTCTTTTGTAGAGTCAAACAAAGCAAATTTGCTTTTGATTTTTTACTAAAAATATTTATTTAAATTTCTGAACCTGGCAAAATTAGAGATGAAGATTTTATTGAATTAAAAGGACCTCAAAAAATAAAATAAAAGTCTCCTCTTTTGTAGAGTCAAACAAAGCAAATTTGCTTTTGATTTTTAACTAAAAATATTTATTTTAATTTCTGAACCTGGCAAAATTAGAGATGAAGATTTTATTGAATTAAAAGGACCTCAAAAAATAAAACAAAAGTCTCCTCTTTTGTAGAGTCAAACATAGCAAATTTGCTTTTGATTTTTAACTAAAAATATTTATTTTAATTTCTGAACCTGGCAAAATTAGAGATGAAGATTTTATTGAATTAAAAGGACCTCAAAAAATAAAACAAAAGTCTCCTCTTTTGTAGAGTCAAACATAGCAAATTTGCTTTTGATTTTTAACTAAAAATATTTATTTAAATTTCTGAACCTGGCAAAATTAGAGATGAAGATTTTATTGAATTAAAAGGACCTCAGAAAATAAAATAAAAGTCTCCTCTTTTGTAGAGTCAAACATAGCAAATTTGCTTTTGATTTTTAACTAAAAATATTTATTTAAATTTCTGAACCTGGCAAAATTAGAGATGAAGAATTTATTGAATTAAAAGGACCTCAGAAAATAAAACAAAAGTCTCCTCTTTTGTAGAGTCAAACAAAGCAAATTTGCTTTTGATTTTTTACTAAAAATATTTATTTAAATTTCTGAACCTGGCAAAATTAGAGATGAAGATTTTATTGAATTAAAAGGACCTCAGAAAATAAAATAAAAGTCTCCTCTTTTGTAGAGTCAAACAAAGCAAATTTGCTTTTGATTTTTAACTAAAAATATTTATTTTAATTTCTGAACCTGGCAAAATTAGAGATGAAGATTTTATTGAATTAAAAGGACCTCAAAAAATAAAACAAAAGTCTCCTCTTTTGTAGAGTCAAACAAAGCAAATTTGCTTTTGATTTTTTACTAAAAATATTTATTTTAATTTCTGAACCTGGCAAAATTAGAGATGAAGATTTTATTGAATTAAAAGGACCTCAGAAAATAAAATAAAAGTCTCCTCTTTTGTAGAGTCAAACATAGCAAATTTGCTTTTGATTTTTAACTAAAAATATTTATTTTAATTTCTGAACCTGCCAAAACGGGTGATGACTATTTTTTATGAATAAATAGGATCTTCAGAAGAAAAAATAAATGTCTCCTCTTTTGTAGAGTCAAACATAGCAAACTTGCTTTTGATTTTTAACTAAAAATATTTATTTTAATTTCTGAACCTGCCAAAACGGGTGATGACTATTTTTTATGAATAAATAGGATCTTCAGAAGAAAAAATAAATGTCTCCTCTTTTGTAGAGTCAAACATAGCAAATTTGCTTTTGATTTTTAACTAAAAATATTTATTTTAATTTCTGAACCTGGCAAATTTAGAGATGAAGATTTTATTGAATTAAAAGGACCTCAGAAAATAATATAAAAGTCTCCTCTTTTGTAGAGTCAAACAAAGCAAATTTGCTTTTGATTTTTAACTAAAAATATTTATTTTAATTTCTGAACCTGGCAAAATTAGAGATGAAGATTTTATTGAATTAAAAGGACCTCAAAAAATAAAACAAAAGTCTCCTCTTTTGTAGAGTCAAACATAGCAAATTTGCTTTTGATTTTTAACTAAAAATATTTATTTTAATTTCTGAACCTGCCAAAACGGGTGATGACTATTTTTTATGAATAAATAGGATCTTCAGAAGAAAAAATAAATGTCTCCTCTTTTGTAGAGTCAAACATAGCAAACTTGCTTTTGATTTTTAACTAAAAATATTTATTTTAATTTCTGAACCTGCCAAAACGGGTGATGACTATTTTTTATGAATAAATAGGATCTTCAGAAGAAAAAATAAATGTCTCCTCTTTTGTAGAGTCAAACATAGCAAATTTGCTTTTGATTTTTAACTAAAAATATTTATTTTAATTTCTGAACCTGCCAAAACGGGTGATGACTATTTTTTATGAATAAATAGGATCTTCAGAAGAAAAAATAAATGTCTCCTCTTTTGTAGAGTCAAACATAGCAAATTTGCTTTTGATTTTTAACTAAAAATATTTATTTTAATTTCTGAACCTGCCAAAACGGGTGATGACTATTTTTTATGAATAAATAGTAGGGTGGACCGATCTACCGGTAGATTGAAAAATCGGTAGATCTACCGGTAGATCTACCGGTGGATCTACCGGTAGATCTACTGAAATCTACCGCAAGTCCAAAATTCGAAAAGAAAGGGATTTTGAATCAAGGAATACAAAATTAAGGATATAAGGCTATTTTTGGGCACAAAAATAGGTTTTGCAAACTTTTAAAAAAATTTCAATTTTTCAACAGGGTGGACCAAGCTATTACTTTCCTATCATAAACTCTCCCCTGTTAAAAAAATTCAAAAATTTTCGGAAATAGAGAAAACATCGTTTTTATGCATTTTAGAACCTGCTAATTCATAACTTTCGCTTAAAAAACTCCGAGAACGTCTTTTTTTAAATTTTGGTGGCGCGGTAGATTTCGGTAGATTGGAAAATTTTTTCGGTAGATTTCGGTAGATCTACCGGTAGATCTACCGGTAGAATCTACTGGTAGATCTACCCGGTCCACCCTAATAAATAGGATCTTCAGAAGAAAAAATAAATGTCTCCTCTTTTGTAGAGTCAAACATAGCAAATTTGCTTTTGATTTTTAACTAAAAATATTTATTTTAATTTCTGAACCTGGCAAATTTAGAGATGAAGATTTTATTGAATTAAAAGGACCTCAAAAAATAAAACAAAAGTCTCCTCTTTTGTAGAGTCAAACAAAGCAAATTTGCTTTTGATTTTTTACTAAAAATATTTATTTAAATTTCTGAACCTGGCAAAATTAGAGATGAAGATTTTATTGAATTAAAAGGACCTCAAAAAATAAAACAAAAGTCTCCTCTTTTGTAGAGTCAAACAAAGCAAATTTGCTTTTGATTTTTAACTAAAAATATTTATTTTAATTTCTGAACCTGGCAAAATTAGAGATGAAGATTTTATTGAATTAAAAGGACCTCAAAAAATAAAACAAAAGTCTCCTCTTTTGTAGAGTCAAACATAGCAAATTTGCTTTTGATTTTTAACTAAAAATATTTATTTTAATTTCTGAACCTGGCAAAATTAGAGATGAAGATTTTATTGAATTAAAAGGACCTCAAAAAATAAAACAAAAGTCTCCTCTTTTGTAGAGTCAAACAAAGCAAATTTGCTTTTGATTTTTTACTAAAAATATTTATTTTAATTTCTGAACCTGGCAAAATTAGAGATGAAGATTTTAGTGAATTAAAAGGACCTCAAAAAATAAAACAAAAGTCTCCTCTTTTGTAGAGTCAAACAAAGCAAATTTGCTTTTGATTTTTTACCAAAAATATTTATTTTAATTTCTGAACCTGCCAAAACGGGTGATGACTATTTTTTATGAATAAATAGGATCTTCAGAAGAAAAAATAAATGTCTCCTCTTTTGTAGAGTCAAACATAGCAAATTTGCTTTTGATTTTTAACTAAAAATATTTATTTTAATTTCTGAACCTGGCAAAATTAGAGATGAAGATTTTATTGAATTAAAAGGACCTCAAAAAATAAAACAAAAGTCTCCTCTTTTGTAGAGTCAAACAAAGCAAATTTGCTTTTGATTTTTTACTAAAAATATTTATTTAAATTTCTGAACCTGGCAAAATTAGAGATGAAGATTTTATTGAATTAAAAGGACCTCAAAAAATAAAACAAAAGTCTCCTCTTTTGTAGAGTCAAACAAAGCAAATTTGCTTTTGATTTTTAACTAAAAATATTTATTTTAATTTCTGAACCTGGCAAATTTAGAGATGAAGATTTTATTGAATTAAAAGGACCTCAAAAAATAAAACAAAAGTCTCCTCTTTTGTAGAGTCAAACAAAGCAAATTTGCTTTTGATTTTTAACTAAAAATATTTATTTTAATTTCTGAACCTGGCAAATTTAGAGATGAAGATTTTATTGAATTAAAAGGACCTCAAAATATAAAACAAAAGTCTCCTCTTTTGTAGAGTCAAACAAAGCAAATTTGCTTTTGATTTTTAACTAAAAATATTTATTTTAATTTCTGAACCTGGCAAATTTAGAGATGAAGATTTTATTGAATTAAAAGGACCTCAAAAAATAAAACAAAAGTCTCCTCTTTTGTAGAGTCAAACAAAGCAAATTTGCTTTTGATTTTTAACTAAAAATATTTATTTTAATTTCTGAACCTGGCAAATTTAGAGATGAAGATTTTATTGAATTAAAAGGACCTCAAAATATAAAACAAAAGTCTCCTCTTTTGTAGAGTCAAACATAGCAAATTTGCTTTTGATTTTTAACTAAAAATATTTATTTTAATTTCTGAACCTGCCAAAACGGGTGATGACTATTTTTTATGAATAAATAGGATCTTCAGAAGAAAAAATAAATGTCTCCTCTTTTGTAGAGTCAAACATAGCAAATTTGCTTTTGATTTTTAACTAAAAATATTTATTTTAATTTCTGAACCTGGCAAATTTAGAGATGAAGATTTTATTGAATTAAAAGGACCTCAAAAAATAAAACAAAAGTCTCCTCTTTTGTAGAGTCAACCAAAGCAAATTTGCTTTTGATTTTTTACTAAAAATATTTATTTAAATTTCTGAACCTGGCAAAATTAGAGATGAAGATTTTATTGCATTAAAAGGACCTCAAAAAATAAAACAAAAGTCTCCTCTTTTGTAGAGTCAAACATAGCAAATTTGCTTTTGATTTTTAACTAAAAATATTTATTTTAATTTCTGAACCTGGCAAAATTAGAGATGAAGATTTTATTGAATTAAAAGGACCTCAAAAAATAAAACAAAAGTCTCCTCTTTTGTAGAGTCAAACAAAGCAAATTTGCTTTTGATTTTTTACTAAAAATATTTATTTAAATTTCTGAACCTGGCAAAATTAGAGATGAAGATTTTATTGCATTAAAAGGACCTCAAAAAATAAAACAAAAGTCTCCTCTTTTGTAGAGTCAAACATAGCAAATTTGCTTTTGATTTTTAACTAAAAATATTTATTTTAATTTCTGAACCTGGCAAAATTAGAGATGAAGATTTTATTGAATTAAAAGGACCTCAAAAAATAAAACAAAAGTCTCCTCTTTTGTAGAGTCAAACAAAGCAAATTTGCTTTTGATTTTTTACTAAAAATATTTATTTTAATTTCTGAACCTGGCAAAATTAGAGATGAAGATTTTATTGAATTAAAAGGACCTCAAAAAATAAAACAAAAGTCTCCTCTTTTGTAGAGTCAAACATAGCAAATTTGCTTTTGATTTTTAACTAAAAATATTTATTTTAATTTCTGAACCTGGCAAAATTAGAGATGAAGATTTTATTGCATTAAAAGGACCTCAAAAAATAAAACAAAAGTCTCCTCTTTTGTAGAGTCAAACAAAGCAAATTTGCTTTTGATTTTTAACTAAAAATATTTATTTTAATTTCTGAACCTGGCAAAATTAGAGATGAAGATTTTATTGAATTAAAAGGACCTCAAAAAATAAAACAAAAGTCTCCTCTTTTGTAGAGTCAAACATAGCAAATTTGCTTTTGATTTTTAACTAAAAATATTTATTTTAATTTCTGAACCTGGCAAAATTAGAGATGAAGATTTTATTGAATTAAAAGGACCTCAAAAAATAAAACAAAAGTCTCCTCTTTTGTAGAGTCAAACAAAGCAAATTTGCTTTTGATTTTTTACTAAAAATATTTATTTTAATTTCTGAACCTGGCAAAATTAGAGATGAAGATTTTATTGAATTAAAAGGACCTCAAAAAATAAAATAAAAGTCTCCTCTTTTGTAGAGTCAAACATAGCAAATTTGCTTTTGATTTTTAACTAAAAATATTTATTTTAATTTCTGAACCTGGCAAAATTAGAGATGAAGATTTTATTGAATTAAAAGGACCTCAAAAAATAAAACAAAAGTCTCCTCTTTTGTAGAGTCAAACAAAGCAAATTTGCTTTTGATTTTTTACTAAAAATATTTATTTAAATTTCTGAACCTGGCAAAATTAGAGATGAAGATTTTAGTGAATTAAAAGGACCTCAAAAAATAAAACAAAAGTCTCCTCTTTTGTAGAGTCAAACAAAGCAAATTTGCTTTTGATTTTTTACTAAAAATATTTATTTTAATTTCTGAACCTGCCAAAACGGGTGATGACTATTTTTTATGAATAAATAGGATCTTCAGAAGAAAAAATAAATGTCTCCTCTTTTGTAGAGTCAAACATAGCAAATTTGCTTTTGATTTTTAACTAAAAATATTTATTTTAATTTCTGAACCTGGCAAAATTAGAGATGAAGATTTTATTGAATTAAAAGGACCTCAAAAAATAAAACAAAAGTCTCCTCTTTTGTAGAGTCAAACAAAGCAAATTTGCTTTTGATTTTTTACTAAAAATATTTATTTAAATTTCTGAACCTGGCAAAATTAGAGATGAAGATTTTATTGAATTAAAAGGACCTCAAAAAATAAAACAAAAGTCTCCTCTTTTGTAGAGTCAAACAAAGCAAATTTGCTTTTGATTTTTTACTAAAAATATTTATTTTAATTTCTGAACCTGCAAAACGGGTGATGACTATTTTTTATGAATAAATAGGATCTTCAGAAGAAAAAATAAAAGTCTCCTCTTTTGTAGACTCAAACAAAGCAAATTTGCTTTTGATTTTTTACTAAAAATATTTATTTAAATTTCTGAACCTGGCAAAATTAGAGATGAAGATTTTATTGAATTAAAAGGACCTCAAAAAATAAAACAAAAGTCTCCTCTTTTGTAGAGTCAAACAAAGCAAATTTGCTTTTGATTTTTTACTAAAAATATTTATTTAAATTTCTGAACCTGGCAAAATTAGAGATGAAGATTTTATTGAATTAAAAGGACCTCAGAAAATAAAATAAAAGTCTCCTCTTTTGTAGAGTCAAACAAAGCAAATTTGCTTTTGATTTTTAACTAAAAATATTTATTTTAATTTCTGAACCTGGCAAAATTAGAGATGAAGATTTTATTGAATTAAAAGGACCTCAAAAAATAAAACAAAAGTCTCCTCTTTTGTAGAGTCAAACAAAGCAAATTTGCTTTTGATTTTTTACTAAAAATATTTATTTTAATTTCTGAACCTGCCAAAACGGGTGATGACTATTTTTTATGAATAAATAGGATCTTCAGAAGAAAAAATAAATGTCTCCTCTTTTGTAGAGTCAAACATAGCAAATTTGCTTTTGATTTTTAACTAAAAATATTTATTTTAATTTCTGAACCTGGCAAAATTAGAGATGAAGATTTTATTGAATTAAAAGGACCTCAAAAAATAAAACAAAAGTCTCCTCTTTTGTAGAGTCAAACAAAGCAAATTTGCTTTTGATTTTTTACTAAAAATATTTATTTAAATTTCTGAACCTGGCAAAATTAGAGATGAAGATTTTATTGAATTAAAAGGACCTCAAAAAATAAAACAAAAGTCTCCTCTTTTGTAGAGTCAAACAAAGCAAATTTGCTTTTGATTTTTTACTAAAAATATTTATTTAAATTTCTGAACCTGGCAAAATTAGAGATGAAGATTTTATTGAATTAAAAGGACCTCAAAAAATAAAACAAAAGTCTCCTCTTTTGTAGAGTCAAACAAAGCAAATTTGCTTTTGATTTTTTACTAAAAATATTTATTTAAATTTCTGAACCTGGCAAAATTAGAGATGAAGATTTTATTGAATTAAAAGGACCTCAGAAAATAAAATAAAAGTCTCCTCTTTTGTAGAGTCAAACAAAGCAAATTTGCTTTTGATTTTTTACTAAAAATATTTATTTTAATTTCTGAACCTGCCAAAACGGGTGATGACTATTTTTTATGAATAAATAGGATCTTCAGAAGAAAAAATAAATGTCTCCTCTTTTGTAGAGTCAAACAAAGCAAATTTGCTTTTGATTTTTTACTAAAAATATTTATTTAAATTTCTGAACCTGGCAAAATTAGAGATGAAGATTTTATTGAATTAAAAGGACCTCAAAAAATAAAACAAAAGTCTCCTCTTTTGTAGAGTCAAACAAAGCAAATTTGCTTTTGATTTTTTACTAAAAATATTTATTTTAATTTCTGAACCTGCCAAAACGGGTGATGACTATTTTTTATGAATAAATAGGATCTTCAGAAGAAAAAATAAATGTCTCCTCTTTTGTAGAGTCAAACATAGCAAATTTGCTTTTGATTTTTAACTAAAAATATTTATTTTAATTTCTGAACCTGGCAAAATTAGAGATGAAGATTTTATTGAATTAAAAGGACCTCAAAAAATAAAACAAAAGTCTCCTCTTTTGTAGAGTCAAACAAAGCAAATTTGCTTTTGATTTTTTACTAAAAATATTTATTTAAATTTCTGAACCTGGCAAAATTAGAGATGAAGATTTTATTGAATTAAAAGGACCTCAAAAAATAAAACAAAAGTCTCCTCTTTTGTAGAGTCAAACAAAACAAATTTGCTTTTGATTTTTTACTAAAAATATTTATTTTAATTTCTGAACCTGGCAAAATTAGAGATGAAGATTTTATTGAATTAAAAGGACCTCAGAAAATAAAATAAAAGTCTCCTCTTTTGTAGAGTCAAACATAGCAAATTTGCTTTTGATTTTTAACTAAAAATATTTATTTTAATTTCTGAACCTGCCAAAACGGGTGATGACTATTTTTTATGAATAAATAGGATCTTCAGAAGAAAAAATAAATGTCTCCTCTTTTGTAGAGTCAAACAAAGCAAATTTGCTTTTGATTTTTTACTAAAAATATTTATTTTAATTTCTGAACCTGCCAAAACGGGTGATGACTATTTTTTATGAATAAATAGGATCTTCAGAAGAAAAAATAAATGTCTCCTCTTTTGTAGAGTCAAACATAGCAAATTTGCTTTTGATTTTTAACTAAAAATATTTATTTTAATTTCTGAACCTGGCAAAATTAGAGATGAAGATTTTATTGAATTAAAAGGACCTCAAAAAATAAAACAAAAGTCTCCTCTTTTGTAGAGTCAAACATAGCAAATTTGCTTTTGATTTTTAACTAAAAATATTTATTTTAATTTCTGAACCTGCCAAAACGGGTGATGACTATTTTTTATGAATAAATAGGATCTTCAGAAGAAAAAATAAATGTCTCCTCTTTTGTAGAGTCAAACATAGCAAATTTGCTTTTGATTTTTAACTAAAAATATTTATTTTAATTTCTGAACCTGGCAAATTTAGAGATGAAGATTTTATTGAATTAAAAGGACCTCAAAAAATAAAACAAAAGTCTCCTCTTTTGTAGAGTCAAACAAAGCAAATTTGCTTTTGATTTTTTACTAAAAATATTTATTTTAATTTCTGAACCTGCCAAAACGGGTGATGACTATTTTTTATGAATAAATAGGATCTTCAGAAGAAAAA